>CM065904.1:33416043-34721043 GCA_033439115.1 Firmiana major | reverse complement strand
GTCGAATCGACTATAGTGAACGCACGATGTCCTGTTATATGGATCGAATATAATGTGAAATATGATTGTGTGCAGTCCCAAAGAGTTTGTTGAAGACGAATTGTACCACACGAGTGAGCACTAAGGAAAATGGAATCACGCGTCGCGATTCCAAGTAAGAAAATTCTGTAAGTATATAGAGGTAGTTGCTCGTATTTTGTAGGTCAATATAGGGCGTTTATGAAATGCATGAATATTTAAGTAAATGGTTATTGATATGCGTGAATGGCTATGAGAAATTGTATGAGATTTGGTTTTCGAAATGGTTCTTGAGAAATGGGATAGTAAGCCTAATAATTACATAAATCAAGTGTTTTGAATGCTTTCACAAAACATGTGTTTTGTTTTGAATGAATTAATAGATAGGCTGGCTATTGTGGTTTGATATTGTGTGATAGCACATGTGAAGTGCCAAATATGTTTTGAGATTGGTTTTGAAAGCTTATGAGCCGCTTATCATGTTTATGTGAATTAAACCATGCTAGAGCTTAGCTCGCACCGGGTATTGATGTTTTCATTTGTATGAAACGTGCTGGAGTGTAGCTCGCACCCTGATTTGGAAACTATAATGATGTTTATAAACCGTACTGGAGCTTCTGCTCGTACGTGGCTTTTGAGTGGTTTTTCTTATGAGTATAACCATACTAGAGCTATGCTCGTACGTGTTCTCTTTATGATAGGATTGCATGAGTCATGCTAGAGCTTTGTTCGCACAAGTTTTGCACATTCTGATACGTATGAGGTCGTGAAAGTTGGTAAGATCCTCAAGCCCTACATCCTTAAGCCAACATCCTTAAGCCCGAGGAGGTGGGAAGGCTCTGTTAGGCGGGAAGGCTCTGTTCGATGGGGAGGCTCTCTTACGGTGGGATCCTTAAGCTAACATCCTTAAGCCCTGGAGGGGCGAGGAGGCTTTGTTAGGCAGGGAGGCTCTCCTACAGGGGTACGATAAGATCCTTAAGCCCTACATCCTTAAGCCCTACATCCTTAAGCCAACATCCTTAAGCCCAAAAGAGGCAGGGAGGCTCTGTTCGGTGGGGAGGCTCTCTTACGATGGGATCCTTAAGCCAACATCCTTAAGCCTAGAGGGGTGGGGAGGCTCTGTTAGGCAGGGAGGCTCTCCTACATGGGTACAGTAAGATCCTTAAGCCCTACATCCTTAAGCCAACATCCTTAAGCCTAAGGAGGCGGGGAGGATCTGCTAGGCAGGGGGGTCTCCTACATGGGTACGGTAAGATCCTTAAGCCCTACAACCTTAAGCCAACATCCTTAAGCCTAAGGAGCCGGGGAGGATCTGTTAGGCGGGGAGGCTCTGTTTGGTGGGGAGGCTCTCTTACGGTGGGATCCTTAAGCCAACATCCTTAAGATTTGGAGGGGCAGGGAGGCTTTGTTCGACAGGGAGGCTCTCCTACATGGATATGGAAAACGCTTGGTATGGGGTAGGTAAGACCTAGGAATCGCACCCCCAATCACGATATGAGTCCGCGGAGTATGCTGTACCGTGTATATCACATAGAGTACAATGTACCGCGTGATGGTTATGTGATGAGAAAGTCTGGCGAGGGATAATCCACCTTCATGCTAGCTCGATACCTTGCACACCTGGATGCGTGTGGTCTGGGATGATTTATGATGTAGTTTGTCCACATAGGCACTTTTGATATAGTGACCTGGTTTTATTACATATGTGTGATTGTGATTGTCTAAGGTAGACCCGAGGGAAGGGTCGAGCCTTATGGGATTCGATTTATGAAATGGTAATTATGTTTGTGATTGAGTAAATGGTTTGTGATGGGATTGTATGTGTTTGAGAAAGAGTTTTATGATGTGGCTTTAAAAATGAGGTTTATTAATGAATTGCCTTTTTATGCGTTTAATGAGATGAGCATGAGATGTTTTCACATGTTGATATTCCATGTTTTATATGCCAATTTTACATGATTTTGATACATGATATATATGTATACACATATGGCATAGTTTTATTCCTGATGCTCCTATTATAAATGATTTATGCATAACACTATCAGCATGTAGATAGAGTAGTTATCTACCATGCTTGCATTATTGCCTTACTGAGCGTGTGGTTGCTCATCCCTCTCTATTTTCCCCCTCCTACAAAGCGTGCATAGTAGCCCGGTGAGGACTGAGGCATTGTGTTTTTGGACATCCGCTGCTTCCATCGCCGAAGGTATATACACAGTACTCTTTTTGTATCTAAACAATGTAATGGCACAGTAATTATTGAGTTGTAATTATGGGGGATGTAGATGTCAGTGAACATAACTTGTTTAAGTTAATGATTAACTTTCAAATGTATGACATTGCTTTATTTAACTAAGAATGAATGAGATGTGATGTTTATTATTGACTCACAGCCCAACAGTGTGGTGGTGAGTTAGTTCACGATCGGGTAAGGTAACAGTAAAATGTAAAAAAAAATTAGTGATTTTCGGTTAAAGGGAATGAAAAAGGGTCATGACAGGGATTGGTATCAGAACTGTGTTGGCCTGATGTGAGTCATTAATAAAACGCAGGAAAGTACATCCTCATATTACTATGCTTTTATTTAGATATAACTGTGTATACCGTGATAGATTGAGCTTAATAAATTATTATAATACAGGAAGTTAGGCATTATGCCAATTACACGCCGAGGTAGAAGGGCTAGGGCATGTGCTAGAGGCCGTAGAGGTAGGCCTAAGAGCCGTGCGGAGCCACAGACTAATCAGGCTCCACAGAACCCTGCTGAGAGAGCAGAAGACACTGAGGCTCGTTTTGCTAGGTTAGAGCGAAGTATTGAGAACCTGGTGGAGATGGTTACGCAGGCCTTAGGTGCCGGTCATAGACGAGGCCCCGTAGCACATCCTACTACGGAACAGGCTGTTGCAGAGGCGGAGAGACCTCAGACTGCTGAGACAGCTACAGTTACACCACCTCCAGCCTAGGATATTGCTTCTCCTATCGCTCCACGACAAAGCGTTAGTGATTTGGGTTATGATTGCGACTTGAGCAGGTTGCGAGAGTTTCAAGCACTGAAACCCCTAGTGTTCAGAGGGGTGAAGGACCTAGTGGTTACGGAGGATTGGGTGTATGAGATGGAGAAACTATATAGGTTTTTCTGATGCACATTAGCTGAGAAGGTTACCTTTGTCATGTTTATGCTGAAAGGTGAGGCCGAGCATTGGTGGAGGTCCACGTAGGTTATTTTAAAGGCCAGATATTTTGAGATCTCATGTGAGATATTTCTAGAGGCCTTTAGGAGACAGTATATCACAGCCATCGTACAAAGGAAGCTGCAGATGGAATTTATGAATTTGGTTCAAGAGAACCAAACTGTGGACGAGTATGAGTCCAAGTTTATGTCCTTCGAGAGATATGACCCGGACACAATAGGCAGTCAGACCCGAAAGATACAGAAGTTCATGGATGGATTGAGATTGGCCATCCGAACTAAGCTAGCCCCATTTGATATTCAAACTTATGAGGAAGCAGTACATAAGGCTCAACTGTGTGAGCAAGACTTTGAACGAAATGCCTCTAAGCTTGGGAGGATTAGTGTCAGGAAGGACAGAGACCAGAAGAGATCTGGGTTTGATAGAGTGGCCAAGAGAAGAGGCCAAAGGTTTTTCGAAAAGAGGCCTAAGATCGAGGAGGTGCAGGAGAGAGCTGCTAGACCTCCCGTGTACCCTGCTTTGACTGCACCAAGGGCTTGGTTATTGAAGGACCATGACCTACCACTGATCAGTGTAGGAGATGTGGGAGATTTCATGGGACTAGGCCCTGTCAGATGACCCCTATGGTGTGTTTTAGATGCGAGAGACTAGGACATATAGCTAAGTATTATCCCGAGAAGATGGAGATTACCCCATAGAAGGGTAAGGAGCCAAAGAGAGCTCCAGTTGAGGCAGTTGCCTCGAGGAGGAGGGCTACAGCTGAGGAGAAAAGGAAGCAAGCAGCGGGTGTGAGTAGAGGAAGAGTACGTGCATTGGATCAGGACACCACAGATGCTTCAACTAATGTGATTAAAGGTACCATCCGAATCTTTGATTTAGAAGCATTGGTATTATTTGATCCTGGTGCCACGCATTCCTTCATATCACCTTCCTTTGCACATAAATTATTGAAGCATGTGAAACCAACATTGTTGGATAAATTGTTGATGATTTCCACACCCATGAATGATAGTCAATTGACTGAACATGTATATAGAGATTGTAAGTTAAAGATAGAGGGAAAGGAAATGATAGCCAATTTAATTCTGTTGAATATGAATGATTTTGATGTAATATTGGGAATGGATTGGTTGGCTACCAATTGTGTCGTTAGGGATTGTCATGCGAAGACATTGATGTTTTTAGGGTTACACAATCTTATTGTAAATTTTGATGAAAAGAAATGATATGAAAATTGTATATTTGTGGTAAATAAAAGTGTATGATTTTTAAATGCATAATGCTTGAGAGATAAATTTATTGTTTATGATAAATGTTGAATGTGGAGTGATGGTTTATGTTACTAACGATGGAAAGGATAATGTGAAGGGTTCATTGCATACGTGGTTGACATAGATAAGGCACCCCCGAAATTGAGAGACATTCCAGTGATTGTGGAATTTCCTGATGTCTTTCCAGATGATCTACCAGGGATACCCCTAGATAGAGAAATGAAGTTGGTATAGAGTTAATGCCTGGTATTGAGCCGATATCTAAACCACCATATTGAATGGCTCTGATTGAGTTGGAGGAGTTAAAGAAGCAACTACAAGAGTTACTGGAGAAGGGGTTTATAAGACCAAGTGTCTCACCTTGGGGAGCACAGGTATTGTTTGTAAGGAAGAAGGAGGGGAGCCTCTGACTGTATATAGATTACCGGTTGTTGAATAAGGCCACCAGTAAGAACAAATACCCCCTTCCAAGGATCGATGATTTGTTAGATCAGCTCCGAGGAGCCCAAGTGTTTTCTAAGATAGATCTGCGATCAAGGTACCATCAGTTGAGGATCAGGAGTAGAGATGTACCCAAGATAGCATTTCGCACCCGTTATGGCCACTACGAGTTTTTGGTGATGCCATTCGGATTAACGAATGCTCCCACAGCATTTAAGGCACTGATGAATGATATATTCAAGCCATACTTGGATAAGTTTGTGATTATGTTCATTGATGACATATTGGTATATTCCAAGTCCAGGGAAGATCATGAGGAGCACTTGGGAGTAGTTTCGCAGACCCTTCGAGAGGAAGAATTATATGCCAAACTCAGTAAGTGTAACTTTTGGTTAGAGCAGATCTCATTTCTGGGCCATGTTGTGTCGAAGGATGGGGTATTAGTGGATCCATCCAAGATAGAGGCAGTTGTACAGTGGGAACAACCCAAGACAATTATTGAGATCAGAAGATTTTTGGGATTGGCAGGGTATTATCAGAGATTTGTTGGGGGTTTCTCCAGACTAGCTGCTCTGTTGATGCGCCTCACGCATAAGGATGTTAAGTTTGTATGGGATGAGGCATGTGAGAGGAGTTTTGAGGAGCTTAAGCGTCGATTAACAACTGCTCCAGTTCTCACCATTCCTACCATCTCAGGGGGATTCTCGGTGTATACGGATGCATCACACCAGGGACTGGGCTGTGTGCTTATACAGGATGGGAAGGTAGTTACCTATGGATCTAGATAGTTGAAAGATCACTAGAGGAACTACTCGACACATGATTTGGAGTTTGGCGGTCGTGGTATTTACTTTGAAAATATGGCGCCACTATCTCTATGGTGAGAAATTTTAGGTGTTCACAGATCATAAGAGCCTCAAGTACTTGTTCTCGCAGAAAGAGCTGAATATGTGACAAAGGAGATGGCTCGAACTCCTAAAGGACTATGATTGTGAAATCATGTACCACCCGGGTAAGGCAAATGTAGTTACCGATGCTTTGAGTAGAAAGAACCTTGGGTTGGTGTCATATATGATGGTATAAGAACATGAATTGTTAAAACACTTTACGAACATCAGTTTGGATGTAACCCTACCTGGTTCAGAGAGACTTGAGATCATGGCTAGTTGAGACTAGAGCCAGAGTTGATTAGCCGCATTCGGCAAGCCCAGCAGAGCCATTGACGATGCATCGATTGGCTGAGGCAAATACAGACAGGTGTGGGTAGTGATTTTAAGCTGAGTACAGATGGCTTATTGAGGTTCAGAGGCAGAGTATGCGTTCCCAAGGATCCTGAGATCAAGAGAATGATTTTATCAGAGGCTCACTCATCGAAGTATACGATGCATCTGGGAAGTACCAAGATGTATCAAAACCTTCGAAAGGTTTATTGGTGGTCTGGAATGAAAAGAGACATTGTTGAATATGTCGCTAAGTGTCTCGTTTGTCAGCAAGTAAAGGTAGAGCATTAGAAGCCTGCAGGATTATTGCAGCCTCTACCGATACCGATATGGAAGTGGGAGCATGTCACCATGGATTTTGTGATGGGGTTATCGAGGACCCGTAGAGGTCATGATGCCATATGGGTTATTGTGGACCGGTTGACTAAGTCCGTCCATTTCTTGGCTATGAGAGCTACTGATACACTGATTCAGTTGGTGAACCTGTATATTTGAGAGATAGTACGGCTACATGACGTGCCAATAAGCATTGTTTCTGATAGGGATGCCCACTTCACTTCCCATTTTTAGGAACATTTTCAGGAAGCGCTGGGGACCCGACTAAGTTTTAGCACTGCTTTTCATCCTCAGACAGGTGGGCAGTCAAAGAGGACTATACAGACCCTCGAGGATATGTTGAGGGTGTATGTGCTGGATTTTAGAGGCTCCTGAGATGACCACCTGCAGTTAGCCGAGTTCACTTATAATAATAGCTATCATGCGAGTATCGGGATGACACCTTATGAGGCATTGTATGGGCGTAGATGTCGTTCCCCTATTGGATGGGAAGAGGTTGGTGACAGACAGATTTTTACTCCGAACTTAGTGCAGCAGGCATCTGAGGCGTCCAGTTGATATGTGAGAGATTACGAACAGCTCAGAGTCGACAAAAGAGTTATGCCGACAAGAGACAGAGACCACTAGAGTTTGATGAGGGTGAGTCGGTATTTTTGAAAGTTTCTTCTTTGAAGGGTATTATGAGATTCGGTAAGAAGGGTAAGCTGAGCCCTAGATATATGGGACCCTTCAAGATTTTTGAGAGAGTGGGAGATAAGGAGTATAGGTTGGCATTGCCACCGGACTTGGTAAATGTCCACAATGTCTTCCATGTCTCTATGCTTCGGAAGTATCACCCGGACCCAGCACACGTGATAAGATATGAGCCGTTGGAGCTCAATGAGAGTATGACGTATGTTGAGAAGTTGGTTCGAATATTGGATAGAAAAGAGAATGTGCTATGGAATAAGACAATTCCCTTTGTGAAAGTTCTTTAGCAACATCATACGATGGAAGAGGCCACATGGGAATTGGAGAACTTGATACGGGAGAAGTACCCCCTAACTTTTTGAAGAGTGACTTGGTTCTAATTTGGAGGACCAAATTCCTTGAAAGGGGGAGAATGTGAGACCCCGTACATGTATATTTGTAACGTGTGCAATTGGATCAATTAATGTGAATGGACTTGTAATGTAAAGCATAAGTGGTGTAAGTCCATGGATTCAATGTACATGTGTGTAATATGATTTGTAATGTACATACAAGTTTCATTGTGTATGAATATGAAGAAATGAGTTCTTGTAAGTGATAAATATGATTGGAACTCAAAATGAGTAGTGTGGTAAATGGAAGGAAGTTGCATGAATAAAAATGCTTCCATTTGGTTTTATATAGTATACCTTTGGACATACAATGAATGCACACAAGTTTCAATGTGCATAAGGTATGAATGGATGCCATTTTCAAGTCATAAAGGTGGATGGATGAGAAAATGGCCATGGCAGCAGATTAAGGGTGTTTTGGTGTGAGCTACTGCTGAAAAACTGTAGAAAATCTAGAAAGTATGAAGGCCAGATCGATGTCATAGGATGAGAGATCGATCTGGAAGAGCTAGAATGCTCGTATTTGGGTAATGGAATAGAACATATCGATCTCTAATGGGGCCAGATCGATCTCCTAAGAATTCTGTAATGAAGAGATTAATCCCCAAGCATACATATCATCTCCTTAGCTCTCTGTTTGGGAGCAGATCGATCTCATACTTCGACAAATCGATCTTATGCTTAAAATGCCGTGAAAAAGAGGGATTTAAGGGGACCAGATCGATCTCTTCTTGGTGCAGATTGATCTCCTCAAGTGATTTCTATAAAAGGAGTGCTGAAAATCTAAAAATTTCAAAAAAAAAATCAACCTACCATTTTCAACCCAAAAACATAACTTTCTCTCTCTAAAATCAGTCATTTCAAGTAAGATTTGATGAGAGGCCATTAGACACTAAGTCGTTCATCTTGAGGAATAGAATAACATAGCTAGAACCCAAAATCCCATTGTTGGTATTGAAGGAGCTAAAGGCATTGACATTTGGAGTAAGAAGAAAAATCAGATTTGGTAAGATTCTAATACTCCAATCCAAGTACATTATTTATTTAAGTGATTTTGGAGTTGAGTTGGATGTGTATTGATGGATAAATTATCTAAGGATATGGTGGAATTGGTGTGACCTAGAAAACCTAGAATGGGTATAATGTGAGAAGATTTGGGTTGAATGAGTTTATGATTTATGGGCATGCTAAAGTGGTTATTGAGGTAATGTGTATGATTTTAGATGGTTAAATGGAATTACATTATGGGTTTAGGTGAAATTATGAAAATGAGTATGTAAATGCTTGATAAATGCCATAGTGAAAAAGTCAATGAAATATGAACACTATGGACTTAGTATCGATTTAACATCGATTTGGAATGAGTTGATAGGCCTAAAAGGAATCCATAGACAAGAGAAATGAAACGAGGCCTTATGAGTTAATAGAAACTATAGGTCGAATCGACTATAGTGAACGCATGATGTCCTGTTATATGGATCGAATATAATGTGAAATATGATTGTGTGCAGTCCCGAAGAGTTCGTTGAAGACGAATTGGACCACACGAGTGAGCAGCGCTAAGGAAAATAGAATCACGCGTCACGATTCCATGTAAGGGAATTCTGTAAGTATATAGAGGTAGCTGCTCCTATTTTGTGGGTCAATATAGGGCGTTTATGAAATGCATGGATGTTTAAGTAAATGGTTGTTGATATGCGTGAATGGCTGTGAGAAATTGTATGAGATTTGGTTTTCAAAATGGTTCTTGAGAAATGGGATAGTAAGGCTAATAATTGCATAAATCAAGTGTTTTGAATGCGTTCACAAAACGTGTGTTTTGTTTTGAACGAATTGATAGATAGGCTGGCTATTGTGGTTTGATTTTGTGTGATAGCACATGTGAACTGCCAAATATGTTTTGAGATTGGTTTTAAAAGCTTATGAGCCACATATCACGTTTATGTGAATTAAATTATGCTGGAGCCTAGCTTGCACTAGGTATTGAGGTTTTCATTTGTATGAAACATGCCAGAGCTTAGCTCGCACCTTGATTTGGAAACTATAATGATGTTTATAAACCGTATTGGAGTTTCTGCTCGTACGTCGCTTTTGAGTGAATTTTCTTATGAGTATAACCGTACTAGAGTTATGCTGGTACGTGGTCTCTTTATGATAGGATATCATAAGTCGTGCTAAAGCTTTGCTCGCACAAGTTTTGCACATTCTGATACGTATAAGGTCGTGAAAGTTGGTAAGATCCTCAAGCCCTACATCCTTAAGCAAACATCCTTAAGCCCGAGGAGGCGGGGAGGCTCTGTTAGGCGGGGAGGCTCTGTTCGGTGGGGAGGCTCTCTTATGGTGGGATCCTTAAGCCAACATCCTTAAGCCCCGAAGGGGCGAGGAGGCTTTGTTAGGTAGGGAGGCTCTCCTACATGGGTACGGTAAGATCCTTAAGCCCTACATCCTTAAGCCAACATCCTTAAGCCCGAGGAGGCGGGGAGGCTCTGTTAGGCGGGGAGGCTCTGTTTGGTAGGGAGGCTCTGTTAGGCAGGGAGGCTCTCATACATGGGTACAGTAAGATCCTTAAGCCCTACATCCTTAAGCCCGAGGAGGCGGAGAGGCTCTGTTAGGCGGGGAGGCTCTATTCGGTAGGGAGGCTCTCTTACGGTTGGATCCTTAAGCCAACATCCTTGAGCCCTAAAGGGGCGGGGAGGCTTTGTTCGGCAAGGAGGCTCTCCTACATGGATATGGAAAACTCTTGGTATGGGGTTGGTAAGTCCTAGGAATTGCACCCCCAATCACGATATGAGTCCACGGAGTATGTTGTACCGTGTATATCACATGGAGTACGATGTTCCGCGTGATGGTTATGTGATGAGAAAGTCTAGCGAGGGATAATCCACCTCCATGCCAGCACGATACCCCACACACCTAGATGCTTGTGGTCTGGGATGATTTATGATGTAGTTTGTCCACATAGGCACTTTTTATATAGTGACCTGGTTTTATTACATATGTGTGATTGTGATTGTCTAAGGTAGACCCGAGGGAAGGGTCGTGTCTTGTGGGATTCAATTTATGAAATGGTAATGATGTTTGCGATTGAGTAAATGGTTTGTAATGGGATTGTATGTGTTTAAGAAAGAGTTTTATGATGTGGGTTTAAAAAGGAGGTTTCTTAAGGAATTTCCCTTTTTATGAGTTTGATGAGATGAGCATGATATGTTTTCACATGTTGATATTCCATGTTTTATATGCCAATTTTACATGATTTTGATACATGATATATATGTATACACATATGGTATAGTTTTATTCCTCATGCTCTTATTATAAATGATTTATGCATAACACTATCAGCATGTAGATAGAGTAGTTATCTACCATGCTTGCATTTTTACCTTACTGAGCGTGTGGTTGCTCATCCCTCTCTATTTTCCCCCTCCTACAGAGCGTGCATAGTAGCCCAGTAAGGACTGAGGCATTGTGTTTTTGGACATCCGCTGCTTCCATCACCGAAGGTATATACACAGTACTTTTTTTGTATCTAAACAATGTAATGGCACAGTAATTATTGAGTTATAATTATGGGGGATGTAGATGTCAGTGAACATAACTTGTGTAAGTTAATGATTAACTTTCAAATGTATGACATCACTTTATTTAACTAAGAATGAATGAGATGTGATGTTTATTATTGACTCACAGCCCAACAGTGTGGTGGTAAGTTAGTTCACGACAGGGTAAGGTAACAATAAAACGCAAAAAAATTTTAGTGATTTTCGGTTAAAGGGAATGAAAAAGGGTCGTGACAGTATTAATTTTCCACCAAACTTTAATCTATGTGGTCCATATGTATTTTTCATACTATTTGCATTATTTACATGTATATTGTAACTAAATAATGTACCATATGTGAAATTGACCAAAAGAGTCAGGTCATTTTACAAGTCTGGATGAATTTTACCCAGTTTCACCATTTTGATTTTTTTAGGTAAATTCGTTTGACATCTTGGAAAAAGGTTTGACATAGTGAATTAAAGGCTTAACATGACTAATTTCATACCCTTAAATCATTTCATAGTGTCCATTTTGTTAGTTAAAAATTTTACCTATGGATAAAATCATCATTTTAACAATTGTTTCACGTTTATTGAAAAATTTTCAAAACTCAAAATTTATGGTTTTGGAAGCTAACCAAAAGTAAGATATCATCGTTGAAAGAAGATTTGGTTGTATGTGTAGGTGTAAGATATCATCGTTGAAAGAAGATTTGGTTGTATGTGTAGGTGTCCACTCTTGCAGGGCCCATGAACTTCTCTATATGCAAGCAACCTTATTTGCACCAAAATAGACATAAAGGGCATTTTAATCAGTTCTCATTATTTCAAAATCGTAAAATATCAAAATAAGTATGAAAATATTGATTCTTACATTGTGTGATCCTATTGTACGATAAGGGCATAGTAGCCCATATGGTGTATGTGTGATAGCCTTGAGGATATTGAGTTTATATTGAGCATTGACATGATAGTTACACCACTAACAAAGAGATTATGTCAAAGTGTAGTACAAGCATTGCATGATTCATGATCATCTCATGATGTTTTCACACTCTTATTTAACAGATTGGCTTTACGCATGCACGACATGTAATATGAGTTTTATCGAGATGCATTGAGTGAATGCATAATGTGGAGTGATGATTTGAAAGAAAGATTTGATAAGTTTTAGCATAGAAATGAGATAGCATATGGCATGGTGCATGTGCATACAATGGGTTTTATGAAAGAAAACATAGCTTGGTTTTCATGAGTTCTTATTGTTTAGACCACTAAGAGCTTTGGTGAAATTTTCAAGATTATGGCATTAATTGATGAAAATCAGTAAAGCATAATGGAAATGCCTTGGTGCTATTGTGTCTATCTTTAGACTTATCAAACAAGTTGTATGACAAGGCTATTTAGACTTATGAGACAAAGGTTTTTGAGAAGATTGCTTGGATGTGTCAGCTGTTTTCCAAATAAAACCAGATCCTCGCCTTATTAGTGGGACTAGAGCTTTTACCATGGCCATAGGTGCAACCCTTCGTTCGTTAGTGCGTCGTTTGATCCACTTATAGCTACAGAGGAATATAACTTTATTGATAGATTTTTTGGATGTATACAATGTATGTGTATACGGTGTATTATTGTGATTGATAATGCCATATATCTATATAACTGAAATGACATGATCGATGATTGTGTCTTGTTATGAAACCATGATTTAAAAGATGTTTTATGCATATTAGGCCTAAAACTAGAGCATGGTCTCAGCCTTGTCATATGATTAGTGAAGTTTGGACCTTAAGCTTGAGTAGAGTCTCAACCTTAGTAATTTTTTTTGATGAAATATGCATTAGGAACCAAGAATGTGAGCAGCTCTCAACCTTGGTAGATGTTTTGAAACCTTTGACAATATTGATGTTTTATGTAAGAACCCGATTTCTGATTTCTTTCCCTAAGTAATTTTTATGAATAAGTAAGATTTCTAATAAGATATTTCAGTTAGATAATGGTAGGGTCAAACCTATTGCAATGATGAGTATACAATCTATAAAAGCAAGGACATAACTAGTGATCCAAGGTAAGAGGTATGAACTTATTCCTTTGAATTTACTAAGTTAATGCAATAAATAAGACATATGTATTATGATTTATTTTGTGAATGTATGGTGACTAAGAAATATGACATGAACTAAGATATGAAGTAAGAATGAGATATTGATGAATTAGATCAAGGTATTAAAGGTTTAAAAATAGCAAAGAAATAAAAGAACTTTAGTTACATAAGTTAGCAAGCTAAGAATTTGAGTAAAGGAGGGATCGTGCAAGGGCGTGCAAAATGTAACCCTAATGCAATTTAATAAATTGTGTGCTTATTATACATGATTGATACAAGTATTAATGAGTAATTAAGAAGAAGAAAGGGAATAAATAAGCATGAACAAGGGTTGAATCAAGACTCTCAAAATAGCCTAGTGAATTTGATGCAAACCTTAAGTTTAAGGCTTCAAGCTTGCCAAATAAAGTCTTAATTAATTTGACATAAAAATATAATGAAGCTATTATATATATATATATATATATATTTATATATATATATAAGGTAATTGAGTGATGAAATGAAGATTACAAGTGAGGATTAAAGGCTAGATTTAATAGCCAAAACTAATCAAGAAATTAAGGCCAAACCATGAGGTACCAAGTGGGTTGGCTAGGAAATGCAATTGATTTTGAGAGAATTAATTCATATTATCATCAGCCATTATTTTAGGCTTAAAGTAGAGTTAAAGGGGACAAAATTTATGAGAAATGCAAGGGAAATTTGTGCTAAAAGGGTTAGTAAAATTTAGAAAATCTACCTACAATTTCACCGACCCTTACTAAGCTTGATGAAATTAAACTAATAGAATTAAAGAGGTTAATTGAGTAAATTTGTCACCTAACCCCACCATGGACCTCAAAACTTATTAAACTCTTTTTTATAGATGTAGAAGGTTCATTCTTACCACTCTTTCTTCCCCAAAATCGTGACCAAACAGAAGAGAAACAAAAAGCTTTCTAGTAGCTGATGGTAATAAGGTAAGCAGAGGAGAAGATTTTTTGGCCATGAAAAAGTGAGAGTTAACAGACATCTTTTATTTATCTATGAGAGAGCTATAACATATATTTATTTATAATTTTTGGAGACCATTTTCATGCCAAAATAGAAGAGAGAAGTTGAATTGGTCTTAGCCAAAACGTCTCCATACCATGAGGGAAAAACTATTTAGATTCTGACCAAGCTTACTCTTATCGTTTGTTCTTCATTCTCTTAGTTATCATATATTTATTTTTTGAGAATTTTTTAAGGTCATTTAAGGGCTGAAATCTGTTAAGGAAGGGAAGTGGACAGAAGCTGTCTTGAAGCAAGGTAAGTTTAAGATTTGTGTTTAGTGTTTTGGGATTATTTTACATGATTGTTTGAGATATATTGAGGTTGATTTTGGGTTATTATTATGGCTTAATACTTGGAGGGTTTCCTTGTGGTTTTCGTTTCCAATAACAAGGAAGGGTAATAAGCTCTTACTCATGCAATTTTGACGTTAATTGATGAACTTGTAACTTAATTTGTTGATTAGTTGTGATGGATTTCTGGAAACAATTTGGTGATATGTTTTAGGGTTTCAATTGGAATGATATTTTAAGGTTAGGAGTATGATTGATTGGGGTTTGAATATTGGTTAAATGATGTTATTTAATCAATGAAATGGTGATATTTTTAAGGGTTTAAGTTGGAAGGATCATTAAGGATCCTTGTGCAAGCAATTTGACCAACATTGGTATTTTAAGGTTAATGGCCTAAGTAAGGCCAATACGGTATATTATGATTAAATAGGGTTATGTGGTGGATTGAAAGATGACATATTAGGACTAAGAAAAGAAGCTAAGGGAAGTTTGTAATATTGATGGAATTATTATTGTTTTAGAATTTAAATAGTTAATTAAGATGATATATGATATTGGTGATGAAGTATTGTAAATAAAATGCACAATAGAGGTCTCAACCAAGAAAGGCAATTTAGTGAAAGATTAAGCTAAGTGACCTAAAGTGGTCAAATTTAAGCAAATGAAAAGAATGAGAAAAATATGTTATTGGCATTTAGATAAGATTTTGGAAATTAAATTATTTGAAGTGTTGGACAACCAAATTATGATTTACTATTGAATGATTAATTAACATTAGAATTAATTCAAATGAAATTAGTTTGGCATTAAACCTTAGAGGCATTAGGAGGAGAGAGCAAAGTAGGCTATAAATATATATATATATATATATGCATAGCCTAGTTTGATGTAACGACCCTTTTTACGGTACAATATGGTTGGGCTACGAGTCGATATTCGATCAGAACATTACATCTTTGAACAAAGCCAAAGAAAATATTTTTCGATTAATCAGAATAATTGTTCTTTAGCAAAATATCCACGTTCACGTTCCCCTGATACATTTTCTTATACATTACTGTACTTACAAAAATTTTATATACAAAATAATAATGTCCTCTGTATACCTTTAACGCAGAAGATTACTTTGCAAAAGCATGGCTGTGCAAAAGAACCTTACTTACAAAAGTGGTCTCAGCTACTGATGAGGCTCTATGGGGAAAAATAAGGAGTGAGCTCAACGTGCTCAGTAAGAAAAATATGTGGTGATAGATAAATACACTATCAACATATTTTTATAATAGGGTTATTATATAAAATATAACGAGTAACCCAATAAAATCAGAGTTGGAAATCAATAACAGTTTCGATATCGATAGTATAAACATTAAACTGCAATAAATATAGTTTCTAAAACTTTATAAAGTAGAATAAACGATTCCCATACGATAATACAGTTCATACGGTCAGTTCAGTAAATCAAATAGACAGACAAGGTGAAACATGCTATAACAAAAATCAGTATGACAATTAGCCAATATCACTGACTCTGAGCATCACTGATCAGGTGTGCTGGGATGTGAATCGACGTGGGAGTGGTTAGCTACCCAAACGGTTCACAATACAATATGTTCGAAGACCGATAGCACGGTACATCATACTCACATGCGTGTTGCACGATACATCGTACTATGTGGACCACAGTAACAGTAACAGTGCAGCATGATTAACCATCACTAGTTAGGCCGTGCGATACACAGTCAACACGCGCTCAATTAATTTATAAGCAGTTCATGTAATGCCCATACTTTTACACCTATTTCTTATGAAGCTATGAAGTATATGCTATGCACATTGCTACAGGTGTATAGATAATAAAGGATGTAGGGACTATGAAATTTAATGTACAGTCTTTGATTTCAAGTTGTGTGCATAAGTTTTATTGCCTATGAATTATATGGAATGGATACTATTATACGTTAGTTCTGTACAAAATGTAAAATGAGGTATTAGGCAAATAAGGATGAGTTACACATTGGGGATCTGCAGAAAATTGCAGTAATGAGGATGCAGGGGAGCAGCAGATCGATCTCCCATGAGCGAGAGATCGATCCCCTTTCACAAAATGTCAAGTATCAGTCAATTGGAACAAGGCAGATCGATCTCATTGAGCTTCTATTAGGAAGAAATCGATCTCTCACAAGGAACTGATCAATCTCCAAATGTCTCAGGTTGAAACAGATCGATCTCCCCTTTACTAACAGATCGATCCTCTAAAGAAATCTGCTTACAACAGATCGAGCTCATCATGAAGAGTAGATCGATTTGGTAGTAGTTATGTTAGGAAAAAGGACTACCAAACCATGTAGAGATCGATATCCATAAGGGGCTAGATCAATCTCATGTCTCTGCATCTATAAAAAAAAAGCACGGGATTAGACTGAAAATCAGACTTTCTTTCCTACAAAACCCGCACCTATCCTTTTTCCCAAATAATCAAGCTTTCTCACTCTAAATATCACTACATTCCAGCCAGATTTGGAAGAAGCTCAAGAAGGGGAAGTTGTTCCTTGAAGTAAGGAGAACAACATACCCAAAAATCACATGTTGGTTTGATCAAGAGGAGGAAAATAGATTACCACAAGTTTGACCAAGGAAAAAGCTAAGTTGATTAAGTCTTCAAAACTCTCAACTCCAAGCATAATGTTTTAAGTGATTTTAGGAGTTGATGGATGTATATTGTGTTAGTAGGATATGGCTAGGATGCTTAGAACTCACTTAACCAAAAACATGTCTAGAAGAGCAATAGATTGAATATGATATTGTGATAATCTTGCAACACTATGATATTAGTGGTGTTGAGTGAATGATTTTGGATGAATTTACAAAGAAATATTAAGGTGAAATATGATAAAAGGTTTGTGAAAGCATATGTAAGTAAATGACAAAGTGGACGTTTAGAACAAGAAGAGGAAAATGACTTAATGATTTATATGTGTAGATTGGAATATGTTGAGACTCGATTAACCCGGATTGCAAACGGAGCGAACAAGACGAAGGAAATACAAGTGCGATTCGAGGTAAGGGAATGTATGTTAGCGATAGAGATATTCATACGTATCTTACAGCAATTTCAGTAGTTATAACGCTAGTGATATTATGTTTAGCTATTGAGCTATAAAGTGATATGAAATTGTGAAATGTATTATGGTATATATTATGAAAATGGGATGGGGTAAGGAAAACAGCTTGAGATGGATGTTTTTTTTTTTTTAATGCTTTTACAACTATATGTTATTTTTGTGACTGAAAAATAATGATGGATAGGCTAGCTAGTTTTACGTGTTTAGCATGGAACAACATGCTACGTCAATACACATGGTTTGAATATTTAAAAGAGAAAAATAGCCACCTATTATATTTGAGATGTGAATTGGTGTTAGAGCCTCGGCTCACACTTGTTTTGATGATTAACTATGCTGGAGTTTTTACTCGCATATGTTTTTCCTGATTTAACAAATCGTGCTGGAGCATAGCTTGCAGGTGGTTTTATGATGATGATAACGTGCTGGAGCCTAGCTCGTACGGTGACTCTTGAGATGATACAGTGCTAGAAGCGGTTGCTCGAACTGAGAGATACCGCGCTGGAGCCTTACGGAGACTGTGTGTCACGCTGATTCTGCTCACCTGGTATATGAGACATGGTTTAGGATGATGAGTTCATCGGTGTAGGGTGGATGGACTGGATCCACGGGCGTATGCTGTACCGTGTAGTTGTCCAAGGAATACTATGTACCGTGCTGTGTGCACATGTGTACGAGTATCACATAGATGAAACATGGTGTGCGTTGTACTGTTAGTATATGTGATGTGATGAGGAAGAAGATAATGATGATTGAGATGAGCCGAAGGGTAGGACTGACCCATCCCTCTTCAGGCGAGTGATGCCCTATGCACACTTGATCAGAGAGGCCTAGGATCACTGACTAGGACCATATGTCATTGATATTTGTTTTCCTAAAATTCCCTGTCTGTCTCAAAGATTAAGAGAAATTGCTGAAAGGAAATGTTTTGTGAAAAAGGAAAGAAATAATGTGATTTGATAAATATCTTGATTTTTTGCTTATGTTATGATAGTATTGTTTTATGACATATTTCTAAATGGAAATATCGAGTGTTGGTTTTTATGAAAATGCCTATAAAAGAAGAATGTTTAATTGCATTTTCCATTGATATTTTCATTTATAACAAAAGATGATTTTGTTAATCATTCATGGGCTACATAGATAGGACAGTATCTACTTGTTAGCATCCTTTTTCCTTACTGAGCTGTGGCTTTCTCACCCCACTAGTTTCCTCTCCAGATACTGAGAAGTAGAATAATGCGGTGGTCACCAAATTGGTTTTATGTTGGTTAGCTCGTAGCAGTTGCTAAGGTATAAGAAATGTATACACATAAGAATTTTGTATCTATCATATTGTATCGCACAGTCGTACATTGAAAATGAGAAAAATTGTATGGGGCTGTTATGTAAAGATATTGTACTATACAATCAATTTTGTGTATCAACACACATGCTTAGGAGCGAGTGATTTAAAATTCCAAATATCTCCACTATAAATGTATGAAATTAGTAGTTACATTGGCTCACAGCCCAACTGTAAGTGGTATATGTAGGGAAGAAAGGCACCCAGAGTCGGGGTGTGACAGTATTTAGTATCAGAGCCTGGTTGGTCTGATGGGAGTCAATGTTTAGGACTAAGAAAATGTACATCCCTAAGTTACTGTGCGATATTTAGATACAAATGTGTATATGGAGCTGGTAGTGATCTAAGAGTTTGTTATAAATGCAGGAAAGTCAACAGGCTTATGAGCTATGCCTTAGAGACACCACAAGAGGGGAAAGGGCTCACGAGCTCAGGGGCAGAATGATAGGATTGAGAGGCATAGTAGATCGTCCTCTAGTCATGAACCTCTATCTGCTTCCACACGCGTACACTGATCAAGTGTGCGGGGTATCACCACTATCTGCTTCCACACAAGAGGTGAGTCAAGTCCAACCCGTCGGTCCATAGTAGATCTAAACATCGTCCAAAGATGGTATATCACAATCTCAACATGGTACAACGTACTCCATGCTACCTGTATGGTACAGTGTACTCCATGGACCCATATTAACACATCATATCACGCCATATCTCAAAATACACGTGCGGGCCTATTTAATCGGTGCAACACCCAGTCTACCCGAAACTCCTATCACAACTATCAATCATGTCATAAAATCATGTGCAAGTAATCTCAAGCACGACAACAAGTATGATAGGCATCTAATGCGAGCTATGCTCTAACACCATGCTAAAACCAGTATAAAGTCTGTGCGAGCTCAACTCTAGCACAACATCATAAAAATCCATGTGAAATCTAGTGCGAGCTAAGCTCTATCACTCATGCGTATAAAACACATCAATCTCGTGCGAGTCATGCTCTAGCACGCTTTCATTCTTGCGAAATCCATGTAGGTGGCTCAATCCTTTACAAAACATGGTTATCAACAAAATCAAATCATTTCTTTTACAAATCATTTCAAATGTTAGCCAACCCACCAATCATTTGCTAAGAAGTAACAAAACAAGGTTTTCAAAACATCATGCTTTTGTTTTTCATGCACATTTCTCAAAACCTAACTCTTTTCCCTTCAATCCCCCAATTTCATTTCCTAGTATCACTTGCACTCTAGCAAATCATTAAGTGCGCAAACTGCGCACAGACATCTCTAAGAGTCCACACATTCCCTTACCTCAATTTACTCAAGGTACGACTCTCTCCCTCTTAGCTTCTTGTGCTTCTGGCTCAACTTGCTCTGGTGTATCCTCGGGAGCTGCAAATCATTCATCCAGACATTTGAGTCAATGTTGCTAACTCACATTCAACTATGCATTTTACCCAATGCCTTAAATACTCATTTCACCCCTTTTGGGTAAGTTTTACAATTTATTCCATAACATCATCTTAAAATCATACCCACAATACCATTATCACCTTAAGATATCACATTCATCCTTAATACCTCTACATTTCACTTTCTCACACTAACCCATTTCTAGGTTATAATTGTTTCATGGCATTCTAGGTAGTTCTACCATTAAGATACATACCAAATTAACTTCATAATTAATAACTAAACAAATGTACTTGGATTGGTGCACTAGAAACTCACCTCTTTGGATTTCCTTCTTGCTCCAAATAGAAATGATCCTAACTCCTTCAAGACAACAAATGGGGTAATGCCCCCAAGCTAAGTTGTTCTTCTCCTTGATGTGAACAACTTTGTGTCTAATAGCCTTCCCTCAAATCTTACTGAATATGGGATGATTTAGAGAGAGAAAATTAGGTTTTTGGATTGAAAATGGTAGAGTGAGGTTGTTTCTCGAATTCTGTAGATCCAACTGCTCCTATTTATAGATTTAGCTTGATGAGATCGATCTGCCTTGGGTGAAAATCGATATGGTCCTCTTAAAATCCCTCTTTTTCACAACATTTTGAAGGCATGAGATCGATTTGTCGAGGGCTTGAGATCAATTTGTCTTAGGTAGAAAGCTAAGGATATCGATCTGGCTAGGGAGGAGATCGATCTGCTTTAACCCGAGAGCTAAGGAAATCGATCTGCTTGCCTTGAAATCGATCTCCTCCTTACAAAATGTTTAGCAGATCGATCTGGCTCCATTGGAGATCGATCTGCCTTGATTCTATTGTTCAAATAAGAGAATTTTGGCTCTTCCAGATCGATCTCTCATCCTATGAGATCGATCTGGTATTCACACTTTCCAGATTTTGTAGCAGTTTTTTTTTTTTTTTTTTTGCAGAAACTTACACTAAAACATCCTTAATTTACTGCCATAATCATTTTCTCATTCGGCTACCTTTAAGACTTGAAAATGGCATCCATTCATACTTTATACACGTTAAAACTTGTGGGAAATCATTGTATAACCAAAGGTATATAATATAAACTAAATGGAAGTGCACAACTCATGCAATCTTTATTCCATTTTACCATGCCACTCAAAATTCAATATATTTACATTCCACTCATGGAAATATCCTTCTTACACTCGTTATACACTTTAAAACTTGCATGTATTCATTTCACAATCCAATATACACATATACAAGGTTATACACATATAAGGTCTCACATTCTCCCCCATTTAGAAAAATTGGTCCTCCAAATTGGAACCAATCACTCTGGGAACAACTCGGGATTCTTCTCCCGCATCAAAATCTCTAATTCCCATGTAGTTTCTTCCACCATGTGATGTTGCCAAAAAACTTTCACCAAAGGAATTGTCTTTGTCCTCAACACTTTCTCTTTTCTATCTAATATCCGAACCGGCTTCTCAACGTACGTCATACTTTAATTGATCTCCAAGGGCTCATACGTTATCACATGCAAGGAGTCCGGGTGATACTTTCGTAACATGGATACGTGGAAGACATTATGTACGCTGGCTAGTTCAGGTGGTAACGTGAGCCTGTATGCCTTACCTCCCACTTTATCAAGTATCTCGAATGGCCCTATATATCGAGGGCTCAACTTTCCCTTCTTTCTGAATCTCATTATCCCCTTTGAGAGAGAAACCTTCAAAAACACTGACTCACCCACCATAAACTCTAGTGGTCTCCATCTCCTATCAGCATAACTCTTTTGTCTACTCTGAGCTGTTCGTAACCTCTCACAAATCAACTGGACATCCTCAAAGGCTTGTCTAACTAAGTCAGGAGCAAATATCTGTCTATCACCAACCTCTTCCCATCTAATCGGGGAACGACATCTACACCCATACAATGCCTCATATGGTGCCATCCCGATACTCGCATGGAAACTGTTATTATAGGTGAACTCTGCGAGCGACAAATGCTTATCCCAGGAGCTTCCAAAATCCAATGCACATGCTCTCAACATATCCTCCAGGGTTTGTATAGTCCCCTCTGACTGACCATTTGTATGAGGATAAAAAGCGGTGCTAAAACTCAACTAGGTCCCCATCGCTTCCTGAAAATGTTCCCAGAATGGGAAGTGAAGCAGGCATCTGCCACACCCCACTTACGGGTGCCTTTCATCCATACATACACTACTTAGGGTTGGGCTATGAAACGATGCAATTACTAAATTTCATATAATTTACAGTGAAAATATTTAAAACTTTAATTCACACTCCTAGGTGTGTGAAGATATACAAAATCAATTGTTTGATATAATGTCTTTCCATAACATCCTCACACAACTATTTACAATTTCAATTCATAACTGTGTGATACATTATAATAGATACAAAATCCTCGTGTGTATACAAATCTTATACCTTTACAACTTGTGGGAGCTGTTCAGTACAAAAAGGAATCTCAAGACCACCGTACTGTCCTACTTCTCAATATTTTGAGGGAAAAATAGTGGGATGAGCAAACCACAGCTCAGTAAGGAAAAGGATACTAACAGGTAGATACTCTACTATCTACATAGCTCATGCATGCATAAACAAACCATGTTTCAATATAAAAGGAAATATTACTAGAAAATGCATTTAAACATTTATTTCTCATAGGCATTTTCATGTGAAACCATATGCAATACTTCAAATTAAAATATGTCATAAAACGATGCTATCATAGCACGAGCATTCAAATCAAGAGATTATCAAATCATAATATCTCTTTCCTTTCTGAAATCATTTCTTTTCTTCAAATCTCTTTCTTTCTGAGTTTCTCAATTTCTCTTATCTTTGAGACATGCATGGAATTCTCAACAATCTAATATCCACTACATATTGCAATAGTCAGTGATCCCAAGCCTCACTGATCAAGTGTGCACAAGGCATCACTTTGCCTGAAGGGGGATGGGTCAGTCCTACCCTCCGGCCCATCTCAATCAACCTCATCTCCTCGTATCATATATACTCACGGTACAAGGTACGCCATGTGTCATCTACGCCATATTCGTACTCACGTGCACCCAGCACAGTACATAGTATACCAACGGATAACTACATAGTTCAACGTACGATCGCGAACTTAGTCCATCTACTAACTCCAATGGACTCATCATCCTGAACCATGTCTCATGTACTAGGTGAGCAAATCGGCATGACACACAGTCATCGCAAGGCTTTAACATGGCGTCTCTCAGAGCAAGCAACAGCTTTCTGCACTGTATTATCTCAACTCAGTAAAAACTGGTGCAATCAATGCTCCAGTACCTTTCTCAAATTCATCGTGCGAGTCAAATTCCAGCATGGCATATCAAAACCATAGAAACATGTGTGAGATAAAACTCTGACACATCATCATTATAAAACCACGTGCGAGTCACGCTCCAGCACGGTTTATCAAAAATGTAAACGTATACGAGTGAAACTCCAGCATAGTTTAAGTTATTAAAATGGGTGTGAGCTAGAGCTCCAACACCATTTCTGACACGCCCTAAAGGTATTATCTGTAAGTGCACGGGTCGTACAAGTAATAATGAGATTTGAGTCCCGAGTTATCGTCCCACAGAGAAGTTGACTAGCCTAATTAACTACCGGTTAATCTTACACTAAGTATATTCTAGCAAATTATGAAATTTAATGTGGATGATCTACTAAGTCTGAAAATTAAAAGTACTAAAATTAATAACAATTATAAACTAAGCAAAAATAAAATCGAGCTAAAAATACTTACAATGCTCTAAGCAATTAAAAACAACAACCTACAAAAGAAAATTAAAATAGTTAAAATGAATTAACGCAACTAAAATAAAATGAAAATATGAAAATAAAGCAATAAAATCAATTAAACTAAAATTTAAACAAACTTAAAATAAAAATGCATGTAATTAAACTAATGAAAATTGTGAATTAAACTAACCTAAAATCTAATAAAAATGATCGCTAAATTAAAAATGCATGAAACATAATTAATCTAAATTAATTCTAAATGGAAAACCTTAATTCCTATTGTAAAAAGAAAATTAACTATTAATGAAATTAAACAAAGCCTTAAACTAATAAACTAAGAAAATATAACTAATAAGCAAATTGATATATAACTAAGCTACAAGTAACAAAAGACATAATAGCACTTAAACAAAATAAAAATAATTGCATGAGACTATCATTAAGGACTAGCCAAACGTGGCCTTAGACAACATCAAAACCAAGTGGTCCCGACATGCAGTACTATTCACTGTCTTCTTTGCAAATTTCAACTCCAGCCATTCTCAATTCCAGGCCTACTGTCTTCATTAGCTGTTGTCCAAGCGAGGTTTGCTGTCTCCAGTCGGCCTGCAACCTCTGCTTCTGCTACTGTTCCTCGATCTGTCCTACCCAGTACAATGCACGTCCCCACTGCTTTCTTCAAGTGCTCACGGTCCTGTCTTCTGCTCCAAATGCTGTCGGTTTGTCTAGGTATATCCTGCTCTCTCTCGATTCTGTTATGCTCCAGTCAGTGCTCATGGCTTTGTCCTCTGCTCCAGCCTGCTGCACGTTTTCGGTCTGCTTTAGTTCGGTATTCAACAGATGCAGTCATAACACCCTTTCTCGACTACAGAACCGAGCACATTCCAACATTGCATGCTATTCATTCAGCTGCAGAATCGAGTAGCACCAGCAGCACCTTCCTTCATCTTCTGCGCAGCAACCAACCCATAACAATGACAGTAGACAATTAGTGAAGACTGGAATTAAACAAAATGAACTACCCTAAGCAAATGAACAGTTAATGAAACGTGGAACAGGGGAGAATAGAGGAGGAAAGTTGTAGTTCTCGATTTTGGCTATGATGCCATGGTTCTGTCCCGACTAGTTGCTGCCTCGATCCGCATTCCAACTTTCCAACAACTCCACTCAACAGCACAAACACTCTCTGGCCAGTGAAGAAAATCACTCGAAATAATAGAAACTAGAATGTAAAAACAAGTTATAAACACTGAAAATGGAGAAGAAAACAGATAAACATAATGTAGGAAACATAACGGCAACAACAACACTTGCATTCACTATTCCGAATCCAAAGAGCTACCACAGCAAAGATATGAAATGAAACAATCTAGAAAATATAAAACAAGAATTGCAGGAAATGAAAATGTTACAAGAAAACAATAAATGAAAATTTGTTCTTTGAATAAAAGTTGGTAACAAACCGAAATCCCATGCTTGAATTTATCTACTGAAAACATAAAAATAAATTGTTGAACAGGGAAGAAGATTTAGCCACTATCACCAGCCAAGCTTACTTACTTCCTCATGTCCAACAATCAGTGAATCCAAAGAGACAAAATAAAAATTAGACAAGTTCATATGCAAACCGAGAACAAAGGAAGGAAAATGCAAGTTTTTCATAAACAAATGGAAATTACATGAACAATAACTAAAAACTTTAAAATTGCTAATGGGAAAAAGCTTAGAAAATTAAAAAAAAAAAAAAAACTTAAAAACTAAAGCTACCCTATGATTAAAACTACTCCTAAATTACTCTACATTACTCCAACTCCTACTTTACTTCTATTCTAACCTAGGCTACCTCCTACTCTACTTACTTTCTCAATTGCCATCATGTTCTATTTATACACAAACATAAGGGTACAATGGTAATTTTTCCATCCTAGATGATTTGACATTGTTTGGCCACTTGTCTTCATATAATTTGCTGCAAAGCAGATATTTCTACGTCATCAGTCTTTCTGTCCAATTGGTTGTGCGATATGGCCCGACGTGTGTCTTCCAGAGGGTTGGCACGGTGTCCTTCGATCTATCATTTAGGAGCAAATAAAAATCTGACACCTGGCATCACGCATGTCCAGACGACTGGTGACTCGGTCTGTAAATTTGAAGTGGTCCAGTCTCTTTGAACTAACTGGATCTATAAACGACTATCTTCCCATTATACATCAATACACAGCCCAATCTTTATTTTGAGGTATCCATACACACTGAAACCTTTTGAGCTGTTAGTCATGGTGAGAATACTTACGGTGGTCAGTTCATTACTTTAATATAACCAAAACTCACTGAAGCTACTTTCATACTTATCATACCACTCGTATGCAATCTTTTTCTGAATGACATGTGTCAACTGAGTAGCTCATTTCAGGAAACTCATGACACCTCGTCTGTAAGACAGTTTCCTGTTGCTACTCATGCTCTTCCCTGGACTTCGAGTACATCAAAATATCATTGCTAAAGATGACAATTAATCGGTCCAGGTAACCTTTAAAAACCTCATCTTAGTTGAGTTCCACTAAACATTTCAGTCACCCTTGTCCTTGACCTATGTACGCATAAATGTAAATCGTCATTTCGAAATCGCTTCCTTTCAAGATATTAACCCACGTCATTTCATTTTCTTATATTAACGACTTTTATAAAATTTTAATTTTATTAAACCTTCACGATTAATCAAATTTCGTATCTCTTTATCATACCAGTAAAGATAACCAAATTTTAAATGCATATATTACGACTGTCGATTTCAATCTATAAGTTATGTGTGCGCTTCTAGACGCTGTTAAATCTTTAGGCAGGGAAGTATTTTGAAATACCTTTATTAACCCTCAGATTTGAGCATATCGACTGAGTGTAGATATATCTACCCCTTATCTTGGTCGCAATCCATATACACTACATATTGCTTAATCCTTACTTTGCGTATCAATGATATCATTACCTTGCATACGTATCTTATTCCAATATATCTCCATTAATATATCACTTATAACAAACTCTTTCATTACTTGTCAAACTTACAATACACATTTTAGTTATGTTTTCACCCTTATTTTCAACTTACAATCTCTATACCCATATTCAGTCAGTGAAAATCAGCTAACCATCATCCTCTTGCCTAAGGGTACAGGTTCCACATCTTTCACTAACTTATAAGCAACTAAAGGCGGTTTGAATATATGTGTGGCACCAGGAGCAATTAAAATAATTACTTCATTATTCACAACAGTGTGGTATCTTCCACCACATCATATTAAACATCAGTAGTGTCCTGGTCCAAGGCATACACTCGCCCTCGTCCAACATCTTATTTCTGTGGTAACTACCACACATCTTACACTGTTCACACTTCTACTCTGTTTATATTGTTACATAGCAGGTCGGGGTCCTCAAATCATACTACCCCTCAAAAGTATTGAAATTGGATACACTGGGGCTTATCAATCAACTTACCCCGTGACTCATCAGCTTTAATCTTTTGCCAAACTACATTCTCCTATTCTGAAATCTCTGTCATTCTTTATTCTATTTTGTCTCTATTTCGACCCTCACTACCTTTCTCAATCTCTAAGGCGTGCAACTTATAATCTTATTCACACATTGTAGTCGGCACACTGCCTCGGCATAGGTAGTGATATCTAATGACCCAATCGGACTCTAATTGACAATTTGAGCCCTTCAATGACTTTCAAACTTATCGACTCTCACTGTTCATCGTGTCCGAGTCATATCTTCCCAGGAAAAAAAATTGAGTTTGATACTCGTTAATCAACCTGTTCCTCTGGGTCAGAGTAACGAAAATCATCGGTTATTTTCTAAAAACAATATCCGAGATATTCTGTCCCCAGAATACATCTAGAATTATATTCCATGTCTATTTTGGACTTCTAACTCTTAAGATGGGTCGAGCGAACTTCAATTAATGCTTCAACTCACCCTCAAATACCATACATACTCTGAGCAATTAGCTCGTAAAATATTCTCCACACTCCGCTCCAACCTTGCGAAGCGTGTCTCAATACTGTTCGATCTCTCAGTTAGACTCTGTCCGATCTCTCTGTCAGACTCTGTCCGATCTCTCTGTCGGATTCTGTGGGGTATGCTCACTACCAGCCTCCACGTCAATCTCATCTCGAGTCTCATGTGGTGACTCAGTACTACTCTCGGGCCTACCTCTTTGGCCTCGAGCCCGTGTACTCGCCTCTCAATCATAGCGGCTATCATTTAATGAGTCTATTCTTGTATTCAAACCAAATTCTTAGCTGCACTTCCATCTCGATATACACAATTGTATCTAACTAATGAACAGTACATGGGGATGTAAACTTTCTTAACCACTAACACTGACTCATATCAGGCCAACTTAGCTCTGATACCATCAAACTGTCACGACCCAAATTACCTAAAAATCAGAGTAAATTTTTTGTTTTTTCATTTATTATTTAATTCTTACCTTTCTCTCATCATGACCATCCTACAACATAGTTGGGCTATGATTCGGTGTTAGTCACCTCTCACCTATTTACCATTTCATTTCCATAATCATATTCATATATCAGAGTTTACTATCTTTTGACTTTTAAATAAATACATACACAATGGTATTTATAACTCTACATCCCCGACATCAATGTCCGTTTACAGTACTGTGCATTACATATTTAGATACAAAACTATACAAATGTGTATACCTGTCTCTCGATGGGAACCAGCGGATACCAAGCATGCAAGTCCTCAGCCGCTTACTAATTACTGTGAGTGCTCTGAAAAGATGGGAAATAAGGGGGTGAGCAAACCATATGCTCAGTAAGGCAATTATGCAAGTAAGTAGATAGCTCCACTATCTACATGCTCATAATGCCATTCCCTTAAAATCCATTTCTTTTCATTAAAATCTCAAGCACAAAACCATGCATATATCATGACATAGTTTATCCAAAACTATTTGTGCGTATAGAAAAGCATATAATTCATGCATCAGTAGCATTTTATGTGACATCAGTAAATCATAATAAGCATGAAATAATTCAAGATCAAGCAGTCTTTCATGTCATGTAAGACAAATCGTGAATTTGAAATGAAAGCATGGAAAACATCATCATGCTACTGCATTTAAATCAATTCATTAAAACTGCAGTATAAACTAACCCTTTCGGGTCAATAATCTCATAAAATAATTCATTAAAATTCATTATAAAACTTCGGTTATAAAACCACCCTTCTTTCAGGGTCACAGATCATAAATTCATAAAATCGGGGGCCTGACCCCTACTTTAGGTCTACCCTGGTCTATCAGACGACAAGTTATATCATGTGAGACAAACAGCTGATTATATTAGTAACATCGAGGACTATGGCCATATCCTAGTGATCCCTAGCAACACGGTTCCTAGTGTGCGGGGTATCACACCTGAAACGGGAGGTGGGTCGTCCTACCCGCCAGAACTGCATAACACTAGGATTACGAGGGCAAGGCTTGCTGCCTCGTGGCTAATGCCACTCCACTCCAACAATCCCACGGTACAACGTACTCCGTGAACCCAAGCTCAATCTGGGGTGCCGACAATAGGTCTTATCCACCCAAAACATCTTTGTCTCAGAAGCACGTGTGAGCATATCATCTCACTGTGACACACAGTCTACAGAAGGCTCCAACACGGCTATATGAATGTAATATAAATCCTGTGCGAGGGAAGCTCTAGCACGGCTCCATGCATATTCATGATATCAGAAAACCTCGTGCGAGCGAAGCTCTAGCATGGTTTCATAAATATCAGAAACATCTGCATACGAGCAGCACTCCAGTATGACTTAAACTGATTATAATTTCAAGTAAAATTCACGTACGAGCAATGCTCTAGTATGGATATGTATATAAAACTCAGTGAAAACCTCGTACGAGAAAAACTCCAATACGGCTTTAAAATGAACTATAAAACCATATTAAAACTTTGTGCGAGCAACGCTCCAGCACAAATGAATGCTTAAGTAAATCAAATCTCGTGCGAGTTACACTCCAACACGACTTTTATGCAATTATTATATCAAAAATGGATGCGAGCTAGGCTCCAGCACCTCTCATGCACGCCAATCATAAAAACTAGTGTGAGCAATCGCTCCAGCACCATTTCATGCATACCACGTCAAAACAAGTCAAAACATGTCAAAACAGAGTGCGAGCTAGGCTCCAGCAGCTCTCATGCATATCAAATCATAAAATCAGTGCGAGCAACCGCTCTAGCACATTTTATGCATATGATGTCATACAAATCGGTGCGAGCAACCGCTCAAGCACATTTATGCACATTCACAAACGCAGATATAGTACGAACTACATGTTGGCACTATCTGTTTCCATATAAACTTGATAGTTAGCCTATTTTCCAAGGAAATTTCATTTAAATACCAATAACACTTACGTAGTGTTATTTTGGGAAACTTATGCAATTATTGGCCAAACTACCGTTTTGCTTTGCTTAAAACCATGAAAATCCCTTAAATCAGAAAATTCATAAATCATGCATTTCATGCATGTCAGACTTTCACCATCCCTAGGTGAACTTCCCTCAATAGGGGTAAAATAGTCTTTTCACCTATTTCGATCCTTAAAATCATTTAAACCACTTTTAGGATCATTATACATAATCAGGGTATACATACATATTCAGTGTACAGAAAAGCTATTAAAATACGCGTAGCTATCTCTAGCTACTCACATAATTCCCTTACCTTATTTTCTGTACAGTCTGACCTTTCCACCGATGCCTCATCACGCAGTCTGATTTACTCCGAATCCAATCTTCGAAACCGTTATTCCATGATCGTACATAAATCGAGGCTATCTCGAGCTCTCGGTTGATGCCAATCGTCGAGCTACACAATTAAATATATTTTCGGATAAACTTTCAGTCGATTATTTAACAAATTAAATATTTCAAAAATTAAATCAGTCAATTCGACTGCTAACCGACTTACCCGAAGCTCGATTGCATCACTGGAATTTTTTTCAATTTTTTTCTCTTTTTCTTTTTCCCTTTTTCTTCCTTTTTTTCTTTTCTTTTTGGCTGAACCGGTCCAGTCCGGTTCAACCCGGTTCAGACCACCGGTTCGGTCCGGTTCGGTTCGGTCGGTTCAGTCCAGTTCGACCGATTCAATCACCATTTAGTCATTTCGACGCCGTCCGACCGGTTCTCGACGTGATTCCAGAGCCGTTCGGTTCGACTGCACCTGGTCTTCCTAAATCGAGCCTCATTGTTGCTCGAATCGGCGTCGATGGCCGCCGATCGACGTTTCTTGCCCGTGGCTTCCTCCTCCATTTTCGACGTTTTTCGACGACATACGGGGAGCGTCCTGGCCGCTGGTGGTTCCCCCGGTGCTTGGTTGCGTTCATAGGTCCTCGCCAGCCCCTCAGCCCCGCCGGCGGCTCGTCGACGAGAGAGAAACCTTCCCTCGGTTTCGGCTGCTTCGTTTCTCCATTTTTTTCTATGTTTCGCGTTTTTCAATTCAGTTTCCCTTTTTTTTACTTTATTTATTTATAATTAAATTTTATTATTATTTTAATCAATTAAAATATATTAAAATTATCAAAATATCTAAAAAAATTCTATTAAATTCATTTAGTCCGTAAATGAATTTCTCAGTCCGATTTTACCTTTTCGGTATATTTTTCGATTATTTCAGGATTATTTTTCCATACAAAAATTTCGGTTTATTCCAATAAATTCATGTCTTGATCAATTTAACTTGAAATTTGATTATTTCTTCGTTATTGATCAAGATTTCTCAAGCCATTATTTTTAATTAAATTTTTCTTGTCTCGATTAATACCGAATTTTAGTCTTTTGACCATTTTACCCTTGCGCATTTTTGAAAATACCATTTAAATCCTTTTACAATTTTAAATGCACTCGAAAATATCAAGTCTTACAATCTCCCCCACTTAAGAAATTTGGTCCTCCAAATTAGAACCAAGTCTAATGAGTCCATAACAACTCCGGTTATGTCTATCGCATCATATATTGTCATCCTCAAGTGACTTTCTCCAGAGTATAATTCTACCATCATACCTAACTAGGGAGATCATCTTAAACCTCAACACTTTCTCCTTCCGCCTAATACCCGAAATTTAATTCTCCAATCATACGTTATACTTTCATTGAGCTAAACTGTTGGAGCTAATAGCGGATCACATATGCTGGATTCGGATAGTATTTTTGAAGCATCATAAGATGGGACACATAGTGGATGCCTGTTTATTCTAGTGGTAATGCCAACCTACAGGTCTTATCTCCCACTTGTCCAATATCTCTATCCGAATCTTGTTACGTCCTTATGACAAATAACTGTTAACTATAATGATTCACCCTCGTTGAATTTCCAAGGATTTTCTGTCTTTTGTCAGCATAGCTTTCTATTTGCTCTGAGGTGTAACTGAACATCCTCAGAGGTTTATTTTACCAGTTCGAAAATAACTCTCTATCAGTCACCCACTTTTCTTATCTAAGTTAGGGAACAACTCCCTACGGGCATACAATGCCTCATATAAAATGTTATCCCGATACTCAAGTGACAACTGTCATCACTGGCGAATTTGATTAGTAGCAACTGATCATCCCAGGAGCTCATAAAATCAATGGTACATGCTCTCATCATATCCTCCAGAACCTGTACAGTCCTCTCTGACTAATCATCTGTCTGAGGACGGAAGCTGTGCTAACACACAATCGGGTTCCCATAGCTTCCTGAAAAATATTCCCAGAAGTGAGAAGTGAAACGGGAATCCCTATCTGATATCTTGCTCCCTGGAACGCTACATATTGTTCCACAATTTTCCATACATAAAAATCCACCTACACACTTAGAGTATCTGGGGATTTATAACCAAAAGGTGGGTACACTTAATCAATCTATCGACTATCACCCCGATAGCCTCGTAATTCATCTGGGTCCTCCGTAACCCATCACGAAATTTATGGTAACTTGTTCCCATTTCCGTGTCAATATAGATAGAGGCTGCAATAACCCTGCAACTTCTTTTGTTCTACCTTAATCTGCTGACATACGAGACACTTTGCTACAACTCTACAATGTTTACAATGTCTCTTTTCATATCTGACCACCAATACCCTTTTAGAGATTCTGATATCTTTATTACTTCTAGGATACACTATATATCCTGAAGAGTAAGCTTCTGACAATAACACTATCTTATCAACTGTGGTCCTGGGAGCACTTATACTGTCTCTGAACCTCTGTATGTCATCATCACTCACTGTGAACTCTGTCATTGTACCCTTCTGAGTCTGACCCACACTATCGACATCATGCTGATCATCACGCTAAGCCTGGCAAATCCGATCACACAAATTTGGCTCTAACCTCAGGCTAGCTGTCACAAAATCACCGTCATCATCAGAAGGGATCACATCACTACTGAGGCTCATAATTGCTCTAGCAGCTCACGCTCCCTGACCATCATATGTGATACCATCCCGAGGCTCTTTCTGTTTAAGCATCAGCCATTACATTAGCCTTTCGTGGGTGGTACAATGTTCACAATCATAATCCTTAGAAGCTCTAATCCTCTTGGTTAGCTCATATTCTACTCTTTCTGTAAGAACAGATACTCGGGACTTTTTACGATCAGTGCATACCCGAAATTTCTTACAATATAAGTGGTGGCGTCATACTTTTAGTGTAAACGCTACGGCTGCCAACTTTATATCATGGGTCGGATAGTTTCTCTCATGATCCTTGAACTAACTGGATCCATAAACGACTATCTTCCCATTGTACATCAATACACAGCCCAATCTTTATTTTGAGGTATCCATACACACTGAAACCTCTTGAGCTGTTAGTCATGGTGAGAATACTTACGGTGGTCAGTTCATTACTTCAGTATAACCAAAACTCACTGAAGTTATTTCATACTTATCATACCACTCGTATGCAATCTTTTTCTGAACGACATGTGTCAACTGAGTAGCTCATTTCAGGAAACTCACGACACCTCGTCTGTAAGACAGTTTCCTGTTGCTACTCATGCTCTTCCATGGACTTCGAGTACATCAAAATATCATTGCTAAAGATAACAATCAATCAGTCCAGGTAAGCTTTAAATACCTCATCTCGGTTGAGTTCCACTAAACATCTCAATCACCCTTGTCCTTGACCTATGTACGCATAAACGTAAATCGTCATTTCGAAATCGCTTCAGTTCAAGATATTAACCCACGTCATTTCTTTTTCTTATATTAACGGCTTTTATAAAATTTTAATTTTTTTAAACCTTCATGATTAATCAAATTTCGTATCTCTTTATCATACCAGTAAAGGTACCCAAATTTTAAATGTATATATTACAACTGTCGATTTCAATCTATAAGTTATGTGTGTGCTTCTAGACGCTGTCAAATCTTCGGGCAGGGAAGTATTTTGAAATACCTTTATTAACCTTCAGATTTGACCACATCGACTGAGTGTAGATATATCTACACCTTATCTTGGTCGCAATCCATATACACTACATATTGCTTAATCCTTACTTTGCATATCAATGATATCCTTACCTTGCATACGTATCTTATTCCAATATATCTCCTTTAATATATCACTTATAACAAACTCTTTCATTACTTGTCAAACTTACAATACACATTTTAGTTATGTTTTCACCCCTATTTTCAACTTACAATCTCTATACCCATATTCAGTTAGTGAAAATCAGCTAACCATCATCCTCTTGTCTAAGGGTACAGGTTCCACATCTTTCACTAACTTATAAGCAACTGAAGGCAGTATGAATATATTCGTGGCACCAGGAGCAATTAAAATAATTACTTCATTATTCACAATAGTGTGGTATCTTCCACCATATCATATTAAACATCAGTAGTGTCCTGGTCCAAGGCATACACTCGCCCTCGTCCAACATCTTATTTCCGTGGTAACTACCACACATCTTACACTGTTCACACTGCTACTCTGCTTATACTGTTACGTAGCAGGTCAGGGTCCTCAAATCACAGTACCCCTCAAAAGTATTGAAATTGGATACACTGGGGCTTATCAATCAACATACCCCGTGACTCATCAGCTCTAATCTTTTACCAAATTACATTCTCCCATTCTGACATCTCTGTCATTCTTTATTCTATTTTGTCTCTATTTCGACCCTCACTACCTTTCTCAATCTCAGAGGCATGCAACTTATAATCTTATTCACACATTGTAGTCTGCACACTGCCTCGGCATAGGTAGTGATATCTAATGGCCCAATCGGACTCTAATTGACAATTTGAGCCCTTCAATGACTTTCAAACTTCTCGACTCTCACTGTTTATTGTGTCCGAGTCATATCTGCCCAGGAATATAAACTGAGTTTCATACTCGTTAATCAACCAGTTCCTCTGGGTCAGAGTAACGAAGATCATCGGTTATTTCCTTAAAACAATATCCGAGATATTCTGTCACTGGAATACATCTAGAATTATTTTTAATGTCCATTCTGGACGTCTAACACTTAAGATGGGTCGAGCGAACTTCAATTAATGCTCCAACTCGCCCTCAAATACCATACATACTCTGAGCAATTAGCTCGTAAAATATTCTCCACACTCCGCTCCAATCTTGCGAAGCGTGTCTCAATACTGTCCGATCTCTCAGTCAGACTCTGTCCCATCTCTCTGTCAGACTCTGTCCGATCTCTTTGTCGTACTCTGTGGGGCATGCTCAATACCAGCCTCCACGTCAATCTCATCTCGAGTCTCATGTGGCGACTCAGTACTACTCTTCAGCCTACCTCTTCGGCCTCAAGCTCGTGTACTCGCCTCTTAACCATAGCGGCTATCATTTAATGAGTCTATTCTTGCATTCAAACCAAATTCTCAGCTGCACTTCCATCTCGATATGCACAATTATATCTAACTAATGCACAGTACATAGGGATGTAAACTTTCTTAACCACTAACACCGACTCATATCAGGCCAACTCAGCTCTGATACCACTAAACTGTCACGACCCAAATTACCTAAAAATTAGAGAAAATTTTTCATTTTTTCATTTATTATTTAATTATTACCTTTCTCTCATTGTGAGCATCCTACAACACAGTTGGGCTATGATTCAGTGTTAGTCACCTCTCACCTATTTACCGTTTTATTTCCATAATCATATTCATATATCAGAGTTTACTATCTTTTGACTTTTAAATAAATACATACACAATGGTATTTATAACTCTACATCCCCAACATCAATGTCCGTTTACAGTACTGTGCATTACATATTTGGATACAAAACTATACAAATGTGTATACCTGTCTCTCGATGGGAAGCAGCGGATACCAAGCATGCAAGTCCTCAGCTGCTTACTAATTACTGTGAGTGCTCTGAAAATATGGGAAATAAGGGGGGTGAGCAAACCACACGCTCAGTAAGGCAATTATGCAAGTAAGTAGACAGCTCCACTATCTACATGCTCATAATGCCATGCCCTTAAAATCCATTTCTTTTCATTAAAATCTCAAGCACAAAACCATGCATTTGTCATGACATAGTTTATCCAAAACTATTTGTGCATATAGAAAAGCATGTAATTCATGCATCAGTAGCATTTTATGTGACATCAGTAAATCATAATATGCATGAAATAAATCAAGATCATGCAGTCTTTCATGTCATGTAAGACAAATCGTGAATTTGAAATGAAAGCATGGAAAACATCATCATGCTACTGCATTTAAATCAATTCATTAAAACTGCAGTATAAACTAACCCTTTCGGGTCAATAATCTCATAAAATAATTCATTAAAATTCATTATAAAATTTTGGTTATAAAACCACCCTTCTTTCAGGGTCACAGATCATAAATTCATAAAATCGGGGCCCTGACCCCTCCTTCAGGTCTACCCTGGTCTATCAGACCACAAGTTATATCATGTGAGACAAACAGCTGATTATATCAGTAACATCAAGGACTATGGCCATATCCTAGTGATCCTTGGCAACATGGTACCTTGTGTGCGGGGTATCACACCTAAAACGGGAGGTAGGTCGTCCTACCCGCCAAAACAGCATAACACCAGGATTGCGAGGGCAGGGCTTGCTGCCTCGTGGCTAATGCCACTCCACTCCAACAATCCCCACGGTACAGCGTACTCTGCATGACATACACGGTACAACGTACTCCGTGAACCCAAGCTCAATCAGGGGTGCCTACTATAGGTTTTATCCACCCAAATCATCTTTGTCTCAGAATACATGTGTGAGCATATCATCTCACTGTGACACACAGTCTGTAGGAGGCTCCAACATGGCTATATGCATGTAATATAAATCCTATGCGAGCGAAGCTCTAGCATGGCTCCATGCATAATCATGATATCAGAAAACCTCGTGCGAGTGAAGCTCTAGCATGGTTTCATAAAAATCAATAAAATCTGCGTACGAGCAGCGCTCCAGTACGACTTAAACTGATTATAATTTCAAGTAAAATTCACGTACGAGCAATGCTCTAGTACGAATATGTATATAAAACTCAATGAAAATCTCGTACGAGAAAAACTCCAGTACGGCTTTAAAATGAATTATAAAACCATATTAAAACTTTGTACGAGCAACGCTCCAGCACAAATGAATGCTTAAGTAAATCAAATCTCGTGCGAATTACACTTCAGCACGGGTTTTATGCAATTATTATATCAAAAATGGATGCGAGCTAGGCTCCAGCACCTCTCATGCACGTCAATCATAAAAACTAGTGCGAGCAATCGCTCCAGCACCATTTCATGCATACCACGTCAAAACATGTCAAAACATGTCAAAATAGAGTGCGAGCTAGGCTCCAGCAGCTCTCATGCATATCAAATCATAAAATCAGTGCGAGCAACCGCTCTAGCACATTTTATGCATATGATGTCACACAAATCGGTGCGAGCAACCGCTCAAGCACATTTATGCACATTCACAAATGCAGATATAGTGCGAACTACATGTCGGCACTATCTGTTTCCATATAAACTTGATAGTTGGCCTATTTTCCAAGTAAATTTCATTTAAATACCAATAACACTTACGTAGTGTTATTTTGGGAAACTTATGCAATTATTGGCCAAACTACCATTTTGCTTTGCTTAAAACCACGAAAATCCCTTAAATCAGAAAATTCATAAATCATGCATTTCATGCATGTCATGCTTTCACCATCCCTAGGTGAACTTCCCTCAATAGGGGTAAAATAGTCTTTTCACCTATTTCGATCCTTAAAATCATTTAAACCACTTTTTGGATCATTATACATAATCAGGGTATACATACATATTCAGTGTACAGAAAAGCTATTAAAATACGTGTAGCTATCTCTGGCTACTCACATAATTTCCTTACCTTATTTTCTGTACAATCTGACCTTTCCACAGATGTCTCGTCACGCAGTCTGATTTGCTCTGAATCCAATCTTCGAAATCGTTATTCCATGATCGTACACAAATCGAGGCTGTCTCGAGCTCTCGATTGTTACCAATCGTCGAGCTACACAATTAAATATATTTTCGGGTAAACTTTCAGTCGATTATTTAACAAATTAAATATTTTGAAAATTAAATCTAGCAATTCGAGTGCTAATCGACTTACCGAAGCTCGATTGCATCACTGGAATTTTTTTCTAATTTTTTCTCTTTTTCTTTTTCCTTTTTTCTTCCTTTTTTCCTTTTCTTTTTGGCTGAACCGGTCCGGTCCGGTTCAACCCGGTTCAGACCGTCGGTTTGGTCCGATTTGGTTCGATCGGTTCAGTTCGGTTCGATCGGTTCAATCACCATTTGGTCATTCCAGTGCCGTCCGATCGGTTCCCGGCGTGATTCCACCGTCGTTCGGCTCGGCTGCACCTGGGCTTCCTAAATCGGGCCTTATTGTTGCTCGAATCGACGACGATGGCCACCGATCGACGTTTCTTCCCTGCGGCTTCCTCATCCATTTTCGGCATTTTCCAGAGACATACGAGGTGCATCCTGGCCGCTGGTGGTTCGCCCGGAGTTGGGCTGCGTTCGTCGGTCCTCGTTGGCCCCTCAGCCCCACTTGTGGATCGTCGACGAGAGGGAAACCTTCCCTCGGTTTCGGTTGCTTCGTTTCTCCATTTTTTTCTCTGTTTCGCGTTTTTCAATTCAGTTTCCTTTTTTTTACTTTATTTATTTATTTATAATTAAATTTTATTATTATTTTAATCAATTAAAATATATTAAAATTATCAAAATATCTGAAAAAATTCTATTAAATTCATTTACTCCGTAAATGAATTTCTCAGTCCGATTTTACCTTTTCGGTATATTTTTCAATTATTTTTGGGATTATTTTTCCATACGAAAATTTCGGTTTATTCCAATAAATTCATATCTTGATCAATTTAACCTGAAATTTAATTATTTCTTCGTTATTGATCAAGATTTCTCAAGCCATTATTTTTAATTAAATATTTCTTGTCCCGATTAATATCGAATTTTGGTCTTTTGATCGTTTTACCCTTGCGCGTTTTCAGGCATACCATTTAAATCCTTTTGCAATTTTAAATGCACTCGAAAATATCGGGTCTTACATCTTTAATGTAAGAGCTCAAATTATTTTCCCCCAAACTTATTTCTTTTGCTAAACATTTTATTCTATTTTTGTATTTTTCATCTTTCTTCTTTTCTTTTTCTTTTTCTTTTTTTCTTTTTCATTTTTCATTTTTTTTACAAATTTTTTTTGTAACTTTCACAATCTCCTAATACCCATATGTACAAAGCTCATATTATATCCCAATGACTTTCAATGCTTTAAGGGTAAGGGATAGGAAAAAAGTACTTTAGGCTAAGGAAAATAACGTAGGTGTACTTACACAAAAGCTTATTTGACCCAGATGGGTGACTAGGGGTAAAGTATGTATAGCGATGGCTCGAAAGGCTCAAACAATCCAAAGATGGCCTAAATCATCTCCCTAATTAAGTGTGATATAATATTTCACCTCGAAACAAGATCAAACAAATTCTAGAATATGATACATAAAATCAATTGAGCAAATGCAATCCTAGGTCCACATAAGCTTTCTCTAAATAAATATACAGATTCATGACCTAACATGTGCGTAAGATGAGGAAATCACAATCAGAATTAAGGCAAATTCAAGAACTCAACTTCATGCTTTTCCTATAATCATGCTTCTCAGTCAATCAAAATCAGACTAATTCATGGGGTCATATCATCGAAATATGGGAAAACTACATGCTAAGCACTTAATCATCCTAAAATTAAACAGTTTAAGCTCATATTTTTGAAAAAATTTTGATAAATTTTTCAATTTTGCCCAAAATTTTGAAACAATACTCAAGTGATATCCCCTCCCCCAAACTTGAAGTGCACAATGTCCTCAGTGTGCAGATAATATAAGAATTGAAGTTCAGGAACAGAGTACTCCCCTTTCTGATGATGATGATGAACAATTGAAGTTTGATTGAAAATATAGGACTGGAAAAGAAATCTGTAAAATAAAGAAAGAAAGAAACAACGGAAAAGAAAAAGAACTACATACAAAATGAAAAGAAAAATACAGTCACTTCAAATACAGCTAAAGAACACAACACTCAGCAGCAGTGCGAAGTGTAGGAGGATCAACCAGAGTGGTGATAAAATGTCGATAGTTAACTCCTCCTGAGCGCAAGCTACTTCCCTCCTTCTTTGAGATTTCTTATGCTCAAGCCTTATATCCTCAATATCCATCTTAAAACACTCTTGAGAGTCATCAGGGAGTTTCAAAGGTTTGAAAACATGAAATGTCACCTCCTGATCTAGGACTGTCATAGTCAACTCCCCTTTTTGTACATCAATTAAAGTTCTACCAATAGCTAGGAAAGGTTTGCCTAAAATAATGGGGACTTCCCTGTCTTCCTCCATGTCTAATACAATAAAATCTATAGGAAAAATAAATTTATCCACCTTTACTAGCACGTCCTCAATGACCCCTTTTGGATATTTAATGGATCGATCTGCTAGCTGAAGGGTCACTATGGTAGGCTTGACATCGCCTATTCCTAACTTCTGATAGATAGACAAAGGCATCAGATTGATACTGACTCCTAAATCACACAAGGTTCTACCAAAGAACATATTTCTAATAGTGCAGGGTATGGTAAAACTCTCGGGATCCTTGAGATTGGGGGGTAATTTCCTTTAGATAATTGCACTACATTCCCCAGTTAAGGCCATTGTCTCATAATCTTCCAATCTTCTTTTCCTAGAGAGGATATCTTTTAGAAACTTCACATAACTTGGCATTTGCTCTAAGGCATCTGCGAAAGGGATGTTAATGTGAAGTTTCTTAAAAACCTCAAGAAATTTGGCAAATTGATAATCTAGTTTTTGATTTTGGAACCTCTAAGGAAAGGTATTGGTGGTCTAACCGGAGGGGATGTAATGGAAACATGTATAGCATCAGAGGATGAGGAAGGTATTGAAGTAGAAGAAGGTAAAGATGAAGAAGCGTCTAGCTTGGATTCTTTTGCAGCATGATCTTTAGGTTCCTACTCTTTCTAAGCTACCTCTTTAGAACTTAAGGATTTTTCAACTATGGGCTGTTTAGGTCTGGACTTAACTTGTGGATCATCTAGCTCTCTACCACTCCTAAGGGTGATGGATTTAGCATGTTCCTTACCCCCCCTTTGCCTAAAAGGGTTAACTTCAGTGTCACTAGGAAAGGTCCTTTGAGGATGTTAGCTAAGAGCATTTGCTATTTGTCTCTCCTGAACCTCTAAGTTCTTAATTGAAGCAGCTTGATTTTGCAAGATTGTTGAGAACATCTCTTCTAATGTAGGCTTCTTCTCAGCTGCTGGTGCGTGGTAATGTTGGGGCTACATAGGTTGTAGTGGTGGTGGTGGTTGATGGAAATGAGTTGGATGATGTTGAAATTGAGGTCGTGATGGATGATGTGGTGGATGGTATGGAAATTACGGTTGTGGTGGTACTTGAACCGGTGGAGCTTGGAAACTAAGGGGTCCTACAGATATGGAGTTAGAAGTTTGCCATTGGTTTTGGCTCCAGGAGAAGTTAGGATGGTTCCTACACCCTAGATTATAGGTGTTTGAAAAAGGGTTGTTCTATTGCTTAAGGGGGGTAACATATTGAACAGATTCTAAGTTGAGTGGACACCTATCAACAGAGTGGGTACCACTACACAGCTCACAGGAAAGAAAAGGACTTTGGACAGAATAAATCGGATTGGGACTGGAGAAAGGATTATGTTGGGTACTGAGCAACTCTACCTTCTTCGTAAGATTAGCGATTTGAGAGGTCAAGGTAGACAGCATGTTGAGCTCATACATACTCGTCGACTTCTTTGACAATTGCCTCTCTGAGGACCATAAATAGTTGTTAGCAGCCATCTTATCCAATAGCTCATAAGCTTCCTCCTCTATTTTACACATTAGCGCTCCACCCACAACAGCGTCAACAATGGTCCTATTCTGGCTTGTAAGTCCGTTGTAGAAGGTTTGGACTTGCAACCACAAAGGTAGGCCATGGTGATGGCACTTCCTAAGAAGCTCCTCATATCGTTCTCATGCTTCGTAAAGAGATTCAGAGTCAAACTGGGCAAAGGAAGATATAACGCTACGGAGTCTGGCCATTTTAGAGGGACAGAAAAACTTAGAGAGAAATTGATGGGCTAACTCGTCCCATGTAGAAATGGATCCTGGAGGCAAGGAGGTTAACCAGTGTCGTGCCCTATCCCTAAGTGAGAAGGGGAATAGTCTAAGCCTAAGTGCATCATCAGATAATCCATTATGCTTAAAGGTGTTACACAAGTCCAAGAATTGCCCGAGGTGAGCATGTAGGTCATCATGTGGGAGCCCACTGAATTGCAAAGAGGTTTGGATCATCTGGAGGATGGAAGGCTTAATTTTAAAGTAGTTAGCAGGGACAGCTGGTTGCCTAATGCCGGTATAATAACCTCCAATAGTTGGCATCGCATAATCTCCAACGGTCCTGATTTCCCTATTTTCTACCATAGTACATTGCAGCGGAGCTAATAATTTCCTAGAATCCTTTCGAATTTTTATAAGAGTTCGTTTAATTTCAGGATCTAAAGGAAAGCAATCGAAACTCCTGGCTCTTCGCATGCAAACACCAGCAAGTCCTTAGAAAAAAATTTTAGGTTTTTTTTTAAATTTTTAAATTTTTTTAATTAATTAATTAAGAGAATATTTAAATCCTTAGAATTTTTTTTTTAAGTTTTTAATTTTTCAAATTTTTTTAAATTAATTAGGAGAAAATTAACTAAACTAAACTAAGGATCTAAATATTTACAACTTAAATATTTACAAGCTAGAATTACACCTAAGCATAATTTCATTGATATTAATTAAGGACTAATTAAAACTTCCCCGGCAACGGCACCAAAAACTTGACACGCCCGAAGGGTATTATCCATAAGTGCACGGGTCGTACAAGTAATAATGGGATTTAAGTCCCGAGTTATCGTCCCACAGAGAAGTTGACTAGCCTAATTAACTATCGGTTAATCTTATCCTAAGTATATTCTAGCAAATTATGCAATTTAATGTGGATGATCTACTAAGTCTGAAAATAAAAAGTACTGAAAATAATAACAATTATAAACTAAAGCAAAAATAAAACCGAGCTAAAAATACTTACAATACTCCAAGCAATTAAAAACAACAACTTACAAAAGAAAATTAAAATAGTTAAAATGAATTAACGCAACTAAAATAAAATGCAAATATGAAAATAAATTAATAAAATTAATTAAACTAAAATTTAAACAAACTTAAAATAAAAATGCATGTAATTAAACTAATGAAAATTGTGAATTAAACTAACCTAAAATCTAATAAAAATGATAGCTAAATTAAAAATGCATGAAACATAATTAATCTAAATTAATTCTAAATGGACAACCTTAATTCCTATTGTAAAAAGAAAATTAACTATTAATGAAATTAAACTAAGCCTTAAACTAATAAACTAAGAAAATATAACTAATAAGCAAATTGATATATAACTAAGCTACAAGTAACAAAAGACATAATAGCACTTAAACAAAATAAAAATAATTGCATGAGACTATCATTAAGGACTAGCCAAACATGCCCTTAGACAACATCAAAACCAAGTGGTCCCGACATGCAGTACTGTTCACTGTCGTCTTTGCAAATTCCAGCTCCAGGCATTCTTAGTTCCAGGCCTGCTGTCTTCATTAGCTGATGTCCAGGCGAGGTTTGCTGTCTCCAATCGGCCTGCAACCTTTGCTTCAGCTGCTGTTCCTCGGTCTATCCTGCCCAGTACAATGCACGTCCCCACTGCTTTCTTCAGGTGCTCACGGTCTTGTCTTCTGCTCCAAATGTTGTCGGTTTATCTAGGTATGTCCTGCTCTCTCTCAGTTCTGTTCTGCTCCAGGTAGTGCTCACGACTTTGTCCTCTCTCCAGCCTACTGCACGTTTTTGGTCTGCTTCAGTTCGGTATTTAACAGATGTAGTCGCAACACCCTTTCTCGGCTACAGAACCGAGCCAATGCCAACATTGCATGCTATTCATTCAGCTACAGAACCGAGCAGCACCAGCAGCAGCCTTCCTTCATCTTCTGCGTAGTAACCAACCCATAACAATGATAGCAGACAATTAGTGAAGACTGGAATTAAACAAAATGAACTACTCTAAGCAAATGAACAGTTAATGAAACTTGGAACAGGGGAGAACAAAGGAGGAAAGTTGTGGTTCTCGATTAAGGCTATGATGCCATGGTTCTGCCCCGACTAGTTGCTGCCTCCATCCGCAAATTTTTACTTTCCAACAACTCCACTCAACAGCACAAACACTCTCTAGCCGGTGAAGAAAATCACTCGAAATAATAGAAACTAGTATGTAAAAACAAGTTATAAACACTGAAAATGGAGAAGGAAACAGATAAGCGTAAAACGGAAATGTAGGAAACATAACGGCAATAACAGCACTTCCATTCACTATTTTGAATCCAAAGAACTACCACATCAAAGATATGAAATGAAACAATCTAGAAAATATAAAATAAGAATTGCAAGAAATGAAAATGCTACAAGAAAACAATAAATGAAAATTTATTCTTTGAATAAAAGTTGGTAACAAAACGAAATCCCCTGCTTGAATTTATCTACTGAAAACATAAAAATAAATTGTTGAACAGGGAGGAAGACTTGGCCACTGTCACCAGCCAAGCTTATTTACTTCCTCATGTCTAACAATCGTTGAATCCAAAGAGACAAAATAAAAATTAGACAAGTTCATATGCAAACCGAGAACAAAGGAAGGAAAATGCAAACTTTTTATAAACAAATGGAAATTACATGAACAGTAACTAAAAAATTTAAAATTGCTAACGGGAAAATGCTTAGAAAATAAAAAAAAAAAAACTCAAAAACTAAAGCTACCCTATGATTAAAACTACTCCTAAATTACTCTACACTAATCCTACTCCTACTTTACTTCTATTCTAACCAAGGCTACCTCCTACTCTACTTACTTTTTCAATTGCCATCATGTTCTATTTATTCACAAACATAGGGGTACAATGGTAATATTTTCATCCTAGATGAGTTGGCATTGTTTGGCCACTTGTCTTCATTTAATTTGCTGCAGAGTAGATATTTCCACGTCATCAGTCTTTCTGTCCAATTGGTTGTGCGATGTGGCCCTACATGTGTCTTCCAGAGGGTTGGCACAGTGTCCTTCGATCTTATCATTTCGGAGCAAATAAAAATCTGACACCTGGCATCACGCATGTCCAGATGACTGGTGACTTGGTTTGCAAATTTCAAGTGGTCCAGTCTCCTTTAGCTCGTTTTCAGCCCAATTTTGACTGAAATGATAGAGTTTCATCCGGATTTAATTTATCTGCACATTAAAGAATTTTAATTAAATAAAGAGGATTATTAATAAAGTAATATGGGGATTAAATAAATAATTAGGAAATTAAGCACAAACAATTCTATTAAAAATAGAATTATCAATTTCACATCTCAAATTTGATAGATGACTATTTTTCTCTTTTAAAAACTCAAAACATGTTTATTTATGTTGCATGTCGTCCCATGCTAAACAAGTAAATCTAGCCAACCTATCCATCATCATTTCTAGCGTCATACTACCGAAATTGCAGTAAAATACGTACGAATATCTCTATCGCTAACATACAGTCCCTTATCTCGAATCGCGCTCGTATTTCCTTCGTTTCGTTTACTTCGTTCACGATCTGGGTTAACCGTGTTCCACGTATTTCAATCTACACACGTAAATCATTAAGTTATTTTCCTTTCCTTCTTTTAACATACACATTGTCACCCAATTAGCTATTTATGCTTCCAAATCCTAAAATCACATTTCACTCTTCCACTAATACCCTTTTTATCATCTCTTAAGCTTTCCATGGATTTTCTCTTTACAAGTCTCTCTTAATATTACTCACCCATCACTACATTCATCATGTCTATCCATATTTCACATATTATCCATCACGACCCTCTATGACTTAACCAAAACCACTACAAAATTTTCACATTTTTAACTTACCTTCCTCTCATTAATGGTTGGGCTGTGATTCGATGTTAGTTTCCTTGCATACCATATCATCCATTATCATACATATATGTCAATATACTGTTACTGACTGTAACTTCTTTCATAATACATGTGAGATCATATAAATCTAATATAAATACATTCCCCATAATATATATCGTATACATCACTGTGCTGTTTCTATGTTTAGATACATAACTATACAAAATATGTATACCTGTCGATCGATAGGAAATAACAGCAGACAACAGGAATACTATCCCTCAAGCTCACTCGCTCTACTGCTGATGCTCTGTAGAGAGATGTAAAGAAAGGGGGGTGAGCATACAACGCGCTCAGTAAGGAAATCAGGCAAGCAAGTAGTTTATCTACACTATCTACTCAAAATAATGCCATGCCTTGAAAATATCATTTCCTTAACTCACTTTAAAAGCATGTCTTAATATGTATATACTTGTACAGATTAAATCCCATGTATAGAAATCATGCTTTCTTTCACAAATGTAGGCATGTAGTGCAAAATAAAGCATCTTTATAATATCACAACGCCTTTAGATAAATCATGCCATGTATATTTAAATCACATTAAATATGGCATTTAAAATATTCACATCACAAAAATCGAATTCCAACCCATCCTTCAAGTCTATCCGTATCATAAATAAATCAGTCAATCAAGTAATATATCATGTGAGACTCTGTGGTGAAAATACAAATAGTATCCTGGACTATGGCCATATCCGAAATGGTGATCCCAGGCTACACGAAATCCTAGTGTGCGGGGCATCACTGCTACAATGGGAGGGGGGTCAGTCCATCACAACCGTCAGCTATATCCTCCTCAACTCCACAACACCACACGGTAAATGTACTCCATACCACTCGCACGGTACAACGTACTCCGTAGACCTTACATCACAGTCAAGATGCCTGCCATAGGTCTTAGCCCTCAAACCATGGAATATTATACCACGTCTCTAAATCTACATGCGAACCTCTCATAGTGTGACACTCAGTCTACACGAGGAAATCAAGCATGGTTTTTAACATGTATTATATATCACAAATAACAGTGCGAGCCTTTAAGTGCAACTCACAGTCGATACTCCGCTCAAACACTATTTCACATCACAAACTCAACTCTAGTGCGAGTAAACCTCCAGCAACTAGGTCAATGCATAGTTTCATGTTTCAAATCAAGTACGAGCAATAGCTCCAGTACCATGCTATGCACACAATCATTAAATCAAGTATGAGCAATAGCTCTAGTATCATGTCATGTATAAATCATGAAGAATTGAGTACGAGTAACGCTCTAGCACTCTATCATGCATGTCATGAAAATTCGAGTACGAGCTAATCGCTCTAGCACTCTCTCATGCATATATCATATAAAACTGAGTACGAGTAATAACTTCAGTACTCTATCATGCATGTCATGAAAATCTAGTGTGCATCACAATCCAGCACTAATATATGTGAAAAATATATGAAATCAAGTGCGAGCTGTGCTCTAGCACGATTTATTCTCACATAATATGATAGATTGCTCTTTAAAAAAGGATGATTTTCAAAACATCAAAATCAGCACTATAAAGTGTGCTTAATTCACATCAACCTTAAAATCATTAGCCCACCTATTTACTCTTCTGCTAAACAGCAGTAAAACACTCAAAATGGGGGTTTCCATGTTTTTTACAACTGTTAACAAAAGTTGATTTTTTCCTAACTCAGGGTAAAATCGTAATTTACCACTATCGGGTCACAATAATTATTATTCACTTTCTCTGACCCTCAGAGTTTTTAAGTGAATGTAAAAGCAGACGAAAATACGTGCAGGTATCTCTAACAACTCACAAAAGTCCCTTACCTGCAATCACTCGAGAAATTTTACTTTCTCAGTGCTGCTCGATCCAACAGTCTGATTCGCTCCTCCAATAATCTTCGCTCCTCCAATAATCTTTGGAGCTGCATATAACCATTTATCAGGTTAATTACACTTTTCCTACTGTATTTCACATTAAATACAGTCTATTTCCCTTAATAGGCTTTAATAAACTTTAATAGGCCCAACTATGCCTTAAGCCCATTTCCATTTTACTATTTATTTTTGTTGGGCCTATTGGGCTTGTGGGGCCCACTAACTCTTATTGGGCTTATCCTAGACCTATTACATCACATTGGGCCAAAATCAATTGGGCTTGGTCCATTGGACCTCTCGGCCACATGCCATGGCCGAGAGCTCTCCATGTCATCGGTCACACCATGGCATGCCGTCCATGTCTATTTGTTTAGCCAATTCACTTAGGCATTTTCACAAACACTTGGTTGCAACATTCTTAAGCATGACATAGTTCATTTAGGCATTTTATCAAACACCTTGATTGCCAACATAATACATGTATTAATTAATCAATTTGATTAATTCTAATTATACCATAACCATTAACACATGTACATTAACCCATTTATGCCTTAAAATCATATGGACATTCATCAATATTTCACTACTCACTCTCGGCCTAACCATGATCATAGTGATTTCATATGTTTCAATGCTTAAAACATATACCAATATACTTACAATCATTCATACATTAACATATATGAATTTAAAAGCTTGAAAATATACCTAGTATTTTTGTTCACACTTGGCCAAAACTTTGAAGCCTCACGGTTTGCACTCTATGGCTTCTTGATAGCCAATTCCAACATATGTCACTCTCCTCTCAATTTGAAACAAATTTCATGAAGATTTCAAGTTCCAAATATGTCTAATTCCTAGTGATTTCTAGTAAGAGAAAACTTGGAAAACTTTTCGGTTATGGTTTCTTCACTTTGCCGAAAATGAAAGGATGAAAATGATTATGTGTTGGATGGTATTTATAAGTCCATTACTTAGTCATTAAGCTAAAATCTAGCCACCTTAATTGACTTCCAATAAGTTTAGGTAATGGTTATCATTTTAGACTTTGTTACCTTTCATTAATGGCTTTTAACTTATATTAATGGGCTTTTTAATTGGGCTTCTCGGTTTGGGCTTTCTTAATGGGATTTTGGGCTGAAATTTTTACTACCTATTGGGCCTTCAATTGTCTCAATATTGGCCCATAAATTGGCCGAACAATGCGACCCATTGGGCTTCCCAAATTCGACCCACACTTATGATACCTTAATGGGCTTTAAAATTTCCAACTTTGGCCCATTACGTTTTTAACCATTAAATTAAATTCGAAATTCATCCAAATAAATTTTCCTTTCTTTGGAGAATGAATATCTTGTATTCTAGCTAAAAATATTTTTTCTCAAATTTTTCTCCATACTTAGGTTAATTTTTAATCATGGTTAGTCAACTATGGTAAAAGTCCACTTTTCTTAACTATAGTTGACCTTTTCCTTAATCATTAACCAAGTTGACTTCTTCTCAAATTTTGAAAGTGTCATATCTTATGTATTACACTCTCGTCTTTACATTTTAGCTATTTTCGGTAGATAAATACACCCGAAACACCTTAAATACCTTAACTCGCAAAAAGGGTCCATTTTACCCTTTTTAGCTTTTACTCTCATTCTCTGTGTTCGAAACTAAATCAAAATGACTTTCCTTCATAAGCACTCTATATTTTCTCATTTTAAGTTCTTATTTTCAGTCAAAATGATTTAGATCCACTCGGTTTAGCCTGTGACTCTTATAGCTCACATTAGGCTTTTTATGTAACTTATGCGTGTCAAACCATTTCGCATACACTTTAAATCTAGTAAATACTCTTCTTATGATTCAACTATAATAATAAAGTATTCATATACATAGGAATCATAAGGAACAAGCTACATAAAATACAGGTCTGACATTATCCAACTCACAAATATCTAAAAACCCATATTTAAGGCTTGAAGGTTGAAGAGCTTAACCCTTTGCTTAGCCAAACTTGTGGGAGCCAAAAACTCCTTCTCTTGGTCACACCAATGTGTGATTTTTGGGTATGTTGTTCTCTTTGCTTCAAGGAACAACTTTTCCTTCTTGAGCTTCTTCCAAAACTTGCTGAAATGTAGTGATTTTTAGAGTGAGAAAGCTTGGATCTTTGAGAGAAAATGGTAGGTGCGGGTTTGGTGGGAGGGAAATCTGATTTTTAGTCCAAATCCTATGCCCTTTTTATAGATGTAGAGACAGGAGATCGATCTAGTCCTTGTAGAGATCGATCTCTACAAGGTTTGGTAGTCTTTTTTACCAAACGCAACTACTACCAAATCGATCTTCTTCCATGATTCGATTGATCTGTTTGCAAGAAAATTCCTTCTTGGAGATCAATCTGCCTCTTGTAGGAGATCGATCTGTCTCGGGCTTGAGATCGATCTGTGTCAGGCAGAGAGTTAAGGAGATCGATCTGTGCCTTGTGAAAGATCGATTCCTTCCAGGCAATGACTTAAGGAGATCGATCTGTCTTCCCATGAGATCGATCTGCCTAGTCCCATTCAACAATTTCTGGGCATTTCATGAGGGGTGATCGATCTCTCTTTCATATGAGATCGATCTCTCATTCCCTGCACCCACCTCAATTTACAATCCGTGCACAATTAATATGTAATGGCATCCATTCCACATAGTTTATAGTTAATGAAACTTATACACACTACTTGAAATCATAGATGTTTCATTAAATTTCCAGAATCCTTACATCCTCCTATCATTTACACTCATGTACTAATACATATACATACATCATAGCTTCTCAAGCTATTTTTGTAACAACGTACATATACATCATGTCTTCATAGAATGAATACGTGTGAAGTTATGTGCATTACATTCCTCCCTTCCTTAGAAAATTTTGGTCCTCTAAATTGAACCAAGTCTATTCCTCAAAAAGTTAGGTATATTTCTCTTTCATCATGTCCTCTAACTCCCAAGTGGCTTCCTCTGATGTATGATGTTGCCAAAAGACCTTAACCAATGCAATCGACTTGTTTCGCAACACCTTCTCTTTTCTGTCCAATATCCGGATCGATTTCTCCACATACGACATATCCTCCTTAAGCTCTAATGGCTCATAGCTAATTACATGTGTCGGATCCGGTTAGTACTTCTGAAGCATAGAAACATGGAAGACATTATGGACCTCTGCTAGCTTAGGTGGCAAGGCTAGCCTATATGCTCTGTCTCCCACTCTATCCAGAATCTCAAAGGGACCAATGTAATGAGGACTTAGTTTTCCTTTCTTTTCAACCTCGTTATTCGCTTGGAAGGAGATACTCTTAAAAATACAGACTCACCCACATCAAACTCAAGTGGTATCTGTCTCCTGTCAGCATAGCTTTTTTATTGACTTTGAGTTGTTCGCAGCCTCTCACATATTATTTGAACATCCTCGGAGGCTTGTATAACCAAATCGAGAGCAGGAAACTGTCTATCACTAACTTCTTCCTAACCAATGGGTGATCGGTATCTACAACCATATAGTGCCTCATAAAGGGCGATGCCAATACTTGAGTGATAACTGTTATTATAGGCGAACTCAATCAATGGCAAGTGATCGTCCCATGAGCCTCTAAAGGCCAGCACACACGCTCTCAACATATCTTCCAAGGTCGTATAGTCCTCTCTGACTGACCATCTGTCTGAGGATGGAAGCAGTGCTAAAGCTCAATTGGGTCCCCATCGTTTCCTAAAAATATCCCCAAAAGTGGGAAGTGAAGTGGGCATCCCTATCAGAAACAACACTCACTAGGACTCCATGCAATCTCACTATCTCCCGTACATACAAGTCCGCCAGTGCACTCAAAGTATCTATAGATCTCATGGCTAAAAAGTGTCGATTTCGTTAACCGATCTACTATAACCCATAACCCATATAGCATCATGGTTCTTACGGGTTCTCGGTAGCCCCATCACAAAGTCTATGGTGACATACTCCCACTTCCATGTCGGTATCGATAGAGGTTACAATAACCCTCTAGGTTTCTGATGCTCAACCTTTACCTGCTGAAAATAAGACATCTTGCGACATACTCAGCTATGTCTCTCTTTATTCCAGACCACTAATATACTTTTCGAAGATTTTAATACATTTTACTACTCCTCGAGTGTACTGTATATCTCGACGAGTGAGCCTCTGATAAGATCAACTTTCTCAGCTCTGAATCCTTAGGAACACATATTCTATTCCAAAACCTTAGTATTCCATCTGAACTCAATACAAATTTTATACCCTTACCCTTCTCGATTTGGCTAATCACATCAACACACCATTTATCATTCTGCTGAGTTTGTCGGATTCTCTCAATCAACTTCGATTCTAATCTCAAGATAGCAATAATCTCATAACTGCCAATCTCAGGTAGGGTCATATCCAAACTAAGGTTCATGAATTGTTCCAACAACTCGTGCTCCCTAACCATCATATGTGATACCAACCCGAGACTCTTTCTACTCAATGCATCGGGAACCACATTCGCTTTCCTCGGGTGGTACAAAATCTCACAATTATAGTCTTTGAGGAGTTCTAACCACCTTCTCTGTCTCATATTTAACTCTTTCTGTGAGAACAGATACTTAAGACTCTTGTGATCCGTAAAGATCTTAAATCTCTCACTATACAAGTAGTGGCGTCATATCTTCAATGTAAATACTGTGGCTACCAACTCCAAATCATGAGTGGGGTAGTTCTTCTCATGATCTTTCAACTGTCTGGATCTAAAAGCAACTACCCTTCCATTCTGCATTACGACACAACCTAGTCTTTGATGTGAAGCATTTGTATACATAGAGTAGTTCCCTGAGCTGTTAGGGATGAAAAGAACTGGCTCGATGGTTAATCTGCGCTTAAGTTCTTGGAAGCTCCTATCACAAGCTTTATCCCATGTAAACTCCACATTCTTTCTCATAAGACGGTTAATAGAGCAGCCAATCTAGAGAAACCCTATACAAATCTCCTGTAGTAACCAGCCAAACTCATAAAGCTTCTGATTTCTGTGACTGTCTTGGGCTGTTCCCACTGAACAATAGCCTCAATCTTGGATGGATCTATTGTAACCCCATCCTTCGATACAACATGGCCCAGAAAAGAAATCTGCTCTAGCAAAAAGTCACATTTACCAAGTTTGGCATACAACTTTCTCTCTCAGAGGATTTGTAAAATAATCCTTAAGTGCTGCTCATGATCTTCCTTGGACCTTGAATACACCAATATATCATCAACGAAAATGATCACGAACTGGTCTAGGTATGGCTTGAATATCTCATTCATTAGAGCCATAAAAGCTGTTGGCATATTCGTTAACCCGAAAGGCATCACCACGAATTCGTAATGGCCATAGCGGGTGCGGAAAGGTACCTTAGGCACATATTCCTTCTGAATCTTCAGTTGATGATACCCAGACTTCAGATCTATCTTGGAGAAGATCTGTGCTCCCCAAAGCTGATCCAATAGATCATCGATGCGTGGCAAGGGGTACTTATTCTTGATGGTAGCCTTGTTTAACATCCAATAATCTATACATAACCTGAGACTCCCATCTCTATTTTTCACAAACAATATCGGGGCTCCTCATGGTGAGACGCTTGGTTTTATAAACCCCTTATCTAGCATATCTTACAACTGTTTCCTTAATTCCTCTAGTTCAACTGGAGCCATCCTATAGGGTGACTTGGATATTGGCACGATTTCAGGTGTTGAATCTATACCGAATTCCATTTTTCTATCCGGTGGCAATCCCGGTAGGTCGTCTGGAAAGACATTAGGGAATTCTCTAACCACTGGAATGTCATCCATATTCAGATGTGTTTTGTCCAAATCCACCATATAAGTAATAAAACCTTCAAAACAACATTCATGTCATGAATATACCAATGCATTTTACTTGTCACAAAATTCAAGATTTCATTACTTCTCTAAAATCTTACAACACATTCTTCGACTAGAGAAAATGTAATAGGCTTAGTGTGGCAGTCTAAGATTGCATGATTAGTAGCTAACCAATCCATTCCCAAGATTACATCAATGTCATACATATTCAACAAAGTCAGATTGGCTGTCTCACACTTATCTCCTACCCTCACCTTACAATCTTTATACACTTGTTTAGCTAATTGACTAACCCTCATTGGCGTACTTATTAATAGAGTCCCATTTAAGTGCGTGGGTTTTACAAAATTTGTTAACCTTGATGCGTATGAAGGTGATATGAAAGAATGTGTAGCACCAGAATCAAACAAAGCTATAGCTTCCAAATTGAAAATCAAAATTGTACCTTTTATCACCTCAGAAGAGGTATCTGCTGATGCCTGGTCTATCACATACACCCTGCCTTGACCTATAACTTGCTTCACTTTTTCTTCAGTTGTAGCTCTCTTCCTTATAAGAGGTGTAACAGTAGGAACTTTCTCTGGCTCCTTACCCCTCTGTAGGACTACCTCAACTGCCTCTCGATAATCTCTTGTATAGTACCCAAACCTACCATATCTGAAGTATCGTGTACCCTGAAGATGACAGGGCCTACCACCATGCTAGCGGCCACATACTCTGTATTGATCAGTAGTCGATCAAGGTCCACCAATCATTATACCCCTGGCTGGTGTCTGGGTCCGATTCATGAAAGGTCTAGTAGCCTTCTTCTATGACTCATTTGCCTCTCTCCGATGCTTACTCATAGTTTTTCATCCCAATTTGGCACTCTTGCCATCTCCCAGTTTCCTCGGACCCTTGTCCATACCCCAACTGAACTCTGAAATTTACAGGTTGTAGTCCTGCTCACACAACTAAGCCCGTCGTACAGCTTCTCTGTATATAGTGACATCAAATGGGGCAAACTTAGCTCTGATCGAAGGCCTTAGTCCATCAACAAATCTACGGACCCTGATAGCTTCACTCCTAGTAGAGTCCGAATCATATCTACCCAATGAGGTGAATCATGACTCGTACTCATCAACTGTTTGATTCCCTTTAGCCAGATTCAAAAATTCCATATGTAACCTACGTCGAGCGGTATCTGTGATGTCTTGCTCTCTAAAAGCACCTAAAAACATATCCCACATGATAGCTATACCCTGAGCTCTCAACATAGGCCTGGTGGACTTCCACCAGTGCTCTGCTTCGCCTCTCAGTATGAAGGCCACAAGCGCTACTCTCTGTAGCCGAACATCTACAAAAATCAAACAATTTCTCCATCTGGCTTATCCAGTCTTCAGCTACTATCGGATCTTTCACTCAGCTGAAAGAAGGCTTAAAATCCATAAAATGCCTCAACCTCTCCATATCACAGTCATATCCATACCCCAAATCATTATCATCATACTATTGTGGGGCTACTGGAGGAGGTACTGGTCGAATATGGGGATCTCGTGGCCTAACCGGTTCAGGTTGTGCAGGTGCAAAATTCTCAGGTTCAGGTACAGCTGCCAGGGGATTCGATGTAGCCTATCCCATTGTACTAAGTTCTCCCTGCAATAATCTAACCCATCATGGTCATCACCGTACGCATATCTTCCTCTAATCAGGCTACCCGAGGATCGAAAGCCTCTATCTGTTCCTAGGGCTCATGACTAGAGGACGATCTATTGTGCCTCTCAGTCCTGTCACTCTGCCCTTGAGCTCTCTCCCCTCTTGCGGTGTCTCTCAGGTATAACTTACAAGCCTGATAACTTTCTAGCATTTATAACAAACTTTTAATTTACTACCAGCTTCGTATACACATTTGTATCTAAATATCGCACAGTAACTTGGGGATATATGTTTTCTTAATTCTAAACATCGGTTCACATCAGACTAACCAAGCTCTGATACCAAATCTGTCACACCCCACTTTCGGGTGCCTTTCATCCATACATACACTACTTACGGTTGGGCTGTGAGACGATTCAATTACTAAATTCCATATAATTTACAGCGAAAATATTTAAAACTTTAATTTACACTCCCAGGCGTGTGTAGATATACAAAATCAGTTGTTTGATATAATGTCTTTCCATAACATTCCCATACAACTATTTAGAATTTCAATTCATAACTGTACGATACATTATAATAGATACAAAATGCTCGTGTGTATACAAATCATATACCTTTACAACTGGTGGGAGCTGTTCAGTACAAAAAGGAATCTCGAGACCACCGTACTATCCTACTTCTTAATATCTGGAGGGGGAAAAATAATGGGATGAGCAAACCACAGCTCAGTAAGGAAAATGATGCTAACAGGTAGATACTGTACAATCTACATAGCCTATGCATGCATAAACAAACCATGTTTCAATATAAAAGGAAATAATACTAGAAAATGCATTTAAACATTTATTTCTCATAGGCATTTTCATGTGAAACCATATGCAATACTTCTAATTAAAACATGTCATAAAACGATGCTATCATAGCACGAGCATTCAAATCAAGAGACTATCAAATCACAATATCTCTTTCTTTTCTGAAATCATTTATTTTCATCAAATCTTTTTCTTTCCCGAGTTTCTCAATTTCTCTTATCTCTGAGATAGGCATGGAATTCTCAGTAATCTAATGTCCATGACATATGGACATAGTCAGTGATATCAAGCCTCACTGATCAGGTGTACACAGGGCATCACTTCGCCTGAAGGGGGATGGGTCAGTCCTACCCTCCAGGTCATCTCAATCAGCCTCATCTCCTCGTATCATATTTACTCACGGTACAAGGTACGCCATGTGTCATCTACGCGATACTCGTACTCACGTGCACCCAGCACAGTACATAGTATTCAAACGGACAACAACATAGTTCAACGTACGACCATGGACCCAGTCCATCTACCAACTCCAATGGACTCATCATCCTGAACCATGTCTCATAAACCAGGCGAACAAATCGGCGTAACACACAGTCATCGTAAGGCTTTAGCGTGGCATCTCTCAGTGTGAACAACAGCTTCCAGCACTGTATTATCTCAACTCAGTAAAATTTGGTGCGAGCAATGCTCCAACACCTTTCTCAAATCCATCGTGCGAGTTAAACTCCAGCACGACATATCAAAACCATAGAAACATGTGCGACATAAACTCCAGCACATCATCATTATAAAACCACATGCGAGTCACACTCGAGCACAATTTATCAAAAATGTAAACGTATGCTAGTGAAACTCCAACATAGTTTAAATTATTAAAACGGGTGTGAGCTAAAGCTCCAACACCATTTCACATCTCAAATCTGATAGGTGGCTATTTTTCTTTTAAAAACTCAAAACATGATTATTTACGTAGCATGTTGTCCCATGCTAACCAAGCAAATCTAGCCAACCTATCCATCATCATTTCTCAATCGTAAATTAATACATAGTAGAGAAAACTTCAAAATCATGAATGTCATGCTATTTCCTTACCGCATCCCATTTTCACAATATATATACCATAATACATATCCCTTCACATATTGTTCAATAGCTAAGCATAATATTTCTAGCATCATACTACCGAAATCGTTGTAAAATACGTATGAATATCTCTATCGCTAACATACAGTACCTTTACCTCGAATCGCGCTCGTATTTCCTTCATTTCATTCGTTCCGTTCACGATCTGGGTTATCCGTGTTTCACGTATTTCAATCTACACATGTAAATCATTAAGTTATTTTCCTTTCCTTCTTCTAACATACACATTGTCACCCAATTAGCTATTTATGCTTCCCAATCCTAAAATCACATTTCACTCTTCCACTAATACCCTTTTTATCATCTCTTAAGCTTTCCATGGATTTTCTCTTTACAAATCTCTCTTAATATTACTCACTCATCACTACATTCATCATATATATCCATATTTCACATATTATCCAACTCACAAATATCTAAAAACCCATATTTAAGGCTTGAAGGTTGAAGAGCTTACCCTTTTGCTTAGCCAAACTTGTGGGAGACAAAAACTCCTTCTCTTGGTCACACCAATGTGTGATTTTCGGGTATATTGTTCTCCTTACTTCAATGAACAACTTTCCCTTCTTGAGCTTCTTCCAAAACTGGCTGAAATGTAGTGATTTTTAGAGTGAGAAAGCTTAGATCTTTGAGAGAAAATGGTAGGTGTGGGTTTGGTGGGAGGGAAATCTGATTTTCAGTCCAAATCTCATTTCCTTTTTATAGATGCAGAGACAAGAGATCGATCTAGTCCTTGTAGAGATCGATCTCTGCAAGATTTGGTAGTCCTTTTAACCAAACGCAACTACTACCAGATCGATCTTCTTCCATGATGAGATCGATCTATTTGCAAGCAAATTCCTTCTTGGAGATCGATCCGCCTCTTATGAGAGATCGATCTGCTCTTTACAGAACCTTAAGGAGATCGATCTGTCAAGGGCTTGAGATCTATCTGTCACAGGCTGAGAGTTAAGGAGATCGATCTGTGCCTTGTGAAAGATCGATTCCTTCCAGGCAGATACTTAAGGAAATCGATCTGTCTTCCCATGATATCGATCTGCCTAGTTGCATTCAACAATTTCTGGGCATTTCATGAGGGGTGATCGATCTCTCCTTCATATGAGATCGATCTCTCATCCCCTGCACCCTCATTTTTTGTAGTTTTTTATAGATTTCCCAATGTGCATTCATCCTTATTTGCTTCACACCTCAATTTACAATCTGTGCACAATTAATACGTAATGGCATCCATTCCACATTGTTCATAGTTAATGAAACTTGTGCACACTACCTGAAACCATGGATGTTTCATTAAATTTCCAAAATCCTTACATCCTCCTATCTTTTACACTCATGTACTATTACATATACATACATCATAGCTTGTCAAGCTATTTTTGTAACAACGTACATATACATCATATCTTCATAGAATGAATACGTGTGAAGTTGTGGGCATTACAGCATCCCTATCAGAAATAATGCTCACTGGAATTCTATGTAGCCTCACTATCTCGCGCACATCTCACAGTATCGGTAGCTCTCATAGCTAGAAAGTGGGCTGATTTCATCAACCGATCCACAATCACCCATATTGCATCATGACCTCTGCGAGTCCTCAGCATGTCAGTACCGGTAGAGGCTACAATAACCCTACAGGCATCTGATGCTTTACCTTCACCTGCTAACAAACGAGACACTTAACGGCATATTCAGCGATGTCTTTCTTTATCCTAGACCAACAGTAAACTTTTTAAAGGTTTCGATACATCTTAGTACTCCCTGGATGTATCGTATACCTCAATGAGTGAGCCTCTGTTAAGATTAACTTCTTTATCTCTGGATCATCAACAACACATATCCTACCTCTAAACCTCAACAATCCATCTGAACTCAATTCAAAGTCTGTCTCTGTACCCCTCGGCATCTGCCCGACATTATCACTACACTGCTAATCCATCCGCTGAGCCTGTCTGATTCGATCTACTAGATTCGGTTCAAACTGCAGGGTAGCAATCATAAATCCACTATCAGCGTCAGGAGGGGTCAAATCCAAACTGAGGTTTGTGAACTATTCCAATAGCTCATGTTCCCTGATCATCATGAATGACACCAACCCGAGATGCTCTCTACTCAATGCATCAACTCAATGCATCAACAACTATATTCGCTTTACCCGGGTGGTATAGGATCTCACAATCATAATCTTTTAAAAGTTCGAGTCATCTCTTTTATCTCATGTTCAGCTCTTTCTATGAAAATAGGTACTTAAGGCTCTTATGATTAGTGTAAACCTAAAATCTCTCACCATAGAGGTAGTGGCGTCATATTTTCAATGCAAACACTACGACCGCCAACTCCAAATCATGGGTCGAGTAGTTTCTTTCATGATCCTTCAACTGTCTAGACCCACATGCAACTACCCTCCCATCCTGCATCAATACACAGCCCAGTCCTTAGTGTGAAGAATCCGTATACACCGAGAAACCTCCAGACCTGGTAGGAATGGTAAGAATCGGAGCTGTGGTTAATCTCTTTTTCAAATCCTGAAAGCTCTCTTCACACCTATCGTCCCACACAAACTCCACGTTATTTCTCGTGAGATGTGTCAACGGAACAGCTAATCTTGAGAATCCCTCCACAAACCTTTAATAATATCCAGCTAAACCCATGAAACTTTTGATCTCTGTCACTGTCTGGGGTCTTTACCACCGTATCACTGCCTCAATCTTTGATGGATCCACTGACACACCATCCTTCGATACTATGTGACCCAGAATAGAGATCTGTTCCAACTGAAAGTTGCACTTACTGAGTTTAGTGTACAACTTCTTCTTTTGGAGGGTCTGTAGCACTATCCTTAGATGTTGTTCATGCTCCTCTCTAGATCTTGAGTACACTAGTATGCCATCAATAATGACAAATCGATCCAAATACTGGTTAAACACCTGATTCATAAACAACATAAAAGCTGCGGGAGCATTTGTCAACCCGAATGGCATAACTATAAACTCATAATGTCCATACCATATGCGAAAAGCTATCTTGGGTATATCTCCACTCTGTATCTTTAACTGATGGTACCCAGATCTTAGATCTATCTTGGAGAAGACCTACGCTCCCCTCAGCTGATCCAACAAGTCATCGATGCTGATCCATCCGCTAAGCCTGTCTGATTCGATCTACGAGATTCGGTTCCAACTACAGGGTAGCAATCATAAATCCACTATCAGCATCAGGCGGGGTCACATCTAAACTAAGGTTTGTGAACTGTTCCAACAGCTCATATTCCCTAATCATCATGAATGACACCAACCCGAGATGCTTTCTACTCAATGCATCAGCAACTACATTCGCTTTACCCGGGTGGTATAGGATCTCACAATCATAATCCTTTAAAAGTTCGAGCCATCTCCTTTGTCTCATATTCAGCTCTTTCTGCGAGAACAGGTACTTAAGGCTCTTATGATTAGTGTAAACCTAAAATCTCTCACCGTAGAGGTAGTGGCGTCATATTTTCAATGCAAACACTACGATCGCCAACTCCAAATCATTGGTAGGGTAGTTTCTTTCATGATTCTTCAACTGTCTAGACCCATATGCAACTACCTTCCCATTCTACATCAATACACAGCCCAGTCCTTAGTGTGAAGCATCAGAATACACCGAGAAACCTCCTAAGCTGGTAGGAATGGTGAGAATCAGAGCTGTGGTTAATCTCTTTTTCAACTCCCGAAAGATCTCTTCACACCTATCGTCCCACACAAACTCCACATTATTTCTCGTGAGACGTGTCAACGGAGCAGCAAATCTTGAGAATCCCTCCACAAACCTTTAATAATATCTAGCTAGACCAGGAAACTTCTGATCTTTATCACTGTCTAGGGTCTCTACCACTGTATCACTGCCTCAATCTTTGATGGATCCACTGACACACCATCCTTCGATACTATGTGACCTAGAAAAGAGATCTGTTCCAACCGAAAGTCACACTCACTGATTTTAGCGTACAACTTCTTCTTTCAGAGGGTCTGTAGCACTATCCTTAGATATTGTTCATGCTCCTCTCTAGATCTTGAGTACACCAGTATATCATCAATAAACAAAATAACAAATCAATCCAAATACCGGTGAAACACCTTATTCATCAACAACATAAAAGCTGCGAAAGCATTTGTCAACCCGAAGGGCATAACTATAAACTCATAATGTCCATACCAGATACGAAAAGCTATCTTAGGTATATCTCCACTCTGTATCTTTAACTGATGGTACCCAGATCTTAGATCTATCTTAGAGAAGATATGTGCTCCCCTAAGCTGATCCAACAAGTCATCGATGCTGATCCATCCGCTGAGCCTGTCTGATTCGATCTACCATATCCGGTTCCAACTGCAGGGTAGCAATCATAAATCCACTATCAGCGTCAGGCGGGGTCACATCCAAATTGAGGTTTTTGAACTGTTCCAACAGCTCATGTTCCCTGATCATCATGAATGACACCAACCCGAGATGTTTTCTACTCAATGCATCAGTAACTACATTCGCTTTAGCCGGGTGGTATAGGATCTCACAATCATAATCCTTTAAAAGTTTAAGCCATCTCCTTTGTCTCATGTTCATCTCTTTCTGCGAGAACAGGTACTTAAGGCTCTTATTATCAGTGTAAGCCTAAAATCTCTCACTATAGAGGTAGTGGCGTCATATTTTCAATGCAAACACTACGGTCGCCAACTCCAAATCATGGGTCGAGTAGTTTCTTTTATGATCCTTCAACTGTCTAGACCTATACGTAACTACCTTCCCATCCTGCGTCAATACACAGCCCAATCCTTGGTGTGAAGCATCCGTATACATCGAGAAACCTCCTGAGCTGGTAGTAATGGTAAGAATCGGAGCTGTGGTTAATCTCTTTTTCAACTCCTGAAAGCTCTCTTCACACCTATCGTCCCACATAAACTCCACATTATTTCTCGTGAGACGTGTCAACGGAACAGCTAATCTTGAGAATCCCTACACAAACCTTTAATAATATCCAGCTAAACCCAGGAAACTTCTGATCTCTGTCACTGTCTGGGGTCTCTGCCACTGTAACACTACCTCAATCTTTGATGGATCCACTGACACATATCCTTCGATACTATGTGACCCAAAAAAGAGATTTGTTCTAACTGAAAGTCACACTTACTGAGTTTAGCGTACAACTTCGTCTTTCAGAGGGTCTGTAGCACTATCCTTAGATGTTGTTCATGCTCCTTTCTAGATCTTGAGTACACCAGTATATCATCAATAAACACAATAACAAATCTATCCAAATACTGGTGAAACACCTTATTCATCAACAACATAAAAGCTACAGAAGTATTTGTCAACCCGAATGGCATAACTATAAACTCATAATGTCCATACCATATACGAAAAGCTATCTTGGGTATATCTCCACTCTGTATCTTTAATTGATGGTAGCTAGATCTTATATCTATCTTGGAGAAGACCTGCGCTCCCCTAAGCTGATTCAACAAGTCATCGATGCATGGAAGGTGATACTTATTCTTAGTGGTGGCCTTATGCAACAACCGATAATCTATACACAGTCGAAGGCTTCCATCCTTACAAATAGAATCGGTGCTCCCCAAGGTGAGACGCTCGGTCTGATGAACCCCTTCTCCAGCAACTCTTATAATTGCTTCCTTAATTCTTCCAACTCAACTTAAGCCATTCTATACGGTGGCTTGGATATCGGCTCTGTATCGGGTGCCAACTCTATACCAAATTTCATCTCTCTATCTAGAGGTAACCCTGGTAATTCATCTGAAAAGACATATGGAAATTCCCTGACCATTGGGATGTCTATCAACTTCGGGCGTGCCTTATCCATCTCAATCACATAAGTAATAAACCCTTTACATTATTCTTTCCACCGTTAGTAACATAAACCATCACATCATATACATAATTGATAAACAAATTTATCTCTCAGACATCATGTATTAAGATCATGCTCTTTTATTTACATTAAACACGTCTTTCATTTAATTTCATAAAACTTACAACAAGATTATCTAACTTTGGAAAAGTCAATGTTCTAGTATGACAATTCACAACAACATGGTTCGCAGCCAGCCAATCCATACCTAGAATTACATAAAATCACTCATATTTAATAAAATTAAATCGGCTGCCATTTCTTTACCTACTATCCTTATCTTACAATTTCTATATACACACTTAGTCAACTGACTATCATCCATGCGGGTAGATATCATCAATATCTTATCTACCAGTGTGGGTTTTACATGCTTCAACAATTTCCATGCAAAGGATGGCGATATAAAGGAATGCGGGGCACCAGGATCAAATAATACAAATGCTTCTAAATCAAAGATTTGGATGGTACCTTTAACCACATCTGAAGACTGGTCTGCAATGTCCTGGTCCAGTGCGTGCACTAGTCCTTTGCTCATACCCACTGCCTACTTCCCCTTTTCCTCAATTGTAGCTGACCTCCTCAGAGCAGCCATCCCAACTGGAGCTCTCTCTGGCTCCTTACTCTTCTGTGGGGCTCTCTCTGTCATCTCTGGGTAATCTCAGATTATTTGCCCCGGATTCCCACATCTAAAGCATACTGCAGGAGGTCCATAGCATGGTCGAGTACCATGGTACCTACCACACTTGCTACACTGCTCTGTAGTTGGCTGTGGCCCTCCAATCATAATTCCCTTAGCTAGAACTAAAGCCGGATACATGGGAGGATTAACTGTCCTCTCCCGAATCTCCTCAATCCTCGACCTCTTCCCAACAAACCTCTTGCTTCCCTTATAACTGAAGCCTCTATCCATCACTGGTCTCTTCTTATCTTTATCCCTCACTTTACCAACCTTTTCGAACTTCAAAGCGATCCTATCAATGTCTTGTTCACAAAATTGCGCCCTGTACATAGCCTCCTCGTAGGTCGGTATATCCAAGGGAACCAATCTAAACCTGATGGTTGGTCTCAGTCCATCCATAAACTTCTGGATCTTCTAGACCTCATTATTCATTGTATTAAGATCATAGCTTCCTAGGGAGATAAATGTCGTCTCATACTCATCCACTGTCCTGCTCTTTTAGGTTAGTCCTAAAAATGCCATCTTCATCTTCCACTGTGCAGTATCCGAAACATACTGCCTCCAAAAAGCCTCCAAAAACACATCCCAGCTAATCTCTGTATGTCGGGCTCTTAAAATAGGCCTGGTAGATTTCCACCAATATTTTGTTGATCCCTTCAACATGAATGCAGTAAACGCTACCATCTCGGTAGTAGTGCACTCAAAGAACCCATATAACTTCTCAAACTCATTTATCCAATCCTCTGCAGCTACTGGGTCCTTAACTCCACTGAAAGATGATGACCCAAACTTCTAGAACTGTCGTAGTCTATCCAAATCACAACCGTAACCCCATCCTCTACTGCCCTATGGTGTAGCAACAAGTGTAGGCATATCCTATGCGGGTGGGGGTGTAGGTGTATCTATCATCTGTGGTCTCTGGGCTAGCTACGCTCGTGCCTTAGGAGCTACCACCTGTTCGGCATCACCCTCTGTAGCGGGACTCTGTCTGCCCCCAACTCCAGGCAACGATTGAGTGACCAACACCAAGATCATCTCTATGCTCCACTCAATCCTCGCGAAGCGTGCCTCAGTACTCTCGGGTCTCTCATCTGGACCCTGTGGAGCATGCTCAACCTTAGCCTCCACCTCAATCTCTTCCTGAGTCTCGTGTGTTTCTAGCTCAACACTACCCCCAGGCCTACCTCTATGTGAGATCTGAGAATTTCAGACATATTTAATGATGTAATAATAAATTGAAGTGTAATTTATTGAGCTAAGTGAATTGTGGGAATTATAATTGGAGATTTATGTGTTAAGTGTGTAAAATAAGCATGATCCATGAGGACAGATCGATCTAGGAGAAGGAGAGATCGATCTGGTGAGTTAAAAATGACGAGGAAGGGGAAATTTGAGGAGCAGATCGATCTCCAATGGAAGAGATCGATCTCCTTATGAATCTGTTTGAGAAGGGATCGATCTCATGAGGAAGAGATCGATCTCCAAATGAATCTGTTTGAGAGAAGATCGATCTCATGAGGAGGAGATCGATCTCCAAATGCTTCTGTTTGGGGAGAAGATCGATCTCCGTAGGAGCAGATCGATCTCATAAAGCCATAAAGAGATCGATCTCACCCTTCGACAGATCGATCTCCTAGGCATAAAATTGCCCAGATCGTCCCCAAATTTCAAACACAGATCGATCTCATCAAGAGGCAGATCGATCTCCTACCTCCAGTCTATATAAGGAACCTGTGTTTTCTCCTGAAATTTCACTTTCTCTCTCTTCTAAACCTCCATTTTTCTGAAAACCTAGTTTCTCACTCCTCTAAATCCCCCATTTTCGGCCGAATCAGCTATTGTGGTAGGAAGGGAAGTTGTTCCTCATCAAAGGGAGAACAACATACTTGGAAATCGAAGGACGAATCGGATCGAGGCGTGAGTTGTGCGTCTCACAAGCTTTGGGTAATTTCTAAACCTCGATCTTGATATTTGAGCTGATTTTGATGTTATTGGTGGTTGTAATTGTGTTGAAATAGTTGAGAAATGATTAGGGATTGATGAGATTGTAATGTAGATGGATTAATGTTGATATTTGGAAATTGTGGCAATTTTGAGAATTGTGCTATAAACGAAAATATAGACAATGTGGTGAATTAGCGTAGATAATTGGTATTAGAGATATCGAACGTTGAGATATTGAGAATGAGGTTGTAGTTTAGGGTTGAGTTACGAGAATCAAGGGATTTGAGGTGTTATGAGCAATTATGCTCGATTTTGAGAATTAAGGTTTATGTGACGTTGAGTATTGATGTTTTTAACATCGTTTGGACAGCTCGGGAGTTCCAGAGTGGAATGCGAGGCTAGTCCGTGATACGGGGGAACGATTGCACTATACGAGGTGCAAAGAGGTAAGGGAAATCTAAACCATTTGTGTATGTGATTTGTAAACTGTTATAGCATGATTTATGATTTATAAACAAGCATGTTGAGTGTTTTGTGTTGAGATTAAATTGCACACGATTTTATAGCCGGTTGGAGCCCAATGTTTTATGAGTTTATAACTGGGCTCTACGTTAAGGCAACATTGAGATTTGAGGAATGTGTGCGTGTGCTTTGCCGGTTAGAACTCGATTTTTATTACGTTTTGTGTTGAGTACAAAACGGTTTTCAAATGAGTTTTATGAGAGAGAAACCATTACGAGTTCTACGTGAAGGCAAACCCGTCTTATGTGATAAGACTTAGGTGTGTAGTTGTGAGTACACACCGGGCATTGCTCTGGTAGCATGTAAGCCCGATTTCTTCTCCGTTCTGGTAACGTGAGAATGACCTATTCTGTGGCTGTGCCACGTTGAGAAACCCATTGGTGGCTGTGCCACGTATACCCCATTGGTGGCTGTGCCACGTTGAGAAACCCATTGGTGGCTGTGCCACGTATACCCCATCGGTGGCTGTGCCACGTATACCCCATTGGTGGCTGTGCCACGTTGAGAAACCCATTGGTGGCTGTGCCACGTATACCCCATTGGTGGCAGTGCCACGTTGAGAAACCCATTGGTGGCTATGCCACGTATACCCCATTGGTGGCAGTGCCACGTTGAGAAAACCCCATTGGTGGCTGTGCCACGTTGAGAAACCCCATTGGTGGCAGTGCCACGTTGAGAAACCCCATTGGTGGCAGTGCCACGTTGAGAAACCCCATTGGTGGCAGTGCCACGTTGAGAAACCCTATTCTGTGGCTATGCCACATGAGAAAATAATTCAGTGGCTTTGCCACGTGTGTTTTGTGGCTATGCCACGTGAGAAAATAATTCAGTGGCCTTGCCACGTGTGTTTTGTGGCTATGCCACGTGAGAAAATAATTCAGTGGCTTTGCCACGTGTGTTTTGTGGCTATGCTACGTGAGAAAATAATTCAGTGGCCTTGCCACGTGTGTTTTGTGGCTATGCCACGTGAGAAAATAATTTAGTGGCTTTGCCACGTGTGTTTTGTGGCTATGCCACATGAGAAAATAATTCAGTGGCTTTGCCACGTGTGTTTTGTGGCGATGCCACGAGTGATTTTAAATCAGTGGCTATGCCACGTTATTTGAGAAAGCGTTTAACGCGTTATTTTCACATGCTTTGTTAATGCTCTAGAGTGAGCCTTTTTACTTCATGTTTTCACATGACTTGACACATGAGAGTGTCGTTTTGAGTATTTTCATGCTATGGTTTTCAAATGAGTTTCACATACAAATAAATGCTTTGTGATGTGCATTTTGGTTTATGAAATGAGTCCCCTACCCCCCTTACTGAGCGATTTAGAAGCTCACCCTGTTTTTCTTTCCCCCCAGAGTTCTTCAAGTGAATAAGGACTTCCCTGCGACGTACGGAGTAGTGGCTAGTGGAGGATCCGAGCTCCAGGCTATATATTTTGTACTTTGAGGTATATTTATCTTTTCATGTACCCAGACTATTATTGTAATTACAGACACTTGATGTATGACATTATATGGGATGTATTAGGATTAATTGACTTGTAATCGAGTAATGGGTATAATACAATATTTATTATATCATGATGAGATCCTGAGGCATGATAATTATGATGATGTATGACACTGCACAGGAATGCACTCTTTATTTGTGAATTAACGAGTAAAAAGTTTTAAATTTGCCCTATTTTCTGCATTTTCGGGGCGTGACAGAGTTTTCTTGGTATCAGAGCTTAGGGTGTCTAGTACTGTCAGTGTCGGTTAAGTGAAGTAGAATACATCCCAAGTGTCTTTAATAGTCTGGTCATGAACTGAAATTGAGGATTGAGATTTCAATCGATTGTGATATGTACGCGCAGGAGAAGAGTTGAGATTGAGAATGAGTAAACGACGAGGTCGTTCGAGGAGGCAGGCAGAGTCCCCTCCGCCACCTGTCCCACAACCAGAGAGTCCTAACTCTCGATTTAATCGGATTGAGACTGATGTGAGGCAAGGTTTTGAGCAGATGGCAGCGTTATTCGCGCAACACTTTGGAGTTAATGCCTCGGATACTACCCCTACACCACCACCAGGACCTCCCATACCCCCAGTGCCTCCCGTCACTCAGCCTGAGGACAGAAGTAAGGTCCGACTAAAGGAATTTCTGAAGATGAATCCACCCGCATTTAAGGGAAAGAAGGATCCTACAGAGGCTGAGGAGTGGTTGACGGAGTTGAGAGTTATATTTGATTTACTGGGGTGCACCGATGCTGAGAGAGTCAGTATGAGTGCCTATATGCTGAAGGGGAGAGCTCGAGATTGGTGGAGTACTACCCAGGGTATCTTGATGTCCCACCAGGATGTGATTGGTTGGGAAGAGTTCCAGACAGCTTTTAGAACCCAATATGTACCACGAGCCGCCCAGAGAAGGAAACAGGCCGAGTTTTTGAGTTTGGTACAGGGTGACATGTCGGTGGATGACTATGAGAGCCAATTCACCGCACTACTGAGATATGACCCAGAGACCTTCAAGAGTGAAGAGCTCCGCACAGAGAAGTTTGTGTATGGGTTGAAGCCCGTCATTAGAGATAGACTGATGGGGCTATGTATTACTGAGTTTGGAGATGCTCTGAGACGAGCACAAGAGATTGAAAGAGGGATTGAGATGGTACAATCCCAGAATGAGCTCAGAGCGGTGAATAGAGATAAGGGCAAGAGGCCAGCACTTTTCCAGTCAGAGGCTCGGAGAGGTTCCTTCAGGAGAGGAAGGATTGAGGTACAGAAGGACAGATTGAAGCGACCCAGAGCCTATCCTATTATCAAGGAGACCCCACGATATGTCAGGTCGGAGATGAGGATTTGTAGAGACTGTGGCCGATCGCATGAGGGAAGTTGTACTGGGTCGATCCATGGATGTTTCAGATGTGGTGACATGGGTCACAGAGTGAAGGACTGTCCCCAACCTCAGATACCACATGCTCCGGAGCCCACTAGACAACAGCCTCAGAGAGTGGATCCCCGGAGACGGGCCACTGCGGCAGAGAAAGGGAAGAAACCTGTGGCACAGGGACATGTGTTTGCCCTGGATAAGGAGACCGCAGACGCTTCAGCGGAAACTATAAGAGGTACACTCTCTGTCTGTAATTATGAGGCTCATGGGTTGATTGATTCAGGATCCACGCATTCGTTTATTTCTGAGCATTTTGCATGTAGATTAAACTTGAAGTTTGAACCTCTAGAATATATACTACATGTAAATACCCCTATGCGTGAATCCCAGAGAACTAAGTTAATCTGTAGAGGATGTGAAATTAAGGTGGGAGATAGAGTGATGTTAGCAGATCTAATCATGTTGAGTATACATGGGTTTGATGTAATTCTGGGAATGGATTGGTTGGCGACCAATCGAGTGAGTTTAGACTGCTACACTAAGATTGTAACTTTCTCCCTACCTGAACCTTACAGTGTACGGTTGAGATATTGAGGAAATGATTATGTGGATTTCTAGTAAGTAATTTGAGAATTTTAATATTATTTTGGAGAATATTAAATATGATTATTCCTGTGAAGGTTATGAGACACTCATCTCAGACGATGAGCGGGAACATCCGAGGATTGAGGATATACCTGTGGTTTGCGAATTTTTGGATGTTTTCCCAGATGAATTGCCAGGTTTACCACCAGAGAGAGAGCTGGAGTTTACCATTGATTTGGTACCGGATACTCAGCCGATCTCTAAACCTCCCTACAGGATGGCATTAGTGGAACTTGAGAAATTGAAGAAACAACTACAGGAGTTGTTGGATCAAGGGTTTATTAGACCCAGTGTTTCGCCGTGGGGAGCGCCAGTACTGTTTGTTAAGAAGAAGGATGGTAGTCTCAGATTATGTGTAGACTACCGGCTATTGAATAAAGCCACGGTGAAAAATAAATACCCACTGCCCAGGATTGACGATCTACTTGATCAGCTAAGAGGGGCATCAGTCTTTTCTAAGATTGATTTGAGATCGGGCTATCACCAATTGAGGATCAAGGAGGAAGATATTCCAAAAACGGCCTTTAGGACAAGATATGGCCATCACGAATTTCTGGTGATGTCCTTTGGATTGACGAACGCCCCTGCAGCATTTATGAGATTGATGAACGAGGTGTTCAGAGACTATCTGGATAAGTTTGTGATAGTCTTTATCGATGATATCCTGGTGTACTCTCGGTCGTATGAGGAGCATGCACAGCATTTGTGGTTAGTACTTCAGATACTCCGAGATAAGCAATTTTACGGAAAGCTTAGTAAGTGTGAGTTTTGGCTGAACCGGATAGCTTTCCTTGGGCATGTAGTCTCAGAGGAAGGAGTATCAGTGGATCCGAGTAAAATAGCAGCTGTGCTTAATTGGGAAAGACCGAGGACAGTGACTGAGATACGAAGCTTCCTTGGTTTGGCAGGGTATTACAGGAGATTTGTGGAAGGATTCTCGAGGATTGCCGCTCCTTTGACTAAGCTCACGCGTAAGGAGACTCCGTTCATATGGACTGATCAATGTGAGCTCAGTTTTCAAGAGTTAAAGAGGAGATTGACGGCGGCACCTATATTAACTATCCCTGAGGGATCAGGAGGATTCTCGGTGTATAGTGATGCATCTCATCAAGGATTGGGGTGTGTGCTTATGCAGCACGGGAGAGTGGTCGCATATGGATCGCGACAGCTGAAAGACCACGAGCGGAATTACCCCACGCATGATCTGGAGTTAGCCGCTATGGTATTTGCTTTGAAGATCTGGCGACACTACTTATATGGGGAAAGATTCCAGATCTTCACTGATCACAAGAGTTTGAGATATCTCTTTGATCAGAAAGAATTAAACATGAGACAAAGGAGATGGATGGAACTCCTTAAGGATTATGACTGCGAGATTCTTTATCATCCGGGTAAGGCGAATGTGGTTGCTGATGCCCTGAGCAGGAAGAGTATGATATCTGCTATGATGATCAGGGAATGGGATTTGTTAGAGCAGTTCGCCGAACTTCGGATCAGAGTTAAAGAGGTAGAGACTGGATTTTTGGCTAGCCTGCGGATAGAGCCCAGGATCATGGATCAGATTAGAACTGGGCAGCGCAGTGATCAGAGATTGATAGATATGGTTAGCCAAGCTGAGCAGAGTTCGCAGTCGGATCTCACCATCAGTGAGGATGGATTGTTGAGATTCAGAGGACGGATTTGTGTACCGGACGATGATACCCTAAAGAGACAGATACTGAGAGAATCCCACTGCTCGCGATACACCATGCACCCAGGAAGTACTAAGATGTACCGAGACTTGAGAAAGGTGTATTGGTGGAGTGGTATGAAGCGAGATGTGGCAGAGTATGTGGCCAGGTGTTTAGTATGCCAGCAAGTGAAAGCTGAGCATCAAAAGCCCGGAGGACTACTACAGCCCTTACCTGTACCTACATGGAAATGGGAGCATGTCACTATGGACTTTATTATGGGTTTACCGAGGACCCGAAGAGGTCGTGACGCGATATGGGTCATTGTGGATAGATTGACCAAGAGTGCCCACTTCCTTGCCATCAAGAGCACAGATACTGTGGATGCCTTAGCTGAGCTATATGTCAGCGAGATAGCTAAATTACATGGGGCTCCAGTGAGTATTACTTCTGATAGAGATTCTCGATTTACTTCCAGATTCTGGACCCAGTTTCAGGAGTCCATGGGATCTCGATTGAGTTTTAGTACCGCCTATCATCCTCAGACAGATGGTCAGTCAGAGAGGACTATTCAGACCCTGAAGGATATGTTGAGGGCGTGTACGATGGATTTTAAGGGATCATGGGATGATCACCTGCCCCTAGCAGAGTTTGCGTATAATAACAGCTATCATGCGAGTATTGGAATGGCACCTTTTGAGGCTCTATATGGTAGGAGGTGTAGATCCCCTGTAGCTTGGGAAGAAGTCGGTGACAGAAAGATAAATGCCCCCGAGCTTGTTGAGCAAGCCGTACAGAGTGTGAAACTCATATGTGAGAGGTTACGGGCTGCACAGAGTAGACAGAAAAGCTACGCGGATGTGCGTAGACGGCCACTCGAGTTTGACGTTGGTGATGCAGTATTTCTGAGAGTGTCACCGAGTAAGGGTATCATGCGATTTGGGAAGAAAGGGAAATTGAGTCCTCGATACATAGGACCATTTGAGATTCTTGAGAAAGTGGGTGAGGTAGCTTACAGATTAGCGTTACCCCCACAGATGTCCGGAATACACAACGTTTTTCATGTATCTATGTTGAGGAAGTACCACCCGGACCCTTCTCATGTCATAGAGTATGACGAGATGGACATACAAGAGGACATGAGCTACACTGAGGAACCCGTCCGGATTCTCGATAGAAAAGAGAAGGTACTGAGAACCAAGAGCATCCCATTAGTGAAAGTCTTGTGGAAGCATCACTCAAGGGAAGAGGCGACGTGGGAACTAGAGAGTCTCATGAAGGAGAAATACCCCCATCTATTTTGACTAGTTGAGTTGAATTTGGAGGACCAAATTCTTTTTAAGGTGGGGAGGATGTGAGATCTGAGAATTTCAGACATATTTAATGATGTAATAATAAATTGAAGTGTAATTTATTGAGCTAAGTGAATTGTGGGAATTATAATTGGAGATTTATGTGTTAAGTGTGTAAAATAAGCATGATCCATGAGGACAGATCGATCTGGGAGAAGGAGAGATCGATCTGGTGAGTTAAAAATGACGAGGAAGGGGAAATTTGAGGAGCAGATCGATCTCCAATAGAAGAGATCGATCTCCTTATGAATCTGTTTGAGAAGGGATCGATCTCATGAGGAAGAGATCGATCTCCAAATGAATCTGTTTGAGAGAAGATCGATCTCATGAGGAGGAGATCGATCTCCAAATGCTTCTGTTTGGGGAGAAGATCGATCTCCTTAGGAGCAGATCGATCTCATAAAGCCATAAAGAGATCGATCTCACCCTTCGACAGATCGATCTCCTAGGCATAAAATTGCCCAGATCGTCCCCAAATTTCAAACACAGATCGATCTCATCAAGAGGCAGATCGATCTCCTACCTCCAGTCTATATAAGGAACCTGTGTTTTCTCCTGAAATTTCACTTTCTCTCTCTTCCAAACCTCTATTTTTCTGAAAACCTAGTTTCTCACTCCTCCAAATCCCCCATTTTCGACCGAATCAGCTATTGTGGTAGGAAGGGAAGTTGTTCCTCATCAAAGGGAGAACAACATACTTGGAAATCGAAGGACGAATCGGATCGAGGCGTGAGTTGTGCGTCTCACAAGCTTTGGGTAATTTCTAAACCTCGATCTTGATATTTGAGCTGATTTTGATGTTATTGGTGGTTGTAATTGTGTTAAAATAGTTGAGAAATGATTAGGGATTGATGAGATTGTAATGTAGATGGATTAATGTTGATATTTGGAAATTATGGCAATTTTGAGAATTGTGCTATAAACGAAAATATAGACAATGTGGTGAATTAGCGTAGATAATTGGTATTAGAGATATCGAACGTTGAGATATTGAGAATGAGGTTGTAGTTTAGGGTTGAGTTACGAGAATCAAGGGATTTGAGGTGTTATGAGCAATTATGCTCGATTTTGAGAATTAAGGTTTATGTGACGTTGAGTATTGATGTTTTTAACATCGTTTGGACAGCTCGGGAGTTCCAGAGTGGAATGCGAGGCTAGTCCGTGATACGGGGGAACGATTGCACTATACGAGGTGCAAAGAGGTAAGGGAAATCTAAACCATTTGTGTATGTGATTTGTAAACTGTTATAGCATGATTTATGATTTATAAACAAGCATGTTGAGTGTTTTGTGTTGAGATTAAATTGCACACGATTTTATAGCCGGTTGGAGCCCAATGTTTTATGAGTTTATAACTGGGCTCTACGTTAAGGCAACATTGAGATTTGAGAAATGTGGGCGTGTGCTTTGCCGTTTAGAACTCGGTTTTTATTACGTTTTGTGTTGAGTACAAAACGGTTTTCAAATGAGTTTTATGAGAGAGAAACCATTACGAGTTCTACGTGAAGGCAAACCCGTCTTATGTGATAAGACTTAGGTGTGCAGTTGTGAGTACACACCGGGCATTGCGGTAGCATGTAAGCCCGATTTTTTCTCCGTTCTGGTAACGTGAGAATGACCTATTCTGTGGCTATGCCACGTTGAGAAACCCATTGGTGGCTGTGCCACGTATACCCCATTGGTGGCTGTGCCACGTTGAGAAACCCATTGGTGGCTGTGCCACGTATACCCCATTGGTGGCAGTGCCACGTTGAGAAACCCATTGGTGGCTGTGCCACGTATACCCCATTGGTGGCAGTGCCACGTTGACAAAACCCCATTGGTGGCTGTGCCACGTTGAGAAACCCCATTGGTGGCAGTGCCACGTTGAGAAACCCCATTGGTGGCAGTGCCACGTTGAGAAACCCTATTCTGTGGCTATGCCACGTGAGAAAATAATTCAGTGGCTTTGCCACGTGTGTTTTGTGGCTATGCCACGTGAGAAAATAATTCAGTGGCCTTGCCACGTGTGTTTTGTGGCTATGCCACGTGAGAAAATAATTCAGTGGCTTTGCCACGTGTGTTTTGTGGCTATGCCACGTGGGAAAATAATTCAGTGGCCTTGCCACGTGTGTTTTGTGGCTATGCCACGTGAGAAAATAATTCAGTGGCTTTGCCACGTGTGTTTTGTGGCTATGCCACGTGAGAAAATAATTCAGTGGCTTTGCCACGTGTGTTTTGTGGCGATGCCACGAGTGATTTTAAATCAGTGGCTATGCCACGTTATTTGAGAAAGCGTTTAACGCGTTATTTTCACATGCTTTGTTAATGCTCTAGAGTGAGCCTTTTTACTTCATGTTTTCACATGACTTGACACATGAGAGTGTCGTTTTGAGTATTTTCATGCTATGGTTTTCAAATGAGTTTCACATACAAATAAATGCTTTATGATGTGCATTTTGGTTTATGAAATGAGTCCCCTACCCCCCTTACTGAGCGATTTAGAAGCTCACCCTGTTTTTCTTTCCCCCCAGAGTTCTTCAAGTGAATAAGGACTTCCCTGCGACGTACGGAGTAGTGGCTAGTGGAGGATCCGAGCTCCAGGCTATATATTTTGTACTTTGAGGTATATTTATCTTTTCATGTACCCAGACTATTATTGTAATTACAGACACTTGATGTATGACATTATATGGGATGTATTAGGATTAATTGACTTGTAATCGAGTAATGGGTATAATACAATATTTATTATATCATGATGAGATCCTGAGGCATGATAATTATGATGATGTATGACACTGCACAGGAATGCACTCTTTATTTGTGAATTAACGAGTAAAAAGTTTTAAATTTACCCTATTTTCCGCATTTTTGGGGCGTGACACTCTACAACCTCGAGCTTGTGCTCTCGTCCCTCTACCGCGACTGGTGTTAGGCATAATGTTTCAATTCCATACATACACATCAATTTCTTAGTCAACCCATTGACACACACAATTTGTATCTAAATAAGCACAGTAACATGGGGATGTAATTTTCCAACTTATTAAGTATTTTAGACACCGACACATGTCAAACCAACTCAACTCTAATACCAACTTCTGTCACGACCCTCAACTTATCAAAAATCAACGTAAATTTTTTCGCTTTTCATACATTATTTATTATTTGTTCTTTTCTTACCTCGATCGTGATCAGCTACACTCTCAAACAGTTGGGTTGTGTGTCAATGTCTACCTCGTCTAACCATAACAATTTGATTTGCATTTTAATCTAGAAGTAAACACTTGTATAAATAAATCAGAGTTGTTGTTTACATGTGTTTACATTGTTTTACATCCCCAATAGTTACATACAAAATGCTACTGTGCTATAGAAAGTTTAGATACAAAATTTCATCAGTGTGTATACCTTAAGCGATGGGATGAACAGATACCAAAAAGGAAAACCTCCAGTCGCCCTCAGTCTATACTCAATGCTCTGTAGAGAGGGGAAAATAAGAGGCTGAGCAAACAACACGCTCAGTAAGGCAATCATGCGAATAGGTAGATACTGCACTATCTATGTTATCATGATGCCATGCTTGAAAAACCATACAATTCTCATTCACACCTCAAAAGCATTATTTCATGCTTGTGTTAATGGCATGTAAAGCAAATCATGCTATTTAGTTTAGTGCACAAATCAAATTCAAGGCATGGCATAAACCATGCGTATTTCACAAATAAGGTATGGAAAATCATCATGCATCAGTGCACTTTAAAGCCATTAATTGTACTTTCTCAAGCAAATCAATACTCGTAAGGTCTCAGCCCCTCCCTCAAACTGTTTTTGACCCACAAAACATTTCAAACATGGATTTATTCATAAATAATAGACATATGAGATAGGCAATATATTAAGGGAAATCTCCTCTAGGACTATGGTCATATCCTGTGATCCCAGGCTACACTGATCAGGTGTGCAGGGTATCACCATGATCTGCTTCCACATGGGAGGTGGGTCAAGTCCAACTCGTCGATCCATAGCAGATCTAAACATCGTCCGAAGACGGTATATCACAATCTCAACACGGTACAACATACTTCATGCTACCTGCACGGTACAGCGTAATTCATGGACCCATATCAACACATCATATCTGCCACATCTTAAAATGCATGTGCGAGCCTATTTAATAGGTGCGACACCTAGTCTACCTGAAGCTCCTTGCACGGCTATCAATCGTGTCATAAAATCAGGTGCAAGTAATCTCAAGCATGGTAACAACTATGATGGGCATCTAATGCAAGCTATGCTCAACACCATGCCAAAACCAGTATAAAGTCTGTGCGAGCTCAACTCTAGCACAACATCATAAAAATCCATGTGAAAACTAGTGCGAGCTAAGCTCTAGTACTCATGCGTATAAAACACATCAATCTCGTGCGAGTCATGCTCTAGCGCGCTTTCATTCTTGCGAAATCCATGTAGCTGGCTCAATCCTTTACAAAACATAGTTATCAACCAAATCAAATCATTTCTTTTGCAAATCATTTCAAATGTTAGCCAACCTACCAATCATTTGCTAAAAAGCAACAAAATAAGGTTTTTAAAACATCATGCTTTGGTTTTTCATGCACATTTCTGAAAACCCAACTCTTTGCCCTTCAATTACCCAATTTCATTTCCTAGTATCACATGCACTCTAGCAAATCATTAAGCGTCCAAATTGCGCATAGATATCTCTAAGAGTCCACACAATTCCCTTACCTCTATTTACTTAGGCTATGACTCTCTCCCTCTTAGCTTCTCGCGCTTATGGCTCAACTTGCTCCGGTGTATCCTCGGGAGTTACAAATCATTCATCCATACATTTGAGTCAATGTTGCTAACTCTCATTCAACTATGAATTTTACCTAATACCTTAAATATTCATTTCACCCCTTTTGGGTAAGTCTTACAATTTATTCCATAACATCATCTTAAAATCATATCCACAATACCATTATCGCCTTAAGATATCACATTCATCCTTAATACCTCTACATTTCACTTTCTCATACTAACCCATATCTAGGTTATAATTGTTTCATGGCATTCTAGGTAGTTCTACCATTAAGATGCACACCAAATCAACTTCATAATCAATAACTAAACAAATGTACTTGGATTGGTGCACTAGAAACTCACCTCTTTGGATGTCCTTCTTGCTCCAAATAGAAATGCTCCTAACTCCTTCAAGACAACAAATGGGGTAATGCCCCCAAGCTATGTTGTTCTTATCCTTGATGTGAACAACTTTGTGTCTAATAGTCTTCCCTCAAATCTTACTAGAAATGGGATGATTTAGAGAGAGAAAACTAGATTTTTGGATTGAAAATGGTAGAGTAAGGTTGTTTCCCGAAATCTGTAGATCCAACTGCTCCTATTTATAGATTTAGCTTGATGAGATCGATCTGCCTTGGATGGAGATCAATCTGGTCCTCTTAAAATTCTTCTTTTTCACGACATTTTGAAGGCATGAGATCGATCTGTTGAGGGCTTAAGATCGATCTGTCTCAGGCAGAAAGTTAAGGAGATCGATCTGGCTAGGGAGGAGATCGATCTGCTCTAACCCGAGAGCTAAGGAAATTGATCTACTTACCTTGAAATCGATCTTCTCCTTACATAATGTTTAGCAAAACGATTTGGCTCCATTGGAGATCGATTTGCCCTGATCTTATTGCTCGAATAGGAGCATTTTGGCTCTTCCAGATCGATCTCTCATCCTATGAGATCGATCTGGTATTCATACTTTCCAGATTTTACTGCAGTTTTTTGCAGAAACTTACACCAAAACATCCTTAAATTTGCTGCCATAGTCATTTTCTCATTCGACCACCTTTAAGGCTTGAAAATGGCATCCATTCATACTTGATACATATTAAAACTTGAGTGAAATCTTTGTATAACCAAAGGTATATAATATAAACTAAATGGAAGTGCACAACTCATGCAATCTTTATTTTATTTTACCATGCTACTCAAAATTCAATATATTTACATTCCACTCATGGAAATATCCTTCTTACACTCGCTATACACTTTAAAACTTGCGTGTATTCATTTCACAATCTAATATACACATATACAAGGTTGTACACATATGGGGTCTCACAGCTTGAGCATAGCTCGCACGTGGTTTTATGATGATGATAACATGCTGGAGCTTAGCTCGCACGATGACTCTTAAGATGATACAGTGCTAGAAGCGGTTGCTCGCACTGAAAGATACCATGTTGGAGCCTTATGGAGACTGTGTGTCAACCTGATTATGCTTGCCTGGTATATGAGACATGGTTTAGGATGATGAGTCCATCGGTGTATGGTGGATGGACAGGGTCCACGGGCGTACGCTGTACCGTGTAGTTGTCCGAGGGATACTATGTACCGTGCTGTGTGCACGTAGGTACGAGTATCGCATAGATGACACATGGAGTACGTTGTACCGTGAGTATATGTGATGTGATGAGGAAGAAGATGATGATGATTGAGATGAGCCGAAGGGTAGGACTGACCCATCCCACTTCAGGCGAGTGAGGCCCTGTGCACACTTAATCAGTGACGCTTGTGATCACTGACTATGGCCATATGTCGTGGATATTTGTTTGCCTAAAATTCCTTACCTATCTGAGAGATTAAGAGAAAATGATGAAAAGAAATGTTTTGTGAAAAAGGAAAGAAATAATGTGATTTGATAAATATCTTGATTTTATGCTTTTGTTATGATAGTATTGTTTTATGACTTATTTCTAAATGGAAATATCGAGTATTGGTTTTTAAGAAAATGCATGTGAGAGAAGAATGTTTAATTGCTTTTTCCATTGATATTTTCATTTATAACAAAAGATGATTTTGTTAATCATGCATGGGCTACGTAGATAGTATAGTATCTACCTGTTAGCATCATTTTCCTTACTGAACTATGGTTTGCTCACCCCACTATTTTCTCCCTCCAGATACTGAGAAGTAGAACAGTGCGGTGGTTTCCAGATTGGTTTTGTGTTAGTCAGCTCCCACTAGTTGCTAAGGTATAAGAAATGTATACACATAAGCATTTTGTATCTATCATATTGTATCGCACAGTCATACATTGAAAATGAGAAAAATTATGTGGGGATGTTATGTAAAGATATTATATTATACAATCGATTTTGTATATCAACACACATGCCAGGGAGTGTGTGATTTAAAGTTCCAAATATCTCTACTATAAATGTATGAAATTAGTAGTTACATCGGCTCACAGCCCAATCGTAAGTGGTATATGTAGGGATGAAAGGCACCCGGAGTCGGGGTGTGACAATTCATTTCCATCAAATCAATTTATAAAATTCAGTTTGGTACATAAAACAATTCAAAAGAGGTTGGCTCATCCCTTTTCGCTCAAAATACTCAGTGTATAGTCTATGGCAATTAAGACTAGGGATATTTCGATTAAAATAAATAATTAAAACCACGTTGATATTTATATAAATAAACTAAATAAATTTATATCGGTAAAGATAGGTCGATTAAATAAGGCTAAAGTTTTTCAATAGTTTCAATAACAATAAAATCGATATAGAGTTTTCTATAATTTCGATAACTTTAAAATCGGCGTAGGGTTCTATATCTACAATTCTATAGAAAATACGTGTAAATATCACTCACAGCTCACAACAATTTTTCTTACTGTAAAATTTTCCTAGAATTTATATCTATGGTCCAATATAAAATACGTGTAGATATCACTAAACAACACACAATAATTTTCCTTACCTCAGTGTCTATCAATAGTTCTCAATACCTCAATAATGCAAGTCAGTGGATCCGCTCTAATCGATTTATCTCTCTGGAGTTTCGAACTAATATTTGTATTAATATTTCCGAACCGTTTTTCTATTGGGTTTCCCAAATTCTCTAAGCAATCTTCCCTATCTCCAATATTTCTATTCACTAATATTTATATATATATATATATATATATATATATATTATATAACACTTTTTTTTTCTTTCTTTCTTTCTTTCTTTCTTTCTTTTTCTTCTTCAGTTTCGCGCCTTCTTTTTTTCCTTGCTGGTCACCCGCCCCTGTTCATCGTCTTCCTCTCTGCAACCCGAAAGCCTTCCGTCTCATCCTTCTTCTTCAGCCAACCACCACTTCTAAGGCCCCCAAACAGTCAGTATCAACCTTGGAAAACCCTGTACCTAGCTCTGCTCCATTAGCCGAAAGCCATCCCTTGATCAGCCACGCTACCTTTGCTTTTCAGCTTTGGTTTATTCTCCTCTTCTGTATACAGTTTGCCTCTCAGTTTCCTTCGTTCCTCAAGACCTCAATAAAATACTCTTGGAAGCTTCCAAACCGAGCTTCACCGTGGCCCTCCCTTGTAAATGAACCACTACTGCCCCAAGTTGGTTTGGTCTTCTGCTTCAGCCCTCTGTTTCTAGTTTATGTCCCTGTTTCCAGGCCACGGAGTTGCCTATTCAGAGTCCTATGGTCCGCTCCGAGTTTCCCTGCAACTGCCAGAGCTTAAGTCGCCCAAACCTCTCGATACAATCCCGGTTTCGAGGCCCTACCTCACGCGTCGCTAGTCTCCAACCAGCTTCCTCGTCTCTACTTCGGTTTCAATTTCCAGCTTAAATTAGGACCAAACAGCAGCAAGTGTGGTTCTTCTCCTTGCACTGCCTCTCTTTCTCCTAAGTCCAATGGATGTCGAGGATGCAGAATGGCTTGAGTGCGACCGTTTCCCTTTCCTCAACTCATGGTTCGGCTTCAGTTCCTCTTTCTAGTTTTCTTTCTTCCCCTCTCAAGCGAACTCTCGTCTACAGGGGCTCTCTCTCTCGTGATGCTTCTTCTGTTCTTCGTTCACTGCCTTTCCTAGTCACCCTCTCGGTTTTATTTCTTCTTCAGTCGACCAGTACACAAGCGGCTTCATCTCTTATTTCCTTTTCGGTTCTTAGGCCTTCACATTTCCTCATCTCTTTATTTATTTCTTGAATTTCTTACACACGTTTCCTGCAATTTCTGCTTTAAATTATTTCTTTTCTGTTTTCGTTTCCTGTTTTCAAATACTCCCTCTCAGCTTGGGTTTTTCTTTTTTTTTCGACAGCTAACATATCTTGTGTGTATATATATATATATATATATATTCCATTCCGTATGCTGTAGCTTTTTTTTATTTATTTACTACAGCAGGCATGACTGTCTCTATTTTGCGTGCAGCCTCTCTGTTGTCGTACATAAATGAATTATATATATATATATATATATATATATATATATATATATATATATATATATATATATATATATATATCCTTTCATCACCTATTTCTATATCTATATTTCCTTTCACCGAAATCATCATCATTTCATTTCCATCATTTCATTCTTCTTTTTTTAATAATAATAATAATAATAATAATAATAATATTATTATTATTATTATTATTATTATTATTATTATTATTATTATTATTATTATATGTATACTTAATTTTTGTTTTTTAGTATTTCAAAATATAAATTGTCTAATATTTATACTTATCTGGCATAGAACAATATTCATATATTCATCTATCTCATTGAAATTATTTTTACACCTTATAATTATTTATTCTTTAAGTTAAAATATTTTAATTAATTAAATTCATTCAAGTCTCTCCTGTTAAAAATATAATTTCAATTAATTTTTCACCAATGTGCTCATTCTCAATTTTATTTATTTACTTCGTTATTCATAATTAAAACCGAATACTAGTAAATTCGTGGATTTTACATTTGAAGGCTACATTTGTGAAGTCTTGTAAATACCGTAAATTTTTAGATACTCAGTCTTATCCATGATTAAAAAATTAATCCTCGAGATTAACGATTTCGACCCATTAGTCGAAGAATTTAAATTAAACTATAATATATTTCGGGGAACTTAGGAAAATTCAACAGGAACACACATACATATATAAATATATGAGTAATGTTTTATCTGTTCCTTAAGATAAATGTATGGATAATATATATATATATATATACACATATTATTAAATGTATGCACATATATATATATATATATATATATATATATATATATATATATATATATATATATATATATATATATATATATATATATATACACACACACACACACACACACATAACCTATCGAGGACTCCATATATATGTACACACCATGATATATACATAAAGTGGGTGAAAACATATTGAAGGAAATACATATTTATAATATATGAAAGGATATGGAATGAAGTGGCTGTCCGTGGAAAATGGAATAAGAAAATGTGAAGGGAGCCAGAAACAATAAACAATCAAGAAGAGGGAGCTGGAAGTCTGTAACTAGTGCAGACCGAAAGGAAAGGAGACAGTCAGATTGAAGCCTAATTGAGACACCAAATTTGGTACAGAAAATGTATATATATATATATATATAGGTCTGTGTGAGTATGTAAACGGGAAAAATAAATAAAATAAAATAAAACATTGCGACAGTAGGATACCTGCTAGAAAACTGTCGCGATTTGGTGAAGAAAATATGTTTACAATGGAGCAGTTAAAGGCTACTTTTAATACGCGTGAACAGGAGGGGAGTGAACCGAGATGATAAAAGGAAACAGAGTTGCAGTGTATGGCTGAACACGATTTCATGTATCAGTTAAGAAAAAAAACGAAAATATAAAGGGGTAAAAACACTGCTTGATGGTTGTAGGAAAATAGGAAGAAATTAATTTGGACTGTGAGCGGGAGTGAAGGCAGCGATATCAGTGGGTGATTGCTGAAGGGAAACTTGTCCTCTGCAAACTGTGATCGAAAGAGAGACGCGAAGATAGAAGATGAAGGAAACCAAATGCTGAAAATATGGGCAAGTAATGCAGCAGTGATTAAAACGAGAAATAAGGAAACGTGAAAACCAAAACTGAGACACCCACAGTTTGCTAATGGTAAACAGCAACTGAGTATGATAGAGGGAGCAAGGTTTATCTATGATGCATGTATCGTGCTAGAGCTTAGCTCGCATAGGTTTTCACATTGTGGCATGTATGGGTCGTAGAGATAATAAGACCCTCAAGTACAACATCCTCAATCCCAGAGGAGGTAGGGAGGCTCTATTCTGTGGGGAGGCTCTCTTACATGGATATGGAAAGCTCTACGTGCACTGAGACTATAGAGGTTACATATGGTATGAGGTAGATAAGACCTACGGCTAGCACCCCTAACCATGATATGGGTCCGCGGAGTACGTTGTACCGTGTACATCACATGGAGTACGTTGTACCGCGTGGTTGAGATACTGATGAGAAAGTCTGACGGAGAACTAACCCACCTTTGTTCCAGCATGATGCCCCGCACACCAGGATCCGTGTGGTCTGGGATGATTTATGACATAATTGGCCAACATAGTCATTGAGATATAGTGACCTGTCTCACCTGATATTACATGGTGCCACATGGTTTTTATACATGAGTGTGATTGTGATTGTGATTGTCCAGGGTAAACCCGAGGGAGGGGTCGAGCCTTGTGGAATTTTGATTGAGAAACGATAATGATATTTGTGATAGAGAAATTATTGCGATGGGATTTTAATGTGGTTTGAGAAAGAGAGGAATTTAAAAAGGATGCTTCTTAAATGAATTTCCCTTTTGTGATGAGTTTTAATGAGACTGAGCATAAAATGGTTTTACATGTTGATATTTCCATGTTTTGTGCCTATTTACATGATTTTCAATACATGATATATGTATATACATGTGGCATAGTTTTATTTCCTCATGCTCTAATTATAAACGATTTATGCATAACATTATCAACATGTAGATAGAGTAATTATCTACCATGCTTGCGTTATTGCCTTACTGAGCGTGTAGTTGCTCATCCCTCTCTATTTTCCCCTCTCTACAGAGCGTACATAGCAGCCAAGTGAGGACTGAGGCGTTGTACTTTGGGCATCCGCTGCTTCCATCGCCAAAAGGTATACACACAGGGATTCTTTTTGTATCTAAACATGTAAAGGCACAGTAGTCATTTTGTCTTGTAATGTGGGGGATGTAAAAGTTAGAAAACGTGTCATGTATAAGTATATATATTAACTTTCAAATGAATGACACTTCTTTTGATTAATTTGAGAATGAATGATGAGTGATGATTATTATTGACTCACAGCCCAACTATGTAGTGGTGAGTTTGTTCACGACTTGGTAAGGAAAGGAAAATACGAAAAATTTATAGTGATTTTTGGTTAAAAAGGATAAAAAGGGTCATGACATTTTACTTACTCAAATCCTTTCGAAAGTTCACGGTATCAAATTTAATTAACTATTTGAGGAGGCAAAGAAATGATAATACCAATTTCAATCTTCCTCAGGACTACTTATACGTCCTTACCACACTTTCGTGTAAGGCCCGTGAATTTCTATGTAATCTTATGATTTCCATGATGTACAAACAAGTTACACAATAAATGAACCATAAGAATTGGATATTTTTTAGTGTTAAGTGTGAATGAAATGCAAAATGGATATTGAAGTGATTTAATATGAGTTTAACTTTGAAAATCCAAAAAATCGTAGCTAAAATATTGCAGGATGAATGCCAGATCGATCTTACATGCAAGGAAGATCAATCTCAATGTCTCGAAATGGAGTACCAAGCATTCTGTAAAGAGGAGATCGATCCCTCATCCAAGCAAATCGATCTCTTATTCAATAGCAGATCGATCTCTTAATTCAATCAAAACGAACCCCATGTGCTTTTGTATGGAACAGATTGATCCTAGTTGATTTAGCAAGAGCATATCGATCTCCAGTTGCTTCCCCATAGCAAAGATTGATCTCTTTCAAAAGCTAGATTGATCTCTAAGTGCTTCTGCCTGGCTAAGATCGATCTCTACCAATGAGCAGATCGATCTCTTCTTCAAAGAGGCAGATAGATCTCATCCAAGAGGCAGATCGATCCCATAGCATGCTTATCAAATTCTGAAGGAATTAAAGCAATGGGAGATCGATCTTCATAAAAAGTACCTGACTGTCAAGCCTTCTTCCCTAGAAATCCCAAAATCTTCCATTTTAACCAAAAATAACCTAATTTTCTCACTCTATGATATACTTACCTTCCAAAAAGATTTGAGAAAAAAGTTATTTGAGCAAAGTTGTTCCTAGTGAGGAAGAGAACAACATAGTCAAAGATTGGAAGCTGAAACTTTGGATTGAAGGAGAAAAAAGGTTTTTCCCCAATTTAGCAAAAAGAGGAAAAAGTTAAGCTAGGTAAGATTTCTATACACCATCTTCTAGTATGTTAATGTAGACATTTTGATGAGTTGATTAGTATATATAATATTGGCTAAAATGTTCATGTATATGCTTAAACAACCATAACCTAGAATGGGTTTAGTAAGAGAAAGTTAAAATGGCATGGAGTTTATGATGGTTTAAACATGTAGAGATGTTAGTAAGCATGTATAGGTGATTTTAAGATAACCTTGTGAAATCCATATGTTGGAATGGATGATGATTAGAAATGGGCATAAGAGGTGCTTGATAAATTGTCATAATGAAGGGAATGATGAACTAGAGGCATTATGAGCTTAATGCCAGTTTAGTGTGAATCAATGGCCTAAAGAGTTCAATAGATTCTCGAGAAATCAATAGAGCAATCAAAATGAACTTAAGAGAAAGTGAGGCCCTATAAGTGTTAATGAAAAACAATAAGTCGAATCGAACCTCATAAACATGAGAATGATGTTATATTGGGTTAAATTGATGTGATAAGTAATTTCGTGTAGCACTGGAGATTTCATTGGAAGCGAATTGAATTACGCAACTGCACAACTCTATGGAAGTGTAACCACTCGAAGCGATTCCAGGTAAGGGAATTTTATGAGTATCTAGAGGAAGCTGTACGTATTTTGAGGGTGTTTATAGGGCTTGTAATTGCTTAGTTATCTAGAAAAGAATTAATGATTTGTACGAACGATTTCAGTTATGGATGATTTGGTTATGGAAGTAAATCTTACTAAAGGGGTAGTAAGGCTAATAATTGCATTAAACATCATGTTTTGATATTTTTATGAAACACATTGCTTTGATTTAAGCGAAACTTACGGATAGGCTGGCTATTGACTTCCTAATTTTGTGGAATAGTACGAGTCAGGTGCTAAGTTTGGTTTTGAATTTGAAAAAGAGCCGCCTATCAGATTTATGTGATGTTTTACAAGTTGTACTGAAGCTTTTGCTCGTAGGTGGATTTTCATTAACTTTCTTATGCATATAATCGCACTGGAGCTATGCTCATACGTGATTTTCTCATTATTTATTATGCATAAAGTCGTACTAGAGCATTGCTCGTACGAGGGTATTTACTGATGATGCATGAAATCGTGCTAGAGCTTTGCTCACACTGGACTTTTTCACATTGTGATATGTAATGAGTCGTGTTAGATGTCTCGTGTAGACTTTATGTCACACGGATGAGATGCTCACACGAGCGATGCTGGATGCCTCTTGTAGACTGCTAGTCACACGGATGAGATGCAAGCACGTTGACTTGAGACTTAGTAGGTTATACATGACATGAGGTAGATAAGACCTACGACAAGCACCCCCAACCATGATATGGGTCCACGGAGTATGTTGTACCGTGTATATCATATGGAGTAAGCTGTACCGTGAGGTTATGATGTTGATTTAAAAGTCTGGCGGTAGGATTATGTAAGACCCAATTTTTATCATATTTCCTTATGATTCACGTGATCTAAACATGGTTTTATGCAAATTGAATCATAAGAAGAGTTTTACGTGAATGAAAAATGCAAAAGGAATGAATAAAAATTCCCGAATGCATTTAAAGATCAAGTGAAGGATTGAAATGGCCACAGATGAAATGAATGGGATTCAGACCATTCGGATTTGAGATAAGGATTTAAAACATGAAATGAGAAAGGGTTCGTGAAAGGAAGTTGTATTGGTTTGGTCCCCAACACGTAGAAGGGTAATATTGTCAAAAGACCTAACATTCGGTATAAATTCGATAAGAAATTATTATAAAAAATATGAATTTAGGAAATCTTGATCAATAAAGAAGAAATAATTAATTTCAGGTTAAATTGATCAAGATATGAATTTATTGAAATAAATCAAAATTTTTACCTCAGAAAATTATCCTGAAAATATTGAAAATATACACCGGAAAGATAAAATCAGACAAATAAAAACATTAATTGATTAAATGAATAAAATATAATATTTTTGTGATATTTTGGTAAAAATATTATATTTTATTCAATTAAAATAAAAATAATAATAATAAATATGAAAAAAAAAGACAAAGGAAGAGAATTGGAAAAAATAAGGAACTGAATTCGCGAAAACGCGAAACAGAAAAGAAAATGGTGAAAGGGAAGAAGACAGAACCAAGGGAGTCGATTCCCTCCATCCGGCGAGCCTCGACCATTAGACCAGCACGAGACGGTAGGTGACGACATGACCGGCACCGTGGGAGCCACTGACAGACCCCAAGCGCACCGGCGTCGCCTGACGGAGGAGATCGGAAGAGGGGAGTACCGCGGGAGAGAAGGGGAGATTCGTCGGCGATGGTGCCGATTCAACCCACGCCGAGGCTAGTCGAAGGTTCCCCTCACGATGGCACGCCGATTGGTGCCGAAAACTACTGGAGAACCGATCGGACAACGTCGGAATGGAAAAGATGAGCCTGAACCGGTACAGACCAGTTTGGTTCAGTGAAGGTGAGTTGAACTGGACTAGACCGATTCAGCCAAAAAGAAAAAAAAAGAAAAGAAAAGAAAAAGAAAAAGCGAAAAAATTTCGGTAATGCAATCGAGCTACGAGAAAGTCGATAAGTGGTCAAATAAACCGATTTAATTTTTGAAATAATTATTTAAATATATATTTGACCCGAAAAATATATAAATGTGTAACTCGATAATTGGCGACAAATAAGAGCTTGAGTCAACCTCGATTTACGTACGAACATGGAATCTTGTGTAAGTAACCCTTATTTACGACAATTTGCATAGTTATGCGTGTTTGAAATTTACCACATAAATTACAGATTAATTCTGTATAAAATGAATTAAATTCTGGAATTTAAGATAAATTGTCGTAAATAATTAATTGAGCTATCTGAGAGTTTAGAACGAGGCCCAATAAATACGGATAGGCCCAATGTGCCCAACAGACCTCGACGATGTGAATAGTAAGTGGAAAATAGGCTTAAGGCCGGTTAAGACCCAATATGGTACAATCAGGCCCAATATGGGTAAACGGGCTCAGTGATTTAAACTAAGCTCAAAAAATACGAAATACAATTAATTATATTGTATTTGACCTGATGAATATTTATACTCAGTTTCGGAGATTGGATTGGGAGCAAATTGGACTGCGTGACGAGACATCAGTGAAAAGGTTAGACTGTATAGAAAAATGAGGTAAGGGAATTTTACGAGTAGCTAAAGGTAGCTACGTGTATTTTTAATAGCTTTTGTATACACTGAAAATGTATAAAGGTCCTAGAAATGGATTAAAAAATTTTAAGGACTCGAAATATGTAAAAGACTATTTTACCCCTATTGAGGGAAATTCACCTAAGGATGGTGAAAGCATGACATGCATGAAATGCATGATTTGAGGAATTTTTATGACTTTTTAGCAAAGCAAATTGGTAGATTGGCCAGTACTTGCATAAATTTCACAAGATAACACTACGTAAGTGTTATTTAGATTTAAATGAAATTTCTTTGGAAAAAGGGCCAACTATCAAGTTTATATGGAAACAGATGGTGCTGGAGCCTTGCTCGCACTATATATGAGTTTGAATGGTGCTATTGCTCACACCGATTTGTGTGACATGATATGCATAAAAAGGTGCTGGAGCGATTGCTCGCACTAGGTTTAATGATTTGACATGCATGAGAGGTGTTATAGCTTAGTTTGCACGAGTTTTGAACTGTGTGACGCATGCATTAGTGCTGGAGAAAGGGCTTGCACTAGAGGTTTACATGCATGGGTGCTGGAGCCTAGCTCGCACCAGATTTTCACATAATTTTCGTGACAGGGTGCTGGAGTCTAGCTCGCACCAAATTTTCACATGATTTTCATGACAGTGTGATGGAGTCTAACTTGCACCAAATTTTTACTTGATTTTTATGACAGAGTGCTGAAGTCTAGCTCGCACTAGTTTTACATGATTTTGACAGAGTGCTGGAGCTTAGCTCGTACTATATCTTATGAAATTTTATGGAACGCATGTTGGTGCTTGGCTCACACGAGATTTTCCTTGATTTTATGAGAGTGCTGAAGCATTGCTTACACTAGTTTTATGAGACATGCGATAACCCGTGCGTGGAATGTCGGGTAGATTGTGTGTCACATAGATTAAATAGGCTCGCACATGCATTTTAAGATGGGGCACGAGTATGTATATGAGAGATGGGTCCACAGAGTACATTATACCGTGCATATCGCATGGAGTACATTGTACAGTGATATATTATATTTATGTGGCATCTTCGGATACAAATGGCATCTTCGGATGCGAGTGATCGGGCAGGACTGACGGGATGGACTGACCCACCTCCCAAGACGATTCTCGATAGTTGTGAGACCCCATACACAGGATCCGTGTTGCAGTGGGATCACGAGGATATGACCATAGTCCTAGTTATTTCCATGATACATTGCCTAGTCTCGCATGTTACTATCCGATGTTTTGAAAGCTTGAGAATGCGTGGATTTTGTGTGAGTCTGGACCACCCGAGGGAGGGGTTGGATCTTGACTGATGATATTAGTTTTGTTCTAAATAAATGAAATTTTCAATGTTTTTGAAAATGCTTGGAAATAAATGATTTTATGTGGATCAGGATCACCCAAGGGAAGGGTTGAGCCCTGATGAGTGTGACTGAGATGTGATTTGATGAGAATGAAACTGAGATTTAAACTGAAACTTGCATAACATTATTTCCATGTTATTTACACCCATGTGTGAGGTAAACTGGTTTTACATGAAATTCATGGTGTGGCATATGGGTATGCGTGAAGGTTTTGTGGAAACTCAGCATAAAGTATTTTTCATAATTATTTATAATTCATGCAATGAAATGTTTTAGCATAAGGAGGTTATCCATGCTTTAATCATAAATGCATGATTTTGAGTTAATTCATGTGTTTTACGATTTTACATGAGATGCCATTGAGGCATGAGTTGCATGATTTTCATAAACACGAACAGCTTTTATAAACTATGGCATAATGTGTGCATGATTTCGTGCATGAGCTTTAAATGAAAAGAAATGAAATTAAGGGCATGACATTATGAGCATGTAGATAGTGGAGCTATCTACTTACTTACATAATTGCCTTACTGAGCATGTGGTTGCTCACCTCCTTATTTTTGCCTCTTTTCAGAGCACTCGCAGTAGATAGTGAGTGGCTGATGACTTGCATTCTTGGTATCCGCTGTTTCCCATCATCAAGAAAAGGTATACACACTTGTATGGTTTTGTATCTAAATATGTAAATACACAGTACTATAAACGTATATGACGTCGGGGATGTAAGGTTTTGTAAATGCAATTGTGAATGTATTAGTTAAAGTCAAAGGATAGAAAAATCCTAATGTGTAAATGTAACATGGAAATGGAATGGTAAGTAGTGTGAGGGGACTAACACCGAATCATAGCCCAATTGTTGGTAGGATGGTCATGATGAGAGGAAGGTAAGAATTAAATATGAAAGAAAAATGAAAAATTTACTCTGATTTTTGGGTCGTGACAATTGGTGGTATCAGAGTTGAGTTCGCCTGATATGAATCAGTGTTAACGGTTAGGGAAGTTTACATCCCCATGTACTGTGCTTTGCTTAGATACAATCAAAATGAAATTTTAGCTAAGAATTTGGTTTTGAATGCAAGAATCTATTTATTATAACTGATACCCGCTATGGTATAGGGGTGAGAGTACATGTGCTCAAGACTCAGGATGAGATTGAAGTGGAGGCTAGTATTGAGTATGCCCCACAGAGTCCGACAGTATTGAGACACGCTTCGCAAGGTTGGAGCGGAGTGTGGAGAATATTTTGGGACCTCTTTGCTCAGAGTATGCATGGGATTTGAGGGCGAGTCGGACCATTGGTAGAAGTCAGCTCGACCCATCTTAAGCGTTAGACATCCAGAGCTGACATGAGAGATAATTCTGGATGTATTCCGGTGATAGTATATCCCGGACACTGCTTAAAGAAAATTACAGATAAAATTCTTTTCTCTGACCTGGAAGAAACTGATTGACTGACGAGTATGATTCTTCGTTTATATCCCTGGGTAGGTATGACCCTGACGCTATGAACGATGAGAGTTGAAATGTTCGAAAGGTCATGGAAGGGCTCAGACCGTTAATTAGAGTCTGATTGGCCCCGTTAGATATCATTCCCTAAGCTGATGCAGTGTGCAGACTATAGTTGTGTGAATAAGATTTTGAGTTGCACGCCTCTAAGATTGGGAAAGGTAGTAAGGGTCAAAATAGAGACAGAAGAGAATAATGGATGATAAAGATGTCAGAGCGGGAAAGAGACCATTTGGTAAGAGATTTAAAGCTGTCGAGTCATAGGGTATCGTGATTGGAGGACCCCGACCTGCTACTGAGCACGGTTGGATATGTGGTAGTTACCACGGAAATAAGATGTTGGACGAGGGTGAGTGTAAGCCTTGGACCAGGACATTATTGATGTTTCATTTGATGTGGTGGAGGGTACCACCTTGATTTTGAATAATGAAGCAATTATCTTAATTGATCCTGGTGCCATGCATTTATTCATACCACCCTCATTTGCATATAAGTTAGTGAAAGACGTGAATGCCTACACCCTTAGGCACACTATTGATAGTTAGCACCCCAATGAAGGAAGGTTAACAAACGGAATAATTATGAAGAGATTATAAGTCGAAAAAGAGGGAAGAAGTATAAGTCAGCTGATTTTATTCAATGGAATATGAATAATTTTGAAGTTAATTTTGAAGTAGTCGATTTTATTCAATGGAATATGGATAATTTTGAAGTAATATTTGAGAATAAATTGGTCGGCTGCAAACTATGCTATTCAGATTTTTATCCTAGGATAGTGATATGGTTACCCCTGAAAAGTATACTGTAAGTTTTGACAAGTAATGAAAATGGGTGTAGTGATTGAAATTACAGGACTAAATGATTGTACTCACATAATGAGTAATGATGGGAATGTTTTCTCATTTATGTGGTTGGTATGGATAAGGCACATCCGGAGTTAACAGATATCCTTATGGTCAGGGAGTTTTCTGATATCTTCCCGGATAATCTACTAGGGTTGCCACCCGTTAAAGGAATAGAGTTTTGTATTGATTTGGTACCTGGTACGGAGCCGATATCCTAACTACGGTATAAAATGATATTAGTGGAACTGGAAGGACTAAAGAAGCAATTATAAGAGTGATTGGATAAAAGTTCATCAGATCTTTTTAGAGATTGATTTGAAGTATGGGTAACATCCGTTAAGAATTCTGAATGTGAATATGCCCAAAATGATTTTCGTAACTGTTAGGGCATTGATGAACAAGGTATTTAAACTTTATCAGGACTGATTTGTGGTCATCCTTAGCGATGATATTTTGATGTATTCGAAGTCCAGAGAAGAGCATGAACAGTAATTGAAAACTATTTTACAGATGAATTGTTAAGAGTTTCTCGAAATGGGCTGCTCAGTTGACACATCTCGTTCAAAAAAAGATTGCATACGAGTGAGATGATAAGTATGAAAGTAGCTTCGGTGAGTTTTGGTGTATTGAAGTATGAACTGACCATCGTAATTATTTTTATCATACCCAATAGCTCAAAAGGTTTCTCAGTGTATATAGATACCTCAAAATAATAAGTGGGCAATGTATTGATGCAAAATGGGAAGATAGTCGATTATGGATCCAGACAACTTAAGGATCATGAAAGAAACTAACCGATCCATGATTTAAAGTTGACAACGGTAGTGTTTGTACTGAGTATATGGCACTACTATGTACACGGTGAGAAATTTAGGGTATGCACTGATCATAAAAGCCTCGAGAATCTGTTTTCACATAAAGAGTAGAATACGAGATAACATAGAGGGTTAAAGCTTATGAAGGATTATGATTGTGGGAATTGTACCACCAGGGAAAGGCTAATGTAATGGCTGATGCCTTGAGCAGAAAGATGTTAGAGCAATTGTAAGCTTCAGTAGTGATATGATCCCTTCTGATGATGACAGTGATTTTGTGATAGCTAGCCCGAGATTAGAACCATATTTGAGTGATCGGATTTGACAAGCTTAGCGTGATGATCGGTAAGGTGTCGATAGTGTGGGTCAGATTTAGATGGGTACTGTGACAGAGTTCACAGTTAATAATGATGGCTTACTAAGGTTCAAGGACAGTATAAGTGCTCCCCAAGACCACAGTTGATGAGATAATGTTATTGTCAGAAGCTCACTCTTCGGGATATACAGTGCATCCGAGAAGTAATAAATATATCAGAATCTCTGAAAATGGTATTGGTGGTCAGATATGAAAAGAGACATTGTAGAGATTGTGTAGAAATGTCTCGTAGGTCAGCAGATTAAGGTAGAGCAATAGAAGTTTGCAGAGTTATTACAGCCTCTACCTATATCGACACAAAAATGGGAGCAAGTTACCATGGATATCATGATGGGTTATAGAGGACCGCAGGAATAACGAGGCTATCTGGGTGATAGTTGATAGATTGACTAAGTCTACCCACCTTCTCGCTGTGAAAATTCCCAAATACTCTGAGTGTGTAGGCACATTTATGTGTAAGGGAGATTGTGGAACACCATGTAGCATTCTAGGGAGCACGGTACCAGATGGGGATTCTCGCTTCACTTCCCACTTTTGAAAATATTTTTTAGAAAGCTACAGGAACTCGATTGAGTGTTAGCACAGCTTTTCGTCCTCAGACAGATGGTCAGTCAAAGAAGAATATACAGGTTCTAGAGGATATGATGAGAGCGTGTGCCCTTGATTTTATAAGCTCCTGGGATGACCAGTTGCTACTAATTGAATTCGCCAATAGCGACAATTATCACTTGAGTATCGGGATAACATTATATGAGGTATTGTATGGCCGTAGGAGTTATTCCCCGATTCAATGGGAAGAAGTGGGTGACAGATAGAGAATTGTTCCTGAATTGGTATAATATGTCTCTAAAGGTGTTCAGTTGATTGTGAGTGATGGAGAATATCTTGGAGTAGATAGACAAGCTATGCTGACAAGAGATGGAGACTGTTGAAGCTCAAAGAGAGTAGGTCGTATGTTGAAAAGTCGATTCAAGTATTAGACAAAAGGAGAAAGTATTAAGGTTAAGACGTTCTCCCTAGTCAAAGTCCTTTGGTAGTATTACACTCCGAAAAAAGTCACATGAGAATTAAAGAGTATGATGCGATAGACGTACCCGGAGTTGTTTATGGACCCATTTGACTTTGTTCTAATTTGGAGGATCAAATTTCTTAAGTGGGGGAGATTATGTAAGATCGGATTTTTATCGTATTTCCTTATGATTCACGTGATGTAAACATGGTTTTATGCAAATTGAATCATAAGAAGAGTTTTACGTGAATGAAAAATGCAAAAGGAATGAATAAAAATTCTCGAATGCATTTAAAGATCAAGTGAAGGATTGAAATGGCCACAATTTAAATGAATGAGATTTAGACCATTCGAATTTGAGATAAGGATTTAAAACATGAAATGAGAAAGGGTTCGTGAAAGGAAGTTGGATTGGTTTGGTCCCGAACATGTAGAAGGGTAAAATGGTCAAAAGACCTAATATTCGGTATAAATTCGATAAGAAATTATTATTAAAAATATGAATTTAGGAAATCTTGATAATAAAGAAGAAATTATTAAATTTCAGGTTAAATTGATCAAGATATGAATTTATTGGAATAAATCGAAATTTTCACCTCGGGAAATTATCCCAAAAATATTGGAAAAATACACCAGAAAGATAAAATCAGACAAAGAAATACATTAATTTATTAAATGAATAAAATATAATATTTTTGGGACATTTTGGCAAAAATATTATATTTTATTCAATTAAAATAATAATAAATATGAAAAAAAAAGAAAGGAAGAGAATTGAATAAAAAAAGGAACTGAATTCGCGAAAACGCGAAATAGAAAAGAAAATGGCGAAAGGGGAGAAGATAGAACTGAGGGAGTCGATTCCCTCCATCCGACGAGCCTCGACCATTGTACCAGCATAAGACGGCAGGCGATGGCATGACCCGTACCGTGGGAGCCACCGGCAGACCCCACGCCCACTGACGACGCCTGACGGAGGAGATCAGAAGAGGAGAATGCCACGGGAGAGAAGGGGAGATTCACCGGCGATGGCGCTGATTCAACCCACCCCTAGGCCAGTCGAAGGTTCCCCTCGCGATGCCTCGTCGATTGGTGCCGAAAACTACTGGAGAACCGGCTGAACGGCACCAGAACGGCAAAGATAAACCTGAACCGATACGGACCGATTCAGTGCAGTGAAGGTGACTGAACCGGACCGGACCGGTTTAGCAAAAAAGAAAAGAAAAAGAAAAAGTGAAAAAAGAAAAAAGAGGAAAAATTGTAGAAAAATTTCGATGATACAATCGACCTACGAGAAAGCCAGTAAGTGGTCAAATGAATCGATTTAATTTTCGAAATAATTTTTTAAATATATATTTGACCTGAAAAATATATAAATGTGTAGCTCGATAATTGGTGACAAACGAGAGCTTGAGTTAGCCTCGATTTGCGTATCATCATGGAATATTGTGTAAGTAACCCTTATTTATGACAATTTGCATAACTATGCGTGTTAAAAATTTTCAGCATAAATTATGGATTAATTCCTTATAAAATAAATTAAATTTTGGAATTTAAGATAAATTGTCGTAAATAATTAATTGAGCTATCCGAGAGTTTAGAATGAGGCCCAATAAATATTGATAAATTGTCGTAAATAATTAATTGAGCTATCCGAGAGTTTAGAATGAGGCCCAATAAATATTGATGGGCTCAATATGCCCAATAGGCCTCGATGATGTGAATACTAAGTGAAAAATGGGCTTAAGGCCGGTTAAGGACCATTATGGTACAATCGAGCCCAATATGGGTAAATGGGCTTAATGATTTAAACTAACCTCAAAAAATATGAAATACAATTAATTATATTATATTTGACCTGATGAATATTTATACGCAATTTTGGAGATTGGATTGGGAACAAATCAGACTGCGTGACGAGACATCAGTGAAAAGGTCAGACTATACAGAAAAATGAGGTAAGGAAATTTTGCGAGTAGCTAGAGGTAGCTGCGCGTATTTTTAATAGCTTTTATATACACTGAATATGTATAAAGGTCCTAGAAATGGATTAAAAAATTTTAAGGACTTGGGATAGGTAAAAGATTATTTTACCCTACTGAGGGAAAGTCACATAAGGATGGTGAAAGCATGACATGCATGAAATGCATGATTTAAGGAATTTTTGTGACTTTTTAGCAAAGAAAATTGGTAGATTGGCCAGTATTAAGTGTTATCTAGATTTAAATAAAATTTCTTTGGAAAAAGGGCCAACTATCAAGTTTATATGGAAACAGATGGTGCTAGAGCTTAATCGCACTATATCTGAGTTTGTGAGTGTACATAATGGTGCTGGAGCGATTGCTCGTACTAATTTGTGTGACATGATATGCATAAAAAGGTGCTGGAGCGATTGTTCGCACTAGTTTTAATGATTTGACATGTATGAGAGGAGCTAGCGCTTAGCTCGCACGAGTTTTGAACTATGTGACACATGTATTAGTGCTGGAGCAGGGGCGCGCACTAGAGTTTTACATGCATGGGTGCTGGAGCCTAGCTCGCACCAGATTTTCACATGATTTTCGTGACAGGGTGCTGGAGCCTAGCTCGCACCAAATTTTCACATGATTTTCATGTCAGGGTGCTAGAGTCTAACTCGCACCAGATTTTCATGAGATTTTATGACAAAGTGCTGGAGCCTAGCTCGCACTAGTTTTACATGATTTTGACAAAGTGCTGGAGCTTAGCTCGCACTAGATCTTATGAGATTTTATGAAACGCGTGCTGGAGCTTGGCTCGCGCGAGATTTTCCTTGATTTTATGAGAGTGCTAGAGCATCGCTCATACTAGTTTTATGATACATGCAATGAGCCGTACTTGGAGCGTTGGGTAGACTATATGTCACACCGATTAAATAAGCTTGCACGTGCATTTTGAGATAGGGCACGAGTATGTTTATGAGATATGGGTTCACGGAGTACGTTGTACCATGCATATCACATGGAGTACATTGTATCGTGCTATATTATATTTATGTGGCATCTTCGGATGCGAGTGGCATCTTCGGATGTGAGTGATCGGGCAGGACTGACGAGATAGACTGACCCACCTCCCGGGGCGGTTCCTGATAGTGGTGAGACCCCGCCCACATGATCTGTGTAGCAGTGGGATCACGAGGATATGACTATAGGCCTAGTTATTTCCATGATACATTTCCTAGTCTCACATGTTACTATCTGATGTTTTGAACACTTGAGAATGCGTGGATTTTGTGTGAGTCTGGACCACCCGAGGGAGGGGTTGGATCCTGACTGATGATATTGGTTTTGTTGTGAATAAATGAAATTTTCAATGTTTTCAAAAATGCTTAGAAATAAATGATTTTATGTGGAACAGGATCATCCGAGGGAAGGGTTGAGTCCCGATGAGAATGAAACTGGGATTTAAACTAAAACTTGCATGTCATTATTTCCATGCTATTTAAACCTATGTGTGAGGTAAACTGGTTTTACATGACATTCATGATGTGGCATATGGGTATGCGTGAAGGTTTTATGGAAACTCAACATCATGTATTTTTCATAATTATTTATAATTAATGCAATGAAATGTTTTAGCATAAGGAGGTTATCCATGCTTTAATCGCAAATGCATGATTTTGAGTTAATTCATGCGTTTTATGATTTTACATGAGATGCCATTGAGACATGAGTTGCATGATTTCCATAAGCACGAACAGCTTTTATAAACTATGGCATTGATGCGTGCACGATTGCATGAGTTTTAAACGAAAAGAAATGGATTTAATGGCATGTCATTATGAGCATGTAGATAGTGGAGCTATCCACTTACTTGTATAATTGCCTTACTGAGAGTGTGGTTGCTCACCCCCTTATTTTCCCCTCTTTATAGAGCACTCGCAGTAGATAGTGAGCGGCTGATGACTTGTACTCTTGGTATCTATTGCTTCCCATCATCGAGAAAAGGTATACACACTTGTATGGTTTTGTATCTAAATATGTAAATACACAGTACTGTAAATGTTTATGACGTCGGGGATGTAAGGTTTTGTAAATGCAATTGTGAATGTATTAGTTAAAGTCAAAGGATAGAAAAATCCTAATGTGTAAATGTAACATGGAAATGGAATGGTAAGTAGTGTGAGGGGACTAACACCGAATCATAGCCTAACTGTTGGTAGGATGGTCACGATGATAGGAAGGTAAGAATTAAATATGAAAGAAAAATGAAAAATTTACTCTGATTTTTGGGTCGTGACAGATTAACCCACCTCCGTCCAAGCATGAAGTCCCGCACACCGGGATCTGTGTGGTCTAGGATGATAATGACATAGTTAGCTAACAGAGTCTTCGATTATATATAGTGACCACCTTCTCACATGATACCACATGGTTTTATACACTGAACATGATTTGTGTTGTCCAAGGTAGACCCGAGGGAGGGGTCGAACCTTGTAGGATTTTTTTTTTAAAGGATGATACGTTGTTTGTGAAGAGTTTTACTAATGTTTGACAAGGTGTTAATCCCAAGGGGATAATTTATGATGAAATCCATGATTTGTGATGAAACTGATAAGTTTTATTATGATGAGCATGAGAAGTTTTACATGATGGTTTCCCATGTTTACATGCCTATTTTCATGTTTTTCAGTACATGATATTTGTATATACATGTGGCATAGTTTTAATATTTCCTCATACTCTGGATTTAATGATCTTTATGCCATGACATTATAAGCACGTAGATAGTGTAGTTATCTACCATGCTTGCATTATTGCATTACTGAACGTGTGGTTGCTCATCCCTATCATTTTTTCCCTCTACAGAGAGCACACAGTAGTCTAATAAAGGACTGAGGAGTTGTATCCGGATATCCGCTGGTCTCCATCGCCAAGAGGTGTACACACAGGAAATCTTTTTTGTATCTAAACATGTAATAGCACAATAATCATTTTGAATTGGAATAGGGGGAATGTAAGTGTTAGTAAACATATATAATTATAGAACTTAAACTTTCAAATTAATGTGTTTGCTTTTGATTATTTGAAACACGAATGGTAAATGATGATTAATACTGACTCATAGCCCAATTGTCATTGGTGAAAGTTGTTCACGACTTAGTAAGGAAATGAAAAAGCAAAAAATTTATGGTGATTTTTAGAGGAAAATGATGAAAAGGGGTCGTGACACTCCGATTCACCAGTTTTACACAGATAACATTAAATGCATTAGAATACTATAATTTAAATAGCAACTCAAAATCAGATCGATACAATGCATGGAATCTGATTGGGATGTGAATAACTCTTTGAAACTTTCTTGATTGACTCAACAAGATAAACTTTCTCTGATACCATAAAATTTGTCACGACCCAAATACTGCAAATTTTTTGTAATTTTTTACAGAAGTATAAAAATTTGGGCTAAATTTTTCATTTTTCTTTCTATACTTATTTGTCATATGAGTATAGTCTTAAATATTTTTAGGTCTCAAACTACCTAGCTTGGTTTAAGGTTATAAACCTAAGATCCCAGTCTAACTTCTTTTTAACTTTTGTTATCATTTCTTAATTCAATACACATCCTGACACATTCACTGAAAGGTAACTGTCTGAAAAAGTATAATTAAATAGTATGAATAACTATACCAATATGAGTTGTGATCTCGAAGATTTTACTTCGATGTCGATACTGATATCAATGTCCATACACCTCTAGTTTGAACTTGTGATGGAAAATAGAAGGGGGTGAGCTTTGGGGAAAGTTCAGTAAGTAAACCATATAAGCACAGAGGTAATAGCCTACACTGCATATGTATAACTTTGTATATATGTGAATGGAATTGTAAAATGAATGATTTTGAATCAAGTAAATGTGAAATGAATACACGCAAATTTTAAAGTATAGCGAGTGTAATAAGAAGGATATTTCCATGAGTGGAATGTGAATATATTGAGTTTTGAGTGGTGTGGTAAAATGGAATGAAGTTGCATGAGTTGTGAAAGTCTTTGTACTTCCATTTAGTTTTGTATTGTACACATTTGGTTATATAATGAATGCACACAAGTTTTAATGTGTATAAAGTATGAATGGATGTCATTTTCAAGTCTTAAAGGTGGTGGGATGAGAGAAAGACTATGGCAGCAAAATTTAGGATTTTTGGAGTGAGTTACTGCAGAAAACTGCAGCAAAATCTGGAAAATACGAATGCCAGATCGATCTCATAGGATGAGAGATCAATCTGGAAGAGCAAAAAATGCTCTTATTCGAGTAATAGAACCGGGCAGATCGATCTCCAATGAGGTCAAATCGATCTACTAAACATTCTGTAATGAGAAGATCAGTTCTTAATGCAAGCAGATCGATTTCTTTAGCTCTCACGTTGGAGCAGCTCGATCTCCTCCATAGCCAGATTGATCTCCTTAACTTTCTGCCTGAGACAGATCGATCTCAAGCCCTCGACAGATCGATCTCATGCCTTCAAAATATCATGAAAAAGAAGGATTTAAGAGGACCAGATCGATCTCCACCCAATGTATATCGATCTCATCAAGCTAATTCTATAAGTAGGAGCAGTTGAAATCTGCATTTCACGGGACAAACCATTCCATTCCATTTTTAATCCAAAAACCTAGCTTTTCTCACTCCTAAATCCACCCATTTGCATAAAGATTTGAGTGAAGGCTATTAGATACAAAGTTGTTCACATCAAAGAGAAGAACAACATAGCTTGGAGTCATTTCCCCATTTGTTGGATTTAAGGAACAAGGAGCTGATAATTCTATTAAAATAGAATTATTTGTACTTAAATTCTCAATTAATTATTTTAATCCCCATGTTATTTTATTAATTATCCCCTTAATTTAATTAAAATTTGTTAATGTACAGGTAAAAAAATCCAGATGAAACTCAATCGTTTCAGTAAAAAATGGGCTGAAAACGAGCTACAAGAGACTGGACCACTTCTAATTCGCAGACGAAGTCACTAGTTGTCTGGACACGTGTGATGCCAGGTGCTCGTATTTTATTTGCCTCGAAAATATAAGAACGACGGATACCGTACCAACTTTCTGGAAGACACATTCTGGGCCACATCGAACATCTAAGTGGACAAACAGACAAATGACATTGAAATATCTACTCTGCAGCGAATGGAATGAAGACAAGTGGCCAAACAATGCCAACTCATCTAGGATTAAAAATTACCATTGTACCCCTAAGTTTGTGTATAAATATAACATGATGAGCAATTGAAAAATCATGTAATTTTTAGGCTAATAGTAGCTTAGGGTAAAGTAGTTTAGTTTTTTTTAGGTTAAAGCTTTATTTTCTAGGTTTTAGTTTTTATTTTCCACGTTAAAGTCTTTCTTTTCAGCCACCATTGTTTTAGTAAGCTTTAAAACTTTTACTTTGACATTTTCAATTTTTGCAATGAAACGATTTCTTCTCGTCGGTTACTAAGTTTTTCTTCTACTGTTCATATAGCTACATATTTATTATTTTTCTTTTCTTGCTCTCACGATGGAACCAACTAGATTCGATAGATTTGACAGCTTGTGTGCTTGATTATTTCGTTTTCTCTTTACTATTGCAATGAGGTGTGAGGGGCTTGTGACAGCAACCATAATGCTCAACCCATTGTCACTGTTCCATTTACGTTTTCTTTTAAAAAATATATTATTTTACACTTAGTTTAACTCACATTTTCGAGCTTCTGGTTTATCCTTTCTGCATGTTTCTTATATTGCGTAGGAATAGTTAAAGCTTTGAAGTATCTAGCAATTATTAGATGGAGATGATGAAGGATTCAGCTGTGTGACAAATCCTGCTTTATGTTGTTTCTACCCATCATGTTTCTTGCACTTTAAAAGCAACTTTTACGTTTCTATTCGGTTTCTACTTACTTACTAGTGTGGCTGCGTGGTACCGAGGAGCTGATGTGTGGCTGCGTGGTACCGAGGAGCTGATGTATGGCAGTGTTGGCTGGTGCTGAATCTGGCGGGATTGCTTCCATTCGGTGCAGTATAGAACCTGCCTCATGGTTATAGTGACAAAGGATCACATATTCTGTTCTTTTCTGCTCTGTTATATTGTTATTGTACTGTTCGATATTCTCGGTGATGCAGGAGGGGTGCTGGGAAATTGGCTGTTGTTGCTACCATTCGTTGGCCAGTTAAATGGAGATTACAGTGCGGTAGCAGTATCGGGTGAGGATGCTAATTTGCTAAGCTCGGCAACAACAGTAGCGAAACAATCACACTCTACTTTGCTCTGTTTCTTAGTCATGTTACTGTTCTAGTTTTCTGAAGTTATTTTCGCACAGTTGGTTTTATTGTTCTTGTTGTTTCCAGGTGGTATTTAGCGTTGCTGATCTCTTCAGGTGCTTGTACCAAGATCTGTGTTGGAGTAAGACGCAGAAGACAAAAGCAGGAGGCTGGATTGCTGCTGTGTGTTTGTCCTGCTGTAGGTATCAGGATTGGCAGCTTGCTGGACAAATAGCTCGGGAATGAACTGTTGATGCATGAGGGTGGCAGTACAGGGTGCTGTGTTGCTGGGAGCTGGGCAGTCTGGCCAATGGAACGTGCGGCATGATCAACAGCAGCGGGACAACGCCTGAAGCAGCAGTAGGTTACGAATAACGCCTAGAGCAGAAGGCTGGAACGTGCACTGTACTGTGCACGGTCAGGCAGAGGGCAGCATATAAATTTGATTAAGGCCATGTTTGGTAGTTTGGGATAGTTAATAATCCATTTTTCATGCATTTAAAATATATTATATATATATATTTTTTATTTTCAATATTGTTTGTTAACTTAAAAATTAGAGTTTTAAATTAATTTGCATGTTAGTCATATTTCCCTTGCTTATTAGTTCAAAACTTAGATTTAATTATGTCATTAGTTAATTTTTATTTTAGTGTTAGGTATTTCAATTTAAAATTAAATTAGGGATAAAATCATTTTATGCATTTTTAATTTAGTTTTTATTTTAAATTGAAAAATCCAAAAATATGTCTCATGCATTATTTAGATTTTATTGTTAAGTTAGTATTTAGCTATAGTTAGGATTAATTTAGAATCACTACTTTAGGCATTTAGATTTATAATTGTATTTAGAAATTTTATTTTTAGATTTTTATTTCATTATAATTAAGTTAGTTTAAATTGCATTTTCATAATTAGATTAATTGCATGCACATTTTATTTTTATTGTCTAATTTTATTCAAGTTAATTTTATTTCTTATTTGCAATCTAGTTTATTTGCATTATTTAATTTTAACTATTTTAATTATCTTTTGTAGTTATTTGCTTTTAATTGTTTGGAGCTCTGTAAGTAATTTTAGCTCTGTTTTATTTTCTTTATTTTATAGTTTTTATTATTTTCAGTACTGTTAGCCTTGTAGATCACCCATTAAACAATTCATAATTCGCTAGGATATACTTAGACTAAGATTAACCGATACTTAATTAGGATAATCAGCTTCTATGTGGGACGATAATTCGAGACTCAAATTTCATTATTACTTGTACGACCCGTGCACTTGCGGATAACACGTCTAGGTCACTTAGAGTGGGTGTAGTCGCTACCAAGTTTTTAGGGTAGCTTTAGTTTTTTTTTTTTTTTAGGTTATGATTTTATTTCTAGGTTTTATATTTTCTTTAGGTATTCGTTTAAGCCTTTCACGGTGGCTGGTGACAGCAGCCACCATATTTCTTCTCGGTTGTGTTAAAATTCCATTCCTTTATTTTTAAGTTCGGGTTTTTATGGAAAGCTTATATTCTTCTATATTTTTTACTCTCAATGTGCTTGTTATGTGGGTTTTATTCCTTTGATTTTTTACTGTTCATTCGGATTTGCTGGTTTGGATGGGTTTAAACATTGTTGATGGGTTTAAACATAATAATGCATATTATGTCCAGCTTCCCAGCACAATGGCCTTGCTTAGCACATCCCCGACAATGGCGCTAAAAGTTTGGTACAGACTACGCCTACTCTAAGTGACCTATACGTGTATCCGCAAGTGCACGGGTCGTATAAGTAATAATGAGATTTGAGTCTCGAAATATCGTCCCATAGAAAATCTAATTAGCCTAATTAAGTACAGGTTAATTTTATCCTAAGTATATCCTAGCAAATTATGAAGTTTTAGTGGGTGATCTACAAGGTAAGAATTAAAAAGTATTGAAAACAAGAAAAATTAAAAATTAAAAAATAAAGAAAATAAAACGGAACTAAAATTACTTACAAAACTCCAAGCAATTAAAAGCAATAGCCTACAAAAGATAATTAACATAGTTAAAGTAAATTAATGCAAATAAACTAGAATGCAAATATGAAAATAAAGAAACAAAATTGATTAGACTAAAATTAAACAATCTTAAAATAAAATATGCATGTAATTAATCTAAGTAATAAAAATGCAAATTAAATTAACCTAAAGTCTAATAAAATATACTTTTATTAACTTAAAGAAATCCTTAAATAAAACTAAATAACTAATTACCTATAAAATGATCCTAAATTAAATCTAACTCTAACTAATTACTACCTAATAGAATATATAAATAACGCAGGAAAAATAATTTTTTTTGGATTTTTAAAGTTTTAGATGAAAATTAACTAAAAATTGCATGAAATAAATCTATCCTTAATCTAAGTCTACATAAGCACTATTCTAAAATGCAAATCTTAAATCCTATTGTCTTAAGTATTAACTTAATTGAAAATTAATTCTAAATTAACAAGAAATGAAAATTTAGCAATCTTTCAAAATCTAATTCTACTTAAGCTAACAAATAATAATAAGATGCAATATAAAAAAAAAAGGAAATATTCAGCAGATAAAAAATGATAAAAAAAGTGTAAGCTACCAAACACGGTCTTAACACATTTTCCAGCCAACCATGGTCCCGTGTACTGGTACTATACACATTGCAATTTCTGCTTCAGGTGATGTCCTGCACCTGCCACTAGCTGTTGCTTCAAGGACTGGTGATGCCACCTCCTGCTTCAGTTGTCCTTTCCATGCACCAAAGTCTGCCTTGTACCAGCACACACGCCCGAGCATCACAACCACCACGTCCTGCACAACTTCAGCCCGAGCCGTAACTCTAGTACTGTGGCAGTCAGCACGTTCTCCTCTGCTCCTGCTTCAATGTTGACCATTTGTGTCGGCTTCCTCTGCTATCAGACGCACACCATTCCCTGCACTGCACTGCTTCATTCCATGCACAACAACAGGACACCAGCTGCAGCGTACGTCCAGCAGCAGCTGCACACCAACTTGGTTCATGGCACCAGTAGCTTGCTATGCCACGCAGCTAAGCACGCTCCAGTATCAATGGCTTCCTGCTCCAAGAACGCACTCACATCCAGCAACTGCCCACTTCAGGTCTGTAACATGTGTCACTCAGCCTTCGATCACCATGCATCAGCTGCAGCCAGCATCCATTGCAGCAGCTCAGCATTAGTGAAAGCCCAAAGCAACGGCAACCTTCAGCAGCAAATACCAGAATTATGCAGAATAAAACCAACTTAAAGAAAATGAACACTACAATACTCGTAAAACAGAGTAGAACAGAGGGAGATAACTATGATTGAAGAAACATAAAGGCTGAACATCAACAACATAAAGGAGTTGACAACGTGAAATAAAGAAAAATTAAAGCAGTAAATGTAAACAAATTATGGAAAATTGAAATGAACAGAGAACCAAAGCCAGGGTTCTCTGTTTTCTCTTCCCTTGGACCGCAACATCAAACAACTACCCATTTTAATCCTTAGCAGCGTCCAGTGCGTTGCTTAGCTCCCACTATTGCCGCTGCTTACTGTCAGCCAGCAACTACTTCCTGCTGCAACACCCCTTGAGCCCAGAAACAGTAGGAATCTGCAAAAAGAAAAATACAACTGAAACAGGAAGAGGTAATACAGGTAACAGAATGATGCAGGAGATTGAAACAGTAAAACCGAAGGGAATGCAGAAGAAAGCACACGTTAAAACAAAAGAAAAATTGAAATCACTCATGCAGAAAAAGGAAGAACAGTGATGTGAGAGAACTTGGTATATAAAATGGAAATCCAAGCCAGCATATTGAAGAAACTAAAATAGAAAAATTGTTAAAGAAAATAAAACAGTAGCTATAGAAAACAAACTTGAAGAGTCGAAGGAAAGCTTAGATTAAAAATGAATAGAATCAGAATAATTTCCTAAGCACATTCTCAGCTATCCATATTTGCTCAACACTGCACATAAGTGAGTAAAGCAATCGATAGCCTCTAAGAATGAATTTCGTCTCAGACCTAATGATGAAGCATATAAACCAACTACTAGAAGGTAAACAAAGTGTAAAATAAATGTGCAGGGAACAAAAATGAAACAGTTGCCATCAAGGTGTTCATTATGAAAACTATCAATTAGTAAAGAGGTAGAACCGAGATTAGAAAGAAACGTTGATTGAAAATCAATTCAATGAAATAGCCTTCTTCAAATAGCATGAACAGTATAAAAACAAAGTTGTAATGACTACGTCAAAAATCTTTTAAAAAAAAGGGAAATAAACTTAGAAAGAAAACTTTAACTTTCGAAAATTAAAGAACCCTAAAATTATTTCTCCTCTACTCTAAAATTACCTACACTACTTCTACCATAAATTTACCTACTCTTTTTTTCAATTGCTCATCATGTTCTATTTTTACACAAATTTGGGGTACAATGGTAATTTTTAAGCCTAGATGAGTTGGCATTATTTGGGCACTTGTTTTCATTCCATTCATTGCAGAGTAGATATTTCCACGTCACTTGTCTATTTATCCACTTGGATGTGCGATGTGGCCTGGCGTGTGTCTTCTAGAAGGTGGGCACGATATTCGTCGATCTTATCTTTTTGGGACAAATAAAATACGGACACCTAGCATCACGCGTGTATAGACGATTGGTGACTCGGTCTGCAAATTGGAAGTGGTCGAGTCTCCTTTTAGCCCATTTTCAACCCATTTTCGACTGAAACAACTGAGTTTCATCTGGATTTAATTTACCTGCACATTAAAGAATTTTAATTAAATAACGGGGATAATTAATAAAATAATATGGGGATTAAAATAATTAATTAAGAAATTAAGCATAAATAATTCTAGGTGAGTTATTTGGAGTAAGGAGAAAATCAATCTAGGTGAGTTTCTAATGCACCAATCCAAGTTTATTTGTTTAGTTATTGATTTTAGAGTTGATTGGTGTGCATATTAATGGTAGAAACTATGTAGAATGCAATGGAACAATTATAACCTAGAAATGGGTTAGTGTGAGAAAGTGAAATGTATTGAAATTAATGATGAATGAGATATCTTAAGGTGATAATGGTGTTGTGAATATGATTTTAAGATGGTGTTATGGAATGAATTGTGAAACTTACCCAAAAAAGGGGTAAAATGTGTATTTAAGGCATTAGGTAAAATGCATAAATGAATGAGAGAGTAAGGGTAGAGTATTTCACATTAAGTCCTAAACAATTAACTAAGTGAGTTACTAGATAAATTGGTTGGAAATAGCGATGACCAAATGCAAGAATGGGCCAAACTTAACGAAATAGGCTCAATGAAATATATTGACTAGTTGAAGTCAAAATGTGAGTTAGTAACATTAACTCATGTGATTGGTGAATAATTTACAGCTCTCGAGGATACACCGGAGCAAGTTGAGCCAAAAGAGCAAGAAACTAAGAGGAAGAGAGTCGCACCCAAGTAAATTGAGGTAAGAGAATTGTGTGGACTCTTAGATATATCTGTGCACAATTTGGGTGCATAATGTTTTCTAGAATGCATGTGGTAATAGGAAATGAAATGGGAGTTTGAAGGGCAAGAGTTGGGTTTTGATGAAATGTGCATGAAAACAAAAGCATGATGCTTTGAAAATCCTGTTTTATTGCTTTTTAGCAAGTGATGGGTAGGTTGCTGACATTTGAAATGATTTTATAAAAAAATGATTTGATTTGGTTTATAACCATGCTTTACAAAGAATTGAGCCACCTACATAGATTTTCTTGAGAATGAAAGTGTGCTAGAGTATGACTCGCACGAGATTTGATGTGTTTATACGCATGAGTGCTAGAGCTTAACTCGCACTAGTTTTTCACATGGATTTCTATGATGTTGTGCTAGAGCTTAGCTCGCACAGATTTTATACTGGTTTTGACATGGTGCTGGAGTATAGCTCGCATTAGATGTCCACCATACTTGTTGTCGTGCTTGAGATTACTCGCACGTGGTTTTATGACATGTTGATAGCTGTGTTAGGAGCTTCAGGTAGACTGGGTGTCGTACCGATTAAATAGGGTCGCACGGGTATTTTGAGATGTGGCATGATATGATGTGTTGATATGGGTCCACGGAGTACGCTGTACTGTGCAGGTAGCATGGAGTACGTTGTACCGTGTTGAGATTATGATATGTCATCTTCGGACGATGTTGAGTTCTGCTATGGACTGATGGGTTGGACGTGACCCACATCCCGTGTGGAAGCAGATAGAGGTGATACCTCACACACCTGATCCGTGTAGCCTGGGATCACAAAGGATGTGGCCATAGTCCTAGAGGATATTTTCCTATTATATTGCCTATCTCACATGTCTCTTATTTATTAAATGAATCCATGTTTTGAAATACTTTCTGGGTCAGGACAGTCCGAGTGAGGGGCTGAGTCCTGACAAGTGTTGATTTTATTAAGATGAGAATGCATGATAATGGCTTTAAAGTGCACTTATGCATGATGGTTATCCATGCCTTACTTATGAAATATGCGTGATGGTTATTCCATGCTTTGAATTTGATTTGTGCACTGAGTTTAAATAACATGATTTGCTTTACATGCCATTAACACAAGCATGAACTAATGCTTTTGAGGTGTGATGAGAAATTGTATGGTTTTGAGCATGGCATCACGATCACGTAGTTAGTGCAGTATCTACCTATTCGCATGATTGCCTTTCTGAGCGTGTTGTTTGCTCACCCCCTTATTTTCTCCTCTCTACAGAGAATTGAGTATAGACTGAGGGCGATTGGAGGTTCCCTTTTTGTATCTGCTGCATCCCATCACGTAAGGTATACACACTTGTATGATTTTGTATCTAAACTTATCATAGCACATTAGCATATTGAATGTAACCACTGGGGATGTAAAGTAATGTAAACATATGTACACAACAACTCTAATTTATTTATACAAGTGTTTACTTCTAAATTATAATGCAAATTAAATTATTATGGTTGGATGAGGTAGACATTGACACACAGCCCAACTGTTGAGTGTATAGCTAATCACGATCGAGGTAAGCTAAGAACGAATAATAAATAAGATATAAAAAGCAAAAAATTTGTGACGATTTTTGGTAAGTTGAGGGTCGTGACATACATGATACTAAATTTCTAATGCATGTCTAACGTATTTCTATTCGATCATTCTTTCTTATCACTTATTCGAAACTCATCACATTTTGAAACATATCTTGTTCCAAAACCTACTTTACAATAGAAACTTATCGAAAATCATGCTTCTCTTACGTTTATGGACTAGAATATTTTCTAGATGCTGTCAAGTTTTTTAGGCGAAGAGGTATTTTGAAATAACTTAATTAGCCATCAAACCGGACCACCCGAACTGAGTATACTCATAGGGTTTCAAAATTTGAAACATAGTGGAATGCAAAAAACTAAAGTTTAATGTAATCAAAGCATGTAAGCTTTCTCTCTCGAATTGCTTACATCCACATTCATTCTCTGCCACAACAATTTTTTGAGATCGTATCTTATAATCTGAAAACATATCACATATATTGAAACACATTCGCATATTAGAAACATCTCTTATTCAAATCATAACTTATATTCGAAACTTATCACACATCGAACATATCTTATTTATATACATAATTTATAGCGAAACCTCTTTCTTATTCGGAATAGGTCTCGCATCTGAAACATATTCACATTCGAAATATGTTCCTTATCCGGAACACATTTCGTATTCGAAACATATTTCTTATTCGAAATGCATCACTTCAAAAAATATTGATATATTTGATACATATTTCATATTTCAAAACCCTCTTCATAGTTCGAAACGTAGTTCTTATTCCATAATATACTTTACAATTTCAAAACGTATTTCATACATCTTTACTAACTATTCTAACCCGTTAGTAGGGACACTACTGATTATTATATCCTGTCAGCTGGGGCTCCATTACTAACTATTATCATCCTTGTTAGCAGGGCAACAATATATTTATTTCATATCGTTAAGATATGTTCTGTGAACCATGCTCATGTTTCAAGATATTTTCGTAAACATATTTCGTACTTCAAAACACTTTTCAAAGCATATTGCAAACTTCAAAACACATTTCATATAATTACTATTGTAACCCATGATCGGGAAATATCAGAATTTTGAAATACATAACCATTGCTAACTATTATAACCCATTAGCTAGGCTTGAAATTACCAACTATGCATAAGTTATAATCAAATCGTAACAAAATCGAAACATAACTATACATACATTAAAATCATGTTGTAATAAAAAAGATACACAATACCGAAATGTGGAGACTAGGCAATCAATATCACTGCCATGTGGGTAATTACCATATCATCCTCAAAAAAAGACATCCTCCGAAGCGGGAACAGAACACCATAGCCATGGTAGGGCTGTAGACTGGGCCAGAGTACTACAACATAACAGAAATGCCACACAAGCAAAAACAGAAATGCCACATTGGCGAAAATAGAAATGCCACACAGGCCGAAACAAAAATGCCACCTAGGCAAAAATAGAAATGCCACGAGGGTGGCATGACAGACACACAAAATACGCATGTTGTTATCAAGGCCCAGCCCGTTCATAGGCTATCGGCTAGCACTCCCTTGGCCCTTAGGTCGGCCCTCAGGTTTACCTTGACTCGCATGCTATATAGAGCCTTTAGTCTCAAAACATACTTCTTATCATACTGAAATCATTTTCAAATTTATTTGTACAAAAGCTTACAGAAATTATGCCTTGGAAAACCACACATATGCATGTTTGATCCATAAATAATCAAAGTTATAAAATTGTACAAAAACCAAGCACTCGTAGGTAACCAAACATGAGTTACAGGTCATTTTAAAATTCGTGCTAATCATGGTGTGGATAAAAACAGGGTTAACTAAATTTCAAAACACAGAGACGTGGTCTCACATACATTTAAAACATACCATACATGAGATTTTAAAGCTTCTTTATAGTAGATATAAACCAATCCAAGCTTTTTAAATCCCACAAAATCATAATATGCATTGAGATGTAATTCCAATTCAAAACGGTGTTCATATAAAAACATATCCTTTTTTATAGTTTTATCGCCACTAAGGGCTTTCCCATTGTAATTCTTAGTGAGCTGAAACCACCTCGAAAACTAGGTAACTTATGTTCATAGATCCAAAAGTCTCCAGTCCTTGTGGTTAACCATCATCAAAACCTATCACGATAGTGTCGGACAAGCCAAACTGGCCATATATGAGTCATAAACTCAAGGCTATCTCCATATACTTTATCGGGAATAACATAACTAGAATGCCCATAAACGATAAACATTAAAAAATTTCGTTTCCAAAAGTCATATCACAATCAAGACGAAAAGTAGTTTATGTCACGACCCAAAAATCAGAGTAAATTTTTTATTTTTCTTTCATACTTACCTGTCCTCTGATCGTGACCACACTCCACCAACAATTGGGCTATGCGTCAATGCCAGTCCCACCATTCATTCACCATATAACTTAATTCCTTATTAAAGGAAAGGTAAACACATGAATTTTTCACTAATTCTTTCCTATTCATTTACAAGTGTTTACAATGTCTATACATCCTCGAAAGTTACTTACCAACATGTTACTGTACTATTCTTATTTAGATACAATATGTACAAGTGTATATACCTCAAGTGATGGGCAGCAGCAGATATCAGGAATGTAGTACTCAGTCGCCTGAAAGTCTACTGGAAATGATCTGTGTGAGAAAATGAAAGGGGTGAGCACATCAAGCTCAGTAAGGCAATCCTATGAATAAGTAGGTAACCATACAACCTACATGAACGTGGTGCCATGCATAAACCACCCTTTCTCCACACATTTCAAAATAGATGCTGCAATTCATGATGTCATGTAAAACAAGTTTACATATGGATTTCAAAGAGCATGAAAAACTCAACGTGCAAATCCATTTAAATCATTTCATTTTCATTAAAATTTCACAACATAGCCAGGACTCAACCCCTCCCTCAGGTGTTCCTGACTCACACAAAATCATGAAATCAGATGCTTTTTAAAGCAATAATAACATGCGAGAGTTTAAATACCAGTTTCATACTTATCAAAATCACATCTCAGTCAGGATCCAATCCCTCTCTCGGGTGATCCAGACGCACACAAAAGTCCACAAAACATGATTCTTAAAAACGTGAAGTAATAATGCGAGACTAGGCAATATATATATCTCAGGCAAATAACCAGGACTATGGCCATATCCTCGTGATCCCACTGCTACACGGATCCTGTGTGTAGGGTCTCACCACTATCGAGAATCGCCTTGGGAGGTGGGTCAGTCCATCCCATCGGTCTTGCCCGATCACTCGCATCCAAAGATGCCATATAATCAATCCTAGCACGATACAACGTACTCCATGCTACTTGCACGGTACAACATACTCCGTGGACCCACATCTCATATCAATAATCATGCCTGTCTCAAAACGTATGTGTGTGCATATTTAATCGGCGTGACACATAGTCTACCCAACACTCTAAGCACAGCTCATCGCATGTCTCATAAAATTAGTGCGAGCGATGCTCCAACACTCTCATAAAATCAAAGAAAATCTCGTGCGAACAAAGCTCCAGCACACGTTTCATAAAATCTCATAAGATATAGTGAGAGCTAAGCTCCAGCACTCTGTCAAAATCACGTAAAACTAGTGCGAGCTAGGTACCAACACTGTGTCATAAAAAAAACAAGTGAAAACTTGGTACAAATTAGACTCCAGCACCCTGTCACGAGAATCATATGAAAATCTGGTGCGAGTTAGACTCCAGCACCTATGCATGTAAAACTCTAGTGTGAGCCTTTGCTCCAGCACTAATGCATGCATCGCATAAATCAAAACTCGTGTGAGCTGAGGTCTAGCACGTCACATTTTCATAAAATCACGTAGGCAGCTCTGTTATCTCAAAACAATTTCCACAAGAAATCACATTGTTGAAAATATGCAATGCTGTGCATTTTTTATTTAAAAGTTAGCCAGCCTACCCATGCATGTGTCAAAACACCTAAAAAACAAACAGGTACCTCTTATTCTTGCTTCTCCCAACTTTTCCTAATTTTGAAAATTTTACCCTTCATAAGGGTATTTTGGTCATTTGCCCATCCGGGCACCAAAAATTTTTATTTTAAATCTAGACCCTTCAGACAATTTTAAGGAATCTAAATGAGGTCGAAATTGCGTTAAGTTACCTCTAGCCGTCCGTAAAATTCCCTTACCTGGAATCACGCGCGAGCTTATCTTGTCTCGACCGTACTAGGTCTCTCAGTCTAATTCGCTCCAAACCAAGTCTACAGAGCTGCATATAACCACGTATTGGGTTAGTTCTAATATACTTATCAGTATTTCACTCTTACTGGTTAAATCTAAATAACTGTGCCCGTTTTACTTTATTAGGCCCTATTACACCTTAATGGGCCTCGACCCCTTTTCTAGCCCGTTTCCACTTATTAAATCCATTCTTCAGGTCTACTGGGCTCATGTGGCTTACCAATACTCATCGGGTTTCGTTCCAAACTCATTGGATAGCCTGTATATCATTTACGACGATTAATTCAAAAATCCATATAATTTATTTTTTGCAAGAATTAATCCAAAATCCGCAAAATAAATTCCAATTGTGCAATAATCATACTATTGTCGTAAACGAGCTTTACTTACCCGAAATTATACGATGGTATGTAAATCGGAGTTCAATCGGGCTCACGTACGTGATTTATCGTCGAACTGCACAATTTTATATTTAATTCCGGGTAAATTTTCAATCAAATATAATTTAAATAAATTTCTTAAAAATTAATTTGGTCACTTTTGACCTCTTACCGACTTACCCAAAGTCCGGTGTATCCCCGAAAATCTTCCCCTTTTTCCTTTTTCTCTTTTTCTTTCTTTTTCTCCCTTTTTCCTCTCTTTCTTGGCTGAACCGGTCCGGTCCCTTTAGCGCAGTACGCTTCTTACAGAACCGGTCTGAACCGGTTCAAGCTTTCTTGTCATCGTTCATCTCTTTTTCTGTCGGTTCTCGGGCCTTTTCTGGCTTCAATCGGTGCGCCTGGAGCAGGGGAATGTTCGACTAGGGTCGGCTAGGGTCAATCGTCGGTGGAATCCCCATAACCTACTTCTCTCCCTCTTGGCTTCCTCTCCTTGATCCGTCGAAATCTGGCGTCGGTGCAGCACATTGCGACTGCTGGTGGGTTGCGCGGTCGTCCTCTCTCTTCGCCTGCCCCTCGCCTGGCCGCTTGGTTGCCGGTTGCTCGTCGGTTATGGGTCTTCCTCGATTGCCTGTGTCTTCGCTTCTTTCCTTTTCTGTTTTGTTTTCAAAGTTCCCAAATCAGCGTTTTTCCTCTTTTTCTTCTTTTTTCTTTTATTTTATTATTATATTTATAATTTATTTTATTATTATTTTAATCATTAAAATACTTTAAAAACCCCCAAAATATCTTAAAAAATCTTATTTTATTCATTTAATCAATAAATAAATTTATCTATCTTATTTCGTCTTTTCGGTATATTTTTTCAATATTTTTAGGATAATTTTCTGATGTGAAAATTCTGATTAATTCCAATAAATTCATATCTTGATCAATTAGACTCGAAATTTAATAATTTTTCTATTATTGATCAAAATTTCCTAAATCCATATTTTAATGAAATTTTCTTATCGAATTTGTACCGAATTTTGGTCTTTTGATCATTTTACCCCTCTATACGTTCGGGACCAATTTAGACCGACTTTCCTTCTTGGACCCACTATAATTTCTCATTTAAAATTCATGTCTCTATCAAGACAATTCAAATCTCATAAATTTAATTTGAAATTCCTTAACTGTCCGTTTTTGAATTTTATGTACGTTCGACTACTTCATTCATATTTATATGCTTAAAACATACGTCTTATGATTCCATTAACATATAACAATATCCATACAATGTGTGAATCATAAGGAAATACAATAAAAATCGGGTCTTACAGTTTATGCATAAATCTGAAAACACTAAGCATAAACTAAATAAGCTATAGGCTCCAATTAGTCTGAAACAAATTTGAATGAGATTATAAAGTAACACATGCATACAGATAAAATTTGTGCACACTTTTAAATCTCCCACACAATGCCATGCAATGATTTTATTATGTAAAAATCATAGCGAGGTTCAAAACATATCAAAACGAATCGAAATCACATTTTCGAAAACATAGAGGTCTTAGTTCGAAATACAAATAATTTACAAAATTTCTACAATAAGACCGGATAACAATTGCTCATTACCTAGCCTGCAAAGCAGAGAACAATTTATATTCTCAATCTAGTTGATTTATCGCCTTTCATATTTCGAATCGATCTAAAGGGTTCACATACGTCTTCGAACAGTTCAAACAAATCATTTATGATAGCAAAGGTTCAATTCCCAAAACATAAACCAATTTATACGAGATTAACCCACAACTTATGCAATTAAATTTTAAATTGTATAATCATACAAGTTGTAGCAAGTGAGGTTGACTTACCTAAGATTCTGTGATGACACGTAAATCGAGGCTTGATTAAGCTCGCGTTTGTCGCCTATTGTTGTGCTACACATATATATTTTTAAACCGAGTCAGTTTCATTCAAATATAAATTCAAATAAATTTTTAAAAATTGAAATGGTTAATCTGACTGCTTACCGATTTATCCTTAAACCGAGGCAACATAAAAATTTTCTCCATTTTTTCTTTTTCTTATTTTTCTTTTTTATGTTTTTTTCTTGGTTGAACCAGTTCAGGTTTGTTCAGTCTATATCTTTTTTACTGAACCGGTTCGAATCGGTTCTGTAGCCATTTGGTTGTTCGGGGCATCGTCGGTCGGTTCTCGATCGATTTCAGCATTCATTAGCTCTGCGGGGCCTCGCAATGCATGGGGTTGGCGATGGCAAGCTTGGGCTGGCAGGGAGGAGGCTGGTTCAGCCTTTTTACTTCTCAGCGTTGTTCTCCCTTTTCCCCTTGCCAGCTGTCACGCCCCGAAAACACGAAAAATAGGGCAAATTTAAAAACTTTTTGCTCATTAATTCACAATTAAGGGTGCATTCCTGTGCAGTGTCATGCATCATCATATTTATCATACCTCAGGATCTCATCACTAGATAACATGTATCGTATCATATACATTACTCAATATTAAGTTAATTAATCCTAATACATCCCATACAATGTTATACATCAAGTGTCTGCAATTACAATAATTGTCTGGGTACATGAAAAGATAAAAGATACCTCAAAATACAATATATGGCTTGGAGCTCAAGTCCTTCACTAGCCACTACTCCGTACGTCGCAGGGAAACCCTTTTTCACTTGAAGAAATCTGGGGGGAAAGAAAACAGGGTGAGCTTCTAAATCGCTCAGTAAAGGGGGTAAGGGACTCATTTCATAAACCAAAATGCACATCACAAAATATTTATTTGTATGTGAAACTCATTATACTTATTTGAAAACCATAGCATGAAAGTACTCAAAACGACATTCTCATATCTCAAATCATGTGAAAACATGAAGTACAAAGGCTCAATCTAGAGCAATAACAAAGCATGTGAAAATAATGCGATAATCACTTTCTCAATAAACGTGATAAAATCACTGTAATAATAATGCACGTGGCGCAGCCACTAAACACACGTGGCATCGCCACTGATTTAAATTCACACGTGGCACAGCCACTAAACACACGTGGCATAGTCACTAATTTAAATTCACACGTGGCACAGCCACAGGATAGGGTTTCACGTGGCAACGACCACCAAATATACATGGCATAGCCACTGAATAGGGGATCTCACGTGGCAACAGCCACCAATTAGGGTTCTTACATGGCAACAGCCACCAAATAGGGTTCTCACGTGGCAACGACCACCAAATAGGGTTCTCACATGGCAACGGCCACCAAATATACGTTGCATAGCCACAGAATGGGGGATCTCACATTATCAGAACGGAGAAGGATCGAGCTTACATGCTACCAGAGCAATGCCCGGTGTGTACATAAAATTACACACCTAAGTCTTATCACATAAGACTGGTTTACCTTCACGTAGAACTCATAGTGGTTTTTCTCTCATAAAACTCATTTGAAAACCGTTTTGTACTCAACACAAAACATATTAAAACTGAGTTTCAACCGGCAAAGCACGCACACATTTCTCAAATCTCGATATTACCTTAACGTAGAGCCCAATTATAAACTCATAAAAACATTGGGCTCCAACCGGCTATAAAAATCGTGTGCATTCTTATCAAAACACAACACATCAAACATGCTTGTTTTATAAATCACAAATCATGCTATATAGTTCAAAATCACATACACAATTGGTTTAGTTTCCCTTACCTCTTTGCACCTCGTATAGTGCAATTGTTTCCCCCTTGTCACGGACTAGTCTTGCATTCCACTCTGGAACTCCCGAGCTATCCAAACGATGCTAAAACATCAATATTCATCATCACAGTACCTCAATTCTCAAAATCGAGCATAATTGCTCATAACACCTCAAATCTCTTGATTCTCGTAACTCTACCCCAAACTATAATCTCATTCACAACATCTCAACGTCCTACATTTCCCATACCAAATTATCTATGCTAATTCACCACATTGTCTAAATTTCCATTTATAGCTCAAAATTCCCAAAATTACCAAAATGGCTAAATATCATCACCACTCCAACTACATTGTAATTTCATCAATCCCTAATCATTTTCCAGCTATTTCAACACAATGCCAACAACTATCATTACCAAAATCATCTCAAATATCAAGATCGAGGTTTAGAAATTACCCAAAACTTATGGAGAGCTTATCTCTTACCTCGATTCAATCCGTCTTACGATTTCCAAGTATGTTGTTCTCCCTTTGATGAGGAATAACTTTCCTTCTTGCCACAGCCTCTGATTTGGATGAAAATGGGTGCTTTGGATGAGTGAGAAAGCTAGGGCTCGGTGAAAATGGGGGTTGGAAGAGAGAGAAAATGAATTTGCAGGAGAAAGCAGGGGTTCCTTATATATACTGAGGGTAGGAGATCGATCTAGCTCTTGATGAGATCGATCTGCATTTGAATTTAGGGACGATTTAGGGTAAATTTATGCCCAGGAGATCGATCTGTCGAGGGGTGAGATCGATCTCTTTATGGCTTTATGAGATCGATCTGCTCCTTGAGGAGATCGATCTTCTCCCAAACAGAATCATTTGGAGATCGATCCCTTCCTCATGAGATCGATCTTCTCTCAAATAGAATCATAAGGAGATCGATCCTCTTCCATTGAAAATCGATCTGCTCCTTAAATTCCTCCTTTCTTGTTGTTTTTAACTCACCAGATCGATCTCTCCTTCCTCAAGATCGATCTGATCTCTTAGTTTCACACTTATGTTAAACACTTACACATAAATCTCCAAATATAATTTCCACAATTCACTTAGCTCAATAAATTACACTTCAAGTTCTTATTATATCATTAAAATATATCTAAAATTCTCAGATCTCACATCCTCCCCACCTTAAAAGAATTTGGTCCTCCAAATTTAACTCAACTAGTCAAATAGATGGGGGTATTTCTCCTTCATGAGATTCTCTAGTTCCCACGTTGCCTCTTCCATTGAGTGATGTTTCCACAAAACTTTCACTAATGGGATGCTCTTAGTTCTCAGTACCTTCTCCTTCCTATCGAGAATCCGGACGGGTTCCTCAGTATAGCTCATATCCTCTTGAATGTCCATCTCGTCATACTCTATGACATGAGAAGGGTCCGGGTGGTACTTCCTCAACATAGACACATGAAAAACATTGTGTATTCCAGACATCTGTGGGGATAATGCTAATCTGTAAGCTACCTCTCCCACTCTCTCAAGAATCTTGAATGGTCCTATGTATCGAGGACTCAATTTCCCTTTCTTCCCAAATCGCATGATACCCTTACTCGGTGATATTTTCAAAAATACTGCGTCACCAACACCAAACTCGAGTGGCCGTCTACGCATATCCGCGTAGCTTTTCTGTCTACTCTGTGCAGCCCGTAACCTCTCACATATGAGTTTCACACTCTGTACAGCTTGCTCAACAATATCGAGAGCATTTATCTTTCTGTCACCACTTCTTCCCAAGCTACAGGGATCTACACCTCCTACCATATAGAGCCTCAAAAGGTGCCATTCCAATACTCGCATGATAGCTGTTATTGTACGCAAACTCTGCTAGGGGCAGGTGATCATCCCATGATCCCTTAAAATCCATCGTACACGCCCTCAACATATCCTCCAGGGTCTGAATAGTCCTCTCTGACTGACCATCTGTCTGAGGATGATAGGCGGTACTAAAACTCAATCGAGATCCCATGGACTCCTGAAACTGGGTCTAAAATCTGGAAGTAAATCGAGAATCTCTATCAGAAGTAATATTCACTGGAGCCCCATGTAATCTAGCTATCTCGCTGACATACAGCTCAGCTAAGGCATCCACAGTATCTGTGCTCTTGATGGTAAGGAAGTGGGCACTCTTGGTCAATCTATCCACTATAACCCATATAGCGTCACGACCTCTTCGGGTCCTCGGTAAACCCATAATAAAGTCCATAGTGACATGCTCCCATTTCCATGTAGGTACAGGTAAGGGCTGTAGTAGTCCTCCAGGCTTTCGATGCTCAGCTTTCACTTGCTGGCATACTAAACATCTGGCTACGTACTCCGCCATGTCTCGCTTCATACCACTCCACCAGTACACCTTTCTCAAATCTCGGTACATCTTAGTACTCCCGGGGTACATAGTGTATCGCGAGCAATGGGATTCTCTCAGTATCTGTCTCTTTAGGGTATCATCGTCCGGTACACAAATCCATCCTCTGAACCTCAATAATCCATCCTCACTGATGGTGAGATCCGACTGCAAGGTCTGTTCGGCTTGGCTAACCATATTTATCAACTTCTGATCACTGCGCTGCTCAGTTCTAATCTGATACATGATCTTGGGCTCTATTCGCAAGCTAGCCAAAAATCCAGTCTCTACCTCTTTAACTCTGATCCGGAGTTCGACAAACTGCTCCAGTAAATCCCATTCCCTGATCATCATAGCAGATATCATACTCTTCCTGCTTAGGGCATCAGCAACTACATTCGCCTTGCTCGGATGATATAGAATCTCGCAGTCATAATCCTTAAGGACTTCCATCCATCTCCTTTGTCTCATGTTTAACTCTTTCTGATCAAAGAGATATCTCAAACTCTTGTGATCAGTGAAGATCTGGAATCTTTCTCCATATAAGTAGTGTCGCCAGATCTTCAAGGCAAATACCACAGCGGCTAACTCCAAATCATGCGTGGGGTGATTTCGCTCATGGTCTTTCGACTGTCGCGATCCATATGCGACCACTCTTCCATGCTGCATAAGCACACACCCCAATCCTTGATGAGATGCATCACTATACACCGAAAATCCTCCTGATCCCTCAGGGATAGTTAACACAGGTGCTGCTGTTAATCTCCTCTTTAATTCCTGAAAACTGAGCTCACATTGATCAGTCCATATAAACGGAGTTTCCTTGCGCGTGAGCTTAGTCAAAGTGGCGGCAATCCTAGAAAATCCTTCCACAAATCTTCTGTAATACCCTGCCAAACCAAGGAAGCTTCGTACCTCAGTAACTGTCCTCGGTCTCTCCCAATTAAGCACCGCCTCCACTTTACTTGGATCCACTGATACTCCTTCCTCTGAGACTATATAACCAAGGAAAGCTATCCGATCCGGCCAAAATTCACACTTACTAAGCTTTCCATATAATTGTTTATCTCGGAGTATCTGAAGTACTAACCATAAATTCTGTGCATGCTCTTTATATGACTGAGAGTATACCAGGATATCATCCATAAAGACTATCACAAATTTATCTAGATAGTCTCTGAACACCTCGTTCATCAATTTCATAAATGCTGCAGGGGCGTTCGTCAATCCAAAGGACATCACCAGAAATTCATAATGGCCATACATCGTCCTGAAGGCGGTCTTTGGAATATCTTCTTCCTTGATCCTCAATTGGTGATAGCCCGATCTCAAATCAATCTTAGAAAAGACTGATGCCCCTCTCAGTTGATCAAGTAGATCATCAATCCTGGGCAATTGGTATTTATTCTTCACCGTGGCTTTATTCAACAACCAGTAGTCTACGCATAATCTGAGACTACCATCCTTCTTCTTAACAAATAACACTGGTGCTCCCCACGGTAAAACACTGGGTCTAATTAACCCTTGATCTAATAACTCCTGTAGTTGTTTCTTCAATTCCTCGAGTTCCACTAATGCCATCCTGTAGGGAGGTTTAGAGATCGGCTGAGTATCTGGTACCAAATCAATGGTAAACTCCAGCTCTCTCTCTGGTGGCAAACCTTGCAACTCATTTGGGAAAACATTCAGAAATTCGCAAACCACATATATATCCTCAATCCTCGGATGTTCTCACTCATCGTCTGAGATGAGTATCTCATAACCTTCACATGAACTATCATATTTAATATTCTCCAAAATAATATTAAAATTCTTAAATTACTTACTAGAATTCCACATATTCATTTCCTCAATATCTCAACCGCACACTGTAAGGTTCAGGTAGGGAGAAAGTTACAATCTTAGTGTAGCAATCTAAACTCACTCGATTGGTTGCCAACCAATCCATTCCCAAAATTACATCAAACCCATGTATATTCAACATGATTAGATCTGCTAACATCACTCTATCTCCCACCTTTATCTCACATCCTTTACAGATTAACTCAGTTCTTTGGGATTCACGCATGGGGGTATTTACATGTAGTATATACTTTAGGGGTTCAAACTTCAAGTTTAATCTACATGCAAAATGCTTAGAAATAAACGAATGCGTGGATCCTGAATCAATCAACACATGAGCCTTATGATTACAGACAGAGAGTGTACCTCTTATAGTTTCTGCAGAAGTGTCTGCGGTCTCCTTATCCAGGGCAAACACACGTCCCTGTGTAACAGGTCTCTTTCCTTTCTCTGCAGCAGTGGCCCGTCTCTGGGGATTCACTCTTTGAGGTTGTTGTCTAGTGGGCTCCAAGAGATGTGGTTTTTGAGGTTGAGGGCAATCCTTCACCATGTGACCCATGTCTCCACATCTAAAACATCCATGGATCGACCCAGTACAACTTCCTTTATGCATTCGGCCATAATTTTTGCAGAACCTTGTCTCAGGCCTGACATCTCAAGGGGTCTCTCTAATGTTAGGGTAACCTCTGGGTCTCTCTAATCTGCCCTTCTGTACCTCAATCCTTCCTCTTCTGAAGGAACCTCTCCAAGCCTCTATTTGGAAAATCGCTGGCCTCTTGCCCTTATCTCTATTCACCGCTCTGAGCTCATTCTGGGATTGTACCATCTCAATTCCTCTTTCAATCTCTTGTGCTTGTCTCAGAGCATTTCCAAACTCAGTAATACATAGCCCTATAAATCTATCTCTGATGATGGGCTTTAATCTATACACAAACTTCTCTGTGCGGAGCTCTTCATTCTTGAAGGTCTCTGGGTCATATCTCAATAGCGCGGTGAATTAGCTCTCATAGTCATCCACAGACATGTCACCTTGTACCAAACTCAAAAACTCGGCCAGTTTCTTTCTCTGGGTGGCTCGTGGTACATATTAGGTCCTAAAGGCTGTCTGAAACTCTTCCCAACCAATCACATCTTGGCGGGATATCAGAATAACCTGGGTAGTACCCCACCAATCTCGAGCTCTCCCTTTCAACATATAGATACTCATACTGACCCTCTCAGCATCGGTGCACCCCAGATAATCAAATATAATTCTCAACTCCGTCAGCCACTCCTCAGCTTTTGTAGGATCCTTCTTTCCCCTAAATACGGGTGGATTCATCTTCAGAAAATCTTTCAGTCGGACCATACTTTTGTCCTCAGGCTGAGTGACGGAAGGCACTAGGTCCATCTGTACTGGGGGTACTGGAGGTCCTTGTGGTGGTGTAGGAGTAGTACCCGAGGCATTAACTCCAAAGTGTTGCGCGAATAACTCGTCTCTTGCGCGTACATATCAAAATAGATTGAAATCTCAATCCTCAGATTCAGTTCCTGACCAGACTTTTACAGACACTTGGGATGTATTCTATTTCACTTAACCGACACTGACAGTACTAGACACCCTAAGCTCTGATACCAAGAAAGCTCTGTCACGCCCCAGAAACACGAAAAATAGGGTAAATTTAAAAACTTTTTACTCATTAATTCACAATTAAGGGTGCATTCCTGTGCAGTGTCATGCATCATCATATTTATCATACCTCAAGATCTCATCACTAGATAACATGTATCGTATCATATACATTACTCAATATTAAGTTAATTAATCCTAATACATCCCATACAATGTTATACATCAAGTGTCTGCAATTACAATAATTGTCTGGGTACATGAAAAGATAAAAGATACCTCAAAATACAATATATGGCTTGGAGCTCAAGTCCTTCACTAGCCACTACTCCGTACGTCGCAGGGAAACCCTTTTTCACTTGAAGAAATCTGGGGGGAAAGAAAACAGGGTGAGCTTCTAAATCGCTCAGTAAATGGGGTAAGGGACTCATTTCACAAACCAAAATGCACATCACAAAATATTTATTTGTATGTGAAACTCATTATACTCATTTGAAAACCATAGCATGAAAGTACTCAAAACGACATTCTCATATCTCAAATCATGTGAAAACATGAAGTACAAAGGCTCAGTCTAGAGCAATAACAAAGCATGTGAAAATAATGCGATAATCGCTTTCTCAATAAACGTGATAAAATCACTGTAATAATAATGCATGTGGCGCAGCCACTAAACACATGTGGCATAGCCACTGATTTGAATTCACATGTGGCACAGCCACTAAACACACGTGGCATCGCCACTGATTTAGCATCACACGTGGCACAGCCACTAAACACACGTGGCATAGCCACTGATTTAAATTCACACGTGGCACAGCCACAGGATAGGGTTTCACGTGGCAACGACCACCAAATATACGTGGCATAGCCACTGAATAGGGGATCTCACGTGGCAATGGCCACCAATTAGGGTTCTCACGTGGCAACGGCCACCGAATAGGGTTCTCACGTGGCAACGGCCACCAAATAGGGTTCTCACGTGGCAACGGCCACCAAATAGGGTTCTCACATGGCAACGGCCACCAAATATACGTGGCATAGCCACAGATGGGGGATCTCACGTTATCAAAACGGAGAAGGATCGGGCTTACATGCTACCAGAGTAATGCCCGGTGTGTACTCAAAATTACACACCTAAGTCTTATCACATTAGACTGGTTTGCCTTCACGTTGAACTCATAGTGGTTTTTTCTCATAAAACTCATTTGAAAACCATTTTGTACTCAACACAAAACATATTAAAATCGAGTTCCAACCGGTAAAGCATGCACACATTTCTCAAATCTCGATATTGCCTTAACGTAGAGCCCAATTATAAACTCATAAAAACATTAGGCTCCAACCGGCTATAAAAATCGTGTGCATTCTCATCAAAACACAACACATCAAACATGCTTATTTTATAAATCACAAATCATGTTATATAGTTCAAAATCACATACACAATTGGTTTAGTTTCCCTTACCTCTTTGCACCTCGTATAGTGCAATTATTTCCCCCTTGTCACGGACTAGTCTTGCATTCCACTCTGGAACTCCCGAGCTGTCCAAACGATGTTAAAACATCAATATTCATCATCACAGTACCTCAATTCTCAAAATCGAGCATAATTGCTCATAACACCTCAAATTTCTTGATTCTCGTAACTCTACCCCAAACTATAATCTCATTCACAACATCTCAACGTCCTACATTTCCCATGCTAAATAATCTATGCTAATTCACCACATTATCTAAATTTCCATTTATAGCTCAAAATTCCCAAAATTACCAAAATGGCTAAATATCATCATCACTCCAACTACATTATAATTTCATCAATCCCTAATCATTTTCTAGCTATTTCAACACAATGCCAACAACTATCATTACCAAAATCATCTCAAATATCAAGATCGAGGTTTAGAAATTACCCAAAACTTATGGAGAGCTTATCTCTTGCCTCGATTCAATCCGTCTTACGATTTCCAAGTATGTTGTTCTCCCTTTGATGAGGAACAACTTTCCTTCTTGCCACAGCCTCTGATTTGGACGAAAATGGGTGCTTTGGATGAGTGAGAAAGCTAGGGCTCGGTGAAAATGGGGGTTGGAAGAGAGAGAAAATGAATTTGCAGGAGAAAGTAGGGGTTTCTTATATAGACTGAGGGTAGGAGATCGATCTGGCTCTTGATGAGATCGTTCTGCATTTGAATTTGGGGACGATTTGGGGTAATTTTATGCCTAGGAGATCGATCTGTCGAGGGGTGAGATCGATCTCTTTATGGCTTTATGAGATCAATCTGCTCCTTGAGGAGATTGATCTTCTCCCAAACAGAATCATTTGGAGATCGATCCCTTCCTCATGAGATCAATCTTCTCTCAAACAGAATCATAAGGAGATCGATCCTCTTCCATTGGAGATCGATCTGCTCCTTAAATTCCTCCTTCCTTGTCGTTTTTAATTCACCAGATCGATCTCTCCTTCCCCAAGATCGATCTGACCTCTTAGTTTCACACTTATGTTAAACACTTACACATAAATCTCCAAATATAATTTTCACAATTCACTTAGCTCAATAAATTACACTTCAAGTTCTTATTACATCATTAAAATATATCTAAAATTCTCAGATCTCACACCAGCTACACCTTTTCTTCTGTTGTCGGGCCTCTTTCATGGTTTGCTAGCCGGCGATAGTGAACCCTTCCCCCAGTCGGCATTCTCCACCTCTCTCGACCTCCCTATCTTTCTTATCTTCCGTCGATTTCTCCTATATTCAAAACAAAGGAGTATCGGGGAAGGGAATCCCGATTCCCTTCCTCTATCTTCTTTTTTAAAAAAATATATAATATATATATATATATAATAGATATAATATATTTTAATATAATATATTATATAATAAAATATCTTTTATATATAATATATTATTATAACATATTATATACAAAATATCTACATATATATTATTTTTATTTATTATTATTTTATATGTTAATATATATATATATATATATATATAAATATAATCCACTTTTTTTGGGATATTGTCCCATAATTTTGAGATAAATTCTTGAAGTGGGAAAATTTTGGGTTATCACAACATCACTGTCATGTGGGTAATAACTATTTCATCCTCAAAAGAGGACATCTTTCGAAGAGAGAACAGAATACCTATGGCCATGGTAGGGCTATAGATTGGGCCAGAGTACTACAGCATAACGAAAATGCCACAGAGGCAAAAACGAAAATGCCATGAAGGTGAGATGACAGACACATAGAATTATGCATGTTATTGTTAAGGCCCCACCCGTTTATAGGTCGTCGGCTAATATTCCCTTGGGTCTTGTAAGTCGACCCCTAGGTTTACCTTGACTCACATGCTATAAAGAGCCTTTAGTCTCAAAACATACTTCTTGTCACACTGAAATCATTTTCAAATTTATTGGTAAAAAATTTTACGAAAATTATGCCTAAAAAACCACACATGTACATGATTGATACATAAATAACCAGAGTTATGAAATTGTACAAAAACCATACACTCGTAGGTCATTTTGAAATTCGTGCTTATTTTACTAATGGGTATCATGACATAAATACTTGTTTGCAGGCAAGAAATCACTATTATTAAAATAAATTACATCATTTACCTATCAAATTCTCAAGGTAGCATATAATCTTTGGGTATCAAGCTTGCCTCGTTTTACATACCCACACCACGAGCTGCCACAAACAGTCTACTTAGTATCCAATTTATCTTTATTTATGTTCATATACATGTTTGAACTTAAAGGTTGTTATCTAGAACCTTTTTCGTCGACTTTTCCTATTTTCTCAATTTTATCGATAAACATAGCGGTTTAAGGTATTTCGATAATTTCTTTTCTTTTAACTTCAAACATGTCAACTTAATGACTTAAACACTTATTAAAGTCTCAAATCAACACATCATAACTTATCAAATCGCCAATTTCCACACTTTTTCAATTTTGCACTAAATCGAGCTATAAACGAACTTTTCATTATTAAACTAACATTCTACAACACATTATTCAACCAAATTTCACCATTTTCCTAAGAAACAAAGGCTGGCCAAAATTCTACCTTACTCTAGAAATTATTTCTTCAATTTCTACTTTAGTAACAACTATCCAAAATCATCAAACATCAACATATAACTAGATCATCATCTTCCATCAGCTTTCTCACCTTATTGACTGACTTTAACCACTCTTTCCTTCTATAAAAATGGTCCTCGACTTTAGATATACATCTATACAACTTAGAATCATTCAAAGAAAACTTGAAAACAAGACAAGGAATCATAAATCCAAAGTTTCTCTTACCTTTGAAACAAGGCAGATTCAGCCCCTGTTCTTCTCTCTAGCTTTTCTCCCACCAAATCAACTTATTTATGGCTGAATTTTTTATGTGTGTTATCAGACTTAAGGAGTAAGATTTTGTTCTTATTGGCTAACTCTAAAAGTGGCTAGAAGGTGGCTGAAAAAATTGTACAAGTTGGAATAGGGGAGGACATCTACGGCAAGCTTAGGAGAAGGGTTTCTTTCTGGTTTTAGGTCGATTCAGGGTGTTCTTTAGCTTTTCCAGAAAGGGATTTAAGTTCTATTTAATTCAAAAAAAATTAAACTCAAAATCCTTCTGGAAGCACTTCAAAATGGACTTTCTTGTTTGGCTAGCAAGGTACTGGACTTGGGCTGCCAGTAGCCATGTTTTCAGAAAATTCCAAAAATTATTTCCAGCCCATTTTCTTCTAGTTTTCCACTTTTCATGTGTTTTACTAAGTCCCTAATATGTTCCATAAAACTTTTGGGCCCACTTGTTAAAGGAAAGTTTCCCGTTTGAGACCATTTTACCCGATTCAGTCATTACCGATAAAAATTTCTTAAAGTTTTTGGTATAGTTTAAAAATTAATTTGATTAGAGAAACCTCAAGATTTCCACTCAATTCTAATTATCCAAGTCAAATATACCTTATATTAATTTCCTATGACCTCAGAATAATTTTTACGACATTATGAAATTTATTCCAAATTTATTTCAATTACTAGGTCGAATTTATCGATTTAGTGCTAATCCGGGTTTTTACTTGTTTTTCCAATTTCGATACCTTATTTTTACCTTCTAACCACCAAAGGATTCTCATACATGTAATATCTTGAAGAATACTTCAATTTAAAATCTTACTTTGGGTTTTATGCCTCGAGCTTTGTGCCACTAATCCAGGTGCTTCGATTATTCGGAGCCCTGCATAATACTTATGTAAGTCTCAAACTTCTCATTAGCTCTTAAATAAATAGTAGTATAAAAAGCTGGGTCTCACATATTGTTTGCATGTTTCAAACAACTCATTTTTTATTATTATAAAAGTGGCCGATTGGTTTATTATTAAATATTTTGTTCTTACTTTCTTTTCTTTACGTGTTCTTTCTTTCTTCTTTATTCAAAACCGATTGCATTCTATTTTTATAATATTATTGTCGATTTCTCTTAATCTAATAGATGTCAAATTTGCATGATTAATTAGTTTGTCGACTACATAGTTCCATAATATAAAGTTGCCGAATTTGAGATTCTTGCATGATCTTTGCTTTTTTTCTTTTCAATTTGCTTTCTTTGTTAGGATTAATTATTGTTTGCATCTAGATTCCTTTTTTTTTATGTTAAATAAATCTTTTGCTTGATAAAACTTAGAAACTGATTGTTTTAGTTATAAAATAGGAAATTTCATTTTCTTAATTCTTGCATGATCTAATTACTTAATCTAGTAGCTTTTTACAATTGTGCCTTTAGTATATAAGTTTTTAGCTTGTCAACATCCATAGTATAATATAAGGCTATCGAAATTGCATGTTTTAGTATCTCTGTGGATTTCCTTATATATTGTTTCTTTGCATCTTTTTCATTCTTTTTCATAATTTCTTTGATTGTTTCAAGCATGTTTGTAGTGAGTAGTTGTTTAATTCAGTTAGTATGCAATCTTGATTCAACTTGGATGATTATTTGTTGTGAGAATATGAACTAATAATATAACATTGGTTAAGTATCTGAGGTTTTCCATAGCAAGTTTGAATTATTGTTAGTTTAATTATGGTTGCAATCTAATTGATTAAATATAATGGTCATTGCTAGAATTAATTTGTTAAGTTCTTAAACTAATTCATAAGAGCTGGAGGAAAAGTCTTAGTTGAATTAGGTAATCCAAATTCATATTTTTATCAGTTAATTTCAATCAATATCTTTCACAGATTTTCATGCTGCTATTTGAATATGTCTAGGGAGTTCTCTACTAGATGATTTGAGTAGCTGGGGATTAATTACAGAGTTTTCTTGTAATTAACTATGCAGTAAGGAAAGATGGTGTTGGCACAGTTTCGTTGCCACACTACAATTGAATATTTAACTTAATGAGATCTTTTGCATTCAATTATCAATAGTAAGAAATCCAAGGTTGTCAAGATACATACTAGTTTAAATCTTTTGCATATAGTTTTAAAAATCGTATTCTTTATGTTCTTCTTTTTTATTTCTTTTAAGTTTCTATTGTTAGTAAGATAAAAATATAAAATCTATGCCCTTTTTAGAAACCACCGTTTTCTTTTATTTTCTTGCTTTCTTGAGTTGTGATTAACATGAATCTTCTTTCCATAATCTTTGTGGGATCGACCTCTACTTCCACTAGGTACTTGTTAGTGATTTAGAGTATTTATTTTTGGTAACCTGACAACATACCAAATGGCTATGATCAGGGTCTGCAGTCCCACTGGACAGGTGAATATTAGGAAGGCTGAAGATGTGTCCAAGTCTAGCAGCCAACTTAGCTTAACATAATCATACTGGCAATACATAAGCTTAATAACATAAAGGTTGGCTGTGCACTGCTAATGGTGCATGTACCATGGTAGCCTACAATCTCTAAACGTAGCTTAAAGCATAGTACTTTGGCATATGTTATTCCCTTATAACAACTTACTTAAATAGCGTAATCCTTAAACCGGGGATCATTATCCCCTTAAAGAACTTAGGCTTAAATCATAATTTTTAAAATTTGAGATTTTCATCCCCTTAAACAAAGCTTATACTTAAATCATAGTTCTTAGAAATTTGGATTATCATCCCCTTAATCAAAACTTATTTCATAGCATAAAACTTAAAAATGGGAATCATCATCCACTTAATTATTAGTTTAGCTCATAATTGTATTTCAATAGTCTTACTAAAAAAACAATGCTAAAATCGAGTAAAAAAATTAAATAATTAATTGAATTTATTTGAAATCGATTTAAAAATCACAATTTATGCAATTTTATTTAAAACTATGCAATTTATTAAAATTTATTTTTTTAAATGCACTTAATGGGATTTTCAGTTTTCTTAAAAATCGAGTTCTTAAAACTCTGAACTTAGAATAAAATAAATTCATATGCTTATGCATAGTTCATGCATAAAGAACATACTTAGGTCTTAAATTGTAAACTTAGATCTTAATTCATAAACTTAAAAGGAATACTTAAAAAACTAACGTAATTATGATAAATTACACTTAATTTAAATTTACAATGATTAATTGAAAAAATCATGTGTTTCTGAGACAAGGATGTCTCTGTACACGTCCTTTACCTAAATTTGCAATGTAGAGTGTCGATTCGGCCTCTGAAACTACTTTCAGTTATTCATGTATATAGCATGCTCCATCACTTCTCTGTGAACAATCTAATCTACATTGTCTAACAAAGTTTCTTAAATAATTTCTTATCCTTAATTTTCTTTAAACATACTTAATAAATTCGATTATTTGTTTCTCTGGTTCTAAAATATGTTTTTTCCAAATATTTTCTATTATTTATTCCTTTTCCTTAAACATAATACTCATATAGTTTGCTTTCCATCGTTATTTTTTTAAATTTCCTTAACTTGGCCAATTGACCCATAATGCTAAACTTCCATTATATTTCATCGCCAATACCATAACTCATTTTTTTTATTAGCTATGTAAATCCTCAATACTCCTCAAAATTTTATCAACATCGATTTGTTTTCCTCAAACTCTTCACTTGATCCTTAATTGTGTAACACTGCTTTATAGTTTTGCATTTTAATTTCCAACCTCAAAATTAGTGTTAACGTAACCTTAAATAACTTAGCACATTGCCTTAACCCCAAATTTAAGTCACTAACCCTAAACTTTACATGTTGGTTGAAACCCCAACATGCATTGTCCATGATCTTCCTTTCAAACCAACCTTAAATCATTATTAATTAATTCATACAATTCTTAAAATCTAATCAACATATGAAACCCCAAATTGTCATGTCCTAACCCTCAAATATTTCCCTTGTCGAAACTGTCAAACCTAAACAATTTTGTTTTATTATTTAATTGGAAACTAGAAAGCAAATAAGATACTTGGAATAATATTTTACAAGCCTGGAATAACTGAAGTACTTGGATTAGTGGCAAGAAGCTCCGGACATGAAAATCAAGGTAAGGTTTTAAATTTAAGTATTTCTCAAAGATTGCATGTATAAGTATGCTTTAGTGGTTAGAAGGTGAAATTGAGGTATTGAAAGTGAAAAAAGTTAGTAAAAAACTCGAGTTAACACTAAACCAAGAAATTGGGCCTAGTAAGTGAAATAATTTCGAAATAAATTTCCTAAATTTGATAAAATTATTATAAGGGCATAGGAAATTAATAAAAGGTATAATTGAATTGGGGAATAAAACTTTAGTGGAAAAACAGAGATCTCGGTAGTCGAATTAAATTTCAAAGTAAACTGAAAACCTTAAGAAATTTCAATCAGTAATGGCTAAATCGGGCAAAATGGGCTCAAATGGGAAACTTTTCTTAAACAAGTGGGCCCTAATTTTTTATGGGACATACTAGGGACTCAGTATAACACAAGATTGAAAGAAAATATGCTAGAAATAATTTTTACCGAATTTATGAAAACAGGGTTGCTGGTAGGCCAAGCCCATCACTTTGCTCATTTTTACCGTTAAACGTGTTGGTTTAAACCATGTCAAAAATTTCTTTTCCTTTAACTTCAAACATATGAATTTAATAGCTTAAACACTTATTCAAGTCTCTAGCTTTTCACCTAACAAATGAACTTATTTAAGGCTGTATTTTTTATATGTTGTAGAGGACTTAGGAGGGAAGATTTTCTTCTTCTTGGCAGAGTTCTAGAAATGCTTGAAAGGGGGTCGAAAAAGTTGCATAAGGATACCTTGGAGAGGATGCATATGGCTAGATTGTGGGAGGGATGAGTTTCTGGTCTGAGGCCAATTTGGCATGTTCTTTAATGTTCTAGAAAGGGATTTAAGAGCACTCCAATGTGGAAAAAAAATGGCTTAAAAGCCTTTTGGAAGGCCTTCAAAATGGTCAAATTTAATGAAGCTTATACAAGTTGATGTATATTTAAGTATACTAAGATGAATTTAGGCATCATCTGATGATTTTAAAACTGTTTTGGGTAGCTCGAGGTACTGGCACACAAATCGAGGCAAACTCGAACCCGACGATTTTGTTCTGCCCTAAGACTCAGTAGGTAAGGGATGTAATTTGAAGCAATATTAGTATCTCGTTACATTATTTTAATATACAAACATGTTTGAAGTAGGAGCATGTATGTAAAAATGTACTCGATAGCCGAGCAAGTACTATTTATGCATAAATCAAAAATCGAAAGAAAGGATAATTTTACTAAGCCATCGAGTGTACTTTCTTTGTACCTGTAAATGTTTTAGAAAAGCAAGTTTTGATGTGAAAACATGTTTTATGAATAAGTTTTCAAAAATAAGAAAATTTTGACATAAGCTCGGCTTTATTAGTATGTAGGTTAATAAGCCCAAAAGAGATGTGTAAGCTTTGGTTTTAAACAAAGGCATCATGTAGTCTATGATGTTTGTCATGAATAGTCCGTGTGGAGTATCGTCCCTCATGGTGCATGTTTAACCATGTCGTGCATGATATGCCCACTCGGTGCTTGATTTTCACCACTTCGTGCATTGTTTGTTTTCGTCCTTAGTGGCGTAGGGCACTGTGTAAATACCCTGAATTTCACGAGTTGGGATTTATCCATGAATAACAATGTAGTCATTGGAATCGATGATACAAATCCTTACTCAAAGGTTTAAACTCAATTTTTATTTTCTATTTTGAGACTTGAGAGAATTTAAATTTATTTAAATTCTTATTTAACATGAAAAGCTTAGGAGAATTCAATTAAATAGAGTATTAAAACTTGTAATGTGAATAAATACAAAATGACAAGACTACTAAGTGAAGTATAATGCCACATTACACTACAATCAAGTATAATATATGAAGTTAAATTCTTTTTATATTACCAGGGAAATTCAACAAGTATATAAATATATATATATATATATTTAAAAGGTAATGTTTGATTATTCCCTAAGTTGAATATAAGGATGAATATAAATATACATATATGTATATAAAAAAAATACATATAAGAAGTAAGTGCCGGATATGTCAGGATTTGAGGATGGTGGACTCGATGAATAGTAAATATATATATATATATACACGTATTATGAGTGGAATAAAAGGAAAGGAAGAAAAGAAATGATGTTTTGAAAAATTTAGTAGCGAAAAGAGGGAAATGGGGACCTGGACAGACTGAACTAAACCGAAGACAAAAGTAGCTACAGACTAGGACTGGAAGTGGGAGAGAGGGAAGCCTGGAAGATATTAAATTAATGTACGATTTGTGAGACTGAAAGAAAGCATACAGAGATGCAACTGCTGAAGCAGTAAAATGACAGTGGGGAGCATTGGACATACCGAGAGAAAGACTAGAATTGAAACAGGAAAAAGGGTGATGAAGAAATATGAAGGTCGAGGGTGTTTGGTGAGGCAGGATGGTAGTGTACTTCTATTAGAAAATATATATAGTACACATATATTATATGTAAACCTGTAGTAGGAGATGCATGCCAAAACTCGAGAGTGTTTTCTGCTGCAGTAAACTGTAGCAGAAAACATGAAGAAAGGTGAGATGATTTGATTATTTTCGATGGGATAAGATGAGAAGGAAACAAGATGAAAAGGAACCAAAAAATAAAGGGGCAGAAAACAAACTTTAAGTGGAAAACCCGAAAGCCAACTCTGGGTGAGAGCAGCTGATCTACACAGCGACTGGAAACGCAGAGAAGATAGTCCTGTTTGCTAAAACTTTTCAGGAGTTCCTGACTTGAGAATTTCTAGTTACTAAAGGATGATGATGAAGCCGTTTAGGGGAGAAGGAAAAAAACCGTGAGGAGTGTACCGAGAAGCTGAAGTAGGAAATCGAGAGGGAAGTAAAACAAGGGAGAGCAGAGGTTACGAGAGGTGATGATGATGAGGGTGGTACTGGAACAGAATGGTGGAGATGATGATGGTGGTGGAGGTGAAGGCTGAAGTGGCTGAGGGAAGTGAGGAAAATGAGGAACCGATGCTTGCGGGAGGCGACGACGATAATGATGACGTTGATAGGAATGACCGAAGCACATGGGAGCAGGATCGATAAGCTGAGCTGGAGCAGTGGCGATGGAAGACGAGGAGGAGTCAGTAGCGATGAAGGAAGATGGCCAAGGCATGGGAGTGATGCTGGTGATGTTGGAAATCATAGGAAGCGGAGGCGAGGATGAAGAGTATCTGTCGAGGAAGAAATGAACAGAAAAAAAATAGAGGGCTCGGGGTCGACATGTTGGAGCTGGAAACGGGTGGCCGGAAAGGACGTGATCGGAGAGACCATCAGCGCCGGAAGGAACCGACAATAGTAGAGGAGTGGCAGCTCCGATGGTCAGAAGAAAGATGATGAATAGTAACCAACAAAATAGAAATGAAGAAAAGAAGAAAAGGTGGGAAAATTCAAAAAAAAAATGAATGATGAATAGTGAAAAATGAATAGTGGACGAGAGAAAAGAAAAAAATATAAAAATAAAATAATAATAAAAAAGAGGGATTTATATATATATATATATATATATATATATATATATATATATATTTGGAATAGAGGAAAAGACACAAAGAATTTGGAAACCCAAGGGAAAAGGGCTCCGATAGAAATAACCCGAGTATATCAGACTTGCCGACTCGCTAAGTCGAGGCAATTAAAGACTGCAGATAGACACCGAGGTAAGAAATTTATGCAAGTTTTAGAGATAACTGTACGTATTTTACGATTTCAAGTATATTTCCCCTAGGTAAGCAAGAATAAATAGGATACTAAGAAATACAAATTTCGGTGTAGGAGAATCGTAGAAAGATCTAAGGGAGATACTAGGAGGCGTCATCACTCGAATTTGGGATTTTTGCAAATCGAGGTAAGGGGTATTATTTAACTTAGTTCTGATAATGTATATTTGTGTCACCAATAAATGATTTTATGAAAGAGCATATCATCCGAAGTGATTTATCAATGCTTTCATACTTGTGAAACTGTTTACGATGCATGTTTTAAATTCATCGAAATATTTTTTGACTACTTTCCATGCTGTGAAATGAATTTCCTAAAGTGTGAAGTGTATGGATGTTTTACATTTATTTATGTTTTTATATCCATATTGTTAAAGAAACTTCGACCATTTCAAAAGTATTTAAGAAAATAAATTGTTTTCGAAAGGGGATTATGGGGGCCACCTCTTGAGTCCTACGGGAACAAAGTGCCACACATTCTTTCTGTTTTTTGTAAGAGTTTTAGATTTCAAGGAAATTCGATGTTATTACTCGATATGAGTTTATGGGTTATAAAACCTAAGAAAGATTTTGAAACTCTGTTTTGAGACTGTAGGCTTCATGCATGGTTACTTCTTATGGTGTTCCGGCTACACCACTTGGGGTGCCGGTACGTTGGCTCCTTTAGCACTTGACTCAACCTTTGTGGAAGATATCGTGTTACTGGTGGTTTACGATGATGTTTTGGTAATATATCATGCCCGCGTAGCACGGATGAATGTTCCCCGCACGGTGATTGCCACAGGTGCCCATGTCCTAGCTATGTGCTAGTATATGATAAGAAATAAGAAGATACTACCCATGTTTATAATTATTATTACTGTACGAACCTGATCTATTCTACAATCCCCCTTACCATGGCCATAGGTATGATGACTCTCTTCGGAGAATGACAAGTATCGCATGACTTAGTTATAGCCTATTCTCCTCGATTTGATTATGAAAATCGACTATGATGAATGAATATGTGTTTTCATGATTATGAATTATTCATGAAAAGTTTACGAAATGATTATGAAATATTCATGAAATGTTTACGAAAGGATTATGAATTATTCATGAAAAGTTTATGAAATGATTATGAAATATTCATGAAATGTTTACGAAAGGATTATGAATTATTCATGAAAAGTTTACGAAATGATTATGAAATATTCATGAAATGTTTACGAAATGATTATGAAATATGCATGAAATGTTTACGAAATGATTATGAACTATACATGAAATGTTTACGAAGTGATTATGAAATATTCATGAGATGTTTACGAAATGACTATAAAATATTCATGAAATGTTTACGAAATGATTTATGAAATGTTCATGAAAGGTTTATGAAAAGTTGTAAAATGGTTAAGCATGTGATTTGTTTTAAAGACACGCATGCTTTATGACGATTATGCATGAAATGACAATTTATGTATTGCATTAAGTTTCATTCTATTAACAAATTCAAATGTTTTTATATATATCAGAACTGCTTTAAGAGTATTACCTTACTAAGCTTTTCCCCAAAAACTCATCCTTCTACCTCTCAGATTTTTGCAGTGAATTACAGTTAATAAAATGCTGTGTAGAAGACGTAGGCTGGCGGATATGAGTCTCCCCAGACTACCTTTTGTATATGCGTGAGGTATACATTCTTATCTCTTTACCAGACTATTTGTATGTACAGACATCTATTGAAAGTAATGTGTCGGGATGAAATCTGTATAAGGATAAATGAAGTGAAATATTTTTTAGGATTGACACTGAACAAGAATACAGCCTAAGTGAATAAGGGAATAAGTGGGTAAATTAAATTAAAAAAATTCCCTGATTTTTAAGGGTCAAGGGTCGTTACAGTTTAAGTGGTATCAGAGCAAAGGCTGTCTAGTACTGTTAGTGTCAATAATAAGGATATGATTACATCCTAAATGTCTGTAAGTTCACTAACGGATAGAGACCGGGCTGATTTCGGAGGATATTATGCTATTACATACTGAAATCAAGAATCCAATTGAAATAGAAAACTGGGAAAATTAAATTGAAAAATGTGGATGGATTCTTAGAGTATGACTGAGGCTTAATAGACTGGGGGCAGTTTCAAGAGTTTAAGCCTCCATTTTTCAACAAGGTTAAGAATTCAGTGATTTGGAGTGTTGAATGGATGAGATAGAAAAACTCGATGATTTTAGAAGTAACTCTACCGAGAAAGTTGCTTTTGCAACTTTTATGTTAAAAGATTGGGGAAGCTACACAGATTTTCAGAGTGTGCTACTATAAAGAAAGTAGCCCTTGTAGCATCAATATCGAGATGGAAAGTCAAACTCGAAGGGAAGTTCCCCGATTTAATTCGAGAGCCGACATTAAAAAATTACATGGGATATATTCTGAAGACCCTTAGGCGGCAGCACATTCCGGATGAAATAAAGTGGCAATAATGAATGAAATGATTGCAATCGAACATGAAGTAACAAGTCTATGGATGATTATGAAATTAAATTTATAGCTTTGGAAGAAGAATAATCCGGATAAGTAGCGATGTGAAACAGAGAAAATTCAGGAAACTCATAGGAGGTACGGGGATCCTCAATCGAGCGAAGTTAGCTTAACTTGATGTTACTTTGAGGAAACAGAGCGCAAGACGCAATTATGATGATATGAATTCTATATTTCTAAAGTCACTAAGAGAGGGAAAGATAAAGAGAATGACGGAAAAGAGATCTACAAAGGAAATAGTGACAATGAAAGAGCACAGTCACTATACTGAAGAATGAATCAGGGAACCAACGGTATAAATAAGACTCTAAAGGTCGCACTGCTTACATGATTGATAAAGATAGGGCATGTTCAGGGTATAGAAAGATCCCTGTAAACAGGGAAAGTTTTTTGACACATGGTCAAATAATTTATCAAAGTTACCCCTAAACTAAAAGGAGAAGTTCTAGAATTGATTTAGCAGGTGATATCGAATTAATTACTCAAACCACTGTACTGAGTGACCTTGCTTGAATTGAAATACTGAGAAAGCAATTTCAAGGATTACATGAAAAAGAGATTATCAGACTAGGTGATTCACTTTGGTGTGTACTGGTATTAATTGTTAATAAGACTCGGAGTCTTCTGGGTCACGATATGTCAAGAACGAGAGTTAATTGGATTCTCCCCAAAGATGAAATGATGGATCAATGGGAAAGACCTAAAATTCTTAAAGATGATACAGAGTTTGAGATATAGGGACACTTTGGAATATGAATTACGTATCGAGCCTAAAGATTGTAAATTGATAATTGCTTAATTTGAAGTGATTTTGGTTAGTAAAAGAAAGAGAAAAGTATCTCAACTTGAGGATATGAATTGATAAATTATTCGAGTCGTTGCAGGACAATCTCTAAACTTCTACATGGAATGCTATTAATTTGTTAATGATAAAAGTGATTAAATTGTGATAACGGTTCCAAAGATTGAGGAATCAATGAGATTATATGATATATGTGATTGGTGTTTGGAGTTGTGATCTTGATATAAATTTTATTATCTTGAGTTATAATGATCGAAATTATCGATTGATTTTCTTTCTATTGTTCCTAAGCTCTAACTTTTAGTTCAAGTTAATGGTGTATTTGGCTAATAGAAAATTTTAGATTATGACATTCTAAGCTCTGCGAAGAGTTTCATCACCATCTATAATTGATCTATGGGACTTGAAAGCCATTAATAATTGAGATTAGAGATGGGTTGGATACTCATGAATTTATGTTTGAATTGTTGGGCGTAAAAAAAAAGGAAAAAAAAAAGTAAGTCCTCATTATACTGGAACATTCGAGATCTTAGACCGAGTGAGAGACAACGTATACAGGTTAGCATTATCTTCAGAATTATCAAGTATTCATGATACCCAGATCTGACACATGTGAATGAGTATGAACCATTGAAATTGAAAGAGGATATGGCACATGTGGAGAAATCGATTCGGATCTTGAACAATAAAGAAAAGGCATTGAGGTCTAAGATAATTTATCTGGTCAAGTTCTGTGGCACTACCACACCTCAGAGGAGGCTAAGTGGGTATTGGAAAGCCTAATGCAAGAAGAATACCCACAATTATTTGAGGACGAATGTACTTCTAAATTTGGGGACCAAATTTTCCAAGGTGGGGAGAATGTAAATACCCTGAATTTCACGAGTTGGGATTTATCCATGAATAACAATGTAGACATTGGAATCGAAGATACAAATCCTTACTCAAAGGTTTAAACTCAATTTTTATTTTCTATTCTGAGACTTGAGAGAATTTAAATTTAGTTAAATTCTTATTTAACATGAAAAGCTTAGGAGAATTCAATTAAATAGAGTATAAAAACTTGTAATGTGAATAAATACAAAATGACAAGACTACTAAGTGAAGTATAATGCCACATTACACTACAATCAAGTATAATATATGAAGTTAAATTCTTTTTATATTACCAGGGAAATTCAACAAGTACATAAATATATATATATATATATTAAAAGGTAATGTTTGATTATTCCCTAAGTTGAATATAAGGATGAATATAAATATACATATATGTATATATATAAAAAATACATATAAGAAGTAAGTGCCGGATATGTTAGGATTTGAGGATTGTGGACTCGATGAATAGTAAATATATATATACACGTATTATGAGTGGAATAAAAGGAAAGGAAGAAAAGAAATGATGTTCTGAAAAATTCAGTAGTGAAAACAGGGAAATGGGGACCTGGACAGACTAAACTAAATCGAAGACAGAAGTAGCTACAGACTAGGACTGGTAGTGGGAGAGAGGGAAGCCTTGAAGATATTAAATTAAGGTATGATTTGTGAGACTGAAAGAAAGCATACAGAGATGCAACTGCTGAAGCAATAAAATGATAGAGAGGAGCATTGGACATACCGAGAGAAAGACTGGAATTGAAACAGGAAAATGGGTGATGAAGAAACGTGAAGGCTGAGGGTGTTTGGTGAGGCAGGATGGTAGTGTACTTCTATTAGAAAATATATATAGTACACATATATTATATGTAAACATGTAGTAGGAGCTGCATGCCAAAACCCGAGAGTATTTTCTGCTGCAGTAAACTGCAGCAGAAAACATGAAGAAAGGTGAGATGATTTGATTGTTTTTGGTGGGATAAGAAGAGAAGGAAACAAGATGAAAAGGAATCGAAATATAAAGGGGCAGAAAATAGACTTGAAGTGGAAAACCCGAGAGCCAACTCTGGGTGAGAGTAGCTGATCTGCACAGGGACTGGAAACGCAGAGAAGATAGTCCCGTTCGCTAAAAATTTTTAGGAGTTCCTGACTTGAGAATTCCTGGTTACTAAAGGACGATGATGAAGCAGTTTAAGGGAGAAGGAAAAAAAACCATGAGGAGTGTATCGAGAAGCTGAAGTAGGAAACCGAGAGGGAAGTAAAACAGGGGAGAGCAAAGGTTGCGAGAGGTGATGATGATGAGGGTGGTACTGGAACAGAATGGTGGAGATGATGATGGTGGTAGAGGTGACGGCTGAAGTGGCCAAGGGTAGTGAGGAAAATGGGGAACCGAAGCTTGCGGGAGGCGACGACGATGATGATGACGTTGATAGGAATGACCGAAGCACATGGGAGCAGGGTCGACAAGCTGAGCTGGAGCAGTGGTGATGGAAGTCGAGGAGGAGTCAGTAGCGATGAAGGAAGATGGCCGAGGCATGGAAGTGATGCTGGTGATGTTGAAAATCAGAGGAAGCGGAGGCGAGGATGAAGAGTATCTGTCGAGGAAGAAATGAAGAGAAGAAAAAAATGGAGGGCTCGGGGCTGACATGTTAGAGATGGAAACGGGTGGCCGAAAAGGACGTGATCGGAGGGACCATCAGCACCGAAAGGAACCGGCAACAATAGAGGAGTGGCAGCTCCGATGGTCAGGAGAAAGATGATAAATAGTAACTAGAAAAATAGAAATGAAGAAAAGAAGAAAAGGCGGAAAATTAAAAAAAAATGAATGATGAATAGTGAAAAATAAATAGTAGCCGAGAGAAAAGAAAAAATATAAAAAGAAAATAATAATAAAAAAGGGGGATTTATATATATATATATAATTATATATATATATTTGGAATAGAGGAAAAGACACAAAGAATTTGGAAACCCAAGGGAAAAGGGCTCCAATAGAAATAACCCGAGTAGATCGGACTTGCCGACTCGCTAAGTCGAAGCAATTAAGGACTGCAGACAGACACTGAGGTAAGGAATTTATATAAGTTTTAGAGATAACTGTACGTATTTTACAATTTCAAGTATATTTTCCCTAGGTAAGCAAGGTTACAATCTTGACGCATCGTAAGTAATTCGAATAAATAGGATACTAAGAAATACAAATTTCGGTGTAGGAGAATCGTAGAAAGATCTAAGGGAGATACTAGGAGGCGTCATCACTCGAATTCGAGATTTTTGCAAATCGAGGTAAGGGGTATTATTTAACTTAGTTCAGATAATGCATATTTGTGTCACTAATAAATGATTTTATGAAAGATCATATGATCCGAAGTGATTTATCAATGCTTTCATACTTGTGAAACTATTTACGATGCATGTTTTAAATTCATTGAAATATTTTCTGAGTACTTTCCATGCTGTGAAATGAATTTTCTAAAGTATGAAGTGTATGGATGTTTTACAATTATTTATGTTTTATATCCATATTGTTAAAGAAACTTCAACAACTTTAACAGTATATAAGAAAAGAAATTATTTTCGAAAGGGGATTGTGGGGGCCACCTCTTAAGTCCTGCAAGAACAAAGTGCCACACAGTCTTTCTATTTTATGCAAGAGTTTCAAATTTTAAGAAAATTAGATGTTATTACTCGATATGAGTTTATGGGTTATAAAACCTAAGAAAGATTTTGAAACTCTATTTTGAGACTATAGACTTAATGCATGGTTACTTCTTGTGGTGTTCCGGCTACACCACTTGGGGTGCCAGTACGTTGGCCCCTTTAGCACTTGACTCAACCTTTGTGGAAGATGTCATGCTACTGGTGGTTTACGATGATGTTTTGGTAGTATCTCGTGCCTACATAGCACAGATGAATGTTCCCCGCACGGTGAGTGCCACAGGTGCTCGTGCCCTAGCTGTGTTCTAGTATATGATAAGAAATAAGAAGATGCTACCCATGTTTATAATTATTATCGTTGTACGAACCTGATCCATTCTACAGCCCCCCTTACCATGGCCATAGGTATGATGACTCTCTTCGAAGAATGACACGTATCGCTTGACTTAGTTATAGCCTAGTCTCCTCGATTTGATTATGAAAATCAACTATGATGAATGAATATGTGTTTTCATGATTATGAATTATTCATGAAAAGTTTACGAAATGATTATGAAATATTCGTGAAATGTTTACGAAAGGATTATGAATTATTCATGAAAAGTTTACGAAATGATTATGAAATATTCAGGAAATGTTTACGAAATGATTATGAAATATGCATGAAATGTTTACGAAATGATTATGAACTATGCATGAAATGTTTACGAAGTAATTATGAAATATTCATGAGATGTTTACGAAATGACTATAAAATATTCATGAAATGTTTACGAAATGATTTATGAAATGTTCATGAAAGGTTTATGAAAAGTTGTAAAATGGTTAAGCATGTGATTTGTTTTAATGGCACGCATGCTTTATGACGATTATGCATGAAATGACAATTTATGTATTGCATTAAGTTTCGTTCTATGAACAACTTCAAATGTTTATATATATATATATATATCAGAACTACTTTAAGAGTATTACTTTACTAGGCTTTTCCCCAAAAGCTCACCCCTCTACCTCTCAGACTATTGCAGTGAATTACAGTTAATAAAATGCTACGTAGACGACGTAGGCTGGCGAATATGAGTCTCGCCAGACTACCTTTTGTATATGCGTGAGGTATACATTCTTATCTCTTTACCAGACTATTTGTATGTACAGAAATCTATTGAAAGTAATGTGTCAGGATGAAATCTGTATAAGGATAAATGAAGTGAAATATTTTTAAGGATTGACATTGAACAGGAATATAGCCTATGTGGATAAGGGAATAAGTGGGCAAATTATATTAAAAAAATCCCCCGATTTTCAAGGGTCAAGGGTCGTTACACACTGTACGACCCTGATCTAGTCTACAGCCCCTTACCATGGCCATCGATATCTTTGTTTGTTCGTTTGCTTCCCTCTTCAGAGGTTAAGTTCGTATGATCATGATTTATGCTGCTATATGGATCTGTCTAGTCTCCATGATATTTTGTATAATTTCAAAAATAATACGATGTATTTTGTGAATTGTGATATATGTTTAATGTCTTTCGAATATGTTTGACCTAATTTTTAAAGATAAGCATGTTTGATATTTTTATATATATATATATATGTTTGTTTGTTTGCCAAAGCTTTGTATAAAAGCATCCGAAATTAATTTAAAGTATGAAATACATTTTAAAAGCATTTCGTTTTCACATGTTTTGATACCAAGGTTGTTTTAAATGCATTTCTTATTGGGCTTTTCAAAAAGCTCACCCCATTCTCTACTCTTATAGATTATCTACAGTGATCATTACAACGCTTGTCGTGTAGTTGAAGTAGGCTGGTGGATACGACACTCTCCTCAGGCTACCTTCGGTACATGATAAGGTATATTCCTAGTGTTATTTCAAAACATCCAGTGTAGTATAGACATTTTGGTGTAAAGGGTATTTTGGGGATGTAATATAAAGTAGTATGCAAGTAAAGTTTGTAATTATTCAGCTATTCAATAAAAAAGTCCTTTAGAAGAATTGAGGAAATGGAATAAAAAGAAATGTTAGGGAAACCGTTATTGATTTTGAAAAGAAACTGCTATAAGAATTATAAACTGTAATTCGAATATTTTAAGGAGGTATGATCATAAATAAGTCATTATGCCGACGAAATTTCATTAAAATAAAAAGTTAAGTAATCGACACTGAGCATGAATGTAACTTAAATAAGAAATTAAATTAAAATTAGTTCATATTTTCACCTTTCCAGGGTGTCACAGTTTACGTGGTATCAGAGTCAATGTTGCCTAGTACTGTCAGTGTTAACTAGTTGAAGTTAGATTACATCCAAATTTTCTATGCTGGTTTGGTTATAAAGTGAGTATATCTATTAAAGTTATTACTAAAACCTTGGTTTATGCGCAGGTAATTGATCACGAAATAATGAGAGGGAGAAAATGTCATCCACGGAGGCAGGCAAAGCCTTTTCCACCATTTCCCCACTAGCCAGAAAGCCTTAATACCTGAATAATGAGGCTTGAGCAAGGTATGTAGAGTATAAAAAAGTCCTTTAGAAGAATTGAGGAAATGGAATAAAAAGAAATGTTAGGGAATCCGTTATTGATTTTGAAAAGAAACTGCTATAAGAATTATAAACTGTAATTTGAATATTTTAAGGAGGTATGATCATAAAAAAGTCATTATGTCGACGAAATTTCATTAAAATAAAAAGTTAAGTAATCGACACTGAGCATGAATGCAACTTAAATAAGAAATTAAATTAAAATTAGCTCATATTTCCATGTTTTCGGGGTGTCATAGTTTACGTGGTATCAGAGTCAATGTTGTCTAGTACTGTCAGTGTTGACTAGTTGAACTTAGATTACTATGCTTGTTTGGTTATAAAGTGAGTATACCTATTAAAGTTATTACTAAAACCTTGGTTTATTGTCACGACCCAAACTACCCAAAATATCAGAGTTAATTTTTCGCGTTTTTATTATTTTCTTACTTAAATTCTCACCTGTCCTCGAATCGTGACCAACACTCCACTAATAATTGGGCTGTGCGTCAATGCCAGTCCCACCATACATCTACCCTAGTACTTATTTCTTCTCCAGTTATTTATAATTGTTATATTATTTATACATCCCCTAAAGTTACTTACAAACATGTTACTGTGCTATGCTTATGTAGATACAATATGTTCAAGTGTATATATACCTTATGTCGATGGGTAGCAGCGGATATCCGGAATGCAGTACTGAGTCGTCGCGACTTCAACTGGAGATTATCTGTGGGAGAAAATAAAAGGGGTGAGCACATCAAGCTCAGTAAGGCAATCCTACGAACAAGTAGGTAACCATACTACCTACATGAACGTGGTGCCATGCATAAACCATCCTTTCTCCACACATTTTAAAACAAATGATATGCGTCATGATGTTATGTAAATCAAGTTGCACGAAAAATTCAACATGCAATTCATTTTAAATCATTTCTTTCCCATTTAAAATTTCACAATGAAGTCAGGACTCGACCCCTCCTTCGGGTGATCCTGACTCACACAAAACCATGAAAATTGAGTCTCTCAAAAGCATCGATATCGAGAACATACGTATATATATATACAAGATACGAGACTAGGCAATACTGTATATCGGTAATAACCAGGACTGGCCAATATGTCCTCGTGAGTCCCTCTAGCTTCACGGATCCCAGTGTGCGAGGTCTCACCCTGATCGAGAACTGCCCGGGAGGTGGGTCAATCCAACCCGTCAGTCTTATCCGATCTCATGCATCCGAAGATGCCGTATCCAAAGATACCCCGTATCACAAAGATACCGTATCACAAAGATACCCCGTATCACAAAGATACCGTATCCGAAGATACCCTGTATCACAAAGATACCGTATCCGAAGATACCCTGTATCATAAAGATACCGTATCCGAAGATACCCTGTATCACAAAGATACCGTATCCGAAGATACCCCACGGTACATCGTACTCCATGCTACTTGCACGGTACATCGTACTCCATGGACCCATATCACTCTAGGTACTCCAGCCCAAATGGCCTGCTTCCCACAGAGGTTTTCATAACTCAATACTCGTTGCCATGTCTCAAAACGCACGTGCGAGCCTATTAAATCGGTGACACACAGTCTACCCGATGCTCCAAGCACGGCTCATCGTATGTTCTCATAAAAATCAGTGCGAACGATGCTCAGCACTCTCATCAAATCAAGTAAACTTGGCAGAGCCCGCTTTACATCTCCACAAGGCCGCCAACCTCATCCCTCACTCTCACCCTACTTAAGAGGTCTTTTGAGCCTGTTGGGCCTTTTGGCTGACTCCAAGGGCAGATAGCGCTACTCCACAAATCCAGTAAAACTAGTGCGAGCTATGCTCAGCACTCTGTATATAAATTGTATGAAAATCTTATAAAATCTGGTGCGAGTTAGACTCTAGCACCGTGTCACGCAAAAGCATGTGAAATCTGGTGCGAGTTATACTCTAGCACCTATGCATGTAAAACTCTAGTGCGAGCTCTCGCTCCAGCACTAATGCATGCATCACACAAATCAAACATCGTGCGAGCTGAGCTCTAGCACGTCACATGTAAATAAAAACATGTAGGCGGCTCGGTTATTTCCAAATAGTTTTCACAGAAATCACAACAATTAAGATATGCAATGCTATGCATTTTTCTTTAAAAGTGAGCCAGCCTACTCATGCATGCGTTGAAATACCTCCAGAACGAGCAGGAACCTCTTGTCCTTGCTCCTCCCAATTTTTTTCCTAAATTTTTAGATTCTACCCTTAACAAGGGTATTTTAGTAATTTTTCCCATTCGGGGCACTAAAATTGTTCTTCGACCTCTAGACCCTTCAGTTAATTTTAAAGGACTGCGTATGAATTTAAAATTGCGTAAAGTTACCTCTAGCAGTCCGCAGAATTCCCTTACCTTATTTTCCTGTCGAGTCTGACCTTTTCTTTCCCAATGTTGTCTCGTCGCGCAGTTCGTTATGCTCCCAATCAAATGCCCGGAACTGCGTATTAATATTCCTCAGGTCAGATATTATGCAATTTAATCGTATTTAATCTTTTCTGGGCTTAATTTAAATCGTTGGGCCCATTTACTCCTATTGGGCCCGATTGTACCTTAATGGGCCTTAATCGGCCTTAAGCCCGTTTACCACTTAATTTTCACTTTATCGAGGCCTATTGGGCTCATTGGGCCCACCAATAATTTATCGGACCTCGTTCTAATTCTCGAATAGCTAAATTTAATATTTACGACAATTTAACTAATTTTCCATAATTTAATTCAATTTATGCGAAAATTGAATCAAAATCACGCATAACGAGGTAATTGTCGTAAATAAGGGTCACTTACCCGAGATTCCATGCTAGTCCGTAAATCGAGGCTGTCTCGAGCTGTCGTTGGATGCCAATTATCGAGCTACACAATTCCACAATTTTTCCGGGTAAGTTTTCAGTCCAAAATTAATTAAATTAAATACTCCAAAATTTAAATCGGGTCAATTTGACCGCTTATCGACTTACCCGAAGCTCGATTGCATCATAGGAATTTTCTCCAATTTTTTCTCTTTCTTTTTCCCTTTTTTTCTTCCTTTTTTCCTCTCTTTTTGGCTGAACTGGTTCAGTCCGGTTCGGACCGGTTCAGACCATCGGTTTTCTCGGGTTCAACCGGTTCACCGCTGGTTCACTGCCTTGCCGGCCAGTTCTCCGCCGGCTTCCACGACCAGTAGCTCCGCAAGGCTGTCCGCGTCTCAAATCTGGCCTCGGTTCGCCTCAACGTCGCCGGAATGCCGCCGGTCCAGCTGTTCTCCTCTTCGCCGTCGGACCCGTCTCCCTCTTTTGGCCGTCGCCGGCGATTCCCGCCGCCTCGTCGGGTGCTATCGATCTCAAAAGCACCGTCGTCGCCTGGGCTCTCGAAATTGAGCCTCGTTTTCGACCGGATCGCCGCCGTTCGCCGCCGGTGGCCGCTTCTTTCCCGCGGCCTTTCTCTCCTCCGATCGGCTGCCTCCGGCGTCGGTAGGCTGCACCGTCGGTACCATTGAGATCACCGGCCTCCCCTCTTTCTTTTCCGGCCCTTGGTCGGGCCGTTGGCCGCCGGACGGTGGTCGGGCCTCTCCTCGGTTTCGGGCTTCGTTTTCCGTTTCTCATTTTCGCGATTTTCACGTTTTCAGCCCTTTTTTTTTCATTAATTTATTTTTATTAATTTTATTATTATTTTTATTTATTTTAATTATTTTACTATTCCTTAAAATACATTAAAATTACCCAACTATCTCTTAAAATTATTATTAAATTCTAAATTTATCAATTTAATTTTATTTAATTTATTTATTATATTTTAACCTCCTTTTCGGGTATAATTTTCTCGTATTTTCGGGATATTGTCCCCGGTGACTTTTCGATATATTTTTCGATTATTTTCGGGATTATTTTTTCGAACTAAAAATTCCAATTAATCCCGATTAATTCCAATAAATTAATATCTTGATCAATTTAAACCAAAATAAATTTATTTCATCTTTATTGACCAAGATTTCTCAAATCCATATTTTTAATTAAATTTCCTTATCGAAATTATACCGACCTTTGGTCTTTTGACCATTTTACCCTTGCACGTGTTCGGGATTAATTTAACCCGACTTCCTTCATACTTTCTCCATCTTTTCTTATTTAATTTCCGTATTTTAATTAAATTCGGGTCTTACAACTCTCCCCCACTTAAGGAATTTGGTCCTCCAAATTAGAACCAAGTCATATGAGTCCATATACAACTCAGGGTACATCGATCGTATCATACTCTTAAATTCTTATGTGACCTTCTCCGGAGTGTATTACTACCGAAAGACTTTAATTAGGGAGATTATCTTAAACCCCAATACTTTCTCTGTCCTGTTTAATGCCCGAATCAACTTCTTCAATATATTTGTATTTTCATTAAACTGAACTTTTGGAATTCATATCCAATCACCTATGCTGGATCAGTATGGTATTTCTGAAGCATCAAAAGCTGGGACACATTGTGGGTGCCTGTTAATTCACGTGATAACATCAACCTACAGGTCTTATCTCCCACTTGTCCAATCTCTCAAAATATTCCATCCAGCGCAACTCAATTTACTTTCTTCCAAAAGTTCGTTATGTCCTTATTCTCTTAGGACAAGAAATGTTTTAACCATGTTAATTCACCAAGGGTGAATTCCAATACTTATCTATCTGCTCTGAGGTGTTCTTAATCTCTCATCCTTAACTAAACATCCTCAGAGACTTATTATCCAAAGTCGAAAATGATTCTATCTGTCACCCACTTTTTCTTATCCAATTTGGGGAACAACCCCTACAGCCATACACTCATATCTTGTTATCCCGATACTCAACTGCCAACTGTCGTTATTAGCGACTTTAATTAGAAATCAACTGATCATTCCAGGAGTTTATAAAATCAATGGCACACGCTTTCATCGGATCCTCCAGAACCTGTACAGTCCTCTCTGACTGACCATTTGTCTGAGGATGGAAAGCTGTGCTAATACTCAGTCGGGTTCCCATAGCTTCCTAAAAATATCCACACAGGTAGGAAGTGGAGCGGGAATCCCTATATGATACCATGCTCACTGGAACGCTACTTAATGTTCCACAATCTTTCTTATACCTGAATCCTCATACACACTTTGAGTATTTGGGGATTTCATAACCAGAAGGTGGGTGGGCTTAGTCATTCTGTCGGCTATCATCCAAATAGCCTCGTAATTCACCTGGGTTCTCTGTAACCCATCACGACATTCATGGAGACTTGCTGTCATTTTTCGTGCCGTGTCGATATAGGTAGGTGCTGCAATAACTCTGCAGACTTTTAATACTCTACCTTATTCTGCTGACATACTAGGCACTTTTCACAACCTCTACCATGTGTCTTTCCACATCTGACCACCAATACCCTTATCGAGATTTCGATATATAATCATTACTTTCCGTATGCACTGTATATCCCGAAGAGTGAGCTTCTGACAACATTACTATCTCATCAACTGTGGTCCTGGGGAGCACTTACACTGTCTCTGAACCTCTCTGTAAATCAAAATCATACTCTGTGAACTCTGTCACTGTACCCTTCTGAATCTGACCCAAGCTATCGACACCATGCCGATCATCACGCTAAGCCTGGCAAATCCGGGAACTCTCATCCGGTTCTAATCATCAGGCTAGCTGTCACACAATCACTGTCATCATCAGAAGGGATCACATCAATACTGAGGCTCACAACTGCATCTAGCAGCTCACGCTCCCTGACCATCATAACGTAATACCATTCCGAGGCTCTTTCTGCTCAAAGCATCAGCCTTTCCTTGGGTGGTACAATTTTCCCAATCAAAATCTCTCAGAAGCTCTAACCCACTACGTATTCTCATGTACACCTCTTTCTGTGAAAACAGATACTCGGGCTTTATGATCAGTGCATATCCACAATTTCTCACCATGTACATAATAGTACCATATCCTCGGTACAACTACTGTTACCAACTTTAAATCATAGGTCAGATAGTTTATTTCGTGATCAAGGAGTTGTCTGACTCCATACTTGACTATCTTCCCATTATACATTAATACACAGCTCCATCATAATTTCGAGGTATCTATACTCACTGGGAATCTCTTGAGCTGTTGGGTATAGTGAAATTATCACGGTGGTCAGTTTATACTTTACTACACCGAAATTTATATCACATCCATCATCTTATTTATATCTCATTCCATGACCACGTTTTCATAATTAAACGTGTCAACAAGGATATCCTTTTAGAACTCGCAGCAACCATCTGCAAAAGCAATTTCCCATTATTACTTATAAATCGCCTTAGACTTTAACTACACCCGGCATATCACCGATACTGCTGATTACAATTCCAATCCTTGACTTATTTACGCATAAGTGTATAAGATCCTTCTCAACCGCTTACGTTTTCAGGTACTAGCCTGCGTCATTTCCTTTTCTTATCTCAACGGTTCTTATTAAATTTTTACTATGATAATCTTTATGATTTGTCGAATTTTAATATTCTTATCATCTTAGTAAATGTATCCTAATGCTAAAGACATTTATTATGACGATCGACTTCTCGTTATAGGTTATATATATATATATATCTAGACGCTGTCAAGTCTTCAGGCGGGGAGGTATTTTAAAATACCTTTTTTAGCCCTCAGACTTAACCACAACTACTGGTTATGGTTATACCCATCTTTATCCTTGGTTATAATTTATATTCCTTACTAATTGCTTAATCCCAATTACTTCATATCGTAAGGATGTTCTTACCTAGCATACGCCTCTTACTCCAATACGTCTTGTATTTAGAATCTACCTTATCTTAAAGATTTTCTCCTTTGCGTATCAATTATAATAAAACTCTTGTCTTTATTCATTCTGTGAGTACAATCCCTTCCTCCTGTAAATTCAACTGTTGCACCCCTGTTTTTAACTTAAAGTCTCAATATCCCTATTCCGTTTATTAATCCTCCTCTATTGGGATACTCATTTATCTGTATTGCGCCCAATGATGTAGGCATTCATGCCTTTTACTCACTTATATGCGAATGAAGGCGGTATGAATAAATATGTGGCACCAGGATCAATAAACATATGTACTTTATTATTCATAACAAGTGTGGTATCTCACACCACATCCATGAAACATCAATAGTGTCCTGGTCCAAGACATCCTCTCGCCTTCGTCCAACAACCTACTTTCCTTTTTCTTTTTGGCTAGGGCCTCTCTTTTCGTTGCGGCTATACCAACGAAGTTGTTCTGTCTCTTTACTTTTCTGTGGGACGATCTCGCCCAATTCTGTGCAATCAAATCAATGGTCCGTCTTATCACACTTAACGGCCATTTTCATCTATACCGTGTAGGTATAAACCTTCCTTCCGTGGTATCCACCACACATCTCACACTGCTTACAGTGCTCACACTGCTACACTGCTTCGTAGCAGGTCGAGGTCCGCCAATCACAATGCCCCTCAACAGTGCCAAAATTGGATGCACTAGGGCCTTACCAATTATCTCAGCCCATAACTCATCAAATCTAATCTTTAACCAATTTCCATTTTCCCATTTTGACATCTCTGTCATTTCTCGATTCTCTTTCTGTCTCTATTTCAGCCCTCATTACCTTTCCCAATCTCAGAGGCGTGCGATTCATATTCTTATTTACCGAACTGTAAATCTGCGCACTGCCTCGGTATAGGTAATATCTCACGGGCTAATCGGACTCTAATTGAAAATCTGAGCCCTTCCATAAACTTTTAGACATCTCGACTGTCACTTGTTCATAGTGTCGAGGTAATATCTGCCCAGAATAAAATTGAGTCTCATACTCATAATTAAATCAAATCCTCTGGGTCAGAGTGAGGACTTTAATCCGAAATTTCCTTTAAATAATGTCCGGGATGTTCTGTCACCGGAATACATCCATAAACAATTCTCATCTTAGCTCTGAATGTTTAACACTTAAGATGGGTCGAGCGGGTTTCCACCAATGTTCCGCTGCGCCCTTTGATCTCATTCATAATCTGAGCAATTAGCTCCTCAAAATAATCTCCACACTCCGCTCCAATCTCGCGAAGCGTGTCTCAATACTGTCCGATCTCTCTGTCGGACTCTGTGGGGCATACTCAACATTAGCCTCCATTTCAATTTCATCCTGGTTCTCACAGGTCATCTCAGCACGACTTAGCAGACTCAGGTCTACCTCTACGACCTCTGCCTCGTGCACTATCTCATCTGACGCGACTCATATTAAGCATTCCTACATTCTCAACCATTTCTTAGTCAAGCCCATCTTGATATACACTATTGTATCTAACTAAGCACAGTAACACGGGGATGTAATTTCCTAATTACTGACACTGACACACATCAGACCAATTGTGCTCTGATACCACCTTTATATGTCACGACCCAAACTACCCAAAATATCAGAGTTAATTTTTCGCGTTTTTATTATTTTCTTACTTAAATTCTCACCTGTCCTCGAATCGTGACCAACACTCCACTAATAATTGGCTGTGCGTCAATGCCAGTCCCACCATACATCTACCCTAGTACTTATTTCTTCTCCAGTTATTTATAATTGTTATATTATTTATACATCCCCTAAAGTTACTTACAAACATGTTACTGTGCTATGCTTATGTAGATACAATATGTTCAAGTGTATATATACCTTATGTCGATGGGTAGCAGCGGATATCCGGAATGCAGTACTGAGTCGTCGCGACTTCAACTGGAGATTATCTGTGGGAGAAAATGAAAGGGGTGAGCACATCAAGCTCAGTAAGGCAATCCTACGAACAAGTAGGTAACCATACTACCTACATGAACGTGGTGCCATGCATAAACCACCCTTTCTCCACACATTTTAAAACAAATGATATGCGTCATGATGTTATGTAAATCAAGTTGCACGGAAAATTCAACATGCAATTCATTTTAAATCATTTCTTTCCCATTTAAAATTTCACAATGAAGTCAGGACTCGACCTCTCCTTCGGGTGATCCTGACTCACACAAAACCATGAAAATTGAGTCTCTCAAAAGCATCGATATCGAAAACATACGTATATATATATACAAGATATGAGACTAGGCAATACTGTATATCGGTAATAACCAGGACTGGCCAATATGTCCTCGTGAGTCCCTCTAGCTTCACGGATCCCAGTGTGCGAGGTCTCACCCTGATCGGGAACTGCCCGGGAGGTGGATCAATCCAACCCGTCAGTCTTATCCGATCTCACGCATCCGAAGATGCCGTATCCAAAGATACCCCGTATCACAAAGATACCGTATCACAAAGATACCCCGTATCACAAAGATACCGTATCTGAAGATACCCTGTATCACAAAGATACCCTGTATCATAAAGATACCGTATCCCAAGATACCCTGTATCACAAAGATACCGTATCCGAAGATACCCCACGGTACATCGTACTCCATGCTACTTGCACGGTACATCGTACTCCATGGACCCATATCACTCTAGGTACTCCAGCCCAAATGGCCTGCTTCCCACAGAGGTTTTCATAACTCAATACTCGTTGCCATGTCTCAAAACGCACGTGCGAGCCTATTAAATCGGTGACACACAGTCTACCCGATGCTCCAAGCACGGCTCATCGTATGTTCTCATAAAAATCAGTGCGAGCGATGCTCAGCACTCTCATCAAATCAAGTAAACTTGGCAGAGCCCGCTTTACATCTCCACAAGGCCGCCAACCTCATCCCTCACTCTCACCCTACTTAAGAGGTCTTTTGAGCCTGTTGGGCCTTTTGGCTGACTCCAAGGGCAGACAGCGCTACTCCACAAATCCAGTAAAACTAGTGCGAGCTATGCTCAGCACTCTGTATATAAATTGTATGAAAATCTTATAAAATCTGGTGCGAGTTAGACTCTAGCACCGTGTCACGCAAAAGCATGTGAAATCTGGTGCGAGTTATACTCTAGCACCTATGCATGTAAAACTCTAGTGCGAGCTCTCGCTCCAGTACTAATGCATGCATCACACAAATCAAACATCGTGCGAGCTGAGCTCTAGCACGTCACATGTAAATAAAAACATGTAGGCGGCTCGGTTATTTCCAAATAGTTTTCACAGAAATCACAACAATTAAGATATGCAATGCTATGCATTTTTCTTTAAAAGTGAGCCAGCCTACTCATGCATGCGTTGAAATACCTCCAGAACGAGCAGGAACTTCTTGTCCTTGCTCCTCCCAATTTTTTTCCTAAATTTTTAGATTCTACCCTTAACAAGGGTATTTTAGTAATTTTGCCCATTCGGGGCACTAAAATTGTTCTTCGACCTCTAGACCCTTCAGTTAATTTTAAAGAACTGCGTATGAATTTAAAATTGCGTAAAGTTACCTCTAGCAGTCCGCAGAATTCCCTTACCTTATTTTCCTGTCGAGTCTGACCTTTTCTTTCCCAATGTTGTCTCGTCGCGCAGTCCGTTATGCTCCCAATCAAATGCCCGGAACTGCGTATTAATATTCCTCAGGTCAGATATTATGCAATTTAATCGTATTTAATCTTTTCTGGGCTTAATTTAAATCGTTGGGCCCATTTACTCCTATTGGGCCCGATTGTACCTTAATGGCCTTAATCGGCCTTAAGCCCATTTACCACTTAATTTTCACTTTATCGAGGCCTATTGGGCTCATTGGGCCCACCAATAATTTATCGGACCTCGTTCTAATTCTCGAATAGCTAAATTTAATATTTACGACAATTTAACTAATTTTCCATAATTTAATTCAATTTATGCGAAAATTGAATCAAAATCATGCATAACGAGGTAATTGTCGTAAATGGGGGCCACTTACCCGAGATTCCATGCTAGTCCGTAAATCGAGGCTGTCTCGAGCTGTCGTTGGATGCCAATTATCGAGCTACACAATTCCACAATTTTTCCGGGTAAGTTTTCAGTCCAAAATTAATTAAATTAAATACTCCAAAATTTAAATCGGGTCAATTTGACCGCTTATCGACTTACCCGAAGCTCGATTGCATCATAGGAATTTTCTCCAATTTTTTCTCTTTCTTTTTCCCTTTTTTTCTTCCTTTTTTCCTCTCTTTTTGGCTGAACCGGTTCAGTCTGGTTCGGACCGGTTCAGACCACCGATTTTCTCCGGTTCGACCGGTTCACCGCCGGTTCACTGCCTTGCCGGTCGGTTCTCCGCCGGCTTCCACCGCCAGTAGCTCCGCAAGGCTGTTCGAGTCTCAAATCTGGCCTCGGTTCGCCTCAACGTCGCCGGAATGCCGCCGGTCCGGCTGTTCTCCTCTTCGCCGTCGGACCCGTCTCCCTCTTTTGGTCGTCGCCGGCGATTCCCGCCGCCTCGTCGGGTGCTATCGATCTCAAAAGCACCGCCGTCGCCTGGGCTCTAGAAATCGGGCCTCGTTTTCGGCCGGATCGCCGCCGTTCGCCGCCGGTGGCCGCTTCTTTCCCGCGGCCTTTCTCTCCTCCGATCGGCTTCCTCCGACGTCGGTAGGCTGAACCGTCGATACCATTGAGATCACCGGCCTCCCCTCTTTCTTTTTCGGCCCTTGGTCGGGCCGTTGGCCGCCGGACGTTGGTCGGGCCTCTCCTCGGTTTCGGGCTTCGTTTTCCGTTTCTCATTTTCGCGATTTTCGCGTTTTCAGCCCCTTTTTTTTTCATTAATTTATTTTTATTAATTTTATTATTATTTTTATTTATTTTAATTATTTTACTATTCCTTAAAATACATTAAAATTACCCAACTATCTCTTAAAATTATTATTAAATTCTAAATTTATCAATTTAATTTTATTTAATTTATTTATTATATTTTAACCTCTTTTTCGGGTATAATTTTCTCTTATTTTTGGGATATTGTCCCGGGTGACTTTTCGATATATTTTTCGATTATTTTCGAGATTATTTTTCCGAACTAAAAATTCCAATTAATCCCGATTAATTCCAATAAATTAATATCTTGATCAATTTAACCCCAAATAAATTTATTTCATCTTTATTGACCAAGATTTCTCAAATCCATATTTTTAATTAAATTTCCTTATCGAAATTATACCGACCTTTGGTCTTTTGACCATTTTACCCTTGCACGTGTTCGGGATTAATTTAACCCGACTTCCTTCATACTTTCTCCATCTTTTCTTATTTAATTTCCGTATTTTAATTAAATTCGGGTCTTACATTTATGCACAGGTAATTGATCACGAAATAATGAGTGGGAGAAAATGTCATCCACGGAGGCAGGCAAAGCCTTTTCCACCATTTCCCCACTAGCCAGAAAGCCCTAATACCTGAATAATGAGGCTTGAGCAAGGTATGTAGAGTATGAGAGAGGGCTTAGGGCATTCACTGCCATGTTTGCCCAACAATTCAGGGTAAATACTTTAGATACTGGTGCTACTACCCCCACACCCACTCCTCCACCTCCTCTACCACAGGTTCCTCCGGTAGCCCCAGCTTCTGAGCTTTCAGTCCCACAGCCCAAAGATGATAGGGATACTCAAAGACTAGAAGACTTTCTTATGATAAACCCCAAAACTTTTATAGGGGCTAAGGATCTAGTTAAAGCGGAAGAGTGGCTGGTGGATATCGAGACGGCATTCCAGTATTTGGGGTATACGGATGCTAAAAGGGTAACCATGGCCAGTTATATGTTGGCCAAGCTAAGGTTTGGTAGAGGTCTTCTCAGATAGTTCTGGCAAACAGTCAGTCAGCTATTTCTTAGGATGCCTTTCTTAATGCATTTAGGACCCAGTATATTTCGCGCACTGCCAAGAAAAAAGGCAGATGAAATTTTTAAATTTGGTTTAGGGTAGCATGTGTCAGACCCGTGTTTTCGATTTACGTATGTAGCTTGTTCCTTATGATTCCTATGTGTATGAACACTTTCTTTCATAGTTGAATCATAAGAAGAGTATTTACTATCATGCAATTGACTATTTAAGAAATTAAAAATGCATGTAAGCTACATAACAGCAAGATAAGGGTTACGTTGATTCCCGAACGAGTGCAGGGGTAAAACGATCAAATGACTGAAATCCGATATAATTTTGATAAGACAATTTCATTACAAATATGAAATTGAGGAATCTTGATCAAAATCGATGAAAATATTTAATTGCGAGTCCAATTGATCGAGATATAAATTTATTAGAATTTATCAAAATTTTTGCCTCGAAAAATGAGGCCAAAAATAGTGAAAAAATATATCGAAAAGGTAAAATCGGACTGATAAATTCATTTAGGGATTAAATGAATTTAATATGATTTTTTGAGATATTTTGTGATATTTTGGGATTTTTATTATTATTTTAATGATTAAAATAATTATAAAAATATATTATAAAAAAAGAAATTGAAAATCAAAAAATTGGAAAACTGATTGAAAATTGAGGAGAGAGAAGAGAGTAAATTGACGGAAGCAAGCTAAGGAAGAGAAACCACCGGACGACCACCATCCGACGACCAGCAGCCAGGCTAGAGCTCGAAAAAGGTAGGGGACATTAGCGCGCACCCATCGGCACAGGTATCGTGCCTTACCGATGCTGGACGTCGACGAATCAAAGAGAAATTGTTGCGGAGGAAAAGGAGGAATCCGGTTGCCATCGGCAATGCTTGGTCTTGATCGAGGCAAGCTAACGTCCCCAAGTTGTGGCGCGTTGAACGGCAGCAGCGGCACTCGGAGAACCGGTCGAATGACACTGGCACGACCGAAGAAGCCCTAAATCAGTCAGTGGTTCAGTGAAGAAGCTTCTGCGCTGAACCGGATCGACCTGTTCAGCCAAGGAGAAAAGGGGAAAAGAAGAAAAAAGAAAGAAAAGAAAAAGAAAAATTTTTAGGATTTGACCAGACTTCGGGTAAGTCGATACGAGGTCAAAAGTGACCGATTTCATTTTTGAGAAATTTATTTAAATTATATTTAATCAAAAATTGACCCGAAAATTAAATATACAAAATTGTGCAGTTCAACGATAACTTCCGAACTTGAGCCCGATCGAACTTCGATTTACATATCATCGCATAATCTCGGGTAAGTAAAGCTCATTTACGAGAATTTATGTGATTATTGCATATTTAAGATTTATTTTACGCATTTCAGATAAAATTTTGCATTTTGTGAATTATATTCAAAATTTCGAATTAACTGTCGTAAATGATATACGGGCTATCCAAAGAGATTGGAATAAAACCCAATGGGTATTGATGGGCCCAATGAGTCGATAGACCCTGATGAAGGGAAACAATATATGGAAAACAGGCTTAATACGGATTAAGGCCCAATTAAAGTGTTTGAGGCCTATTAAGGATTAGTAAAGCCCATTAAGCGAAATAGACTGTATTTAATGTGAAATACAATAGGAAAAGTGTAATTAACCTGATAAATGGTTATATGCAGCTCCAGAGATTATTGGAGGAGCAAATCGGACTGCTGGATCGTGCAGCGTTGAGAAGGTAAATTTCTCGAGTGATTGCAGGTAAGGGACTTTTGTGAGTAGTTAGAGATATCTGCACGTATTTTCATATACTTTTAGATTCACTTAAAAACTCTGAGGGTCAGGAAAAGTGAATAATAATTATTGTAACTCGATAGTGCCAAATTACGATTTTACCTTTAGTTAGGAAAAAAGTCAACTTTTGTGAAAAGTTGTAAAAAGCATGGAAACCACCATTTTGAGTGTTTTACTACTGTTTAGCAAAAGAATAAATAGATGGGCTAATGATTTTAAGGTTGATGTGAATAAAGCACACTTTATAGTGCTGATTTTGATATTTTGAAAATCGTCCCTTTTTAAAGAGCCATCTATCATATTATATGAGGATAAATCGTGTTAGAGTACAGCTCAAACTTGATTTCATAAATTTTCCACATATATTAGTGCTGGATTGTGATTCACACTAAATTTCCATGACATTCATGATAAAGTACATGAGTTATTACTCGTACTCAGTTTTATATGATATATGCATGAGAGAGTGCTGGAGTGATTAGCTCGACTCAAATTTTCATGAGATGCATGATAGAGTGCTAGAGTGTTGCTCTTACTCGATTCTTCATGATTTATAAATGACATAGTACTGAAGCTATTGCTTGTACTTGATTTAATGAGTTTTGTGCATAGCATGGTACTGGAGGTATTGCTTGTACTTCATTTAAAACATGAACTATGCATTGACCTAGTTGCTGGAGGTTTACTCGCACTAGAGTTTGAGTTTGTGATATGAAACAGTGTTTAAGCGGAGTGTCGATTATGAGTCATGCTCAAAGGCACGTAATGTAATGTGATATATAATAAATGTTGAAAAATCATACTTGATTTCGTCGTGTAGAATGAGTGTCACACTATAAGAGGTTCGCATGTGATTTAGAGACGTGGTATATTATTCCATGGTTGGAGGGCTAAGACCTATTGCAGACACCCCGACTGTGATGTAGGGTCCACGGAGTACGTTGCACCGTGCATGTAGCATGGAGTACACTGTATCGTGTGGTGTTGTGGAGTTGAGGAGGATATAGCTGGCGATTGTGATGGACTGACCCCCTTCCCATTGCAGCAGTGATGCCCCACACACTAAGATTCCGTGTAGCCTGGGATCACCTTTTCGAATATGGCCATAGTCCAAGATACTATTTACATTTTCACCATAGAGTCTCACATGATATATCACCTGATTGACTGATTTATTTATGACACGGATAGACTTGAGGGATGGGTTGGAATCCAATTGTTGTGATGTGAATATTTTAAATGCCATATTTACTGTGATTTAAATATACATGGCATGATTTATCTAAAGGTATTGTGATATTATAAAGATGCATTATTTTTCACTACATGCCTACATTTGAGAAAGCAAGCATGATTTCTGTACATGGGATTTAATTTTTACAAGTATATATATATATATTTAAAGACATGGTTTTAAAGTAAGTTAAGGAAATGATATTTTCGAGGCATAGCATTATTTTGAGTAGATAGTGTAGATGTCTACTTGCTTGCCTGATTTCCTTACTGAGTACGTTCTATGCTCACCCCCTTTCTTTACATCTCTCTACAGAGCATCAGCAGTCGAGCGAGTGAGCTTGAGGGATAGTATTCCTTTTGTCCGCTGCTATTTCCTATCGATCGACAGGTATACATATTTTATATCGTTATGTATCTAAACATAGAAACAGTACAGTGATGTATATGATATATATGGGGAAGGCATTTATATTAGATTTTATATAATCTCACATGTATTATGAAAGAAGTTACAGTTAGTAACAGTATATTGATATGTATGTATGATAAAGGATGATATGGTATGCAAGGAAGTCACCATTGAATCACAGCCCAACCATTGATGAGAGGAAAAGTAAGTTAAAAATGCAAAAAATTTGTAGTGGTTTTGGTTAAGTCAGGAAGGGTCTTAACAGAATGGCATCGGAGCAGAGGTTAGTTTGATGTGAGTCGGTGTTAGAAAATAGGAAAGTGTACATCCCCATAGTATTGTTCTATGTTTATATATAACTATGTATACCAGATAGGAGACGAACTAATTCATGATTGTGAATGCAAGAACTTTGCCTATATGGTAAATACTCGTAGTGGTAGAGGGACGAGAGGTAGGGCTCGAGGCCGTGGAGATAGGCTTGAGAGATTAGCTGTTGCCGAACCATTACCTACCCATGAGACTCTAAGTGCTAGAGGCACCAGAGTGTTTTGAGATGCGCTTTACGAGATTAGATCGTAGTCTAGAGATGAAAGTAGAGATATTGGCACAGACGATGCCAAACAAGCAGGGATGGGAGGCAGGAGCTACGACAGGAGAGGCAGTTGCCCCTGATACACCTACATAGATAGCTCATGCATCGAGGACTGTAGATACTCCTACACCCCCACCAGTTTCAAGTAGTAGTGGATTAGGATACGGATGCGATCTGCATCGGTTTCGAGAGTTCTATAAGTTTAGACCTCCATCTTTTAGTGGGGTCAAGGACCCTATAGCTGCTGAGGAGTGGGTTGCTGAGATGAAGAAGCTTTATGGATTCTTTGAGTGTACGACATCGATGATGGTCGTATTTGCTGCGTTCCTACTGAAGGGAGCTACAGAGCATTGGTGGAAGTTCACCAGACCCATATTGAGAGCCCGACATACTAATATTAGTTGGGAGATATTTTGGGATGCCTTTAGGAGGCAGTTTGTTCCAGATACCACACAGCGGAAACTACAGGCTGAGTTTTTAAGACTGAACTAAGGGAGTTTATCCGTGGATGAGTATGAGACTCGATTCCTATCTCGAGGGAGATATGACCCAGATACCATGTATATGAGGCCAGGAAGGTCTACAGGTTCATCGATGGATTGAGACCGATTCTGTGATCTAGGTTGGTCCCATTAGATATAACCACCTATGAGGAAGCAGTGCACAGGGTGCAACTGTGCGAGTAAGATTATGAGAGGAATGCTTTCAAGTTTGGGAAGTTTAGCCGGAGTCAGGATATCCAGAGGAAGAGGCTGGCTAGAGATAGAGATTTTAGTTATCGAGGAGGGAGGAAACTCTTCGGTAAGAGATCATGGGTGGAGGAGGCACGGGAGAGACTTGCTAGACCTCTTGCTTATCTGACCATAGCTCTAGCAAAGGGTATTGTCATAGGAGGACAGAGACCTACTACCGATCAGTGTAGAAGATGCAGTAGGCAACATGGAGGTAGAGTATGTTCGTTGACTCCTATAGTGTGTTTTCGATGTGGAAAACAGGGGCATATTGCTAGAGCTTGCCTAGAGATGGTTGATACTGCTCCACTGAAGGGCAAGGAGCCAGATAGAGCTCCAGTTGATCCTTCTGCTTCGAGGAGGAGAGCAACAGTAGAAGAAAAGGGGAAGCAAGTGATTGGTCGAAGGCGCGTACATGCTTTGGACAAGAGGACAGCTGATGCTTCATCGGATGTGATACGAGGTTTCATTGCATACGTGGTAGATATGGATAAGACCCATCCGGAGTTGTTAGATATTACTGTGGTCAGTGAGTACCCAAATGTTTTTTCTGATGAGTTGTCAGGGTTACCACCAAACAGAGAGATGGAGTTTTGTATAGATTTGGTGCCTAGTACGGAGCCTATGTCAGACCCAGATTTTTGTAGCTTATTTCCTTATGATTCCTATGTGTATGAACACTATGTAATTATGGTTGAATCATAAGAAGAGTATTTATTAGACTTGAAGTGTTATTGAAATGAATTAACACGCAAAAGCTACATAAAATGCCTAATGTGGATGATGAGTATCACAGGCTAAACCGAGTCATTCTAAATCATTCTGACTGAAAATAAGAACTAAAAATAAGAGGGCGTAGTGAGCTCATGAAGGAAAGTCAGCTTGATTTAGACCCGAACATACAAAACGAGAGTAAAAGCTAAAAAGGGTAAAATGGACCTTTTCGGTGAGAAAAGGAGTTTCGGGTGAAATTATCCACCGAGAGCGGTTGGGATATAAAGACGAGAGTGTAAGACATAATATATGACACTTTCGAAAATTGGAGAAAAAGTCAACTTAGTCAATGGTTAAGGAAAAAGTCAACTATAGTTAAGAAAGTGGACTTTTACCATAGTTGACTAATTAAGGTTAGAAATTAACCTAAGTGTGGAGAAAAATATGGGAAAAAATATTCTTGGCTAGAATACAAGATAATCATCCCCTGAAGTAAGGAAAATTTATTCGGAAGGATTCCGGAATAAATTTAATGGTTAAAAAAGTAATGGGCCTAAGGTGAAAATTTTAAAGCCCATTAAGGTATACTAAAAGTATATCGAAATTCTTAGGTCCTTTAGACCGAATTGTTGGACCAAATGATCGGCCAAATTTTGAGACAACAAAAGGCCCGAGGTATAGTAAAAATTTCAGCCCGAAAGCCCATTAGGAAAGCCCAAACCGAGAAGCCCAATTGGAAAAGCCCATGAGATAAATATCTAACCATAGTTAAAGTTAACTATGACTCATAAGGTGACTCATAAGGTGACTCATGGTTCAGATTTGGAAAGTCAAGCATAGTGGCTGAAAAGTAAGGCTTAATGGCTAAGTAAGTGGCTTATAAATGCAGCCACACCATTGTCTTCTTCATCACACATTTCCGGCTAGAGAAGAACACCATTGAAACATAACCATCCAAGCTTCTCTCACTAGAAATCACTAGGAATTAGACATATTTGGAACTTGCATTCTTCATGGAAGTTGTTCCAAATTGAGAGGAGATTAACATATGTTGGATTTGGCTATCAAGGAGCCATAGAGTGCAAACCGAGAGCCTACAAAGATTCGGCCAAAAGGAGAACACTACAATTGGTATATTTTCTAATTTCCAATTTCATATATGTTAATGTATGAATGATTTCAAGTATGTTGATATATGTTTTAAGCATTGAAACATATTAAATCACCATTAAGAGGGTTAGGCCGAGAGTGATCAATGAGATATTGAAATATGTCAATTGGATTTTAAGACATAAATGGATTAGTATACATGTATTAATGTTAATGGTATAATTAGAATTAATCAAATTGATTAATTAATACATGTAAATTGTTGGCAACCAAGGTGTTTGATAAAATACCTAAATGAACAATATGATGATTGGTAATGTTGCCCACCAAGTGTTTGTGAAAATGCCTAAGTGAAAATGGCTAGGAAATAGGCATGTAAGGCATGCCATGGTGGAAACCGAGAATGGCTAAGCTCTCGGCCAAGGCATGTGGCCGAGAGGCCCAATGGGCCAAGCCCAATATTTTTAGGCCCAATAGGGTGTAATGGGCCTAAGACAAGCCCAATAAGAGTTGGTGGGCCCCACAAACCCAATAGGCCCAACAAAAGTGAATAGTAAAATGGAAATGGACTTAAGGCCTAGTTAGGCCCATTAAGGATTTTTAAGGCCCATTAAGGGAAATTAAACTGTATTAATGTGTAATACAGTAGGAAAATGATAATTAACCTGAGGAATGGTTATTTACAGCTCCGGAGGTTACATCGAGAGCTGATCGGACTGCGGGATTTAGTAGCACCGAGGAAGTGAGGTCACGTGACGTGATCCGAGGTAAGGGACTTTTGCGAGTAGTTAGAGATACCTGCATGTATTTTCAACTGCTTCTGCATTCACTTAAAAACTCTGAGGGTCAGAGAAAGTGAATAATAATTATTGCGACCCGATAGTGGCAAATTACGATTTTGCCCCTAGTTAGTCAAAAAGTCAACTTTTGTGAGAAGTTGCAAAAAGCATGGAAAATACTATTGTGAGTGTTTAAATGCTATTAGCATCAAAATAAATAGATGGGCTAATGATTTTAAGGTTGATATGACTTAAGCACACTTTTAGTGCTGATTTTGATGTTTTATAAACAATCCCTTTTAAATAGCCATCTATCATATTATGTAAGAATGAATCGTGCTAGAGCATGGCTCGCACTGGGATTCATATGTTTTCCACATACATAGTGCTGGATTTTGATACGCACTAGATTTTCATGACATGCATGATAGAGTACTGGAGTTTTACTCGTACTCAACTTTAAATGATATATGCATGACAGAGTGCTGGAGCGATTGGCTCGTACTCGATTCTTCATGGTTTATACATGACATAGTACTGGGAGCTATTGCTCATACTTGATTTTGATATTGTGCATAGTATAGTACTGGGAGCTATTGCTCGTACTTGATTTAATACATAAACTATGCATTGACCTAGTTGCTAGAGATTGCTCGCACTAGAGTTGAGTTTTGTGATGTAAAACAGTGTTTGAGCGGAGTGACGACTGTGAGTCGCACTCAAAACGCACACTGTATGTGATATGTAATACATGTTAAAAACTCATGCCTGAGACCTTGCGTGACTGTGTGTCATAGCTAGAGAGGATATCCGCATGAGGTTGGTATAGACGTGGTATGATATTTCCACAGGCGCGAGGGCTAAGACCTCTGTTAGGCACCCTGACTGTGATGTTGATATGTTCCACGGGTGTGAGAGCTAAGTCCTATGGTAGGCACTCTGGCCGTGAGAACGGGTCCACGGGTGTACTTTGTACCGTGTCTGAGTGGCACGAGGTGTACGCTGTACCGTGTGTTGTTATGGAGTTGAGGAGGATATAGCTGGCGGTTGTGATGGACTGACCCCCCTCCCATTACAGCGGTGATGCCCCGCACACCTAGTACTGTGTTGCTTGGGATCACATCGGATATGATCATAATCCAGGATACTATTTACATGTACCACAGAGTCTTACATGATATATCACCTTGGTTGATTTACTGATTTAAACTACGGACAGACCTGAGGGATGGGTCGGACTCCGATTTGTGTTGTGAATCATTTGATGCCATATTTATATGTGATTTAAATATACATGGCATGATTTACATAAAGGCATGATTTATATATAAATGCATTGTGTTGCACTACATGCCTACTTTTGAGAAATAAAGCATGATTTTTGTACATGGGATTTATTCTGTACAAGTACATATATATTATATTTCAAGACATGCTTTTAAAGTGAGTAAGGAAATAAATGCTTTCAAGGCATAGCACTATTTTGAGTAGATAGTGTGGATATCTACTTGCTTGCCTGATTTCCTTACTGAGCGCGTTATGCTCACCCCTTTTCTTTACATCTCTCTACAGAGCGTCAGTAGAGCGAGAGTTATCGCGGGAGAGTGTCCCAGAGTCCACTACTAGTTCCTATCGATTCATCAGGTATACTTATTATGTACAGTTGTGTATCTAAACATAGAAACAGCATAGTGATGTATACATTATATATTATGGGGAATGTGAATGTATTCGTATTAGATTTTATAAAATCTTACATGTATAATAAAGGCAGCTACAGTCAGAATTAATATATTGACATGTATGTATAAGAATGGATATTATGGTAAGTGAAGACTCTGACATCGAATCACAGCCCAACCAGTGAAGAGAGGAAAGGTAAGTTAAAAATGTGAAAAATTTATTGTGGTTTTTAGTTAAAGTCAAGGATTGAAATTGGGGTCTTGACAGCCTATTTCGAGACGATCATATCGCATGGCCTTAGTTGAGCTGGAGGAGCTCAAGAGGCAGTTGCAAGAGCTGTTGGATAGGGGTTTTGTTCGACTGAGTGTTTCACCATGGGGAGCACCAGTTTTGTTCGTGAGGAAGAAGAATGAGAGCCTCCGATTGTGTATAGATTACCGATTGTTGAATAAGGCCACCATCAAGAATAGGTATCCCCTTTCATGCATTGACGACTTGTTAGATCAGCTTCAGGGAGTACAGGTCTTTTCCAAGACTGATCTGAGGTCTGGGTATCATCAATTGAGAGTTCGGAGTGAGATGTACCCAAGACAGTGTTTTGTACCCGATATGGCCATTATGAGTTCTTGGTCATGCCATTCGGATTGACGAATGCTCCAGCTGCTTTCATGGCTTTGATGAACGATGTGTTCAAGCCATATTTGGACTAGTTTGTTATCATCCTCATCGATGATATATTGGTGTATTCGAGATCCAAGGAGGAGCATGAGGAGCACCTCAGGATCGTATTGCAGACTCTACGAGAGCAGAAGTTATATGCTAAGCTTAGTAAGTGTGACTTTTGGTTGTCACAGATCTCGTTTTTGGGACATGTTGTATCGAAGGATGGTGTATCAGTTGATCCATCTAAGATAGAGGCTGTAGTTCAGTGGGAACAACCGAGGACAGTCACCGAGATCAGGAGTTTTCTGGGTTTAGCTGGATATTATCAGAGATTCCTTGAGGGATTTTCAAAGTTGGTTGCTCCATTGACACGTCTTACTCAAAAGAGTGTACCATTCGTATGGAACGAGGATTATGAGAAGAGTTTTGGGGAGTTGAAGCGTTGATTGACGACTGCTCCGATTCTCACTATCCCTACCAGCTCAGGAGGATTTACAGTGTATACCGATGCTTCGCATCAGGGACTGGGCTATGTATTGATGCAAGATGTGAGGGTAGTTGCTTATGGATCCAAACAGCTGAAGGATCATGAGAAAAACTATCCAACCCATGATTTGGAGTTAACAGTAGTAGTGTTTGCGTTGAAAGTATGGCGCCACTACTTGTATGGTGAGAAGTTCAGATATTTACTGACCACAAGAGCCTCAAGTATCTGTTCTCACAGAAAGAATTGAACATGAGACAGAGAAGATGGCTAGAGCTTCTGAAGGACAATGATTGCGAGATACTTTATCATCCGGGTAAGGTTAACGTTGTAGCTGATGCTTTGAGTAGGAAGAGCCTAGGGATGGTATCGTATATGATGATTAGGGAGCATGATTTGCTAGAGCAGTTTGCTAGCCTCAGTTTGGGAGTTGTGCCTTCTGACATGGATACAGGCTATGTGATAGCTAGTCTACGCTTGTAGCCGGATCTGTTGGACAGGATCAGAGTGGCTTAGCAGACTGATCCGTTCTATATGGATGTGAGTGGTCAGATGCAGAAGGGCACCGTGACTGATTTTGAGTTGAGTTCTGATGGACTACTAAGGTTTAGAGGCAGATTGTGTGTTCCCGAGGATCCAGGACTTAGGAGATTGATATTGGCAAATGCTCATTCGTCGAGGCATATGTTACATCCGGGGAGTAACAAGATGTATCAGAACCTCCGGAAGGTATATTGGTGGTTGGGTATAAAGAGAGATGTAGCGAATTTTGTGGCAAAGTGTCTCATATGTCAGCAGGTGAAGGTAGATGATCAGAAACCTGCAGGGTTATTGTAGCCTCTGCCTATATTGACATGGAAATGGGAGCATATCACCATGGATTTCGTGAAGGGTTTATCGAGAACCCGTAGTAATCACGATGCTATATGGGTAATCGTGGACAGATTGATGAAGTTAGCCCACTTCCTAGCTATGAGAGTTATCGATACTCTTAGTTCATTAGCAGAGCTATATGTAGGCGAGGAAGTGAGGTTACATGGTGTACCAGTGAGCACAGTCTCTGATCGCGATTCCCGCTTCACTTCCCTTTTTTGGGGACATTTTTAAGAAGTCATGGGAACCCAGTTGAGTTTGAGCACCGCTTTACATCCTGAGACAGATGGTCAGTCAGAGAGGACTATACAGACTTTGGAGGATATGTTAAGAGCATGTGTGCTAGATTTTAGAGGCTCCTGGGATGACCACTTACCACTAGCTGAGTTCGCCTACAACAATAGTTATCATTCGAGTATTGGGATGGCACCGTTTGAGGCTTTATATGGCCGTAGATGTCGTTCCCCTATTGGATAGGAAGAAATGGGTGACCAAAAGATTTTCGCTCCTGACATGGTTACACAAGCATTTGAGGACGTCCACTTGATTGTAGAGAGACTGAGGATAGCTCATAGTAGATAGAAGAGTTACGCTGACAGGAGATGAAGGCCACTAGAGTTTGCAATTAGTGAATCCGTGTTTTTGAAAGTTTCTCCTTCCAAGGGCATAGCAAGATTTGGAAAGAGAGGAAAGCTAAATCCTTACTATATTGGACCCTTTAAGATACTTGATCGAGTGAGAGATAAGGTTTATAGGCTGGCATTGCCACCGGACTTATCAGGTGTCCATAACGTCTTCCACATATCGATGCTTCGAAAGTATCATCAGGATCCAGCACATGTGATTAGTTACGAGCCATTGGAGCTCCGAGAAGACATTTCATATGTTGAGAGACCGATTCGAATATTGGATAGGAAGGAGAAGGTATTAAGATCGAAGACTATCGGATTAGTGAAGGTTCTCTGGCAGCATCATACTTCAGAGGAGGCTACTAGGGAGCTAGAGAGTCTGATGCGAGAGAAGTACCCTCATCTATTTGATGATTGACTTGGTTCTAATTTGGAGGACCAAATTTTCTGAGTAGGGGAGGATTGTCAGACCCGTGTTTTCGATTTACGTATGTAGCTTACTCCTTATGATTCCTATGTGTAGGAACACTTTATTTCATAGTTGAATCATAAGAAGAGTATTTACTATCATGCAATGAACTATTTAAGAAATAAAAAATACATGTAAGCTACATAACAGCGAGATAAGGGTTGCGTTGATTCCCGAAAGAGTATAGGGGTAAAACGGTCAAATGACTGAAATCTGATATAATTTCGATAAGACAATTTCATTAAAAATATGAAATTGAGGAATCTTGATCAAAATCGAGGAAAATATTTAATTTCGAGTCCAATTGATCAAGATATAAATTTATTAGAATTTATCGAAATTTTTGCCTCGAAAAATAAGCCCTAAAATAGTGGAAAAATAAACCGAAAAGGTAAAATCGGACTGATAAATTCATTTACGGATTAAATAAATTTAATATGATTTTTTGAGATATTTTGGGATTTTTAGGATTTTTATTATTATTTTAATGATTAAAATAATAATAAAAATATATTATAAAAAAAAGAAATTGAAAATCAGAAAATTGGAAAATTGATTGAAAATCGGGGAGAGAGAAGAGAGCAAATTGACGGAAGCAAGCTGAGGAAGAGAAACCACCGGACGGCTACCATCCGGAGACCAGCAGCCAGGTCAGAGGCTGAAAAAGGGAGAGGACATCGGCGTGCACACATCGGCACCAGTAATGCGCCTCACCGACGCCGGATGCCGGTGAATCGAAGAGAAATTGTCGGGGAGGAAAAGGAGGAATCCGACGGCCATCAGCAGTGCTTGCTCCCGATCGAGACAAACCAAACGTTCCCCAAGCTGTAGCGCTTCGAACGGCAGCAGCGGCACTCAGAGAACCGGTCAGTCGACGTCGGCACGACCGAAGAAGCCCTGAACTGATCGACAGTTCAGTGAAGAAGCTTCTGCGCTGAACCGGACCAGACCGTTTCAGCCAAGGAGAAAAGGGGAAAAAGAAGAAAAAAGAAAGAAAAAGAAAAAGGAAAATATTTGAGATTTCATCGAACTTCGGGTAAGTCAATATGAGATCAAAAGTGATCGATTTTATTTTCGAGAAATTTATTTAAATTATATTTAATCAAAAATTGACCCAAAAATGAAATATACAAAATTGTGTAGTTCGACGATAACTTCCGAACGTGAGCCCAATCGAACTTTGACTTGCGTACCATCCCATAATCTCAGGTAAGTAAAGCACATTTACGACAATTTGTGTGATTATTGCGTATTTAAGATTTATTTTACGCATTTGGGATTAAATTTCGCATTTAGTGAATTATATTCAAATTTTTGAATTAACTGTCATAAATTATACACGGGCTATCCAACGAGCTTGGAATAAAGCCCAATGGGTATTGATAGGCCCAACGAGTCAATAGACCCTAATGAATGGAAACAATACGTGGAAAATGGGCTTAATACGGATTAAGACCCAATTAAAGTGTTTGAGGCCCATTAAGGATTAGTAAAGCCCATTAAGGGAAATAGATTGTATTTAATGTGAAATATAGTAAGAAAAGTGTAATTAACCTGATAAATGGTTATATGCAGCTCCAGAGATTATTGGAGGAGCAAATCAGACTGCTGAATCGAGTAGCGTTGAGAAAGTAAAATTTCTCGAGTGATTGCACGTAAGGGACTTTTGTGAGTAGTTAGAGATACTTGCACGTATTTTCATCTGCTTTTACATTCACTTAAAAACTCTGAGGGTTAGGGAAAGTTAATAATAACTATTGTGACTTGATAGTGGCAAATTACGATTTTACCCTTAGTTAGGAAGAAAAGTCAACTTTTGTGAAAAGTTGTAAAAAGCATGGAAACCACCATTTTGAGTGTTTTACTGCTATTTAGTAGAAGAATAAATAGATGGGCTAATGATTTTAAGATTGATGTGAATAAAGCACACTTTATAGTGCTGATTTTGATGTTTTGAAAATCATCCATTTTTAAAGAGCCATCTATCATATTATGTGAGGATAAATCATGCTAGAGCACAACTCGCACTTGATTTCATATATTTTCCACATATATTAGTGCTGGATTGTGATTCACACTAGATTTCCATAACATGCATGATAGAGTACTGGAGTTATTATTCATACTCAGTTTTATATGATATATGCATGAGAGAGTGCTAGAACGATTAGCTCGTACTTAAATTTTCATGAGATGCTTGATAGAGTGCTAGAGCGTTGCTCGTACTCGATTCTTCATGATTTATACATGACATAGTACTGGAGCTATTGCTCGTACTTGATTTGATGAGTTTTGTGCATAGCATGGTACTGGAGCTATTGCTCGTACTTGATATAAAACATGAACTATGCATTGACCTAGTTGCTGGAGGTTTACTCGCACTAGAGTTTGAGTTTGTGATGTGAAACAGTGTTTGAGCGGAGTGTCGACTGTGAGTCGCGCTCAAAGGCGTGCACTATAATGTGATATATAATACATGTTAAAAAATCGTGCTTGATTTCCTCGTGTAGACTGAGTGTCACACTATGAGAGGTTCACTTATGGATTTAGAGACGTGGTATGATATTCCATGGTTTGAGGGCTAAGACCTATGGTAGGCACCCCGACTATGATGTAGAGTCCATGAAGTATGTTGTACCATGTATGTGGCATGGAGTACACTGTACTGTGTGGTGTTGTGGAGTTGAGGAGGATATAGCTGGCGGTTGTGATGGACTGACCCCCTCCTGTTGCAGTAGTGATGCCTCGCACACTAGGATTCCGTGTAGCCGGGATCACCTTTTCGGATATGGCCATAGTCCAAGATACTATTTACATTTTCACCACAGAGTCTCACATGATATATCACCTGATTGACTGATTTATTTATGATACGGATAGACTTAAGGGATGGGTTGGAATCCGATTATTGTGATGTGAATATTTTAAATTCCATATTTACTGTGATTTAAATATACATGGCATGATTTATTTAAAGGTATTGTGATATTATAAAGATGCATTATTTTGCACTACATGCCTAATTTAAGAAAGCAAGCATGATTTCTGTACATGGGATTTAATCTGTACAAGTATATATATATATACATTTAAAATCATGCTTTTAAAGTAAGTTAAGGAAATGATATTTTCGAGGCATAACATTATTTTGAGTAGATACTGTAGATGTCTACTTGCTTGCCTGATTTTCTTACTGAGCGCGTTGTATGCTCACCCCCTTTCTTTACATCTCTCTACAGAGCATCAGCAGTAGAGCGAGTGAGCTTGAGGGATAGTATTCCTGTTGTCCGCTGCTATTTCCTATCGATCGACAGGTATACATATTTTGTACGGTTATGTATCTAAACATAGAAACAACACTGTGATGTATATGATATATATTATGGGGAATGTATTTATATTAGATTTTATATAATCTCACATGTATTATGAAAGAAGTTACAGTCAGTAACAGTATATTAACATGTATGTATGATAATGGATTATATGATATGCAAGGAAGCTAACATCGAATCACAGCCCAACCATTGATGAGAGGAAAGGTAAGTTAAAAATACGAAAAATTTGTAGTGGTTTTGGTTAAGTCAGGAAGGGTCTTGACAGCATGATAATGGACGAGTATGAGAATCAATTCCTTACCATGATGAGGTACGACCCCGAGACAATCAGGGACCCAAAACGTTGTACTGAGAGGTTTTTGGCTGCTTTAAGATCGGGGATCCGTGATAGACTGTTGGGACGCCTGGTTACAGATTTTAAGGATGCCCTCAGATGAGCTCAGGAGATCGAGAGGGGTCTTGATGCCACTCAAGCTCAATAGGGGTCCAAGGGTAAGGGAAAAGATAAGGGAAAAAGACTAGAGGCATCTAGACTAGAAGTGAGATAGGTTCAGCCTAAGAGACAGCGGACAGATGAGTCTCGGGTGAGGGTTGGGAAGCCCAAGACCCCTACTGATAGTGTAGACACCACCCGTGTCACGCCTCAGAAATGTAGAAATATAGGCTACTTTTTCTTTTCTTAATTCATTATTTAAGTTGCATTCCGTCAATGATGATTACTTAACCTTTCATTTTACGAAAATTCATCATCATAGTGACTTATTTATAAACTTACCTCCTTACATTGTTTAAAACACAGTTTGTATCCACAACCAGTTGATTTTAACCTCTTTTCATAATTAACAGTGATTCTCGTAACCATTAGATTTTACTATACGAACTCTAAGTTGATAACTTTACATACATACTTGCCTAGATTACATCCTAAAATATTCTTTACAATCCATCATATATGCTATATAGAATGTCTGGCCATAAATACAAGAGTATACCTTTTCGTGTATTGTGTTAAGTCGGACGAGAAGTGGTGTTTCCAATGGCGGACGGGTGAGTAACGCATAAGAACCTACCCTTAGGAGGGGAGCAACAGCTGGAAACAGCTGCTAATACCCCGTAGGCAGAGGAACAAAAGGAGGAATCCACCCGAGGAGGGGCTCGCATCTGATTAGCTAGTTAGTGAGGCAATAGCTTACCAAGGCAATGATCAGTAGCTAGTCCGAGAGGATGATCAGCCACACTGGGACTAAGACACGGCCCAAACTCCTACGGGAGGCAGCAGTGGGGAATTTTTCGCAATGGGCGAAAGCCTGATGGAGCAATGCCACGTGGAGGTAGAAGGCCCACGGGTCGTGAACTACTTTTTCCGGAGAAGAAGCAATAATGGTATCTGGGGAATAAGCATCGACTAACTCTATGCCAACAGTCGCAGTAATACAAAGGATGCAAGCGTTATCCGAAATGATTGGGCGTAAAGCGTCTGTAGGTGGCTTTTTAAGTCCGCCTTCAAATCCCAGGGCTCAACCCTGGACAGGAGGTGGAAACTACCAAGCTGGAGTACGGTAGGGGCAGAGGGAATTTCCGGTGGAGCGGTGAAATACGTAGATGTCACGCCCTCCTCCCACACGCGACTTTACCAAAAACCACAATAAATTTTTTCGCTTTTTACTTACCTTTATCTCCTCAACAGTTGGGCTGTGAATAGGCATTAGTCTCCTCATCCATACATACCTTACCATTCTTTTTCGTATCATACATACATGACATTTATATCATAAGTAAATTCGTATTCTTAAATATAATTACATCATTACATCCCCCATATTAAAACATGTACATCACTGTGTTTATACATTGTTCAGATACAAAAGAGTACGCGTGTGTATACCTTTCGCTAGATGGGGAGTGGCAGCGGATCAAAGGAATGCAATACCCTGGCCGACTCGATCTACTGATGAGAATCTGTAGAGATGGGGGGAAAATGAATGGGATGAGCTATCAACGCGCTCAGTAAGGAAATCAGGCAAGCAAGTAGACATCCATACTATCTACTTGAAAATAGTGCTTTGCCTTTCCTTCTCTCATTTCAAAAGCATGTTTAAAATATATATATATATAATATAGTACAGATTTAAAATCCCATGTACTAAACACATGCTGGTTTATCAATCAGAGGCATTCATGCAAAACAGTGCATATTAAATCATTTAAGAATGCCTTTATATAAAATATGCCATTTACATTCAAAACACAGTAAATATGGCATTTCTCATCACAACATAAAGAAACTGGGTTTCGACCCATCCCTTAGGTCTACCCGTATCATAAAATACATGTGATATACCTTGCGAGACTCAGTGGCTAAATGCAATCTCTCTAGACTATGTAAGAGAGCCTCCCCGCCGAACAGAGCCCCCCGCCTATTCTGGCTTAAGGATGTTGGGCTTAAGGATCTTACTGTTAGAGAGTATCTCCGGACTATGTACATATCCTAACATGTGGTGAAATCCCAGGCAACACAGTACTCGGTGTGTGGGTTATCACTGCTGTAACGGGAGGGGGGTCAGTCCATCACAACCGTCAGCTATCAACAACTCTCCTCCATAACTCCACAACACAAAACACGGTACAAGGTACTCCATGCCACACGCATGGTACATCGTACACTCGTGGACCCATACATCATGGTCGGGGTGCCTGCCATAGGTCTTAGCCGCTCATACCATGGAAATACATCATAGTGGGGTGCCTGCCATAGGTCTTAGCCCTCATACTATGGAATAAATGCCACGTCTCTAAATTCACGTGAGAACATCTCAACAATGTGACACTCAGTCTACATGGAGGAAATCGTCACGGTTTTCTAACATGTGTGTATATCACGAAAAACTACAGTGCGCGTCTTGAGTGTGACACACAGTCAACACTCCGCCTCAAAACATTGTATATGCATGTCAAAATATCAACACTAGTGCGAGTGAACCTCCAGCACCAGGTCATGCATCTCATGTAAAACTCGAGTACGAGCTAAAAGCTCCAACACTCTATCATGCACAAATCACATAAAAACTGAGTACGAGCAATGCTCCAATACTCTATCATGCATGTCAAATAAATGTAGTGCGAGTCAACCTCCAGCACTAATGTATGTGAAAAACATCTGAAATCAAGTGCGAGTTATGCTCTAGCACGATTGTTTCCACATAATTCGGTAGATGACTCTTTAAAAATAGGGATGTTAAAAATCACTAAAATCAGCACTATAAAGTGTGCTTAATTTACATCGACCTCAAAACATTAGCCCATCCACCTACTCTTCTGCTACACAGCAGTAAAAACCACTCAAAACATCATTTCCATGCTTTTTACCACTTTTCCCAAAATTTCACTTTTTGCCTAACTAGGGACAAAATCGTAATTTACCCATATCGGGTCCCTAAAATTCTTATAGATTTTCTCTGACCCTCAAACAATTTCAGTGAATGTAAAATCCAACGAAAATATGCACAGATATCTCTAGCTACTTGCAAGAGTCCCCTACCTCGGATCACGTCGTGTGACCTCTCTTCCTCTGTGCTGTCTAATCTCGCAGTCCGGTCAACTCTCAATATGACTCTGGAACTGCATTTAATCATTCACTGAGTTAATTACACTTTTCTTACTGTATTACACATTTAATACAGTTTATTTCACTTAAATTGGCCCTTTTACGCTTAATGGGCCTTAATCACGTTAATCGGGCCTTAATCCGTATTAAGCCCATTCATCAAGGTCTATCGACTCTTTGGGCCTATCAATACCCATTAGGCTTTATTCCAAGCTCTTTGGATAGCCCGTATATCATTTACGACATTTTATTCAATTTTCTGAATATAATTCACTAAATCCAAAATTAAATCCGAAATGCGTAAATTAAATCTTAAATACGCATAAATCACATAAATTGTCGTAAATGAGCTTTACTTACCCGAGATTGTGCGATGGTGCGCGAATCGGAGTTCGATCGGGCTTCCGTTCGGAATTAATCGTCGAACTGCATAATTTCGTATATTTAACTCCGGGTCAATTTCTGATTAAATATAATTTAAATAAATTTATCAGAAATTAAATTGGTCACTTTTGACCTCGTATCGACTTACCCGAAGTTCGGTGAAATCTCAAAAATTTTCCTTTTCCTTTTTCTTTCCTTTTTCCTCTTTTTCCCCTTTTCTCCTTGGCTGAACCGGTCCGGTCCGATTCATCACAGTCACTTTTCACTGAACCGTCGATCGGTTCAGTACCTTTTTAGCCGTGCCGGCGTCGTCTGGCCGGTTCCCGGTGTGCTGTTGCCGCCGTTCGACGCGTATTGGACAGGGGACCTCTCGTTTGGCCTCGATCGGAGCCAACTCCCGCCGGTGGCCGCCGAATGCCCGTTTTTCCTCCGCGGCTTTCTCCCTTCGATTCGCCAGATTTCGGCGCCGGTGGCGCGCGTCCTGGTGGCTGGGAGGTCGCACGGTGCCGGCCTTCCTTTTTCGGTCGCGTGCCTGGCCGCTGATCGCCGGAGGTGGCTAGTCCGGCAAGCTCTTCTTCCCTCGGTTTTGCGTCGGTTTCGTGCGGGTTTCGTTTCTTCAGCTTTCTGTTTTCAGATTTCTTTTTTTTTTTAATAAAGAATTTTTATTATTATTTTATTCATTAAAATAATAATAAAAATCCCAAAAATATCCCAAAAATTCTCAAAAATTCCAATTAAATTCATTTAGTCCGTAAATGAATTTATCAGTCCGATTTTACCTTTTCGGTATATTTTTTCACTATTTTTGGGCTTGTTTTTTGAGACAAAAATTTCAAAAATATTAATTAAATTCATATCCCGATCAATTGGACTTGAAATTCAATATTTTCCTCGTTATTGATCAAGATTTCTCGATTTCATATTTTTAATGAAATTTCCTCATCGGATTTATATCGAATTTTGGTCAATTGACCGTTTTATCCCTGTACTTGCTCGAAAATAAATTGAACCCTTATCTCGCTGTTATGTAGCTTACATGCATTTTTAATTCTCAATAAATCGATTGCATGATAGTAAATACTCTTCTTATGATTCAACTATGAAATATAACGTTCGTACGCATAGGAATCATAAGGTACAAGCTACATACGTAAATCGAAAACTCGGATCTGACAGTAGAGATCGAAAAGAACACTAACGGCGAAAGTACTTTGCTGGGCCTACACTCAATATAAAACCATTATCAACAGAAAAAGAATTATCTTTATTGTCAACAGAAAAAGAACTCTCTTTATTGACATTGACAGAAGATGAACAAGGAAATATCGATTCCGAGGATCGAGTCAAAATTTTGAAATTTTTATTCAATATAGTTATAACTAATCCCAACAATCAAACAATTCTAAAAAAATCTATTGGAATAAAAGAAATAAGTAAAAAAGTTCCTCAATGGTTATACAAATTAATAAAAAATTTTGAACAAGAGGACAAAGAAACTGCAAAAAAGTTAACACTAAAGCCTGAAATTCGTGTAAGAAAATATAAGCGCATAGTGATTTTTACTGATAACCAGGCAAACACCAAGACTTATACTAATACCAAGGATGCTAATGATCCTGATCGACCGGACGAAGTGGCTTTGATACGCTATTCGCAACAACCGGATTTTCGTTGAGACATAATAAAAGGTTCCATACGTACCCAAAGACGTAAAACAATTACTTGGGAACTGTTTCAAGCAAATGTGCATTCCCCACTTTTTTTGGACAGAGTAGACAAACCCACCTTTTTTCTTTTGATATTTCTGTGCCGATGAAACTAATATCTCCAAATTGGATATATAAAAACAAAGAATCACAAATTTATGATTATACAGAAAAAAGATGAGGACAAAAGAAAAAAATACAAAAGAGAAGAGAAAATGCGGCGAGAAATAGGCAAAAGCTTGGGCTAGGGGTTTATTTGTTCAAGGAATAAGGAACTTCCTATTAATAACACAATCGATTCTTAGAAAATATATTATATTACCTTCATTGATAATAGCTAAAAACATTGCCCGTATGTTATTATTCCAATTTCCCGAGTGGTCCGAGGATTTCAAGGATTGGAATCGAGAAATGCATGTTAAATGCACCTATGATGGTGTTCCATTATCCCAAATAGAATTTCCAAAAAACTGGTTAAGAGAAGGTATTCAGATAAAGATCCTATTTACTTTTTTCCTGAAACCTTGGCACCAATTTAAACTACAACCCTCTCATAAAGATCCAATGAAAAAAATGAAAGGTCAAAAGATTGATTTTTGCTTTTTAACAGTTTGGGGAATGGAAACTGAACTACATTTCGGTTCTCCTCGAAAACGGCGTTCATTTTTTGAGCCTATTTTTAAAGATCTAAAAAAAATAAAAAATTGAAAACTAACTGTTTTATAGCTTTAACAATTTTAAAAGAAAGAACAAAATTGTTTCGAAAAGTCTCAAAAGAAACAAAAAAAAAATGGATCACTCAAAGTATTCTATTTCTAAAGGGAATAATAAAAGAACTTTCAAAAAGAAATCTAATTCCATTTTTTAGGTTGAGAGAAATATATGAATTGGGTGAAACTAAAAAAGATTCGATAATCAGTAATAAGATGATTCACAAATTATCCCTTCAAATTCAATCTATGGAGTAGGTAAATTATTCATTAACATTAACATTAACAGAAAAAAATAAAAGATCTGACTAAGAGAACAAACACAATAAAAAATGAAATAGAAAAAATTATAAAAGACAAGAAAAATGAATTTCTAACTCAAGAAATAAATATTAGTTCTAACAAACTAAGTTATCGGGATAAAATATTAGAATCATAAAAAAAATATTTGCCTATACAATAACGGTATGTAAGTATGAGGATTAATTGGGTAGCTGATCCTGTTAGTTCGTTCTTTGCAAGAGTCGAAGCATAATCTTTTTTCTTTTTATTTTAAATAGAAATAGGATTTTCCATGCTTAATGGATAAGCATTTGCCACCAATGGGGAATTTTTTCTCATCTTAAATTCTAAGATTGGATTTGCGCCAATGGAAACCATAAATTCCATACACAATAGAAGGATAGGTAGATCTTCTTTTTTAGATAATGAACGGAAGAATCCCATTCTATTCACTGGTACTAATCGTTGATACTGAAAAAATTGTTTCTTTTTTCTCAGCCCATGATCTGAACAAGTCGTACATACACCCTAGTACATGTTCCTCGGTGCTGAGGATATCCCCGAAGAGCAGGGGATTTCGTGACATTTCTAATTGGCTGTCTTGCATTTCAAATAAGTTGTTTAATAGTTGGCATGCTGAATCATATACATAATAGACTGGTTTAGATCGATCCTAACCAGATGATTCTGAATTACTTATTTTTCTATTTAATAGATTAATAAAATATTAACCCCTTAAGTTAAGAAGGAAAGGAATAAGAGGGATTAAATCAATCTTAATTAAATTGTGGATTGGTGTTAAATCGTTGCTATTGCTATTTGTTATTTAATCGTTACAACATCCACAATTCCATGAGCTTGGGCTTCTGTTGCTGACATAAAAACATCTCTTTCCATGTCTTCGGATATAACCCAGAAGGGCTTGCCTATTCTTTGTGCATAAACACTTGTGATGCTTTCGCGAAGTTTCAGTAGTTCTTTCGCTTCCAGGATAAATTCTTACGCTTGTGAATCAAAAAAATAACTAGCAGGTTGATGGATCATTACCCTGATGATATAACATAATAAAAGGTTCTTCTAACTCACATAATGAGGCGAGAAGAATAGCTAAAGAATAATAAGGAAAAAAAAGATAGAATTGAACAACCGTACAGGTATTTTTGCGCATTGCATACGACTTTACAATGGAATTCTCTTTTTTCTTTCATCGAAAAAAGAGAAAATATAGAGTCTATTAGACCCAGATCAATAAATAATACAATTACTACCCTTCTTTTTTTTTTTTCGAAAAAGTTCAAAAATACTATGATGGCCCCGTTGCTTTATATATTTATTTCATCTGTGATTCAGCAATCCCAAAGTTTCTTTTCTTTCTTTTTGAAAAAAAGAAAGAAAAAAAAACTCTTTTTTTTTCGTACTCATTTCTAATAGAAATATTGTTAATAGCCTCTGGTGTGAAAAGAAAAAAAACGTTTATGACGCTGAGATGGGCCCACGACAGCTAAGATAAAATTGGAAATGCCCTTTCTCTCATACTACTCTCTCGATACATAATCTAATACTTTATTTTTTAGAAAAAAGAAATAAAAAAAATTTCATATCGAATTCGAAGTGCCATGCTATTATTACTTGCTAATTCATATTTCATATGGCGAAGGCATAGTTTTCTTTTTTCTTTCCATCAAAAAAAAAAAAAAACTCATTGGCGTCGAGCGTGAGGGAATGCTACACGTTTGGCAATTGTTCCTGCAGCCAGGAGAAAAGATCCCATTGAAGCGGCCAATCCTATGCACATTGTATGCACATCTGGTCCCACAAATTGTATAGCATCATAAAGAGCTATTCCGGGTAGTACCCATCCGCCAGGAGAGTTTATAAGGAAAACCATCTCTTGGGTATCATTCTCTATAGTGAGATATAGCAGAAGACCAATAAGTTGATTCGCGATGTCGCTATCAACCTCTTGGCCTAAAAAAAATATTATGTCTCGATAAAGTCGATTGATTAGGATACAATTGGATCCCTTAGTAGCCGTACAGGCACCTTTTGATGCATACGGTTTAACAAAAATTACGAATAAAAATCAATGTGTAGATTCCAGCAATCCTTCGTTTTTTTCTAGTAGGCCCTTTCTAACTGCTAATTTCTAATGAAAGGGGCTTTTTCTTACATTTTTTAAATAAAATGAAATTCAAATTAAAGAAAGATGAGTTTTGGCCCGTTTCCCTATAGTATAGAAAAAATTCGGTAAACCTATCGCACAAACTTTTCATTGATCTATTTTTTTTCATTGGGATTCAATCCAAATCACGATGTCATTTTCTTGTTCCTGAATGGGTTTCGTTAATTTTTTATTTAATTTTTTTAGGTTTATGCTCTACACCAAGTAAAGATCTGCCCGATTTTGATTTGCGCATATAGAACAAATGACCCAATACCACGTCTTTTTGCTATGATTTCATTTACTTTTTTATTTTAATTTAATTCCTTTTTCTTTAATGTTTTCCGCCAAATATTCAATGTATTTCTCATATTATTCAATTGATTAAGAGTTTGAAATCACTCTTATTTATATATATTTATAATTTATATATATTTATAATTTCTTTTTTAAATAAAAAAATTATGATTATGATATAGGTGGTAATCATAAATATATTACCAATTGGGTTTTTTTCTAAACGGAGCCTAGATACTTCATTTTATCGGTCCAACCAAGCCAACCCTAAATCATTCTAATTGAAAATATTAATCTGGATACCCCCCAAAAAAATGAAATGGATCCCTAATTGCACTTCATTACACTTCACGCTACAAATTTTTGATAATTCAATCAATCTTTTTTGGGCGAAACAGAGGATATCTCGATCGGGCGAGAGAACGGGGGAATCCCACATGACCCAATATATTTGACAAGTCGCACTATACGTCAATCCAACCTGGATTTCCATCCCCCACATTTCGATGAGCAACTCTTGGAACACCAATAGGCATTAAGGGAAAGAAAAAGAATTAAATACTCTATTTCACTTTGATGTGGAAGCATAATAATAGTCTTAATAATATTGGCCTTTATCATATTTTATACATAGATAGAATAAGGCCATAAAATAAAGAAAGACAGAATGAATGAAAGAGAATTCTTACGAATAAGGCCTTTGAATGATGAACAAATAGGGATGCATTCATTCATAAAAATAGGATCAACCCCCATTACGTATTGATACTTATCGGGTATAGAATAGATCTGCTTCTCTTTTTTTTTTTCTGAGTCGAATTCTTTCCTTATTACTAATGGAATAGAACAAATATTAATCCTTTCTCCGAAAGAATCCACCAAAAAGGGGAGGTATTCCAATGCAATAAAGTTACATGGTGTCTATTTTTCGTTGATAAAGGGGTATTTCCATAGGTTTGCTTTGGTATCGTGTTCATACTGTCATATTGAATGATCCTGGTTGCTTGCTTTCTATTTATATAATGCATACGGCTTTGGTTGCTGGTTGGGCTAGTTCAATGGCTCTATATGAATTAGCCATTTTTTATCCCTCCGACCCCGTTCTTGATCCATTGTGGAGACAAGGTATGTTCGTTATACCCTTCATGACTCGTTTAGGAATAACCAATTCATGGGGCAGTTGGAGTATTACAGGGGGGACTATAACAAATCCGGGTATTTGGAGTTACGAAGGTGTGGCCGGAGCACATATTGTGTTTTCTGACTTGTGCTTCTTGGCAGCTATTTGGCATTGGGTATATTGGGATCTAGAAATTTTTTGTGATGAGCGCACAGGGAAACCCTCTTTGGATTTGCCCAAGATTTTTGGAATTCATTTAGTTTTCTCAGGAGTGGCTTACTTTGGCTTTGGCGCATTTCATGTAACAGGATTGTATAGTCCTGGAATATGGGTGTCCGACCCTTTGGACTAACTGGCAAGGTACAACCTGTAAATCCAGCATGGGGCATGGAAGGTTTTGATCCTTTTGTTCTGGGAGGAATAGCCTCTCATCATATTGTAGCAGGGACATTGGGCATATTAGCGGGCTTATTCCATCTTAGTGTCCGTCCGCCCTAACGTTTATACAAAGGGTTACGTATGGGAAATATTGAAACCGTCCTTTCTTGTAGTATAGCTGCTATCTTTTTTGCAGCTTTTGTTGTTACTGGAACTATCTGGTATGGTTCGGCAACTACCCCCATTGAATTATTTGGTCCTACTCGTTATCAACGGGATTGAGGATACTTCCAGCAAGAAATATATCCTAGGGTTAGTGCTGGGTTAGCCGAAAATCAAAGTTTATCAGAAGCTTGGTCTAAAATTCCTGAAAAATTAGCTTTTTATGATTACATTGGCAATAATATGGCAAAAGGAGGATTATTCAGAGCGGGTTCAATGGACAATGGGGATGGAATAGCCATTGGGTGGTTAGGACACCCTATCTTTAGAGATAAAGAAGGGCATGAACTTTTTGTACGTCGTATGCCTACTTTTTTTGAAACATTTCCGATTGTTTTGGTAGACGGAGATGGAATTGTTAGAGCGGATGTCCTTTTTAGAAGGGCAGAATCGAAGTATAGTGTCGAACAAGTAGGTGTAACTGTTGAGTTCTATGGTGGCGAACTCAATGGAGTGAGTTATAGTGATCCTGCTACTGTGAAAAAATATGCTAGATGTGCTCAATTGGGTGAAAATTTTGAATTAGATTGTGCTACTTTGAAATCCGATGGTGTTTTTCGTAGCAGTCCAAAGGGTTGGTTTACTTCTGGGCATGCTTCGTTTGCTTTGCTTTTCTTCTTCGGACACATCTGGCATGGTGCTAGAACCCTATTCAGAGATGTTTTTGCTGGTATTGATCCAGATTTGGATGCTCAAGTGGAATTTGGAGCATTCCAAAAACTTGGAGATCCAACTACAAGAAGACAAGTAGTCTGATGCAAGATTGCTTTGTTATTTTTCGCTTCTATTTTCTGTTTGTCCCGATTCCATTTTACGAAGTTGTAACTATACATTCCAAGGAATTCCAGTTTTACAGGTAAATGCTCAATACCCAAGTAGGCGTACAAAGTTGATCGTGATCAAGTGCTTTCTGGGTCGTCTTAGGCCTTGCGATTCACCTTTATCCCAAAAATATATCGAGATTTTTTACATATAAAAGATTTACTTGTTACTAATATAGTCTAGCCCTTGCTCTTCTTTAGATCCCTTGTTTCACTCTGATAGTATAATTAAATTGGGTCGATGCAGAAGAAATGAATGCATTTTCATACTATTAAGAAAGTAAAAAAACAAAAAAAATAACTAAAATCTAATTTGGATTATGCCAAATCACTTATTCTACTGGATCTTACGGAGCCCTGTTCATACACGACATCGTCAGGTCTGATCATACAAAAGATTCTCTTTAAGTGAACCAGCCTATCCTTTGTATGGGGCTTACACGGTGGTTGGAACAAAGACACATTTGGTTGTGAATTCCAATGTAGTAGATAAAGGCATATTTCTGCACGGCCCAATCAATAGTTCAAGTCACACACTCCCATAATCCATTTTCTCTTCGGGGAATTCCCTTCAACTATTCATGTCATATCAAATAAATAATAGAATATTGTGGAGTTGAAAGGAAATATCCAAATACATGTCTTATTTTTTTTCAATAATCCATATTTGTAGCAATGAAATACTATTGTTCCTCCCCCAAGTAATAAGATAAATGATTGGTTTCAATATAGCTATGGTCTATATTCTCTATAAAGGACCAGAAATGCCTTGCTTACGTATCATTAGGAAATGCATTAACATAAATACAACAGTAAGAAGGGGTAATACAAAAGTGTGTAAACTATAAAAACGGGTGATCTACCTGTTGTTGATTGAAAAATTGAAACGGATATTTGAAAAAAACAATTACTTAATTACAGTATTGATTTTGGAATTCGTATATTTTGTGGTAACAGCGTTGAGTATTGTCCAACAAATGGTTTATCAATGACTGAAGAATATGAACTTTCTACTTACGACCGTCAAGAATTGAATTATAATCAAATTGCTTTGGGCTGTTTACCGATGTCAGTAATTGACGATTATACAATTCGAACAATTTTGAATTTGCCTTAAAGAAAAACTGAGTAAGTAAACCTCCTATTCTATTAAAGAGAAATTTCCAATTCTTTTATTTTAAGGTTCCTTTTTGGTTTAAGTTAAAAGAATGTTTGGTTCGAATTAAAAGAATGAGGCTTTTCCCTTTGTTTGGTCAATACATAAAAATTCAATTACCAATTAACTGGTTGAATTGGTTGATAAGAATTTCAAATTCATTTTTATTGAAAATCTATTAATATATTTGTAATTATTTCGAAATATATAGTTTAAAAAATATACCCTTTCGAACAAACAAAAAAAAAAGAATAAAAAATGAAACTATCTAATAATTGGACTTAGATCAATTCACACCTAATAGATTAGAATTTTATTCAATTAGGAACGTATCATAAAAAAAAAAAATTCCTGGTCGGGTCAATAAGATCATGAAAAGCATTTCGATTTATATATCTCTATATAATGGATTTGCCTGGACCAATACACGATTTTCTTTTAGTTTTTCTTGGATCGGGTCTTATATTAGGGGGCCTGGGAGTGGTATTACTTACCAATCCAATTTATTCTGCCTTTTCATTGGGATTGGTTCTTGTTTGTATATCCTTATTCTATATTCTCTCAAATTCTCATTTTGTAGTTGCTGCCCAGCTGCTTATTTATGTGGGAACCATAAATGTTTTAATCTTATTTGCTATGATATTCATGAATGGTTCAGAATATTATAAAGATTTTAATCTGTGGACCATTGGGAATGACCTTACTTCGTTGGTTTGTACAAGTATTCTTGTTTCGTTAATTGCTACTATATTAGATACATCATGGTACGAGATTATTTGGACTATAAGATCAAACCAAATTATAGAACAAGATTTGATAGTAGCCTAGGAAAAGTATCATGTCCACCAACCTGCGTCAACTACATGGAAGGCGTAAAAAGTGATCACTGTAAATAGTCTGATAAAGTAGAGAAAAGGGTAAGCTCTTCATGCCCAGTAATAAATGAGTTTAAAAACAGTTCTTTGTGTTACAGTATGCTAAAACCAAATGCCTTTGTACAAACCTTTGGTAAACAAATATATATATATATATATATATATATATATTTATATACATATTTATCAAAATATGCTTACTTAAAAGGTAAGTCAAACAATTTTCAAATCACATAAATCACATGTCACAAACTTATCAATTTTCTTTCAAAGTCATAAAGAATCTATTATGGAGACTAGGCGAATACACATAATAAGCATAAGTTATGTTCATACAATCTCAACCTTTGAAGAGGGAGACAAACAAATAGAGTACCAATGACCATGGTAAGGGGACTGTAGATTGGACCGGGGTTGTACAACGCTCTACGCCACTAAGGACCAAAACGAATAATGCACGAACTGGCAGAAGACAAGGCACTGAGTGGGCAACACATGTACAACGTGATTAAACATGCAACACAAAGGACTGAACATGCACGATATGGTATAAGGCATACACCACAAATGACCAAACTCCACACGGGCCATGCATGATAGATATCATGGACTACATGTTGGCTTAGTCTCAAAAGGAACTTACAAACTCTTTTTCAGCTTGTTAACCTGCATACTAGCAATACCAAGTTTTATATTTCAAAATTACGCATTTATGCAAACTTGTTCATAAAACTCGTTTCCATAACAAAACTTGCATTTTCCAAAACATTCTACAGTTGCCAGAAAGAATTTTCGGGTTATGCAAAAATAGTGCTTTCTCGGCTGTCGAGTACATTTTACATACGAATTCTTACTGCAAACATATTTGTATCTTAAAAATAAGGTAACGGGATACCAATATTGCTTTAAATTACATCCCTTACCTATTGAATCGTGGGACATCACTAAATCATCGGGTATCGGGTTTACCTTATTTTACGTGCTAATACCTCGAGCTGGCAAAAATAGTTTCAAAACAATCAAATGATGCTCATAACCATCTTAACATATTTAAATATGCATTAGCTTACATAAACTTCATTAAATTTGGCCATTTTGCCAACTTGCCTTATTTTCTCAGTTTTACCGATAAAAGTATCGGTTTAAGTTATTTTCGATAATTTCATTTCTTCTAACTTCAAACTTATAAACTTAATAACCTAAACACTTATCCAAGTCTAAAATCAACACACCACAATTGTCAAATTATCAAACTTTCATACTTTTACAGTTCTCCACTAAACTGAGTTATAAACTGAACTTTTCAGTATTAAACAATCATTCTACGACATCAAATTCAACCAAACTTCAGCATATCCTTAAAATTTCAAGGCTGGCTGAATTCACCCTATACACTAGAAATTATTTCTCAATTTTCTACTTTAGCAAAAATCATTCAAATTCACCAAACAACAACATATCTACCATTTATCATCTTCCACCAACTTCTCACCTTGTTTGACCAACTTTGGCCATTAGTTCTTGCTCCAGCACTGATTCTCAGCTCTGAAACAACGTGTATACAACTTATAATCATAAAAAACAAGCTCAAAAACTAACCAAGAACTTATGAATTTAAGTCTCTCTTACCCAGAAATAGGGTAGATTATGTCTTTATTCTTCTCTCTAGCTTTTCACCTAGCCATTAAGATTGTTTATGGTTGGATTTTTTTATATGTTGCAGAGGACTTATGAAGGAAGATTTAATCTTCCTTCACCAAACTCTAAAAGTGGTCGAATGGTGGCAAAAAAAATTGTACAAGTTAGATTAGCTAGGGACGCCTATGACAACTTGTGAGAGGTGGTTCTCTAATGTTTTAGGTTAGTTGGAGGAGGTCTTAGCTGTTCCAGAAAGAGCATGAAGTGCTCTTTGTTATGGAGAATACTGTGCTCAAAAGCCTTCTGGATGGGCTTCAAATTGGGTTTTTATGTTTGGCCAACGGATACTGGGCTTGGGCTTCCCAGCAGCCCTATTTTTGTAAAATCCATAAAACTATTTCTTGCCCATTTTCATCCAAATTTCCATTTCTCAAGTATTATACTAAGTCTCTAGTATGTCCCATAAAAATATAGGGCCAACTGGTTTAAGAAAAGTTCCCCGTTTGAGCCCATTTTGCCCGATTCAGTCATTACCGATTGAAATTACTTAAGGTTTTTAATTTCCTTTAAAATTTTATTCGACTACTGAGGCCTCATGATTTCCACTCAATTTTCATTCCCCAAGTCAATTATACCTTATGTTAATTTCCTATGACCTCAGGATAATTTTCACAACTTTATAGAATTTATTCCGAATTTATTTCACTTACTAGGCCCAATTATTCTGTTTAGTGTTAACTCAAGTTTTTACTAACTTTTTTACTTATAAATACCTTAGTTTCACCTTCTAATCACCAACACATACTTATATTTACAATCTTTGAGTGGTACTTAAACTTAAAGCCCTACCTCGAGCTCCGTGACACTATTCTGAGTGCTTCGGTTATTTCAAACCTGCATAGTATTCTTTCGAGTATCTTAATTGCTTTCCAGTTTCCAAATAAATAACGAAACAAAAAATTTTGGGTTTCACATTTCTCCCCACCTTTTAGGAATTTGGTCCGCCAAATTCAGGCTAGTCTATTGAAGAATTGAGAGTACTTTTCTCTCATGTGGCTCTCTAGCTCCCACATATCTTCTTCTGTCGAGTGGTGTTGCCAGAGAACCTTCACTAAGGGAATTGTCTTAGATCGAAATACCTTCTCTTTTTTGTTAAGAATTTGGACCGGTTGCTCAACATAGCTCATATCTTCTTGTATGTCCAACGGTTCATACTCTATAACATTAGAAGGGTTCGGATGATACTTTCTTAACATACAAGTACCTTCTCTTTTTTGTTGAGAATCTGGACCGGTTGCTCAACATAGCTCATATCTTCTTGTATGCCCAACGGTTCATACTCTATAACATAAGAAGGGTTCAGATGATACTTTCTTAACATATAAACATGGAAAACATCATGTACCCCAGACAACTGTGGCGTTAGGGCAAGTCTATAGGCCACATCCCCAACTCACTCCAATTTTTCAAATGGACCAATGTGTCACGCCTCGGAAGCGCGAAAAAATGGGGCTAATTTAACTTTTTATCCATTAACTATGTTGTTTTCCTGTCCATGTCTAGATTTAAAACCTCTTTTATTTTAAAAATTTCGGCAGCATAACGGCTGCGTTATGACTTAACCCACTTGCAGAGTTTGAAACGCAGTTTATATTATTCAACCCATATCCTCAACACTTTACATTCATATCTTAGAATCATATAACAACTAAATATATTCATTCATTTATACTGCGTAACTAAGACTCTATATACAATCATTTACATCTATTACATCCCAAAAGTTATATACAATAGTGTCCATGCATTACATCATGTCTAGAATATGAGTAAAGCTGTACCTCAAGGTTATGAAAGTATCCGATGAAAGTTCAGACTACCTTGTCAACGACCACAGTCTTGTAGGTGCAGTAGACTCGCTATAGATAATTTGGGAGATGGAGAGGAGGGAGGTGAGTTTTTTTTTAGACTCAGTAAGAGATACATTTAAAATAGCTTTAAATACTCAAAACATGGTAAAACTCATGGTTTTAAATCAGCATAAACATGTACTGGAGTAGAGATGCTTACATTTTATAAAAGTAGTAAAAACATACTTAAATAATAAGTTTACACATCATGCATCTTTGGTAAAACTCATATATAGTATGCATATCACGTCGTGTAAACAAGTAAAAAGCATCTCAAAACTTAATCATGCATATCATAACATGCTTATCACTTTGAAAATGAAATCGTATTGTCATATGCACATTTCGTAAAACATACTCATGGCTACCTTTAAAATCTCATCATAAAAAAATATGTGCTCAATAGCAAATCATAAAATAGGTAGCATGAAATGTACAAAACTGTATATATATCATTTCGTCAATTCACCGTGCAGGGTCAGGCAATCGTCTCATATACTAGTCCCGAAGGACATCATACATCTGGTCCCGTAAGACGTTCATCGTAGGTACATATGGCCATTGTATGGGGGAGCCGTAGGACTGGATCAGGGTCGTACGCTTCCCTATCTCTCGTGCACCACTAAATGGGGACTATACGCACGAACTCATGTGTATCACCAAGTGTGGACTATGCGCACATTTCTCATATCAAGTCAGAGCCTGCCCGTTCTCCGGTCGTCGGCTAGGTAGTCCTCGATCGTCTCCATACGCTACCCTATGTATGCGAGATCGACCCCAAATCCTCTGACTATCGTCATATCATGCCTTTTTTTTTTACCCCACAAAAATCATTTTGGGCCTCTTACCCATTTTATCAGAATCATTTCGAGCCTCATACCCATGTATTAAAAATCATTATGGGATTTTAACTCGATTTTCAAAATCGTTATGGGACTCTAACCCGTTTTTCATAGAAAACATAGTTTTTATAAATCATTACAGGACTCTAGCTCGTTTCTCATAGAAAATATAGTTTTCATAAATCATTGCGAGACTCTAGCCCGTGTAAATATGGAAAGCATAGTTATAATAGTTATTTATTGGGACTCATACCTGTACCGTGAAAATATAGCTCAAAAGCTGTTTCGGGGCTTTAACCCGTATCATGAAACATTGTTTCATAAAACATATCGGGACTTTAACCCGAAATCTCACATGAAAACACTATGTTTTCATTTCATAAGTGAAAATCACTTTTATATACATAAACATAATTACTAAAATGTATCTCATGAAATAAAAGTCATTTTGAAAGGTTAGGATAAGTTTATTCCGGTTTTGAGTGAATAGTATTCTTCCCAATTTTTGAGAAAGCCCTTTTTCATGGAAAATAAACTAACTATCCACATAAACATTTGGTAAGGTTGAGGAGTACTAATGCTGCTCTAAATTATATCCCCTACCTCTTAACGTCGGAGGTAGTGCACGTTCCTCGTTTTTCGAGCTCGCCTCAAAATGCGTGTCGATAACCTGAGCTGTCACATACCAAGTTATCTCATCACATATAGCTCAAATTCATGTTAATATATTCAATATTTGATTACATCTAAAATGTTGACCAAAAGTTGACTTTCTAACTATCTTGCTCGATTTGCTCGGTTTTATCGATTTAACCCTCGATTTAAGCTTACTTAACATATTTGACACCTTTAAATTCATTTTCAATACCTCTATATGGTGTCTTACATTCCAGCAACTCATTCCACTTCATACAAGACCTTAAAGTATCGATTCTTGCATTATTTCGATAATTCACCTAGTTAAACACTAAACCGAACCTTTACAGTATAATTTTAACTGTAAATTCATTTTAATTACATCCATCTTCATCATTCCAGCAGCTAAATAATGCTGGCAGCAATTGACTTCAATCATATAATTCAATTCATCAACTTTCTTTCAACAAGAATTCATCAAAATTCAAAAATTAACAACTTATCACATCATCATCACCATACCTCAACTTCTTCACTCCTTTGACCACGTTTGACTTCGGTTTTAGGTCTCCAAATTGTCGCTCAGCTGTAATAAAACATTTATAGAGCTTAGAATTGTTCAGAATCATCCAAGAACCTCATCAAATTCATCCAAAAATTGAATTTTTGCTTACCTCGGAACATGGCAGTTTTCTGTCCTGTTCGTCTCTCTAACTTTTCAGGGGGTAAATGATTTCAGTTAGGTCTTAATTTTTTATATGTGGTATAGGGGAGGAAGAGGAAGATTTCATATGAGGGGACTGTTGCCTGAAAATAGACGGAAGGTGGCCGAAAAATTCACGCCAGTCAGGAACAGGGGTAACATCTGCGGCAGAATGGGTGAGGGATAAGTCTTGGGTTTTGCTACAGTTAGGGATGGTTATTACCTTTTTAGAAAGATTATCCAGTTGAATTTCAATCTGGAAAATATCAGAGCCAAAGAAAATCGGGAAGGTAATCAAATGGGATTGTTTTCATTGGATGACAGTTTACTAAATGCAGGGGAAATGACTATTCTGTTTTATAAAATTTACCAAAATTAATCCTGATCAGATTTCTTCAAACTTTCACTTCTCAATTGTTATAATATGTCTATAGTATGTCCCATAAAAATTTAGGGATCACTTGTTTAAGAAATATTTCATGAACGAGCTCATTTTGCCCGATTTGGTCAATACCGAGCAAAATGGAAATAAGCTTTCAGTTAGCTTTAAAAATTTATTTGAACCCCTAAATCTCCATATTTCTTCATGATTTTTATTTCCCATGTCAATTTCACCTTATAATAATTTTCTATGGCCTCAGAATAATTTTCACAAATTTTCTCGATTTTTATACGCATTTATTTCCCTTATTAGGTCAGTTTTCTCGATTTAATTTAAAACCCGAGTTTAACTAACTTTTGCATTTCCAATCACTTAGTTTTCCCTTCTACACATCATTCCATCCATGAACATGACATTTTAAAGGAATTCTCGGGTCTAGGACCTTACCTCAATTTGCGTGCCATTAGGTCCCATGCTACAACCGAGTGCTTTAATCGTCTACGGGCCTGTAAAACGTTATATTGAGCTATAATTTACTTCTCATAAGCATCATAATATGGAAAAATATCTAGTTTCACATATCTCCCCACCTTTTAAGAATTCAGTCCTTTGAATTCAAGCTGGTCTATCAATCAGGTGAGGGTACTTCTCCCACATTTGGCTCTCTAGTTCCCAAGTGACTTATTCTGTCTTATGATGTTGCCAGAGAACCTTTACTAGTGGAATAGTCTTAAATCGTAGCACTTCCTCTTTTTTTTTTTCAAAGGGTACTATACCCTTCATCGGTGGCACCTTAACAAATATGAAGCCCCAACCTGAAATTCAAGAGGGTGTCTGCGCACATCGACATAACTTTTCTATACGATCCTCAATCTGTCACATATAAGCTGAATCTCTTAGTTGCCTGTTCCATTAAATCGGAAGCAAAGTGAATCTAGAACAATAGGACTCCTTTAGAATGCTTTATCTCAAGGTGTCATCATGTGGCACAGAGATACGGCTTTGGTACCTCAATAATCCATCATCACTAACTGTAAACTTAGACTGCAATCTCTCCTCTGCCTGGCTAACCATATCTAGTAATCTTTGATCGTTTCGCTATCCAGCTCTAATCTGGTCTAGTATACTTGGTTCAATCTGTAGGCTAGCCATATATCCATGCTCAATCTCATCTACACTGATCCTGAGTTCGACAAATTTGTTCCAATAAGTCCCACTCTTTAATCATCATGTAGGACATCATACCCTTTCTACTCAGGGCATCAGCTACCACATTCACCTTGCCCGAATGATATAGGATCTCGCAGTCATAGTCTTTCAGGAGCTCTATCCATCTCCACTGTCTCATATTCACCTCCTTCTAATCAAACAAGTACTTAAGACTCTAGTGGTCAGTGAAGATTTGAAATCTTTCTTCATATAATTAATGCCGTTATATCTTGAGTGCAAACACTACTGCAGCTAACTCCAAGTCGTGAGTGGAATGATTATGCTTGTGATCCTTTAGCTGACGGGATCCATAAGCTACCACTCTACCATGCTGCATAAGCACATAGCCGAGACCTTGGTGGGAAGCATCATTGTATACCATAAATCCCCCCAGAACCACTCTAAATGGTCAAGACTAGTGTCGTATTCAACCGACGTTTGAGCTCTTGTATGCTCTGCTCACACTATTCAGACCATATAAACTGAACCTCTTTACGGGTCAATCTAGTTAATGGAACTGTTATCTGTGAAAACCCTTCGACAATCCGTCGGTAATACCATGCTAATACCAATAAGCTTCTGACCTTCGTGACTGTCCTCGATCTTTCCCCATCTCAATGCTACATCTACCTTGGACGGATCTACTAACACCCTATCCTTAAATACCACATGTTCGAGGAATGCAATATGGTATAGCCAAAAAGCACACTTCTGAATTTACCATATAGCTTCTTCTCACGGAGAGTTTGGAGCACAGTCCTCAAATGTTATTCGTGCTCTTCCCGAGATCTAGAATAATTCAAGATGTCATTAATGAATACTATCACCAAACTATCCAAGTATTCTCAGAAGACATCGTTCATAAGACTCATGAATGCAGCTGGAACATTAGTCAATCCAAAAGGGCATAACTAGGAACTCGTAGTGCCCATATCGGGTCTGAAATGCTGTCTTCGGTACATCAGCCTCCTTAATCCTTAGCTGATGATAACCCGATCTCAAATCTATCCTTGAAAACACTAAAGCCCCTCTTAGCTGATCAAATAAGTCGTTAGTCCTTGACAGGGGGTACCTATTCTCAACTGTTGCTTTATTCAAAAGCATGTAGTCTATACATAGATGGAAACTACCATCCTTCTTTCTGACAAATAGTACTGGTGCACCGCATGGTGACATACTAGGCCTTATAAACCCCTTATCGAGTAATCCTTGTAACTGGTTCTTTAATTCTTCAAAACTCTACTAATGCTATTCAATAAGGTGGCTTGGAGATGAGTTGAGTATCTGGTATTAGCTCAATGGCAAACTCAACCTCTCTTTCGAGTGGTAATCCTGGTAAGTCCTCTAGGAATACTTCAAGAAACTCATATACCACTGAAACATCCTATATACTAGGTGGTCCCGACTCTCATCAGAAACGAAGGCAATGTATCCTTCATACAATCAAACATCATACGTCAATCTCATACATAAACATTACGTCATTTCATAACTTTAACACTATGCACTTTCATTACTTTCTAGTAATCAAACATACACTGAACTTTTCTAGTAAGGAGAAAGTTAAGGTCTTAGTGTAGCAGTCTAGACTTACACAATTGGTAGCTAACCAATTCATGCCAAATATTACATCAAAGTCTTGCATATTCAACCATACTAGATCTGCTAACAACTTCTCATCTCCTACCATCATATCACAAGCTTTACATATCATATATGTTTTCTGTATCTCGTGCATAGGTGTACTTATGTTCAACAGGTAATCTAATGACTCCAGGTTTCCTATGAAACTTGCATGCAAATTGTGGTGACACAAACGAGTGTGTGGAACTTGGGTCACATAGTACATGTGCTTCATGATTACAGACAAGGAGAGTACCTCGGATAGCATAGGAGGATGTATATATTATTCCCTGGTCATGGGCGTACACTCGACCCTGGGAGATAGGTTTCTTGCCCTTGTCTGCGGCTGTGGCTCTCCTCTGTGGAACCTGAGTTGGTCTCTCTATCTGTCTAAGTGCCTCATGAGGTTCCTGAGATCTCATAAGTGGACACTCTCTCATTATGTGCCCTGCTTCACCGCATCTGTAGCAAGTAAATGTACCTGTGCGACAAGTTTGGTGTAAATATTGCTACATGCCCTACACCATGGCACTCTTATCTCAGGGCCTCTGATCATACCTACGACACCAACCAGAGTCTTGGGCTTATCAGCCCCTATCTAAGGTCCTTCCACCTCTGTCTCTTGGGTTCCCTTTCTCAAATCATGTCGAGAAGCAACTGATCTCTTTCCCTCAACTCTGACTGATCTCCTGAGACCATACTCTGCTTGAGTAATATCCAAGCCGCTCTCTATCTCTTAGGCTCGCCTCAAAGCATAAATGAAATCTACGATAATCTGACCCAACAACTTATCTACAATCCCATATCTCAGTCACGCCAGAAATCTCTCTGTCTGGCGCTCGGGATCTCTAACTGTCTCTGGATTGTATCTTATCAGGGTTATAAATTTGTTCTCATACTTGTCTACTATAGAACTTCCCTGTTACAAATCCAAAAACTCTGTATGCATCTTCTTTCAAGCTGTAATCGGTACATATTGCTCGCAGAATGCAACTAAGAAAGCATTCCCTGTGATCTCTGAGGGATCCTCTGCTAATACCGTCTGTGTGGATCTCCTCCAGAACTTACCCTGTCCCTTTATCATTTATCACGTCATAGTCACTCTCTCCCTATCAGTACACCCCAAAACTGAAATATCATCTTAATATCAACGATTCACTCCTCAGCTTTAACCGGGTCCTTAAGCCTTGTAAACTCCGGAGGATGCATACTCAAGAAATCTCGCACCCTCTGAGTCTCTCTGTTATCCCTATGCTGGGGAACTACTAGCTGAGGGCTGGGGCTATTGGAGGAACTGGTGGGGGAGGAGGATTGGGCATAAGATTAGTTGTCTCTGTACCCGATGTACGTACCCCAAGCTGCTGGGTAAACATAGTGGTAAAAGCTGTAAAGCCTTCCCTCATATCCCGTACTATCTCCTCAAGCCTCCTTATTCTATCAATAGGGCTCTCGGGTTGAGGGGGAGATGGTGGAGCGGGTTCAACTCGTCTCTATGAACGGTCCCATCTACCACTCATGATTAGCGATCTACTATTTGCACATAATCCATAAATTAAGTCATACTTTGACAGGTAAGCTTACCTTATTACCAGACATACATAGACACATTGGGATGTAATACACTCTTATTACTAGACACGATAGTACTACACTACACTTGCTCTGATACCATGTAAACTGGTATCTGACTCAGCTTCCCTTTCTTTTCGAAGCGCATGACACCCTTAATCAGTGACACTTTCACAAAAATAGAGCCCTCAACTTGAAATTCTATAGATGTCTTTATACGTCAGCATAACTCTTCTGTCTACTCTGTGCTGTCCTCAATCTATCACAAATTAGTTGAGCACCTTTAGTTGCTTATTACACAAGATCGAGAGCATATATTTTCCTATCACCCACTTCTTCGTATGCTACATGAGATCTACACCTTCTGCCATATAGAGCTTCATATGGTGCCATCCCAATACTGGCATGGTAACTATTATTATAGGCAAACTCGATAAGAGGCAAATGATCATCCCGTGAACCCTTAAAATCTAATGCACATGCCCTTAACATGTCCTCTAGGGTCTGAATAGTATACTCGGACTGACCATCGATCTGAGGATTGTAAGCAGTGCTTAAATTTAACTAGGATCCTATAGCTTCCAAAAAATGAATTTAAAATCTAACATGAACCTGGAATCCCTATCAGATGTAATACTCACTAGAACCCCATGCAATCGTACAATCTCTTGAACATACAAGTTTCCCAAAGTATTAAGGGAATCTATGCTTTTGATGGCGAGGAAGTGGGTACTCTTAGTCAGTCTGTCCATAATCACCCAGACTGCGTCATGACGCCTCTGGGTCCTCGGTAATCCTATAATGAAATTCATAGTAATATGCTTTCATTTCCATGTAGGAACCAATAATGGCTTAAGCAGTCATGTCGGCTTCTGGTGCTCAACCTTAATCTGCTGACAGCCTAAACATCTGCTACAAAGTCTGCCACATCTCTTTTCATTCCAATCCACCAGTACACCTTACGTAGGTCCTGGTACATCTTAGTACCTCTTGGGTGCATGCTGAATTGAGAACTGTGAGACTCTTTCAAAATTCTCTGTCTCAGGGTGTCATCATGTGGCACACAAATACGACCTCGAAACCTTAGCAGTCTATCACTGACCGAGAAGTCTGACTGCGATCTCTCTTCCGCCTGGCTAACCATATCAAATAAATTCTGATCATTTCTCTACCTTGACTTGATCTGATCAAAGATATTGGGCTTAATCTGTAGGCTAGCCATAAATACATCATTAACTTTCTCAACACTGATATTAAGCTCACCGAATTATCCTAGCAATTCCAATTCTTTGATCATCATATAGGATGCCATACCCTTCCTACTGAGGGCATCAACTACCATATTCGCATTGCTCGGATGGTACAAAATTTTACAGTCATAATCCTTCAGGAGCTCTATCCATCTCCTCTATCTCATATTCAACTTTTTTTTGATAAAAAAGATACTTAATACTCTTATAGTCAGTCAAGATCTGAAATTTTTCACCATATAAATAATGCCACCATATCTTCAGAGAAAAAACCACTACGACTAATTCCAAATCATGAGTGGGATAGTTCTGCTTATGGTCTTTAAGCTGACGGGAACCATAAGCAACCACTCTACCATTCTGCATCAGTACACAGTCTAAACCTTAGTGAGAGACGTCACTGTATACTGCAAACTCTTCTGATCCACTCGGGATGGTCAAGATTGGTGTGGTAGTCAACCAATGCTTGAGCTCTTGGAAGCTCTGCTCACACTGATCATACCACTCAAATGGGACATCCTTACATGTCAGTTTGGTCAATAAAGATGTAATCTAGGAAAACCCCTCAACAAATCTTCGGTAGTACCCTACCGATCCTAGGAAACTCTAAACCTCTGTCACTGTCCTCGGTCTCTCTAACTTCAGTACTGCATCAATCTTGGGCCGATCGACAGACACCCCGTCCTTAGATACAATATGCCCGAGGAAAGAAATTTAATCCAACTAGAATTCACATTTACTAAATTTTCCATATAATTTCTTCTCACAGAGGATCTGGAGTACAATTCTCAAATGTTGCTCGTGCTCCTCTTAGGACTTAGAATTGATTAAAATGTCATCAACAACGACAATAACAAATCTATCTAAATACTCCCGAAAGACATCATTCATCATTCTCATAAAAGCAGCAGGGGCATTAGTTAGTCTAAAGAGCATCACCAAAAACTCAAAATTCCCGTATCGGGTCCTAAAAGCCATCTTCAGTACATTAGCCTTCTTAATCCTCAACTGGTGATAACTCGATCTCAAATCTATCTGAGAAAACACTGACGCTCCTCTCAACTGATTAAATAGATCATCTATCCTTGGAAGGGGATGCTTATTCTTTATCGTCGCCTTATTCAGAAGTCGATAGTCTATACACAGATGGAGTCTCACATTCTTCTTTCTAAAAAAAAAAAACTAGAGCACCCCACGGAGATACACTCAGTTTAATGAACCCTTTATCGAGCAATTCTTGTAACTGTTTCTTCAATTCTTCCAATTCAACCAGAGCCATTCAATAAGGTGGCTTAGAGATAGGCTAAGTGTCGGGGACCAAATCAATGGTAAACTTAATTTCCCTCTCCGGCGGTAACCATGACCATTCATCCGAAACAACATCGGGAAACTCACATACTATAAGAATATCCTGAATACTTGGTGGTTCCCGACTATTATAAAAAATGACAACAATGTAACCTTCACAAAAATTTATGTCATAGAAATATTTTTAAACATATCGATACCTTATAACTTCACAGAACTTTATACCATACATTTCATTTCTTATTAAGAAAACATATATCAAATTTATTAGGTAAGGAGAAGGTTACGGTCTTAATGTAGCGTCTAGACTTACCTGATTGGCAGTTAGCCAATCCATGCCTAAAATTACATCAAAGTCATACATATTTAGTAAAACTAGATCTGCTAACATTATCCTATCTCCTACCTTGATTTCAAAATTTTTACACACCATATCTGTCATCTACAATTCATACATTGGTGTGCTTATGTGTAACATATGATCAGAGGCTCAAGTTCTGATGCAATTTACGTGCAAATTGTAGGGAAATAAAGGAGTGTGTTGAACCTAGGTTAAATAAAACTTGTGCCTTATGATTACAAACAAGGAGTATACCTCTAATAGTTTCAGAAGAGGTGTCGGTTATCTCCCTGTTGATTACAAACACACGTCCTTGTGAGATAGGCTTCTTGCCCTTAACTATGGAAGTGACCCTTTTCTGTAGAGCCTGTATTTGGGGAACCTATCGCTCAATTTACCTTGGCTGCTCCCAAGGCTCAGTGGGTCTCATATGCGAACAGTCCTTAGTCAGGTGGCCTATCTTTCTGCATCTAAAGCAAGCACCCATGACCCAGTGGCAAGGCCCACTATGCGGCCTGCCACAATTTTTGTATCTTCAAAATTCAATCCCATAGCCTTGAGTGGTGTCTGTACTATCAATAGAGGTCTTGGGCTTACCAACCCTCATCTGAACTCATTAGTCCATTGTCTCTTGGGCTTACCCTGCCTAAGTTCTAATCGGGATGCCTCTATTCTCTTTCCCTTATAGGTTCCTTTACTTCTGGCCCCACACTCTGCTTGAGTCACATCCAGGCCTCTTACAATTTCTTGAGCTCATCCTAGGGCTTAAAATCTGTGACCTGGAGTCCCAATAATCTATCATGGATCCCTGATCTCGAGCCTATCAAAAATCTCTCAATATGATGCTCGAGGTACATAACTGTCTCAATGTTGTACCTCATTAGGATGGTGAACTGGTTTTTGTACTCATCCACCCTCATACCACCTTGAACCAGATTTAGAAATTCTGTCTGTATCTTTTTTGAGTGGTGCACAGAATATATTGGGTCCTAAATGCATTAAGGAAGGCATCCTAAGAAATATCCGACTGACTGTCCGTTAAAACTGTTTGTGTAGCTATCCACCAAAACTTTTCTTGACCTCTCAACATATAGCTAGCCATAGCCATCCTCTCTCTATCTATACACCCTAAATACTGCAAGGCTGTTTCGATATCCAGTGACCATCCTTTGGCCTTAATCGGATCTTTAACCCTTGTAAACTCTAGGGGGTTCATCCTAAGAAAGTCCCTTAGTCTCTGAGTATCCCTATCATCTCTGGGCTTTAGGACTACAGGCGAAAGAACTGGGGCTGTCAGAGGAGCCTGTGATGGAGAAGGTGGAGGAGTAGGTGTGGGTGTAGTAACACTGGTACCAGAAGTATTTACCCTAAATTACTGGGCAAAAATAGTAGTGAGTACACTAAACCTCTCTCTCATAGTTTGCATACCCTACTCGAGCCTCATATTTCTGGTATTAGGGCTCTTAGGCTGAAGGGGAGATGGTGGAGCAGGCTGTGCCTGCCTCCGTGGATGACTGCATTTTTCGCTCATTGTTTAGTGATTGGTTACCTACATGTAAACCAAGGTTTTAGTCATATCTTTAACAGATATACTCACTTTATAACTAGACAAGCAAAGACAATTGGGATGTAATCTAACTTCAACTATTCGACACTGATAGTACTAGACAACTTTTTCTTTGATACCACGTAAATTATCATACTTCAGAAACATGGAAATATTAGCTAGTTTTTCTTTTCTTAATTCCTTATTTAAGTTGCATTCCTGTCAATGCCGATTACTTATGAACTTAACTCCCTGCAATGTTTACGAAAATTCACCGGCATAACGGTTTATTTATGAACTTAACTCCCTGCAATGTTTAAAACACAGTTTATATCTGTAGCCAGTTGATTTTAACCTCTTTTCATAGTCAACAGTGATTCTCGTAACCATTACATTTTTTATACAAACTCTAAGTTGATAACTTTACATACATACTTGCCTAGATTACATCCTAAAATATTCTTTACAATGCATTGTCTATGCTATACTTGATGTCTGACAATAAATACAAGAGTATACCTTTTCATGTACTGGAGGTAGCCAGGGGAAAGTATCCTGTCCACTAGCCTACGTCAACTGCACGACAGATGTAAAAAGTGATCACTATAAATAGTCTGGAAAAGAAGAGAAAGGGGTGAGTGTTAGGACCCCATTCTCAATCCATGACTTAACCAAAAACCACTACAAATTTTTTGCATTTTTAACTTACCTTTCCTCTCTTCAATGGTTGGGCTGTGATTCGATGTCATAGTCCTCGCTTACCACATCATCCATTATCATACATACATGTCAATATATTATTACTGACTGTAACTGCTTTATAATACATGTGAGATTTATATAAAGTCTATTACAAATACATTCCCCATATATATATCGTATACATCACTGTGCTGTTTCTATGTTTAGATACACAATTGTACAAAATAGGTATACCTGACGATCGATAGGAACTAGTAGTGGACTCAGGAATACTATCCCTCGATAGCTCCGCTCTACTGACGCTCTATAGAGAGATGTAAAGAAAGATGGGTGAGCATACAACGCGCTCAGTAAGGAAATCAGGCAAGCAAGTAGATATCTACACTAACTACTCAAAATAATGCTATACCTTGAAAACATTATTTCCTTAACTCATTTCAAAAGCATGTCTTGAAATATAATATATATATATACTTGTACAGATTAAATCCCATGTACAGAAATCATGCTTTCTTTCTCAAATGTAGGCATGTAGTGCAAAACAATGCATCTTTATATAAATCATGCCTTTATGTAAATCATGCCATGTATATTTAAATCACAATAAATATGGCATTAAATAATTCACAACACAAAATCGGAGTCCGACCCATCCCTCAGGTCTGTCCCCAATTTAAATCAGTCAATCAATGTGATATATCATGTGAGACTCTGTGGTTAAATGCAAATAGTATCCTGGACTATGATCATATCCGAAATGTGATCCCAAGCAACACAGTACTCGGTGTGTGGGGCATCACTGCTGCAACGGGAGGATGGTCAGTCCACTACAGCCGTCAGCTATACGTAACACACGGTACAGCGTACTCCTCACGCCCCCAGGCACGGTATAAAGTACACCCATAGACCCTACATCACAGCCAGGGTGCCTGCCATAGGTCTTAGCCCTCGCACCTGTGGAATATCATACCATGTCTATATTAACCTCATGCGAATATCCTCTCACAAGATGTGACACACAGTCACACAAGGACTCGAGCATGGGTTTTAACATGTACTATATATCACATACAGTGTGCGTCTTGAGTGCGACCCACAGTCGACACTCCGCTCAAACACTGTTTCACATCATAAACTCAACTCTAGTGCGAGTAAACCTCCAGCAGCTAGGTCAATGCATAGTTCATGTTTTAAATCAAGTATGAGCAATAGCTCCAGTACCATGCTATACATAATATCAAATCAAGTACGAGCAATTGCTCCAGTACTATGTCATGTATAAACCATGAAGAATCAAGTCCGAGCAACGCTCCAGTACTCTGTCATGTATCTCATGTAAAACTCGAGTACGAGCTAATCTCTCCAGCACTCTGTCATGCATATATCATATAAAACTGAGTACGAGTAAAACTCCAGTACTCTATCATGCATGTCATGGAAATCTAATGCGTATCAAAATCCAGCACTAATGTATGTGGAAAACATATGAAATCTAGTGCGAGCTATGCTCTAGCACGATTCATTCTCACATAATATGATAGATGGCTCTTTAAAAGGGATTGTTTACAAAATATTAAAATCAGCACTACAAAGTGTGCTTAAGTCACACAACCTTAAAATCATTAGCCCATCTATATATTTTCATGCTAAACAGCAGTTAAACACTCACAATAATAGTTTCCATGCTTTTTGCAACTTTTCATAAAAGTTGACTTTTTGACTAACTAGGGGTAAAATCATAATTTACCACTATCGGGTCTCAATAATTATTATTCACGTTCTCCGACCCTCAGAGTTTTTAAGTGAATGTAAAAGCAGATGAAAATACGTGTAGGTATCTCTAACTTCTCGCAAAAGTCCCTTACCTCGGATCACGTTAAGTGACCTCACTTCCTCGGTCCTGCTCAATCTCGCAGTCCGATCAGCTCTCAATGTAAACTCCGGAGCTGTAAATAACCATTCCTCAGGTTAATTATAATTTTCCTACTGTATTACACATTAATACAGTCCATTTTCCCTTAATGGGCCTTAATAATCCTTAATGGGCCTAACTATGCCTTAAGCCCATTTTCATTTTACTATTCATTTTTGTTAGGCCTATTAGGCTTGTGGGGCCCACCAACTCTTATTGGGCTTGTTCTAGGCCCATTACACCTTATTGGGCCTAAAATATTTGGGCTTGGCCCATTGGGCCTCTCGGCCACATGCCATGGTCGAGAGCTATCCATGCCTCGGTTTTACCATGTTATGCCATCCATGCCTATTATTTAGCCAATTTCACTTAGGCATTTTCACAAACACTTGGTAGGAAACATTACCAATCATCATATAGTTCATTTAGGCATTTTATCAAACACCTTGATTGCCAACAAATTACATGTATTAATTAATCAATTTGATTAATTCTAATTACACCATTAACATTAATACATGTACACTAATCCATTTATGTCTTAAAACCACATTGACATAAATCAATATCCCATTACTCACTCTCGGCCTAACCCATTTCATGGTGATTTAATTTGTTTCAATGCTTAAAACATATATCAACATACTTAAAATCATTCATACATTAACATATATGAAATTGGAAATTAGAAAATATACCAATTGTTGTGTTCCCCCTTTGGCCGAAACTTTGGAGGCTCTCGGTTTGCATTCTATAGCTCCTTGATAGCCAATTCTAACATATGTCACTCTCCTTTCAATTTGGAACAACTTCCATGAAGGATGCAAGTTCCAATTATGCCTAATTCATAGTGATTTCTAGTGAGAGAAAGCTTAGAAAATATGTTTCAATGGTTTCTTCTTCTAGCCGGATTTGGTGTGATGAAGATGACAATGGTGTGGCTGAATTTATAAGCCACTTACTTAGTCATTAAGTTTTACTTTTCAGCCATTAAGCTTGACTTTACAAGCTTTAGCCATGAGTCACCTAATGAGTTACCTTATGAGTCATAGTTATCTTTAACTATGATTAGATATTTATCTCATGGGCTTTTCCATTTGGGCTTTTCCATTTGGGCTTCTCGGTTTGGGCTTCCTTAATGGGCTTTCGGGCTGAAATTTTTACTATGTCTCGGGCCTTTAATTGTCTCAAAATTTGGCCAATCAATTGGTCCAACAATTCGGTCTTAAGGACCTAAAAATTTCGAGATACGTTTAGTGTACCTTAATGGGCTTTAAAATTTTCACCTTAGGCCCATTACGTTTTTAACCATTACATTTATACCATAATCCTTCCGAATAAATTTTCCTTACTTCCGGGGATGATTATATTGTATTCTGGTCAAGAATATTTTTTCCCAAATTTTCCTCCACACTTAAGTTAATTTTTAACCATGATTAGTCAACTATGGTAAAAGTCCACTTTTTTAACTATAGTTGACTTTTTCCTTAACCATTGACTAAATTGACTTTTTCTTAAAATTTCGAAAGTGTCATATCTTATGTCTTACACTCTCGTCTTTATATTCCAACCACTTTCGGTGGATAATTATACCCGAAACACCTTTTCTCGCTAAAAATGTCCATTTTACCCTTTGTAGCTTTTACTCTCGTTTTCAATGTTCGGGACTAAATCAAGATGACTTTCCTTTATGAGCTCTCTATGCTCTTTCATTTTAAGTTCTTATTTTCATTCAGAATGATTTAGAATAACTCTGTTTAGCCTGTGATACTCATCGCTCACATTAGGCATTTTATGTACCTTTTGCGTGTTAAATCTTTTCACTCACACTTTAAGTCTAGTAAATACTCTTCTTATGATTCAACTATAATTACATAGTGTTCATACACATAGGAATCATAAGGTACAAGCTACAAAAATTCGGGTCTGACAGTGAGCTCTTCAAGGTCAGTAAGAAATGCGTTTAAAAAATAGTCTCAGTGTGACAGTATGCTAAAATTGAATGCCTTTGTACAGACCTTTGGAAACAAATATATATATATATATATACATGTCAGAACCCTCTTTCATCTAAAGTCAGTAAAATTTTTTTTCGCTTAATTTAAAAATTTCCTACACCAAATAGTTGGGCTTTGATTCAGAGCTAGTTATCTCTTACCAAACACAATATCACTTAACATTTATATAATATAACTGTATACACTTAAATTCTTAGATTAACTTTATTAATTCATCCATGTCTACAAATGTTTACATCCCCCAAATTTACATTTCCAAAAGTATTACTGTACTATACTTGTTTAGATAGAAAACGATAATATAATGTGTATACCTCTCAACGATGGGCAGCAGCGCACATTGGGAGTGCAAGTCTCTGCTCGCTCTCAACCACTATGGATGCTTTGGGGAGACAGAAGTGAAAGGGTGAGTAACCAAATGCTCAGTAAAGAAATAATGTAAGCAAGTAGACAGCTACACTATCTACGTGCATATAATGACATGATATCAAAATCATTTACATCTTGAGCATGAGGTAGATCAAAACCAAGCCACATGAATATGTATATAGTATATGAAAAACTCATAAAATCAGGCATGATATCAAATGGAAAATCAACATATAAAACATCTCATGCTCATCATATCAAAACTCATCACAATTCATTTAAATCAAATCTAATCCCGCCCTTCGGGAATACCCTGTGTATAAAATCACATTTATTTTTAAAACAAGTCACGGGTATCGCCCCTCCTTCGGGTCTACCCAAATCTATCATTAAAACATGATATCACGTGAGGCATATATGTTACATTTCGAAAATAAACTTGGAATAATGGCCATGTATAAATCCATGTGATCCCAGGTTACGCGGATCCCAGCGTGCAGGGCATCACAACTGTAATGAGAGGTGAGGTTAGCCCTAATCGTGCAATAACTCAACCAACTAGTCATCAAGACTACTGGTACAACGTACTCCATGTGACATACACTGCACAACGTACTCTGTGGACCCACACAGTCTGAGGGTGCCTACCATAAGTCTTAGCCCACATCATTGTCAAGGGTGCCTGCCATAGGACTTAGCCCACATGACTATTTTTAGGGGTGCCTGCCATGGGACTTAGCCCATATATGCTTGCCTTATGTCTTAGCCACCCTATACCATGCAGGTAACCATCTCATGTCTCAAAACATACGTGTGATACATCATCTCACTGTGACATGCAGTCTACAGGAGGCTACAAAACGATTTTCTATAAAACATTTCAAATCTTCGTACGAGCAAAGCTTCAATACGACTTTCATGCACTGTAAATTAGTAAAACCTAGTGCAAGTAGGGCTCCAGCACTATTAGTATGAATCAAAACATCAAAATCTAGTGCGAGCTGGCTCCAGCATTGTTTGCTCTCACACAAATATGATAGGTGGCTCCAGTTAAATATCAAGTATTTTCAAAGATAAAACTTAGCACATAATCAGTGCTTTTTCATGCAAACACATAAAGCAATAACCAATCTATCCTCATTTCATTCATATCAAAGCATTTCATCATGAAAACATTAAAGTCATGAAAATCCATGCATTTTAGGATCCTTACTACCCATTTCATACAAATTCCTACCAAGGTAAACTCATCTTTTCTTTCTTTACTTTTGGAACCTTTCTAAAAAAATTCTTTTAATGCATTATTAGATATCTAGAGAAATTCGCACCCTATAATTCCCTTCAAAATACGTATAGCTACCTCTAAGCACTTACAAAACCCCCTTACCTCGAATCCCTTCAAGTGTAGTACAAGTTCCACCGCTAGAAACTTGTCCAGTCCAATTTCCTCCTAATCCAATCTCTGGAGCTAGAAACATTCATCAATCACTTCATCACAATCGATATATTTTATCAGACCTTATAGTATTAAGCTTGGTCCATTTTCACATTTGGCCACATTGTGCCATTCCTAGTCACTTAGCTAGTAACTTACTTAGTTATCAAATCAAGCACTTGACTTGCATGCTCCAACCTTAGTTCCTACATTTATCCATGCATTTCACAATTACCATATAGGCACATTTCACCACTTTGTCCAATCCCATAATTTGCTTACATAACATAATCTCAAAACCATGCATATAACATTTCTAACACCTTGATAAACCTTATTCATCATATAATTCCACCATATCCCATTTCTCACACTAACCTATTTTTAGGTCATTATTGATCTATCACATTTTAGGTATTTTCAACCAATGATACATACACTAATCTATTCCTAACAATATCTTAATATACATACTTAGAGTTGGTGTAACGAAAACTCACCTACCTTGACTTTTCTCTTGTCCAAAATTGGGAGATCCTTTAACTCCTTTAATACATCAAGTTAAGTTTTGATTTCAAGGTATGTTGTTCTCCTCCTAACAATGAACAACTTTGCTCTAATAGCTTTTTCCCAAATCTTTTTGGAAGGGTATGGTATTCTAGAGAGAGAAAGCTTGGTATTTTAGGAAAAAATGGAAGGGAATGGTTTATTTACTGAAGAATGAGGTTTAACCATCAGGTTTTTATAGGATGAGAGTGAGGAGATCGATCTGCTAGGGTGAAGATCGATCTTCCTTTGGTTTTTAAACTACCAAGATCTTCAGGCATGAAAGGTGGGATTGATCTGCTTTTGGGGGGAAGAGATCGATCCTTTCTTGGTAAAAGCTTGAGGAGATCGATCTGCTCATGGAGAGAGATCGATCTTCTCTAAGCAGAGGCAAATGGAGATCGATTTGCACTTAAGAAAGGATCGATCTCTGCTAGGTAGAGGCAAATACAATTCAGTCTGCTCATTGAGGAGATCGATTTGCTTAATTGGGAGATCGATCTACTCTTGGCAGAACCACTTGGAATTGTTCTGCTTGAATAAGAGATCGATTTTCTTTGAATATGAGATTGATCTGGCCTTCATCTGCAGACTTTTGCTGTAGTTTTTCTAGAATTTCCAAGGGAAAACTTACATTCGATTGCTCCACTAGTCATTTTGCAATCCATTCACACTTTGAGCATGGAAAGGTTCATTTCTTATTAGTTTCATGTTGTGGAACTTGTGTGTACTGCTTGAAATCAGAGAGGATACATAAAATTCGTCATCCATGCATTATCATTTCGTGTTTTTAAAGCCTTATCTTCAGTCCGAATGCTTTAAGTTTCATTGGTTTAGCTTGAGGCCACTTCAGCCCTTACTTAACCTTTATTTGTATCATGATAGTCATTTATACCATTTGCAATTTATTCACATTTATATGATCCAAAAATCATCTTTCTTATAATTCCACTAACACATCTTAGAGTCATACATAGATGGGGTCTCACAATCTCCCCCTCTAAGAAATTTTGGTCCTCCAAATTAGAACTAAATTAGTCCGTAAACAACTTGGGATACTTCTTCCGTATCAAACTCTTTAACTCCCATGAAGCTTCTTCTGCAGTGTGATTCTGCCAAAGGACTTTCACTAAGGGAATCGTCTTCGATCTTAGCACCTTCTCCTTCCTATCTAATATTCGAACTGGCTTCTCAACATACGACATGTTCTTGTTGAGCTCCAACGGCTCATATCTAATCACATGTGCTGGATCCGGGTGGTACTTCCTTAACATAGAGATGTGGAAGACATTGTGAATGCCCGATAGCTTAGGTGGCAATGTTAGCCTGTAGGCCTTATCTCCCACTCTATCAAGTATCTCAAAGGGTCAAATGTAACGAGGACTTAGCTTTCTTTTCTTTCTAAACTTCGTTATACCCTTGGAAGGAGAAACTTGTAGAAATACTTATTTACCTACTACGAACTCTAATGGTCTCCATCTCTTGTCAGCATAACGTTTTTGTTTGCTTTGAGCTGCTTGTAACCTCTTACAAATCAATTGAATGTCTTCGGAGGCTTGTTTCACTAAATCGAGAGCATATATTAATCAGTCACCAACCTCTTCCCATCTAATTGGGGAACGACATCTTTGACCATACAAAGCCTCATACGGTGCATCTTAATACTCGAATGATAACTGTTATTATAGGCGAACTTTACGAGTGGTAAATAGTCATCCTAAGAGCCTTCAAAATCTAATACACACGCCCTCAACATATCCTTCAGGTCTATATCGTCCTCTCTGACTGACCATCTGTCTGAGGATGGAAGGCTATGTTAAAACTCAGTTGGGTCCCCATCGCTTCCTGAAAGTGATCCTAAAAGTGAGAAGTGAAGCGGGCATCCCAATCAGAAACAACACTCACTGGAACACCATGCAACCTCACTATCTCGCGTACATATAGTTTCGCAAGTGTACTTAGAGTATCGGTGGCTCTCATAGCTAGGAAGTATGCCGACTTCGTCAATCTGTCCACTATCACCCAAATCGCATCGTGTTTCCTACGTATCTTGGGTAAACCCATCACGAAGTCTATAGTGCCATGATCTCATTTCCAAATCGGTATAGGTAGAGGTTGCAATATCCCTGTAGGCTTCTGATGCTCTACCTTCACCTGCTGACAGATGAGACACTTTGCCACATATTTTACCACGTCTCTCTTCATCCCTAAACACCAATACACTCTCCGGAGGTTCTGATACATCTTGTTACTTCCCAGATGCAGTGTATACTTCGTCGAATGAGCCTCTAACAAAATCAGCCTCCTGATCTTTGGATCATTGGGAACACATATCCTACCCCTGAACCTCAACAAACCATATGAACTCAGCTCAAAATTAGTCTCTGTGCCCCTTTGTATCTGCCCGATAATATCACTACATTACTGATCAATCTGTTGAGCCTGTCGGATAGGATCCACCAGATTCGGTTCCAACTGTAGGCTAGCTACCATAAAGCCACTATCAGTATCCAAACTGAGGCTCGTAAACTATTTCAACAGCTCGTGTTCCCTGATCATCATATACGACACCAACCTGAGGTTCTTCCTACTCAAGGCATCGACAACTACATTCGTCTTACCTGGGTGTTACATGATTTCATAATCATAATCCTTTAAGAGCTCGAGCCATCTTCTTTGTCTCCTGTTCAACTCCTTCTGTGAGAATAAATACCTAAGGCTCTTATAATCTGTAAATACTTAAAATTTCTCACTATAGAGGTAGTGGTGCCATATTTTCAGAGTGAATACCACGGCCGCCAATTCTAAATCGTGGGTCGAGTAGTTCCTCTCATGATCCTTCAACTGTCTAGATCTATAGGCGATTACCACCCATCTTGCATCAATACATAGCCTAGTCCTTGGTGTGATGCCTCCGTATATATAGAGAAACCTCATGAGCTGGTAGGAATGGTGAGAATCGGAGATGTGGTCATTTGACACTTAAGCTCCTGAAAACTCCTCTTGCATGCCTCGTCCCACACAAACTCAATATCCTTCTACGTGTGACGCATCAATGGAGCAGCTAGTCTGGAGAAGCCATCTACAAATCTTGGATAATAACCAGCCAATCCCAGAAAACTTATGATCTTTGTAACTGTCCTGGACTGTTCCCACTGAAAAACTGTCTCAATTTGGATGGATCTACTGACACCCCATCCCTCGATACAACATAGCCCAAAAATGAGATTTGGTCCAACCAAAAGTTACACATATTGAGTTTGGCATACAACTTCTTTTCTCGGAGGGTCTGCAGAACTATTCTCAAGTGCTGCTCATGATCTTCCTTGGACTTGGAATAAACCATTATATCATCGATAAACACAATCAGAAATTTATCCAGGTATGGCTTAAACACATCGTTTATCAACGCCATAAATGTTGCAGGGCAATTTGTAAATCCGAATGACATAACCAAGAACTCATATTGGCCATCACAGGTACGAAATGGCATCTTGGGTACATCTCCTCTTCGTATCCTCAACTGATGCTACCCAAACCACAAAACTATCTTAAAAAAGACTTGGGCTACCCGGAGCTGATCTAATAGATCATCAATGCATGGAAAGGGATACTTGTTCTTAATAATAGCTTTATTCAACAATCGATAATCTATGCACAGTCGGAGGCTTCCATCTTTCTTCTTCACAAACAAAATCAGAGCTCCCCAAGGTGAGACGCTCGATCTAATAAACCCATTCTCTAGCAATTCCTGCAACTGGTTCTTTAGCTCCTCCAACTCAATCGGAGCCATCCTATACAGTGGTCGAGATATTGGTTCAGTATCGATACCAACTCTATACAAAACTCCATTTCACGATCCGATGGTAGTCCTGGTAGATAATCCAGAAAAACATCAGGAAACTCTGCAACCACTAGAATGTCTCTCAATTCCAGATGGACCTTATCTGTATCAACCACGTATGCAATGAACCCTTGACATTATTATTTCCACTGTTAGTAACATAATTCATCCTTATAATTAGACTCATCAATTCAAACTTAGAAATTTATCCATTTTGCTTACAATAAATACTACTTTCATTACTTTTCAAGGGAATTTTATAATACATTTTTCAAGAAACTTACGGTAACACTATCTACCCTTGAAAACGTTACCATCTTAGAAAAATAGTCCAAAACAACATGATTTACAGCCAACCAATCCATTCTAAATATTACATCAAAATTATTCATATTTAATAGAATAAGATTGGCTGTTATCTCTTTCCCCCTATCTTCAGCCTACAATCCCTATACACATACTTAGTCAACTAATTGTCATTCATGGGTATAGAAATCAATTACATTCTATCTAATGAAGTAGGCTCAACATACTTTGATAACTTACATGCAAATGAAGGCGATAGGAATGAATGAGTGGCACCAGGATCAAATAGTACGAATGCTTCTAAATAAAAAATTAGGATGATACCTTTAATCAGATTCGTTGATGCGTCTGAGGTGTCCTGGTCCAGTGCTTGAACTCGCCCTTTGCCAATAACCTGCTTGCCCTTCTCCGCGGCTGTGGCTTTCCTCTTCGGAGTAGAAGTCTCGACAAGAGCTCTCTCTGTCTCCTTGCCCTTCTATGGGGCAGTCTCAACCATCTTGGGGTAATCCCGTATGATATACCCTAGCTTTCCACAATGATAGCACACTACTGAAGATATCAGACACGACCTGTTACCATGATACCTATCATACCTTCTACACTACTCGGTAGTCGACTGTGCCCTTCCAATAACTACAGTACTAAATTTGGATATACCAGAGGCATTAACGTCCTCTCTTGTACCTCCTCAATTTGAGGTCTCTTATCAGAGAGTCTCTGACCACCTCTCCTGATCAGTCTATCAATTTTAGATCTTTTTTGGTCTCTGTCTTTAGCTCTATTGATCTTTCCAAACTCGGAGGTATTTCACTCAATGTCTTGCTCACATAGTTGCACCCTGTGCACAACCTCCTCATATGTATGGATATCAAATGGAACTAACCTAGACCTGATGACTAGTCTCAATCCATCAATGAACTTCCTTACCTTCCTTATCTCACTGCTCATCGTATTCGGGTCGTACCTTCCCAAGGATATAAACCTCATCTCATACTCGTCTACAAATCTGTTCCCCTGAGTCAACCCAATAAACTCCATCTATAACTTCCTCTGAGTAGTGTCCGGGACATACTATCTTTGAAAGGCCTTTAGAAATACCTCCCATGTGATGTCAATGTGTCGAGCTCTCAAAATCGATCTGGTGAACTTCCACTAATGTTCTGTCGCTCCCTTAAGCATGAACGCGATAAAAATTACCATTTCTGTAGTTGTACATTTAAAAAACCCGTACAACTTCTCAATTTCGCTCACCCAATCCTCAGTAACTACTAGGTCCTTCACTCCACTAAATGACATGTGGTGCTGTATCCTGAACTGGTGGGGATGTATCTACCGCATATGGCATTTGTTCTGGCTTTGTAGGTGTATCAGAAGCAACTGCCGATCCAGCATTAGCAACCTAGGTAGCTGGGACCTATCTCTCCTTAGCTCCCTGCATAGACTTAGTGACTAGCTCCATAATAGTCTCCAAACTTCGCTCCAACCTAGCAAAGCATGCCTCATGTGAGACCCCATATATGTATAGCTGTATATAGGAACATTGGAATGTAAATAAAATCATAAGTATGATGATACATTTGTAATGTGAAGTATATGCAATGTAAGTTCATAAGATTATGTACGCACTTGTAATAAGAATCGTGATTATACGTACAAGTTGCATTATGAATGAGTATGAAGAAATGAACTTAAACATGAGAAGAATGTGAATGAAATGGAATATGAGTAGTGTGGCAAAATGGAAGGAAAGATTTGCATAAGTTGTATACTCCCCTTCGAGCAATATCGTGTACATTTGGTTATACAAAGATTGCCCACAAGTTTTAATATGTATTAAGTGTGATTGGATGGCATTTTTAAGTCTCAAGGAGGGATGAATGAGGAAAGGACTATGGAGGTAAATTGAGGGAGTTTGGAATGAAGTTGTTACAGAAAAACTATAAGAAATCTGGAAATATGAAGGCCAGATCGATCTCATAGGATGGGAGATCGATCTGGAAGAGCTAGAATGCTCTTATGTGAGTAATGGAATGGAACAGATCGATCTCCAAGGGAATCAGATCGATCTTCTTAGCTCTCGGGTTGGAAACAGATCGATCTCCCCTAAGACCAGATCGATCTCCTTAAGCTTCTGTTTGATAGCAGATCGATCTCAAGCTACCACAGATCGATCTCTTGCCTTTAAAATGTCTTAGAAAAAGAGGGATTTTTAGAGGACCAGATCGATTTCCACCCAAGGAAGATCGATCTCATCAAGTTAAATCTATAAATAGGAGCAGTTGGATCTGCAGATTTTGGAATAAACCATTTCTTTTCACTTCAACTTAAAAACCTAGATTTCTCACTCCTAAATCCAGTCATTTTCAGAAAGATTTGAGGAAAAGCTATTAGAGACAAAGTTGTCCACGTCTAAAAGAAGAACAATATAGTCTAGAGGCATTTCCCCATTTGTCGGATTGAAGGAATAAAGGGCATTTCTAATTAGAGCAAAGAGGAAATCAAATGAGGTAAGTTTCTAGTGCACAAATCCAAGTACATTGGTCTAGTTAATGATTATGAAGTTGATTGGGTGTGCACATTGTGGGTAGAACTACCTAGAATGCCATGAAATGCATATAACTTGGAAATGGTCTAGTGTGAGAAAGTGGAATGTAGAAGTGTTAATGAAGAATGAGATATGTTGAGAGGATGATTATGGTTTGGCTATGTTGATATTGGAATAAAATTATGAGATTTACCACAAGGGGTAAAATGTATGTTTACGGCATTGGATAAATGCTTAGATGAACAAGAGTTAGAAACGTTAACTCAAGTGTTTGATGGATGAATTTCAGTTTCGGATGATACGCAAGAGCAAGTCGAGATGAGAACACGAGAAGCATAAAGGTGGATAGTTGCACACAAGTAAAGTGAGGTAAGGGACTGTGTGTTAGCTATAGAGATGTTCGTGCGTATTTTACAGCAATTTCGTAGATATATTGCTAGAATTAGTACGATACTAAAATCTTATGAAATAATATGGAAGCATGAAAAGTACTATGATGTATATATGTATTGAGAAATGGGATAGGGTAAGGAAATAGCATGATATGCATGTTTTTAATGTTTTTCTCAATTTTATATTGATATTGATGATTGAGAAATGTTGATGATAGGTTGGCTAATTTTACATGTTTTAGCATGAAAAGGTATGCTGCATGAATAAACATGTTTTGAGTTTTAAAAAGAGAAAATAGCCATCTATCAGATTTGAGATGAGATTTGGTGTTGAAGCTCTAGCTCACACCCATTTTTAATGACTTTGACTATGTGCTGGAGTGTTAGCTCGCACTTGTTTATATGTTTTTGATGTGTCATGCTGGAGTTTAACTCGCACGATGGTTTGAGAAAGTGCGGGAACTTTGCTCGTAACGTTTTATTGAGTTGAGGAAAACCTGGAGGTCTGGGACCCAAGGGGATACCAGCCGACTACCATTTAAATGGGCTGGGCCTTAACGATAAATCGTACCGCACTGGAGTTTTGCATTGACTGTGTGTCACGCTGTTTGCTCACCTGGTATATGAGACAGGGTTCAGGATGAAAAGTTCATCAGAGTTGGACTATGGACTTGGGTCCACGATCATACGTAGTACAGTGTAGTTGTCCGTTGGTATACTATGTACTGTGCTAGGTGCACGTGAGTACGAGTATCGCGTAGATGACACACGGTGTAACCTTACTGTGAGTATATGAGGAGATGAGGTTGATTGAGATGAGCCGGATGGTAGGACTGACCCATCCCCCTTCAGGCGAAGTGATGCCTGGTGCACACTTGATCAGTGAGGCCTGGGATCATTGACTATGACCATATGTCGTGGATATTTGATTGCCGAAAATTCCATGCCTGTCTCAGAGATTCGAGAAACAGAGACAATCTCAGAAAAGAAAGAGATTTTATGTTTTTGATAAATCTCTGATTTCACATTGGTGCCGTGAGGGCGCTATTTATGAGCATGTTTTAAATGGAAGCTTGATATTTGATTTGCACGAAAATGCTATTGAGAAAAATATGTTTACATGCATTTTTCGTATGATATTTCCATTTATAATGAAAACATGGTTTTGGTTTATACATGCATGGGCTATGTAGGTAGTACGATATCTACCTGCTAGCATACATTTCCTTACTGAGCTGTGGTTTGCTCATCCCACTATTTTCCCCCTCCAGGTACTGAGAAGTAAGAGAGCGGTGGTCTCTAGGTCTTTTGTGTCAAACAGCTCCCACAATTCCATAAAGGTATAAGATTTGTATACACGAATATTTTGTATCTAATTTATTGTATCGCACAGTTATATCTTGGAATTGTAAATAGTATTATGGGGATGACATGTAAGCACATGGTATTTATACAATTGATTTTGTATACCTACACACACCTGGGAGTGTGAATTAAAGTTTTAAATCTTCCGCTGTAAATGAATGAATTTTAGTAATTGCATATTCTCACAGCCCAACCGTATTAGAGTAAGTGTGGATAGAAGGGTTCCCGGAAGTGGGGCATGATAGATTTGATATCCGAGCATGGTTGGTCTGATGTGAGTTGATGTTTAGGACTAAGAAAACATACATCCCCAAGTTACTGTGCGATATTTAGATATAAATGTGTGTACGGAGCTGGTAGTTAATTAAATGTTTGTTATAACGCAGGAAAGTTATCAGGCTAGTGCGTTATGCCTGAGAGACACCGCAAGAGGGGAGAGAGCTCAAGAGCTCTAGGGCAAAATGACAGGATGAGAGGCATAGTAGATCATCCTCTAGTCATGAGCCCCAGGAACAGATAGAGGCTTCTGATCCTCGAATAGCCCGATTGGAGGAAGACATGCCCACGATGATGACCATGATGGGTCAGATCATGGCTAGGTTTGAGGGTACACCTGGTACAACGGGACAAGCTGCACCGAATCCCCCACAGCTGCACCGAAACCTGAGAATGTTGCACCTACACAAACTGAACCGGTTAGGCCATGGGAACCTCATATTCGACCAGTACCTCCTCCAATAGCCCTACAGCAGCATGATGATGATTTAGGGTATGGATATGATTGTGATATGGAGAGATTGAGGCATTTTATGGACTTTAAGCCTCTTTCGTTTAGCGGGGTAAAGGATCCGACAATGGCAGAGGACTGGATCAGTCAGATGGAGAAGTTATTCAACTTCTGTAGATGTTCAGCTACGGAGAGAGTAGTGCTTGCGACCTTTGTATTGAGGGGCGATGCAGAGCACTAGTGGAAGTCCACCAGGCCGATGTTAAGAGCTCAAGGTATGGCTATGTGAGATCTGAGAATTTTAGACATATTTTAATTATGTAATATGAACTTGAAGTGTAATTTATTGAGCTAAGTGAATTGTGGGAATTATATTTGGAGATTTATATCTAAGTGTTTAACATAAGTGTGAAACTAAGAGGTCAGATTGATCTTGGAGAAGGAGAGATCGATCTGGTGAGTTAAAAATGACAAGGAAGGAGAAATTTAAGGAGCAGATCAATCTCCAATGGAAGAGGATCGATCTCCTTATGATTCTGTTTGAGAGAAGATCGATCTCATGAGGAATGGATCGATCTCCAAATGTTTCTGTTTGAGAGAAAATCGATCTCCTCAAGGAGCAGATTGATCTCATAAATCCATAAAGAGATCGATCTCATAAAATTGCCCCAAATCGTCCCCAAATTCAAATGCAGATCGATCTCATCAACAGCCAGATCGATCTCCTACCCTTCGTCTATATAAGGAACCCCTGCTTTCTCCTACAATTTCATTTTCTCTCACTTTCAACCACCATTTTCACCGAGCCCTAGCTTTCTCACTCATCCAAAGCACCCATTTTCATCCAAGTCAGAGGCTGTGACAAGAAGGAAAGTTGTTCCTCATCAAAGGGAGAACAACATACTTGGAAATCGGAAGACAGATTGAATCAAGGCAAGAGATAAGCTCTCCAAAAGTTTTGGGTAATTTCTAAACCTCAATCTCGATATTTGAGATGATTTTTGGTGATAATGGCTTTTGGCATTGTGTTGAAATAGTTGGAAAATGATTAGGGATTGATGAAATTACAATGTAGTTGGAGTGATAGTGATATTTAGCAATTTTGGTAATTTTGGAAATTTTGAGTTATAAATGGAAATTTAGACAATGTGGTGAATTAGCATAGATATTAAGACATGGGAAATGTAGAATGTGGAGGTGTTGTGAGCTAGATTGTGGTTTGTGATAGAGTTATGAGAATCGAGAAATTAGAGGTGTTATGAGCAATTATGCTCGATTTTGAGAATTGAGGTTACTATGATGATGAGTGTTGATGTTTTAACATCGTTTGGACAGCTCGGGAGTTTCAGAGTGGAATGAGAGACTAGTCCGTGATACGGGGAAACGATTGCACTATACGAGGTGCAAAGAGGTAAGGGAAACTAAACCACTTGTGTAGGTGATTTTGAACTATTATAGCATGATTTTGTGATTTATAAAACAAGCATGTTTGATGTGTTGTGTTTTGATGAGAATGCACACGATTTTTATAGCCGGTTAGAACCCAATGTTTTTATGAGTTTATAATTGGGCTCTACGTTAAGGCGATCTTGAGATTTGAGAAATGTATGCGTGCTTTGCCGGTTGGAACTCGGTTTTAATATGTTTTGTGTTGAGTACAAAACGGTTTTTATATGAGTTTTATGACAGAAAAAAACCACTATGAGTTCTACGTGAAGGCAAACCAGTCTTATGTGATAAAGACTTAGGTGTGTGATTTTGAGTACACACCGGGCACTGCTCTGGTAGCATGTAAGTCCGATTCTTCTCCGTTCTGGTAACGTGAGAAACCCCATTCTGTGGCTATGCCACGTACATTTGGTGGTCATTGCCACGTGAAACCCTATTCTGTGGCCGTGCCACGTGTGAATCTAAATCAGTGGCTATGCCACGTATATTTGGTGGCCGTTGCCACGTGAGAACCCTAATTGGTGGCCGTTGCCACGTGAGAAACCCCATTTTGTGGCTATGCCACGTATATTTGGTGGCCGTTGCCACGTGAGAACCCTTATTGGTGGCCGTTGCCACGTGAGAAACCCTATCCTGTGGCTGTGCCACATGTGAATTTAAATCAGTGGCTATGCCACGTGCATTATTAGTACAGTGATTTTATCACGTTTATTGAGATAGCGATTATCTCATTGTTTTCACATGCTTGATTATTGCTCTATACTGAGCCTTTTACTTCATGTTTTCACATGATTTGAGATATGAGAATGTCGTTATGAGTACTTTCATGCTATGGTTTTCAAAAGAGTATAATGAGTTTCACATACAAATAAATATTTTGTGATGTGCATTTTAGTTTATGTAATGAGTCCCTTACCCCCTTACTGAGCGATTTAGAAGCTCACCCTATTTTCTTTCCGCCCCCCCCCAGATTTCTTCAAGTGAAAAGGGTTTCCCTGTGACGTACGGAGTAGTGGCTAGTGAAGTACTTGAGCTCCAGGCCATATATTGTTTTTTGAGGTATCTTTTATCTTTCCATGTACCCAGACAATTATTGTAATTGTAGACACTTAATGTATAACATTGTATGGGATGTATTAGGATTAATTAACTTGAGATCAAGTAATGTATATGATATAATATATACTATTTAATGACGAGATCCTAAGGTATGATAAGTGTGATGATGTATGACACTGCACAGGAATGCACCCTTAATTGTGAATTGTTGAGTAAGAAGTTTTAAATTTGCCCGATTTTTCGCGTTTTCGGGGCGTGACAGAGCTTTCTTGGTATCAGAGCTTAGGGTGTTCAGTACTGTCAGTGTCGGTTAAGTGAAATAGAATACATGCCAAGTGTCTGTAATAGTCTGGTCATAAACTGAATCTGAGGATTGAGATTTCAATCGATTTTGATATATACGCGCAGGAGACGAGTTAAGATAGAGAATGAGTGGACGACGAGGTCGTTCGAGGAGGCAGGCAGAGTCCCCTCCACCACCTGCCCCACAACCAGAGAGTCCTAACTCTCGATTTAATCGGATTGAAATCGATGTGAGGCAAGATTTTGAGCAGATGGCAGTGCTATTCGTGCAACACTTTGGAGTTAATGCCTCGGGTACTACTCCTACACCACCACAAGGACCTCCCATACCCCCAGTACAGATGGACCCAGTGCCTCCCGTCACTCAGCTTGAAGACAGAAGTATGGTTGACTGAAAGATTTTCTGAAGATGAATCCACCCGCATTTAGGGGAAAGAAGGACCCTACAGAGGCTGGGGAGTGGCTGACGGAGTTGAGAATTATATTTCATTATCTGGGGTGCACCGATGCTGAGAGGGTCAGTATGAGTATCTATATGTTGAAGGGGAGAGCTCGAGATTGGTGGGGTACTACCTAGGGTATTCTGATATCCCGCCAGGATGTGATTGGTTGGGAAGAGTTTCAGACAGCCTTTAGGACCCAATATGTTCCACGAGCCGCCTAGAGAAAGAAGCAGGCTGAGTTTTTGAGTTTGGTATAGGATGATATGTCTGTGGATGACTATGAGAGCCAATTCACCACGCTATTGAGATATGACCCAGAGACCTTCAAGAATGAAGAGCTCCGCATAGAGAAGTTTGTGTATGGATTGAAGCCCATCATCAGAGATAGATTGATAGGGCTATGTATTACTGAGTTTGGATATGCTCTGAGATGAGCACAAGAGATTGAAAGAGGAATTGAAATGGTACAGTCCCAGAACAAGCTCAGAGCGATGAATAGAGATAAGGGCAAGAGGCCAGCAATTTTCCAAACAGAGGCTCGGAGAGGCTCCTTCAGAAGAGGAAGGATTGAGGTGCAGAAGGGTAGATTAGAGAGACCCAAAGGTTACCCTAACATTAGGGAGACCCCTCGAGATGTCTGGCCTGAGCTAAGGGTTTGTGAAAATTATGGCCGAATGCATGAGGGAAGTTGTACTAGGTCGATCCATGGATGTTTTAGATGTGGAGACATGGGTCACATGGTGAAAGACTGCCCTCAACCTCAGAAACCACATGTTCCGGAGCCCACTAGACAACAGCCTCAAAGAGTGAACCCCCAGAGACGGGCCACTACTGTAGAGAAAGGAAAGAGACCTGTTACACAGGGACATTTGTTTGCCCTGGATAAGGAGACCGCAGATACTTCTGCAGAAACCATAAGAGGTACACTCTCTGCCTGTGATTATAAGGCTCATGTGTTGATAGATCCAGGATCCATGCATTCGTTCATTTCTGAGCATTTTGCATGTAGATTAAACTTGAAGTTTGAACCTCTAGAATATATACTATATGTAAATACCCCTATGCGTGAATCCCAGAGAACTAAGTTAATCTGTAAAGGATGTGAAATAAAGGTGGGAGATAGAGTGATGTTAGCAGATCTAATCATGTTAAATATGCATGGGTTTGATGTAATTTTGAGAATGGATTGGTTGGCAACCAATCGAGTGAGTTTAGACTGCTACACTAAGATTGTAACTTTCTCCCTACCTGAACCTTACAGTGTACGATTGAGATATTAAGGAAATGAATATGTGGAATTCCAGTACGTAATTTGAGAATTTTAATATTATTTTGGAGAATATTAAATATGATTGTTCATGTGAAGGTTAAGAAACACTCATCTCAGATGATGAGTGGGAACATCCGAGGATGGAAGATATACCTGTGGTGTGTGAATTTTGGGATGTTTCCCAGATGAGTTACCAGACTTACCACCAGAGAGAGAGCTGGAGTTTACCATCGATTTGGTACCAGATACTCAGCCGATCTCTAAACCTCCCTACAGGATAGCATTAGTGGAACTTGAAGAATTGAAGAAACAACTACAGGAGTTATTGGATCAAGGGTTTATTAGATCCAGTTTTTCACCGTGGGGAGCACCAGTTTTATTTGTTAAGAAGAAGGATGGTAGTCTCAGATTATGCGTAGACTACCGGTTGTTGAATAAAGCCACGATGAAGAATAAATATCCATTGCCCAGGATTGATGATTTACTTGATCAGCTGAGAGGGGCTTCAGTCTTTTCTAAGATTGATTTGAGATCGGGCTATCACTAATTGAGGATCAAGGAAGAAAATATTCCGAAGACGGCCTTCAGGACGAGGTATGGCCATTATGATTTTCTGGTGATGTCCTTTGGATTGACGAACGCCCCTACAGCATTTATGAGATTGATGAACGAGGTGTTCAGAGACTATCTGGATAAGTTCATGATAGTCTTTATAGATGATATCCTGGTGTACTCTCAGTCGTATGAGGAGCATGCACAGCAATTGTGGTTAGTACTTCAAATACTCCGAGATAAGCAATTATATGGAAAGCTTAGTAAGTGTGAATTTTGGCTGGATCGGATAGCTTTCCTTGGTCATATAGTCTCATAGGAAGGAGTATCAGTGGATCCAAGTAAAGTGGAGGCTGTGCTTAATTGGGAGAGACCGAGGACAGTTACTGAGGTATGAAGCTTCCTTGGTTTGGCAGGGTATTACAGAAGATTGGTGGAAGGATTTTCTAGGATTACCGCCCCTTTGACTAAACTCACACGCAAGGAGACTCTGTTCATATGGACTGATCAATGTGAGCTCAATTTTCAGGAGTTAAAGAGGAGATTGACAGTGGCACTTGTGTTAACTATCCCTGAGGGATCAGGAGGATTTTCGGTGTATAGTGATGCATCTCATCAAGGATTGGGGTGTGTGCTTATGCAGCATGGAAGAGTGGTCGCATATGGATCGCGACAATTGAAAGACCATGAGCGAAATTACCCCACGCATGATCTCAAGTTAGCCGCTGTGGTATTTGCCTTGAAGATCTGGCGACACTACTTATATGGGGAAAGATTCCAGATCTTCACTGATCACAAGAGTTTGAGATATCTCTTTGATCAGAAAGAGTTAAACATGAGACAAAGGAGATGGATGGAACTCTTTAAGGATTATGACTACGAGATTCTATATCATTCGGGTAAGGCGAATGTAGTTGCTGATACCCTGAGCAGGAAGAGTATGATATCTGCTATGATGATCAAGGAATGGGATTTACTGGAGTAGTTCGCCGAACTTCGGATCAAAGTTAAAGAGGTAGAGATTGGATTTTTGGCTAGCTTGCGAATAGAGCCCAGGATCATGGATCAGATTGGAACTGGGCAGCGCAATGATCAAAGGTTGATAGATATGGTTAGCCAATGTGAACAGAGTTCACAGTCGAATCTCACAGTCAGTGAGGATGGATTGTTGAGATTCAGAGGATGGATTTGTGTACCGAACGATGATACCCTAAAGAGATAGATACTGAGAGAATCTCACTGCTCACGATACACCATGCATCCAGGGAGTACTAAGATGTACCGAGACTTGAGAAAGGTGGAGTGGTATGAAGCGAGACGTGGCAGAGTATGTGGCCAGGTGTTTAGTATGCCAGCAAGTGAAAGCTAAGCATCGAAAGCCCAGAGGACTACTACAGCCCTTACCTGTACCTACATGGAAATGGGAGCATGTCACTATGGACTTTATTATGGTTTTACCGAGGAGCCGAAGAGGTCATGACGCTATATGGGTTATAGTGGATAGATTGACCAAGAGTGCCCACTTCCTTGCCATCAAGAGCACAGATACTGTGGATGCCTTAGCCGAGCTATATGTCAGCGAGATAGCTAGATTACATGGGGCTCCAGTGAGTATTACTTCTGATAGAGATTCTCAATTTACTTCCAGATTTTGGACCCTGTTTCAGGAGTCCATGGGATCTTGATTGAGTTTTAGTAGCGCCTATCATCCTCAGATAGATGGTCAGTCAGAGAGGACTATTCAAACCCTGGAGGATATGTTGAGGGCGTGTACGATGGATTTTAAGGGATCATGGGATGATCACTTGCCCCTAGCAGAGTTTGCGTACAATAACAGCTATCATGCGAGTATTGGAATGGCACCGTTTGAGGCTCTATATGGTAGGAGGTGTAGATCCCCTGTAGCTTGGGAAGAAGTCGGTGACAGAATGATAAATGCTCCCGAGCTTGTTGAGCAAGCTGTACAGAGTGTGAAACTCATATGTGAGAAGTTACGGGCTGCACAGAGTAGACAGAAAAGCTACGCGGATGTGCATAGATGGCCACTCGAGTTTGATGTTGGTGATGCAGTATTTTTGAAAATATCACCAAGTAAGGGTATCATGCGATTTGGGAAAAAAGGGAAATTGAGTTCTCAATACATAGGACCATTCAAAATTCTTGAGAGAGTGGGAGAGGTAGCTTACAGATTAGCATTACCCCCACAGATGTCCAGAATACACAATGTTTTTCATGTGTCTATGTTGAGGAAGTACCACCCGGACCCTTCTCATGTCATAGAGTATGACGAGATGGATATATAAGAGGATATGAGCTACACTGAGGAACTCGTCCGGATTCTCGATAGGAAGGAGAAGGTACTTAAAACCAAGAGCATCCCATTAGCGAAAGTTCTGTGGAAACATCACTCAATGGAAGAGGCAATGTGGGAACTGGAGGATCTCATGAAAGAGAAATACCCCCAGCTATTTGGCTAGTTGAGTTGAATTTGGAGGACCAAATTCTTTTAAGGTGGGGAGGATGTGAGATCTGAGAATTTCAGGCATATTTTAATTATGTAATATGAACTTGAAGTGTAATTTATTGAGCTAAGTGAATTGTGGGAATTATATTTAGAGATTTATATGTAAGTGTTTAACATAAGTGTGAAAGTAAGAGGTCAGATCGATCTTGGAGAAGGAGAGATCGATTTGGTGAGTTAAAAATGACAAGGAAGGAGAAATTTAAGGAGCAGATCGATCTCCAATGGAAGAGGATCGATCTCCTTATGATTCTGTTTGAGAGAAGATCGATCTCATGAGGAAGGGATCGATCTCCAAATGTTTCTGTTTGAGAGAAGATCGATCTCCTCAAGGAGCAGATCGATCTCATAAAGCCATAAAGAGATCGATCTCACCCCTCGACAGATCGATCTCCTAGGCATAAAATTACCCCAAATCGTCCCCAAATTCAAATGCAGATCGATCTCATCAAGAGCCAGATCGATCTCCTACCCTCCGTCTATATAAGGAACCCCTGTTTTCTCCTGCAATTTCATTTTCTCTCTCTTTCAACCCCCATTTTCACCGAGCCTTAGCTTTCTCACTCATCCAAAGCACCCATTTTTGTCCAAGTCAGAGGCTGTGACAAGAAGGAAAGTTGTTCCTTATCAAAGGGAGAACAACATACTTGGAAATCGAAAGACGGATTGAATCGAGGTAAGAGATAAGCTCTCCACAAGTTTTAGGTAATTTCTAAACCTCGATCTCGATATTTGAGATGATTTTTGGTGATAATGGCTGTTGGCAATGTGTTGTTGGCATTGTGTTGAAATAGTTGGAAAATGATTAGGGATTGATGAAATTACAATGTAGTTAGAGTGATAGTGATATTTAGCAATTTTGGTAATTTTGGGAATTTTGAGCTATAAATGGAAATTTAGACAATGTTGTGAATTAGCATAGATATTAAGACATGGGAAATATAGAATGTAGAGGTGTTGTGAGCTAGATTGTGGTTTGTGATAGAGTTATGAGAATTGAGAAATTAGAGGTGTTATGAGCAATTATGCTCGATTTTGAGAATTGAGGTTACTGTGATGATGAGTGTTGATGTTTTAACATCGTTTGGATAGCTCGGGAGTTCCAGAGTGGAATGCGAGACTAGTCCGTGATACGGCGGAAACGATTGCACTATACGAGGTGCAAAGAGGTAAGGGAAACTAAACCACTTGTGTATGTGATTTTGAACTATTATAGCATGATTTGTGATTTATAAAACAAGCATGTTTGATGTGTTGTGTTTTGATGAGAATGCACACGATTTTTATAGCCGGTTAGAACCCAATGTTTTTATGACTTTATAATTGGGCTCTACGTTAAGGCGATCTTGAGATTTGAGAAATGTGTGCGTGCTTTGCCAGTTGGAACTCGGTTTTAATATGTTTTGTGTTGAGTACAAAACGATTTTCATATGAGTTTTTTGAGAGAAAAAAACCACTATGAGTTCTACGTGAAGGCAAACCAGTCTTATGTGATAAAGACTTAGGTATGTGATTTTGAGTACACACCGAGCACTGCTCTGGTAGCATGTAAGTCCGATTCTTCTCCGTTCTGGTAACGTGAGAAACCCCATTCTGTGGCTATGCCACATATATTTGGTGGCCGTTGCCATGTGAGAAACCCCATTCAGTGGCTATGCCACGTACATTTGGTGGTCGTTGCCACGTGAAACCCTATTCTGTGGCTGTGCAACGTGTGAATCTAAATCAGTGGCTATGCCACGTATATTTGGTGGCCTTTGCCATGTGAGAACCCTAATTGGTGGCCGTTGCCACGTGAGAAACCCCATTCTGTGGCTATGCCACGTATATTTGGTGGCCGTTGCCACGTGAGAACCCTAATTGGTGGCCGTTGCCACGTGAGAAACCCTATCCTGTAGCTGTGCCACGTGTGAATTTAAATCAGTGGATATGCCACATGTGTTTTGTGGCTGTGTCACGTGCATTATTATTACAGTGATTTTATCACGTTTATTGAGATAGCGATTATTGCATTGTTTTCAGATGCTTGATTACTGCTCTATACTGAGCCTTTTACTTCATGTTTTCACATGATTTGAGATATGAGAATGTCGTTTTGAGTACTTTCATGCTATGGTTTTCAAAAGAGTATAATGAGTTTCACATACAAATAAATATTTTGTGATGTACATTTTGGTTTATATAATGAGTCCCTTACCCCCTTACTGAGCGATTTAGAAGCTCACACTGTTTTCTTTCCCCCCCCCCCAGATTTCTTCAAGTGAAAAGGGTTTCCCTGCGACGTACAGAATAGTGGCTAGTGGAGGACTTCAGCTCCAGGCCATATATTGTTTTTTGAGGTATCTTTTATCTTTTCATGTACCTAGACAATTATTGTAATTACAGACACTTGATGTATAACATTGTATGGGATGTATTAGGATTAATTATGTTGAGATCAAGTAATCTATATGATATAATATCTACTATTTAATGACGAGATCTTGAGGTATGATAAGTGTGATGATGTATGACACTGCACAGGAATGCACCCTTAATTGTGAATTGTTGAGTAAAAAGTTTTAAATTTGCCCGATTTTTCACGTTTTCGGGGCGTGACAGGCTATCACTTGGGATATGTTCTTGGGCATTTTCAAAGAGCAATACATCCCAGATACTGCCCGACGTAGACTACAAATGGAATTTCTGAATCTAACTCAAGGGAATTGAACAGTTGATGAGTACGAGTCACGATTCACTTCACTGGGTATATATGATCCGGACTCGATTAAGAGTGAGGCTATCAGAGTCCGTAGATTTGTAGATGGACTGAGGCCTTCGATCCGAGCAAAGTTGGCCCCATTTGATGTCGCTACATATAGAGAGGCTATGCGACGGGCCCAGTTATGTGAGCAGGATTATGACTTGTAGACTTCTGAGTTTAGTTGGGGTAAGGGCAAGGGTCTGAGGAAGCTGAGAGATGGCAAGAGTGCCAAATTTGGTCAAAAATTCATAAGTAAGCGTCGGAGAGAGGCAGATGAGTTCCAGAAAAAGGTTGCTAGACCTTTTATGCCTCCGACTCAGACACCATCCAGGGGTATAGTGATTGGTGGACCCCGACTGACTACAGATAAGTGTAGACTATGCGGTCAATACATGGTGGTAGGCCATGTCATCTTCAAGGTACCCGATGCTTCAGATGTGGTAAATTTGGACATTATGCTAGAGAGTGCCCGAAGATAGTTGAGGCAATTTCTCAGAGGGGTAAAGAGCGAGAGAGGGTTCCTACAGTTGCATCTCCTGCAAGAAAGAAAGCCTTGGCTGAAGAAAAAAGAAAACAAGTTGTGGGTTAAGGCAGGGTGTATGTGATAGACCAGGCATCAGCTGATTCCTCTTCTGAAGTGATAAAAGGTTTTGTTGCTTATGTGGTGGATTTGAATGAAGTACATCCGGATATGGAGGATATCCTAGTGGTCAGAGAATTCCCTGATGTCTTTCCAGACGATCTACCAGGATTGCCACCCGATAGAGAAACAGAATTCGGTATAGACTTGACGCCTGGAACTGAACCAATATCCAAGTCACCATATAGGATGCTCCAGTTGGGCTAGAGGAATTAAGGAAACAGCTGCAAGAGTTACTAGAGAAGTGGTTCATAAGACCGAGCGTCTCACCATGGGGAGCTCCGGTATTGTTTGTAAAGAAGAGAGATGGGAGCCTCATGTTGTGCATTGACTATCGGATGTTAAACAAGGCTACCATCAAGAATAAGTACCCCTTGCCTCGCATTGACGATTTATTGGATCAGCTTTGGGGAGCACAGATCTTTTCCAAGATAGATTTGAGGTCTGGGTATCATCAATTAAAGATTCGGAAGGAGGATGTGCCCAAGACAGTATTTCGCACCCGCTATGGCCACTACGAATTCCTAGTGATGCCTTTTGGGTTGACCAATGCGCCGGTAGCTTTTATGGCTCTAATGAATGAAGTATTCAAGCCATACCTGGACCAGTTTGTGATTGTTTTCATTGATGATATATTGGTGTATTCAAGGTCCAGAGATGACCATGAGCAGCACTTGAGGATTATTTTGCAGACCCTCCGAGAGAGAAGGTTATATGCCAAGCTTAACAAATGTGACTTTTAGCTAAAACATATTTTCTTTCTAGGCCATGTTATATCGAAGGATGGGGTGTTAGTAGATCCATCCAAGATTGAGGCCGTTGTTCGATGGGAATAACCTAGGATAGTCACAGAGATCAGAAGCTTCCTAGGTTTGGCTGGTTACTACAGGAGATTTGTAGAGAGTTTCTCTAGATTGGCTGCTCCATTGACACGTCTTATGAGGAAAAGTGTCGAGTTTTCATGGGATGAAGCTTGTGAGAGGAGTTTTCAGGAACTTAAGCGCAGATTAACCACCGCGCCTGTTCTTATCATCCCTAACAGTTCAGGGAATTACTCGGTGTATACAGATGCTTCGCATTAAGGACTAGGCTGTGTTCTGATGCAAGATGGAAGGGTAGTAGCTTATGGATCTAGACAACTGAAAGATCATGAGAAGAACTACCCCACTCACGATTTGGAGTTAGCGGCCGTAGTGTTTGCGTTGAAGATATGGCGCCACTACTTATATGGTGAGAGATTTCAGATCTTCACGGATCACAAGAGTCTGAAATATCGATTCTCACAGAAGGAGTTAAGTATGAGACAGATGAGGTGATTGGAACTCCTCAAGGACTATGATTGTGAGATCTTGTTCCACCCTGGGAATGCAAATGTGGTTACCGTTGCATTGAGTCGGAAGAGTCTCGGGTTGGTATCACATATGATGGTTAGAGAGCACGAGTTGTTGGAACAATTCACGAACCTTAGTCTGGATATGACCCTACCTGAGATTGGCAACTATGGAATTATTGCTAGCTTTAGATTAGAACCGGAGTTCATTGAGAGAATCCGACAAGCTCAGCAAATTGATCAATGGTGTATTGACATGATTAGCCAAATTCGAAAGAGGAAGGATGCAGATTTTATATTGAGTTCAGATGGAATACTAAGGTTTGGAGATAGAATATGTGTTCCTAAGGATTTAGAGCTGAGGAAGCTGATCTTATCAGAGGCTCATTCGTCAAGATATACGATACACCCGAGGAGTAGTAAGATGTATCAAAATCTTCGAAAGGTATATTAGTGGTCTGGGATGAAGAGAGATATAGCTGAGTATGTCACTAGATGTCTCATTTGTCAGCAAGTAAAAGTCGAACATCAGAAACCAGGAGGATTATTACAACCTCTACCGATACCAACATGGAAGTGGGAGCATGTCACCATGGATTTTGTGATGGGATTACCGAGAACCCGTAAGAACCATGATGCGATATGGGTGATAGTAGATCGGTTAACAAAATCGGTACATTTTTTAGCCATGAGATCTACAGATACATTGAGTGCACTGGCGAACCTGTATGTGCAAGAATTAGTGAGATTGCATGGAGTCCTAGTAAGTGTTGTTTCTGATCGGGATGCCCGCTTCACTTCTCACTTTTGGGGACATTTTCAGGAAGCGATGGGGACCCAGTTGAGTTTTAGCACTACTTTTCATCCTCAAACAGATGGTCAGTCAGAGATGACTATACAGACCCTGGAGGATATGTTGTGAGCGTGCGTGCTAGATTTTAGAGGCTTATGGGACGATCACTTGCCATTGATTGAGTTCGCCTACAATAATAGTTATCACTCAAGTATTAGTATGGCCCCTTATGAGGCACTATACAGTCGTAGATGCCGATCGCCCATTGGTTAGGAAGAAGTTAGTGACAGATAGTTGCTCGCTCTCGATTTGGTTAAGCAAGCCTCCAAAGATGTTCAGATAATATGCGAGAGGCTACGAACAGCTCAAAGTCGACAAAAGAGCTACGCTGACAGGAGACGGAGACAACTTGAATTTGATGTTGGTGAGTCCGTATTTTTGAAAGTATCTCCTTCTAAGGGGCTAATGAGGTTTGGGAAGAAATGAAAGTTAAGTCCTCGTTACATTGGTCCCTTCGAGATTTTGGATAGAGTGGGAGATGGAGCATATAGGCTAGCCTTGCCACCTGAGCTAGCAGAAGTCCACAATGTCTTCCACGTTTCTATGCTTCAGAAGTACTACCTGGATCCGACACATGTAATTAGCTATGAGCAATTGGAGCTCAAGAAGGATATGTCGTATGTCGAAAGATCGATCCGGATATTGGACAGAAAAGAGAAGGTGTTGCGGAATAAGACGATTTCATTGGTTAAGGTTTTATGGCAACATCACACTATGGAAGAGGCCACATGGGAACTGGAAAGTTTGATGAGGGAAAAGTATCCCGAGTTATTCACAGATTGAATTAGCTCAAATTTGGAGGACCAAATTCTCTAAGTGGAGGAGAATGTGAGACCCCGTATATGTATAACTCTATATAGGAACATGGGAATGTAAATGAAATCATAAGTATGATGATACATTTGTAATGTGAAGTATATGCAATGTAAGTTCATAAGATTATTTACGCACTTGTAATAAGAATCATGATTATACGTACAAGTTGTATTATGAATGAGTAGGAAGAAATGAACTTAAACATGAGAAGAATGTGAATGAAATAGAATATGAGTAGTGTGGCAAAATGGAAGGAAAGATTTACATAAGTTGTATACTTCCCTTCGAGCAATATCGTGTACATTTGGTTATACAAAGATTGCCCACAAGTTTTAATATGTACTAAGTGTGATTGGATGGCATTTTTAAGTCTCAAGGAGGGATGAATGAGGAAAGAACTATGGAGGTAAATTGAGGGAGTTTTGAATGAAGTTGTTGCAGAAAAACTGTAGGAAATCTGGAAATATGAAGGCCAGATCGATCTCATAGGATGAGAGATCGATCTGGAAGAGCTAGAATGCTCTTATGTGAGTAATGGAATGGAACAAATCGATCTCCAAGGGAATCAGATCGATCTCCCCTAAGACCAGATCGATCTCCTTAAGCTTTTGTTTGACAGCAGATCGATCTCAAGCTGCGACAGATTGATCTTCTGCCTTTAAAATGTCTTAGAAAAGAGGGATTTTTAGAGGACCAGATCGATCTCCACCCAAGCAAGATCGATCTCATCAAGTTAAATCTATAAATAGGAGCAGTTAGATCTGCAGATTTCAGGATAAACCATTTCTTTTCACTTCAACTCAAAAACCTAGCTTTCTCACTCCTAAATCCAGCCATTTTCAGTAAGATTTGAGAAAAAGCTATTAGAGACAAAGTTATCCACGTCTAAGAGAAAAACAACATAGTCTAGAGGCATTTCCCCATTTGTCGGATTGAAGGAATAAAGGGCATTTCTAATTGGAGAAAAGAGGAAATCCAATGAGGTAAGTTTCTAGTGCACAAATCCAAGTACATTGGTCTAGTTAATGATTATGAAGTTGATTGGGTGTGAACATTGTGGGTAGAACTACCTAGAATACCATGAAATGCATATAACTTGGAAATGGTCTAGTGTGAGAAAGTGGAATATAGAAGTGTTAATGATGAATGAGATATGTTGAGAGGATGATTATGGTTTGGGTATGTTGATGTTGGAATAAAATTATGAGATTTACCACAAGGGGTAAAATGTATGTTTACGGCATTGGATAAATGCTTAGATGAACAAGAGTTAGAAACGTTAACTCAAGTGTTTGATGGATGAATTTCAGTTTCGGATGATATGCCAGAGCAAGTCGAGATGAGAACACGAGAAGCATAAAGGCGGATAGTTGCACACAAGTAAAGCGAGGTAAGGGACTGTGTGTTAGCTATATAGATGTTCGTGCATATTTTACAGCAATTTCGTAGATATATTGCTAGAATTAGTACGATACTATAATCCTATGAAATGATATGGAAGCATGAAAAGTACTATGATGTATATATGTATTGAGAAATGGGATAGGGTAAGGAAATAGCATGATATGCATGTTTTCAATGTTTTTCTCAATTTTATATTCATATTGATGATTGAGAAATGTTGATCATAGGTTGGCTAATTTTACATGTTTTAGCATGAAAAGGTATGCTGCATGAATAAACATGTTTTGAGTTTTAAAAAGAGAAAATAACCATCTATCAGATTTGAGATGAGATTTGGTGTTGAAGCTCTAACTCACACCCATTTTTAATGACTTTGACTATGTGCTGGAGTGTTAACTCGCACTTGTTTATATGTTTTTGATGTGTCGTGCTGGAGTTTAACTCGCATGATGGTTTTGAGAAAGTGCGGGAACTTTGCTCGCAACTGTTTTATTGAGTTGAGGTAAACCTGGGGGTCTGGGACCCAAGGGGATACCAACCGACAGCCATTTGAACGGGATGGGCCTTAACGATAAATCATACCGCGCTGGAGCTTTGCGTTGACTGTGTGTCACGCTGTTTGCTCGCCTAGTATATGAGACATGGTTCAGGATGAAAAGTCCATTGGAGTTAGAGTATGGACTTGGGTCCACGATCGTACGTAGTACAGTGTAGTTGTCCATTGGTATACTATGTACCGTGCTGGATGCACGTGAGTACTAGTATCGCATAGATGACACACGGCGTATCCTTATCGTGAGTATATGAGGAGATGAGGTTGATTGAGATGAGCCAGAGGGTAGGATTGACCCATCCCCCTTCAAGAGAAGTGATGCCCAGTGCACACTTGATCAGTGAGGCCGGGATCACTGACTATGGCCATATGTCGTGGATATTTGATTGCCGAAAATTCCATGTCTGTCTCAGAGATTTGAGAAACAGAGACAATCTCAGAAAAGAAAGAGATTTTGTGTTTTTGATAAATCTCTGATTTCACATTGGTGCCATGAGGGCACTATTTATGAGCATGTTTTAAATGGAAGCTTGATATTTGATTTACACGAAAATGCTATTGAGAAAAATTTGTTTAAATTCATTTTTCGTATGATATTTCCATTTATAATGAAAACATGGTTTTGGTTTATACATGCATGGGCTATGTAGGTAGTACGATATCTACCTGCTAGCATACATTTCCTTACTGAGCTGTGGTTTGCTCATCCCACTATTTTCCCCCTCCAGGTATTGAGAAGTAAGAGAGCGGTGGTCTCTAGGTCTTTTGTGTCAAACAGCTCCCACAATTCCGTAAAGGTATAAGATTTGTATACACGAATATTTTGTATCTAATTTATTGTATCGCACAGTTATATCTTGGAATTGTAAACAATATTATTGGGATGACATGTAAGCACATGGTATTTATACAATTGATTTTGTATACCTACACACACACCTGGGAGTGTGAATTAAAGTTTTAAATCTTTCGCTGTAAATGAATGAATTTTAGTAATTGCATATTCTCACAGCCCAACCGTATTAGAGTAAGTGTGGATAGAAGGGTTCCCGGAAGTGGGGTGTGACACCTCAATATCCCCTGGCGTCTCAGCAGGCTTCTACGGGATCTAACCAATCTGTGGCTCTGCATAGCTTTCAGGCCTCCCTTTATAGCCCCTAGCACATGCCCTTGGCTCTCTACCACTGCGTGTGACAGGCTTGTCACCTAAATTCCTACATCCATAATAATTCATTAGTCTAACCTATCAGATATACACATTTATATCTAAACAAAGTACAATAATATGGGGATGTAAATTTTCTTACTACTAACTCCTACTCATATTAGGTCAACTCGGCTCTGATACCAATCTCGATTACTACCTTCTTTCATCTAAAGTCATTATAAATTTTTTCACTTAATTCGTTAACTTACCCTGTCGTGAATAATTTCCTACACTAAATAGTTGAGCTATGATTCAGAGCTAGTTACCTCTTACCAAACACAATATCACTTAACATTTATATACAATAAATGTAGACACTTAAATTTCTTACATTAACTTCATTAATTCATACATGTCTACAAATGTTTACATCCCCTAAAATTACATTTCCAAAAGTATTACTATGTTGTACTTGTTTAGATACAAAATGATGATATTGTGTATACCTCTCCGTAATGGGCAGCAGCGGACACTTAGAGTGCAAGTCTCTGCTTGCTCTCAATCACTATGGATGATCTGGGGAGATAAAAAGTGAAACGGTGAGCAACCACATGCTCAGTAAGGAAATAATGTAAGCAAGTAGATAGCTACACTATCTACGTGCAGATAATGACATGATATCAAAATCATTTACATCTTGAGCATGAGGTAGATCAAAACCATGCCATATGAATATGTATATAGTTTATGAAAAACTCATAAAATTAAACATGATATCAAATGGAAAATCAACATATAAAACATCTCATGCTCATCATATCAAAACTCATCGCAATTCATTTAAATCAAATCTAATCCCACCCTTCGGGAATACCCTATGCATAAAATCGCATTTCTTTTTAAAACAAGTCATGGGTGTCGCCTCTCCTTCGGGTCTACCCAAATCTATCATTAAAACATGATATCATGTGAGGCATATAGGTTACATTTCAAAAACAAATTAGGAATAATGGCCATGTATAAATCCTTGTGATCTCAAGCTACGCGGATCCCGATGTGTGGGACATCACAACTACAACGAGAGGTGAGGTCAGCCCTACTCATGCAATAACTCAACCAACTAGTCATCAAGACTATACTGTACAACGTATTCCATGTGACATATACAGTACAATGTAATCTGTGGACCCATACGGTCTGAGGGTGCCTGCCATAGGTCTTAGCCCAAATCATTGTCAGGGGTGCCTGCCATAGGACATAGCCCACGTGGCTGTTTTCGGGTACCTGCCATAGGACTTAGCCCATATCGTTGTTCGAGGGTGCTTGCCATGCGTCTTAGCTGCCCTATACCATGGCAGTAACCATCTCATGTCTTAAAACACGCATGTGATACATCATCTCACTGTGACACGCAGTCTACAAAAGGCTACAACACGATTTTCTATAAAACATGTCAAATCTTCGTACGAGCAAAGCTCCAATACGACTTCCATGCACAGTAAATCAGTAAGACCTAGTGCGAGCAGGGCTCTAGCACTATCAGTATGAATCAAAACATTAAAATCTACTGCGAGCTAAGCTCCAACACTGTTTGCACTCACACAAATATGATAGGTGGCTCCAGTTAAATATCAAGTATTTTTAAAGATAAAACTTAGCGCATGATCCGTGCTTTTTCATGCAAACACATAAAGAAATAGCCAACCTATCCTCATTTCATTCATATCAAATCATTTCATCATGAACACATCAATGTCATGAAAATCCATGCATTTTAGGATCCTTACTACCCCTTTCATGGAAATTCCTACCAAGGTAAACTCATCTTTTCTTTCTTTATTTTTTGGAACATTTCTCAAAAATTATTTTAATGCATTATTAGATAGCTAGAGAAATTTGCAACCTATAATTCCCCTCAAAATATGTATAGCTACCTCTATGCACTTACAAAATCCCTTACCTCGAATCCCGTCGACTGTAGTACAAGTTCCACTGCTGGAAACTCATCCAGTCCAATGTGCTCCTAATCCGGTCTCTGGAGCTATAAACATTCATCAATCACTTCATCACAATCGATATATTTTATCGGACCTTATAGTATTAAGCTTGGTCCATTTTCACATTTAGCCATATTATGCCATTCCTAGTCACTTATCTAGTAACTTACTTAGTTATCAAATCAAGTACTTAACTTGCATGCTCTAACCTTAGTTCCTCCATTTATCCATGCATTTCACAATTACCATATATGCACATTTCACCACTTTGTCCAATCCCATAATTTGCTTTCATAACACAATCTCAAAACCATGCATATAACATTTTTAACACCTTGATATAACCTATTCATCATAGAATTCCACCATATCTCATTTTCTCACACTGACCTATTTTTAAGTTATTGTTGATCCATCACATTTTAGGTATTTTGAACCAATGATACATACACCAATCTACTCCTAACAATATCTTAATATACATACGTAGAGTTGGTATAACGAAAACTCACCTAGCTTAACTTTTCTCTTATCCGAAATTGGGAGATCCTTTAGCTCCTTCAATACATCAAGTTGAGTTTGATTTTAAGGTATGTTGTTCTCCTCCTCACAATGAACAACGTTGCTCTAATAGCTTTTTCCCAAATCGTTTTGGAAGGGTATGGTATTTTAGAGAGATAAAGCTTGTATTTTGGGTAAAAATGGAAGGGAATGGTTGATTTGCAGTTGAATGTGGTTTGGCCATCGAGTTTTTATAGGATGAGGAGATCGATCTGCTAGGGTGAAGATCGATCTTCCTTTGGTTTTTGAACTATCGAGATGTTTAGGCAAGAAAGGTGGGATCGATATGCTCTTTAGAAGAAGAGATCGATCTTTTCTTGGCAGAGGCTTGAGGAGATCGATCTGCTCATGGGGAGAGATCGATCTGCTCTAAGTAGAGGCAAATGGAGATCGATATGCACTTAGGAATGGATCGATCTCTACTAGGCAGAGGCAAATGCAGGTTGGTCTACTCATTGAGGAGATCGATCTGCTTAATGGGGAGATCGATCTGCTCTTGGCAGAACCACTTGGAATTGTTCTACTTGAACAAAAAATCGATCTGCTTTGAATAGGAGATTGATCTGGCCTTCATCTGTAGACTTTTTGCTACAGTTTTTCCAAAGTTTCAAAGGGAAAACTTGCATTCGATTGCTTCACTAGTCATTTTGCAATCCATTCACACTTTCAGCAGGGAAAGGTTCATTTCTTATTAGTTTCGTGTTATGGAACTTGTGTGTACTGCTTGAAATCGGAGAGGATGCACAAAATTCACAGTCCATGCATTATCGTTTCATGTGTTTAAATCCTTATCTTCAATCCGAATGCTTTAAGTTTCATTTGTTTAGCTTGGGGCCACTTCAGCCCTTATTTAACATTTACTTGTATCATGATAGTCATTTATCCCATTTGCAATTCATTCTCATTTATATGATCCAAAAATCATCTGTCTTATAATTTCATTAACACATTATAGAGTCATACATACATGGGGTCTCACAATACATATATATCAAAATATGCTTACTTAAAAGGTAAGTCAAAAAAATTTTAAATCACGTAAATCATAGGTCACAAACTTATCACTTTTCTTTTGAAGTCATACAGAATCTATTATGGAGATTGGGCGAATGTACATAGTAAGCATAAGTCATGTTCATGCAATCTCAACCTCCGAAGAGGGAGACAAACAAACATACTACCGATGGCGATGGTAAGGGGACTGTAGACGAGACTAAGGTCATACAGTGCCTTACACCACTAAGGACCAAAACGAACAATGCACGAAGTGGCAGAAGATAAGCCACTGAGTGGGTAACACATGCACAACGTGGTTAAACATGTACCACAAAGGATTTAACATGCACTATATGGTATAAGGCATGCACCACGAAGGACCAACTCCACACGGGCCATGCATGACAGATATCATGTACTACATGTTGCCTTAGTCTTAAAACAAAACTTACAAACTCTTTTTCGGGCTTGTTAACTCGCATATTAGAAAAACCCAGTTTTATATTTCAAAATTGTGTATTTATGCAAACTTATTCATAAAACTCGTTTCCATAGCAAAACTTGCATTTTCCAAAACATTTTATAGTTGCCAGAAAGAACACTCGGAGGGCTTAGTAAAGTTGGTTTTTCTTTCGATTTTTGGGTTATTCAAGAATAGTGTTTTCTCAACTATCGAGTACATTCTACATGCAAATTCTTACTTTGACCATATTTGTATTTTAAAAATAAGGTAAGGGATACCAATACTGCTTTAAATTACATCCCTTACCTATTGAATCGTGGGATAGCACTAAATCACAGGGTATTGGGTTTACCACATTTTACATGCCAATACCTCGAGCAGCCCAAAATAGGTTTAAAACCATCAAATGATGCTCAAAATCATCTTAACATATTTAAATATGCATTATCTTACATAAATTTCATTAAATTTGGTAATTTTGCCAACTTTCCTTACTTTCTTGGTTTTACCGCTAAAAGTATTAGTTTAAGCTATTTTCGATAATTTCTTTTCTCCTAACTTCAAACATATAAACTTAATAACCTAAACACCTATCCAGGTCTAAAACCAACACACCACAACTTGTCATATTATCAAACTTTCATACTTTTACAGTTCTCCATAAACTGACTTACAAACCAAACTTTTCGGTAATAAACAATCATTCTACAGCATCACTTTCAACCAAATTTCAGCATTTCCTTAACATTACAAGGTTGGCTGAATTCATCCTATACACTAGAAATTATTTCTCAATTTTCTACTATAACAAAAATCATTCAAATTCACCAAACAACAACATATCTAACATTCATCATCTTCCAACAACTTCTCACCTTATTTGACCAACTTTGACCACTTCTTCTTTCCCCAAAAATTATTCCCAGTTTTAAAACAACATTTATACAACTTAGAATCATAAAAAAAAGCACAAAAACCAACCAAGAACTTATGAATTTAAGTTTCTCTCTTACCCTAAAACAGGGTAGATTCTACCCTTTTTCTTCTCTTTAGCTTTTCACCTAGTAAACGACCTTGTTTAAGGCTATAGTTTTTTAATATGTTATAGAGGAGCTAGGAAGGAAGATTTGATCCTTCTTGACTAAACTCTAAAAGAGGTCAAAAGGTGGTCGAAAAAATTATACAAGTTAGATTAGCCAAGGATGTCTGCGGTAACTTATGGGAGGTGGTTCTCTCGAGTTATAGGTCGGTTGGAGGTGGTCTTGGCTGTTCCAAAAAAAAACATATAGTTCTCTTTTATTCTGCTAAATATTGGACTCAAATGCCTTCTAGATGGCCTTCAAATTGGGCTTTTATGTTGGGCCAGCAGATGCTGGGCCTAGGCCTGCCAGCAGCCCTGTTTTTGTAAAATCCATAAAAAAATATTTCCAACCCATTTCCATCCAAATTTCCACTTCTCAAGTGTTATAATAAGTCTTTAGTACGTCTCATAAAAATATGAGGCCCAATTGTTTAAGAAAAGTTCCCTGTTTGAGCCCAGTTTGCCTGATTTAGTCATTACAGATTAAAATTACATAAGGTTTTCGATTTCCTTTAAAATTTAATTCAACTACCGAGACATCAAGATTTCCACTCAATTTTCATTCCCCAAGTCAATTATACCCTATGTTAAGTTCCTATGGCCTCAAAATAATTTTTACAACTTTATAGAATTTATTTCAAATTTATTTCACTTACCAGGCCCAATTGCTCGGTTTAGTGTTAACTCGAGTTTTTACTAACTTTTTCACTTCCAACACCTTAGTTTCACCTTCTAATCACCAACGTATACTTATATTTACAATCTTTGAGAGGTACTTAAACTTAAAGCCTTACCTCAGTTTTCATGCCCCGAGCTTCGTGACACTATTTCAACTGCTTTGGTTATTTCGGGCCTACACAGTATTATTCTATGTATCTTAATTGCTTTCTAGTTTCCAAATAAATAATGAAATAAAAAATTTTGGGTTTCACAACCTAAAGCTCCGGGATTGAATTTCGACGGTGCAAGAATTGTGGTAAGCCACATGATGGGCCATGCCATTGGGTCACGAGTGTCAGTTTTAAACGTGGAGTTGTGGGTCACTAAATTAAGGACTGTCCTCAGATGAGACCCATCGAGCCTTAAGAGCAGCCAAGGAAACTCGAGAGATAGGCTCCCAGAGACAGTCCCCACAAAGAAGGGTCACAGCCACGGACAATGGCAAGAAGCCTGTCTCGTAGAGACATGTGCTTGGCATTGATAGGGAGACAGCTGACACGTCCTTCGAAACCATTAGAGGTATACTGCTTGTCTGTAATTATGAAGCATATGTTTTGTTAGACCCAGGTTTCGTACACTCCTTTCTTTCCCCATAATTTGCATATAATTTGCATCTAGAACTTGACCCGCTAGATCACATGTTACACATAAGCACACCCATGCATGAATCACAAATGACTGATATGGTGTGTAAAAATTGTGAAATTAAAGTAGGAGATAGGATAATGTTAGGTGGTCTAGATTTGCTAAATATGTATGAGTTTGATGCAAGTTTAGGCATGGATTGGCTAGCTACCAATCGTGTAAGTCTAAACTGCTATACTAAAACTGTCACCTTCTCTTTACTTGATAAATTTGATATATGTTTTGTTCATAAGAAATGAAGTGTTCGGTATTAAGTTCTATGAAGTTATAAGGTGTCTATATGTTTGAAAATTTATGATGATATCAATTTTGTGAAGGTTATATTGCTATTGTTTCTGATAATAATCGAGATTTGCTAAGTATTCAAGATGTTCCAATAATATGTGAGTTTTTTTTTATGTTTTTTCGGATGAATTATCGAGGTTACCATCAGAGAGGGAAATTAAGTTTACAATTGATTTGGTGCCCGACACTCAGCCTATCTCTAAGCCACCTTATCGAATGGCACTAGTCAAATTGGAAGAACTGAAGAAGCAGTTGCAAGATTTGCTCGATAAGGGGTTCATTAGACCGAGTGTATCTCCACGGGCTGCTCTAGGATTATTTATCAGAAAGAAAGATGGGAGTCTCCGCTTATGTGTAGATTATCGACTTTTGAATAAGGTGATAGTAAAGAATAAGTATCCCCTGCCAAGGATAAATGACTTGTTTGATCATTTGAGAGGGACTTAGTGTTTTCTAATATAGATTTGAGATCAGTTTATCACAAGTTGAGGATAAAGAGGCTGATGTATCGAAGACAGCTTTCAGGACCAAATACGAGCATTTTGAGTTTTTAGTGATGCCCCTTGGACTGACTAATGCCCCTACTTCTTTTAGGAGTTTAATGAATGATTTCTTCTGAGAGTATTTAGATAGAATTGTTATTGTATTTATTGATGACATTTTAATCTATTCTAAGTCTCGAGAGGAGCACGAGTAACATCTGAGAATTATGCTCAGATCCTTTGTGAGAAGAAATTATATAGGAAATTTAGTAAGTGTGAATTCTGGTTGGATCAGATTGCTTTCCTCAAGCATATTGTATTTAAGGACGGGGTATCTATTGATCCGTCCAAGGTTGATGCAGTGCCGAAGTCGGAGAGATCAAGGATAGTGAAGAAGGTTTAGAGTTTCTTGGGATTAGCAGGGTATTACCAAAGATTTGTTGAAGGGTTTTCCCGGATTGCAGCTCCATTGACCAGATTCACATTTAAGGATGTTCCCTTTGAGTGGTCTGATCAGTGTGAGCAGAGCTTTCAAGAGCTCAAGCATCGGTTAACTACCGCACTAGTCTTAACCATTCCAAATGGATCAAGAGGGTTTGTAGTGTACAGTGATGCCTCTCATCAAGTTTTGGGTTGCGTGCTGATGTAGAATGGTAGAGTGGTTTCTTATGGTTTTTGCCAGCTTAAAGACCATAAGCAGAACTTTCCCACTCATGATTTAGAATTAGCCACGGTGATTTTTGCTTTAAAGATATGGCAACATTATTTATATGGTGAGAAATTCTAGATTTTCACTTACCACAAGAGTCTTAAGTATATTTTTTTATCAAAATGAGCTTAGTGTGAGACAGAGGAGATGTATAGAGCTCTTGAAGGTTTATTATTGTGAAATTTTGTACCATCCGAGCAACATGAATGTGGTAGGGGATGCCCTTAGTAGAAAGGGCATGGTGGCCTATATGATGACCAGAGAATGAGATTTGTTGGGACAGTTCACCGAGCTCAATATAAGTGCTAATAAAATTGATGATGGTTTAATGTCTAGCCTACAAATTGAGCCCAGTATCTTTGGTCAGATTAGGTTAGGGTAGAGAAATGATCAGAAGTTGTTAGATATGGTTAGTTAGGCTGAAGAGAGATCGCAGTCAGACTTCTCAGTCAGTAATGGTGGATTATGAAGGTTTTGAGGTTGTATTTGTGTGCGAAATGATGACACCCTAAGACAGAGAATTTTGAGAGAGTCCAATTGTTCTCGATTCACCATGCACCCAGGAAGTACTTAGATATACCATGATCTACGTAAGGTGTACTGGTAGATGGGAATGAAGAGAGATGTAGCAGATTTTGTGGCAAGATATTTAATCTGCTAGCAGATTAAGGTTGAGAATTAGAAGACAGCAAGGCTGCTTAACTCATTACCGATGCCTACTTAGAAATAAGAGTATATTACTATGGATTTCATTATAGGATTACCGAGGACCTAGAAAGGTCATGACGCAGTCTAGGTGATTATGGACAGATTGACTAAGAGTGCCCACTTCCTTGCCATTAAGAGCATAGATTCCCTTAATGCTTTAGCAAACTTGTATGTTTGAGAGATTGTACGATTGCATTGGACTCCCGTGAGTATTATATCTGATAGGGATTCCAAGTTCACCTTAAGATTTTAGACTCATTTTCAAGAAGCTATGAGGTCCCAGTTACATTTGAGCATTGCCTACCATCCTCAGACCGATGGTCAGTCCAAGCGGACTATTCAAACCCTAGAGGACATTTTAAAGACATGTGCGTTAGATTTTAAAGGCTCATGGGATGATCATTTACCCCTCGCATAGTATCATGCCAGCATTGGAATGACACCATACGAGGCTCTATACGACAGAAGATGTAGATCCCCTGTAGCATGGGAAGAAGTGGGTGATAGGAAAATATTTGCTCTTGATCTTTTTGAACAAGAATCTAGAGGTGTTCAACTAATTTGTAATAGACTGAGGATGACACAAAGCATATAGAAGAGTTATGCTGATGTGCGAAGGCGTCCTCTAGAATTTCAAGTTGGGGACTCTGTATTTGTGAAAGTGTGTCCGATGAAGGGTTTCATGCACTTCAAAAAGAAAGGGAAGCTGAGTCCTCATTTCATTTGTCAATTTGAAATAGTAGAGACAGTGGGGGATGTTGCCTACAGACTTACCCTACCGCCATAGTTGGTTAGGGTACATGATGTCTTCTATGTTTCTATGTTGAGGAAATAATATTCGTACCCTTCTCACGCTATTGAGTATAGATCGTTAAACATACAAGAAGATATGATTTATGCTGAGCAACCGGTCTAGATTCTTGACAAAAGAAAGAAGGTACATTGATCCAAGACAATCCCATTAGTAAAAGTTCTCTGGCAACACCACTCGATAGAAAATCTACGTGAGAGCTAGAGAGCCATATGAGATATAAGTACCCTCAACTATTCGATGGACCAACCTGAATTTGGAAGACCAAATTCCTAAAAGGTGGGGAAAAATGTGAAAGAAAAAAAATTTTGTATTATTATTTAATTGGAAACTAGAAAGCAATTAAGATACCCGAAATAATATTTTACAGGCCTGAAATAATCGAAACACTTAGATTAGTGGCACGAAGCTTGGAGCATGAAATCGAGATAAGGTTTTAAATTTAAGTATTTCTTAGAAGATGAAATCGAGATAAGGTTTTAAATTTAAGTATTTCTCAACGGTTGCATGTATAAGTATGGTTTTGTGGTAAGAAGGTGAAATTAAGGTATTGGAAGTGAAAACGTTAGTAAAAAACTCAAGTTAACACTAAACTGAGAAATTGGCCCAATAAGTGAAATAATTTCAAAATAAATTTCCTAAATTTGAGAAAATTATTCTGAGGCTATAGAAAATTATTATAAGGTATAATCGACTTTGGGAATAAAAAGTTAGTGGAAATACAAAGATCTTGGTAGTCGAATTAAAATTTAAAGTAAATCGAAAACTTTAATGAATTTCAATCGGTAATGACTAAATCGGACAAAATGTGCTCAAGCGAAAAACTTTTCCTTAACAAGTGGGCCCAAAATTTTATTAGGACATACTAGGCTTATTATAACACATGAATGGTGGAAATTTGAAAGAAAATGGGCTAGGAATAATTTTTACCAAATTTATGAAAATAGGGTTGTTGGTAGGCCTGGCCTAACACTCTTCTGGCCCAATAAGAAACCTCATTTTTAAGGCCTTCCAAACGACTTTTAAGCTTGATTATTTTTCCAAGTTGGAGTGCTCTTAAATCCCTTTTTGGAACACTAAAGAACATGCCAAACTGACCTCAAACCAGAAACTTATCCCTCCCACAAGCTAGCCGTAGGCGTTCTTTCCAAGGTCTCCTTGTGCAAACTTTTCGTCCCCCTTCCAAGCATTTTTAGAAGTCAGCCAAAAGGAAGAAAATCTTGCTTTCTAAGTCCTCTACAAATCTTAAATAATTTCATTTGCTAGGTGAAAAGCTAGAAAGAAGAACATGGGCAGAATCTACCCTATTTCAGAGGTAAGAGAAAACTTAAGTTTACGATTTCTTAGCTGGTTTTAATGTAAGACCCCGTATAAGTATAATGGTACTGTGTATAATTGGATCAAATAAATATGAATGGACTTGTAATGTAAAGTACGATTGATGTAAATCCATGGATACAATGTACGTATGTGAAATATGATTTGTAATGTACACACAAGTTCCATTGAGTTTGAATATGAAGAAATGAATTCTTACAAGTGATGGGTGTGATTGAAACTCAAAATGGGTAGTGTGGTAAAAATGGAATGAAGTTATACTTCCATTTGGTTTTATGTAGCATTCCTTTGGATATACAATGAATGCACACAAGTTTCAATGTGCATAAGGTATGGATGGATGCCATTTTCAAGTTATGAAGGTGGGTGGATGAGAAAATGGCCATGGCAACGGATTAAGGATGCGTTGGTATGAGTTTCAACAAGGAAACTGCAGGAAATCTAGAAAACATGAAGGCCAGATCGATCTCATAGGATGAGAGATCGATCTGGAAGACCCAGAATGCTCTTATTTGGACAATGGAATAGAGCAGATCGATCTCCTTAGCTCTCTGTTTGAGACCAGATCGATCTCATGCTTCGACAGATCGATCTCATGCTTCAACAGATCGATCCCATGCTTCGACAGATCGATCTCATGCTTAAAAATGCCGTGAAAAAGAGGGATTTTAAGAGACCAGATCGATCTCCTCTTGGACCAGATCGATCTCCTCAAGCTATTTCTATATAAAGAGGGCTGAAAATCTGGAAATCTCGAAAAAACATATTAACCTCCCATTTTCAACCCAAAAAACCTAACTTTCCCTCTCTAAAATCAACCATTTTCAATGAGATTTGAAGAGAGATCATTAGAGGCAAAGTTGTTCCTATCAAAGAGAAGAACAACATAGTGAGAGGGCATTTTCCCATTTTTGGAATTGAAGGAGTTAAGGGCATTACCATTTGGAGCAAGAAGAAAAATCATATTGGTAAGATTCTAACGCTCCAATCCAAATGCATTGGCTATTTAATTGATTTTGGAGTTGTTTGGTATGAGTATTGATGGATAAACTACCTAGGAATGTAGTGGAATTGGTGTGACCTAGAAATCAAAAATGGGTAGAATGTGAGAATATGTGGGATTGAATGAGCTTATGATTTATGGCATGCTAAAGTTGTTATTGGGGTAATGTTTACGATTTTAGATGGTTAGCTGGAATTACATGGTGAGCTGGAGGAATTGTGAAAATGGGTATGTATATGATTGATAAATGCCATAGTGAGGGGATTCATGAAATATGAACACTATGAGCTTTATGTCGATTTGATATCGATTTTGAATAAGATAATAGGCCTAAGAAGATCCATGGACTCGAGCTATGGGTAAAGTAATGAAACGAGGTCAAATAAGCTTTAATAGAGGCTATAGATTAAATTGACTATAGCAAACACAAGGGTTGCATTATATGAATCGAATATAATGCGGGATACGATTTTGTGCAGTCCCGAAGAGTTCGTTGAAGATGAATCGAACCGTATGAGTAAGCAGCTTAAGGAAGTGGAATCACGCATCGCGATTCCAGGTAAGGGAATTTTGTGAGTATATAGAGGTAGCTGCTCGTACTTTGAACTTGTGGGTGAATATTGGGTGTTTTATGAAATACATGGTTGCTCAAATAAATGATTGATGGTATTCGTGAATGATGATGAGTATATGCGTGGTTTTGGATTTGAAGTGGATTTGATGAAATGGGATAGTAAGGCTAATAATTGCATAAATCTAATGTTTTGATGCTTTTCAAAACGAAATTGCTTGGTTTTAAGTAAGCTAGTAGATGGGTCGGCTAGTATTGTATGGTTGTTGTGGAAAAGCATTTGTGAGTGCTAAACCCGATTGTCGGGATTATTTTATTGCGTATGAGCCGCCTATCGTATTTGTATGACATAAATCGCGCTAGAGCCTCGCTCGCGCTGGATTTCTATGTTTTCATTTGCATGAAACGTGCTGGAGCTTAGCTCGCACCTTGATTGGAAATTATGTTGATGTTTATAAATCGTACTGGAGCTTTTACTCGTACGTGGCTTTAAGTGGTTGTCTTAGGAGTATAACCGTACTAGAGCTATGCTCGTACGCGTCTCTTTATGAGAGGATGCATGAGTCGTGCTAGAGCTTTGCTTGCACATGTTTGCACATTGTGATAAGCATAAGGTTGTGAAAGTTGGTAAGATCCTTAAGCCTTACATCCTTAAGCTAACATCCTTAAGCCCAAAGAGGCGGGGAGGCTCTGTTAGGCGGGGAGGCTCTATTCGGTGGGGAGGCTCTCTTACGGTGGGATCTTTAAGCCAATATCCTTAAGCCCTGGAGGGGCGGGGAGGCTCTGTTAGGCAGGGAGGCTCTCCTACATGGGTACGGTAAGATCCTTAAGCCCTACATCCTTAAGCCAACATCCTTAAGCCCAAAGAGGCGGGGAGGTTCTGTTAGGCGGGGAGGCTCTGTTCGGAGGGGAAGCTCTCTTACGGAAGGATCCTTAAGCCCTACATCCTTAAGCCAACATCCTTAAGCCCAAAGAGGCGGGGAGGCTCTGTTAGGCGGGGAGGCTCTGTTCGGTGGGGAGGCTCTCTTACGGAAGGATCCTTAAGCCCTACATCCTTAAGCCAACATCCTTATGCCCAGAGGCGGGGAGGCTCTGTTCGGCAGGGAGGCTCTCCTTCACGGAATATGAAAAACTCTTGGTTGGGGTAGATAAGACCTAGGAATGGCACCCCCAATCACGATATGAGTTGCGGAGTACGCTGTACCGTGTATATCACATGGAGTACGATGTACCGCATGATGGTTATGTGATGAGAAAGTCTGGCGAGGGATAATCCATCTTCGTGCCTGCATGATACCCCGCACACCTGGATGCGTGTGGTCTAGGATGATTTATGATGTAATGGTTCACATAGGCACTTTTGATATAGTGACCTAGTTTTTATACACATGCGTGAATTGTGAAATGAACATGTGGTTGTGATTGTGAGTTGATTTGGTGGTGTTTATGATGTTGGTTTAAAAAGGAGGTTTCTTAATGAATTGCCCTTTTTATGAATTTATATGAGATTGAGCATGAGATGATTTGTACATGATGTTTCTACCATGTTTTATATGCCAATGCACATGATTTTGATACATGATATATATGTATATTCACATGGCATAGTTTTATTCCTCATGCTCCTACCATAAATGTTTTATGCATAACACTATCAGCATGTAGATAGAGTAGTTATCTACCATGCTTGCATTATTGCCTTACTGAGCGTGTGGTTGCTCATCCCACTCTATTTTCCCCCTACAGAGCGTGCATAGTAGCCCAGTGAGGACTGAGGCGTGGTATTTTGGACTCCGCTGCATCTCCATCGCTAAGAGGTATATACACAGTGATTCTATTTGTATCTAAACAATGTAGAAGCACAGTATTCTTTTGAGTTGTAATTATGGGGGATGTAGATGTCAGTAAAACATGCTTTTGTATAAGTACAAGATTTAAATGCAAATGTATGATATCGTTTTATTTCACTGAGAATGAATGAGATGTGGAGTTTATTATTGACTCACAGCCCAACAGTGTGTGGTGAGTTAGTTCACGACCGGGTAAGGTAACAGTAAAACGTGAAAAATTTTCAGTGATTTCGGTTAAAGAAGAATGGAATTGGGTCGGGACAGAGATTGGTATCAGAGCCGTGTTGACCTGATGTGAGTCATTAATAAAACGTAGGAAAGTACATCCCCATAGTACTGTGCTTTTGTTTAGATATAACTGTGTATACCGTGATGGATTGAGCTTAATGAATTATTATAATACAGGAAGTTAGGCACTATGCCAGTTACACGCAATGGTAGAGGGGCGAGAGCACGTGCTAGAGGCCGTAGAGGTAGGCCTGAGAGCCGTGCGGAGCCACAGACTGAGCAGGTTCCACAGAACCCTGTTGAGAGAGCAGAGGATACTGAGGCTCGCTTCGCTAGGTTAGAGCGAAGTATCGAGAGTTTGGTGGAGCTAGTCACGCAGGCCTTGGGCGCCGATGACAGACGAGGTCCCGCGGCACAGCCTACTATGGAACAGGCAGCTGCAGAGGCGGAGAGACCTCAGACTGCTGAGACAGCTACAGTTACACCACCTTCAGCCTAGGATATAGCTTCTCCTATCGCTCCACAGCAGAGCGGTAGCGATTTGGGATATGACTGCAACTTGAACAGGTTGCGAGAGTTTCAAGCGCTGAAACCCCTAGTGTTTAGAGGGGTGAAGGACCCAGTGATTACGGAGGATTGGGTGTATGAGATGGAGAAACTGTATAGGTTTTTTTGATGCACTTCAAGTGAGAAGGTTGCCTTTGCCGTGTTTATGCTGAAAGGCGAGGCCGAGCATTGGTGGAGGTCCACCGAGGTTATTTTGAGGGCCAGACACTCTGAGATCTCGTGGGAGATATTTCTAGAGGCCTTCAGGAGACAATATATTCTAGCTACCGCACAGAGGAAATTGCGGATGGAATTTATGAATTTGGTTCAGGGGAACCGAACTGTGGATGAGTATGAGTCCAAGTTTATGTCATTGGGAAGATATGACCCTGACACGATGGGTAGTGAGACCCGAAAGATTCAGAAGTTCATGGATGGATTAAGATTGGCCATCCGGACTAAGCTAGCTCCCTTTGACATCTTAACTTATGAGGAGGCTGTACATAAGGCTCAGTTATGTGAGCAAGACTTCGAGCAAAATGCCTCCGAGCTTGGGAGCGTCAGTGTTAGGAAGGACAGAGATCGAAAGAGATCCGGGTTTGGAAGAGTGGCCAAGAGAGATGGCCAAAGATTTTCTGAGAAGAGGCCAAAGATTGAGGGGGTGCAGGAGAGAGCTGCTAGACCTCCTGTATACCGAACCTTGACTGCGCCAAGGGGTATGACTATTGGAGGACCACGACCTACTACTGATCAGTGTAGGAGATGTGGGAGATTTCACGGGAATAGACCCTGTATGATGGCCCCTATGGTGTGTTTTATATGCGAGAGACCAGGAAATATAGCTAAGTATTGTCCCGAGAAGATGGAGATTGCCCCACAGAAGGGCAAGGAGCTTGAGGGAGCTCCAGTTGAGACAGCAGCCCCGAGGAGGAGGGCTACAGCTGAGGAAAAAGGGAAACAAGCTGCGGGTGTGAGCAGAGGAAGAGTACATGCACTGGACCAGGACACTGTAGACGCATCGACAGATGTGATTAAAGGTACCATCCAAATCTTTGATTTAGAAGCATTGGTATTATTTGATCCTGGTGCTACGCATTCTTTCATATCACCTTCCTTTGCACATAAATTGTTGAAATACATGAAACCAACATTGTTGGATAAAATGTTGATGATTTCCACACCCATGAATGATAGTCAATTGACTGAGCATGTATGTAAGGATTGTAAGTTAAAGATAGAGGGGAAGGAAATGATAGCCAATCTGATTTTATTGAATATGAATGATTTTGATGTAATTTTGGGAATGGATTGGTTGGCTACCAATCGTGTTGTGATGGATTGTCATGCCAAAACATTGATGTTTTCAGGATTAGACAATCTTATTGTAAATTTTGATGAAAAGAAGTGATATGAAACTTGTATGATTGTTGTAAATCAAGGAGTATGATTTTAAATGCATATTGCTTAGGAGATAAATTATTGTTTATGATAAATGTTGAATGTGGAGTGATGGTTTATGTTACTAACGATGGAGAGGATAATGTGAAGGGTTCATTGCCTATGTGGTCGATATAGATGAGGCACACCCGGAATTGAAGGACATACTTGTAATTACGGATTACCCTGATGTCTTTTCGGATGAATTACCAGGACTACCACCTGAAAGGGAAATGGAATTTTGCATTGAGTTAGTGCCTGGTACAGAGCCGATATCGAAACCACCCTATAAAATGGCTCCGATAGAGTTGGAAGAGCTGAAGAAACAACTGCAAGAGTTGCTGGAGAAGGGGTTTATTAGACCAAGTGTCTCACCTTGGGGAGCACCGGTTCTATTTGTAAGGAAGAAGGATGGAAGCCTCCGACTGTGTATAGATTACCGGTTGTTGAATAAGGCCACCATTAAGAACAAGTACCCCCTTCCAACAATCGATGATTTGTTGGATCAGCTCCAGGGAGCCGAAGTATTTTCTTAGATAGATCTGCGGTCAGGGTATCATCAATTGAGAATCAGGAGTGGAGATATACCCAAGACAGCATTTCGTACCCGTTATGGCCACTACGAGTTTTTGGTGATGCCATTCGGATTGACGAATGCTCCCGCAGCATTTATGGCATTGATGAATGACATATTCAAGCCATACTTGGACAAGTTTGTGATTGTTTTCATAGATGATATTTTGGTGTACTCTAAGTCCAGGGAAGATCATGAGGAGCACTTGAGGATAGTTCTGCAGACCCTCCGAGAGAGAGAATTGTATGCCAAACTCAGCAAGTGTAACTTCTGGTTGGAACAGATCTCATTTCTGGGGCATGTTGTGTCAAAGGATAGGGTATCAGTGGATCCATCCAAGATAGAGGCAGTTGTACAGTGGGAACAGCCCAAGACAGTTACTGAGATCAGAAGTTTCCTGGGATTGGCAGGATATTATCGGAGATTTGTAGAGGGTTTCTCCAGACTAGCTGCTCCATTGACACGCCTCACGCGTAAGGATGTTAAGTTTACATGGGATGAGGCATGTGAGAGGAGTTTTGAGGAGCTCAAGCGTCGATTGACGACTGCTCCAGTTCTCACCATTCCTACCAGCTCAAGAGGATTCTCGGTGTATACGGATGCATCACACCAGGGACTGGGCTGTGTACTTATGCAAGATGGGAAGGTAGTTACCTATGGATCTAGACAGTTGAAAGATCATGAGAGGAACTACCCGACACATGATTTGGAGTTGGCGGCTGTAGTATTTGCTTTGAAAATATGGCGCCACTATCTCTATGGTGAGAAATTTCAGGTGTTTACAGATCATAAGAGCCTTAAGTACCTGTTCTCACAAAAAGAGTTGAATATGAGACAGAGGAGATGGCTCGAACTCCTGAAAGACTATGATTGTGAAATCATGTACCACCCGAGTAAAGCAAACGTAGTTGCTGATGCTTTGAGTAGAAAGAACCTTGGGTTGGTGTCTTATATGATGGTACGGGAACATGAATTGTTAGAACACTTTACGAACCTCAGTTTGGATGTAACCCCACCTGGATCTGAGAGACTTGAGATCATGGCTAGTTTGAGACTAGAGCCAGAGTTGATTGGCCGTATTCGGCAAGCCCAGCAGAGTGATCGACGATGCATCGATTGGCTGAGGCAGATACAGACGGGTGTGGGTAGTGATTTTGAGCAGAGTGCTGATGGGTTATTGAGGTTCAGAGGCAGAGTATGCGTTCCCAAGGATCTTGAGATCAGGAGAATGATTTTATCAGAGGCTCACTCATCAAAGTATACGATACATCCGGGAAGTACCAAGATGTATCAAAACCTTCGAAAGGTTTATTGGTGGTCTGGAATGAAGAGAGACATTACTGAATATGTCGCAAAGTGTCTCGTTTGTCAGCAAGTGAAGGTAGAGTATCAGAAGCCTGCAGGATTATTACCGCCTCTACCGATACCGACCTGGAAGTGGGAGCATGTCACCATGGATTTTGTGATGGGGTTGCCGAGGACCCGCAGAGGTCATGATTCCATATGGGTTATTATGGACCGGTTGACTAAGTCTGCCCATTTCTTGGCTATGAGAGCTACCGATACACTGAGTCAGTTGGCGAACCTATATATTCGAGAGATAGTACGGCTACATGGTGTACCAGTGACCGTTGTTTCTGATAGGGATGCCCACTTCACTTCCCATTTTTGGGAACATTTTTAGGAAACGCTGGGAACCCGACTGAGTTTTAGCACCGCTTTTCATCCTCAGACAGATGGGCAGTCAGAGAGGACTATACAGACCCTCGAGGATATGTTGAGAGCGTGTGTGCTGGATTTTAGAGGCTCCTAGGATGACCACCTGCAGTTAGCCGAGTTCGCTTATAATAATAGCTATCATGCTAGTATCGGGATGGCACCCTATGAGGCATTGTACGGGCGTAGATGCCGTTCCCCTATTGGAAGGGAAGAGGTTGGTGACAGACAGATTTTTGATCCGGACCTAGTGCAGCAGGCATCTGAGGACGTCCAGTTGATATGTGAGAGATTACGGACAGCTCAGAGCCGACAAAAGAGTTATACTGACAAGAGACGAAGACCACTGGAGTTTGATGAGGGTGAGTCGGTGTTTTTGAGCGTATCACCATCGAAGGGTATTATGAGATTTGGTAAGAAGGGTAAGCTGAGCCCTAGATATATCGGACCCTTCGAGATTTTGGAGAGAGTGGGAGATAAGGCGTATAGGTTGGCATTACCACCGGACTTGGCAAATGTCCACAACGTCTTCCACGTCTCGATGCTTCGAAAGTATCACCCGGACCCGGCACACGTGATAAGATATGAGCCGTTGGAGCTCCATGAGAGTATGACGTATGTTGAGAAGCCGGTTCAGATATTGGACAGAAAAGAGAAAGTGTTGCGGAATAAGACAATTCTCTTAGTGAAAGTTCTCTGGCAACATCATACGACGGAAGAGGCCACATGGGAATTGGAGAACTTGATACGGGAGAAGTACCCCCAACTTTTTGAAGAGCGACTTGGTTCTAATTTGGAGGACCAAATTCCTTGAAAGAGGGGAGAATGTAAGACCCCGTATAAGTATAATGGTAGTGTGTATAATTGGATCAAATAAATATGAATGGACTTGTAATGTAAAGTACGATTGACGTAAATCCATGGATGCAATGTACGTATGTGAAATATGATTTGTAATGTACACACAAGTTCCATTGAGTATGAATATGAAGAAATGAATTCTTACAAGTGATGGGTGTGATTGAAACTCAAAATAGGTAGTGTGGTAAAAATGGAATAAAGTTATACTTCCATTTGGTTTTATATAGCATACCTTTGGACATACAATGAATGCACACAAGTTTCAATGTGCATAAGGTATGGATGGATGCCATTTTCAAGTTATGAAGGTGGTTGGATGAGAAAATGGCCATGGCAACGGATTAAGGATGTGTTGGTATGAGTTTCAACAAGGAAACTGCAGGAAATCTGGAAAACATGAAGGCCAGATCGATCTCATAGGATGAGAGATCGATCTGGAAGAGCCAGAATGCTCTTATTTGGACAATGGAATAGAGCAGATCGATCTCCAATGGGGCCAGCTCGATCTCCTAAGCATTTTTGTGATGAAAAGATCGATCCCCAAGCACCCAGATCGATCTCCTTAGCTCTCTGTTTGAGACCAGATCGATCTCATGCTTGGACAGATCGATCTCATGCTTCAATAGATCGATCTCATGCTTCGACAGATCGATCTCATGCTTAAAAATACCGTGAAAAAGAGGGATTTTAAGGGACCAAATCGATCTCCTCTTGGACCAGATCGATCTCCTCAAGCTATTTCTATATAAGGAGGGCGAAAAATTTAGAAATCTCGGAAAAACATATTAACCTCCAATTTTCAACCCAAAAACCTAACTTTCTCTCTCTAAAATCAGCCATTTTCAATGAGATTTGAAGAGAGATCATTAGAGGCAAAGTTGTTCCTATCAAAGAGAAGAACAACATAGTGAGAGGGCATTTTCCCATTTTTGGAATTGAAGGAGTTAAGGGCATTACCATTTGGAGCAAGAAGAAAAATCATATTGGTAAGATTCTAATGCTCCAATCCAAATGCATTAGCTATTTAATTGATTTTGGAGTTGTTTGGTATGAGTATTGATGGATAAACTACCTAGGAATGTAGTGGAATTGGTGTGACCTAGAAATCAAAAATGGGTATAATGTGAGAATATGTGGGATTGAATGAGCTTATGATTTATGGCATGCTAAAGTTGTTATTGGGGTAATGTTTACGATTTTAGATGGTTAGATGGAATTACATGGTGAGTTGGAGGAATTGTGAAAATGGGTATGTATATGATTGATAAATGCCATAGTGAGGGGATTCATGAAATATGAACACTATGAGCTTTATGTCGATTTGATATCGATTTTGAATAAGATAATAGGCCTAAGAAGATCCATGGACTCGAGCTATGGGTAAAGTAATGAAACGAGGCCAAATAAGCTTTAATAGAGGCTATAGATTAAATTGGCTATAGCAAACACAAGGGTTGCATTATATGGATCGAATATAATGCGGGATACAATTTTGTGCAGTCCCAAAGAGCTCGTTGAAGATGAATCGAACCGTACAAGTAACCAGCTTAAGGAAGTGAAATCACGCATCGCGATTCCAGGTAAGGGAATTTTGTGAGTATATAGAGGTAGCTGCTCGTACTTTGAACTTGTGGGTGAATATTGGGTGTTTTATGAAATGCATGGTTGCTCAAATAAATGATTGATGGTATTCGTGAATGATGATGAGTATATGCGTGGTTTTGGATTTGAAGTGGATTTGATGAAATGGGATAGTAAGGCTAATAATTGCATAAATCTAATGTTTTGATGCTTTTCAAAACGAAATTGCTGGGTTTTAAGCAAGCTAGTAGATGGGTCGGCTAGTATTGTATGGTTGTTGTGGAAAAGCATTTGTGAGTGCTAAACCCGGTTGCCAGGATTGTTTTATTACGTATGAGCCACCTATCGTATTTGTATGACATAAATCGCGCTAGAGCCTCGCTCGCGCTGGATTTCTATGTTTTCATTTGTATGAAACGTGCTGGAGCTTAGCTCGCACCTTGATTGGAAATTATGTTGATGTTTATAAATCGTACTGGAGCTTTTGCTCGTACGTGGCTTTGAGTGGTTGTCTTATGAGTATAACCGTACTCGAGCTATGCTTGTACGCGTCTCTTTATGAGAGGATGCATGAGTCGTGCTAGAGCTTTGCTCGCACAAGTTTGCACATTGTGATAAGCATAAGGTTGTGAAAGTTGGTAAGATCCTTAAGCCTTACATCCTTAAGCCTTACATCCTTAAGCTAACATCCTTAAGCCCAAAGAGGCGGGGAGGCTCTGTTAGGCGGGGAGGCTCTGTTAGGCGGGGAGGCTCTGTTAGGTAGGGAGGCTCTATTCGGTGGGAAGGCTCTCTTACGGTGGGATCCTTAAGCCAACATCCTTAAGCCCTAGAGGGGCGGGGAGGCTATGTTAGGCAGGGAGGCTCTCCTACATGGGTACGGTAAGATCCTTAAGCCCTACATCCTTAAGCCAACATCCTTAAGCCCAAAGAGGCGGGGAGGCTCTGTTAGGCGGGGAGGCTCTGTTCGGTGGGAAGGCTCTCTTACGGAAGGATCCTTAAGCCCTACATCCTTAAGCCAACATCCTTAAGCCCAAAGAGGCGGGGAGGCTCTGTTAGGCGGGGAGGCTCTGTTAGGCGGGGAGGCTCTATTCGGTGGGGAGGCTCTCTTACGGAAGGATCCTTAAGCCCTACATCCTTAAGCCAACATCCTTAAGCCAAGAGGCGGGGAGGCTCTGTTAGGTGGGGAGGCTCTGTTCGGCAGGGAGGCTCTCCTTCACAGAATATGGAAAACTCTTGGTATGGGATAGATAAGACCTAGGAATGGCACCCCCAATCACGATATGAGTTGCGGAGTACGCTATACCGTGTATATCACATGGAGTACGATGTACCGCATGATGGTTATGTGATGAGAAAGTCTGGCGAGGGATAATCCATCTTCGTGCCAGCATGATACCCCGCACACCTGGATGCGTGTGGTCTGGGATGATTTATGATGTAATGGTTCACATAGGCACTTTTGATATAGTGACCTAGTTTTTATACACATGCGTGAATTGTGAAATGAAAATGTGGTTGTGATTGTGAGTTGATTTGGTGGTGTTTATGATGTTGGTTTAAAAAGGAGGTTTCTTAATGAATTGCCCTTTTTATGAATTTATATGAGATTGAGCATGAGATGATTTGTACATGATGTTTGTACCATGTTTTATATGCCAATGCACATGATTGTGATACATGATATATATGTATATTCACATGGCATAGTTTTATTCCTCATGCTCCTACCATAAATGTTTTATGCATAACACTATCAGCATGTAGATAGAGTAGTTATCTACCATGCTTGCATTATTGCCTTACTGAGTATGTGGTTGCTCATCCCACTCTATTTTCCCCCTACAGAGCATGCATAGTAGCCCAGTGAGGACTGAGGCGTGGTATTTTGGACTCCGCTGCATCTCCATCGCTAAGAGGTATATACACAGTGATTCTTTTTGTATCTAAACAATGTAGAAGCACAATATTCTTTTGAGTTGTAATTATGGGGGATGTAGATGTCAGTAAAACATGCTTTTGTATAAGTACAAGATTTAAATGCAAATGTATGACATCGTTTTATTTCACTGAGAATGAATGAGATGTGGAGTTTATTATTGACTCACAGCCCAACAGTGTGTGGTGAGTTAGTTCACGACCGAGTAAGGTAACAGTAAAATGTGAAAAATTTTCAGTGATTTCGGTTAAAGAAGAATGGAATTGGGTCGTGACAGAAATTGGTATCAGAGCCGTGTTGGCCTGATGTGAGTCACTAATAAAACGTAGGAAAGTACATCCCCATAGTACTGTGCTTTTGTTTAGATATAACTGTGTATACCGTGATGGATTGAGCTTAATGAATTATTATAATACAGGAAGTTAGGCACTATGCCAGTTACACGCAATGGTAGAGGGGCGAGAGCACGTGCTAGAGGCCGTAGAGGTAGGCCTGAGAGCCGTGCGGAGCCACAGACTGAGCAGGCTCCACAGAACCCTGTTGAGAGAGCAGAGGATACTGAGGCTCGCTTCGCTAGGTTAGAGCGAAGTATCGAGAGTTTGGTGGATATAGTCACGCAGGCCTTGGGCGCCGGTGACAGACGAGGTCCCGCGGCACAGCCTACTACGGAACAGGCAGCTGTAGAGGCGGAGAGACCTCAGACTGCTGAGACAGCTACAGTTACACCACCTCCAGCCCAGGATATAGCTTCTCCTATCGCTCCACAGCAGAGCGGTAGCGATTTGGGATATGACTGCGACTTGAACAGGTTGCGAGAGTTTCAAGCGCTGAAACCCCTAGTGTTTAGAGGGGTGAAGGACCCAGTGATTACGGAGGATTAGGTGTATGAGATGGAGAAACTGTATAGGTTTTTTCGATGCACTTCAAGTGAGAAGGTTGCCTTTGCCGTGTTTATGCTCAAAGGCGAGGCCGAGCATTGGTGGAGGTCCACCAAGGTTATTTTGAGGGCCAGACACTCTGAGATCTCGTGGGAGATATTTCTAGAGGCCTTCAGGAGACAGTATATTCTAGCTACCGCACAGAAGAAATTACGGATGGAATTTATAAATTTGGTTCAGGGGAACCGAACTGTGGACGAGTATGAGTCCAAGTTTATGTCATTGGGAAGATATGACCCTGACACGATGGGTAGTGAGGCCCGAAAGATTCAGAAGTTCATGGATGGATTAAGATTGGCCATCCGGACTAAGCTAGCTCCCTTTGACATCTTAACTTATGAGGAGGCTGTACATAAGGCTCAGTTATGTGAGCAAGACTTCGAGCAAAATGCTTCCGAGCTTGGGAGAGTCAGTGTTAGGAAGGACAGAGACCGAAAGAGATCCGGGTTTGGAAGAGTGGCCAAGAGAGATGGCCAAAGATTTTTTGAGAAGAGGCCAAAGATTGAGGGGGTGCAGGAGAGAGCTGCTAGACCTCCTGTATACCCAGCCTTGACTGCGCCAAGGGGTATGACTATTGGAGGACCACAACCTACTACTGATCAGTGTAGGAGATGTGGGAGTTTTCACGGGAATAGACCCTGTCTGATGGCCCCTATGGTGTGTTTTAGATGCGAGAGACCAGGACATATAGCTAAGTATTGTCCCGAGAAGATGGAGATTGCCCCACAGAAGGGCAAGGAGCCTGAGGGAGCTCCAGTTGAGACAGCAGCCCCGAGGAGGAGGGCTACAGCTGAGGAAAAAGGGAAACAAGCTGCGGGTGTGAGCAGAGGAAGAGTACATGCACTGGACCAGGACACTGCAGACGCATCGACAGATGTGATTAAAGGTACCATCCGAATCTTTGATTTAGAAGCATTGGTATTATTTGATCCTGGTGCCACGCATTCTTTCATATCACCTTCCTTTGCACATAAATTGTTGAAATACATGAAACCAACATTGTTGGATAAAATGTTGATGATTTCCACACCTATGAATGATAGTCAATTGACTGAGCATGTATGTAGGGATTGTAAGTTAAAGATAGAGGGGAAGGAAATGATAGCCAATCTGATTTTATTGAATATGAATGATTTTGATGTAATTTTGGGAATGGATTAGTTGGCTACCAATCGTGTTGTGATGGATTGTCATGCCAGAACATTGATGTTTTCAGGATTAGACAATCTTATTGTAAATTTTGATGAAAAGAAGTGATATGAAACTTGTATGATTGTTGTAAATCAAGGAGTATGATTTTAAATGCATATTGCTTAGGAGATAAATTATTGTTTATGATAAATGTTGAATGTGGAGTGATGGTTTATGTTACTAACGATGGAGAGGATAATGTGAAGGGTTCATTGCCTATGTGGTCGATATAGATGAGGCACACCCGGAATTGAAGGACATACCTATAATTACGGATTACCCTGATGTCTTTTCGGACGAATTACCAGGACTATCACCTGAAAGGGAAATGAAATTTTGCATTGAGTTGGTGCCTGGTACAGAGCCGATATCGAAACCACCCTATAGAATGGCTCCGATAGAGTTGGAAGAGCTGAAGAAACAACTGCAAGAGTTGCTGGAGAAGGGGTTTATTAGACCGAGTGTCTCACCTTGGGGAGCACTGGTTCTATTTGTAAGGAAGAAGGATGGAAGCCTCCGACTGTGTATAGATTACCGGTTGTTGAATAAGGCCACCATTAAGAACAAGTACCCCCTTCCAACAATCGATGATTTGTTGGATCAGCTCCAGGGAGCCAAAGTATTTTCTAAGATAGATCTGCGGTCAGGGTATCATCAATTGAGAATCAGGAGTGGAGATATACCCAAGACAGCATTTCGTACCCGTTATGGCCACTACGAGTTTTTGGTGATGCCATTCGGATTGACGAATGCTCCCGCAGCATTTATGGCATTGATGAATGACATATTCAAGCCATACCTGGACAAGTTTGTGATTGTTTTCGTAGATGATATTTTGGTGTACTCTAAGTCCAGGGAAGATCATGAGGAGCACTTGAGGATAGTTTTGCAGACCCTCCGAGAGAGAGAATTGTATGCCAAACTCAGCAAGTGTAACTTCTGGTTGGAACAGATCTCATTTCTGGGGCATGTTGTGTCAAAGGATGGGGTATCAGTGGATCCATCCAAGATAGAGGCAGTTGTACAGTGGGAACAGCCCAAGACAGTTACTGAGATCAGAAGTTTCCTGGGATTGGCAGGATATTATCGAAGATTTGTAGAGGGTTTCTCCAGACTAGCTGCTCCATTGACACGCCTCACGCGTAAGGATGTTAAGTTTACATGGGATGAGGCATGTGAGAGGAGTTTTGAGGAGCTCAAGCGTCGATTGACGACTGCTCCAGTTCTCACCATTCCTACCAGCTCAGGAGGATTCTCGGTGTATACGGATGCATCACACCAGGGACTGGGCTGTATACTTATGCAGGATGGGAAGGTAGTTGCCTATGGATCTAGACAGTTGAAAGATCATGAGAGGAACTACCCGACACATGATTTGGAGTTGGCGGCTGTAGTATTTGCTTTGAAAATATGGCGCCACTATCTCTATGGTGAGAAATTTCAGGTGTTTACAGATCATAAGAGCCTTAAGTACCTGTTCTCACAAAAAGAGTTGAATATGAGACAAAGGAGATGGCTCGAACTCCTGAAAGACTATGATTGTGAAATCATGTACCACCCGAGTAAGGCAAACGTAGTTGCCGATGCTTTGAGTAGAAAGAACCTTGGGTTGGTGTCTTATATGATGGTACGGGAACATGAATTGTTAGAACACTTTGCGAACCTCAGTTTGGATATAACCCCACCTGGATCTGAGAGACTTGAGATCATGGCTAGTTTGAGACTAGAGCCAGAGTTGATTGGTCGTATTCGGCAAGCCCAGCAGAGTGAACGACGATGCATCGATTGGTTGAGGCAGATACAGACGGGTGTGGGTAGCGATTTTGAGCAGAGTGCTGATGGGTTATTGAGGTTCAGAGGCAGAGTATGCGTTCCCAAGGATCTTGAGATCAGGAGAATAATTTTATTAGAGACTCACTCATCAAAGTATACGATACATCCGGGAAGTACCAAGATGTATCAAAACCTTTGAAAGGTTTATTGGTGGTCTAAAATGAAGAGAGACATTACTGAATATGTCGCAAAGTGTCTCGTTTGTCAGCAAGTGAAGGTAGAGCATCAGAAGCCTGCAGGATTATTGTAGCCTCTACCTATACCGACCTGGAAGTGGGAGCATGTCACCATGGATTTTGTGATGGGGTTACCGAGGACCCGCAGAGGTCATGATGCCATATGGGTTATTGTGGATCGGTTGACTAAGTCTGCCCATTTCTTGGCTATGAGAGCTACCGATACACTGAGTCAGTTGGTGAACCTGTATATTCGAGAGATAGTACGGCTACACGGTGTACCAGTGAGCGTTGTTTCTGATAGGGATGCCCGCTTCACTTCCCATTTTTGGGAACATTTTCAGGAAGCGCTGGGAACCCGACTGAGTTTTAGCACCGCTTTTCATCCTCAGACAGATGGGCAGTCAGAGAGGACTATACAGACCCTCGAGGATATGTTGAGAGCGTGTGTGCTGGATTTTAGAGGCTCCTGGGATAACCTCCTGCAGTTAGCCGAGTTCGCTTATAATAATAGCCATCATGCTAGTATCGGGATGGCACCCTATGAGGCATTGTACGGGCGTAGATGCCGTTCCCCTATTGGATGGGAAGAGGTTAGTGACAGACAGATTTTTGCTCCGGACCTAGTGCAGCAGGCATCTGAGGACGTCCAGTTGATATGTGAGAGATTACGGACAGCTCAGAGCCGGCAAAAGAGTTATGCTAACAAGAGACGAAGACCACTGGAGTTTGATGAGGGTGAGTCGGTGTTTTTGAGAGTATCACCATCGAAGGGTATTATGAGATTTGGTAAGAAGGGCAAGCTGAGCCCTAGATATATTGGACCCTTCGAGATTTTAGAGAGAGTGGGAGATAAGGCGTATAGGTTGGCATTGCCACCGGACTTGGCAAATGTCCACAACGTCTTCCACGTCTCGATGCTTTGGAAGTATCACCCGGACCCGGCACACGTGATAAAATATGAGCCGTTGGAGCTCCATGAGAGTATGACGTATGTTGAGAAGCCGGTTCAGATATTGGACAGAAAAGAGAAAGTGTTGCGGAATAAGACAATTCCCTTAGTGAAAGTTCTCTGGCAACATCATACGACGGAAGAGGCCACATGGGAATTGGAGAACTTGATATGGGAGAAGTACCCCCAACTTTTTGAAGAGCGACTTGGTTTTAATTTGGAGGACCAAATTCCTTGAAGGAGGGGAGAATGTAAGACCCCGTATAAGTATAATGGTAGTGTGTATAATTGGATCAAATAAATATGAATGGACTTGTAATGTAAAGTACGATTGATGTAAATCCATGGATGCAATGTACGTATGTGAAATATGATTTGTAATGTACACACAAGTTCCATTGAGTATGAATATGAAGAAATGAATTCTTACAAGTGATGGGTGTGATTGAAACTCAAAATGGGTAGTGTGGTAAAAATGGAATGAAGTTATACTTCCATTTGGTTTTATGTAGCATACCTTTGGACATACAATGAATGCACACAAGTTTCAATGTGCAGAAGGTATGGATGGATGCCATTTTCAAGTTATGAAGGTGGGTGGATGAGAAAATGGCCATGGCAACGGATTAAGGATGCGTTGGTATGAGTTTCAACAAGGAAACTGCAGGAAATCTGGAAAACATGAAGGCCAGATCGATCTCATAGGATGAGAGATCGATCTGGAAGAGCCTGAATGCTCTTATTTGGACAATGGAATAGAGCAGATCGATCTTCAATGGGGCCAGATCGATCTCATAAGCATTTTCGTGATGAAAAGATCGATCCCCAAGCACCCAGATCGATCTCCTTAGCTCTCTGTTTGAGACCAGATCGATCTCATGCTTCGACAGATCGATCTCATGCTTCAACAGATCGATCTCATGCTTCGACAGATCGATCTCATGCTTAAAAATGTCATGAAAAAGAGGGATTTTAAGGGACCAGATCGATCTCCTCTTGGACCAGATCGATCTCCTCAAGCTATTTCTATATAAGAAGGGCGAAAAATCTGGAAATCTCGAAAAAACATATTAACCTCCCACTTTCAACCCAAAAACCTAACTTTCTCTCTCTAAAATCAGCCATTTTCAATGAGATTTGAAGAGAGATCATTAGAGGCAAAGTTGTTCCTATCAAAGAGAAGAACAACATAGTGAGAGGGCATTTTCCCATTTTTGGAATTGAAGGAGTTAAGGGCATTACCATTTGGAGCAAGAAGAAAAATCATATTGGTAAGATTCTAACGCTCCAATCCAAATGCATTAGCTATTTAATTGATTTTGGAGTTGTTTGGTATGAGTATTGATGGATAAACTACCTAGGAATGTAGTGAAATTTGTGTGACCTAGAAATCAAAAATGGGTATAATGTGAGAATATGTGGGATTGAATGAGCTTATGATTTTTGGCATGCTAAAGTTGTTATTGGGGTAATGTTTACGATTTTAGATGGTTAGATGGAATTACATGGTGAGTTGGAGGAATTGTGAAAATGGGTATGTATATGATTGATAAATGCCATAGTGAGGGGATTCATGAAATATGAACACTATGAGCTTTATGTCGATTTGATATCGATTTTGAATAAGATAATAGGCCTAAGAAGATCCATGGACTCGAGCTATGGGTAAAGTAATGAAACGAGGCCAAATAAGCTTTAATAGAGGCTATAGATTAAATTGACTATAGCAAACACAAGGGTTGCATTATATGGATCGAATATAATACGGGATACGATTTTGTGCAGTCCCGAAGAGTTCGTTGAAGACGAATCGAACCGTACGAGTAAGCAGCTTAAGGAAGTGGAATCACGCATCGCGATTCCAGGTAAGAGAATTTTGTGAGTATATAGAGGTAGCTGCTCGTACTTTGAACTTGTGGGTGAATATTGGGTGTTTTATGAAATGCATGGTTGCTCAAATAAATGATTAATGGTATTCGTGAATGATGATGAGTATATGCGTGGTTTTGGATTTGAAGTGGATTTGATGAAATGGGATAGTAAGGCTAATAATTGCATAAATCTAATGTTTTGATGCTTTTCAAAACGAAATTGCTGGGTTTTAAGCAAGCTAGTAGATGGGTCGGCTAGTATTGTATGGTTGTTGTGGAAAAGCATTTGTGAGTGCTAAACCCGATTGCCAGGATTGTTTTATTGCGTATGAGCCGCCTATCGTATTTGTATGACATAAATCGCGCTAGAGCCTCGCTCGCGCTGGATTTCTATGTTTTCATTTGTATGAAACGTGCTGGAGCTTAGCTCGCACCTTGATTGAAAATTATGTTGATGTTTATAAATCGTACTGGAGCTTTTGCTCGTACGTGGCTTTGAGTGGTTGTCTTATGAGTATAACCGTACTCGAGCTATGCTCGTACGCGTCTCTTTATGAGAGGATGCATGAGTCGTGCTAGAGCTTTGCTCGCACAAATTTGCACTTTGTGATAAGCATAAGGTTGTGAAAGTTGGTAAGATCCTTAAGCCTTACATCCTTAAGCCTTACATCCTAAAGCTAACATCCTTAAGCCCAAAGAGGCGGGGAGGCTCTGTTAGGCGGGGAGGCTCTATTAGGTGGGGAGGCTCTGTTCGGTGGGAAGGCTCTCTTACGGTGGGATCCTTAAGCCAACAACCTTAAGCCCTGGAGGGGCGGGGAGGCTCTGTTAGGCAGGGAGGCTCTCCTACATGGGTACGGTAAGATCCTTAAGCCCTACATCCTTAAGCCAACATCCTTAAGCCCAAAGAGGCAGGGAGGCTCTGTTAGGCGGGGAGGCTCTGTTCGGTGGGGAGGCTCTCTTACGGAAGGATTCTTAAGCCCTACATCCTTAAGCCAACATCCTTAAGCCCAAAGAGGCGGGGAGGCTCTGTTAGGCGGGGAGGCTCTATTCGGTGGGGAGGCTCTCTTACGAAAGGATCCTTAAGCCCTACATCCTTAAGCCAACATCCTTAAGCCAAGAGGCGGGGAGGCTCCGTTAGGTGGGGAGGCTCTGTTCGGCAGGGAGGCTCTCCTTCACCGAATATGGAAAACTCTTGGTATGGGGTAGATAAGACCTAGGAATGGCACCCCCAATCACGATATGAGTTGCAGAGTACGCTGTACCGTGTATATCACATGGAGTACGATGTACCGCATGATGGTTATGTGATGAGAAAGTCTGGCGAGGGATAATCCATCTTCGTGCCAGCATGATACCCCGCACACCTGGATGCGTGTGGTCTGGGATGATTTATGATGTAATGGTTCACATAGGCACTTTTGATATAGTGACCTAGTTTTTATACACATGCGTGAATTGTTAAATGAAAATGTGGTTGTGATTGTGAGTTGATTTGGTGGTGTTTATGATGTTGGTTTAAAAAAGAGGTTTCTTAATGAATTGCCCTTTTTATGAATTTATATGAGATTGAGCATGAGATGATTTGTACATGATGTTTCTACCATGTTTTATATGCCAATGCACATGATTTTGATACATGATATATATGTATATTCACATGGCATAGTTTTATTCCTCATGCTCCTACCATAAATGTTTTATGCATAACACTATCAGCATGTAGATAGAGTAGTTATCTACCATGCTTGCATTATTGCCTTACTGAGCCTGTGGTTGCTCATCCCACTCTATTTTCCCCCCTACAGAGGGTGCATAGTATCCCAGTGAGGACTGAGGCGTGGTATTTTGGACTCCGCTGCATCTCCATCGCTAAGAGGTATATACACAGTGATTCTTTTTGTATCTAAACAATGTAGAAGCACAGTATTCTTTTGAGTTGTAATTATGGGGGATGTAGATGTCAGTAAAACATGCTTTTGTATAAGTACAAGATTTAAATGCAAATGTATGACATCGTTTTATTTCACTGAGAATGAATGAGATGTGGAGTTTATTATTGACTCACAGCCCAACAGTGTGTGGTGAGTTAGTTCACGACCGGGTAAGGTAACAGTAAAACGTGAAAAATTTTCAGTGATTTCGGTTAAAGAAGAATGGAATTGGGTCGTGACATTTAAAGCTTGTTTTCTATGATTCTAAGTTGTATACATGCATATCTATAGCTGAGAATCATTGTTGGAGAAAGAAAAAGTGGTCAAAGTTGGTCAAACAAGGTGAGAAGTTGTTGGAAGATGATGATGATGATGATATATGTTGTTGTTTGGTGATTTTGGATCATTTTTGCTAAAGTAGAAATTGTTGAAATAATTTCTAGTGTATGGTGTAAATTTGGCTAGCCTTGATTTGTTTGGTAGAAGATGAAATTTGGTTGAATTAGGTGTTGTAAAATGTTAGTTTAATACCGAAAAGTTCGATTTATAGCTCGGTTTAGTGAAAATTGTAAAGGTGTGAAATTTTGGCAAGTTGATAAGTTGTAAGGTGTTATATATAGACTTGAATAAGTGTTTAAACTAATAAATTTATAAGTTTGAAGTTAAACGAAATGAGATTATCGACATAGCTTAAATCGACACGTTTAACGGTAAAATTGAGTAAATAACGAAATTGTCCGAAATAGTCAAATTTAATTAAGCTTATACAATTTGATGTATATTTAAGTATACTAAGATGAATTTGGGCACCATCTGATGATTTTGAAACTGTCTTGGGTAGCTCGAGGTACTAGCAAGCAAATCAAGGCAAGCTTGATACCCGACGATTTTGTGTTGCCCCAAGACTCAATAAGAAGGGATGTAATTTAAAACAGTATTAGTATCTCGTTACCTTTTTTTAATATACAAACATGTTTGAAGTAGGAGCGTGTATGTCAAAATGTACACAGTAGCCGATAAAGTACTATTCATGCATAAATCGAAAATCGAAAAAAAGATTAATTTTACTAAGCCATCGAGTGTACTTTCTTTGTACCTGTAAATGTTTTGGAAAAGCAAGTTTTGATGTGAAATCATATTTTATGAATAAGTTTTCAGAAATAAGAAAATAAGGATCATGAGTACTTCTCAATCTTTCAAATCTTCTCAATCTTTCAGATTTTAATTTATAAATATAAAATCAAAAAATCAAGTCAATTGTATCTTAACTATCACTTTTATATTCATGCATACTTCTAAATAAGCCAATGCAAAATACATAACTAACTTTAATTGAAATATATAACATAAACAAGCATCTCATGCTACAAGCATCGACAATAAATCAATAATTCTTCATATTTTCAAGCTTTAGAGGTTATTTTATGGCTTCTTTAAGTACTCACTTGTAGAACAAGTCAGTTCTCATATTTAAATTGCTTTGTATACTCATATTTCAAGTCATTAAATAGAGTTTTAATCTAATAAAGTTAAGTGACTCAAAAAATAGGAGTAGTTAAATTCAATTTTTCTTTACTTGACCTCTTTATTTTTCTTTCATATCATTCTTTTTTTTTTTTTGTACTTCTTTTCTTTGATAAAGACATTCTTATAAACTTGAACCTAGCTTAGGACTAATGTCAATAGGCAAAACCACAAGACAGATATCACATGCTCAATCATATTAAATAATGTAATCACATAAGTCTCTTTAGAAAGCATTTAATTCAATAATCATAGCAATCAAAGCACTTTTAACGTTTTTTATAAAACTTTGTTTAAGCTAGAATTAAGCATTAAAAATGAAAAATATGATGATCTTTTGGCTCAATTTTCACAATTTCCTCATCTATACATACCAAAACCGATTAGTCTTTAGCTTTATAGTATAAATTGACAATTATATAGAAGAAACTAAGCATTGGACGATTGTAAATAAGCTAGATCGAACCTAAAGCTTTATACTTTATAAAAGTCCATTAAGTTTAAATCCAAAGCCACTAAGTAAAATTTGACAAAACATAAAAGCTAGACAATATATAAAAGTCGACTAACTCTTACAAAATATAAAAGTCGAAAAGTACTTTTAAAATCGAACCTATTCGAAAAGAAATCAACTAAAGCTAAAAGATTTTGAAAAAAATTTTGGCAGCTAAATTTTTTAAAGACACACTAAACTCTTCGCCTCATTTAAATCTTACGTTGTCCCAAAAGTAAGTTTAAAATGCAAAAAAGAAGAAAAAGTTAGAAATACTACTTAATTCATCCTTGGGTTGCCTCACAGGCAGTGTATTTTTTAATATTATTTACTTGACTCTTATCTCTTACTCATCCAAATTTAAATTTCAATCTTTTTTCTTTCTCTCATCCTTTTGGCATTTTTTTTCTTTTTCTTCTTGTCATCTTTTTTCTTCTTTTCCTTTGTTTTCTTTATCTTTTTAGCTTTTTCTTTCTTTTGCCGATTAAGTTCCTTACAGAGCAAATTAGTTTGCTTAACAATATTAATGACATCAATAGCAAAAACATGATTATTCTCACTATAAAATTTGGACTCCTCAAGCATTTTAAATTTTGCAATCTCGCCATCAAATTCCATAGTGATTAATTCTTTGTCCACATTTACTTTTGTTTTTGGTATTTTCAAAAAAGGTTTTCCTAATAGTAAAGGTACAAGATTAAATGTATTTTCATCCTCCATATTCAACAAAATAGAAGTTAGTAGGGAAGACAAGTTCTTTTACCTTCACCAGTACATTTTCTATCACTCCCTCAGGATAACAGTTAGATCTATCAGCCAATTGCAATATTATGCCAATTTCTTTCAATGTTCCAAGTTTAAAGGATTTATAAAGTGAAAGAGGCCTAACATTTATTAAAGCTCCTAAGTTTATCATCGCTTTTTCAATCTTGTTATTACCTATCTTGCAAGGGAAAGAAAACATATTAGGATCTCTACAATTAGGGAAACATTTTTTTGAAGAATAATGAAGACATTTTCCCCCACACTTACTTTTTCGTTACCCTTTAACTTCCTCTTACTTGTGTGTAATTCTTTCAAGAACATCGCATACCTTGGTACTCTCTTAATAGCATCTAACAAGGGAATATTAACTTCAACTTTGTGAAATGTCTTTAATATTTCTTTATCTTTCTCTTCCCTGGATGGTCCTCGTAACCTAGAAGGAAAAGGTGGAGGAGGGTAAGATTCAGTATTAATTGGAGCTTTATTTATCAAGAGCCGAAACATTGGTAGGAGTCTATGTTGCACAATTTCCTCCTCTTCCTCATGCTTGTGAATTTTCTTTTGTGGAGGTGGCCCTTGCTTCACTTCCTTCCCATTTCTTAGCACAATAGAACTTACATTCTCCTTGGGTTAACCACTACTTGGGAAGGTAGCTTACCAGAATTTTAACCTTCCAAGTTTCTCATTCTTGTTGCCATTTGACTTACTTGATTTTCCAAGTGCTTGATGCTCATCCTCGTTTCTTGCAAATTTAGCCTTATTTCCTATTGAAATTTAAGAAAACTTTCAATAGGAGATTTAATCATATCTCCAATAGACATACCTTGGAATTAGGCTTGGGGCCTCTCCTAGAATTGGGTCCTTGGTTGTTGAAGATTGTTATTCAATTTTTATTGACATTGAACATATGGGGCAGGCTATTCCCATATTGCATATTAGGATGATCCCTCCTTCCTTGATTATATGTATTACCGTAGGGATCATAATTCCTTTGTAGCTGTCCAAGAAAGCCACCAATAGCTTTGTCGTGTTCATGGATGTCTTCTTGCAAAGTTGGACGTATGTTAGTTAGTTTCCCATGTTTAACCATATTCCACATGCCTTTGGTTATTGCTTTGTCCCAACAACAAGTTTATAAACATGAGAAGTTAAATATTTAATTTGTTGTTCACAGGGAACAACACTTACCTCATGTACAGTGTCACGACCCAAATTACCTAAAAATCAGAGTAAATTTTTTGCTTTTTCATTTATTATTTAATTCTTACCTTTCTCTCATCGTAACTATCCTACAACACAGTTGGGCTATGATTCAGTGTTAGTCACCTCTCACCTCTTTACCATTCCATTTCCATAATCACATATCAGAGTTTACTATCTTTTTACTTTAAATAAATGCATACTCATTAGTATTTATAACTCTACATCCCCGACATCATATCTATTTACAGTACTGTGCATTACATATTTAGATACAAAAAAATAAAAATAAAAATGTGTATACCTGTCTCTCGATGGGAAGCAGTGGATACCAAGCATGCAAGTCCTCAGTCGCTTAATAACTATTGCGAGTGCTCAGAAAAGATGGAAAAATAAGGGGGATGAGCAAACCACACACTCAGTAAGGCAATTATGCAAGTAAGTAGATAGCTCCACTATCTACATGCTCATAATGCCATGCCTTTAAAATCCATTTCTTTTCATTAAAATCTCAAGCACAAAACCATGCATAATTTAATGCCATAGTTTATCCAAAACTATTTGTGCATATATAAATCATGTAATTCATGCATTCATAGCATTTTATGTGACATCATTAAATCATAATAAGCATGAATTTAATCAAGATCATGCAGTCTTTCATGTCATGTAAGACAAATCATGGATTTCAAATGAAAGCATGGAAAAACATCATCATGCCACTGCATTTAAATCAATTCATTAAAACTGCAGTAAAACTAACCCTTCCGAGCCAATTATCTCATAAAACAATTCATTTAAAATTCATTATAAAACTTCGGTTATAAAACCACACTTCTTTTAGGGTCACAAATCATAAAATCATGAAATCATAAAATCGTCAAATCGGGGGCCTGACCCCTCCTTCAGGTCTACCGTGGTCTAACAGACCACAAGTTATATCATGTGAGACAAACAGCTGATTATATCAGTAACATCGAGGACTATGGCCATATCCTAGTGATCCCTGGCAACACGGTACCTAGTGTGCGGGGTATCATACCTAAAACGAGAGGTGGGTCGTCCTACCCGCCAGAACAGCATAACACCAGGATTGCGAGGGCAAGGCTTGCTGCCTCGTGGCTAATGCCACTCCACTCCAACAATCCCCACGGTACAACGTACTCCACGTGACATACACAGTACAACGTACTCCGTGAACCCAAGCTCAATCAAGGGTGCCTGCAATAGGTCTTATCCACCCAAATCATCTCTGTCTCAGAATGCACGTGTGAGCATATCATCTCACTATGACACACAGTCTATAGAAGGCTCCAACACGGCTATATGCATGTAATATAAATCCCTGTGCGAGCAAAGCTCTACCACGGCTCCATGCATATTCATGATATCAGAAAACCTCGTGCGAGTGAAGCTCTAGCACGGTTTCATAAAAATCAGTAAAATCTGCGTACAAGCAGTGCTCTAGTACGACTTAAACTAATTATAAGTTCAAGTAAAATCCACGTACGAGAAATGCTCTAGTACGGATATGTATAAAAACTCAATGAAAACCTCGTACGAGAAAAACTCCAGTACGACATTCAAATGAATTATGAAAACCATATAAAACTTTGTGCGAGCAACGCTCCAGCACAAATGAATGCTCAAGTAAATCAAATCTCGTGCGAGTTACACTCCAGCACGGCTTTATGCATAATTAAATCAAATCTCGTACAAGTTACAGTCCAGCACGGCTTACATGAAATTATCATATCAAAACTGGATGCGAGCTAAGCTCCAGCATCGCTCATGCATGTCAAATCATAAAAACTAGTGCGAGCAATTGCTCCAGCACCCTTTTATGCATATCTGGTCAAAACAAGTCAAAACATGTCAAAACAGAGTGCGAGCTAGGCTCCAACATCTCTCATGCATATCAAATCATAAAATCAATGCGAGCAACCGCTCCAGCACATTTTATGCATATAATGTCACACAAATCGGTGCGAGCAACCACTCAAGCACATTTATGCATATTCACAAACGCAGATATAGTGTGAACTATGTGTCGGCACTATCTGTTTCCATATAAACTTGATAGTTGGCCTATTTTCCCAAGAGATTTCCATTTAAATATAAATAACACTTACGTAGTGTTATCATGTGAAATTCATGCAATTACTGGCCAATCTATCGATTTGCTTTGATTAAAACCAATAAAATCCTTAAACCATAAATTTCCTTAAATCATGCATTTCATGTATGTCATGCTTTCACCATCCTTAGGTGAACTTCCCTCAATAGGGATAAAATAGTCTTTTCACCTATTTCGATTCTTAAAATCATTCAAACCATATTTAGGATCATTATACAATATCAATGTATACATACATATTCAGTGTACAGAAAAGCTATTAAAATACGCGTAGTTACCTCTAGCTACTCACACAATTCCCTTACTTCATTTTTCTGTACAGTCTGATCCTTCCACTGATGACTCGTCATGCAGTCCAATTTGCTCTAAATCCAAATCAAATCTTCGGAACTGCAGATACACCTTCATCAGGTCAAATACAATATAATTTAATGTATTTCAAAATTTTCTGGGCTTAATTTAAATCATTGGGCCCATTTAACCATATTGGGCCCGATTGCACCTTAATGGGCCTTAATCGACCTTAAGCCCATTTACCACACTTTATCGAGGCCTATTGGGCTCACTGGGCCCATCAGTAATTATTGAACCTCGTTCTAAATTCTCGAAATCTCAATTTAGTATTTACGACAATTTATTCAAATTTCCCCAAAATTTAATTCATTTCATGCAAAATTTAAATCCGTAATTTATGCGATAAATATCAATCACGTATAACGATGCAAATTATCGTAAATAAGGGTCACTTACCCGAGATTCCATGATAGTACGTAAATCGAAGCTGTCTCGAGCTCTCGGTGGATGCCAATTGTCGAGCTACACATTTTAATATTTTTCTGGGTAAACTTTCCAGTCTATTTATAATCAAATTAAATATTTTGAAATTTAAATCGGTCAATTCGACCGCTTACCGACTTACCCGAAGCTCGATTGCATCACTGAAATTTTTCTCAATTTTTTCTCTTTTTCTTTTTCCCTTGTTCTTCTTTTTTTCCTTTCCTTTTTGGCTGAATCGATCCGGTCCGGTTCAACCCGGTTCAGACCGTCGGTTCGGTTAGGTTCGTTTTGGTCGGTTCAATCTAGTTCGGTCGGTTCAGTCACCAATTGGTTGTTCTGACACCGTCCGATCAGTTCCTGGCGTGATTCCACCGCCGTTCTGCTCGGCTGCACCTGGGCTTCCTAAATCGGGCCTCGTTGTCGCTTAAATCAGCACCGATGGCCACCGATCAAGCTTTCTCTCCCGCAACTTCTCCTTCATTTTTCGACGTACTTCGGCGTTCTCGACGCGCGTGTCGATTGTCGGTGGTTCCCACGAGCATCGTCGACCTTCGCCGACCCTCACCTGGGGTCCTTGGCCGCCGGTGGTGGCTGATTGAAGGGAAGTCGTTCCCTCGGTTTCCTTCCCCTGTGTTTCTCCATTTCTGTTTCTTTTCTCTTCTGTTTCGCGAAAATTCAGATTTCCTTTTTTTTTTCATTTACTTATTTTATTTATAATTTATTTTTAATAATATTTTATTCATTAAAATATTATTAAATATCCAAAAATATCTTTAAAAAATCCCATTTAATTCATTTAATCTGTAAATAAATTTCTTAGTCCGATTTTACCTTTTCGGTATAATTTTTAATTTTTTTGGGGATTATTTTTCGATACAAAAATTTCGATTTAGTCCAATAAATTCATATCTTGATCAATTTAACCCGCAATTTAATTATTTCTTCGTTATTGATCAAGGTATCTCAATCTCATATTTTTAATTAAATTTTCTAGTCGAATTTATTCCGACTTGTGGTCTTTTGATCGTTTTGCCCTTGCACATGTTCGGGAATACCATTTCAATCCTTTTGCATTTTTAAATGCACTAGAAAATTTCTATTCATTCCCTTTCGCTCTTACGATAAAAATCGGGTCTTACAATCTCCCCTACTTAAGAAATTTGGTCCTCCAAATTAAAACCAAGTAAATGAGTCCATAAATAACTCCGGGTACATCTATCGTTAATATATGGGAAGCAGCGGATACCAAGCATGCAAGTCCTCAGCCGCTCAATGACTATTGCGAGTGCTCTGAAAAGATGGGAAAATAAGGGAGGTGAGCAAACCACACACTCAGTAAGGCAATTACGCAAGTAAGTAGATAGCTCCACTATCTACATGCTCATAATGTCATGCCCTCAAAAATCCATTTCTTTTCATTAAAATCTCAAGAACAAAACCATGCATATTTTAATGCCATAGTTTATCCAAAACTATTTGTGCATATAGAAATCATGTAATTCATGCATTCATAGCATTTTATGTGACATCATTAAATCATAATAAGCATGAATTTAATCAAGATCATGCAGTCTTTCATGTCATCTAAGACAAATCATGGATTTCAAATGAAAGCATGGAAAAACATCATCATGCCACTGCATTTAAATCAATTCATTAAAACTGCAGTAAAACTAACCCTTCCGAGCCAATCATCTCATAAAACAATTCATTTAAAATTCATTATAAAACTTTAGTTATAAAACCACCCTTCTTTCAGGGTCACAAATCATAAAATCATGAAATCATAAAATCGTCAAATCAGGGGCCTGACCCCTACTTCGGGTCTACCCTGGTCTAACAGACCACAAGTTATATCATGTGAGACAAACAGCTGATTATATCAGTAACATCGAGGACTATGGCCATATCCTAGTGATCCTTGGCAACACGGTACCTAGTGTACGGGGTATCACACCTGAAACGGGAGGTAGGTCGTCCTACCCGCCAGAACAGCATAACACTAGGATTGCGAGGGCAAGGCTTGCTGCCTCGTGGCTAATGCCACTCCACTCCAACAATCCCCATGGTACAGCATACTCCGCGTGACATACACGGAACAACGTACTCCGTGAACCTAAGCTCAATTAGGGGTGCCTGTAATAGGTCTTATCCACCCAAATCATCTCTGTCTCAGAATGCACGTGTGAGCATATCATCTCACTGTGACACATAGTCTACAGGAGGCTCCAACACGGCTATATGCATGTAATATATATCCCTGTGCGAGTGAAGCTCTAGCACGGCTCCATGCATATTCATGATATCAGAAAACCTCGTGCGAGCGAAGCTCTAGCATGGTTTCATAAAAATCAGTAAAATCTGCGTACGAACAGCGCTCAAGTACGACTTAAACTGATTATAATTTCAAGTAAAATCCACGTACAAGAAATGCTCTAGTACGGATATGTATAAAAACTCAATGAAAACCTCGTACAAGAAAAACTCCAGTATGACATTCAAATGAATTATGAAAACCATATAAAACTTTGTGTGAGCAACGCTCCAGCACAAATGAATGCTCAAGTAAATCAAATCTCGTGCGAGTTACACTCCAGCACGGCTTTTATGCAATTATCATATCAAAACTGGATGCGAGCTAAGCTTCAGCATCGCTCATGCATGTCAAATCATAAAAACTAGTGCGAGCAATCGTTCCAGCACCTTTTTATGCATATCTGGTCAAAACAAGTTAAAACATGTCAAAACAGAGTGTGTGATAGGCTCTAATAGCTCTCATGCATATCAAATCATAAAATCAGTGCGAGCAACCGCTCCAGCATATTTCATGCATATGATGTCACACAAATCGGTGTGAACAACCGCTCAAGCACATTTATGCACATTCACAAACACAGATATAGTGCGAACTACGTTTCGACACTATCTATTTCCATATAAACTTGATAGTTAGCCTATTTTCCAAAGAGATTTCCATTTAAATATAAATAACACTTACGTCGTGTTATCATGTGAAATTTATGCAATTACTGGCCAATCTATCGATTTGCTTTGATTAAAACCAATAAAATCCTTAAACCATAAATTTTCTTAAATCATGCATTTCATGCATGTCATGCTTTCACCATCCTTAGGTGAACTTCCCTCAATAGGGGTAAAATAGTCTTTTCACCTATTTCGATCCTTAAAATCATTCAAACCATTTTTAGGATCATTATACAATATCAATGTATACATACATATTCAGTGTACAGAAAAGCTATTAAAATACGCGTAGCTACCTCTAGCTACTCACATAATTCCCTTACTTCATTTTTCTGTACAGTTTGATCTTTCCACTGATGACTAGTCACGTAGTCCGATTTGCTCTAAATCCAAATCAAATCTCCGAAACTACAGATACACCTTCATCAAGTCAAATACAATACAATTTAATGTATTTCAAAATTTTATGGGCTTAATTTAAATCATTGGGCCAGTTTAACCATATTGGGCCCGATTGCACCTTAATGGGCCTTAATCGACCTTAAGCCCGTTTACCACACTTTATCGAGGCCTATTGGGCTCACTGGACCTATCAGTAATTATTAGACCTCGTTCTAAATTCTCGGATATCTCAATTTAGTATTTACAACAATTTATTCAAATTTCCCAAAATTTAATTCATTTCATGCGAAATTTAAATCCGTAATTTATACGATAAATATCAATCACGCATAACGATGCAAATTGTCGTAAATAAGGGTCACTTACCTGAGATTCCATGATAGTATGTAAATCGAAGCTGTCTCGAGCTCTCGACGGATGCCAATTGTCGAGCTACACATTTTAATATTTTTTCGGGTAAACTTTCCAGTCGATTTATAATCAAATTAAATATTTCAAAATTTAAATCGATCAATTCGACCGCTTATCGACTTACCCGAAGCTCGATTGCAACACTGAAATTTTTTTCAATTTTTTCTCTTTTTCTTTTTCCCTTTTTCTTCTTTTTTTCTTTCCTTTTTGGCTAAATTGGTCCGGTCCGGTTTAACCCGGTTCAGACCGCCAGTTCAATCAGGTTCGGTTCGGCCGATTCAATCCGGTTCTGTCGGTTTAGTCACCAATTGGTCGTTTCGGCGTCGTGGGATAGTAATTCATAGAAGTATAGGATGAGGAGTTGCTCATCGATTTGATGGTGTGGGCAACTACCACAAAGTCTTTTAAACCTCTCCCAATACTCATATAAATATTAAAAATTGTATAGACGAATCCCGCATATCTCATTCCTTATATTGGCAGCTTTTGAAGCAGGAATGTACCTCTCTAAGAATTATCTCTCCATCTCTACTCATGAGTTAATGGTCGTGCTTGGCAAATAATAAAGCCACTCCTTGACAGAATCAGCCAAAGAGAAAGGAAGGGCTCTAAATTTGATTTGCTCTTTAGTCACTCCAATAGGTTTCATGGTAGAACATACTACATGGAACTCCTTTAGATGCTTATGTGTCGCAACCCTAATCTCTGTCACGACCCAATTCCATTCTCTTTAACCGAAAATCACTAAAAATTTTTTTCGCGTTTTACTGTTACCTTACCCGATCGTGAACTAAACTCACCACACACTGTTAGGCTGTGAGCCAATAATAAATACCACATCTTATTCATTCTCAATTAATTAAAACGATGTCATACATGTGCATTTAATTGTGTACTTATACGAATACATGTTTTACTGACATCTACATCCCCCATAAGTACAACTCAAAAGAATACTGTGCTTTTACATTGTTTAGATACAAAAAGAATCACTGTGTATATACCTTTTAGCGATGGAGATGCAGCGGAGTCCAAAATATTACGCCTCAGTCCTCACTGGGCTACTATGCACGCTCTGTAGGGGGGAAATAGAGTGGGATGAGCAACCACACGCTCAGTAAGGCAATAATGCAAGCATGGTAGATAACTACTCTATCTACATGCTGATAATGTTATGCATAAATCATTTATGATAGGAGCATGAGGAATAAAACTATGCCATATGAGTATACATATATATCATGTATCAAAGTCACGTAAAATTGGCATATAAAACATGGTAAAACATCATGTATAAATCATCTCATGCTCGATCTCATTTAAATTCATAAAAAGGGCAATTCATTAAGAAACCTCCTTTTTTTTTAAACCCACGTCATAAAACTCTTTCTCATCACATACAATCACATCACATCAACTCACAATCACAACCTCATTTTCGTTTCACAAATTAAATCCACGAGGCTCGACCCCTCCTTCGGGTCTACCTTAAACAATCACAAATCACACTTAGAGATTTAAAATCATGTGGTAGTAAGTAAATCAAGCAAGGAGACAGGTTACTATATCTCAAGTGACTATGTTGGCCAATCGTCACATATCATCCCAGTCCACACGGATTCCGGTGTGCGGGGTATCATGCTGGCACGAAGGTGGGTTAGTTCTCCGCCAGACTTTCTCAAATCAAGTAACCACCACGCGGTACATCGTACTCCATGTGATATACACGGTACATCGTACTCCGCGGACCCATAACATGGTTGGGGGTGCCTGCCATAGGTCTTATCTACCCCATACCAAGTGTAACCTTTATAGTCTCGAAAGCGCGTGGGAGTAACCTCAATACCAGGTCCTAGCCCCTCATGGCCTTGCTCGCCCCTGTTGGGTTCCCTGATCCAGGTCCTAGCCCCTCACCCTCACCTCACCTAAGAGGTCTGTCAGGCCTGTTGGGTTCCCTGGATGGATTATGTCAGGTCCTAGCCCCTCACCCTCACCCCACCTAAGAGGTCTGTCAGGCCTGTTGGGTTCCCTGAGTTAATCCGTATCTCTCACCACGGCCTCATACATACCACAGTGTGAAAACCAGCGCGAGCTACACTCTAGCGCGAATTCATGCATCAAAACCAATCACTTCGTACGAGCAACGCTCTGGTACGGCATTTATGCATAAAATATGAAGAAACCATGTACGAGCATAGCTCCAGTACAGTTATATGCATAAGAAAAACCACTCAAATCCACGTACGAGCGTAAGCTCCAGTACGGTTTATAAACATCATCACAATTTAAATTCAAAGCGAGAGCTAAGCTCAAGCAAGTTTCACACAAGTGAAAACATAGAAATCCAGCGCGAGCGAAGCTCTAGCGCGCGATTTATGTCATACAAATGTGATAGGCGGCTCATATACAATTTATCAATCCCGGCAATTCGGGTTTAGCACTCACAAATGCTTTTCCACAACAACAATACAATACTAGCCGACCTATCTACAAGCTTGCTTAAAACCAAGCAAATTCGTTTTGAAAAGCATCAAAACCTTAGATTTATGCAATTATTAACCTTACTATCCCATTTCATAAAATCCACTTCAAATCCAAAACCACGCATATACTCATCATCATTCACGAATACCACCAACATTTATTTGAGCAATCATGCATTTCATAAAAACACCCGATATTCACCCACAAGTTTAAAGTACGAGCAGCTACCTCTATACACTCACAAAATTCCCTTACCTGGAATCGTGATGCGTGATTCCACTTCCTTAAGCTGCTTACTCGTACGGTTCGGTTCGTCTTCAACGAACTCTTCGGGACTGCATAAAATCGTATCCCGCATTATATTCGATCCATAGATTGCAACCCTTGTGCTTGCTATAGTCAATTTAATCTATAGCCTCTATTAAAGCTTATTTGGCCTCGTTTCATTACTTTATCCATAACTCGAGTCTATGGACCTTCTTAGGCCTATTAACTTATTCAAAATCGATATTAAATCGACATTAAGCTCATAGTGTTCATATTCCATGAATCCCCTCACTATGGCATTTTTCAATCATATACATACCCATTTCCACAATTCCTCCAAACTCACAATGTAATCTCATTTAACCATTTAAAATCATAAATATTACCCCAATAACAACTTTAGCATGCCATAAATCATAGGCTCATTCAATCCCACATATCCTCACATTATACCCATTTTAGATTTCTAGGTCACACCAATTCCACTACATTCCTAGGTAGTTTATCCATCAATACTCATATAAATCAACTCCAAAATCAATTAAATAGCTAATGCATTTGGATTGGAGTGTTAGAATCTTACCAATATGATTTCTCTTCTTGCTCCAAATGGTAATGCCCTTAACTCCTTCAATTCCAAAGATGGGAAGATGCCCTCTCACTATGTTGTTCTTCTCTTTGATAGGAACAACTTTGCCTCTAATGATCTCTCTCCAAATCTCACTGAAAATGGCTAATTTTAGAGAGGAAAAGTTAGGTTTTTGGGTTGAAAATGGGAGGTTAATATGTTTTTTCGAGATTTCCAGATTTTCAGCTCTCCTTATATAGAAATAGCTTGAGGAGATCGATCTGGTCCAAGAGGAGATCGATCTGGTCCCTTAAAATCCCTCTTTTTCACGGCATTTTTAAGCCTGAGATCGATCTGTTGAAGCAATGAGATCGATCTGTTGAAGCATGAGATCGATCTGTCGAAGCATGAGATCGATCTGGTCCCAAACAGAGAGCTAAGGAGAATGATCTGGGTGCTTGAGGATCGATCTTTTCACTACAGAATGCTTAGCAGATCGATCTGGCTCCATTGGAGATCGATCTGCTCTATTCTTTCGCCCAAATAAGAGCATTCTGGCTCTTCTAGATTGATCTCTCATCCTATGAGATCGATCTGGACCTCATGTTTTCCAGATTTCCTGCAGTTTCATTACTGCAACTCATACCAACACATCCTTAATCTATTGTCATGACCATTTTCTCTTCCATCCACCTTTATAACTTGAAAATGGCATCCATTCATACCTTATGCACATCGAAACTTGTGTGCATTCATTGTATGTTCAAAGGTATGCTACATAAAACCAAATGGAAGCATAATTCCATTCCATTTTACCACACTACTCATCTTGAGTCTCAATCACAACCATCACTTGCTAGAACTCATTTCTTCGTATTCATACTCAATGAAACTTGTATGTACGTTACAATTTGTATTACACATACATACATTGAATCCATGGACTTACATCAATCATACTTTACATTACAAGTCCATTCATATTATTTGATCCAATTACACACATTACCCTTATACATATACAGGGTCTTACAAATGCGTCTTTCCTAGACGTGTATACCGCAAGCGCATGGGTCTCACAAGTAATAAAGGGAAATGAGTCTCAGATTATCGTCCCACAGAGAAACATTGTTAGCCTAACTAAGTACCAGTTAATTTTACCCTAAGTATATCCTAACAAATTATGAATATTAAAAGAGTGATCTACAATGTTTAATTTGAAAATACTGGAAAGCAAGAAAAATAATAAAAACAGTAAAATAAAGTAAAATAGAGCAAAAATTACTCACAGAGCTCCAAGCAAAATAAAAGTGAGAATTTGTAAAAGAAAGAAAATATTAAAACTCGAATTAATTAGTGTACATTGACTAATTATGGAAATATAAGAAAATATAGATTAAAAATAAATAGATTAAAACTAGAAAATCCTAATATGAAAATAAATTTTGCATGTGTTTAATCTAATTAAAAAAATAAAAATGCAAAATAATCTAACCTGAGGCTTAATGAAATAAAATTCTAATAAAAATTCTAAAAATCGCTAAGTATAACTTTAACCCTAAATGCCTAAATTAGTGATCCTAAATTATATATAACTCTAGATAATACTAAATTAATAAAATGAATAAATAAATAATAAAATCTATTCTAAATGATGCATGAAAAATAAAATATTTTTGGGTTTTTTAAAATTTATATAACTTTTACCTAATTCTCTAAATTGACAAAGTAATAATAAAATCTAATAGAATAATAAACTAAAGAAATAACTCATAACTAATTTAAACTTAAACTAATATAATATATAATAACTAAAAATAAACTATTCTTAAATTACTAAAACCTTACAACTAATTTGTATTTAAATGCATGAAATAGTAAACAAAACCGTGAGTAGTACGCTAAAACCAAAAATCCCTCTTTGCGTGCACTTGCATTCTCACCACTAGTACCAACACTCCTGCATAATACCCTGCACCTGCTTCATCATGGACCAGCTGTACTGCAGATCATGCACATCGCAGCACAGCAGCACACCACTTGCAGAAGCCACATTCAACAGCCATGGACAGACACTGTCCTGCCATCAACCTCTTGCAGCCACGACTAGTTTTGCCACCTCATGCTTCAATGCACTGCTAGCAACTATTTTAGCCTCTTTCTATCAGCCACGCACTGCCATGCCATGTTTCAAACAACGAGTCCAGCAATTGCATAACCACAAGTTCAACTTCTACTACTAGCTTAGCCACGTAGCAGCTTCAATCCTACTCTGGTCCAGACCAGTCTTGCTTTGCCTCCCACAACCTCGCAACTCTCCCTAGTGCAGTACATTAAAGCAGGGTAAGAACCGTAGAGAAGCAGCAACAAACACAAGATATGTTGCAAAAGTGTTAAAGATGACCAATATAAAAAATAGCGTAAAGCAGAAAGGAGAAGAAAGTAATGGCCGGGTTCAATGCAGAAATTTTACAAACAATAAATAAATCATCTGGCAATATACTCAACTAACATAAAGTAATATAAAATAACAACTATAATACTAAAGAAAAGTAATATAAAATAAAAAATAAAATTCTAAAGAAGACGAAAGCAGTGAATTATTAAACTGAGACTATATGAGCATTCCAACAACAGACAACTCCTCTGCACTGCATCAACTCTTCTACTTCAACAGTCAGCAACACCACGATTAAGCTAAAACCAACATGCTTCACGTCTCTGTTCATCGCTCATGCATCAACACGTCCCCAGCAGTAGACCATCCACAGTAGCAGCAACCTCGACTCCAGTAAGAAGCTTACAGAGCAGTACAGAAGATAAGAACCAGGCTAGAACAGAGGAACAGGAAGGCAAAAACAACAGCATCATTCGTGCCTCACAGCAGCTGGGCACCACGCTTCAGTCCATGCTCCCAACAGCAAGCGGTAGGTAACACAGTAGGAATCCAACAACAAACAGCCTAAGATAAATTCAAAAATAGAATGTATGCAGACATTAAAAGAAATAATGGGTGCAGGACACAGAAGCCGAAACAAAAAAAAAATTATAAAGCAAGAAACAATATTGAAAAATCTTGAATGCAGAAGATGAAAAAATAAATAAAAAAAGAATGAATCATAACAAAAGTATCTAAAGTAGAAAACATTCAAACATAAATAAATAGTAAACGATGTAAAAACAAAGCATGAAAAGATTAAGAGGAAACTGGAATATATTATTCTTTTATGCAGTAGCTTAAAGCTGAAACTATATGGAAAATGATGAAGAAATGTGAAAACGAAACACAAAAAAATCAGAGGATGGAACGCGAGAAGATAACCCAGCAATGTCCCTCCCACCGAGCCCTTTAAGTAGCAACTTCTCTGAACATAATGGATCAAATAGTAGCAAAACAGGGAGTAGAAATAGGAACAAAATAAAAATATCGTAAAGTAGAACAGTGAAGATAAGAAGAAACCAACAAAACCGTGAACTTGAATTTTTAATGTGCTTAAATAACTAGAATTTAAACAACTGAAATCCCAAAAGAGTCTAAGATAACATGAGCTAAAAATAGAACAAAGAAACAAAATAGCAAGACAACGAAGAAAAGATGCGGCTGCTGTCACCAACCACCTCCTCCCTTCGTAAGGACAACTTAAAAACATAAAAGAAAAAAAAAAAACTTAAAAGAAATCCTAACAGCCAACCTAAAAAACAACTTCCCTCTAAAATGTATTATATTTTTCTTTTTATACACATTAAAATGAGGGTACAAAGGGGAATTTTAATCATAGATGAGTTGGTACTATTTTGCAACTTGTCTTCACACCATTAACTTCTAAGAGAAGATATTTCCATGTCATTTGTCCTCTTGTCCACTTAGATGTGCAAGGTGGCATGGCTTGTGTCTTCCATGAGATGGCCAAGGTGTCCTTTTATCTTATCCTTCAAAGGTGAATAAAATACGGACACTTAGATCACATGTGTCTAGAAGAGAGCGAAGAATGGTGACTCATGCTACAAGACAAAATGGTAGTGGTCCAAGATCTTTTTATATATATTGCATTCAAGATTTTTCAATATTGTTTCTTGCTTTGTAATTTTTTTTTTTGTTTCGACTTCTGTGTCCTTTAATCTTATCCTTCAAAGGTGAATAAAATATAGACAGTTGGCATCACATGTGTCAAGAAGAATGGTGACTCATGCTACAAGACAAAATGGTAGTGGTTCAATCTCCTTTTTAGCTCATTTTCAGTCTATTTTCTACCGAAATGACTGAAATTCACATGGATTTAATTTATCTGCAAACATGAAAATTTTAATTAAAATGAGGGGATAATTAATAAAATAATATGGGGATTAAAATAGTTAATTAAGAAATTAAATATAAATAACTCTATTTTCATAGAATTATCACACCCTCAAACTTGAGCTTTTGCTTGTCCTCAAGCAAAACAAAACATATGAAGGAACTGACAAGTACCAAACATATTGATTTGCCTAATATTATCCTCAAAGAAAAAGTACAAACTCTGATATCAAAGATTCAAAATTATAAGTCTAACATACAGAATCATTCAATCATAAGTCTTAACCTAAATTGGACTCCTCGTGTCTGTGTGACAATGTCAAAGCCACTTCACAATACATTACCCAGATCAGATTATACTAACACAATATTGCAAAGTCAATGACAAGTGATCATTCCCATAAGTTTGCTTTTCACTTCTCTCTCCACTAATGTAGTCACACTTAACCAAAGATTAATTAGGACTTCATTCAGCTTGTAATGTGAGGCTATGGCTAAGGTATGATAACGTCAATTTAGGTTTAATTACTGGTCAACATGCATGGCTTCTAGGATCTTTTGTCACGACCCAAATTACCTAAAAATCAGAGTAAATTTTTTGCTTTTTCATTTCTTTACCCGTCGTGAACAGTTACACTACTAAACAGTTGGGCTATGATTCGACGTTAGTCACCTCTCACCTATTTACCATTCCATTTTTCATATTTTATTTACATATCAATTTATTTAAACTAAATACATCCCCAATATTACATCCATATACAGTACTGTGCCTCTATATGTTCAGATACAAAAATTATACAAATGTGTATACCTGATCTTGATAAGAATCAGCGGATAACTGAAATGCAAGACCACTGTTGTTCTCTTCTACTAAATGTACCCTGTGGGGTGAAAAATGAAAGGGTGAGTGAAACTTGCTCAGTAAGGCAATAATGTAAGCAGGTAGATAACTATACTATCTACGTGCTGATAATGTCATGATATAAAATCGTTTACATTTGGAGCATGAGGTATGACTAAAATGATAACACGTGTATGTATATATCATATAAGAGAAATCATGAAATCGACATATAAATCAAACATGGAAAAATCATCTTATATGACATCTGTTGGCTCTACCGAGAGGGGGGGTGAATCGATTTTCTAACAATTATGGCAAATTAAAAGTTAATCACAATTTAATCACAAATGATAATGAGCAATATAGTGCAGTATAATAATTTAATGTAGAGTAGGGAAGAGAGAAACAAACACAATCGTTTATAGAGGTTCGGCCAAACTCTTGCCTACGTCCTCTCTCCTTGACCTTCTTGTCAAGTGTTTTCTTTCTCTCTATCAATAGAGCTTACACAGTTCCTTTTTGCAGGTTAAGGAATAACCTCTCTACCCTTAGCAATACAGAAAAAGTATTCAGCCTCTTACAATTTACTCTCACTGAGGAACAATCCTCTTCTCTTCTAAGATAAGACTGAATACAATATAATGCTTTAAAGTGGTAGGACAAATGTAGCTTTTTGCACTTAAGCTTTTACAATGATTCTCAATGAATGAGCAATAGGGACACAAAGAATGAAAGAATTAAAGCTTGAGAATGTTTGGAATATGCAGCAATAGTGTCTCAATTCTCTTTGTCTTCAATGCTTGGTTAAATACTGAAGGATTGGTAGTTGGAGCATTAAATGCTATTCTTCCCGTTGTGTTTTGCAGAAACTAGCCGTTGGGTACCTCCAGTTGAGTGCCAGATCGATCTGCCTTCTTGGCCAGATCGATCTCTTAGTTATAAATCCTGCAAGATTGAAGCACAAATACACAAGGAGATCGATCTCATAGGTTAGCAGATCGATCTGTTAGTTTGAAAATAATGAGGCAGATCGATCTGTCGAATATGCAAATCGATCTCCTAGTCTCTCTGTTTGAGGCAAGATCGATCTCCAGATCGATCTTCCATGCAATCTCCTAGAGAGGAGATCGATCTCTCAACAACACAGATCGATCTCTTTAGCTCTCTGACTTTGAGAAGATCGATCTCTTCCTTACCAGATCGATCTCATAAGTTCTCTGACTTTGAGTGTGGATCGATCTCTCAGATCGATCTATAGTCTTAAGCTCTTAAGGGAGATCGATCTCTTCCTAGACCAAATCGATCTCTCAACTCTTGCTTTAGCCAGATCGATCTCTTAACCCTTGCAGATCGATCTCATTTTACCTTAATTCCTTTACAACGTTTTAAGGCTAGGCAGATCGATCTCTTACTTCATGAGATCGATCTCTCATCAAGTAAAAGCCCAGGAGATCGATCTCTCATACCCCAGATCGATCTCTCATCAGTAGAACTCTAAGTTCTGGTACTAATCACCTCTAAACATGTTTGTATATCATCTTAACATTATTGAATTAACTTGTTTTGTCATTTCAAAATACATTAACTCAACAATCTCCCCCTTTTTGATATGACAAAACTCATCAATTAAACATGTTTAGTGAATTTGCAAAACTCCCCCTTTTTGTGAGCTTTTGACTTTGTTAATGACTTAACTCCCCCTTAGTTAAATCTTAACTCCCCCTCAATTAAATCATTCTTTTAAAACATTTAACACAACCACAACATGTTTCTTCTCCCCCTTTTTGTGATATCAATCACACACAAAATAGAAGATTCATGGCATTTCAAAATCAACATTTTCATTAACTCACCCAATATCCAGTCAAATCACATTTCATTCAAGCAAATGTAGTGCAAGTAACATTAAAGATCAACCATGATGAAACTAAACTACAAAAAACACCTATGGCCTAAGATGAAGGAGGATCACGATCCACAAGATGCTCAACGTGCGTGCGTGTGACTTGGACCTCATCGAACATCGCCTCTTGAGCTTCTTGAATCTTATCCACTCTTTGGGTTAAGTTCTCGATCATACGCCGCTGAGTGGCAAAGCCGTCATTCATCTGCTGACTGAGGTTATTCATCATCGTCATGAGCATCTCCAAGTCAGCAGGGGACGATGTTGGTGCAGTGGGCGGAGCCGATGGTTCCGGAGCTGGTGCAGCAGGTCGGTGCACTGGCTCAGCAGTAGGGTCCTCCTCCATAGCCTCTGCAGTTTGCTGATCCCTCTTTTTGTCCACTCTCCCCAGAAGTCTTTGTAGTACCCCATATGATGGAGGGTCCCAATGTTAAGCACGCTCTTGGGAGAAGGGAGTTCGCCGGTTTCGCCGCTGCAGTCGATACCAAGGCGGTGAAGAAGATAAGCTACCAGTTGTGGAAACACGATCGTGGTAGCTTGTCCACGCACAATCTTCAGCCAATCTTCGTATATAAAGTGAGGGAGGTTAGGTTTTTGGCTTGTGGTGTGAATGTGATGGAGCCAAAAATGATCTAAACGCCTAACGGTAGAATAACGAGTACCGAAAGGGCGGAGGTTCCAAGAGATTATGAGGTGGAGTAACCGAGGATGCATCGGCAGGTCACTCGCCTTGTCCCCAGGGAGATCAAACGCTAAGGAGACTTCCTCATCCTCATTTGTTAAGCCTTCATCGCGTATATCAAACACTTTGCCTAGAACTTCAGAGTCAATTATAATGGATTGACCCATGACGTAGGTTTTGAAGGCAAGGATTTTGCAGGTGTCATCGGGGTCATAAACGAGTTCGGCATTGGAAAAGAATGCGCGAACGAGATTTGGAGGGACAGAAGTGTTGATTTTCAAGAAGTTCGTCAAACCAAACTCCTCAAATTTTGACAAATAGGGAAACTCTATGCGATTGAGGAACGAAAAATCGATAGTGCGCCAATGCTTGATTGGCATGGTTAAAAAATATTCCTCATATCGCTTTCTTTTTGCTGGTGTTTTAAAACACCGATTGAAGGAAGCGACAGGAGGTGGAGGAATAGGTTGTGATGAGGAACCTGCCTCAGTGGTTCTAGGAGGTTTGTTTGCTACTGACTTCCTAGGCATGATTCTAGATTCTAAAGAGGCACTAAATGGATTCAACAATGAGAAAAGCAATGAAACAGTACCTAAGTTTGACCTAGAATTAAAAAAACACAAATTGAAGAAATATTTTGAAAATCAGTAAGGAATGTTGGTTACAATACCGGAATTGGACACCGAGACGCAAGGAGGACCGTACAAAGATCGATCTGGTCGCGAATCAAAGGAAGAAATGCAAGGGAAATTTGGGAATTTTGAAGATTGGGTTTGGGAAATTTGGGAATTTTACGCGGGTATTTATACTCCAGGGCACAGGAGATCGATCTGTCGAGGCGACAGATCGATCTGGTCGCAAACAGAGGCTTAGGCAGATCGATCTGCCAAATGCAAAGATCGATCTGTAGAATGCGGAAGCTTGAAGAGATCGATCTGTCGTGTGGACAGATCGATCTGCCTTTAAACAGAGACGTAAGGAGATCGATCTTATGGTTAGAAGATCGATCTGCTTAGCTTAACCTTGATGATTTAGGCTTGTTGGAGGTATGGAGATCGATCTATATTGCAAGGAGATCGATCTCTCATCCTCATTGCCAGAAAATCTTTGCAAAAACTCGTTTAAAATCAATTTGGAACCAAGATTTTTGAAACACAAAAGTCCTAAGGCATATCCATGAGTCCTAATTCACCTCTAAGGATACAAAACCTATCTCTATCAAGGGGTTTGGTGAATATATCAGCTATTTGATGTAGAGTGTCAATGTACTCTAAAATTATATCCCCTTTTTGTACATGGTCTCTAAGGAAGTGATGTCTAATTTCTATGTGCTTGGTTCTGGAGTGTTGAATAGGATTCTTAGACAGATTAATGGCACTGGTATTATCACATTTAATAGACACTTGTTTCATGTCAATACCATAATCTCTCATTTGTTGTTTAATCCACAACACTTGAGCACTACAACTACCAGCTGCTATATACTCAGCTTCAATTGTGGACTGAGCTACACTGTTTTGTTTCTTGGAGAACCAAGAAATTAACCTATTTCCTAAGAATTGGCAAGTACCTGAAGTACTTTTCCTATCTATTTTGCAGCCTCCAAAATCAGCATCTGAAAATGCATGAAGGGCAAAAGCAGAGTCCTTGGGGTACCAAAGTCCTAGTGAGGGAGTGTCTTTGAGGTATCTAAAGATTCTCTTAGTTGCCAATAGATGTGATTCCTTAGGAGAGGATTGAAATCTAGCACAAAGGCATACACTAAACAAAATATCTGGTCTACTTGCAGTTAAATAAAGCAATGAGCCAATCATAGACCTATAAAGTTTAGTGTCTACGCACTTACCACTTTCATCCTTATCAAGCTTGATGTTGGTGCCCATTGGAGTTGCTTGAGGTTTGCAATTGTCCATTCCAAATCGCTTGAGCAATTCCTTAGTATACTTTGCTTGATTGATGAAGGTTCCATCTTTTGTTTGCTTCACTTGAAGTCCCAAGAAGAATGTGAGTTCTCCCATCATGCTCATCTCAAATTCTCCTTGCATGATCTTAGCAAACTCTTGGCATAAAGACTCATTAGTTGAACCAAAAATAATATCATCTACATACACTTGTACAACTAATAAATCCTTATTTTTATTCTTAATGAATAAGGTGGTATCCACTTTTCCTCTTGAAAATCCCTTTTCTATTAAGAATTTTGACAACCTTTCATACGAAGCTCTAGGAGCTTGTTTTAACCCATAAAGTGCCTTTGATAATTTAAAAACATGTTCAGGAAATTCATGATTTTCAAATCCGGGAGGTTGCTCAACATATACTTCTTCATTAATAAAACCATTTAAGAATGCACTCTTTACATCCATTTGATATAACTTGAAGTTTTTATAACATGCAAAGGCAAGTAACATTCTTATTGCCTCTAATCTAGCTACCGGTGCATATGTTTCATCATAGTCTATGCCTTCCTCTTGTCTATAGCCTTGAGCAACTAGCCTAGCCTTATTCCTTGTGATCACACTATTTTCATCCATTTTGTTCTTGAATATCCATTTAGTACCAATTATTGAGTGATCACTAGGCCTAGGAACTAGTTTCCATACTTTGCTTCTCTCAAATTGATTTAATTCTTCTTGCATTGCTAGGAACCAATTATTATCTTCTAAAGCTTCATTGACATTCCTATGCTCAATTTGAGATACAAAGGCTATATATTGGCACATATTCCTTAGGGATGATCTAGTTCTAACTCCAAGAGTTGGATCTCCTACTATTTCACAATCTTTTACATATCCTAACTCTCTTGGTGCTCTAGGTTCTCTTTCTAAAAACTCTATTTCTTCTTCATCGCCTTTATTCAAGTCAAGCTTTTCTAGAAAGTCATCTTCTAGGCCTTCATCAAATATTCCAACATTTTCATCATTGGTTGAATCTTTAGATATATTATTTGATTCATCAAATACAACATGAATAGACTCTTCAACCATTAATGTTCTTTTGTTATATATTCTATAGGCCTTTGAATTCAATGAGTATCCTAGAAATATTCCCTCGTCACTCTTGGCATCAAATTTTCCTAAATTATCTTTTCCATTATTTAGAACAAAGCATTTGCAGCCAAAAGGATGGAAGTAACTAATGTTAGGCTTCTTGCCTTTGTAGAGCTCATAAGGAGTTTTCTTTATCATGGGTCTTATCATAGCTCTATTAATTATATAACATGATGTGTTTATAGCTTCAGCCCAAAAATACTTTGACAAGTTATTTTCACATAACATGGTCCTAGCCATCTCTTCCAAAGTTCTATTTCTTCTCTCAACTACACCATTTTGTTGTGGTGTCCTAGGGGCTGAAAAATTATGGCTAATTCCTTGATCATTGCAATACTCATCAAATCCTATATTTTCAAATTCTTTGCCATGATCACTTCTAATGCTTGTTATTGTATATCCTTTTTCATTTTGAGTCACCTTTGAGTAAGTTATGAATTTCTCTAAGGCTTCATTTTTTACTCTCAAAAAGAACACCCAAGTGTACCTAGTGTAATCATCAACTATTAAAAAACCATAGTGTTTCCCACCTAGGCTAGTGGTTCTAGTTGGTCCAAATAAGTCTAAATGCAGTAATTGAAGAGGCCTAGTGGTGGATACACTATTCTTAGGCTTAAAAGTTGTTCTCTTCTGTTTTCCTTTAACACAAGCTTCACATATTTCTTCATGATCAAAGGATATTTTGGGTAAGCCTATAACTAGATCCTTTCTAGCTAATTTGGATAGCACATGCATGCTAGCATGACCTAGTCTTCTATGCCATACCAAGATTCCTTTTTGTTGTCTACCATTAAGCATATGTTTTCATTTTTGAGTTCATTAAGGTAGACTATATATATGTTACCTTGCCTATGACCTAGAAGGAGAATTTTATTTGACTTAGGATCTATAACATTACACTTCATACAATCAAAAATTACTTTGTAACCTTTGTCACAAAGTTGACTAATGCTTAGTAAGTTATGCTTAAGACCCCTAACAAGTAATACTTTTTCTAAAGAGAAATGATCATTACCTATTGAGCCACTTCCTTCCACTTGGCCTTTGGAGTTGTCCCCAAAAGTGACTTCTCCACCAATTTTCGATTTGAAGGAATTGAAATGGCTTTTATCACCCGTCATGTGCCTTGAGCATCCACTATCTAAGTACCAAGCATCTTTTGTTTTAGCTTTGTGGCTATGCTCAATCACCTACAGAAAATTAAACTCAAGTCTTAGGTATCCAAATTTTCTTGGGTCCTTGGAGGTTAGTAAATACAATTCTTGATCCCATTGGGATCCATTTTGCTAATGCATTACAGTCCTTGGAATGAATTACCTCTTTTGGAATCCATATCCTTTTTACTCTTTTTTCTTTAAGGTTCCTCATCTTTATATTGCAATAATGTGGCTTATGTCCCTTCTTATTACAATATGAACAAGTAATTGCAGGTTTAATCATGCTCTTCCTAGCAATAAAACTCTTAAGATGGGTCTCCCTACTTTGTGCATTATACCCTAAGCCATTTTTGTCAAAAAATGCCCTTTGGGTTTCCAACATGCTATCTAGCTTTTGTTGCCCCATGTGAAATCTATTAAAGGAGTTCTAGGTTGCTATTTTTCTCCTTAAGGTCACAAATTTTTAGATTTGAAATCTCTAGTTTCTTCTCATATTCCAATTTATCTTTTAACATTATCTCATTTTCCCTTTTTAATTTAGATATTAACTTTTTATACTTCATGCTCATACATTCATACTCTAATGCTAGATCATCAAATGCATCTTGCAATTCATCAAATGAGTATTCATTGAGATTAGAGGTTACCTTTTGATCATCATCAATAGCCATGAAGCATAAGTTGGCAATGTCCTCATTTGATTCATCATCGGAGCAATCACTGTCACTCCATGTTGCCACCATTGCCTTCTTTTTATGGAACCTATCATTTGACCTTTTAAGAAGAGGGCAGTTAAATTTTATGTGTCTCGGTTTTTTACATTCATAACATACAATGGAGTCTTTTCTACCTACTTCCTCTTGTTCTCGCCTATTGTTTCTCCTATTACTACTACTAGCTTTCATCCTCATGAACTTATTGAACCTTTTGGCAAACATTGCCATCTCAATATCCTCCTCACTGCCACTCTCATTTTTAATCTCCTCTTGAGCAGTGGATTTTAGAGCAACACCCACTTTCTTGGGTGGCTCTTCATTTCTTTTAAGTTTCATCTCATAAGTGAGCAAAGATCCTATCAATTCATCTAAGGACAATGTGTGTGGATCCTTAGATTCCTCTATTGCTGTCACTTTAGCTTCCCATGATTTAGGTAAGCTATTTAAAATTTTCTTTACCATCTCAATGTTAGAATATATTTTTCCTAAGGATTTTAGTCCATTAATTACATCTGTAAATCTAGTGAACATATCACTAATCGATTCTCCTTCCTTCATCCTAAATAGCTCATAATCATGTGTGAGCATACCTACTTTTGTCTCCTTCACTTGGGTTGTACCCTCATGAGTTATTGCCAATTTATCCCATATTTGCTTGGCATTATCACACCCGGAGACTCTATTATATTCATTAGGACCTAAAGCACAAAATAATGTGTGCATAGCTTTAGCATTTAGCTGTGCACATTTAATGTCATTAGAATCCCATTCATCTTCTTCTTTGGGGATATCTCTTCCCTCTATTTTCTTTGTAGGGATTTGAGGTCCCTTAACTATAATTCTCCATACTTCATAGTCATTTGCTTGAATGAATAGCATCATCCTAGTCCTCCAATACGAATAATGTTCACCATTGAACATGGGAGGTCTAACCGTGGAGTGCCCCTCTCCTATCAAACTAGTTGCTACATTGTTAAGAGCCATTTGATCGTTTTCTAACTCTTAGGAAGTTGTTCCTATGTGATTAAAGAGTCCTAGCTCTGATACCAATTGTTGGCTCTGCCGAGAGGGGGGGTGAATCGATTTTCTAACAATTATGGCAAATTAAAAGTTAATCACAATTTAATCACAAATGATAATGAGCAATATAGTGCAGTATAATAATTTAATGCAGAGTAGGGAATAGAGAAACAAACACAATCGTTTATAGAGGTTCGGCCAAACTCTTGCCTACGTCCTCTCTCCTTGACCTTCTTGTCAAGTGTTTTCTTTCTCTCTATCAATAGAGCTTACACAGTTCCTTTTTGCAGGTTAAGGAATAACCTCTCTACCCTTAGCAATACAGAAAAAGTATTCAGCCTCTTACAATTTACTCTCACTGAGGAACAATCCTCTTCTCTTCTAAGATAAGACTGAATACAATATAATGCTTTAAAGTGGTAGGACAAATGTAGCTTTTTGCACTTAAGCTTTTACAATGATTCTCAATGAATGAGCAATAGGGACACAAAGAATGAAAGAATTAAAGCTTGAGAATGTTTGGAATATGCAGCAATAGTGTCTCAATTCTCTTTGTCTTCAATGCTTGGTTAAATACTGAAGGATTGGTAGTTGGAGCATTAAATGCTATTCTTCCCGTTGTGTTTTGCAGAAACTAGCCGTTGGGTACCTCCAGTTGAGTGCCAGATCGATCTCTTAGTTATAAATCCTGCAAGATTGAAGCACAAATACACAAGGAGATCGATCTCATAGGTTAGCAGATCGATCTGTTAGTTTGAAAATAATGAGGCAGATCGATCTGTCGAATATGCAAATCGATCTCCTAGTCTCTCTGTTTGAGGCAAGATCGATCTCCAGATCGATCTTTCATGCAATCTCGTAGAGAGGAGATCGATCTCTCAACAACACAGATCGATCTCTTTAGCTCTCTGACTTTGAGAAGATCGATCTCTTCCTTACCAGATCGATCTCATAAGTTCTCTGACTTTGAGTGTGGATCGATCTCTCAGATCGATCTATAGTCTTAAGCTCTTAAGGGAGATCGATCTCTTCCTAGACCAGATCGATCTCTCAACTCTAGCTTTAGCCAGATCGATCTCTTAACCCTTGCAGATCGATCTCATTTTACCTTAATTCCTTTACAACGTTTTAAGGCTAGGCAGATCGATCTCTTACTTCATGAGATCGATCTCTCATCAAGTAAAAGCCCAGGAGATCGATCTCTCATACCCCAGATCGATCTCTCATCAGCAGAACTCTAAGTTCTGGTACTAATCACCTCTAAACATGTTTGTATATCATCTTAACATTATTGAATTAACTTGTTTTGTCATTTCAAAATACATTAACTCAATAACATCTCATGCTTGTCACATTAAAACTTATTTGTTTCATCATAAACTCATCACTTTAAAACTTATTTGTTTAATCATAAACCCATCACGTTAAAACTTATTTGTTTTATCATAAAATAACTGTATCAAGGCTAAACCCATCTTCGGGAATACCTTGATTCATTAAATCGCATCTTATTTAAAAACATAAATTGGGACATTACCCCTCCTTCGGGTTTGTCCTGGTCTATTCAGACCGTATGATATCATGTGAGGCATGTAGGTTACTGTATGAAAATCAAGGACTATGGCCATAATTTGTCCCTGTGATCCCAGGCTACACGAATCCCGGTGTGCGGGGCATCACAACTGTAACGGGAGGTGAGGTCAAATCCTACCCGCCATAATATCAAGTAACATCATCGAGTCATCATGACTGCACGGGACAACGTACTCCATGTGACATACACGGTACAATGTACTCCGTGGACCCATATCATAGTCTGGGGGTGCCTACCGTAGGTCTTATCCACCCCAATACTATGTCGATAACTAACCCATGTCTCAAACTATTCGTGCGAGCATATCAACTCTCTGCAACACATAGTTTACAGGAGGCTTCTGCACGACCATATGTCACGACCCAATTCCATTCTCTTTTACCGAAAATCACTGAAAATTTTTCGCGTTTTACTGTTACCTTACCCGGTCGTGAACTAACTCACCACACACTGTTGGGCTGTGAGTCAATAATAAACACCACATCTCATTCATTCTCAATTAATTAAAACGATGTCATACATGTGCATTTAATCGTGTACTTATACGAATACATGTTTTACTGACATCTACATCCCCCATAAGTACAACTCAAAAGAATACTGTGCTTTTACATTGTTTAGATACAAAAAGAATCACTGTGTATATACCTTTTAGCAATGGAGATGCAGCGGAGTCCAAAATAATACGCCTCAGTCCTCACTGGGCTACTATGCAAGCTCTGTAGGGGGGAAAAATAGAGTGGGATGAGCAACCACACGCTCAGTAAGGCAATAATGCAAGCATGGTAGATAACTACTCTATCTACATGCTGATAGTGTTATGCATAAATCATTTATGATAGGAGCATGAGGAATAAAACTATGCCATATGAGTATACATATATATCATGTATCAAAGTCATGTAAAATTGGCATATAAAACATGGTAAAACATCATGTATAAATCATCTCATGCTCGATCTCATTTAAATTCATAAAAAGGGCAATTCATTAAGAAACCTCCTTTTTTAAACCCACGTCATAAAACTCTTTCTCATCACATACAATCACATCACATCAACTCACAATCACAACCTCATTTCCGTTTCACAAATCAAATCCACGAGGCTCGACCCCTCCTTCGGGTCTACCTTAAACAATCACAAATCACACTTAGAGATTTAAAATCATGTGGTAGTAAGTAGATCAAGCAAGGAGACAGGTTACTATATCTCAAGTGACTACGTTGGCCAATCGTCACATATCATCCCAGACCACAAGGATTTCGGTGTGCGGGGTATCATGCTGGTACGAAGGTGGGTTAGTTCTCCGCCAGACTTTCTCAAATCAAGTAACCACCACGCGGTACATCGTACTCCATGTGATATACATGGTACATCGTACTCCGCGGACCCATAACATGGTTGGGGGTGCCTGCCATAGGTCTTATCTGCCCCATACCAAGTGTAACCTTTATAGTCTCGAAAGCGCGTGGGAGTAACCTCAATACCAGGTCCTAGCCCCTCATGGCCTTGCTCGCCCCTGTTGGGTTCCCTGATCCAGGTCCTAGCCCCTCACCCTCACCCCACCTAAGAGGTCTGTCAGGCCTGTTGGGTTCCCTGGATGGATTATGTCAGGTCCTAGCCCCTCACCCTCACCCCACCTAAGAGGTCTGTCAGGCCTGTTGGGTTCCCTGAGTTAATCCGTATCTCTCACCACGGCCTCATACATACCACAGTGTGAAAACCAGCGCGAGCTATGCTCTAGCGTGAATTCATGCATCAAAACCAATCACTTCGTACGAGCAACGCTCTGGTACGGCATTTATGCATAAAATATGAAGAAACCATGTACGAGCATAGCTCCAGTACAATTATATGCATAAGAAAAACCACTCAAATCCACGTACGAGCGTAAGCTCCAGTACGGTTTATAAACATCATCACAATTTAAATTCAAAGCGAGAGCTAAGCTCAAGCAAGTTTCACACAAGTGAAAACATAGAAATCCAGCGCGAGCGAAGCTCTAGCGCGATTTATGTCATATAAATGTGATAGGCGGCTCATATACAATTTATCAATCCCGGCAATTCGGGTTTAGCACTCACAAATGCTTTTCCACAACAACAATACAATACTAGCCGACCTATCTACAAGCTTGCTTAAAACCAAGCAAATTCGTTTTGAAAAGCATCAAAACCTTAGATTTATGCAATTATTAGCCTTACTATCCCATTTCATAAAATCCACTTCAAATCCAAAACCACGCATATACTCATCATCATTCACGAATACCACCAACATTTATTTGAGCAATCATGCATTTCATAAAAACACCCGATATTCACCCACAAGTTTAAAGTACGAGCAGCTACCTCTATACACTTACAAAATTCCCTTACCTGGAATCGCGATGCGTGATTCCACTTCCTTAAGCTGCTTACTCGTACGGTTCGGTTAGTCTTCAACGAACTCTTCGGGACTGCACAAAATCGTATCCCGCATTATATTCGATCCATATATTGCAACCCTTGTGCTTGCTATAGTCAATTTAATCTATAGCCTATATTAAAGCTTATTTGGCCTCGTTTCATTACTTTATCCATAACTCGAGTCTATGGACCTTCTTAGGCCTATTAACTTATTCAAAATCGATATTAAATCGACATTAAGCTCATAGTGTTCATATTCCATGAATCCCCTCACTATGGCATTTTTCAATCATATACATACCCATTTCCACAATTCCTCCAAACTCACAATGTAATCTCATTTAACCATTTAAAATCATAAATATTACCCCAATAACAACTTTAGCATGCCATAAATCATAGGCTCATTCAATCCCACATATCCTCACATTATACCCATTTTAGATTTCTAGGTCACACCAATTCCACTACATTCCTAGGTAGTTTATCCATCAATACTCATATAAATCAACTCCAAAATCAATTAAATAGCTAATGCATTTGGATTGGAGTGTTAGAATCTTACCAATATGATTTCTCTTCTTGCTCCAAATGGTAATGCCCTTAACTCCTTCAATTCCAAAGATGGGAAGATGCCCTCTCACTATGTTGTTCTTCTCTTTGATAGGAACAACTTTGCCTCTAATGATCTCTCTCCAAATCTCACTAAAAATGGCTAATTTTAGAGAGGGAAAGTTAGGTTTTTGGGTTGAAAATGGGAGGTTAATATGTTTTTCCGAGATTTCCAGATTTTCAGCTCTCCTTATATAGAAATAGCTTGAGGAGATCGATCTGGTCCAAGAGGAGATCGATCTGGTCCCTTAAAATCCCTCTTTTTTACGGCATTTTTAAGCCTGAGATCGATCTGTCAAAGCAATGAGATCGATCTGTTGAAGCATGAGATCGATCTGTCGAAGCATGAGATCGATTTGGTCCCAAACAGAGAGCTAAGGAGATCGATCTGGGTGCTTGAGGATCGATCTTTTCACTACAGAATGCTTGGCAGATCGATCTGGCTCCATTGGAGATCGATCTGCTCTATTCTTTCGCCCAAATAAGAGCATTCTGGCTCTTCCAGATCGATCTCTCATCCTATGAGATCGATCTGGACCTCATGTTTTCCAGATTTCCTGCAGTTTCATTGCTGCAACTCATACCAACACATCCTTAATCTATTGCCATGGCCATTTTCTCATCCATCCACCTTTATAACTTGAAAATGGCATCCATTCATACCTTATGCACATTGAAACTTGTGTGCATTCATTGTATGTTCAAAGGTATGCTACATAAAACCAAATGGAAGCATAATTCCATTCCATTTTACCACACTACTCATCTTGAGTCTCAATCACAACCATCACTTGCTAGAACTCATTTCTTCGTATTCATACTCAATGAAACTTGTATGTACGTTACAATTTGTATTACACATACATACATTAAATCCATGGACTTACATCAATCATACTTTACATTACAAGTCCATTCATATTATTTGATCCAATTACACACATTACCATTATACATATACGGGGTCTTACACCATATGCATGTCAACTCACGTCTAGTGCGAGCGAAGCTCTAGCACAACGCTATGCATATCATGATATCTAAAATCTCGTGCGAGCGAAGCTCCAGCACGGTTTTGTGCACACACAAATTTCTCTTACAAGCAATGCTCCAGTACGGCTTTTCATGAGTAATAAATCAGTAAAATTTAGTGCGAGTAAGACTCTAGCACTCTTTTTACTCGTGTAAATATGATAGGTGGCTCAATCTTGATAAAACATCTTTAAAATCATAACCAGTACAAACCGGTACCCTTTCGTATATTTCATAAAATAACAGCCAACCTATGTGTATATTTGCTTAAATCAAAGCAATACATTCACATAAAACATCAAAACATGATAAGTATGAAATTTATTTACCTTACTACCCTTTTTGTAAATTTTACTCCTAGGGGCAAAATCATCTTTTTTCTTTATTCACCAATGCCCCGATTTTCGCAAAAATTATTATTTCGTTTCTAGATACTTTAAGAAATTCTAGGCCCTGTAAATCCCCTTAAAAATACGTATAGAAATCTCTATGCACCTACAAAATTCCTTTACCTCAATTCTCGTCAAGCGCGTATCTAAATTCCACTGTCGGAGGCTCGTCCAATTCGATTTGCTGCTAATCCAGTCTTTGGGGCTGCAGATAATTATTTATCATGTCAATTTAACCCAATAAATATAATTCTCGTGTTTACTATAGTCAATTTAACTAATTGGGCCAATTTAGTCTTATTGGGCCTGATCGTGCCTTATTAGGCCTTGACCCATTTTCAGCCCGTTTCTACTTATTAAATCCCTTCTTCGGGTTTACTGGGCTCATTCGGCTTACCAATAATCATCGGGCTTCATTCCAAACTTATTAGATAGCCCGTATGCTATTTACAGTAATTACGTTACAATTCTGAATAATATTCATTTTTATACAGAATTAATCCGTAAATTTCATAAAATAATCAAAACTCTATATTAAAGGACTCATATTATCGTAATTAAAATATACTTACCCAATATGATGTGGGGTACGAAAATCGAAGCTCAATCGGCTCTCGTTCGGGCTTTATCAGAAAACTGCACAATTAGGTAAATTCGGGTTATTTTCCATTAAATATAATATTAATTAAATTTTTGAAATTTACCCGTAGGTCAATCTCGACCATCGATCAACTTACCCGAATCCCGAGTCGTCCCCGGTAATTTTTCCTTCCTTTTTCCCTTTTTCTTTCTTTTATTTTCTTTTTCCTTTCCTTCCCTTTTTCCTTCCTTTTCATTCCCTTTCCTTCCTTTTCCCTCCAGCCAAACGGTGTCGTTTGACTGCTCCTTGCCGTCGCCGACGTTTTCGATGGTTTTGTCGGCTGATACCAGTCTCAAAAGAACCGACTCCTCCCCCTGAACTTGTTGGTGGTCTCCGTTCAAGCCCAGTCACCGTGGATCACCGAGAATCGGCCCGTTTCTCCCTCGATTTTCCTTCGCTCCGATCGGCGTTTTCTGGTCTCTAGTCGGCGCGTCTCCGGTGTCAATACGATCGCCAGACTCTCCTCTTCCTCCTCAGCTCCTCGTCGAAGGTTGATGATCGTCGGTGGCTGGTCGGTGGACCTCGGTTCCTCGCGGGTTGCAATCGGTTTTTAGTTTCGGGTTTATCCCGCTTTCAGATTTCTCTCTTTTTTTTAATTTTTTTACTATTATTATTATTATTTATAAATTATTTTATTATTAAAATAATAATTAAAGTATTCTAAAGTATTCTAAAATATCTACTAATATATTATTTTATTCCAAATTAATTAATTTAATTTAATTTTATTTATTTATTATATTTTTAACCTTTTTTTCGGCATAATTTCTCCTTATTTTTGGGATATTGTCCCGAGTGACTTTTCAGTATTTTTAAAAATTTCGAATCTTGATCAATTGGACTCAAAATTTAATTATTTCTTCGTTATTGATCAAGATTCTCAAATCCATTATTTTTAATTAAATTTTCTTATCGAATTTATACCGACTTTCGATCTTTTGACCGTTTTACCTTTGCACGTATTCGAGATTAATTTAACCCGACTTCCCTTCACGAATACTCATTCATTTCGCATTTTAAATCCTTATTTCCAGTCTGAATCCCATTCATTTAAATTTGTGACCATTTTCATCCCTCATAAAAATTTACGATTAATTTTCGGGTCTTACATAATCTCCCCCACTTAAGAAATTTGGTCCTCCAAATTAGAACAAAGTTAGTCTGTAAATCACTCCGGATATTTCATACATATCATACTCTTTAATTCTTATATGACTTTTTTAGAGTGTACTACTACCAAAGGACTTTAATTAGGGAGATCGTCTTAAATCTCAACACTTTCTCCTTCCCGTTTAATACCCGAATCGATTTTCCAATCATACGTTAAACTTTCATTGAGCTTCAATAGCTCATATCCGTTCACATATACTGGATCCAGATAATATTTTTGAAACATCATAAGATGGGACACATCGTGGATGCCTGCTTATTTAGGTAGTAATGCCAACCTACAGGCCTTATCTCCCACTTTGTCCAATCGCTTTCCGAATCTCATTGCGTCCTTATGCTATGTCCTAAGGGCATGTAACTTTCAACAATACTAATTCACCCTCGGTGAATTTCAATGGTTTCTGTCTCTTGTCAACATAGCTTTTCTATCTACTCTGAGGTGTTCTTAATCCTTCACAACTGACTGAACATCCTCAGAGGTTTGTCTTACCAATTCGGGAACAATTTTCTATCTGTCACCTACTTCTTCTTATCCAAATCGAGGAAACAACCCTTATGACCATACAATGCCTCATTTGAAGTCATCCCGGTACTCAAGTGACAACTATCATTATTGGCGAATTCAATTAGTAACAACTGATCATCCCAGGAGCATATCAGATAAATGGCACACGCTCTCATCATATCCTCCAAAATTTGTACTGTCTTCTCTGACTGACCATCTGTCTGAGGATGAAAAGCTATGCTAACACTCAGTCGGGTTCCCATAGCTTCTTGAAAAATGTTCCCAGGAGTGGGAAGTGAAGTGGGAATCCCTATATGATACAATGCTCACTGGAAAAATAATTGATGTTCCACAATTTTCCATCCACAAATTCGCCTACACACTTAGAGTATCTGGGGATTTCATAACCAGAAGGTGGGTAGACTTAGTCAATCTATCGACTATCACCCAGATAGCCTCGTGATTCATCTGGTTCCTCTATAACCCATCACAAAATTCATGGTAACTTGTTTCCATTTTCTTGTCAATATAGGTAGAAACTGCAATAAGCTTGCAACTTCTTTTGCTCTACCTTACTCTGCTAACATACGAGACACTTCTTCACAATCTCTATATATCTCTTTTCACATCTAACCACCAATACCTTTTTTAAAGATTTCGATATATATGTCACATTCTCGAATGCACTGTATATCCCAAAGAGTGAGCTTCTGACAATATCACAACCTCATCAACTATGGTCTTGGGGAGCACTTATACTATCTCTGAACCTAAGTAAACCATCATCTCTCTCTGTGAACTTTATCACTATACCCATCTGAATCTGACCCATACTGTCGACACCCTGCTGATCATCACGTTAAGCCTATCAAATTCGGTTACTTAAATCCGGTTCTAATCTTAGGTTAGCTGTCACACAATCACTGTCATCATCAGAGGGGATCACATCACTATTGAGGCTTACAACTACTCTAGCAGCTCACGCTCCCTGACCACCATATGTAATACCATCCCGAGACTCTTTCTACTCAAGGCATTAGCCATTACATTAGTCTTTCTTGGGTGGTACAATTTCCACAATCATAATCCCTCAGAAGCTCTAACCCTCTTTGTTCTCATATCCGACTCTTTCTGTGAAAACAGATACTTGGGGCTTTTATGATCAGTGCATACTGAAATTTCTCACCGTATACATAGTAGTGTCATATACTTAATACAACCACTATCACTGTTAACTTTAAATCATGGGTCGGATAGTCCTTTCATGATCCTTGAGTTGTCTGGATTCATAATCGACTATCTTTCCCTTTTGCATCAATACACAGCCCATTCATTATTTTGAGGTATCCATAGACTTGTGAGAAACCTCTTAATCTGTTGGGTATGGTGAGAATAAATGCAATGGTCAGTTTATTACTTCAGTACACCAAAACTCCTGTCACGTCTATCATCCCATTCAAATACAACATTTTCTAAGTTAAACGTGTCAATAAAGTAATCCATTTCGAGAACTCTCAACAAATCATCTGTAAAAATAATTTCCAATTGCTGCTTATAATTTTCCTTGGACTATAAATACACTCAAAATATCATCAATAAGGATGATAACAAATTGGTCTAAAGTTTAAATACCTCATCGTAGTTGTGTTCCACTAAATATTTCAATCACCCATATCCTTGACATATGTACGCATAAACATATAATGTCATTTCGAAATCGCTTCCGTTCAAGATACTAACCCCCATTATTTATTTTTTCTTATATTAACGTCTTTTATAAAATTTTAATTTTTAAACCTTCCTGATTAATCGAATTCTATATTTCTTTATCGTACAAGTAAAGGTACCCTAATTTTAAATGTATATATTACGACTGTCGATTTCAATTTATAGGTTATGTGTATACTTTTAGACGCTGTCAAGTCTTCAGGTGGGGAGGTATTTTGAAATACCTTTATTAACCCTCAGACTTGACCACAATTACTTTACATATCAGTCCATGTGGTCACAATTCATATTCTCTACTAATTGCTTTAATCCTAATTACTTCACGTATCATAGATATTCTTACCTTACATACGTCTCTTATTCTAGTCTATCTCGTATTTAGGATTTATCATATCCCAAAGCTTATCTCCTTTCGTATTCACTTATAACAAACTCTGTCATTACTCATTTCGTGAGTACAATCATTTACTCCTTTAATTTCAATCACTGCTCCCCTTTTATTAGTTGTTAAAACTTACATTATACTTTTTAGGGTTAAAACATCACTATCTTAGAATAGAACTTTGAATATCATAATTTACAGCCGACCAATTTTATTCTCAAATATTACTTCAAATTATTCCTAGTCCGTTGAATAAAATCGGCTAACTTATACTTCTTACCCCCGTTTTCGACTTATAATCTCTTCATAATTACTCCGTTAGTTAACCCTCCTTCATTGGGGTACTAACTATCGGTATTGTGCCCAAAGGTGTAGGCATTCATGTCTTTTACTAACTTATATACAAATGAAGGCGGTATGACTAAATACGAGGCACCAGGATCAATTAAAATAATTACTTAACTATTCATAACTAGTGTGGTATCTTTCACCACATCATATGATACATCAGTAGTGTCTTGGTCCAAGGCATACACTCGCCCTCGTCCAACAACCTACTTTCCCTTTCTCTTCGACTGTGGCCCCCCTTTTCGGTTCAGGGATATCAATAGGGTTTTCTCTGTCTCTTTGCCCTTCAGTGGGGCAGTCTCACCCACTCTGAGCAATCATTAATTAAGTGGCCCGTCTTACCACACTTAATGCCTATTTTAGTCAATAAAGTGTAGGTGTAGGCCTTACTTCCGTGGTATCTACTACACATCCTACACTGCTTACCCTGCTACACTTGCTTACACTGCTCACTCTACTAACATTGCTCCATTGCTCCCCCTGCTACGGAGTAGGTTGGAGTCCTCAAATCATAATACCCTTCATAAGTGTTGAAATTGAACACACTGGGGCTTTACAAATTATCTTACCCCGTAACTCATCAACTCTAATCTCTTACCAAATGGTTTCTTTCCCGTTCTAACATCTCTGTCATTCTCTATTCTCTTCTGTCTCTATTTCGACCCTTACTACCTTTACCATCTCAGAGGCGTGCAATACATGATTTATTTACGCAACTGTATTCTGCGCACTGCCTTGACATAGGTAATGAGCCAATCGGACTCTAATCGACAATTTGAGCCCTTCCATGAACTTTTGGGCTTTTCGACTCTCATTGCCCATAATGTCGGGGTAATATCTACCCAGGTATATAAACTGAGTTTCATACTCGTCAATCAACCAATGTCACTGGGTTAGTGTAAGAAATTTTTACCTATAATTTCCCTAAGTAGTGTCCAAAATATTCTGTCACCGGAATACATCCAGAAATATTTCTCATGTCGGCTCTGGACGTCTAACTCTTCAGATGGATCGAGCGGACTTCCATTAATGCTCCGCCTCACCTCTATCATAAACGTATTTAAAAGTCACATTCTCAGTCGACATACACCAAAAGAATCCATACAACTTCGCTATCTCATTCACCCAGTCCTCAGCAACTATTGGTTTCTTTACTTCGCTAAATACTGGAGAGGTGTGAGAATCTCTATAGTCTGAGGCATCTGTTTAGGCTTTACCCTGCCTATCCTCAACTACCTGCATAGAGTGAGTAAACAACTTTGAAATATTTTCTACACTCCACTCCATCCTCTCGGAGCGTGTCTCAATACTGTTTGGTCTCTTTATAGGACCCTGTGGAGTATGCTCAACATCAGCCTCCACCTCACTCTCATCTTGAGTCTCATGTTACGACTCATTTGACTCTCAGGCCTATCTCTATGGCTTCAAGCAGGTGTACTCGCCTCTCTACCATAGTGGCTATCAGTTATAAAAACTAGATTCTTACATTCGAAACTAAATTCTTAGCTGCACTTCCATCTTGATATACACAATTGTATCTAAACAATACAAGTACATGGGGATGTAAATTTACTTAACCACTAACACCGACTCATATCAGGCCAACTCTGCTCTGATACCACCTTTTGTCACGACACAAATTACCTAAAAATCAGAGTAAATTTTTTGCTTTTTCATTTTCTTACCCGTCGTGAACAGTTACACTACTAAACAGTTAGGCTATGACTCGGTGTTAGTCACCTCTCACCTATTTACCATTCCATTTTTCATATTTCATTTACATATCAATTTATTTAAACTAAATACATCCCTAATATTACATCCATATACAGTACTGTGCCTCTATATGTTCAGATACAAAAATTATACAAATATGTATACCTAATCTTGATAAGAAGCAACGGATAATCGAAATGCAAGACCACTGTCGTTCTCTTCTACTGAATGTACCATGTGGGATGAAAAATGAAAGGGTGAGCGAAACTCGCTCAGTAAGGCAATAACGCAAGCATGTAGATAACTATACGATCTACGTGCTGATAATGTCATGATATAAAATCGTTTACATTTGGAGCATGAGGTATGACTAAAACGATGCCACATGTATGTATATGTCATATAAGAGAAATCATGAAATCGACATATAAATCAAACATGAAAAAATCATCATATATGACATCTCATGCTCGTCACATTAAAACTTATTTGTTTCATCATAAACTCATCACTTTAAAACTTATTTGTTTAATAATAAACTCATCACGTTAAAACTTATTTGTTTTATCATAAAACAATTGCATCAAGGTTAAACCCATCTCTCGGGAATACCTTCATTCATTAAATCGCATCTCGTTTAAAAACATAAATTGGGACATTACCCCTTTTTTGGGTTTGTCTTGATCTATTCAGACCGTATGATATCATGTGAGGCATGTAGGTTATTGTATGAAAATCGAAGACTATGGCCATAATTTGTCCCTGTGATCCCAGGCTACACGGATCCCGGTGTGCGGGGCATCACAACTACAACGGGAGGTGAGGTCAAATCCTACCCGCCAGAATATCAAGTAACATCATCGAGTCATCATGACTGCACGGTACAGCATACTCCGTGTGACATACACGGTACAACGTACTCCGTGGACCCATATCATAGTCTGGGGGTGCCTGTTGTAGGTCTTATCCACCCCAATACTATGTCGATAACCAACCCATGTCTCAAAGTATACGTGCGGGCATATCAACTCTCTGTAACACACAGTCTACAAGAGGCTTCCACATGACCATATGCATGTCAGCTCACGTCTAGTGCGAGCAAAGCTCCAGCACAACGCTATGCATATCATGATATCTAAAATCTTGTGCGAGCGAAGCTCCAACACGGTTTTACGCACACATAAATTTTTCGTATGAGTAATGCTCCAGTACGGCTTTTCATGAGTAATAAATCAGTAAAATTTAGTGCGAGTAAGACTCTAGCACTCTTTTTACAGTGTAAATATGATAGGTGGCTCAATCTTGATAAAACTTCTTTAAAATCGTAACCGGTACAAACCGCTACCCTTTCGTATATTTCATAAAATCAACAGCCAACCTATGTGTATATTTGCTTAAATCAGAGCAATACATTCATATAAAACATCAAAACATAATAAGTATGCAATTTATTTTCCTTACTACCCTTTTTGTAAATTTTACTCCCAGTGGTAAAATCGTCTTTTTCTTTATTCACCAATGCCACGATTTTTGTAAAAATTATTATTTCATTTCTAGATACTTTAAGAAATTCTAGGCCTTGTAAATCCCCTCAAAATACATAAAGAAATCTCTATGCACCTACAAAATTCTCTTACCTCGATTCTCATCGAGCGCGTATCTAAATTCCACTGTCGGAGGCTCGTCCAATCCGATTTGCTGCTAATCCAGTCTCTGGGGCTACAGATAATTATTTATCACATCAATTTAACCCAATAAATATAATTCTCATGTTTACTATATTCGATTTAACTAATTGGGCTAATTTACTTTTATTGGGCCCAATCGCACCTTAATAGGCCTCGACCAATTTTCAGTCCGTTTGTACTTATTAAATCCCTTATTCGAGTTTACTGGGCTCATTCGGCTTACCTATAATCATCGGGCTTCGTTTCAAACTTATTGGATAGCCCGTATACTATTTACGGTAATTACGTTACAATTCCGAATAATATTCCTTTTTATACAGAATTAATCTGTAAATTTCGTAAAATAATCAAAACTCTGTATTAAAGGACTCATATTATCGTAATTAAAATATACTTACCCAATATGATGTGGGGTACAAAAATCGGAGCTCAATCGGCTCTCGTTCAGGCTTTATCGAAAAACTGCACAATTAGGTAAATTCGAGTTATTTTCTATTAAATATAATATTAATTATATTTTCAAAATTTACCCGTAGGTCAATCTCGACCCTCGATCGACTTACCCGAATCCCGAGTCGTCCCCGGTAATTTTTCTTTCCTTTTTTCCCTTTTCTTTATTTTCTTTTCTTTTTCCTTTCCGTCCCATTTTCTTTCCTTTTCCTTTCCTTTCCTTCCTTTTCCCTCCAGCCAAACAGTGCCGTTTTACTGCTCCTTGTCGTCGCCAGCATTTTCGATGGTTTTGCGGGCTGATACCGGTCTCAAAAGAATCGGCTACTCCCCCTAAAATCGTCAATGGTCTCTGTCCAAACCCAGCCACCATGGTTCACCGGGAATCAGCCTGTTTCTCCCTTGGTTTTCCTTCTCTCTGATCGGCGTTTTTCGATCTCCAGTCGACGCGTCTCCGATGTCAATACGATCGTATGTCACAACCCAAACTACCCAAAAATCAGAGTTAATTTTTCGCATTTTGTTATTTTCTTTATTAAATTCTTATCTGTCCTCTGATCGTGACCACACTCCACTAACAAATTGGGCTGTGCGTCAATGCCAGTCCCACCATTCAATTACCATCTAACTTATTTCTTCTCCAGTCATTTATAATTGTTTACATTATTTATACATCCCCTAGAGACACTTACAAACATGTTACTGTGCTATGCTTATGTAGATACAATATGTACAAGTGTATATACCTTATGTTGATGGATAGCAGCGGATATCCGGAATGCAGTACTGAGTCGTCGCAACTTCAACTGGAGATTATCTGTGGGAGAAAATGAAAGGGGTGAGCACATCAAGCTCAGTAAGGCAATCCTACGAACAAGTAGGTAACCATACTACCTACATGAATGTGGTGCCATGCATAAACCACCCTTTCTCCACACATTTTAAAACAATGATATGTGTTATGATGTTATGTAAAACACATTTGCACGAAAAATCAACATGCAATTATTACAATTCATTTCTTTCTCAATTAAAATTTTCACAATAAAGTCAGGACTCAACCCCTCCTGCGGGTGATCCTGACTCACACAGAACCATGAAAACGGTTTACATCACACGTGGGTTTGAAAAGCATGGAAGTATCATCATGCAATTTAGTTTAAAAACTCAGTTTAAATCATCGAAATCGTCGACATGCGAGACGAGGCAATATCTGTATAACGGCAATAACCAGGACTATGGCCATATCTGTCCTCGGGAGTTCCTCAGCTACACGGATCCTAGTGTGCGGGTTCTCACCATGATCGGGAACCACCCAGGAGGTGGGTCAATCCATCCCGTCAGTCTTATCCGATCCCAGGCATCCGAAGATGCTGCATCCGGAGATGCCGTATCCGAAGATACCACATGGTACATCGTACTCCATGCTACTTGCACAGTACATCGTACTTCGTGAACCCATATAATATCTCTAGGTACTCCAGCCCAATTGGCCTGCTTCCCACAGAGGTTTGTTTCTCAATACTCATGCCATGTCTCAAAACGCACGTGCGAGCCTATTAAATCGGTGACACACAGTCTACCCGATGCTCCAAGCACGGCTCATCGCATGTTCTCATAAAATCAGTGCGAGCGATGCTCAGCACTCTCATCAACTCAAATAAAACTGGCAGAGCCCGCTTTACATCCCCACAAGGCCGCCAACCTCATCCCTCACTCTCACCCCACCTAAGAGGTCTCTTGAGCCTGTTGGGCCTTTTGGCTGACTCCAAGGGCAGACAGCGCTACTCCACAAATCCGGTAAAACTAGTGCGAGCTAAGCTCAGCACTCTGTATATAAATCACATGAAAATCTTATAAAATCTGGTGCGAGTTAAACTCTAGCACCCTGTCTCGAAAAAGCATATGAAATCTGGCGCGAGTTGTACTCCAGCACCTATGCATGTAAAACTCTAGTGCGAGCTCTCGCTCTAGCACTAATGCTTACATCACACAAATCGACAACATCGTGCGAGCTGAGCTCTAGCACGTCACATGTCAATAAAAACACGTAGGCGGCTCTGTTTCCTCAAAACAGTTTTCAAAACAATATCACGTTGAAAGTATGTAATGCTGTGCATTTTCTTTCAAGGTGAGCCAGCCTACTCATGCATGCATCAAAACACCTCCAGAATGAGTAGAAACCTTTTGTTCTTGCTCCTCCCAATTTTTTTCCTAACTTAGTAAATTTTACCCTTAACAAGGGTATTTTGGTAATTTGCCCATTCGGGGCACTAAAATTATTAATTGACCTCTAGACCCTTCAAGTAATTTTTAAAGACTGCAAATAAACTTAAAATTGCGTAAAGTTACCTCTAGCAGTCCGCAGAATTCCCTTACCTTATTTTCCTGTCGAGTCTGACCTTTTCTTTTCCACTGTTGTCACGTCGCGCAGTCCGTTATGCTCCCAATCAAATACCCAGAACTGTGTATTTATATTCCTCAGGTCAGATATTATACAATTTAATTGTATTTAATACTTTCTGGGCTTAATTTAAATCATTGGGCCCGTTCACCCCTATTGGGCCCGATTGCACCTTAATGGGCCTTAATCGGCCTTAAGCCCGTTTACCACTTAATTTTCACATTATCGAGGCCTATTGGGCTCATTGGGCCCACCAATAATTTATTGGGCCTCGTTCTAGCTCTCGAATAGCTAAATTCATTATTTACGACAACTTATCTAAATTTCCATAATTTAATTCAATTTATGCGAAAATTGAATCAATATCATGCATAACGAGGTAATTATCATAAATAGGGGTCACTTACTCGAGATTCCATGCTAGTACAAAATTCGAGGCTGTCTCAAGCCCTCAGTGGATGCCAATCGTCAAGCTACACAATTTCATAATTTTTCGGGTAAGTTTTCAGCCCAAAATTAATTAAATTAAATACTCCGAAATTTAAATTGGGTCAATTTCGACCACTACTGACTTACCCGTAGCTCGATTGCATCGTCGGGATTTTTCCCCAATTTTTCCTCTCTTTCTTTTTCCCTTTTTTCTCCTTTTTTCCTCTCTTTTTGGCTGAACCGGTTCAGTCCGGTTCGGACCGGTTCAGACCGTCGGTTCACTCCGGTTCGATCGGTTCACCGTCGGTTCACTGCCTTTCCGGCCGGTTCTCCGCCGGCTTCCACCACCAGTGGCTCCGCAAGGCTGTCCGCATCTCAGATCTGCCCTCGGTTTCACTCAACGTCGCCGGAAAGTGGCCGGTTCGGCTATTCTCCTCTTCGTCGTCGGACCCATTTTGCTTTTTCGCCGTTTTCGGCGCCGTCCGCTGGTTTCGGTGGCTGCCACCACCACCAATCGCATCGTCTAGGCTTGGGGATCATTTTGCAGGGTCGGATCGGGGCCAAGGCGCCGCCGTTTGTCGGGATCGAGCCCCTCAACCCGTCGGCCTTTCTCTCCTCCGATCAGCTTCCTCCGGCGTCGGTTGGGCATGCTGCCGGTACCAGTGAGGTCGTCGGCCTCTCCTCTTCCTCGCCGGCTCCTCGTCGGGGTCCCTTGCCGCCGGACAGCTCGTCGGGCTCCTTGGGTTCATCGGCTTCCGTTTGGTTTCTCTCTCCCCGACCCTTTTCTCCTTTTTTTTGTTTTATTAATTTTATTATTTTTATTTTTATTTATTTTAATTATTTTACTATTCATTAAAATATATTAAAATACCCAAAATATCACTTAAAATTATAATTTTATTCTAATTTAATTAATTTAATTTTATTTAATTTATTTATTATATTTTAACCTCTTTTTCGGGTATAATTTCTCCGTATTTTCGGGATGTTGTCCCGGGTGACTTTTTGGTATATTTTTCGATTATTTTTGAAATTATTTTTCCGTACTAAAAATTCCAATTAATCCCAATTAGTTCCCATAAATTAATATCTTGATCAATTTAACCCAAAATAAATTTATTTCATCTTTATTGACCAAGATTTCTCAAATCCATATTTTAATTAAATTTTTCTTATCGAAATTATACCGACCTTTGGTCTTTTGACCATTTTGCCCTTACACGTGTTCGGGATTAATTTAACCCGACTTCCTTCATACTTTCCCCATCTTTTCTTATTTAATTTTCGTATTTTAATTAAATTCGGGTCTTACAACTCTCCCCCACTTAAAGAATTTGGTCCTCCAAATTAGAACCAAGTCATATGAGTCCATATACAACTCCGGGTACATCGATCGTATCATACTCTCAAATTCTTGTGTGACCTTCTCCGGAGTGTAATACTACCAAATGACTTTAATTAGGGAGATCATCTTAAACCTCAATATTTTCTCTTTCCTGTTTAATGCCCGAATCAACTTATTAATATATTTATATTTTCATTAAACTGAACCTTTGGAATTCATATTCGATCACCTATGCTGGATCCGGATAGTATTTCCGAAGTATCAAAAGATGGGACACATTGTGGGTGCCTGCTTATTCAAGTGAAAATGCCACCTACAGGTCTTATCTCCCACTTGTCCAATCTCTCAAAATATTCCATCCAGCGCAACTCAATTTACCTTCTTCCAAAAGTTCGCTATGTCCTTATTCCCTTAGGACGAGTAACTTCCAACCATACTAATTCACCAAAGGTGAATTCCAATACTTGTCTATCTGCTCTGAGGTGTTCTTAATCTATTACTCTTAACTAAACATCCTCAGAGACTTATTATCCAAAGTCGAAAATGATTCTATCTGTCACCCACTTTTTCTTATCCAATTCGGGGAACAACCCCTACAGCCATACACTGTCTCATATCTTGTTATCCCGATACTCAAGTGACAACTGTCACCATTGGCGAATTCAATTAGAAATCAACTGATCATTCCAGGAGCTTATAAAATCAATGGCACACGCTTTCATCGGATCCTCCAGAACTTGTACAGTCTTCTCTGACTGACCATCTGTCTGAGGATGGAAAGCTGTGCTTAATACTCAGTCGGGTTCCCATAGCTTCCTGAAAATATCCTCCGAAGTAGGAAGTGAAGCGGGAATCCCTATATGATACCATGCTCACTGGAATGCTACTTAATGTTCCACAATCTGCCTTACACATAAATCTTCATACACACTCTGAGTATCTGGAGATTTCATAACCAGAAGGTGGGTAGACTTAATCACTCTATCGACTATCATCCACATAGCCTCGTAATTCACCTGGGTCCTCTGTAACCCATCATAAAATTCATGGAGACTTGCTCTCATTTTCGTGCCGTGTCGATATAGGTAGAGGCTGCAATAACTCTGCAGACTCTTAATACTCTACCTTATCATGCTGACATACTAGGCACTTTTCCACAATCTCTACCATATCTCTTTTCATATCTGACCACCAATACCCTTTTCAGAGATTTCATATATTTTTATTACTTTCCGTATGCACTGTATATCCCGAAAAGTGAGCTTCTGACAACATTACTATCTCATCAACTGTGGTCCTGGGGAGCACTTATACTGTCTCTGAACCTCTCTGTAAATCATAATCATACTCTGTGAACTCTGTCACTGTACCCTTCTGAATCTGACCCAAATTATCGACATCGTGCCGATCATCACGCTAAGCCTGTCAAATCCGGGCACTCTCATCCGGTTCTAATCTCAGGCTAGCTATCACATAATCATACCAATCACTGTCATCATCAGAAGGGATCACATCACTACCGAGGTTCACAACTGCTCTAGCAACTCACGCTCCCTGACCATCATATGTGGTACCATCCCGAGGCTCTTTCTACTCAAGACATCAGTCATCACATTAGCCTTTCCTAGGTGGTACAATTTTCACAATCAAAATCTCTCAGAAGCTCTAACCCATTATGTATATTCATATTTGTCCCTTTCTGTGAAAACAGATACTCGGGCTTTATGATCAGTGCATATCCATAATTTCTCACCATGTACATAATAGTACCATATCCTCAGTACAAATACTATTGCCAACTTTAAATCATGGGTCAGATAGTTTATTTCACGATCAAGGAGTTGTCTGACTCCAAAATTGACTATCTTCCCATTATACATCAATACACAGCTCCTTCATAATTTTGAGGTATCCATACTCACTGAAAACCTCTTGAGCTGTTGGGTATGGTGAAATTAATCACGGTGGTCAGTTCATACTTCACTACATCGAAATCCATGTCACATCTATCATCTTATTTATCATCTCATTCCAAGACCACGTTTTCTTAGTTAAACGTGTCAACCAGGTATATCCTTTTAGAATTCGCAGTAACCCATTTGTAAAAGCCATTTCTAATTGTTGCTTATAAATCGCCCTAGACTTTAACTACATCCAACATATCATCGATACTGATGACTACGAATCGGTCCAATCCTTGACTTATTTACGCATAAGCGTATAAGATCCTTCGAAATCGTTTACGTTTTCAGGTACTAACCTGCGTCATTTCCTTTTCTTATCTTAACGGCTCTTATTAAATTTTACTATGTTAACCTTTATGATTTGTCAAATTTTAATATTCTTATCGTCTTAGTAAAGGTATCCTAATGCTAAAGGTAGTTATTACGACAATCGATTCACGCTATAAGTTATATATATGTATACTTTTAGACGCTGTCAAGTCTTCAGGCGGGGAGGTATTTTGAAATACCTTTATTAGCCTTCAGACTTAACCACAACTACGTTATATCTCAGTCTCTGTGGTCACAATTTATATTCGCTACTAATTGCTCTAATCCTAATGACTTCATATCGTAAAGATGTTCTTTCCTAGCATACGTCTCTTACTCCAATACATCTTGTATCCAGAATGAAGCATATCTCCTCAGTGTATCAATCATGACAAAACTCTTGTCATTATTCATTCCGTGAGTACAATCCTTTACTCCTTTAATTTCAACTGTTGCACCCCTTTTTATCACTTAAAATCTCTATATCAGTATTCCGTTAATTAATCCTCCTCTATTGGGTACTCATTTATCAGTATGCGCCCAATGGTGTAGGCATTCATGCTCTTTTTCTCACTTATCTACGAATGAAGGCGGTATGAATAAATGTGTGGCACCAGAATCAATGAACATATGTACTTCGTTATTCATAACAAGTGTGGTATCTTACACCACATCCATGAAACATCAATAGTGTCCTGGTCCAAGACATCCACTCGCCTTCGTCCAATAGCCTACTTTCCTTTTTCTTTTCGGCTATGGCCTCCCTTTTCGTTGCAGCTATACCAACAAAGTTTTTCTCCGTCTCTTTACTTTTCTGTAGGACAATCTCGCCCAACTCTATGCAATCAAAATCAATGGTCCGTCTTACCACACTTAACGGCCATTTTTTATCCATACAGTGTAGGTATAGACCCTCCTTCTGTGGTATCCACCATACATCTCACACTGCTTACAGTGCTCACACTGCTACACTGCTTCTTAGCAGGTCGGGGTCCTCCAATCACAATGCCCTCAAGAGTGCCAAAATTGGATGCACTGGGCCTTACCAATTATCTTACTCCATAACTCGTCAAATCAGATCTTTTACCAATTACCATTTTCTATTTTAACATCTCTGCCATTTCTCGATTCTCTTTTCTGTCTCTATTTCAGCCCTCATTACCTTTCCCAATCTCAGAGGCGTGCAATTCATGTTCTTATTTACCCAACTGTAAATCTGCGCACTGCCTCGGTATAAGTAATATCTCACGGGCCAATCGGACTCAAATCGACAATCTGAGCCCTTTTATGAACTTTTAGACATCTCGACTGTCACTTGTTCATAGTGTCGAGGTAATATCTGCCAAGAATATAACTGAGTTTCATACTCATAATCAATTTAGTATTCCTGGGCAGTGTAAGAAATTTTCTCCTTTAAATCATGTCCGGGATATCCTGTCACCGGAATACATCCAAATAAGATTTCTCATCTTAGCTCTGGATGTTTAACACTTAAGATGGGTCGAGCGGGTTTCCACCTATGTTCCGCTGCGCCCTCTGATCTTATTCATAATCTGAGCAATTAGCTCCTCAAAATAATCTCCACACTCCGTTCCAAGCATCGCGAAGCGTGTCTCAATACTGTCTGATCTCTCTGTCGGACTCTGTGAGGCCTTCTCAACATTAGCCTCTATTTCAATTTCATTCTGATTCTCATGGGTCAACTCAGCACGACTTAGTAGACTCAGGTCTACCTCTACAACCTCTGCCTCGTGCACTATCTCATCTTGAGTCTCATATCATAACTCATTCGATTCTCAGACCGATCTCTACGGTCTCGAGCATGTGTACTCGCCACTCTACCATAGCGACTATCAGTTATAAAAACTATATTCTTACATTCGAAACAAAATTCTTAGCTGCAATTCCATCTTGATATACACAATTGTATCTAAACAAGCACAGTAACACGGGGATGTAATTTCCTAATTACTGACACTGACACACATCAGACCAATTGCTGCTCTGATACCATAATAATTGTCACGACCCAAACTACCCAAAAATCAGAGTTAATTTTTCGCATTTTGTTATTTTCTTTATTAAATTCTTATCTGTCCTCTGATCGTGACCACACTCCACTAACAAATTGGGCTGTGCGTCAATGCCAGTCCCACCATTCAATTACCATCTAACTTATTTCTTCTCCAGTCATTTATAATTGTTTACATTATTTATACATCCCCTAGAGACACTTACAAACATGTTACTGTGCTATGCTTATGTAGATACAATATGTACAAGTGTATATACCTTATGTTGATGGATAGCAGCGGATATCCGGAATGCAGTACTGAGTCGTCGCAACTTCAACTGGAGATTATCTGTGGGAGAAAATGAAAGGGGTGAGCACATCAAGCTCAGTAAGGCAATCCTACGAACAAGTAGGTAACCATACTACCTACATGAACGTGGTGCCATGCATAAACCACCCTTTCTCCACACATTTTAAAACAATGATATGTGTTATGATGTTATGTAAAACACATTTGCACGAAAAATCAACATGTAATTATTACAATTCATTTCTTTCTCAATTAAAATTTTCACAATAAAGTCAGGACTCAACCCCTCCTGCGGGTGATCCTGACTCACACAGAACCATGAAAACGGTTTACATCACACGTGGGTTTGAAAAGCATGGAAGTATCATCATGCAATTTAGTTTAAAAACTCAGTTTAAATCATCGAAATCGTCGACATGCGAGACGAGACAATATCTGTATAACGGCAATAACCAGGACTATGGCCATATCTGTCCTCGGGAGTTCCTCAGCTACACGGATCCTAGTTTGCGGGTTCTCACCATGATCGGGAACCGCCCAGGAGGTGGGTCAATCCATCCCGTCAGTCTTATCCGATCCCAGGCATCCGAAGATGCTGCATCCGGAGATGCCGTATTCGAAGATACCACACGGTACATCGTACTCCATGCTACTTGCACGGTACATCGTACTCCGTGAACCCATATAATATCTCTAGGTACTCCAGCCCAATTGGCCTGCTTCCCACAGAGGTTTGTTTCTCAATACTCATGCCATGTCTCAAAACGCATGTGCGAGCCTATTAAATCGGTGACACACAGTCTACCCGATGCTCCAAGCATGGCTCATCGCATGTTCTCATAAAATCAGTGCGAGCGATGCTCAGCACTCTCATCAACTCAAATAAAACTGGCAGAGCCCGCTTTACATCCCCACAAGGCCGCCAACCTCATCCCTCACTCTCACCCCACCTAAGAGGTCTCTTGAGCCTGTTGGGCCTTTTGGCTGACTCCAAGGGCAGACAGCGCTACTCCACAAATTCGGTAAAACTAGTGCGAGCTAAGCACAGCACTCTGTATATAAATCACATGAAAATCTTATAAAATCTGGTGCGAGTTAAACTCTAGCACCCTGTCTCGAAAAAGCATATGAAATCTGGCGCGAGTTGTACTCCAGCACCTATGCATGTAAAACTCTAGTGCGAGCTCTCGCTCTAGCACTAATGCTTGCATCACACAAATCGACAACATCGTGCGAGCTGAGCTCTAGCATGTCACATGTCAATAAAAACACGTAGGCGGCTCTGTTTCCTCAAAACAGTTTTCAAAACAATATCACGTTGAAAGTATGTAATGCTGTGCATTTTCTTTCAAGGTGAGCCAGCCTACTCATGCATGCATCAAAACACCTCCAGAATGAGCAGAAACCTTTTGTTCTTGCTCCTTCCAATTTTTTTTCCTAACTTAGTAAATTTTACCCTTAACAAGGGTATTTTGGTAATTTGCCCATTCGGGGCACTAAAATTATTAATTGACCTCTAGACCCTTCAAGTAATTTTTAAAGATTGCAAATGAACTTAAAATTGCGTAAAGTTACCTCTAGCAGTCCGCAGAATTCCCTTACCTTATTTTCCTGTCGAGTCTGACCTTTTCTTTTCCACTGTTGTCACGTCGCGCAGTCCGTTATGCTCCCAATCAAATACCCGGAACTGCGTATTTATATTCCTCAGGTTAGATATTATACAATTTAATTGTATTTAATACTTTTTGGGCTTAATTTAAATCATTGGGCCCGTTCACCCCTATTGGGCCCGATTGCACCTTAATGGGCCTTAATCGGCCTTAAGCCCGTTTACCACTTAATTTTCACATTATCGAGGCCTATTGGGCTCATTGGGCCCACCAATAATTTATTGGGCCTCGTTCTAGCTCTCGAATAGCTAAATTCATTATTTACGACAACTTATCTAAATTTCCATAATTTAATTCAATTTATGCGAAAATTGAATCAATATCATGCATAACGAGGTAATTGTCGTAAATAGGGGTCACTTACCCGAGATTCCATGCTAGTACAAAATTCGAGGCTGTCTCGAGCCCTCAGTGGATGCCAATCGTCAAGCTACACAATTTCACAATTTTCTCGGGTAAGTTTTCAGCCCAAAATTAATTAAATTAAATACTCCGAAATTTAAATCGGGTCAATTTCGACCACTACTGACTTACCTGTAGCTCGATTGCATCGTCGGGATTTTTTCCCAATTTTTCCTCTTTTTCTTTTTCCCTTTTTTCTCCTTTTTTCCTCTCTTTTTGGCTGAACCGGTTCAGTCCGGTTCGGACCGGTTCAGACCGCCGGTTCACTCCTGTTCGATCGGTTCCCCGCCGGTTCACTGCCTTTCCGATCGGTTCTCCACCGGCTTCCACCGCCAGTGGCTCCGCAAGGCTGTCCGCGTCTCAGATCTGCCCTCGGTTTCACTCAACGTCGCCGGAAAGTGGCCGGTCCGGCTGTTCTCCTCTTCGCCGTCGGACCCATTTTGCTTTTCGTCCGTTTTCGGCGCCGTCCGCTGGTTTCGGTGGCTGCCACCACCACCAATCGCATCGTCTAGGCTTGGGGATCATTTTGCAGGGTCGGATCGGAGCCAAGGCGCCGCCGTTCACCGGGATCGAGCCCCTCAACCCGTCGGCCTTTCTCTCCTCCGATCAGCTTCCTCCGGCGTCGGTTGGGCATGCTGCCGGTACCAGTGAGGTCGCCGACCTCTCCTCTTCCTCGCCGGCTCCTCGTCGGGGTCCCTTACCGCCGGACAGCTCGTCGGGCTCCTTGGGTTCATCGGCTTCCGTTTGGTTTCTCTCTCCCCGACCCTTTTCTCCTTTTTTTTGTTTTATTAATTTTATTATTATTATTTTTATTTATTTTAATTATTTTACTATTCATTAAAATATATTTTTGTAAAATTTTACAATTCTGCCAAACAATTTTCAAGAATGCTCAAGTGAATCACCGATATTAGTCAATGGTTGAGCGTGGTTCCCCAGCAACAGCGCCAAAAACTTGATGCGTCCTTCCTAGACTTGTATACCACAAGTGTCACGACCCTTTTCCTGTGACTTAATATACTACTTACAGTTGGGTTGTGAGTTAACATCTATATCCACATCTCATCCATTCATAATTTAACATTCATTAAATGAAGTAGAAATTGTTCTTTTATAAATATGCGGAAACGTTTACATCAGTTTCTATTATACACATCCCTTTTGTACAAAAGATAACCAAATTGTACATAAATTTACAAGATACAAAATTTTTCTCATAAGTGTATACATTTGTACAGCTGGAGAACTAGAGAACACCGTAGCAGGGACAACTGCAGTATCTCACTACTGCGTAGCATCTGTGGAGGACGAAATAAGGGGGTGAGCTAACACACTCAGTACAATTTTTCTTATCACACAGTAAAGCTCAAGAGACCACTTGCGAGCAACTCAGCATAGGAATACAGAATATACCTGAGGTATCGAGCACAACTTTATCCCATCACTTTAAATTGATGGGGTCACATGTCAGCATAATCAGAGCAAGATCACTAAGCAGGACTCTTGACTCTAGCATGATTCCCAAAATCTAGTGAGAGCTCTCGAGTGAAACACACAACATCACCTGAGGCATCGAGCACCCTTTAGTTTTTCTCAAAATCTCTTTTAAAAATGATATGCGAGCTGGGCTGGTAAATCTACCGTTACCACCTAGGGTCTAGCACAATTTCACACAGAAAAGAAATAGAAGGATCTATTCACTAAGTATGAGTGAGAGGGTAATCTCCCTTCAATCACTCGTTAAAAGCTTTTCATGCAACTTACTAAATCGAGAGCCCGTCTATTATTACTCTTTCTCGAAACACTTGTAAAAACCTCTTTTCACAACAAGGCATAGAAGTTATGCAATTCATGCATATAATCTTTTGCTCATACTGTCATGACCCAATTCCATTCTCTTTAACCAAAAATCACTGAAAGTTTTTTTCGCGTTTTACTGTTACCTTACCCGATCGTGAACTAACTCACCACACACTGTTGGGCTGTGAGTCAATAATAAACATCACTTATTATTCGTTCACAGTTAAATAAAATGATGTCATTCATTCACATTAATCATGTACTTATACAAGGACATGTTTTACTGACATCTACATCCCCCATAATTACATCTCAAAAGAATACTGTGCTTTTACATTGTTTAGATACAAAAAGAATCACTGTGTATATACCTTTAAGCGATGGAGATGCAGCGGAGTCCAAAATACCACGTCTCAATCCTCACTGGGCTACTATGCACGCTCTGTAGGGGGAAAATAGAGAGGGATGAGCAACCAGACGCTCAGTAAGGCAATAATGCAAGCATGGTAGATAACTACTCTATCTACATGCTGATAGTGTTATGCATAAATCATTTATGATAGGAGCATGAGGAATAAAACTATGCCATATGAGTATACATATATATCATGTATCAAAGTCATGTAAAATTGGCATATAAAACATGGTAAAACATCATGTATAAATCATCTCATGCTCGATCTCATTTAAATTCATAAAAAGGGCAATTCATTAAGAAACCTCCTTTTTTAAGCCCACGTCATAAAACTCTTTTTCATCACATACAATCACATCACATCAACTCACAATCACAACCTCATTTTCATTTCACAAATCAAATCCACGAGGCTCGACCCCTCCTTCGGGTCTACCTTAATCAATCACAATCACACTTAGAGATTTAAAATCATGTGGTAGTAAGTAGATCAAGCAAGGAGACAGGTTACTATATCTCAAGTGACTACGTTGGCCAATCGTCACATATTGTCCCAGACCACACGGATTTCGGTGTGCGGGGTATCATGCTGGCACGAAGGTGGGTTAGTTCTCCGCCAGACTTTCTCAAATCAAGTAACCACCATGCGGTACATCGTACTCCATGTGATATATACGGTACATCGTACTCCGCAAACCCATAACATGGTTGGGGGTGCCTGCCATAGGTCTTATCTACCCCATACCAAGTGTAACCTTTATAGTCTTAAGAGCGCGTGGGAGTAACCTCAATACCAGGTCCTAGCCCCTCATGGCCTTGCTCGCCCCTGTTGGGTTCCCTGATCCAGGTCCTAGCCCCTCACCCTCACCCCACCTAAGAGGTCTATCAGGCCTGTTAGGTTCCCTGGATGGATTATGTCAGGTCCTAGCCCCTCACCCTCACCCCACCTAAGAGGTCTGTCAGGCCTGTTGGGTTCCCTAAGTTAATCCTTATCTCTCGCCACGGCCTCATACATACCACAGTGTGAAAACCAGCGCGAGCTACGCTCTAGCACGAATTCATGCATCAAAACCAATCACTTCGTACGAGCAACGCTCTGGTACGGCATTTATGCATAAAATATGAAGAAACCATGTACGAGCATAGCTCCAGTACAGTTATATGCATAAGAAAAATCACTCAAATCCAAGTACGAGCGTAAGCTCCAGTACGGTTTATAAACATTATCACAATTCAAATTCAAAGTGCGAGCTAAGCTCGAGCACGTTTCACACAAGTGAAAACATAGGAATCCAGCGCGAGCGAGTCTCTAACTCGAATTAAATCACATACACGCGATAGGCGGCTTACATTCATTCAAAACATCTCATAATATGCTTAGTGCCTCATATGGGCTATTTCACAACATCATTCAAGTACTAGCCAGCCTATCCTTTTATTTGCTCAAATCAAAGCATTGTGTTTTGTAAAAGCATTCAAAACACATGATTTATGCAATTATTAGCCTTACTATCCCTTTTTCAATAACCATTTCAAAACAACCAAATCTCATACAAACACTCATACATCATCAAAACACATTTCTATAAGTCCAGGCACATTTCCAAAGCCCTATATATACCCACGAGTTCAAAATACGAGCAGCTACCTCTATATACTTACAAAATTCCCTTACCTGGAATCGCGATGCGTGATTCCACTTCCTTAAGCTGCTTACTCGTACGGTTCGGTTCGCCTTCAACGAACTCTTCGGGACTGCATAAAATCGTATCCCGCATTATATTCGATCCATATATTGCAACCCTTATGCTTGCTATAGTCAATTTAATCTATAGCCTCTATTAAAGCTTATTTGGCCTCGTTTCATTACTTTACCCATAGCTCGGGTCTATGGACCTTCTTAGGCCTATTAACTTATTTAAAGTCGATATCAAATCGACATAAAGCTCATAGCGTTCATATTTCATGAATTCCCTCACTATGGCATTTATCAAGCATATTCATACTCATTTCCACAATTCCTCCAAACTCACAATGTAATCTCATTTAACCATTTAAAATCATAAATATTACCCCAATAACAACTTTAGCATGCCATAAATCATAGGCTTATTCAATCCCACATATCCTCACATTATACCCATTTTAGATTTCTAGGTCACACCAATTCCACTACATTCCTAGGTAGTTTATCCATCAATACTCATATCAATCAACTCCAAAATCAATTAAATAGCTAATGCTTTTGGATTTGAGTGTTAGAATCTTACCAATATGATTTCTCTTCTTGCTCCAAATGGTAATGCCCTTAACTCCTTCAATTCCAAAAAATGGGAAAATGCCCTTTCATTATATTGTTCTTCTCTTTGATAGGAACAACTTTGCCTCTAATGATCTCTCTCCAAATCTCACTGAAAATGGCTGATTTTAGAGAGGGAAAGTTAGGTTTTTGGGGTTGAGATTGTAAGGTTAAGTGTTTTTCCGAGATTTCCAGATTTTCAGCTCTCCTTATATAGAAATAGCTTGAGGAGATCGATCTGGTCCAAGAGGAGATCGATCTGGTCCCTTAAAATCCCTCTTTTTCACGGTATTTTTAAGCCTGAGATCGATCTGTCGAAGCATCAGATCGATCTGTTGAAGCATGAGATCGATCTGTCTAAGCATGAGATCGATCTAGTTCCAAACAGAGAGCTAAGAAGATCGATCTGGGTGCTTGGGGATCGATCTTTCCACTACAGAATGCTTGGGAGATCGATCTGGCTCTATTGGAGATCGATCTGCTCTATTCTTTCGCCCAAATAAGAGCATTCTGGCTCTTCCAGATCGATCTCTCATCCTATGAGATCGATCTGGGCCTCACGTTTTCCAGATTTCCTGCAGTTTCCTTGCTGCAACTCATACCAACACATCCTTAATCTATTGCCATGGCCATTTTCTCATCCATCCACCTTTATAACTTGAAAATGGCATCCATTCATACTTTGTGCACATTGAAACTTGTGTGCATTCATTGTATGTTCAAAGGTAGGCTACATAAAACCAAATGGAAGCATAACTCCATTCCATTTTACCACACTACTCATCTTGAGTCTCAATCACATCCATCACTTGCTAGAACTCATTTCTTCGTATTCATACTCAATGAAACTTGTATGTACGTTACAATTTATATTACACATACATACATTGAATCCATGGACTTACATCAATCATACTTTACATTACAAGTCCATTCATATTATTTGATCCAATTACACACATTACCCTTATACATATACGGGGTCTTACATTCTCCCCTCCTTCAAGGAATTTGGTCTTCCAAATTAGAACCAAGTCACTCTTCAAACAGTTGGGGGTACTTCTCCCGTATCAAGTTCTCCAATTCCCACGTGGCCTCTTCCGCCGTGTGGTGTTGCCAAAGCACTTTCACCAAGGGAATTGTCTTATTCTGCAACACTTTCTCTTTTCTATCCAATATCCGAACCGGCTTCTCAACATACGTCATACTCTCATGGAGCTCCAACGGCTCATATCTTATCACGTGTGCCGGGTCCGGGTGATACTTCCGAAGCATCGAGACGTGGAAGACGTTGTGGACATTTGCCAAGTCCGGTGGCAATGCCAATCTATACGCCTTATCTCCCACTCTCTCCAAAATCTCGAAGGGTCCGATATATCTAGGGCTCAGCTTGCCCTTCTTACCAAATCTCATAATACCCTTCAATGGTGATACCCTCAGAAACACCGACTCACCCTCATCAAACTCCAGTGGTCTTCGTCTCTTGTCAGCATAACTCTTTTGCCGGCTCTGAGCTATCTGTAATCTCTCACATATCAACTGGACGTCCTCAGATGCCTGCTACACTAAGTCCGGAGCAAAGATCTGTCTGTCACCAACCTCTTCCCATCCAATAGGGGAACGGCATCTACGCCCGTATAATGCCTCATAGGGTGCCATCCCAATACTAGCATGATAGCTATTATTATAAGCGAACTCGGCTAACTGTAGGTGGTCATCCCAGGAGCCTCTAAAATCCAGCACACACGCTCTCAACATATCCTCGAGGGTCTGTATAGTCCTCTCTGACTGCCCATCTGTCTGAGGATGAAAAGCTGTGCTAAAACTCAATCGGGTCCCCAGCGCTTCCTGAAAATGTTCCCAAAAATGGGAAGTGAAGCGGGCATCCCTATCAGAAACAACGCTCACTGGTACACCATGTAGCCGTACTATCTCTCGAATATACAGGTTCGCCAACTGACTCAGTGTATCGGTAGCTCTCATAGCTAAGAAATGGGTGGACTTAGTCAATCGGTCTACTATAACCCAGATGGCATCATGACCTCTACGGGTCCTCGGCAACCCCATCACAAAATCCATGGTGACATGCTCCCACTTCCATGTCGGTATCGGTAGAGGCTGCAATAATCCTGCAGGCTTCTGATGCTCTACCTTCACTTGCTGACAAACGAGACACTTAGCAACATATTCAGCAATGTCTCTCTTCATTCCAGACCACCAATAAACCTTCCGAAGGTTTTGATACATCTTGGTACTTCCCGGATGTATCGTATATTTCGATGAGTGAGCCTCTGATAAAATCATTCTCCTGATCTCAGGATCCTTGGGAACGCATACTCGGCCTCTGAACCTCAATAAGCCATCAGTACTCTGCTCAAAATCAATACCCACACCTGTCTGTACCTGCCTCAGCCAATCGATGCACCGTCGATCACTCTGCTGGGCTTGCCGAATACGGCCAATCAATTTTGGCTCCAGTCTTAAACTAGCCATGATCCCAAGTCTCTCAGATCCAGGTGGGGTTACATCCAAACTGAGGTTCGCAAAGTGTTCTAACAATTCATGTTCCCGTACCATCATATATGACACCAACCCAAGGTTCTTTCTACTCAAAGCATCGGCAACTACATTTGCCTTACCCGGGTGGTACATGATTTCACAATCATAGTCTTTCAGGAGTTCGAGCCATCTCCTCTGTCTCATATTCAGCTCTTTCTGTGAGAACAAGTACTTAAGGCTCTTATGATCTGTGAACACCTGAAATTTCTCACCATAGAGATAGTGGCGCCATATTTTCAATGTAAATACTACAGCCGCCAACTCCAAATCATGTGTCGGGTAGTTCCTCTCATGATCTTTCAACTGTCTAGATCCATAGGTAACTACCTTCCCTTCCTGCATAAGCACACAGCCCAGTCCCTGGTGTGATGCATCCGTATACACCGAGAATCCTCCTGAACTGGTAGGAATGGTGAGAACTAGAGCAGTCGTCAATCGACGCTTAAGCTCCTCAAAACTCCTCTCACATGCCTCATCCCACACAAACTTAACGTCTTTACGCGTGAGGCGTGTCAACAGAGCAGCTAGTCTGGAGAAACCCTCTACAAATCTCCGATAATATCCTGCCAATCCCAGAAAACTCCTGATCTCAGTTACTGTCTTGGGCTGTTCCCACTGCACAACTGCCTCTATCTTGGATGGATCCACTGATACCCCATCCTTTGACATGACATGCCCCAGAAATGAGATCTGTTCCAACCAAAAGTTACACTTGCTGAGTTTGGCATATAATTCTTTCTCTCGAAGGGTCTGCAGAACTATCCTCAAGTGCTCCTCATGATCTTCCCTGGACTTGGAATACACCAAAATATCATCAATGAACACTATTACAAACTTGTCCAGGTATGGCTTGAATATGTCATTCATCAATGCCATAAATTCTGCGGGAGCATTCGTCAATCCGAATGGCATCACCAAAAACTCGTAGTGGCCATAACGGGTACGAAATGCTGTCTTGGGTACATCTCCACTCCTGATCCTCAACTGATGGTACCTTGACCGCAGATCTATCTTAGAAAATACTTCGGCTCCCTGGAGCTGATCCAACAAATCATCGATTCTTGGAAGGGGGTACTTGTTCTTAATGGTGGCCTTATTCAACAACCGGTAATCTATACACAGTCGGAGGCTTCCATCCTTCTTCCTTACAAATAGAACCGGTGCTCCCCAAGGTGAGACACTCGGTCTAATAAACCCCTTCTCCAGCAACACTTGTAGCTGCTTCTTTAGCTCTTCCAATTCTATCGGAGCCATTCTATAGGGTGGTTTCGATATCGGCTTTGTACCAGCCACTAATTCAATGCAAAATTCCATTTCCCTTTCAGTTGGTAGTCCTGGTAATTCGTCCGGAAAGACATCAGGGTAATCCGCAATTGCGGGTATGTCCCTCAATTTCGGGTGTGCCTCATCTATATCGACCACGTATGCAATGAACCCTTCACATTATCCTCTCCATCGTTAGTAACATAAACCATCACTCCACATTCAACCTTTATCATAAACAATAAATTTATCTCTCAAGCAATATGAATTTAAAATCATACTCCTTTTATTTACAACAAACATGCTAGTTTCATATCATTTCTTTTCATCAAAGTTTACAATAAGATTGTCTAGTCCTGAAAACATCAATGTTTTGGCATGACAATCCATCACAACACGATTGGTAGCCAACCAATCCATTCCCAAAATTACATCAAAATCATTCATATTCAATAAAATCAGATTGGCTATCATTTCCTTCCCCTCTATCTTTATCTTACAATCTCTACATACATGCTCAGTCAATTGACTATCATTCATGGGTGTGGAAATCATCAACATTTTATCCAACAATGTTGGTTTCACATATTTCAACAATTTATGTGCAAAGGAAGGTGATATGAAAGAATGCGTGGCACCAGGATCAAATAATACCAATGCTTCTAAATCAAAGATTCGGATGGTACCTTTAATCACATCAGTCGAAGCATCTGCGGTGTCCTGATCCAGTGCATGTACTCTTCCTCTGCTCACACCCGCAGCTTGTTTCCCTTTCTCCTCAGCTGTAGCGCTCCTCCTTGGGGCTGCTGTCTCAACTGGAGCTCCCTCTGTCTCCTTGCCCTTCTGTGGGGCAACCTCAATCATCTCAGTGCAGAACCTCGATATATGTCTTGGCCTCCCACACCTAAAACAAGAAAACAAGGGGCACCTGACATGGTCTAGTCCCATGATATCTCCCACATCTCCTACACTGATCCGTGGTAGGTCGTGGTCCTCCAATAGTTATACCCCTCGGTGCAGTCAAAGCTGGGTATACTGGAGGTCTAGCAGCTCTCTCATGCACCTCCTCGATCTTAGGCCTCTTCTCGAAAAACCTTTGGCCACCTCCCTTGGCCACTCTTCCAAACCCGGATCTCTTTCGATCTCTGTCCTTCCTAACACTGACTCTCCTAAGCTCGGAGGCATTTCGCTCAAAGTCTTGCCACATAACTGAGCCTTATGTACAGCCTCCTCATAGGTCAAGATATCAAAGGGAGCTAGCTTAGTCCGGATGGCCAATCTCAATCCATCCATGAATTTCTGAATCTTCTGGGTCTCACTACCCATCGTGTCAGGGTCATATCTTCCCAATGACATAAACTTGGACTCATACTCGTCCACAGTACGGTTCCCCTAAACCAAATTCATAAATTCCATCCGCAATTTCCTCTGTGCGGTAGCTGGAATATACTGTCTCCTGAAGGCCTCTAGAAATATCTCCCACGAGATCTCAGAGTGTCTGGCCCTTAAAATAACCTCGGTAGACCTCCACCAATGCTCGGCCTCACCTTTCAACATAAACACGGCAAAGGCTACCTTTTCAGCTGAAGTGCATCAGAAAAACCTATATAGTTTCTCCATCTCATACACCCAATCCTCCGTAATCACTGGGTCCTTCACCCCTCTAAACACTGGGGGTTTCAGCGCTTGAAACTCTCGCAACCTGCTCAAGTCGCAGTCATAACCCACATCACTACCGCTCTGCTGTGGAGCGATAGGAGAAGCTATATCCTGGGCTGGAGGTGGTGTAACTGTAGCTGTCTCAGCAGCATGAGGTCTCTCTGCCTCTGCAGCTGCCTGTTCAGTAGTAGGCTGTGCCGCGGGACCTCGTCTGTCACCGGCGCCCAAGGCCTGCATGACTATCTCCACCAAACTCTCAATACTCCGCTCTAATCTAGCGAAGCGAGCCTAAGTATCCTCTGCTCTCTCAGCAGGGTTCTGTGGAGCCTGCTCAGTCTGTGGCTCCGCACGGCTCTCAGGCCTACCTCTACGGCCTCTAGCACGTGCTCTCGCCCCTCTACCTTTGCGTGTAACTGGCATAGTGCCTAACTTCCTGTATTATAATAATTTATTAAGCTCAATCCATCACAATATACACAGTTATATCTAAAGAAAAGCACAGTACTATGGGGATGTACTTTCCTACGTCTTATTAATGACTCATATCAGGCCAACACAGCTCTGATACCAATCTCTGTCACGACCCAATTCCATTCTCTTTAACCGAAAATCACTGAAAATTTTTTTCGCGTTTTACTGTTACCTTACCCGATCGTGAACTAACTCACTACACACTGTTGGGCTGTGAGTCAATAATAAACATCACTTATTATTCGTTCACAGTTAAATAAAACGATGTCATTCATTCACATTAATCATGTACTTATACAAGGACATGTTTTACTGACATCTACATCCCCCATAATTACATCTCAAAAGAATACTGTGCTTTTACATTGTTTAGATACAAAAAGAATCACTGTGTATATACCTTTAAGCGATGGAGATGCAGCGGAGTCCAAAATACCACGCCTCAGTCCTCACTGGGCTATTATGCACGCTCTGCAGGGGGAAAATAGAGAGGGATGAGCAACCACACACTCAGTAAGGCAATAATGCAAGCATGGTAGATAACTACTCTATCTACATGCTGATAGTGTTATGCATAAATCATTTATGATAGGAGCATGAGGAATAAAACTATGCCATATGATTATACATATATATCATGCATCAAAGTCATGTAAAATTGGCATATAAAACATGGTAAAACATCATGTATAAATCATCTCATGCTCGATCTCATTTAAATTCATAAAAAGGGCAATTCATTAAGAAACCTCCTTTTTAAGCCCACGTCATAAAACTCTTTTTCATCACATACAATCACATCACATCAACTCACAATCACAACCTCATTTTCATTTCACAAATCAAATCCACGAGGCTCGACCCCTCCTTCGGCTCTACCTTAATCAATCACAATCACACTTAGAGATTTAAAATCATGTGGTAGTAAGTAGATCAAGCAAGGAGACAGGTTACTATATCTCAAGTGACTACGTTGGCCAATCGTCACATATCATCCCAGACCACACGGATTCCGGTGTGCGGGGTATCATGCTGGCACGAAGATGGGTTAGTTCTCCGCCAGACTTTCTCAAATCAAGTAACCATCACGCGGTACATCGTACTCTATGTGATATACACGGTACATCGTACTCCGTGGACCCATAACATGGTTGGGGGTGCCTGCCATATGTCTTATCTACCCCATACTAAGTGTAACCTTTATAGTCTCAAGAGCGCGTGGGAGTAACCTTAATACCAGGTCCTAGCCCCTCATGGCCTTGCTCGCCCCTGTTGGGTTCCCTGATCCAGGTCCTAGCCCCTCACCCTCACCCCACCTAAGAGGTCTGTCAGGCCTGTTGGGTTCCCTGGATGGATTATGTCAGGTCCTAGCCCCTCACCCTCACCCCACCTAAGAGGTCTGTCAGGCCTGTTGGGTTCCCTGAGTTAATCCGTATCTCTCGCCACGGCCTCATACATACCACAGTGCGAAAACCAGTGCGAGCTACGTTCTAGCGCGAATTCATGCATCAAAACCAATCACTTCGTACAAGCAACGCTCTGGTACGATATTTATCCATAAAATATGAAGAAACCATGTACGAGCATAGCTTCAGTACAGTTATATGCATAAGAAAAATCACTCAAATCCACGTACTAGCGTAAGCTCCAGTACGGTTTATAAACATTATCACAATTCAAATTCAAAGTGTGAGCTAAGCTCGAGCACGTTTCACACAAGTGAAAACATAGGAATCCAGCGCGAGCGAGTCTCTAACGCAAATTAAATCACATACACGCGATAGGCGGCTTACATGCATTCAAAACATCTCATAATATGCTTAGTGCCTCATATGGGCTATTTCACAACATCATTCAAGTACTAGCCAGCCTATCCTTTTATTTGCTCAAATCAAAGCATTGTGTTTGGTAAAAGCATTCAAAACACAAGATTTATGCAATTATTAGCCTTACTATCCCTTTTTCAATAACCATTTCAAAACAACCAAATCTCATACAAACAATCATACATCATCAAAACACATTTCTATAAGTCCATGCACATTTCCAAAGCCCTATATATACCCACGAGTTCAAAATACGAGCAGCTACCTCTATATACTTACAAAATTCCCTTACCTGGAATCGCGATGCGTGATTCCACTTCCTTAAGCTGCTTACTCGTACGGTTCGGTTCACCTTCAACGAACTCTTCGGGACTGCACAAAATCGTATCTCGCATTATATTCGATCCATATATTGCAACCCTTGTGGTTGCTATAGTCAATTTAATCTATAGCCTCTATTAAAGCTTATTTGGCCTCGTTTCATTACTTTACCCATAGCTCGAGTCTATGGACCTTCTTAGGCCTATTAACTTATTCAAAGTCGATATCAAATCGACATAAAGCTCATAGCGTTCATATTTCATGAATTCCCTCACTATGGCATTTATCAAGCATATTCATACTCATTTCCACAATTCCTCCAAACTCACAATGTAATCTCATTTAACCATTTAAAATCATAAATATTACCCCAATAACAACTTTAGCATGCCATAAATCATAGGCTCATTCAATCCCACATATCCTCACATTATACCCATTTTAGATTTCTAGGTCACACCAATTCCACTACATTCCTAGGTAGTTTATCCATCAATACTCATATCAATCAACTCCAAAATCAATTAAATAGCTAATGCCTTTGGATTTGAGTGTTAGAATCTTACCAATATGATTTCTCTTCTTGCTCCAAATGGTAATGCCCTTAACTCCTTCAATTCCAAAAAATGGGAAAATGCCCTCTCACTATGTTGTTCTTCTCTTTGATAGGAACAACTTTGCCTCTAATGATCTCTCTCCAAATCTCACTGAAAATGGCTGATTTTAGATAGGGAAAGTTAGGTTTTTGGGGTTGAGATTGTAAGGTTAAGTGTTTTTCCTAGATTTCCAGATTTTCAGCTCTCCTTATATAGAAATAGCTTGAGGAGATCGATCTGGTCCAAGAGGAGATCGATCTGGTCCCTTAAAGTCCCTCTTTTTCACGGCATTTTTAAGCCTGAGATCGATCTGTCGAAGCATCAGATCGATCTGTTGAAGCATGAGATCGATCTGTCTAAGCATGAGATCGATCTGGTTCCAAACAGAGAGCTAAGAAGATCGATCTGGGTGCTTGGGGATCGATCTTTCCACTACAGAATGCTTGGGAGATCGATCTGGCTCCATTGGAGATCGATCTGCTCTATTCTTTTGCCCAAATAAGAGCATTCTGGCTCTTCCAGATCGATCTCTCATCCTATGAGATCGATCTGGGCCTCACGTTTTCCAGATTTCCTGCAGTTTCCTTGCTGCAACTCATACCAACACATCCTTAATCTATTGCCATGGCCATTTTCTCATCCATCCACCTTTATAACTTGAAAATGGCATCCATTCATATCTTGTGCACATTGAAACTTGTGTGCATTCATTGTATGTTCAAAGGTATGCTACATAAAACCAAATGGAAGCATAACTCCATTCCATTTTACCACACTACTCATCTTGAGTCTCAATCACATCCATCACTTGCTAGAACTCATTTCTTCGTATTCATACTCAATGAAACTTGTACGTAAGTTACAATTTATATTACACATACATACATTGAATCCATGGACTTACATCAATCATACTTTACATTACAAGTCCATTCATATTATTTGATCCAATTACACACATTACCCTTATACATATACGGGGTCTTACATTCTCCCCTCCTTCAAGGAATTTGGTCCTCCAAATTAGAACCAAGTCACTCTTCAAACAGTTGGGGGTACTTCTCCCGTATCAAGTTCTCCAATTCCTACGTGGCCTCTTCCGCCGTGTGGTGTTGCCAAAGCACTTTCACCAAGGGAATTGTCTTATTCCGCAACACTTTCTCTTTTCTATCCAATATCTGAACCAGCTTCTCAATATACGTCATACTCTCATAGAGCTCCAACGGCTCATATCTTATCACGTGTGCCGGGTCCGGGTGATACTTCCGAAGCATCGAGACGTGGAAGACGTTGTGGACATTTGCCAAGTCCGGTGGCAATGCCAATCTATACGCCTTATCTCCCACTCTCTCCAAAATCTCGAAGGGTCCGATATATCTAGGGCTCAGCTTGCCCTTCTTACCAAATCTCATAATACCCTTCGATGGTGATACCCTCAGAAACACCGACTCACCCTCATCAAACTCTAGTGGTTTTCGTCTCTTGTCAGCATAACTCTTTTGTCGGCTCTGAGCTGTCCGTAATCTCTCACATATCAACTGGACGTCCTCAGATGCCTGCTGCACAAAGTCCGGAGCAAAAATCTGTCTGTCACCAACCTCTTCCCATCTAATAGGGGAACGGCATCTACGCCCGTATAATGCCTCATAGGGTGCCATCCCGATACTAGCATGATAGCTATTATTATAAGCGAACTCGGCTAACTGTAGGTGGTCATCCCAGGAGCCTCTAAAATCCAGCATACACGCTCTCAACATATCCTCGAGGGTCTGTATAGTCCTCTCTGACTGCCCATCTGTCTGAGGATGAAAAACGGTGCTAAAACTCAATCGGGTCCCCAGCGCTTCCTGAAAATGTTCCCAAAAATGGGAAGTGAAGCGGGCATCCCTATCAGAAACAACGCTCACTGATACACCATGTAGCCGTACTATCTCTCGAATATACAGGTTCGCCAACTGACTCAGTGTATCGGTAGCTCTCATAGCCAAGAAATGGGTGGACTTAGTCAATCGGTCCACAATAACCCAGATGGCATCATGACCTCTACGGGTCCTCGGCAACCCCATCACAAAATCCATGGTGACATGCCCCCACTTCCATGTCGGTATCGGTAGAGGCTGCAATAATCCTGCAGGCTTCTGATGCTCTACCTTCACTTGCTGACAAACGAGACACTTAGCAACATATTCAGCAATGTCTCTCTTCATTCCAGACCACCAATAAACCTTCCGAAGGTTTTGATACATCTTGGTACTTCCCTGATGTATCGTATATTTCGATGAGTGAGCCTCTGATAAAATCATTCTCCTGATCTCAGGATCCCTGGGAACGCATACTCTGCCTCTGAACCTCAATAAGCCATCAGCACTCTGCTCAAAATCAATACCCACACCTGTCTGTACCTGCCTCAGCCAATCGATGCACCACTCTGCTGGGCTTGCCGAATACGGCCAATCAATTCTGGCTCCAGTCTTAAACTAGCCATGATCCCAAGTCTCTCAGATCCAGGTGGGGTTACATCCAAACTGAGGTTCGCAAAGTGTTCTAACAATTCATGTTCCCGTACCATCATATATGACACCAACCCAAGGTTCTTTCTACTCAAAGCATCGGCAACTACATTTGCCTTACCCGGGTGGTACATGATTTCACAATCATAGTCTTTCAGGAGTTCGAGCCATCTCCTCTGTCTCATATTCAGCTCTTTCTGTAAGAACAAGTACTTAAGGCTCTTATGATCTGTGAACACCTGAAATTTCTCACCATAGAGATAGTGGCGCCATATTTTCAATGCAAATACTACAGCCGCCAACTCCAAATCATGTGTCGGGTAGTTCCTCTCATGATCTTTCAACTATCTAGATCCATAGGCAACTACCTTCCCATCCTGCATAAGGACACAGCCCAGTCCCTGGTGTGATGCATCCGTATACACCGAGAATCCTCCTGAGCTGGTAGGAATGGTGAGAACTGGAGCAGTCGTCAATCGATGCTTAAGCTCCTCAAAACTCCTCTCACATGCCTCATCCCACACAAACTTAACGTCTTTATGCGTGAGGCGTGTCAACGGAGCAGCTAGTCTGGAGAAACCCTCTACAAATCTCCGATAATATCCTGCCAATCCCAGAAAACTCCTGATCTCAGTTACTGTCTTGGGCTGTTTCCACTGCACAACTGCCTCTATCTTGGATGGATCCACTGATACCCCATCCTTTGACACGACATGCCCCAGAAATGAGATCTGTTCCAACCAAAAGTTACACTTGCTAAGTTTGGCATACAATTCTTTCTCTCGAAGGGTCTGCAGAACTATCCTCAAGTGCTCCTCATGATCTTCCCTGGACTTGGAATACACCAAAATATCATCAATGAACACTATTACAAACTTGTCCAGGTATGGCTTGAATATGTCATTCATCAATGCCATAAATGCTGCGGGAGCATTCGTCAATCCGAATGGCATCACCCAAAACTCGTAGTGGCCATAACGGGTACGAAATGCTGTCTTGGGTACATCTCCACTCCTGATCCTCAACTGATGGTACCCTGACCGCAGATCTATCTTAGAAAATACTTCGGCTCCTTGGAGCTGATCCAACAAATCATCGATTCTTGGAAGGGGGTACTTGTTCTTAATGGTGGCCTTATTCAACAACCGGTAATCTATACACTGTCGGAGGCTTCCATCCTTCTTCCTTACAAATAGAACCGGTGCTCCCCAAGGTGAGACACTCGGTCTAATAAACCCCTTCTCCAGCAACTCTTGCAGCTGCTTCTTTAGCTCTTCCAATTCTATCGGAGCCATTCTATAGGGTGGTTTCGATATCGGCTCTGTACCAGGCACTAATTCAATGCAAAATTCCATTTCCCTTTCAGTTGGTAGTCCTGGTAATTCGTCCAGAAAGACATCAGGGTAATCCGTAATTACGGGTATGTCCCTCAATTCCGGGTGTGCCTCATCTATATCGACCACGTATGCAATGAACCCTTCACATTATCCTCTCCATCGTTAGTAACATAAACCATCACTCCACATTCAACCTTTATCATAAACAATAAATTTATCTCTCAAGCAATATGAATTTAAAATCATACTCCTTTTATTTACAACAAACATGCTAGTTTCATATCATTTCTTTTCATCAAAGTTTACAATAAGATTGTCTAGTCCGGAAAACATCAATGTTTTGGCATGACAATCCATCACAACACGATTGGTAGCCAACCAATCCATTCCCAAAATTACATCAAAATCATTCATATTCAATAAAATCAGATTGGCTATCATTTCCTTCCCCTCTATCTTTATCTTACAATCTCTACATACATGCTCAGTCAATTGACTATCATTCATGGGTGTGGAAATCATCAACATTTTATCCAACAATGTTGGTTTCACATATTTCAACAATTTATGTGCAAAGGAAGGTGATATGAAAGAATGCGTGGCACCAGGATCAAATAATACCAATGCTTCTAAATCAAAGATTCGGATGGTACCTTTAATCACATCAGTCGAAGCATCTGCGGTGTCCTAATCCAGTGCATGTACTCTTCCTCTGCTCACACCCGCAGCTTGTTTCCCTTCTCCTCAGCTGTAGCCCTCCTCCTCGGGGCTGCTGTCTCAACTGGAGCTCCCTCTGGCTCCTTGCCCTTCTATGGGGCAACCTCAATCATCTCAGTGCAGAACCTCGATATATGTCCTGGCCTCCCACACCTAAAACAAGAAACAGGGGGCACCTGACATGGTCTAGTCCCATGATATCTCCCACATCTCCTACACTGATCCGTGGTAGGTCGTGGTCCTCCAATAGTTATACCCCTCGGTGCAGTCAAAGCTGGGTATACGGGAGGTCTAGCAGCTCTCTCCTGAACCTCCTCGATCTTAGGCCTCTTCTCGAAAAACCATTGGCCACCTCTCTTGGCCACTCTTCCAAACCCGGATCTCTTCCGATCTCTGTCCTTCCTAACACTGACTCTCCCAAGCTCGGAGGCATTTCGCTCAAAGTCTTGCTCACATAACTGAGCCTTATGTATAGCCTCCTCATAGGTCAAGATATCAAAGGGAGCTAGCTTAGTTCGGATGGCCAATCTCAATCCATCCATGAATTTTTGAATCTTCCGGGTCTCACTACCCATCGTTTCAGGGTCATATCTTCCCAATGACATAAACTTGGACTCATACTCGTCCACAGTACGGTTCCCCTAAACCAAATTCATAAATTCCATCCGTAATTTCCTCTGTGCGGTAGCTGGAATATACTGTCTCCTGAAGGCCTCTAGAAATATCTCCCACGAGATCTCCGAGTGTCTGGCCCTCAAAATAACCTCGGTGGACCTCCACCAATGCTCGGCCTCGCCTTTCAACATAAACACATAAAAGGCTACCTTTTCAGCTGAAGTGCATCAAAAAAACCTATATAGTTTCTCCATCTCATACACCCAATCCTCCATAATCACTGGGTCCTTCACCCCTCTAAACACTGGGGGTTTCAGCGCTTGAAACTCTCGCAACCTGCCCAAGTCGCAGTCATAACCCACATCACTACCGCTCTGCTGTGGAGCGATAGGAGAAGCTATATCCTGGGCTGGAGGTGGTGTAACTGTAGCCGTCTCAGCAGCATGAGGTCTCTCTGCCTCTGCAGCTGCCTGTTCAGTAGTAGGCTGTGCCGCGGGACCTCGTCTGTCATCGGTGCCCAAGGCCTGCGTGACTATCTCCACCAAACTCTCAATACTCCGCTCTAATCTAGCAAAGCGAGCCTCAGTATCCTCTACTCTCTCAGCAGGGTTCTGTGGAGCCTGCTCAGTCTGTGGCTCCGCACGGCTCTCAGGCCTACCTCTACGGCCTCTAGCACGTGCTCTCGCCCCTCTACCTTTGCGTGTAACTGGCATAGTGCCTAACTTCCTGTATTATAATAATTTATTAAGCTCAATCCATCACAATATACATAGTTATATCTAAACAAAAGCACAGTACTATAGGGATGTACTTTCCTACGTCTTATTAATGACTCACATCAAGACAACACAGCTCTGATACCAATCTCTGTCACGACCCAATTCCATTCTCTTTAACCGAAAATCACTGAAAATTTTTTTCGCATTTTACTGTTACCTTACCCGATCGTGAACTAACTCACCACACACTGTTGGGCTGTGAGTCAATAATAAACATCACTTATTATTCGTTCACAGTTAAATAAAACGATGTCATTCATTCACATTAATCATGTACTTATACAAGGACATGTTTTACTGACATCTACATCCCCTATAATTACATCTCAAAAGAATACTGTGCTTTTACATTGTTTAGATACAAAAAGAATCACTGTGTATATACCTTTAAGCGATGGAGATGCAGCGGAGTCCAAAATACCACGCCTCAGTCCTCACTGGGCTACTATGCATGCTCTGTAGGGGGAAAATAGAGAGGGATGAGCAACCACACGCTCAGTAAGGCAATAATGCAAGCATGGTAGATAACTACTCTATCTACATGCTGATAGTGTTATGCATAAATCATTTATGATAGGAGCATGAGGAATAAAACTATGCCATATGAGTATACATATATATCATGTATCAAAGTCATGTAAAATTGGCATATAAAACATGGTAAAACATCATGTATAAATCATCTCATGCTCGATCGCATTTAAATTCATAAAAAGGGCAATTCATTAAGAAACCTCCTTTTTAAGCCTACGTCATAAAACTCTTTTTCATCACATACAATCACATCACATCAACTCACAATCACAACCTCATTTTCATTTCACAAATCAAATCCACGAGGCTCGACCCCTCCTTCGGGTCTACCTTAATCAATCACAATCACACTTAGAGATTTAAAATCATGTGGTAGTAAGTAGATCAAGCAAGGAGACAGGTTACTATATCTCAAGTGACTACATTGGCCAATCGTCACATATCATCCCAGACCACACGGATTCCGGTGTGCGGGGTATCATGCTGGCACGAAGGTGGGTTAGTTCTCCGCCAGACTTTCTCAAATCAAGTAACCACCATGCGGTACATCGTACTCCATGTGATATACACGGTACATCGTACTCCGCGGACCCATAACATGGTTGGGGGTGCCTGCCATAGGTCTTATCTACCCCATACCAAGTGTAACCTTTATAGTCTCAAGAGCGCGCGGGAGTAACCTCAATACCAGGTCCTAGCCCCTCATGGCCTTGCTCGCCCCTATTGGGTTCCCTGATCCAGGTCCTAGCCCCTCACCCTCACCCCACCTAAGAGGTCTGTCAGGCCTGTTGGGTTCCCTGGATGGATTATGTCAGGTCCTAGCCCCTCACCCTCACCCCACTTAAGAGGTCTGTCAGGCCTGTTGGGTTCCCTGAGTTAATCCGTATCTCTCGCCACGGCCTCATACATACCACAGTGTGAAAACCAGTGCGAGCTACGCTCTAGCGCGAATTCATGCATCAAAACCAATCACTTCGTACGAGCAACGCTCTGGTACGGCATTTATGCATAAAATATGAAGAAACCATGTACGAGCATAGCTCCAGTACAGTTATATGCATAAGAAAAATCACTCAAATCCACGTACGAGCGTAAGGTCCAGTACGGTTTATAAACATTATCACAATTCAAATTCAAAGTGCGAGCTAAGCTCGAGCACGTTTCACATAAGTGAAAACATAGGAATCCAGCGCGAGCGAGTCTCTAACGCGAATTAAATCACATACACACTATAGGCGGCTTACATGCATTCAAAACATCTCATAATATGCTTAGTGCCTCATATGGGCTATTTCACAACATCATTCAAGTACTAGCCAGCCTATCCTTTTATTTGCTCAAATCAAAGCATTGTGTTTTGTAAAAGCTTTCAAAACACATGATTTTTGCAATTATTAGCCTTACTATCCCTTTTTTAATAACCATTACAAAACAACCAAATCTCATACAAACACTCATACATCATCAAAACACATTTCTATAAGTCCATGCACATTTCCAAAGCCCTATATATACCCACGAGTTCAAAATACGAGCAGCTACCTCTATATACTTACAAAATTCCCTTACCTGGAATCGCGATGCGTGATTCCACTTCCTTAAGCTGCTTACTCGTACGGTTCGGTTCACCTTCAACGAACTCTTCGGGACTGCACAAAATCGTATCCCGCATTATATTCGATCCATATATTGCAACCCTTGTGCTTGCTATGCTCAATTTAATCTATAGCCTCTATTAAAGCTTATTTGGCCTCGTTTCATTACTTTACCCATATCTCGAGTCTATGGACCTTCTTAGGCCTATTAACTTATTCAAAGTCGATATCAAATCGACATAAAGCTCATAGCGTTCATATTTCATGAATTCCCTCACTATGGCATTTATCAAGCATATTCATACTCATTTCCACAATTCCTCCAAACTCACAATGTAATCTCATTTAACCATTTAAAATCATAAATATTACCCCAATAACAACTTTAGCATGCCATAAATCATAGGCTCATTCAATCCCACATATCCTCACATTATACCCATTTTAGATTTCTAGGTCACACCAATTCCACTACATTCCTAGGTAGTTTATCCATCAATACTCATATCAATCAACTCCAAAATCAATTAAATAGCTAATGCCTTTGGATTTGAGTGTTAGAATTTTACCAATATGATTTCTCTTCTTGCTCTAAATGGTAATGCCCTTAACTCCTTCAATTCCAAAAAATGGGAAAATGCCCTCTCACTATGTTGTTCTTCTCTTTGATAGGAACAACTTTGCCTCTAATGATCTCTCTCCAAATCTCACTGAAAATGGCTGATTTTAAAGAGGGAAAGTTAGGTTTTTGGGGTTGAGATTGTAAGGTTAAGTGTTTTTTCGAGATTTCCCGATTTTCAGCTCTCCTTATATAGAAATAGCTTGAGGAGATCGATCTGGTCCAAGAGGAGATCGATCTGGTCCCTTAAAATCCCTCTTTTTCACGGCATTTTTAAGCCTGAGATCGATCTGTCGAAGCATCAGATCGATCTGTTGAAGCATGAGATCGATCTGTCTAAGCATGAGATCGATCTGGTTCCAAACAGAGAGCTAAGAAGATCGATCTGGGTGCTTGGGGATCGATCTTTCCACTACAGAATGCTTGGGAGATCGATCTGGCTCCATTGGAGATCGATCTGCTCTATTCTTTCGCCCAAATAAGAGTATTCTGGCTCTTCCAGATCGATCTCTCATCCTATGAGATCGATCCGGGCCTCACGTTTTCCAGATTTCCTGCAGTTTCCTTGCTGCAACTCATACCAACACATCCTTAATCTATTGCCATGGCCATTTTCTCATCCATCCACCTTTATAACTTGAAAATGGCATCCATTCATACCTTGTGCACATTGAAACTTGTGTGCATTCATTGTATGTTCAAAGGTATGCTACATAAAACCAAATGGAAGCATAACTCCATTCCATTTTACCACACTACTCATCTTGAGTCTCAATCACATTCATCACTTGCTAGAACTCATTTCTTCGTATTCATACTCAATGAAACTTGTATGTACGTTACAATTTATATTACACATACATACATTGAATCCATGGACTTACATCAATCATACTTTACATTACAAGTCCATTCTTATTATTTGATCCAATTACACACATTACCCTTATACATATACAGGGTCTTACACATACATAGTTTTTTACCTAGATATATCAATATTTATATACTTATCGCATATATTTGCACAAAACAGGTAGGAAAACATACGTATAGCTATCTTTAATAGCTCCCATAAGTCCCTTACCTTAAATCACACTTGAATCTCTTCCTTGATTTCTAACGCTCGTGATCTGATCTTATCGGCTCTGACTTTATCTCCAAGAGCTGTAAGCATTTACTACTCGCATCAGTATTGTTTCAATATACGCGGCTCACATTTACATGGTTTTCCAATCGATGCATTGACCCGTTACATCAATATGGCCTCATTACAGCTTATGGGGCTCTAATCCCTCTTAAGCCCCTTTCAATTGTTCTATTCATTTTCTCGAGAATCTATTAGACTCCTCGAGTCTATTGATTCATATAAAACTGGCATTAAGCTTACAATGCCTCAAGTTTATCACTTTCTTTCTCTATGGCATTTCATTAAACACTTATTATGCCCATTATCAATCCTCATCTAATCCAACTTATGGATTTCACAATGTCATCTTAGCATCATCTATACATGCTCATTAACATCTCTACATGCTCAAATCATCATTAGCTATATGCTATTTCAATTTTCTCTCACTAAGTCCATTTTAGGTCATTATATACACCAAATCACTCATCATAATGTCTAGATTAACATACTAGAAAATGGTGTATAGAAATCTTACCTAGCTTGACCTTTTTCCTCCTTTTGCCAATTTAGGAGAAATCTTATTTTCTTCTTCAATCCAAGGTTTGAGCTTCCAATCTTTGATTATATTATCCTCTCCCTTACAAGGAACAACTTTGTTCAAAGGAACTTCTCTAAAAACTGATTGGAATGTGGTGATTTTGGAGTGAGAAAGCTAGGTCACTTGTTAACAATGGAGGAAATGAGTTTGTTCCCATGAAATATAGGTCTAACTACCTAAATTTGTATAGGAAATGCCTTATGAGTTTAATCTTCATAGGGGGTGTAAGACTCGTAGTGTAACATGTAATCCTTGTGACTTTGTGATGTATAGACAAGTCACAAATGATGTAAATTATGAGGAATGAATGTTTTGGAGTTGTAAATGTGTATGATATGAAAAATGAATGGTTAAGTAAATTAAATACAAATGTAACAGTGATTTTAGGATGAAAGTTAGAGCAGAACTACTTCAGGAAGGGAGCAGATCGATCTTCTTGGTAATACAGTTTGATTCCCTTAAGGCTCGAGTTGCAACAGATCGATCTCATTGTAAGGCCAGATCGATCTCCTTAAGGTTCTGAGTTATGCAGATTGATCTCATGCTTAGGGGCAAATCGATCTCATTAGGCCTGAAAGGTCGATTTTGAGGAGAAAAATGCAGGGGAGATCAATCTCATGTGGTTAGCAAATCGATCTCATAGAGATAATTTTATAAATACTAGACCTCTGCAATCTCTGTTTCATGAGAAACACTATTCTATTCAAGAACCAAAGTTAAACCTAACCTTTCAACACTAGAAAACTTCAGTTTACAATCAGTTTTGAGTTAGATTTAGTTGAACAAATTTGTTCTTTGAGGAGAGGAGAATAACATACTTGGAAACAAGAAGTTGGAATCAAAGATTGAAAAAGCAAAGAAAGATTTCACTAAATTTGGAGAAAAAAGAGGAAAATCTCATATATGTAAGATTTAATGCACCAAGTTGATATATGTTAAACTAGGTGTATTGGTGAGTTGATTGGTGTATGTATGAAATGTTGAAAATGAAAAGATCATGAAAAATAAACATGACCTAGCTATTGGCATGGAAGTGAGAAAATGATGAGGGAGTTGTGTTACTGAATTTAATAGTGGAATATGCATGTATGGAAGATTTTAAGTTAATCTTATGAAATGCATAAATTGGAAATGAGGAGAAATAAAGAGAGATATATGGAAAATGTGGGATAACACCATAATGGGAGTAAGTGATGAGTTTCAAGTATTAAGTTAAAATTTGGTAAATGAAATAAGTATATTACAGTATACTAATGTAAATAATTATAACTGCTTCAGAAATTACATTAGAAGCTGATCGGACTGCGATCGGACTGCGAGAGTTAGCAGCACCGAGGAAGAGAGGCCACTTGACATGATCTGAGGTATGGGAATTTCGTGAGTAGTTAGAGATAGCTACACGTATTTCGAATAGAATTTCGATATTATATTCTATATGAATTCTTATGAATAGGCGTGATATGGTAATAGAGACTAAAGAGGATAAATGTGTTTTATCCAAAAATAGTGTGAAAATATCTTAGAAGCATGTTGTGGCTAATATTTATAGTTGCATGATAGAATGGTGATTATTTTCATGAATATGCAAAAACAACACATCTTAGTGCGGATTTGATTTACTTGGGTGAATTGTGATTTGAATAGCCATCTATCTGGTTTTGTGTGAAAACCATAAGTGCTAGAGAATACTCGTACTATATTTTGAAATATGCATCACATAGTACTTGAGTGTATACTCGTACTAGATTTTTGAATGCAATCTATGCATCTCAAAGTACTGGGAGCATTGCTCGTACTTAGTTTTGTGATTGATGCATTGTAGAGTATTGGGAGCTATGCTTATACTCAGTTTTACATGATAAAGTACTGAGAGCTTAGCTCGTACTCGGTTTTCATATAATATACATCACAGAGTATTGGGAACTTTGCTCATACTCAAGTTTTTTACATGACCTAGTGCTGGGAACATTGTTCGCACTAGAGTATATCATTGTGTTATGGTCGTGTTGGGAGTTTACTCACAAGTACCAGTTTTGAAAAGAGCATGAAACAACCGTGTTGGGAGCCTATGCTGACTATGTGTCGCACCAATATTATATGTTCACACATGCATTATTTTGAGATAAGGCTGAGGGCTAACGAAATAACCCATGGTATGAGGACTAAGACTCATGGCGAGCATCTTGACTATGAGGTATATCCAAGGTATGAGGACTAAGACTCATGGTGAGCATCCCACCTTGAGATAGGATTCATGGTGTACTGTGTACCGTGTATGTCACATGGAGTACGTTGTATCGTGAGTACATGATGTACTTGGATAGACTAGTTAGCAGTGGGAGCAGGATCCAGTGGGATCTGGTGTGCTCCGGGATCAGGTCTTCAGATTGAAAGCTGACGGTAGAGAATTGACCCACCTCCCATTACAGCAATTGTGAGACCCCACACACTGAGTACTGTGTAGCCTGGGATCACGAAAAATGAGTCATGATCGTACACTCAAAACATGTAGTCACCTATTTCGGTTTTCTTTTCATGCAATGTGAACCAATATTTCTTAATTGAATGATCACATGGTTTTATGATATGAACATGTGAATTTGTGAATTATGAAAAAGGTAACCCGAGGGATGGGTGAGGCCCATATTTCCATGTTTTTTTAAATATTATGACATGATAAATGTGATAATTATGAATTTACACGAGAAATGCAATGTTATGCTTAAAATGCTGAGGTTGTTAAACCAGCATATTTCCAGTTTTAATAACTGATATTTTGTATCTATATATACTACATAAAAGCTTTGAGAGAGATGCATGCTTTAGATAGAAATAGGTAAGGAAAAGATTTTAAGGCATAAGCATTGTATTTTGTCAATAGTACAGTTATCTTCTTACTTGCCTAATTTCTTTACTGAGCTGTGAGCTCACCCCCTTATTATTTCCCTCTTTTCAGAGCATCCACAGTAGATGGACACGGCTGGAGATTTGTAGACTTTAATCTGCTGCCTATCCATCTTGTGAGAGGTATACACACTTGACATTTGGTACTAAACATTGTAAATGCACAGCTATGAAAACTAATGTACGACCGAGATGTATATGTACAAACACTTGTATTAATGTATAAGAGTTTACATTATAGAAAAGAACGTTAAATTCTATATATATTATGAATGAATGTGAATGGGTGACTAATATCGAATCACAGCCCAACTATTTGATGTGGAGCGATGACAAAAGAAGAGGTAAGTGAATGCGAAAAAAATTATGGTGATTTTGTAGGTCACGTGTGAGAGAAGGGCGTGATAGAATGGTATCAGAGCCGTGTTGGTCTGATGTGAATTGATATTAGTAATTAGGAAAGTATACATCCCTATAGTACTGTGCTTTGTTCAGTTACAATTGTGTATACGAGATGGAAATCAGACTAATTAATTGTTATAAATACAGGGATCTAGCTATTATGGTTAATACTCGCAGTGGGAGAGGGGATAAAGATACAAGGCTCGAGGCAGTAGAGGTAGACCAGAGACCCAAGATGAGAGTAATGGTCCTACTGAGATACTAAAGAGTACCGAGGGACGTTTCGAGAGACTAGAGCGTCGTCTTGAGACTATAGTGGAGATACTGGCACAAACTATGCTAGGAGGATAGGGATAGGATGCAGAGATTATATCGGGAGAGGCAGCTGCACCTGATACACCTACACCCCCACCAGTTCAGGATATGTCATCTCATGTTACTCCATAACAGGGCGGTAATGTTTTGGGGTATGGTTGTGATTTGGACAAACTTCAAAAATTCCAAAAACTTGGACCTCCTACTTGTCATGGGATTAAGGACCCAATTTTGGTGGAGAAGTGGATTGGAGAAATGGGGAAGTTGTACAGATTCTTTGAGTGTACGACTTCAGAAATGGTTGCATTTGTTGTGTTCCTATTGAAGGGGATAGCAGAGCATTGATAGAAGTCCACCTGACCCATATTGAGAGCCCGACATACATAGATTAGTTGGGAGATATTTCTGGATGCCTTCAGAAGGCAGATTGTTCCAGATATGGCTCAACAGAGGCTGTAGGTCAAATTTTTAGGGTTAAGCCAAGGGAGTCAATTAGTAGATGAGTATGAGACCAGATTTTATCCCTGGGAAGGTATGACCTTGACACCATGAGTAGCGAGACTAGGAAGGTCCGCAGATTTATCGATAGACTGAGGCCAATATTATAGGCTAAATTAGTTCCATTCGACATCTCTACATACGATGAGGCAGTGCACAGGGCGCAACTCTATGAGCAATACTATGAAAGGAATGTCTCAAAATTTAAAACAGTGGGAAAAGGTAGAGATAGAGATAGGAAGGGGCCGGTGGGTGACAGTGCTCGAGGTTTCAGATATCAAGGAGGGAGGAGACTCTTCAGTAAGAGACCAAGGATCAAAGAAGTACAGGAGAAGATTGTTAGATCTGCTGCATACCTAGCTATAGCTCCAACAAGAGGAGTTGCGATTGGAGGATCGAGGCCTACTACTGAGCAGTGCAGTCGAAGTGGTGGATTCCATAGAGGTAGACATTATCCAATTTATTAATGTGGGAAGCCAGGACACATGGCTAGAGTTTACTAAGAGGTGATAGATATTGCCCCATAGAAGGGTAAGGATCCTGCGAGAGCTCCAGTTGATATATTTGCTCTGAGGAAGAGACCGATAGCAGAGGAGAAAGAGAAGCAAGTTATAGGACGAGGGCGAGTGCATGCCTTGAACCAGGGGACCGTCGATGCTTTATCAGATGTGAGTAGAGGTAACATCCTGATGTATGATTTAGAAGCACATGTTTTAATTTATCCTGGTGCCACGCATTCATTTGTATCGCCTTCATTTGCATGTAAGATAAAAAGCATGTAGAACATACACCTTTGAATATGATGATGTTGATTAGTACGCCTATGGATAATAGTCAGCTAGTAGAGTATGTATTAAATGATTGTAAGCTAAAAGTAGGGAAAAAGGACATGACAGCTAATCTGATACTATTAAGTATGAGTGATTTTGATTTAATCCTAGGAATGGATTGGTTATCGTCAAACCGTGCTATTTTAGATTGTTATGCTAAGACAGTTATATTTCCTAACCCTAAAAAGTATGTTGTAAAGTTTAATGAAAAGAAATAAAGATAGTAGTTATGGTTGTAATTGATAATGTACTATGCTCATTGATAAATGGATATATTGGAGGTTTCATTGCGTATGTGGTGGATACGGATAAGGTACATCTATAGTTGGAAGATATTCCTGTGGTTAGTGAATTTCCCGATGTCTTTTCAGATGAATTGCCAGGGTTACCACTAGACAGAGAGATGGAGTTCTGTATAGACTTGGTGCATGGTATCGAACCTATATCGAAACCACCGTATCGTATGGCCTTAGTTGAACTGGAAGAGCTCAAGAAACAATTATAGGAGCTATTGGATGGGTGTTTTATCAGATCGAGTGTTTCACCGTGGGGAGCACCGATTCTATTTGTAAAAAAGAAGGATGGAAGCCTCCGATTATGTATAGATTATAGATTGTTGAATAAAGCAACCATCATGAATAGATATCCCTTTCCACGCATAGATGATTTGTTGGATCAGCTCCGGGGAGTGCAAGTCTTTTCTAAGATTGATCTAAGGTCTGTGTATTATCAATTGAGAGTTTAAAGTGAGGATGTGCCCAAAACAGCATTCAAGATCCGATATGGCCACTATGAGTTTTTAGTTATGCCATTCAGATTGACGAATGCTCTCGTAGCTTTCATGGCTTTGATGAATGATGTGTTCAAGCCATATTTGGATCAGTTCGTTATCATCTTTATAGATGACATCTTGGTATATTCGAAATCCGAGGAAGAGCATGAAAACCACCTCATGATTGTATTACAAACTTTACGAGAGCTAAAGCTATATGCTAAACTCAATAAGTGTGATTTTTGGTTGTCACAGATCTCGTTTTTGGGACACATTGTGTCAAAAGATGGTGTATCAGTGGATCCATCCAAGATTGAGGTTGTAGTTTAGTGGAAACAGCTGAGGACAGCCACTGAGATCAGAAGTTTTTTGGGTTTAGCAGGGTATTATCGGAGATTCATAGAAGGATTTTCGAAGTTAGCTACTCCATTGACACGTCTCACTCGAAAGGGTATAGCATTTGTCTGGAATGACGATTGTGAGAAGAGTTTTCAGGAGTTAAAAAGTCGATTGACTACTGATCCAATTCTCACTATCCCTACCAGCTCAGTGATAATTCTATTTTTAATAGAATTATTTGTGTTTAATTTCCTAATTATTTATTTAATCCTCATATTATTTTATTAATAATCCCCTTTATTTAATTAAATTCTTTAAAGTGAAGATAAATTAAATCCAAATGAAACTAAATCGTTTCAGTCGACATTGTGCTGAAAACGGGCTAAAGGAGACTAAACCACTTCCAATTTGCAGACTGAGTCACCAGTCGTCTGGACACGTGTGATACGAGGTGTACGAATTTTATTTGCTCCGAAACGATAAGATCGACGGACAACGTGCGAACATTCTGGAAGGTACACGTCGGGCCACATCACACAGCCAACTGGACAAACCGACAAGTGAGGTGGAAATATATGCTCTACAGTAAATCGAATGAAGACCAGTGGCCAAACAATGCCAACTTATCTAGGACGAAAAATTATCATTGTACCCCTAAGTGTGTATATAAATAGAAAATGATGGCAATTGGAAAAAGCACGTAAGTTAGGGTAGAATAGTTTTTAGGGTAACTTTAAGATTTATTGCCTTTGTTTTTAAGGTTTTCCGAAATAGTATTTTGTTTAGCCAAAAATTTCACTGTTCATTCCATTTTTTATGTTCTTCATTAGTCTTGGATAATTTTATTTCAATGGAAATCAATATCATTTCATGCTCTCGGTTTGGTAAACATCAGTTCTTTTATTTGTCAAGTTTTATTTACATAGCTTATTTCCTATTTTAGCTCTCGATTTTCCTAGAAACATTGCTTATGTTTTTTTTTTTTTGAAAAACAATTATATTTAGTTAGCTCTCGGGTTGCTTTCTTTGTGCATTCGGTACCTTAACTCTTCCTTCATCTATGCCATTTGGTTTTGGTGCTTTGATTTAGGCGAATGCTAGGCATTGTTCCACATCAAAGGCAATGTGGAACCATGGCATTAAGAGCTGGAATTAGAGTAATCCAATGATGATGATTTTTCACGTTGATGAAGCTACAGGTTTAAGTGTGTAACTTCAATTTTGTTTTTTTTTTTGTTTTATATATTTCCTCCCGGTTTTAATCTTATGTTTTGCTATGCTTTCTTATTCTTTCTTGTTCTTTATTTCTTTCTTATTTGCAAGCACTTCATGTCTTGGTTCCTGACTGCATTTAGAGTAGTAGCTTCCAATTTTTGTTTAATGCATTTTCTTTTATTCTTTTATCCATTTCATTCACTGCATAGTTATTTCAGCATGAGTGTTGTTAGTCCATTCGTTATTTGTTGGTGAGTAGTGAGAAGGATGCATCAAGCTGTTCGGTGTAGAGTTTCATGTCACGGTTGGCTGTAGCAGTAAGACACGGCTTGATATTTGGCAGCAGCATTAGTAAAGAATCTTCTCTGTTCTCCCCTATTTTAAGTTTTTTCTCTACTGTTCATCTTCATTCACTATTGTTGCTGCTATTTTTTAATGTTTTATCATTTCATTCCTTGCCTTTAACTCGCTATTTAATGATTTTTACATGTTTAAGTTCCTTTATTTGATGATCGGTGCTGCTGAAGAATGTTGGATTATTGCCACTCCAGTCTTGACAGTCTCGGATATTGTTAGCAAGAAACCGAGGAGCTGAAGAGGACGTGGTGCTAAGATGGATTGTGAAGCATTGGTTAGAAGTTGTTGTAGTGTTCGTGGCCTGTGCAGGAAGAATGCACATGCTGCAGGGATGAAGGCTGCTGCATGAGTAGAAGCTGAATCGGAAACAAGCAGTGTACAGAAGACCTTATTTGCTGCAGCACCAGCTGAGGACAGACCGTGAAGAGGCTCGTACAACGCTGGGAGCAGGAGCAAAACTAGAGCACCACCTGAACAGTCTTACGAGTGTATCACCTAGAGCTGAACAGAACCTGATCAACACTTCAAGGACAGTGCTAGCAGGTCGCAGTTTACACCTGAAGACAATACTGTTTTGTACAGTGTGCAGTAACAGTGCTTGGACAGTTTCGGGACCAGCATAGTTTCCAATTTCGGTTAAGGCCTTGTTTGCCCACCTCCATTTTGTTTAGTTTAATGTTAATTGCATTTTTATTGTGTTGATTATGTTCATTAGTTGTTAGTTTAAGATAGTTGTTAATTGATAATGGTAGGTTAAATCTAATGTGTTAGTTTGTTAATTTAATCTTTAGTTTTAATTTTTAGTTAATAGTTCATTTTATATTATATGTTTTAGGACTTAATTTGAGTTTAGTATTGTATGATTTGCATTTACACTTAGATTAAAATCATTTTATTCATTGTTAAATTTTCATTTGAAAAATCACAAAAATATTTATAATGCATTAATTAGATTTTATTGTTAAGTTAGTAATTAGTAATAGTTAGGATTAATTTAGAGTTAATATTTTAGACTTTTAGATTTGTAGTTAATTTCTTAATTTATTTTAGGATTCTATTTCTTTAAATCTTGAGTTAGCTTAATTTGCATTTTCATTAAGTAGTTTAATTGCATTGTAGGTTTGTTTAATTATAGTTTAATTAATCTTGTTTCGTTATTTTCATTTTTGCATTTTATTTTAACTGCGTTAATTAGTTTTAACTATTTTAATTATTTTTGTAGATATTTTCTTTTAATTGCGTGGAGCTCTGTAAGTAACTTTTAGCTCAATTTCATTATTTAGATTATAGTTTTTATTTTTCTATTGTTTTCTAGTAATTTTAATTAGCCTAGTAGATCACCCATCACTAAACTTCATAAGTTGCTAGGAAGATACTTAGGGTAAGACTAACTGGTAGTTAATTAAGCTAATCAACTGTCTGTGGGACGATAATTCGGGACTCCAATCCCATTATTACTTGTACGACCCGTGCACTTACGGATAATATGTTTAGATCATACGAAGTTTTTGGTGCCGCTGCCAGGGAAGTTTTAATTAGTCGTTAATTGATATCGGTGAAATTATGCTTAGGTGTAATTCTAGCTTGTAAATATTTAGAGCCCTACTTAGGTTAGTTAAATTTTCTCATAATTAATTAATTAAAACAAATAATTAAAAACTTAAAAAAAATTCTAAGGACTTACTGATGTTTGCATGCGTAGAGCCAGGAGTTTTGATTACTTTCCTCTAGATCCTGAAATTGAGCGAATTCTTAGGAAAATTTGAAAGGATTCTAGGAAATTTATAGCTTCGCTACAAAACACTATGGCAAAAAATAGGAAAATCAAGACCGTTGGAGATTATGCGGTGCCAAAAATTAGAGGATATTATACCGGCATTAGCCCACCAGTTGTCCCTGCTAACAATTTTGAAATTAAGCCTTCCATCCTGCAGATGATTCAGACCTCTTTGCAGTTTAATGGGCTTCCACACGACGACCTACATGCTCACCGCAGGCAATTCTTGGACTTGTGCAACACGTTCAAGCACAATGGATTATCTAACGATGCGCTTAGGCTTAGATTATTCCCCTTTTCACTTAGGGATAGGGTGAGACACTGGTTAACCTCCCTCCCTCCAGGATCTATTTCTACATGGGACGACTTAGCTAACCAATTTCTAACCAAGTTTTTCCCTCCCTCTAAAATGGCCAGACTCCACAGTGATATATCTTCCTTTGCCCAGTATAACTCTGAATCTCTTTACGAAGCATGGGAACGATATGAGGAACTTCTTAGGAAGTGCCCTCACCATGGCCTACCTTTTATGGCTGTAAGTCCAGACCTTCTACAATGAACTTACAAGCCAAAATAGGACCATCGTGGACGCTGCTGCGGGTGAAGCCTATATGTGCAAAACAGAGGAGGAAGCTTATGAGCTATTAGACAAGATGACTGCTAACAACTATCAATGGTCCTCAGAAAGGTAATTGCCAAAGAAGTCGACGGGTATTTATAAGCTCGACACACTGTCTACCTTGACCTCTTAAATCGTCAATCTTACAAAGAAGGTAGAGTCGCTCAGTACCCAACATAATCCTTCCACCAATCCTAACTCTGTGTTTTCTATCCAAAGTCCTTTTATCTATTGTGATCTATGTAGTGGTACCTACTCTCTAGATAGGTGTCCACTTAACTTAGAATCGTTTCAGTACGTTGCCCCCCTAAGCAACAGAACAACCCTTTTTCAAACACCTATATTCCAGGGTGGAGGAACCATCCTAACTTTTCTTGGAGCCAAAACCAAGGGCAAACTTCTAATTCTAGACTAGTAGGACCCCCTGGTTTTTTAAGCCCCACCAGTTCAGGTACCACTACAACATCATTTTCCTCACCACCCACCATCTCAGTATCTACATCATCCACCTAATCATTCTCATCCATCCTACTTCCATCAACCACCACCACCACCACAACCCCAGCATTTACCAGCAGCTGATAAGAAGCCCCCACTGGAGGAAATGTTCACAACGATCCTACAAAATCAAGTAGCTTCAATTAAGAACCTAGATGTTCAGGTGGGATAAATAGCAAATGCTCTTAGTAAACGTCCTCAAGGGACCCTTCCTAGTAACACTGAAGCCAATCCTGTTAGGCAGAGAGAGGGGAAGGAACATGTGAAAGCCATCACCCTTCGGAGTGGCAGAGAGCTAGTTAATCCACCAGTTAAGTCCAGACCTGACCAGCCCATAGTTGAAAAACCCATAGGTTCTAATGAAGTAGCTCAAAAGGAGCAGGAATCAAAAGATCAAGCTGTAAAGGAAACAAAGCCAAGCATTTCTTCACCTCTACGTGTTTCTTTGTCACAACCTTCTTTGTCCTCTGATGCTACAAATGTTTCCACTACATCTCCTCCTGTTAGACCACCAGTTCCTTTTCCTCAGAGGTTTCAAAATCAAAAATTGGACCAATAATTTGCAAAATTCATTGAGGTTTTTAAGAAACTTCACATCAACATTCCCTTCGCAGATGCCTTAGAGCAAATGCCAAGCTATGTGAAGTTTATGAAGCACATCCTCTCTAGGAAAAGAAGATTGGAAGATTATGAGACGGTGGCCTTAACTGAGGAATGCAGTGCAATTATCAAGAGGAGAATACCCCCAAGCTCAAGGAACCCGGGAGTTTTACCATACCCTGCACTATTGGAAATCTTTTCTTTAGTAGAGCCCTGTATGATTTAGGAGCCAGTATCAATCTGATGCCTTTGTCTATCTACCAAAAGTTAGGAATAGGGAATGTCAAGCCTACCACAGTGACCCTTCAGCTAGCTGATCGATCCATTAAATATCCAAAGGGGTCATTGAGGATGTGTTAGTAAAGGTGGACAAATTTATTTTTCCTGCGGATTTTATTGTACTCAACATGGAAGAAGGTAGGGAAGTCCCCATTATACTAGGCAGACCTTTCCTAACGATTGGTAGAACTTTAATTTATGTGTAAAAGGGGGAGTTAACTATGAGAGTGCAAGATTAGGAAGTGAAGTTTAATGTTTTCAAACCTTTGAAGCTCCCTGATAACTCTCAAGAGTATTTTGAGATGGAGATAGGGGAGGATATAAGGCTTGAGCATAAGAAATATGAAAGAATGAGGGAAATAGATAGAGTTAAGTAGGATTTAACTGTCAATATTCTATCACCACTCTGGCTGATCCTCCTACTCTTCGCCCTGCTGCTGAGTGTTGTGTTCTTTAGCTCCATTTGAAGTGGCTTAATTTTTTTCATTTCACTTTGTATATAGTTCTTTTTCTTTTTCGTTGTTTCTTTATTTTACAGATTTCTTTTTCAGCATTATCTTTTCAATCAAGCTTCAGTTGTTCATCATCATCAGAAAGGGGAGTACTCTATTCTTCAGCTTAAATGTTTATATTATTTGCACATTGAGGATGATGTGCACTTTAAGTTTGGGGGAGGGGATATTACTTAAGCATTTTTCAAAAATTTTAGCAAAATTGAAAAAAAATTTAAATTTTGTTTTTTAAAATCTGAGCTTAAATTGTTTGATTTTGGGATGATTTAGTACTTAGCATATAATTTTCCCATAATCCGATGATATGACCCCATGATTAAGTCTAATTTTGATTGACTAAGAAGCATGATTATAGGAAAAGCATGAAGTTGAATTCTTGAGTTTGTCTTGATTCTGATTGTGATTTCCTCATCTTATGCACATGTCATATGAAGAATCTGTATATTTATTTAGAGAAAGCTTATGTGGATATAAGATTGCATTTGTTCAATTGATTTTGTGTATCATATTCTAGAATTTGTTTGATTTTGTCTCGAGGAGAAATATTAGATCACACTTAATTAGGGAAATAATTTAGGCCATCTTTGGATCATTTGAGCCTCTCTAGCCATCCTTATACATATTTTATCCCTAGTCACCCTCTGGGCCAAATAAGCTTTTCTCTGTAAATACACTTGCATAAATTTTCCTTAGTTTAATTACTCTGTTCCTATCCCTTACCCCAAAAGCATGAAAAATCATTGGGATATATTGTGAGCTTTGTACATATGGGTATCTAGTGATAGTGAAAGTTCGAAAAAAAAAATGTGTGATAAAAGAATAAGAAAAAGAAAAGAAGAAAGATGAAAAATACAACAATAGAATAAAATGTCTAGTGAAATAAATAAGTTTGGGGGAAATAAATATGAGCTCTTACATTAAAGATCCTAGAAGTAATGTATGTTAAGGGTTGATTAAACCTAAATCGACTTTATCATACCTTAACCCCAGCCTTACATTACAAGCTTAATGAAGTCCTATTGATCTTTGATTAAGTGTGACTACATTAGTGGAGAGATAAGTGAAAAGCAAACTTATGGAAATGATCACTTGTCATTGACTTTGCATTAAAGGTGTTTGCATAATTTGATCCGGATAATGTACTGTGAAGTGACTTTGACATTCTCACACACACACACACGAGGAGTCCAACTTAGGTTAGGACTTAAGATTGAATGATTCTGAATGTTGGACTTGTAATTGTGATTCTTTGAGATCATAGTTTGTACTTTATATTTGAGAATGATATTGGGAAAATTATTATGTCTACTACTTGTCATTCCTATAATTATTTTATTTTGCTTGAGGACAAGTAAAAGCTCAAGTTTGGAAGTGTGATAAATCTATTTTTAATCCCCTTTATTTAATTAAAATTCTTTAATGTGCAGATAAATTAAATCAGGATGAAACTCAGCCGTTTCAGTTGAAATTGGGCTGAAAATGAGCTAAAGGAGACTGGAACACTTCCAATTTGCAGACCGAGTCACAAGTCATCTGGACACGCGTGATGCCAAGTGTTCGAATTTTATTTACTCCGAAACAATAAGATCAACGGACAATGTGCGAACATTCTGGAAGGCACACGCCAGGCCACATCACACAGCCAACTGAACAAACTGACAAGTGACGTGGAAATATCTGCTCTGCAGCAAATCAAATGAAGACAAGTGGCCAAACAATGCCAACTCATCTAGGATAGAAAACTACCATTGTACCCCTAAGTATGTATATAAATAGAAAATGATGGCAATTGGAAAAAACATGTAAGTTAAGGTAGAATAGTTTTTAGGGTAACTTTAAGATTTATTGCCTTTGTTTTTAAGCTTTTTCGAATTAGTATTTTGTTTAGCCAAAAATTTTATCGTTCATTCCATTTTTGATGTTCTTCATTAGTCTTGGATAATTTTATTTCAATGGAAATCAATATCATATCATGCTCTCAGTTTGGTAAACATCAGTTCTTTTATTTGTCAAGTTTTATTTACATAGCTTATTTCTTAGTTTAGCTCTCGGTTTTCCTAGAAACATTGCTTAAGTATTTTTTTTATTTGAAAAACCATTATATTTAGTTAGCTCTCGGGTTACTTTCTTTGTGCATTTGGTACCTTAACTCTTCCTTCATCTATGCTATTTGGTTTTGGTGCTTTGATGTGGGCGAATGCTAAGCATTGTTCCACATCAAAGGCAATGTGGAACCATAGCATTAAGAGCTAGAATTAGAGCAATCCGATGATGATGATTTTTCACGTTGATGACGCTACGGGTTTGAGTGTGTAACTTCAATTGTTGTTTTTTTTTTGTTTTATATATTTCCTCCCGGTTGTGATCTTTTGTTTTTCTATGCTTTCTTGTTCTTTCTTTTCTTTATTTCATTCTTATTTGTAAGCAGTTCATGTCTCGGTTCTTGACTGCATTTAAAGTAGTAGCTTCCAATTTTTGTTCAATGCATTGTCTTTTATTCTTTAATCCATTTCATTCATTGCATAGTTATTTCAGCATAAGGATGCATCAAGTTGTTCGGTGTAGAGTTTCATGTCACGGTTGGCTGTAGCAGTGATACACGAGTTGATTTTCAACAGCAGCATTAGCAAAGAATCTTCTCTATTCTCCCTTGTTCTAAGTTTTTTCTCTACTGTGTATCTTCATTTACTATTGTAGCTGCTATTTTTTAATGTTTTATCATTTCATTCCTTATCTTTAACTCACCATTTAATGATTTTTACATGTTTAAGTTCCTTTATTTGATGATCAGTGCTGCTGAAGATGCTGGATTATTGCCAGTCCAGTCCCGACGGTCTCAGATATTGTTAGCAAGAAACCGAGGAGCTGAGGAGGACGTGGTGCTAAGCTAGATTGTGAAGCACTGGCTAGAAGTAGTTGCAATGTTCGTGGCCTGTGCAGGAAGAATGCGCATGCTGCAGGGATGAAGGCTGCTGCATGAGTGGAAGCTGAATCAGAAATAGGCAGTGTACAGAGGACCTTATTTGCTGTAACACCAGCTGAGGACAGACCGTGAAGAGGCTCGTACGAGGCTGGGAACAGGAGCAAAACCAGAGCACCACTTGAACAGTGTTATGAGTGTATCACCTGGAGCAGAGCAGAACCTGATCAACGCTTTAAAGACAGTGCAAGTAGGTCGCGGTTTGCACCTGAAGACAATGTAGTTTTGTATAGTGCGCAGTAATAGTGCCTGGACAGTTTCGGGACCAGCATGGTTTCTAATTTCGGTTAAGGCCTTGTTTGCCCACCTCCATTTTGTTTAGTTTAATGTTTATTGCATTTTTATTGTTTTGATTATGTTCATTAGTTGTTAGTTTAGGATAGTTGTTAATTGATAATGGTAGGTTAAATCTAATATGTTAGTTTGTTAATTTAATCTTTAGTTTTAATTTTTATTTAATAGTTCATTTTATATTTTATGTTTTAGGACTTAATTTGAGTTTAGTATTGTATGATTTGCATTTAGTTTACACTTAGATTAAAATCATTTTATTCATTGTTAAATTTTCATTTGAAAAAGCACAAAAATATTTATCATGCATTAATTAGATTTTATTATTAAGTTAGTAATTAGTAATAGTTAGGATTAATTTAGAGTTATTATTTTAGACTTTTAGATTTGTAGTTAATTTCTTAATTTATTTTAGGATTCTATTTCTTTAAATCTTGAGTGAGCTTAATTTGCATTTTGATTAAGTAGTTTAATTACATTGTAGGTTTGTTTAATTTTAGTTTAATTAATCTTGTTTCTTTATTTTCATTTTTGAATTTTATTTTAACTACGTTAATTAGTTTTAATTATTTTAATTATTTTTGTAGGTATTTGCTTTTAATTGCCTGGAGCTTTGTAAGTAACTTTTAGCTCGGTTTCATTATTTAGTTTATAGTTTTTATTATTCTATTGTTTTCCAATAATTTTAATTAGCCTAGTAGATCACCCATCACTAAACTTCATAATTTACTAGGATATACTTAGGGTAAGACTAACCGATAGTTAATTAAGCTAATCAACGTCTCTGTGGGACGATAATTCGGGACTCAAATCCCATTATTACTTATACGACCCGTGCACTTGCGGATAATACGTTTAGATCGTACCACTCAGGAGGATTTTCAGTGTATAACCATGCTTCGCATCAGGGACTGGGCTGTGTACTGATGGAGGATGGGAAGGTAGTTACTTATGAATCCAGACAGCTGAAGGACCATGAGAAGAACTATCCGACCCATGATTTAGAGTTATCAGCAGTAGTGTTTGTGTTGAAGGTATGGCGCCACTACTTGTATGGAGAGAAATTTTAGATTTTTATCGACCACAAGAGCCTCTCAAATTATCTATACTCACAGGAAGAATTGAGCATGAGACAGAGAAGATGGCTAGAGCTTCTGAAGGACTATGATTATGAGATACTTTATCATCTGGGTAAGGTTAATGTTGCAGCTGATGCTTTGAGCAGGAAGAACCTTGGGTTAATGTTGTAGCTGATGCTTTGAGCAGGAAGAACCTTGGGATGGTATTGTATATGATGGTCAGGGAACATGAGTTGTTAGAGCAGTGAGTTGTGACTTTTGACATGGATACGGACTGTGTGATTGCTAGTCTACGCTTGGAGCCTGATCTATTAGACAGGATCAGACAGGCTCAACAGAGTAATCCATATTGCATTCATGTGACTGGTCAGATATAGAAAGGCACAGAGACTGATTTTGAGATAAACTCTGATCGACTTATAAGGTTTAGAGGCAGATTGTGTGTTCCTAAGGACCAAGAGCTCAGAAGATTGATATTGACAGAGGCTCATTCTTCGAGGTACACGTTACATCCGGGAAGTAACAAGATGTATCAAAATCTCTGAAAGATCTACTGGTGGTTAAGTATGAAGAGAGATGTGGCAGAATTCGTGATAAGATGTCTCGTGTGTCAGCAACTGAATGTAGAGCATCAAAAACCTGCAGGGTTATTGTAGCCTCTACCTATACCGACATGGAAATAGGAGCAAATCACTAAGGATTTCATGATGGGTTTACTAAGGACCTAGAGGAATCACGATGAGATATGGGTGATTTGTAAGACCCGAATTTAATTAAAATACGAAAATTAAATAAGAAAAGATTGGGGAAGTATGAACGAAGTCGGGTTAAATTAATCCCGAATATTTGTAAGGGCAAAATGGTCAAAAGATCAAAGGTCGGTATAATTTCGATAAGAAAATTTAATTAAAAATATGGATTTGAGAAATCTTGATCAATAAAGATGAAATAAATTTATTTTGGGTTAAATTGATCAAGATATTAATTTATTGAAATTAATCGGGATTAATTGGAATTTTTAGTTCAGAAAAATAATCCCAAAAATAATCAAAAAATATACCGAAAAGTCATACGGGATAATATATCGAAAAATACAGAGAAATTATACCCGAAAAAGAGTTAAAATATAATAAATAAATTAAATTAAATTAAATTAATTAATTTAGAATTAAATAATAATTTTAAGGGATATTTTGGATTTTTATAGAGTATTTTAAGGAATAGTGTAATAATTAAAATAAATAATAATAATAATAAAAATAATTAATAAAAAAAAGGCTGAAAACGAAAATATCGGGGGAGAGAGAGAGAACCAGAAAAAAACGAAAAGGGAGCAGCCGATCGACGAATGCCCGGCGAGCCACCGGCGACCGTTGAGCCCAGGCGAGGGTCGAAAAACGTAGAGCGACGCCCGGTGAGCACGATGGTACCGGCGGTGCAGCCTACCGACGTCGGAGATCGGCGAATCGGGGGAGAGAAGCCGCGAGAGAAAGAGTTCCGATCGGCGGCGAACGGCGCCGATCTGGCCGACCCTAAACCCAGTCGAGGACTCCCCAGGCCCAGACGATGCGATTGGTGGTGATGGCAGCCACCGAAACCGACGGACGGCGCCGAAAACGGAGAGGAAAGAAAATGGGTTTCCGACGCCGGGGAGAAGAGGCCGAATCGGCGGTGTTCCGGCGGACTTGGGTGAAACCGAGGGCTGATCTGAGATGCGGACGACCCAACGGAGCTACTGGCGGTGGAAGCCGACGGAGAACCGGCCGGTAAGATGGTGAACCGGCTGTGAACCGGTCGAACCGGGGTGAACCGGCGGTCTGAACCGGTCCGAACCGGACTGAACCGGTTCAGCCAAAAAGAGAGGAAAAAGGAAGAAAAAGGGAAAAAGAAAAAGAGGAAAAAATCGGGGGAAAATTCCTGTGGTGCAGTTGAGCTTCGGGTAAGTTAGTAGTGGTCGAAATTGACCCGATTTAAGTTTCGGAGTATTTAATTTAATTAATTTTGGGCTGAAAACTTACCCGAAAAATTGTGGAATTGTGTAGCTCGACGATTGGCATCCACCGAGGGCTCGAGACAGCCTCGAATTTCGTACTAGCATGAAATCTCGGGTAAGTGACCCTTATTTACGACAATTACCTCGTTATGCGTGATATTGATTTAATTTTTGCATAAATTGAATTAAATTATGGAAATTTAGATAAATTGTCGTAAATAATGAATTTAGCTATTCGAGAGCTAGAATGAGGCCCAATAAATTATTGGTGGGCCCAATGAGCCCAATAAACCTCGATAATGTAAAAATTAAGTGGTAAACGGGCTTAAGGCCGATTAAGGCCCATTAAGGTGCAATCGGGCCCAATAGGGGTGAACGGGCCCAATGATTTAAATTAAGCCCAGAAAGTATTAAATACAATTAAATTGTATAATATCTGACCTGAGGAATATTAATACGCAGTTCCGGGTATTTGATTGGGAGCATATCGGACTGCGCGACGAGACAACAGAGGAAAAGAAAAGGTCAGACTCGACAGGAAAATAAGGTAAGGGAATTCTACGGACTGCTAGAGGTAATTTTACGAAATTTCAAGTCATATGCAGTCTTTTAAAATTTATCTGAAGGGTCTAGAGGTCGAATAATAATTTTAGGGCCCCGGATGGGCAAATTACCAAAATACCCTTGCTAATGGTAAAATTTACAAAGTTAGGAAAAATTGGGAGGAGCAAGAACAAAAGGTTTCTGCTCATTCTGGAGGTGTTTTGATGCATGCATGAGTAGGCTGGCTCACCTTGAAAGAAAATGCACAGCATTGCATACTTTCAACGTGATATTGTTTTGAAATCTGTTTTGAGGAAACAGAGCCGCCTACGTGTTTTTATTGACATGTGACGTGCTAGAGCTCAGCTCGCACGATGTTGTCGATTTGTGTGATGCACGCATTAGTGCTAGAGCGAGAGCTCGCACTAGAGTTTTACATGCATAGGTGCTAGAGTACAACTCGCGCCAGATTTCATATGCTTTTTCGAGACAGTGTGCTAGAGTTTAACTCGCACCAGATTTTATAAGATTTTCATGTGATTTATATACAGAGTGCTGAGCTTAGCTCGCACTAGTTTTACCGGATTTGTGGAGTAGCGCTGTCTGCCCTTGGAGTCAGCCAAAAGGCCCAACAGGCTCAAGAGACCTCTTAGGTGGGGTGAGAGTGAGGGATGAGGTTGGCGGCCTTGTGGGGATGTAAAGCGGGCTCTGCCAGTTTCATTTGAGTTGATGAGAGTGCTGAGCATCGCTCGCACTGATTTTATGAGAACATACGATGAGCCGTGCTTGGAGCATCGGGTAGACTGTGTGTCACCGATTAAATAGGCTCGCACGTGCGTTTTGAGACATGGCATGAGTATAGAGATATTATATGGGTTCACGGAGTACGATGTACCGTGCAAGTAGCATGGAGTACGGTGTACCGTGTGGTATCTTCGGATACGGCATCTCTGGATGCAGCATCTTCGGATGCCTGGGATCGGATAAGACTGACGGGATGGATTGACCCACCTCCTGGGCGGTTCCCGATCATGGTGAGAACCCGCACACTAGGATCCGTGTAGCTGAGGAACTCCCGAGGACACATATGGCCATAGTCCTAGTTATTGCCGTTATACAGTTATTGCCTCATCTCGCATGTCGACGATTTCGATGATTTAAACTGGGTTTTTAATTAAATATGCATGATGGTATTTCCATGCTTTTCAAACCCATGTGTGAATGTAAATCGATTTTCATGGTTTTGTGTGAGTCAGGATCACCCGCAGGAGGGGTCGAGTCCTGACTTTATTGTGAAAAATTTTAATTGAGAAAGAAATGATTTTTTATAATTGCATGTTGAATTTCCGTGCAAACTTGTTTTACACAACATCATAATTCATATCATCTGTTTTAAAATGTGTGGAGAAAGGGTGGTTTATGCATGGCACCACGTTCATGTAGGTAGTATGGTTACCTACTTGTTCGTAGGATTGCCTTACTGAGCTTGATGTGCTCACCCCTTTCATTTTCTCCCACAGATGATCTCCAGTTGAAGTTGCGACGACTCAGTACTGCATTCCGGATATCCGCTGCTACCCATCGACATAAGGTATATATACACTTTTACATATTGTATCTACATAAGCATAGCACAGTAACATGTTTGTAAGCAACTTTAGGGGATGTATAAATATTGTAAACAATTATAAATGATTGGAGAAGAAATAAGTTAGATGATAATTGAATGGTGGGACTGGCATTGACGCACAGCCCAATTATTAGTGGAGTGTTGGTCACGATTCGAGGACAGGTAAGAATTTAAGTAAATAATAAAACGCGAAAAATTAACTCTAATTTTTGGGTAGTTTGGGTCGTGACATATAAAGGTGGTATCAGAGCACAATTGGTCTGATGTGTGTCAGTGTCAGTAATTAGGAAATTACATCCCCGTGTTACTGTGCTTGGTTAGATACAATAGTGTATATCGAGATGGGCTTGACTAAGAAATGGTTGAGAATGCAGGAATGCTTAATATGAGTCGCGTTAGATGAGATAGTGCACGAGGCAGAGGTCGTAGAGGCAGACCTGAATCTGCTAAGTCGTGCTGAGTTTGACTATGAGAATCATGATGAAATTGAAATGGAGGCTAATGTTGAGTATGCCTCATAGAGTCCGACAGAGAGATCGGACAGTATTGAGACACGCTTCGCGAGATTGGAGCAGAGTGTGGAGATTATTGTGAAGAGCTAATTGCTCAGATTATGAATGAGATCAGAGGGCGCAGCGGAGCATTGGTGGAAACCCGCTCGACCCATCTTAAGTGTTAAACATCCAAAGTTGACAAGAGAAATGTTTATGAATGTATTCCGGTGACAGGATATCCCGGACATGATTTAAAGGAAAATTTTCTTACACTACCCAGGAATACTAAATTGATTATGAGTATGAAACTCGGTTATAATTTTGGACAGATATTACCTCGACACTATAAACAGTGACAGTCGAGATGTCAAAAAGTTTATGGAAGGGCTCAGATTGTCAATTAGAGTCCGATTGGCCCGTGAGATATTACTTGTACTGAGGCAGTGCGCAGATTTATAGTTGGGTAAATAAGAATATGAATTGCACACCTCTGACATTGGGAAAGATAGTGAGGGCTGAAATAGAGACGAAAAAGAGAATTGAGAAATGACAAAGATGTCAAAATGGGAAAATGGTAATTGGTGAAAGATTTAATTTGATGAGTCATGGAGTAAGATAATTGGTAAGGCCCCAGTGCATCCAATTTTGGCACTATTGAGGGGTATTGTGATTGGAGGACCCCGACCTGCTAAGAAGCAGTGTAACAGTGTGAGCACTGTAAGCAGTGTGAGATGTATGGTGGATACCACAGAAGGAGGGTCTATACCTACACTGTATTGATGAAAATGGCCGTTAAGTGTGGTAAGACGGACCATTGATTTTGATTACACAGAGTTGGGCGAGATCGCCCCACAGAAAAGTAAAGAGACAGAGAGAAAAACTTCGTTGGTATAGCTGCAACGAGAAGGGAGGCCATAGCCGAAAAGAAAAAGGAAAGTAAGCCATTGGACGAAGGCGAGAGGATGTCTTGGACCAGGACACTATTGATGTTTCATGGATGTGGTGTAAGATACCACACTTGTTATGAATAATGAAGTACATATGTTCATTGATCCTGGTGCCACACATTTATTCATTCCGCCTTCATTCGCATATAAGTGAGTAAAAGGCATGAATGCCTACATCATTGGGCACAATACTGATAAATGAGTACCCCAGTGGAGGAGGATTAATTAACGGAATATGGATATAGAGATTTTAAGTAATAAAAAGGGGTGCAACAGTTGAAATTACAGGAGTAAAGGATTGTACTCACGAAATGAATAATGAAAGAGTTTTGTCGTGATTGATATACGAAGGAGATAATCTTTAAGATATGTTGATTATAAATACAAGATGTAATGGAGTAAGAGGCGTATGCTAGGTAATAACATCCTTAAGATATGAAGTCATTAGGATTAAAGCAAGTGGTAGCGGATATAAATTGTAACCACATAGACTGAGATATAAAGTAATTGTGGTTAAGTCTGAAGGTTAATAAAGGTATTTCAAAATACCTCCCCGCCTGAAGACTTGACAGCGTCTAAAAGTATATATGTATAACCTATAACGTGAAATTGAGCGTCGTAATAGATAACTTTAGCATTAGGATACCTTTACTAAGACGATAAGAATATTTAAATTCGACAAATCATAAAAGTTAACATAGTAAAATTTAATAAGAGCCGTTAAGATAAGAAAAGGAAATGACGCAGGTTAGTACCTGAAAACGTAAGCGATTTTGAAGGATCTTATACGCTTATGCGTAAATAAGTCAAGGATTATATCGATTTGTAATCATCATTATCGATGATATATTAGGTGTAGTTAAAGTCCAGGGCGATTTATAAGCAATAATTGAAGATGGCTTTTACAAATGGGTTGCTGCAAATTCTAAAAGGATATACCTTGATGGCACGTTTAATTATGAAAACGTGGTTATAGAATAAGATAATAAATGAAATGATAGACGTGACAGGAATTTCGGTGTAGTAAATTATGAACTGACCACCGTGATTAATTTCACCGTACCCAACAGCTCAAGAGGTTTTCAGTGAGAATGGATACCTCAAAATTATGATGGAGCTGTGTATTGATGTATAATGAGAAGATAGTCAAGTATGGAGTCGGACAACTCCTTAATTACGAAATAAACTATCTGACCCATGATCTAAAGTTGGCAACGACAATGTTTGTACCGAGGATATGGTACTATTATGTACAAGGTGAGAAATTATGGATATGCACTGATCATAAAAGTCCCAAGTATCTGTTTTCACAGAAAGGGGCGAATATGAGAATACATAGTGGGTTAGAGCTTCTGAGAGAGTTGATTTGTGAAAATTGTACCCCCCAGGAAAGGCAAATGTGATGACTGATGTCTTGAGTAGAAAGAGCCTCGGGATGGTGCCACATATGATGGTCAGGGAACGTGAGCTGCTAGAGCAGTTGTGAGCCTCAATATTGATATGATCCCTTCTGATGATGACAGTGATTATGTGACAGCTAGCCTGAGACTAGAACCGGATGAGAGTGCCCGGATTTGACAGGCTTAGCGTGATGATCAGCACGATGTCGATAGTTTGGGTCAGATTCAGAAGGGTACAGTGACAGAGTTCACAGAATATGATGATGATGATTTACGGAGGTTCCGAGATAGTATAAGTGCTCCCCAGGACCATAGTTGATGAGATAGTAATATTGTCAGAAGCTCACTTTTCGGGATATACAGTGCCTACGGAAAGTAATAAAGATATATTGAAATCTTAAAAAGGGTATTGGTGGTCAGATGTGGAAAGAGATATGGTAGAGTATTAAAAGTCTGCAGAGTTATTGCAGCACCTACCTATATCGACACGGCACGAAAAATGGGAGCAAGTCTTCATGAATTTCGTGATGGGTTACAGAGAACCCAGGTGAATTACGAGACTATTTAGATGATAGTCGATAGAGTGATTAAGTCTACCCACCTTCTGGATATGAAATCCCTAAATACTTAGAGTGTATGAGAATTTATGTGTAAGGAATATTGTGGAACACTAAGTAGCGTTCCAGGGAGCATTGTATTATATAGGGATTCCCGCTTCACTTCTTACTTGAGGGAATATTTTTTTAGGAAGCTATGGGAACCCGACTGAGTATTAGCACAGTTTTTCGTCCTCAGACAGATGGTCAGTCAGAGAGGACTGTACAAGTTCTGGAGGATCCGATGAAAGCGTGTGCCATTGATTTTATAAGCTCCTGGAATGATCAGTTGATTTCTAATTGAATTCGCCAATGGTGACAGTTGTCACTTGAGTATCGGGATAACAAGATATGAGGCAGTGTATGGCTGTAGGGGTTGTTCTCCGAATTGGATAAGAAAAAGTGGGTGACAGGTAGAAATTATTTCTGACTTTGGATGATAAGTCTCTGAGCATGTTTAGTTAAGGATGAGAGATTGAGAACACCTCAGAGCAGATAGACAAGTATTGGAATTCACCCTTGGTGAATTAGTATGATTGAAATGTTTCTTGTCCTAAGAGAAAAAGGACATAGCGAACTTTTGGAAGAAGGTAAATTGAGTTGCGCTGGATGGAATATTTTGAGAGATTTGACAAGTGGGAGATAAGACTTGTAGGTTGGTGTTATCACCTGAATTAACAGGCACCCACAATGTGTCCCAACTTTTGATGCTTTGGCAATACTATCCAGATCCAGCATAGGTGATCGAATATGAATTCCAAAAGTTCAGTTTAATGAAAATATAAGTATATTGAAAAGTTGATTCGGGCATTAAATAGGAAAGAGACAGTATTGAGGTTTAAGACGATCTCCCTAATTAAAGTCTTTTGGTAGTAATACACTCCGGAGAAAAGGTCACATAAGAATTTAAGAAGTATAATACGATTGATGTACCTGGAGTTGTATATGGACTCATATGACTTGGTTCTAATTTGGAGGACCAAATTCCTTAAGTGGGGGAGAGTTGTAAGACACGAATTTAATTAAAATACGAAAATAAAATAAGAAAGGATGGGGGAAGTATGAAGGAAGTCGGGTTAAATTAATCCCGAATATTTGTAAGGGCAAAATGGTCAAAAGATCAAAGGTCGGTATAATTTCGATAAGAAAATTTAATTAAAAATATGGATTTGAGAAATCTTGATCAATAAAGATGAAATAAATTTATTTTGGGTTAAATTGATCAAGATATTAATTTATTGAAATTAATCGGGATTAATTGGAATTTTTAGTTCAGAAAAATAATCCCGAAAATAATCAAAAAATATACCGAAAAGTCATCTGGGACAATATCCCGAAAAATACAGAGAAATTATACCCGAAAAAGAGTTAAAATATAATATATAAATTAAATTAAATTAAATTAAATTAATTAATTTAGAATTAAATAATAATTTTAAGGGATATTTTGGATTTTTATAGAGTATTTTAAGGAATAGTGTAATAATTAAAATAAATAATAATAATAAAAATAATTAATAAAAGAAAAAAAAAGGCTGAAAACGGAAATATCGGGGAGAGAGAGAGAACCAGAAAAAAACGAAAAGGGGGCAGCCGACCGAAGAAATGCCCGGCGAACCACCGGCGACCGTTTAGCCCAGGCGAGGGTCGAAAAACATAGAGCGACGCCCGGTGAGCACGATGGTACCGGCGGTGCAGCCTACCGACGTCGGAGATCGACGAATCGGGGGAGAGAAGCCGCGGGAGAAAGAGTTCCGATCGGCGGCGAACGGCGCCGATCTGGCCGACCCTGAACCCAGCCGAGGACTCCCCAGGCCCAGACGATGCGATTGGTGATGGTGGCAGCCACCGAAACCGACGGACGGCGCCGAAAACGGCGAGGAAAGAAAATAGGTTTCCGACGCCGGGGAGAAGAGGCCGAACCGGCGGTGTTCCGGCGGACTTGGGTGAAACCGAGGGCTGATCTGAGATGCGGACGACCCAACGGAGCTGCTGGCGGTGGAAGCCGACGGAGAACCGACCGGTAAGATGGTGAACCGACGGTGCACCGGTCGAACCGGGGTGAACCGACGGTCTGAACCGGTCCGAACCGGACTGAACCGGTTCAGCCAAAAAGAGAGGAAAAAGGGAGAAAAAGGGAAAAAGAAAAAGAGGAAAAAATCGGGGGAAAATTCCTGTGGTGCAGTTGAGCTTCGGGTAAGTCAGTAGTGGTCGAAATTGACCCGATTTAAGTTTCAGAGTATTTAATTTAATTAATTTTGGGCTGAAAACTTACCCGAAAAATTATGGAATTGTGTAGCTCGACGATTGGCATCCACCGAGGGCTCGAGACAGCCTCAAATTTCGTACTAGCATGGAATCTCGGGTAAGTGACCTTTATTTACGACAATTACCTCGTTATGCGTGATATTGATTTAATTTCCGCATAAATTGAATTAAATTATGGAAATTTAGATAAATTATCGTAAATAATGAATTTAGCTATTCGAGAGCTAGAATGAGGCCCAATAAATTATTGGTGGGCCTAATGAGCCCAATAGACCTCGATAATGTAAAAATTAAGTGGTAAACGGGCTTAAGGCCGATTAAGGCCCATTAAGGTGTAATCGGGCCCAATAGGGGTGAACGGGCCCAATGATTTAAATTAAACCCAAAAAGTATTAAATACAATTAAATTGTATAATATCTGACCTGAGGAATATTAATACGCAGTTTCGGGTATTTGATTGGGAGCATATCGGACTGCGCGACGAGACAACAGAGGAAAAGAAAAGGTCAGACTCGACAGGAAAATAAGGTAAGGGAATTCTACGGACTGCTAGAGGTAATTTTACAAAATTTCAAGTCATATGCAGTCTTTTAAAATTTATCTAAAGGGTCTAGAGGTCGAATAATAATTTTAGGGCCCCGGATGGGCAAATTGCCAAAATACCCTTGTTAAGGGTAAAATTTACAAAGTTAGGAAAAATTGGGAGGAGCAAGAACAAAAGGTTTCTACTCATTCTGGAGATGTTTTGATGCATGCATGAGTAGGCTGGCTCACCTAGAAAGAAAATGCACAGCATTGCATACTTTCAACGTGATATTGTTTTGAAAACTGTTTTGAGGAAACAGAGCCGCCTACGTGTTTTTATTGACATGTGACGTGCTAGAGCTCAGCTCGCACGATGTTGTCGATTTGTGTGATGCACGCATTAGTGCTAGAGCGAGAGCTCGCACTAGAGTTTTACATGCATAGGTGCTAGAGTACAACTCGCGCCAGATTTCATATGCTTTTTCGAGACAGGGTGCTAGAGTTTAACTCGCACCAGATTTTATAAGATTTTCATGTGATTTATATACAGAGTGCTGAGTTTAGCTCGCACTAGTTTTACCGGATTTGTAGAGTAGCGCTGTCTGCCCTTGGAGTCAGCCAAAAGGCCCAACAGGCTCAAGAGACCTCTTAGGTGGGGTGAGAGTGAGGGATGAGGTTGGCGGCCTTGTGGGGATGTAAAGCGGGCTCTGCCAGTTTCATTTGAGTCGATGAGAGTGCTGAGCATCGCTCGCACTGATTTTATGAGAACATGCGATGAGCCGTGCTTGGAGCATCGGGTAGACTGTGTGTCATCGATTAAATAGGCTCGCACGTGCATTTTAAGACATGGCATGAGTATAGAGATATTATATGGGTTCATGGAGTACGATGTACCGTGCAAGTAGCATGGAGTACGGTGTACCTTGTGGTATCTTCGGATACGGCATCTCCGGATGCAGCATCTTCGGATGCCTGGGATCGGATAAGACTGACGGGATGGATTGACCCACCTCCTGGGCGGTTCCCGATCATGGTGAGAACCCGCACACTAGGATCCGTGTAGCTGAGGAACTCCCGAGGACACATATGGCCATAGTCCTAGTTATTGCCGTTATACAGATATTGCCTCGTCTCGCATGTCGACGATTTCGATGATTTAAACTGGGTTTTTAATTAAATATGCATGATGGTATTTCCATGCTTTTCAAACCCATGTGTGAATGTAAATCGATTTTCATGGTTTTGTGTGAGTCAGGATCACCCGCAAGAGGGGTCGAGTCCTGACTTTATTGTGAAAAATTTTAATTGAGAAAGAAATGATTTTTTATAATTGCATGTTGAATTTTCGTGCAAACTTGTTTTACACAACATCATAATTCATATCATCTATTTTAAAATGTGTGGAGAAAGGGTGGTTTATGCATGGCACCACGTTCATGTAGGTAGTATGGTTACCTACTTGTTCGTAGGATTGCCTTACTGAGCTTGATGTGCTCACCCCTTTCATTTTCTCCCACAGATGATCTCCAGTTGAAGTTGCGACGACTCAGTACTGCATTCCGGATATCCGCTGCTACCCATCGACATAAGGTATATATACACTTTTACATATTGTATCTACATAAGCATAGCACAGTAACATGTTTGTAAGCAACTTTAGGGGATGTATAAATATTGTAAACAATTATAAATGACTGGAGAAGAAATAAGTTAGATGATAATTGAATGGTGGGACTGGCATTGACGCACAGCCCAATTATTAGTGGAGTGTTGGTCACGATTCGAGGACAGGTAAGAATTTAAGTAAATAATAAAACGCGAAAAATTAACTCTAATTTTTGGGTAGTTTGGGTCGTGACATGATTGTTGATAGACTGACGAAGTCAGTCCACTTTCTAGCTATGAGAGCTATCGATACTCTGAGTTCATTGGCAGAACTGTATGTACGCGAGGTAGTGAGGTTATATGGTATTCCAGTGAGCATCCTCTCAGATAAGGATTCCCGTTTCACTTCCCACCTTTGGGAAAATTTCTAGGAAGCCATGGGAACCCAGTTGAGTTTGAATACCGCTTATCATCCTCAGACAGATAGGTAGTCAGAGAGGATGATACAGACCCTGCAGGATATGTTAATAGCATGTGTGCTGAATTTTAGAGGCTCCTAGGATGATCATTTGCCACTAGCCAAATTCACCTACAACAATAATTATCATACGAGTATCGGGATGGCACCATATAAGGCTTTATATGTCCGTAGATGCCGTTCCCCTATCGGATGGGAAGAAGTGGGTGACAGAAAGATTTTTGCTCCTGATTTGGTTACACAAGACTCTAAGGATGTCCGATTGATTGTTGAGAGATTGAGGACAGCTCAGAGTAAACAGAAAAGCTATACTGACAAGAGACGGAGACCACTTGAATTCGCAGTTGGTGATTCAGTATTTCTGAAGTTTCTCCTTCCAAGGGTATAGCGAGATTTGGGAAGAGAGGTAAGTTCAGTCCTCGCTACATAGGACCCTTTAAATATTGGATAGAGTGGGAGATAAGGCATACAGATTGGCTTTGCCACCAGATTTATCGGGAGTGCATAATGTCTTCCACATTTTAATGCTAAGGAAGTATCATCCAGATCCAAATCATGTGATTCGTTATGAGCGATTAGAGCTCAAAGATGATTTGACATATGTAGAGAAATCGATACGAATACTGGATAGAAAGGAGAAAGTCTTGAGGAATAAGACTATCGGGTTAGTGAAGATTCTCTGGCAGTATACACTTCAGACGAAGCTACTTGGGAGCTAGAGAGTTTGATGTGAGAGAAATATCCCCAGTTGTTCGTAGAGTAACTTAGTTCTAATTTGGAGGACCAAATTTCTTATGGTGGGGATGATTGTAAGACCCGTAATGTAACATGTAATCCTTATGACTTTGTGATGTATAAATAAGTCACAAATGATGTAAATTATGAGGAATGGATGTTTTGGAGTTGTAAATGTGTATGAAATGAAAAATGAATGGTTTAGTAAATTAAATATCGAGGTAACAGTGATTTTAGGATGAAAGTTGCAGCAGAACTGCTTCAGGAAGGGAGCAGATCAATCTTATTGGCAATATAGATCGATTCCCTTAAGGCTCTAGTTGCAACAGATCAATCTCATTATAAAGCCAGAACGATCTCCTTAAGGTTCTGAGTTGTGCAGATCGATCTCATGCTTAGGGGCAAATCGATCTCATTAGGCCTGAAAGGTCAGTTTTGAAGAGAAAAATGAAGGGAAGATCGATCTCATGTGGTTAGCAGATCGATCTCATAGAGACAATTCTATAGATACTGGACCTCTGTAACCTCTGTTTCACGAGAAACACTATTCTATTCAAGAACCAAAGTTAAACCTAGCCTTTCAACACTAGAAAAGTTCAGTTTACAATCCGTTTTGAGTTAAATTTAGTTGAGCAAAGTTGTTCTTTGAGGAGAGGAGAACAACATACTTGGAAACAAGAAGTTGGAATTAAAGATTGAAAGTACAAAGAAGGATTTCACCAAATTTGGAGAAAAAGAGGAAAATCTCAGCTAGGTAAGATTTAATACACCAAGTTGATATATGTTAAACTAGGTGTATTGGTGAGTTAATTGGTATATGTATGAAATGTTGGAAATGAAAAGATCATGAAAAATAAACATGACCTAGCTATCTTTAATAGCTCGCATAAGTCCCTTACCACGAAGCACGCTTGAATCGCTTCTTTGATTTCAAACGCTCGTGGTTCAGTCTTAGCGGCTCTGACTTTATCTCCAGGAGATGCAAGCATTTACTACTCGCATCAGTATTATTTCAATATACTCGATTCTCATTTAAATGGCTTTCCAATCGATGCATTGACCCTTACATCAATATGGCCTCATTACAACTTATGGGGCTCAATCCCTCTTAAGCCCCTTTCAATCGTTCTATTCGTTTTCCTAAGAATCCATTAGACTCCTCGAGTCTATTGATTCATATTAAACCGACATTAAGCTTACAATGCCTCAAGTTTATCATTTTCTTTCTCTATGGCATTTCATCAAACACTTATTATGCCCATTATCAATCCTCATCTAATCTAACTTATGGATTTCACAATGTCATCTTATACATGCTCATTAACATCTCTACATGCTCAAATCATCATTAGTTCTATTCCATTTCAATTCTCTCACTAAGTCTATTATAGGTCATATTTGTTTAAGCATGTATATGAACATTTCAACCAATATTATAAACACCAAATCACTCATCATAATGTTCAGATTAACATACTAGAAAATGGCGTATAGTAATCTTACCTAGCTTGACCTTTTTCCTTTTTTTGCCAATTTAGAAGAAATTCTCTTTTCTCCTTCAATCCAAGGTTTGAGCTTTTAATCTTTGACTATGGTGTCCTCTCCCTCACTAGGAATAACTTTGCTCAAGGGAACTTCTCTCAAAACTGATTGGAATGTCGTGATTATGGAGTGAAAAAGCTAGGTCATTTGTTAACAATGGAGGAAATACATTTGTTCCCGTGAAATGTAGGTCTAACTGCCCAATATTTATAGAAAATACCTTATAAGATCGATCTCCATAGGGGGAGATCGATCTGCCCTTGCTTAAATACTTCAGAGTTTCAACAATTTGCAGGCAGGGGATCGATCTACTGAAATGCATGAGATCGATCTGCTTAAGGTAATGAGATCGATCTGTTTTAGGCAGAAAGCTTTGGAGATCGATCTGGCCTTAAGAGGAGATCGATCTGGTCTATCTAGAGACCAATGGAGATCGATCTGCCTATGGGAGGAGATCAATCTGGTCCAACTCGAGACAACCTGAGATCGATCTGCTTGAGTGAGGGATCGATCTTCCTATTGCAGAATGCTTAGCATTGTGTTTTTCAGGCTATGAGATCGATCTGGCATTCATCCTACAGCATTTTAGCTGCAATTTTCACAGATTTTCCAAGTTAAACTTCCATCCATTTGATTTTATACTCATTTAGTAATTTATTCACACTTAAAACTTAAAAACATCCATTTCTTACGATTCATATATAATATAACTTGTTTATACATTCCAGAATCATAATTATTACATGGAAATTTACGGGTCTTACAGCAAGTGTACGGGTCGCACAAGTAATAAAGGGAACTAAGTCTTAGATTATTGTCACACTGAGAAACACAGTCAGCCTAACTAAGTGCTAATTAATTTTACCCTAAGTATATCCTAACAAATTATGAAAATTAAAAGAGTGATCTACAAAGTTTAACTTGAAAATACTGGAAAGCAAGGAAAATAATAAAAACACTAAAATAAAGCAAAATAGAGCAAAATTACTCACAGAGCTCCAAGCAAAATAAAAGTGAGAATCTGCAAAAAAAAGAAAATATTAAAACTCGAATTAATTAGTGTAAATTGACTAAAGATGCAAATATAAGAAAATATAGATTAAAAATAAATAGATTAAAATTAGAAAATCCTAATATGAAAATAAAATTTGCATATGTTTAATCTAATTAAAAAAAATAAAATTGCAAAATAATCTAACTTGAGGCTTAATGAAATAAAATTCTAATAAAAATTCTAAAAATCCCTAAGTATAACTTTAACCCTAAATGCCTAAATTGGTAACACTAAATTATATATAGCACTTGATAATACTAAACAAATAAAATGCCTAAATAAATAATAAAATCTATTCTAAACGATGCATGAGAAATAAAAATTTTTAGGCTTTTAAAATTTAAAATGAAAACTATCATAAAGATGCATAAAATGATTCTACCCCTAAACTAACTCTAAATGCAATACATAAGCACTACACTAATATTTTGTTAACATTAAAATCATAATAGTATATACTCAAATCAATAAATAGTTTCCTACAACGAAAATCAACTAAATCGTAAATGTATACATGAAAATAATAAAATGAAAATTTCAATTGCATAAAAACTAAAATTTAATCTAAACTAACATCTAAAGAAATTAAATCTAATAATCTTAAACATATGCAAATTAATTAAACTATTAAATTAGCCCAAGAACCAAATTAGCCAAGTACGAAGTCCTTTTCCTTGTCCTGCCACCAATCACGTGCAGCTTTACCACCAGTTGCTACTTCAGTCCAGTACAACCACGTTTGCGCAGCACCGATTCACCTTGTACTGCCAACACCTACTTGATTTCATGTTGCAACAGCAGCAGATAGGACTGTCCACAATTGTAGCAACAACAACATTCTACTTGCTTCAGTTACGCTTTTTTCGTACGTCTTCCTCACGAGCTAAGGACAAACTCTGTAACAACCTTTAATAAATGCAGCAACACAAGAGCAACACATGGTAACTAAAAACCTAGCAGCCAACCTCGACTCCGACAAGAAGCTTCTAGAACAGTATGAGAGAAAGAAACAGAGCAGAACAGAGGAAGATAATGGCTGTAAGTATGTGTCACGACCCAAAAATCAGAGTAAATTTTTCGTTTTTCTTTTATATTTAATTCTTACCTTTCTCTCATCGTGACCATCCTAACAACAGTTGGGCTATGATTTGGTGTTAGTCCCCTTACACTACTTACCCTTCTATTTCCATGTTACATTCACAATTTCATTTACATAACCTTACATCCCCGACGTCCTATACGTTTACAGTACTGTGCATTTACATATTTAGATTCAAAACTATACAAGTGTGTATACCTTTTCTCGATGATGGGAAGCATCAGATACCAAGAATGCAAGTTATCAACCACTCACTATCTACTACGAGTGCTCTGAAAAGAGGAGAAAATAATGGGGGTGTGCAACCACACGCTCAGTAAGGCAATTATGCAAGTAAGTAGATAGCTCCACTATCTACATGCTCATAATGCCATGCCCTTAAATCCATTTCTTTTCGTTTAAAGATCATGCACGAAATCATGCACACATCAATGCCATAGTTTATAAAAGTTGTTCGTGCTTATGAAAATCATGCAACTTATGCCTCAATGGCATCTAATGTAAAATCATAAAACGAATGAATTAACTCAAAATCATGCATTTGCGATTAAAGCATGGATAACCTCCTCATGTTAAAACATTTCATTGCATGAATTATAAATAATTATGAAAAATACATCATGCTGAGTTTCCACAAAACCTTCATGCACACCTATATGCCACACCATGAATGTCATGTAAAACCAGTTTACCTCACACATGGGTTTAAATAGCAAGGAAATAACGGCATGCAAGTTTCAGTTTAAATCCCAATTTCATTCTCATCTAATCACATCTCAGTCACACTCATCAGGACTCAACCCCTCCCTCGGGTGATCCTGATCCACAAAAAATCATTTATTTCCAAGCATTTTCGAAAACATTGAAAATTTCATTTATTCACAACAAAACCAATATCATCAGTCAAGATCCAACCCCTCCCTCGGGTGGTCAGACTCACACAAAATTCACGCACTCTCAAACTTTCAAAACATCAGATAGTAACATGCGAGACTGATAATTCTATATTTTTAGAATTATTTATGCTTAATTTCCTAATAATTATTTAAATCCCCAACTTATTTTGTTAATTATCCTCTTTATTTAATTAAAATTCAAATGTTTGCAGATAAATTAAATCCATATAAATTTTGAATATTTCGGTAGAAAATGGGTCGAAATTGAGCTAAAATCGAGATTGGACCACGCAGACAACATGAGCCTATCACATCCAATTGGAGAAAAAGACAGATGACATGAAATATTATTTTCCAAGGAGCCAATGGTGTGAAGACAAGTGGCCAAACAATGCCAACTCATCTAGGATGGATAAATTACAATTTTACCCCTAAGTGTGTGTATAAATAGGAAAGGATGGCAATTGAAAAGGGGAGTAGCCTAGGTTAGGAGTAATGTAATTTTAGGGTAGAATAGTTTTAGGGTATATTTAGGCTTTATTTGTTCTTAAGTCTTTTTTCGGTTAGTCATTTTCTCAATGTTTTACTATTCATTTCATGTTCTTCATTAGTCTTTGTAAAATTTTATTTCAATGGAAATCACTTTCATTCCATGTTCTCGGTTTGATAAAGACTAGTTCTTTTATTGTTAAGTTCTATTTTGCATAGTTGATTTACTAGTTTATTTAGTTGGTCTCGGTTATGCTCTCTTGACGCTTTCGGGTTCATAAGTTTTCATCCATTTTTCTCCCTTTGATTCTGTTGTCTTAATGTGGGTTGATGCTAGGCATTATCCCACATCAAGAACAATGTGGAATCCTGGTTGGAGAAGAGAATGAAGCAAACCGAGAATGATAAGTTCCTTGTTTACATGTTGAAGCTCACGGATGAAGTTTGCAATTGTGTTGTTTCTTTTTAATTCCTTTCGGGTTTAAAATTAGATGCTGCTATGCTTTATTGTTCTTTCTTTCTCTTATTTCATTGTTATTATTCTACATTTCATGCATCGAGTTGATTTGTTTATTGCATTTCACGTTGGTTTGCATTGTTTTACTGCATGATGTTAAGGTTTATTGTTGGAAGCAATTACTGCATTTTATTTTTTCTTTATTGTTGTTTATTTCTAGCTACTGGTTAGTGAAATGGACAAGGGAGAATGATCGGTGTAGAGTTTCATTAGAGGCAGCAAGTTAATTTCATTTTCAGCCTCTGTTTAGCTTTGTTTCACGTTATTTCAACTATTCATTGTTGTTATTTTTCTATTATTCAATTTTAAGCTGGTATTAGTTTCTCGTATGCTGCTGTTGGGAGCTGGAAATTACAGGAGCGGAAGCTGGAAAAACCAAGAGTAGGAGACATGCTGGTCAGGCCGAGGATGTGTTGTAGTAGATGGCAGGAGCAGGGGACAAACCGAGAACAACCTGGAGTGCTTGGGGCGAGGCAGTAGGTGTTGAGCTGGAGTAGCATACAACAGAAGCAGGACCTAGCAGCTAGACACAAGCAGACCGAGAGTAACTGGGACCGAGAATGCCTGGAGCAGCAGTCGATTGCAGAATCGAGAAGCAGAGTGCAGCATGCCAGTAGCTGAACTCGTGAGCACCTGGAACCGAGACACGCTTGGGCAGAAGAAAAATGGAGAGGACAGTGTATAGAGCCGTAGCAGTATGTGGTGGTTGGATACAGAAGCAACTCGTGAACACCTGCAGCAGATGGCAAACCGAGAGCAACCCGTGAATGCCTAAAATGAACAAAAATGGAGAAGACAGTGTACAGTGCAGTATCGGGACCATGATCATGGTTTCCAAATTTGTTAAGGCCATGTTGGGCCACATCCTTTCTTTTAGACTTTATTATTTATTGCATTTATATTATTTTGCTTTATTTAGTTGTCAATATAGGTTAGTTGTTAGTTGATAATTGTAGGTTAATTCTAATGTTTTAGTTGTTAATTTAATTTTTAGTTTTAAATTTTTAGTTAGTAGTTAATTTTATATTATATGTTTTAAGATTTTATTTTAGTTTAGTTGCATTTAGAATTTGATTCATGCGTTTTTTATTTAGTCTTTATCTTCATTAAATTTTAGTTTAGTTTAATTTGCAATTTTTATTAGTTTAATTACATGCATATGTTATTTTAGGCTTGTTTAATTTTAGTTAATTAATCTTATTTCTTTATTTTCATTTTTGCATTTTATTTTATTGCGTTAATTAATTTAAGTTGTTTTAATTATTTTTGTAGGTTTTTTATTTTAATTGTGTGGAGCACTGTAAGTAATTTTGCTCGGTTTTCTTTAGTTCTTATTATTTTATTGCTTTCCATATTATTTTTAATTCTAGACTTAATAGATCACCCACCTTGATTTCATAATTTGCTAGGATATACTTAGGGTAAGATTAACCGGTAGTTAATTAGGCTAGTCAACGTCTCTGTGGGATGATAACTCGGGACTCAAATCTCATTATTACTTGTACGACCCGTGCACTTGCGGTAATACCCTTAGGGTGTGTCAGAGACTAGGCAATATATATATATATATCAGGCAAATAACGAGGACTATCATCTTATCCTCGTGATTCCACTGCTACACGGATCCTGTGAGTGGGGTCTCACCACTATCGAGAACCGCCCCGGGAGGTGGGTCAATCCATCCCATCGGTCCTGCTCGATTACTCGCACCCGAAGATGCCACTCGCATCTGATGATGCTATATAATCAATGCCAGCACGGTACAACGTACTCCATGGACCCATATCTCATATCAATAATTGTGCCTGTCTCAAAACGTACGTGCGAGCATATTTAATCGACGTAACACACAGTCTGCCCGACGCTCCAAGCACGGCTCATCGCATGTCTCTTAAAATCAGTGTGAGAGATGCTCCAGCACTCTCATAAAATCAAGGAAAATCTTATGCAAGCAATGCTCCAGGATGCGTTTCATAAAATCGTATAAGATCTAGTGCGAGTTAAGCTCCAGCACTTTGTCAAAATCATGTTAAACTAGTGCGAGCTAGGCTCCGGCATTATGTCATAAAAATCAAGTGAAAATATGGTGCGAGTAAGACTCCAGCACCCTGTCACAAAAATCATAAAAAAAATCTGGTGTGAGTTAAACTCTAGCCTTTATGCATGTAAAACTTTAATGCGAGCCCTTGCTCCAGCACTAATACATGCATCACACAAATCAAAACTCATGCGAGCTAAGTTCTAGTACGTCTTATGTATGTCAAATCATTAAAACTAGTGCGAGCAATCACTCCAGCACCTTTTTATGCATATCATGTCACACAAATTGGTGTGAGCAACCGCTCCAGCACCATTATGCACACTCACAAACTCAGATATAGTGCGAGCAAGGCTCCAACACCATCTGTTTCCATATAAACTTGATAGTTGCCCCTTTTTCCAAAGAAATTTCATTTAAATCTAAATAACACTTACGTAGTGTTATCTTATGAAATTTATGCAAATACTGGCCAATCTACCAATTTACTTTGCTAAAATTTCACGAAAACCTTTCAAATCATGCATTTCGTGCATGCCATGCTTTCACCATCCTTAGGTGAATTTTCCCTCAGTAGGGGTAAAATAGACTTTTACCCATCCCGGGTCCTTAAAATTTTTAATTCATTTCTAGGATCTTTATACAGTTTCAGTGTATGTAAAAGCTATTAAAAATACGGGTAGCTACCTCTAGCTACTTGCAAAATTCCCTTACATCATTTTTCTGTACAGTCTGACCTTTTCACTGATGTCTCGTCACGCAGTCCGATTTGCTCCCAATCAAATCTTCGGAGCTACGTATAATTATTTATCGAGTCAGAAATCATTCAATTAACTTTATTTCATCATTTCTGAGCTTAATTCAAAATTTTGGGCCCGTTTACAATCTTGGGCACGATTGCACCATAATGGGTCTTAATCGACCTTAAGCCCATTTTCACTTACTATTCACATTATCGAGGCCTATTGGCCTCATTGGGCCCATCAGTATTTATTGGGCCTTGTTTTTTAAACTCTTGGATAGCTCAATTTATTACTTAGGACAATTTATCTTAAATTTTAGAGTTTAATTCATTTTATACGGAATTAATCCGTAATTTATGCGGTAAATTTTTAACACTCATAACTATGCAAATTGTCGTAAATAAGGGTTACTTATCCGATATTCCATGATAGTATGTAATTCGAGGCTGACTCGAGCTCTCGTTTATCTCCAATTATTGAGCTACATATTTATATATTTTTCAAGTCAAATTCGATCAAATATACATTTAAATAATTATTCCAAAAATTAAATCGGTCCATTTGACCACTTACCGGCTTACCAGTAGCTCGATTGTATCATTGAATTTTTTCTCCAATTTTTCCTCTTTTTCTTTCTTTCTTTTTATTTTCCTTTCGTCCTTGGCTAAACCAATCCGGTTCGGTTCAGTATAGTTTCACTTCACTGAACAGGTCCGTACCTGTTCAGTCGTTCCTTCACCGTCTGCTGCGTTTTCGACCGGTTCTCAGTTCCTTTCTGCCACCGTTCGACTCGGCTGCGCCTGGGGAGTCTTCGTTAGGACTCAAGTTGGACCGATCGGCACTGGTGGCTATCGGATTTCCTCTCTCCCTTTTTGGCCCTCACCTTCGTCGATCTACCGATTCCTGCCATTTCTTGACGCGTTGCTGCCGCCGTTTAGCTCGTCTCAGGCAAAGGAAGCTTTAACTGGCCCTTGATCGAGCTGATCGGTAGTGGAATGGCCAGAATCTTCATATTCTCTCCTCGGCAAGTTCCTTCGCCGATCTCCCTTTTTCGACGCCGTCAGTGCCCGTCGCGACTCTTGGAGGCTCCCACAATGATCGTCGCCCCTCACCGATCGTTCTCTGGCGGTCCAAGTCGTCGGTGGTCGTCCGGTGAGGGAAACGGATTCCCTCGGTTTCATCTTTGGTTTTTCCTTTTCGTGTTTTTTGCGATTTCAATTTCTCTTCTTTTTTTTTTCCTTTTTTTAATTAATTAATTAATTACTTATTTATTTATTTATTATATTATTATTTTATTGAATAAAGAAATAATATTTTTGACAAAATATCTACACTATTCCTTAAATTAATATATTTAATTAATTAAATATATTTTTATCTTCTTTAATTACTTTTTTTGGTATAATTTTTCCCGTGTTTCTGAAATAGTGTCCCAAAACAAAATTTCGGTTAATTCTGATAAATTTATATCTTGATCAATTTAACTTGAAATTTAATTATTTCTCCTTTATTGATCAAGATTCCCTTTATCCATGTTTACAGTGTCAATTTCTTAACGAATTGACATCGAATTCTGGATCTTTTGACCATTTACCCTTTAACATGTTCAAGACCAAACCAATCCAACTTCCCTTCACGAACCCTTTCTCATTTCATGTTTTAAATCCTTATCTCAAATCCGAATGGTCCGAATCCCATTCATTTAATCTGTGGCCATTTCAATCCTTCACTTGATCTTTAAATGCATTCAGGAATTTTTATTCATTCCTTTTGCATTTTTTTTATTCACGTAAAACTCTTCTTATGATTCAATTTACATATAACCATGTTTACATCACGTGAATCATAAGAAAATACGATAAAAATCGGGTCTTACATAATCTCCCCCACTTAAGAAATCTAGTCATCCAAATTAGAACCAAGTCAAATGGGTTCATAAACAACTCCGGATACGTCTATCGTATCATACTCTTTAATTCCCATGTGATTTTTTTTCGGAGTGTAATACTACCAAAGGGCTTTGACTAGGGAGATCATCTTAAACCTTAATACTTTCTCCTTCCATCTAATACTCGAATCGACTTTTTAACATAATGACCAACTCTCTTTGAGCTTCAACAGTCTCCATCTCTTGTCAGTCTAACTTTTCTGTCTGCTCTGAGGTATTCTCCATCACTCACAATCAATTGAACACCTTCAGAGACTTATTATACCAATTCGGGAGCAATTCTTTATCTGTCACCCACTTCTTCCCATCGAATTGGGGAATAACTCCTACAGCCATACTGTTGGCTCTACCGAGAGGGGGAGTGAATCGGTTTTCTAACAATTATGGCAAATTAAAAATTAATCACAATTTAATCACAAATGATAATGAGCAATATAGTGCAGTATAATAATTTAATGCAGAGTAGGGAAGAGAGAAACAAACACAATCGTTTATAGAGGTTCGGCCAAACTCTTGCCTACGTCCTCTCTCCTTGACCTTCTTGTCAAGTGTTTTCTTTCTCTCTATCAATAGAGCTTACACAGTTCCTTTTTGCAGGTTAAGGAATAACCTCTCTACCCTTAGCAATACAGAAAAAGTATTCAGCCTCTTACAATTTACTCTCACTGAGGAACAATCCTCTTCTCTTCTAAGATAAGACTGAATACAATATAATGCTTTAAAGTGGTAGGACAAATGTAGCTTTTTGCACTTAAGCTTTTACAATGATTCTCAATGAATGAGTAATAGGGACACAAAGAATGAAAGAATTAAAGCTTGAGAATGTTTGGAATATGCAGCAATAGTGTCTCTCTTCTCTTTGTCTTCAATGCTTGGTTTTATACTGAAGGATTGGTAGTTGGAGCATTAAATGCTATTCTTCCCGTTGTGTTTTGCAGAAACTAGCCGTTGGGTACCTCCAGTAGAGTGCCAGATCGATCTGCCTTCTTGGCCAGATCGATCTCTTAGTTATAAATCCTGCAAGATTGAAGCACAAATACACAAGGAGATCGATCTCATAGGTTAGCAGATCGATTTGTTAGTTTGAAAATAATGAGGCAGATCGATCTGTCGAATAGGCAGATCGATCTCCTAGTCTCTCTGTTTGAGGCAAGATCGATCTCCAGATCGATCTTCCATGCAATCTCGTAGAGAGGAGATCGATCTCTCAACAACACAGATCGATCTCTTTAGCTCTCTGACTTTGAGAAGATCGATCTCTTCCTTACCAGATCGATCTCTCAACTCTAGCTTTAGCCAGATCGATCTCTTAACCCTTGCAGATCGATCTCATTTTACCTTAATTCCTTTACAACGTTTTAAGGCTAGGCAGATCGATCTCTTACTTCATGAGATCGATCTCTCATCAAGTAAAAGCCCAGGAGATCGATCTCTCATACCCCAGATCGATCTCTCATCAGCAGAACTCTAATTTCTGGTACTAATCACCTCTAAACATGTTTGTATATCATCTTAACATTATTGAATTAACTTGTTTTGTCATTTCAAAATACATTAACTCAACACATACAATGCCTCATATAATGTTATCCTGATACTCAAGTGATAACTGTCACCATTGGTGAATTCAATTAGTAGCAACTGATCATCCCAAGAGCTTATAAAATCAAGGGAACATGCTCTCATCATATCCTCCAGAACCTGTACAATCCTCTTTGACTGATCATTTGTCTGAGGACGAAAAGCTACGCTAACACTTAATCGGGTTCCAATAGCTTCCTGAAAATGGTTCCCAGAAGTGGAAAGTGAAGCGAAAATCCCTATTTGATATCATGTTCCCTGAGACGCTACATAATGTTTCACAATCTCCCTGTACATAAATCCACCTACGCACTTAGAGTATCTGGGGATTTCCATAGCCAGAAGGTGGATAGACTTAGTCAATCTATCAACTATCACCCAGATAGCCTCGTGATTCCTGCAGTCCTCTATATTCCATCACGATATTCGTGGTAACTTGCTCCTATTTTCGTGTCGATGTAGGTAGAGGCTGCAATAACCTTGCAAACTTCCATTGCTCTACCTTAATCTGTTGACGTACGAGACACTTCTCCATAATCTCTATAATGTCTCTTTTCATATCTGACCACCCATACCCTTTTCAGAGATTTCGATATATTTATTACTTCTCGGATGCACTGTATATCTCAAAGAGTGAGCTTCTGACAATAACACTATCTCATCTACTGTGGTCATGGGAAGCATTATATTGTCTCTGAACCTCAGTAAGCCATCATCACTCACTGTGAACTCTGTCACTGTACCTTTTTGAATCTGACCCACACTATCAACGTACTGCCGATCATCACGCTAAGCCTGTCGTATCCGGTCACTCAAATCCGATTCTAATCTCAGGCTAGCTGTCACAAAATCATTGTCATCATTAGAAGGGATCACATCACTACTGAAGCTCACAATTGCTCTAGTAGCTCATGCTCCCTAACCCTCATCTGTGATACCATCCCGAGGCTCTTTCTGCTCAAGGCATCAGCCATTACATTAGCCTTTCCTAGGTGGTATAATTTCCTCAATCATAATCCTTCAGAAGCTCTAACCCTCTATGTTCTCTCATATTCTACTATTTCTGTGAAAACAGATACTCGGGGCTTTTATGATCAGTGCATACCCAAAATTTCTCACCATGTACATAGTAGTGCCATATACTCAGTACAAACACTACCGTTGTCAACTTTAAATCATAGGTCGGATAATTGCTTTCATGATCCTTGAGTTGTCTGGATCCATAATCGACTATCTTGCCATTTTGCATCAATACACAGCCCACTCATTATTTTGAGGTATCCATATACATTGCGAAACCTCTTGAGCTATTGGGTATAGTGAAAATAATTACGGTGGTCAGTTCATACTTCAATACACCAAAACTCATTGAAACTAGTTTCATACTATCATCCCACTCGTATGCAATCTTTTTCTAAACAAGATGTGTCAATTGAGCAGCCTATTTCGAGAAACTCTCAACAATTCATCTGTAAAATAGTTTCAGTTGCTGCTCATGCTCTTCCCTGGACTTCGAATACATCAAAATATCATCGCTAAGGATGACCACAAATTAGTCCAAGTAAAGTTTAAATACCTTATTCATCAATGCCCTAACGGTTATGAAAATCTATTTGGTCACATTCACATTCCGAATTCTTAACAGATGTTACCCAGACTTCAAATCGATCTCTAAAATGATCTGATGAACTTTTATCCAATCACTCCTATAATTGCTTCTTTAGTCCTTCTAGTTCCACTAATACCATTCTATACCGTGGTTAGGATATCAGCTCCGTACCAGGTACCAAATCAATACAAACTTCATTCCTTTAACGGGTGGTAACCCTGGTAGGTTATCTGAAAAGATATGAGGAAACTACCTGACCATAAGGATATCTGTTAACTCCAGATCTGTCTTATCGATACCAACCACAGAAGCGAGAAAACATTCCCATCATTACTCATTTCGTGAGTATAATCATTTACTCCTTTAATTTCTATTACTACACCCTTTTTCATTACTTGTCAAAAGTTACAGTATACATTTCAGGGGTAACCATATCACTATCTTAGGATAGAAATCTGAACAACATATTTTGTAGCCGACCAATTTATTCTCAAATATTATTTCAAAATTATTCATATTCCATTGAATAAAATCGGGTGACTTATACTTCTTCCCTTATTTTCGACTTATAATTTATTGATAATTATTCTCTTAATTAACCTTCCTTCATTAGGGTGCTAACTATCAGCATTATGCCTAAGGGTGTAGGCATTCACGTCTTTCACTAACTTGTATGCAAATAAGGGCAGTATGAATAAATGCATGGCACCAGGATCAATTAAGATAGTTACTTCATTATTCACAATCAAGGTGGTACCATCCATCACATCAAATGAAACATCAATAGTGTCCTGGTCCAAGGCTTACACTCGCCCTCGTCCAACATCTTATTTTCGTGGTAACTACCGCATATCCAATCCTGCTCAATAGCAAGTCGGGGTCCTCCAATCACAATACCCCTCATAAGTGTTGAAACTGAATACACTAGGGGTTACCAATCATCTTACCCCATGACTCGACAGCTCTTAATCTCTTACCAAATGGTCTTTTTCCCACTCTGACATCTTTATCATCCACTATTATCTTTTTGTCTCTATTTCGGCCCTTACTACCTTTCCTTATCTTAGAGGCATCCAACTCAAAATCTTATTCACACAACTGTAGTCTACGCACTGCCTCGACCTAGGTAATGATATCTAACGGGGCTAATCGGACTCTAATTAATGGTCTGAGCCCTTCCATGAACTTTTAGACATTTTGACTCTCATTGTTCATAGTGTCGGGGTCATACCTGCCTAGAGATATAAATTGAGATTCATACTCATCAATCAATCAGTTCCTTCCAGGTCAGAGTAAAGAATTTTATCTGTAATTTTTTTAAGCTGTGTTTGGGATATGTCGTGACTGAAATACATCCAGAATTATCTCTCATGTCAGCTCTGGATGTCTACCTTTTAAAATGGGTCGAATGGACTTCTACCAATGCTCTGAATCGTCCTCATATCCCATGCATAATCTGAGCAAATAGCTCTTAAAAGTATTCTCCACACTCCGCTCCAACCTAGCGAAGGGTGTCTCAATACTGTCTGGTCTCTCTATCGAACTTTGTGGGGCATACTCAATACTAGCCTTCATTTCAATCTCATCCTGAGTCTCAAGCACATGTACTCTCGCCCCTATACCATAGCAGCTATAAGTTATAATAATTAGATTTTTACATTGAAAATCAAATTCTTAGCTGCAATTTCATCTCGATATACACAATTATATCTAAGTAAAGCATAGTACATGGGGATGTAAACTTCCTTAACCACTAACACGGAATCATATCAGGCAAACTTAGCTCTGATACCACCATTTCTCACGACCCAAAAATCAGAGTAAATTTTTCATTTTCTTTCATATTTAATTCTTGCCTTTCTCTCATCGTGACCATCCTACCAACAGTTGGGCTATGATTCGGTGTTAGTCCTCTCACACTACTTACCGTTTAATTTCCATATTACATTCACAATTTCATTTACATAACCTTACATCCTCGACGTCCTATACGTTTACAGTACTGTGCATTTACATATTTAGATACAAAACCATACAAGTTTGTATCCATTTTCTTGATGATGGGAAGCAACAGATACTAAGAATGCAAGTCATCAGCCGCTCATTATCTACTGCGAGTGCTCTAAAAAGAGGAGAAAATAAGGGGGTGAGCAACCACACGCTGAGTAAGGCAATTATGCAAGTTAGTAGATAGCTCCACTATCTACATGCTCATAATGCCATGCCCTTAAATCCATTTCTTTTCGTTTAAAGCTCATGCACGAAATCATGCACACATCAATGCCATAGTTTATAAAAGTTGTTCGTGCTTATGGAAATCATGCAACTCATGCCTCAATGGCATATCATGTAAAATCATAAAATGCATGAATTAACTCAAAATCATGCATTTACGATTAAAGCATGGATAACCTCCTCATGCTAAAACATTTCATTGCATGAATTATAAATAATTATGAAAAATACATCATGTTGAGTTTCCACAAAACCTTCACGCATACCCATATACCACACCATGAATGTCATGTAAAACCAATTTACCTCACAAATGGGTTTAAATAGCATGAAAATAACGTTATGCAAGTTTCAGTTTAAATCCCAGTTTCTTTCTCATCAAATCACATCTAAGTCACACTCATCAGGACTCAACCCCTCCCTCGGGTGATCCTGATCCACATAAAATCATGTATTTCCAAGCATTTCTGAAAATGTTGAAAATTTCATTTATTCACAACAAAACCAATATCATCAGTCAGGATCCAACCCCTCCCTCGGGTGGTCCAAACTCACACAAAATCCACGTACTCTTAAACTTTCAAAACATCAGATAGTAACATGCGAGACTAGGCAATATATATATATATATATCTTAGGCAAATAACGAGGACTATGGCCATATCCTCGTGATCCCACTGCTACACGGATCCTGTGTGCGAGGTCTCACCACTATCGGGAACCGCCTCGAGAGGTGGGTCAGTCCATCCTATCGATCTTGCCCGATCACTTGCTTCTGAAGATGCCACATAATCAATCCAAGCATGGTACATCGTACTCCATGCTACTTGCACGATACAATGTACTCCATGGACACACATCTCATATAAATAATCTTTCCTCTCTCAAAATTCACGTGCGAGCATATTTAATTGGCGTGACACACAGTCTACCAGACGCTTCAAGCAGACTCATCGTATTTCTCATGAAATCAGTGTGAGTGATGCTCTAGCACTCTCATAAAATCAAGGAAAATCTCGTGCGAGCAAAGCTCTAGTACGCGTTTCATTAAATCTCATAAGATCTAGTGCGAGTTGAGCTCCAGCACTTTGTCAAAATTATGTAAAACTAGTGCGACCTAGGCTCCAGCACTGTGTCATAAAAAGCAAGTGAAAATCTGGTGCGAGTTAGACTCCAACACCCTGTCACGAAAATCATATGAAAATCTGGTGCGAGTTAAACTCCATCACCTATGCATGTAAAGCTCTAGTGCGAGCCCTTACTCCAGCATTAATGCATGCATCACACAAATCAAAACTTGTACGAGCTAAGTTCTAGCATGTCTCATGTATGTCAAATCATTAAAACTAGTGCGAGCAATCACTCCAGCACCTTTTTATGCATATCATGTCACACAAATTAGTGCGAGCAACCGCTTCGCACCATTGTGCATACTCATAAACTCAGATATAGTGTGAGCAAGGCTCTAGCACAATCTGTTTCCATATAAACTTGATCGTTGACCCTTTTTCCAAAGAAATTTCATTTAAATCTAAATAACACTTACATAGTGTTGTCTTGTAAAATTAATGCAAATACTGGCCAATATACCAATTTGCTTTGCTAAAATTTCACGAAAATCTTTCAAATCATGCATTTCATGCATGTCATGCTTTCACCATCCTTAGGTGAATTTTCCCTCAGAGAGGTAAAATACTCTTTTACCCATCTCGGGTCCTTAAAATTTTTAATCCATTTCTAGGATCACAGTTTCAGTGTATGTAAAAGTTGTTAAAAATACGCGTAGCTACCTCTAGCTACTCGTAAAATTCCCTTACCTCATTTTTCTGTACAGTCTGACCTTTTCACTGATATCTCGTCACACAGTCCGATTTGCTCCCAATCAAATCTCCGGAGCTGCGTATAATTATTTATCGAGTCAAAAATCATTTAATTAACTTTATTGCATCATTTTTGAGCTTAATTCAAAGTATTGGGCCCATTTACAATATTGGGCCTAATTGTACCTTAATGGGCCTTAATCGACCTTAAGCCCATTTTTCACTTACTATTCACATTATCGAGGCCTATTGGGCTCATTGGGCCCATCAGTATTTATTGGGCCTCGTTTTTTAAACTCTTAGATACCTCAATTAATTATTTATGATAATTTATCTTAAATTCCAGAATTTAATTCATTTTATATCGAATGAATCCGTAATTTATGTGGTAACTTTATAACACGCATAACTATGTAAATTGTCGTAAATAAGGGCTACTTACCCAATATTCCATGATAGTACGTAATTCGAGGCTGACTTGAGCTCTCGTTTGTCTCCAATTATTGAGCTACACATTTATATATATTTTGGGTCAAATTTGGTCAAATATACATTTAAATAATTTTTTCAAAAATTAAATCGATCGATTTGACGACTTACCGGCTTACCCGTAGCTTGATTGTATTGTCAATTTTTTTCTCCAATTTTTTCTCTTTTTCTTTCTTTCTTTTTTTTCCTTTCTTCCTTGGCTGAACCGGTCCAGTCCTGTTCAGCACAATTTCACTTCACTGAACCGATCCGTACCGGTTCATTCGTTCCTTTGCCGTCTGTGACATTTTTGATCGGTTCTTGGCTCCTTTCTACCACCGTTCAACTCGCTTGCGCCTGGGGAGTCTTCGTTCGGCCCAGGTTGGGCCGATCGGTGCTGGCGGCTGTCGGATTTTCTCTCTCCCTTTTCGACCCTCACCCTTTTCAATCTACCGATTCCGTGTAAGACCCGATTGTTATCGTATTTCCTTATGATTCACATATTTTATAAATATGGTTAAATGTTAATGGAATCATAAGACGAATTATTTAATCATATAAATATGAATGAAGTAGTCGAATGTACGTTAAATCCAAAAACGGACAATTAAGAAATTTCAAATTAAATTTATGAGATTTAAATTGTCTGGACAAAGATACGAATTTTAAATGAGAAATTATAGTGGGTCCAAGAAGGAAAGTCAGCCTAAATTGGTCTCGAACATGTAGAAGGGTAAAACTATCAAATGATCAAAATTCGGTATAAATTGAATGAGAAAATTTCATTAAAAATATGGATTTAAGAAATCTTGATTAATATAGCAGAAACTATTGAATTTCGAGTCCAATTTATTAAGATATGAATTTATTGGAATTAATCAAAAATTTCACATTGAAAAATTATCCCGAAAATATTGGAAAAATATACTGGAAGGACGAAATAAGACTGATAAATTTATTTATGGATTAAATGAATTTAATAGGATTTTTTTAGATATTTTGGGATTTTTGGTAATATTTTATTGATTAAAATAATAAAAAATAATTTATAAAAAAAAGGAAACTGAAAAACGCGAGAGAGAGAAAACAAAAGGGAAAGAAACGAAACGAAGGCCGACGAAGATTGATCCTCTGCCCGTCGACCTTCGGTGACCAGGAAGCTAAGTGACTACCACAAAATGAAGCCGACCCTCGCACGACTCTCCAGGCACCTGTACGACCGCCAACGGCGCCGAAATTCGACGGATTGAGGGAGAGAAGGTCGAGAGGGAGAAAAGAGAAATCGATGGCCACCGGCATTGATTCGGCCAAACCCAACCCCAGTCGAACACTCCCCCAGTGCAGGCGCATCGATTGGCACAAGAAACGAGCCAAGAACTGATCGTAATTGCCGTGAACAATGACGGGGAAGCCTGAACTGATACGGACCAGTTCAGTAAGAAGAGAATCGGGCTGAACCGATCGATCTAAACTAGGCTGAACCGAACCGAACCTGTTCAACCAAGAAGGAGAGGAAAAAAGGAGAAAAAAAAAGAAAAAGAGAAAAAGGAAAAAAAAAGGGAAGATTTTTGGGGATACATCGAACTTCGGGTAAGTCAGTAAGAGGTCAAAAGTGACCAATTTGATTTTCAAAAAATTTATTTAAATTATATTTGATCGAAAATTTAACAAAAATTAAATATAAAATTGTATAGTTCGACGATAAATTTTGAACCTGAGCCGATCAAACTTCGAATTACGCACCATTGCATAATCTCAGGTAAGTAAAGCTCATTTACGATAATTTATGTAATTATCACGTATTAAAGATTTATTTTACGAATTACGGATTAAATTCTGCATTTAGTGGATTATATCAGGATTTTTAATTAAATTGTCGTAAATGATATACGCCTAGTGTTGTAGATTCGATCAGTAAGAGTGAAATATTGATAAGTATATTAGAATTGACCCAATGATGTGGTTATATGCAGCTCAGTAGACTTGGTTTGGAGCGAATTGGACTGAGAGACTTGGTACGATCGAGACAGGATAAACTCGCATGTGATTCCAAGTAAGGGAATTTACGGACTGCTAGAGGTAGCTTTACGTAATTTCAACTTCATTTGCAGTCTCTTAAATTGTCTGAAGGGTCTAGATTTCAAATAAAATTTTTAGTGCTCGGATGGGCAAATGACCAAAATACCCTTGTGAAGGGTAAAATTTCCAAAATTAGGAAAAGTTAGGAGAAGCAAGAACAAGAGGTTCTTGCTTTTTTTGAGGTGGTTTGACACATGCATGGGTAGGCTGGCTAACTTTTAAATAAAATGCACAGCATTGCATAATTTTAATCAATGTTGATTTTCTTTGAAATTGATTTGAGCAATATAGCCGTCTACGTGATTTTATGAATATGTGACGTGCTAGAGCTCTGCTCGCATGAGTTTTAATTTGTGTGATGCATGCATGCACTAGAGTTTTACATGCATTGGTGTTGGAGTCTAACTCGTAATAGATTTTCACATGATTTTCGTGACAGGGTGCTGGAGTTTAACTCGCACCAGGTTTTCACATGATTTTTATGATAGGGTAAAATAGTCTTTTACCAATCTCAGGTCATTAAAATTTTTAATCCATTTTTATGACCTTTATACATTTTCAGTGTATATAAAAGCTATTAAAAATACGCGTAGCTACGTCTAGCTACTCGCAAAATTCCATTACCTCACTTTACTCTGTACAATATGACTTTTTCCAACAATGTCGCGTCACATAGTCCGATCTACTCCCAATCAAATCTCCAGAGCTGCGTATAATTATTTATCGGTTCAGAAATTATACAATTAACTATATTTCATAATTTTTGAGCTTAATTTAAAGTATTTGGCCCATTTACAATTTTAGGCCTGATTGCACATTAATGGGCCTTAGTCAACCTTAAGCTCATTTTCCACTTTTAATTCACATCATCGAGGCCTATTGGGCTCATTAGGCCCACCAACAATATATTGCGTCTCTTTCTAAACTCTTGGATAGCTCAAATAATTATTTACGACAATTTATCTCCAATTTCAAAATATAATTCATTTTATGCGAAATTAAATTCACAATTTATACGGTAAATTTTTAACACGCATGACAATGCAAATTGCGTAAATAAGGGTTACTTAACCAAGATTTTGTAATAGTACGTAAATCGAGGCTGAATTGAGCTCTCGTTTGTCGCCAATTATCGAGCTACACATTTATATATTTTTCGGATCAAATTCGGTCAAATATATATTTAAATAATTATTTTGAAAATTAAATCGGTCCATTTGACCATTTACCGGCTTACCTGTAGCTCTACTGCATCGTCGAATTTTTCTCCAAATTTTCCTCTCTTTTTTTCTTTTTCCTTTTTCTTTTTTCTTTTCTTTCTTCCCTGGCTGAACCGGCTCGGTCCAGTTAAGCCCAGTTCAGTCCGGTTCGTTTCTCTCCTCAACCGTTTGGAGCCTTGCCGACCAATTCTTGGTCTGCTTCCTTCTCCGGTAGGTCTGCGGGGTCGTCCAGTGCACGGATCTAGTGTCGGTTTCACCAAGACTGGTCGAAAAGTGGCCAGTCCGGCCTCTTTTCCCTTCGGCCTCGCTACAAATTTTCTTATCTTCACTGTTGATGGTGTTTTTGGCCATTTCACCAACCGATTCACCCACTAGTCGGTTCGTCTACGCATGGGCACCTTCGACTGGTGGTGGTCGGGGCTAATCGGCGTCGGTGATCGCCGAATCTCCCTTTTCTTCTCTCGATTTCTCTCTCTTCTCTTGTCGTCGATCTTCGTTCCTCGCCCCTCATCGTTGCTGGTAGTCACTCAGCTCCCTCGTCAGCGTCCTCGCTGGACTCTCCTCTTGCAGGCAGCCTTCTCCGTTTGTCGGAGGAGAAAGCTGAAGCCTTCACGATTTTGGGGTCGCACGACTGTCACGCGATTCTAATTCCTCTTTTTTTATTATTATTTCTTATTTAATATTTATTATTATTTAATTAGAATAAAATATATTATTTTTGTCAAAATATTCCAAAAATTTATATTTATGCATTTAACCAATTAATTGAATTTATCTGTGTTATTTTATCTTTTCGGTATATTTTTCTAATATTTTCGAGATAATTTCCTGACGTGAAAATTTTGGTTTATTCCAATAAATTCATATCTTAATCAATTTAACCTGAAATTTAATTATTTTTCTTTTATTGATCAAGATTCCCTGAATCATGTTTACAATGTCAATTTCTTACTGAATTGACACCAAATTTTTGGTCTTTTGACCGTTTTACCTTCAATGTGTTCGGGACCAAATCAACACAGCTTCCCTTCACGAACCCTTTCTCATTTTGTGTTTTAAATTCTTATCTCCAATCTGAATGGTCTAAATCCCATTCGTTTGATATGTGGTCATTCCAATCTCCATTTGATCTTTAAATGCATTCAAAAATTTTTATTCATTCCATTTGCATCTTTCATTCACGTAAAACTCTTCTTATGATTCAATTTACATATAGCCATGTTTACATCACATGAATCATAAGGGAATATGATAAAAATTCGGGTCTTACATAATATCCCCCACTTAAGAAATTTGGTCCTCCAAATTAGAACAAAGTCAAATGGGTCCATAAACAACTCCGGGTACGTTTATCGTATCATACTCTTTAATTCTCGTGTGCCTTTTTTCGGAGTGTAATACTACCAAAGAACTTTGACTAGGGAGATCATCTTAGACCTCAACACTTTCTCCTTCCATCTGATAACCGAATCGACTTTTCAACATACGACCTACTCTTTTTGAGCTTCAATGGTCTCCGTCTCTTGTCAGCATAGCTTTTTTGTCTGCTCCGAGGTTTTCTTAATCTCTCACACATCAAATGAACAGCCTTAGAGGATTGTCTTACCAAATTGGGGGTAATTATCTATCAGTCAGCCACTTCTTCCCATCCAATCGAGGAATAACCCCTACGACCATACAATGTGTCATATAATGTCATCCCGATACTCAAGTGAAAACTATCGTTGTAGGAGATTTAGCAAATGAAAAGTGATCATTCCAAGAGCTTCTAACATTAATTGCATACACTCTCTACATATCCTCTAGAACCTGTACAGTCCTTTCTGATTGACCATCTGTCTGAGGATGGAAAGCTGTGCTAACACTCAATCGGGTTTCCATAGTTCCTGAAAAATGTTCCTAAAAGTGGGAAGTGAAGCGGAATCCCTATCTGGTATCATGCTCCCTGGAACGCTACATAATGTTCCACAATCTTCCTTACCCATAAATCTGCCCACGCACTTAGAGTATCTACAGATTTCATAACCAAAAGGTGGGTAGACCTAGTCAATCTATCGACCATTACCTAAATAGCCTTGTGATTCCTACGGGTCCTTTGTAACCTATTACGAAATCCACGGTAACTTACTCCTTTTTCCTTGTCGATATAGGTAGAGGCTGTAATAACCCTGCAGACTTTTGGTACTCTGCTTTACTCTGCTGACATACGAGACACTTCACTAAAACTCTACGATGTCTCTATCATGCTCGACCACCAATACTCTTTTAGAAGATTCTTATATATATATTATTACTCCCCAGATGCACTGCATAGCCCGAAGAGTGAGCTTCTGGCAATAACAATCTCAACAATTGTGGTCCTTGGGAGCCCTTATTCTGCCTCTGAACCTTAGTATATCATCATCACTCACTGTTAACCTTATCACTGTACCCATCTAAATCTGACTCACACTATCGACACCTTGCTGATCATCACGCTAGGCCTGTCGAATCTAATCAACCAAATCCGGTTCTAATCTCAGGCTAGCAGTTACATAATCACTTTCAGCATCAGAAGGGATCACATCAATATTGAGGCTCACAAACTGCTCTAACAACTTACGCTTCCTGATCATCAGAAGTGATACCATTCCAAGGCTCTTTCTACTTAAGGCATCAGCCATTACATTAGCCTTATCCGGTTGGTATAATATTTCACAATCATAATCCCTTAGAAGCTTTAACCCTCCTTGTTATCTCATATTTCACTGTTTCTTTGAAAACAGATATTTAGGGCCTTTATGATCAGTGCATACCTAAAATTTCTCACTGTACAAGTGGTGGCGCCATACCTTTAGTGCAAACACTACAGCTACCAACTCTAAATCATGGGTTAAATAGTTTCGCTCGTGGTCCATGAGTTGTTTGGATCCATAAGCAACTATCTTCCCAATTTGCATCAATACACAGCCTAATCCTTGTTTTTAGGCATCCATATTCAGTTAGTGATAATCAGCCTTTGGCCTAAGGTTATAGGCTTCCATATTTCACTGACTTACATGCAAATGAAGGCGACATGAAAAAATGTGTGGCACCAGGATCAATCAAAATCATTGCTTCTTTATTCATAATCAGGGTGGTACCTTCCACCACATCAGATGAAATATCAGTAGTGTCCTGGTCTAAGGCATACAGTCGCCCTCGTCCAACGGCCTTTTTTTCGTGGTAACTACCACATATCCAACACAACTCAGTAACAGGTCGGGGTTCTCTATTTACAATACCCCTCGTAATTGCTGAAACTGGATACACTGGGGCTTATCAATCATCTTACCCCATGACTCATCAACTCTAATCTCTTACCAAACTGCCTCTTTCCTGCTCTGACATCTCTGTCATACATTATTCTCTTTCTGCCTCTATTACGGCTTGTAATACCTTTCCCAATCTCAGAGGCATGCAACTCATAATTTTTTTCATAAAACCATGGTCTACGCACTGCCTCATCGTAGGTAGTGATATCTAACTGGGCTAATCAGACTCTAATAGACAATCTGAGTCATTCCATGAAATTTTAGGCTTTTTGACTCTCACTGCTCATAGGATCGGGTCGTACCTACCCAGGGATGTAAACTGAGTTTCTTACTCGTCAATCAACCAGTTCCTCTAGGTCAGGGTAAAGAACTTTATCTGTAATTTCCTTTAAATAGTGTTTGGGAAATTCTGTCACCGAAGTACATCCAGAATTATTTCTCATGTTAGCTCTGGATTTTAACTCTTAAGATAGGTCGAGCAGACTTCCACTAATGCTCCGCCTCACTCTCAAACATGATTACATCAAAAGGCCACTTTCTCAGTAAATCTAAGGCATCAGTGTAGGTTGTGCCCTACCTATTCTCAACTCTCTACATAGACTGCGTAACCAACTCTAAAATATTCTCCCCACTCTGCTCCAACCTCACGAAACACGTCTCAATATTGTCCAGCCTCACTGTCGAACTTTGTGGGGCATGATCAACATTAGCCTCCACCTCAATCTCATCTTGAGTCTCATATGGCGACTCATTACGACTCTCAGGCCTAACTCTACGGCCTTGAGCATGTGTACTCTCGCCCCTATACTATAGCAGATATCAATTATAATAATTAGATTCTTGCATTCAAAACCAAATTCTTAGCTGCAATTCCATCTTGATATACACAATTGTATATAAACAATGCACAATACATGGGGATGTAAACTTCCTTACCGCTAACACCGACTCATATCAGGCCAACTTAGCTCTGATACCACCTCTGTCACGACCCAAATTGCCTAAAAACCACTACAAATTTCTTTCATTTTTTGTTTATTCTTTAATACATACCTTTCTCTCATCGTGACCATCCTACCAAAAGTTGGGCTATGATTCGGTGTTAGTTCCCCCAACTATTTACCATTCCATTTCCATATTCACATTCACATATCAGGATTTACTATCCTTCAACATTAACTAACTACATATACAATGGTATTTACATAACTCTAAATCCCCAACATCATCTCTGTTTACAGTACTGTGCATTTACATATTCAGATACAAAACTATACAAATGTGTATACCTGAATCTCGATGGGACACAGCGGATACCAAAGATGCAAGTCCTCAACCATACTCAAACTATTAAAAGTACTCTGTAGAGGAGGAAAATAAGGGGGTGAGCAACCACACGCTCAGTAAGGCAATTATGCAAGCAAGTAGATACCTACGCTATCTACATGATCATAATGCCATGCCCTTAAATCCATTTCTTTTCATTCAAATCTCATGCACGAAATCATGCATACATCGATGCCATAATTTATAAGAACTATTCGTGCTTATAGAAATCATGCAATTCATGCATCAATGGCATTTCATGTAAAATCATAATTCGCATGAATTAAATCAAGATCATGCATTATTTCATGCCATGTAAAAAAATCATGAGAGAATTCTTTTCATGAATTTGTAATTAAAGTATGGAAAACCACTCATGCTACTGCATTTAAATCACATCATTAAAGCTAGTATAAAATAACCCCTTAGGGTCAATCATCTCATAAATCTATCTCAAACTCATTATAAAATTTGTTATAAAATTCTGTTATAAAATCACCCTTCTTTCAGGGTCACATATTATAAAATCCTCTGAAAAATCTATCATCACCGTAGAAAATCACATCTCATTTAAAAACATAAATCGAGACATTACCCCTCCTTCAGGTCTACCCTGGTCTATTCAGACCGTATGATATCATTTGAGGCATGTAGGTTACTGTATGAAAAATTGAGGACTATAGCCATACTATGTCCTTGTGATCCAAGGCTACATGGATCCCGGTGTGCGGGGTATCACAACTGCAACGGAGGTGGGGTCAAATCCTACTCGTCAGAATATCAAGTCACATAGATAGTCATCAAGCGGTACAACGTACTTCGTGGACCCATATCATAGTCTGGGGGTGCCTACCGTAGGTCTTATCTACCCCATACTATGTCGATAACTAACTCATGTCTCAAGGTACATGTGCGAGCATATTATCTCTCTGTGACACATAATCTACAAGAGGCTCTATTATGGCTCTATGCATATTGATGATATCTGAAAACCTCTGCAAGCGAAGCTCTAGCAAGGTTTCATAAAAATCAGTAAAATTTACGTACGAGCAGTACTCCAGTACGACTTCAAAAGAGTTATAAATCCATATAAAATCATGTGCGAGCAAGCTCCAACACAGTTTATGCATAAAATCCATTAAAGCCTCATGCGAGCAATGCTCCAGCATGAATGAATGCTCAAGTAAATCAAAACTTCGTTTGAACAACGCTCCAGCACGGTTTTATGCATAAATAAATCAAATCTCGTGCGAGTTACACTCCAGCACGACTTTTATACAATTACATCAATTAAATCATGTACGAGCAAGGCTTCAGTACGACTTTTACGCAATTATCATATCAAAACAGGATCCGAGCTAAGCTCCAACACCTCTCATGCATGTCAAATCATTAAAACTAGTGTGAGCAATTGCTCCAGCACTTTTGTATGTATATCAAGTCAAAACAGGGTGCGATCTAGGCTCCAGCACCTCTCATGCATTTCACAATAATAAAAATCAGTGCGAGCAACCGCTCTAGCACATTTTATGCTTATGATGTCACACCAATTTGTGCGACCAACTGCTCCAACACATTTTATGCACACTCACAAACTTAGATATAGTGTGAGCAAGGCTCCAACACCATCTGTTTCCATATAAACTTGATAGTTGGCCCATTTTCCAAAGAAAATTCATTTAAATCTAAATAACACTTACGTAGTGTTATCTTGTGAAATTTATGCAAATACTAGCCAATCTACCAATTTGCTTTCCTAAAAGTCACAAAAATTCCTCAAATTATGCATTTCATGCAAGTCATGCTTTCACCATTCTTAGGTGAATTTCCCTCAGTAGGGGTAAAATAGTCTTTTATCCATCTCGGGTCATTAAAATTTTAATCCATTTCTATGACCCTTACACGTTTTCAGTGTATACAAAAGCTATTAAAAATACGCGTAGCTACCTCTAGCTACTAGCAAAATTCCCTTACCTAACTTTACTCTGTACAGTCTGACTTTTTCCAACAATGTCGCAAGACGCAGTCCGATCTGCTCCCAATCAAATCTTCGGAGCTACGTATAATTATTTATCAGGTCAAAAATCATACAATTAACGGTATTGCATAATTTCTGAGTTTAATTCAAAGTATTCGGCCCGTTTATAATTTTGGGCCCGATTACACCTTAATGGGCCTTAATCGGCCTTAAGCCCATTTTCACTTACTACTCACATCATCGAGATCTATTGGGCTTATTGGGCCCACTAACAATTTATTGGGTATCGTTATAAACTCTTGGATAGCTCAAATAATTATTTATGACAATTTATCTCTAATTCCAAAATATAATTCATTTTATACGGAATTAAATTCGTAATTTATGCTGTAAATTTTTAATACGCATGACAATGCAAATTGTCGTAAATAAGGGTTACTTACCTGAGATTTTGTGGTAGTACGCAAATCGAGGCTGACTCAGCTCTCGTTTGCCACCAATTATCGAGCACACATTTATATATTTTTTTGGGTCAAATTCGATCAAATATATATTTAAATAATTATTCCAAAAATTAAATCTGTCCATTTGACCACTTACCGACTTACCCGTAGCTCGACTGCATCATCAGATTTTTCCCTAGTTTTTTCTTTTTTTCTTTTTCCTTTCTCTTTTCTTTCTTCCCTGGCTGAATTGGCCCGGTTCGATTCAGCCCGGTTCAGTCCGATTCAATTATCTTCTTTGTCGTTTGGAGCTTCATCATCGATTCTTTGCCTGCTTTCTCCTCCGACAAGTCCACGGGGTCATCCAGTGCATGAATCTAGTGTCGATTTCACCCAAAATGGTCGAAAAGTAGCCGGTCCGGCCTCTTTTCCCTTCGGCCTCACTATCAATTTTCTTCTTTTAGCCATTTACAGTGTTTTCGATGTCAGACCCAGATTGTAGGTTGTACCTTATGATTCCTATATGTATGAACACTCTGTTATTATAGTTGAATCATAAGAAGAGTATTTACTAGACTTAAAGTGTTAGTGAAATGATTTAACACGCAAAAGCTACATAAAAAGCCTAATGTGAACTATAAGTGTCACAGGCTAAACCGAGTAAATCTAAATCATTCTGACTAAAAATAAGAACTTAAAATGAGAAAGTATAGAGAGCTCATGAAGGAAAGTCGGCTTGATTTAGTCCCGAACATAGAAAACGAGAGTAAAAGCTAAAAAGGGTAAAATTGACCTTTTTGGCGAGATAAGCTGTTTCGGGTGAAATTATCTATCGAGAACGGTTGAAACATAAAGACGAGAGTGTAAGACATAAGATATGACACTTTCAAAATTTTGAAAAAAAGTCAACTTGGTCAATGGTTAAGGAAAAAGTCAACTATAGTTAAGAAAGTGGACTTTTACCATAGTTGACTAATCATGGTTAAAAATTAACCTAAGTGTGGAGAAAAATTTGGAGAAAAATATTCTTGGCTAGAATACAAGATAATCATCCCTGGAAGTAAGGAAAATTTATTCGGAAGGATTTCAGATTAAATTTAATGGTTAAAAACGTAATGGGCCTAAGGTGAAAATTTTAAAGCCCATTAAGGTATACTAAACGTATATCGAAATTCTTAGGTCCTTTAGACTGAATTGTTGGACCAATTGATTGGCCAAATATTGAGACAATTAAAGGCCCAAGACATAGTAAAAATTTCAGCCCGAAAGCCCATTAAGAAAGCCCAAATCGAGAAGCCCAAATGGAAAGCCCATGAGATAAATATCTAACCATAGTTAAAGCTAACCATGACTCATAAGGTGACTCATTAGGTGACTCATGGCTAAGGCTTGGAAAGTCAAGCTTAATGGCTGGAAAGTAAAGCTTAATGGCTAAGTAAGTGGCTTATAAATTTAGCCACACCATTGTGATCTTCATCACACCAAATTCGGCTAGAAGAAGAAACCATTGAAACATATTATCCAAGCTTTCTCTCACTAGAAATCACTAGGAATTAGGCATAATTGGAACTTGCATCCTGCATGGAAGTTGTTCCAAATTGAAAGGAGAGTGACATATGTTGGAATTGTCTATCAAGGAGCCATAGAGTGCAAATCGAGAGCCTTCAAAGATTCGGCCAAAGGGTGAACACAACAATTGGTATATTTTCTAGTTTTCAATTTCATATATGTTAATGTATGAATGATTTTAAGTTTATTGATATATGTTTTAAGCATTGAAACATATTAAATCACTATGATGTTGGTTAGGCCGAGAGTGAGTAGTGAGACATTGATTTATGTCCATATGATTTTAAGGCATAAATGGATTAATGTACATGTGTTAATATTACATGTGTTAATAATTATGGTGTAATTAGAATTAATCAAATTGATTAATAAATACATGTAATTAGTTGGCAATCAAGGTGTTTGATAAAATGTCTAAATGAACTATATGATGGTTAAGAATGTTGCCAATCAAGTGTTTGTGAAAATGCCTAAGTGAATTGGCTAAGAAATAGGCATGGATGGCATGCCATGGCATAATCGATGGCATGGATAGCTCTCGGCCATGGCATGTGGCCGAGAGGCCCAATGGGCCAAGCCCAAATATTTTAGGCCCAATATGATGTAATGGGTCTAGGATAAGCCCAATAAGAGTTGGTAGGCCCCACAAGCCCAATAGGCCTAAAGAAAATGAATAGTAAAATGAAAATGGGCTTAAGGCATAGTTAGGCCCATTAAGGATTATTAAGGCCCATTAAGGGAAATAGACTGTATTTAATGTGAAATACAATAGAAAAAGTGTAATTAACCTGATAAATGGTTATATGCAGCTCCAGAGAGTATTGGAGAAACAAATCGGACTGCTGAAACGAGCAGCGCAGAGAAAATGAAATTTCTCGAGTGATTGCAGGTAAGGGACTTTTGTGAGTAGTTAGAGATACCTGCAAGTATTTTCATCTGCTTTTACATTCACTTAAAAACTCTGAGGGTCAGAGAAAGTGAATAATAATTATTGCGACCCGATAGTGGTAAATTATGATTTTGCCCCTAGTTAGTCAAAAAGTTAACTTTTGTGAAAAGTTGTAAAAAGTTGTAAAAAGCATGGAAACCACTATTTTGAGTGTTTAACTGCTGTTTAGCAGGAGAATAAATAGATGGGCTAATAATTTTAAGGTTGATGTGAATTAAGCACACTTTATAGTGCTGATTTTGATGTTTTGTAAATCATCCCTGTTTAAAGAGCCATCTATCATATTTTGTGAGAATGAATCGTGCTAGAGCACAACTCGCACTGGATTTCATATATTTTCCACATACATTAGTTCTGGATTTTGATTCGCACTAGATTTTCATGACATGCATGATAAAGTACTGGAGTTATTACTCGTACTCAGTTTTATATGATATATGCATGACAGAGTGCTGAAGCGATTAGCTCGTACTCAAGTTTTTCATGAGATACATGACAGAGTGCTGGAGCGTTACTCGTTCTCGATTCTTCATGATTTATACATAACATAGTACTGGAGCTATTGCTCGTACTTGAATTGATGATATTGTGCATAGCATGGTACTGGAGCTATTGCTCATACTTGATTTAATACATGAACTATGCATTGACCTAGTTGCTAGAGGTTTACTCGCACTAGAGTTGAGTTTGTGATGTGAAACAGTGTTTGAACGGAGTGTCGACTGTGAGTCGCACTTAAAGGCGTGCACTGTATGTGATATATAATACATGTTACAAACCCATGCCCGCATCCTTGTGTGACTGAGTGTCACATTATGTGAGAGGATAGCCGCATGAGGGATTAGAGATGTGGTATGATATTCCATGGTTTAAGGGCTTAGACCTATGGCAGGCACCCCGACTGTGATGTAGGGTCCACCGGTGTACTTTGTACTGTGCCTGGGGCATGGTAGTACACTGTACCGTGTGTTGTTGTGGAGTTGAGAAGGATATAGCTGACGGTTGTGATGAACTGACCCCCCTCCCGTTGCAGCAGTGATGCCCTGCACACCGAGTACTGTGTTGCTTGGGATCACATGTCGGATATGATCATAGTCCAGGATACTATTTGCATTTCACCACAGAGTCTCTGTCATGACCCAAATTACCTAAAAATCAGAGTAAAATTTTCACTTTTTCGTTTATTATTTAATTCTTACCTTTCTCTCATCGTGACCATTCTACAAACAATTGGGCTATAATTCGGTGTTAGTCACCTCACACTATTTACCATTTCATTTTCATATTCACATTCATATATCATAGTTTACTATTCTTTGACTTTAAATAAATACATACCCAATGGTTTTTATAACTCTACATCCCTGACATCAATATCCGTTTACAGTACTGTGCATTATATATTTAGATACAAAATCATACAAACGTGTATACCTATCTCTTGATGGGAAGCAGCGGATACCAAGCATGCAAGTCCTCAGCCACTCAATAACTATTACGAGTGCTCTGAAAAGATGGGAAAATAAGAGGGGTGAGCAAACCACACACTCAGTAAGGCAATTATGCAAGTAAGTAGATAGCTCCACTATCTATATGCTCATAATGCCATGCCCTTAAATCCATTTCTTTTCATTAAAATCATCAAGCACAAAGTCATGCAAACATCAATGACTTAGTTTATCAAAAGTATTCGTGCATATATAAATCATGTAATTCATGCATTCAAAGTATTTTATTTGACATCATTAAATCATACTTAGCATGAACTAAAACAAGATCATGCATTCTTTCATGTCATGTAAGACAAATCATGGATTTCAAATGAAAGCATGGAAAACATCATCATGCTACTGCATTTAAATCAATTCATTAAAATCATCAAGTAAAAACTAACCCTTTCGGGTCAATCATCTCATAAAACAATTCAATAAAGTTCATTATAAAACTTCAGTTATAAAACCACCCTTCTTTCAGGGTTACAAATCATAAATCATGAAATCATAAAATCATCAAATCGGGGGCCTGACCCCTCCTTCGGGTCTACCCTGGTCTAATAGACCATAAGTTATATCATGTGAGACAATCAGGTAATTATCAGTAACATCGAGGACTATGGCCATATCCTAGTGATCCCTGGCAACACGGTACCTAGTGTGTGGGGTATTACACCTGAAACGGGAGGTGGGTCGTCCTACCCTCCAGAATAGCATAACACCAGGATTGCGAGGGCAAGGCTTGCTGCCTCGTGGCTAATGCCACTCCACTCCAACAATCCCCACGGTACAGCATATTTCGCGTGACATACACCGTACAACGTACTCCATGAACCCAAGCTCAATCAGGGGTGCCTACAATAGGTCTTATCCACCCATATCATCTCTGTCTCAGAATGCACGTGTGAGCATATCATCTCACTGTGACACACAGTCTACAGGGGCCTTCAACACGGCTATAGGCATGTAATATAAATCCCTATGCGAGCGAGGCTCAAGCACGACTCCATGCACATTCATGATATCAGAAAACCTCGTGCGAGCGAAGCTCTAGCACGGTTTCATAAAAATTAGTAAAATCTGCATACGAGCAGCGCTCCAGTACGACTTAAACTGATTATAATTTCAAGTAAAATCTACGTACGAGCAATGCTCTAGTACGGATATGTATATAAAACTCAGTGAAAACCTCGTACGAGAAAAACTCCAGTACGACATTCAAATGAATTATGAAAACAATGTAAAACTTTGTGCGAGCAATGCTCCAGCACAAATGAATGCTTAAGTAAATCAAATCTCGTGCGAGTTATACTCCAGCATGGCTTTATGCATAATTAAATCAAATCTCGTGCGAGTTACACTCCAGCACGGCTTTTATGCAGTTATTATATCAAAAATGGATGCGAACTAGGCTCCAGCACCTCTCATGCACGTCAATCATAAAATCTAGTGCGAGCAATCGCTCCAGCACCATTTTATGCATACCACGTCAAAACAAATCAAAACATGTCAAAACATGTCAAAATAGAGTGCGAGCTAGGCTCCAGTAGCTCTCATGCATTTCATAGGAATAAAAATCAGTGCGAGCAATCGCTCTTGCACATGTCATGCATATGATGTCACAAGTCCGTGCGAGCAACTGCTCAAGCACATTTATGCACATTCACAAATGCAGATATAGTGCGAACTACGTGTCGGCACTATCTATTTCCATATAAACTTGATAGTTGGCCGTTTTCTAAAGAAATTTCCATTTAAATATTAATAACACCTACGTAGTGTTATTTTGGGAAACTTATGCAATTATTGTCCAATCTATCGATTTACTTTGATTAAAACCAAGAAAATTCCTTAATCATAAAAATCCTTAAATCATGCATTTCATGCATATCATGCTTTCACCATCCTTAGGTGAACTTCCCTCAATAGGGGTAAATTAGTCTTTTCACCTATTTCGATCCTTAAAATCTTTAAACCATTTTCAGGACCTTTATACATAATCAAGGCATACATACATATTAAGTGTACAGAAAAACTATTAAAATACGCGTAGCTACCTCTAGCTACTCACATAATTCCCTTACCTCATTTTTTCTGTACAGTCTGACCTTTCCACTGATGACTCGCCACGCAGTCTGATTTGCTCCGAATCCAATCTCCGGAACTGCAGATACACATTCATCAGGTCAAATACAATACAATTTATTGTATTTCATATTTTTCTGGGCTTAATTTAAATCATTGGGCCCGTTTACCCATATTGGGCCCGATTGCACCATAATGGGCCTTAATCGACCTTAAGCCCGTTTACTACACTTTATCGAGGCCTATTGGGCTCATTGGGCTCATCTGTAATTTATTTAGCCTCGTTCTAAATTCTCAGATATCTCAATTTAATATTTACGACAATTTATCCAATTTTCCAGAATTTAATTCATTTATGCGAAAATTAAATCCGTAATTTATGTGTTAATTATCAATCACGCATAACGATGCAAAATTGTCGTAAATAAGGGTTACTTACCCGTTATTCCATGATCGTACACAAATCGAGGCTGTCTCGAGCTCTCGGTTGATGCCAATTGTCGAGCTACACAATTAGATATATTTTTGAGTAAACTTTTATTCGATTATGTATCAAATTAAATATTTCAAAAATTAAATCGGTCAATTCGACCGCTTATCGACTTACCCGAAGCTCGATTGCATCACTAGAATTTTCCCAAAATTTTCCTCTTTTTTTTCCCTTTTTCTTCCTTTTTTCCCTCTCTTTTTGTCTAAACCGGTCCGGTCCGGTTTAACCCGATTCGGACCGCCGGTTCGGTCTGGTTCGGTTCGATCGGTTCAATTCGGTTCGGCCGGTTCAGTCATCCTCTGGTTGTTTCGGCGCCGTCCGGCCGCTTCCCGGCGTGATTCGACCAACGTTCGGCTCGGCTGCACCTGGGCATCCAAAATCAGCCTCGGTTGGAGTCAAAATGGCGCCGATCGTCGCCAATCGGGGCTCCTCTTCCGCGGCTTCTCCCCCCATTTCTGGCGTTTTTCGACGTGATCCACGGCGAGTCTTGGCCACTGGCGAGTCGCCCGAGGTCGGGCTGTCTTCACCGACCCTCGCCGACCCATGAGCCTCGCCGGTGGTCATCAGATCGGACGATCTCCTCGGGTTCGCCTTTCGCCTTTTGCTTTTCCATTTTCGCGTTTCTGTCCAGATTCCTTTTCTGTTTCATTTTTCATTTTTTTTTACATTTGTTTTATTATTTTATTTTTAATATTATTTTATTTTTAATAATATTTTAATCATTTAAAATATTATTAAAAATCCAAAATATCTAAAAAAAATTACTATTTTATTCATTTAATATGTAAATGAATTTTTCAGTCCGATTTTACCTTTTCGGTATATTTTTCGATTATTTTCGGGATCGTTTTCCGATACGAAAATTTCGGTTTATTCCAATAAATTCATATCTTGATCAATTTAACCCGAAATTTAATTATTTCTTCGTTATTGATCAAGATTTCTCAATCCCATATTTTTAATTAAATTTTCTTATCCCTATTAATTTTGAATTTTGGTCTTTTGACCGTTATGCCCTTGCACGTCTTCGGGGATACCATTTTAATCCTTTTGCATTTTTTTTTGCACTCGAAAATATCAGGTCTTACAATCTCCCCCACTTAAGAAATTTGGTCCTCTAAATTAGAACCAAGTCATATAAGTCCATAAATAACTTCGGGTACATATATCGTATCATACACTGTCATCCTCAAGTGATTTTCTCTGGAGTGTAATACTACCATCATACTTGACTAGGGAGATCATCTTAAACCTCAACACTTTCTCCTTCCGTCTAATACCCGAATTGATTTTCCAATCATACGTTATACTTTCATTGAGCTAAACTATTGGAGCTCATATCCAATTACATATATCGGGTTCGGATAATATTTCCGAAACATCAAAAGATAGGACACATTGTGGATGCCTGTTAATTCAAGTGGTAACGTCAACTTACAGGTCTTACCTTCCACTTCGTCCTATATCTCTATCTGAATCTTGTTACGTCCTTATACTCCTAGGACAAGTAACTATCAACAATACTAATTCACCATCGGTGAATTCCAATGATTTCGGTCCCTTGTCAGCATAGTTTTTTCTATCTGCTCTGAGGTGTTCTTAATCTCTCATAAATCAACTGAACATCCCCAGAGGTTAATCTTACCAATTAGGGAACAATTTTCTATCTGTCACCCACTTCTTCTCCAAGTCGGGAACAACTCCCTATGGCTATACTAAGCCTCATATCATGTTATCCCGATACTCAAGTGACAACTGTCATTATTGGCGAATTTGATTAGTAACAAACTGATCATCCCAAAAGCTTATCAAATCAATGGCACACGCTCTCATCACATCCTCCAGAAACTGTACAGTCCTCTCTGACCGACTATCTGTCTGAGGGTGGAAGCTGTGCTAACACTCAATCGGATTCCCATAGCTTCCTGAAAAACATTCCCAGAAGTGGGAAGTGAAGCGGGAATCCCTATCTGATATCATGCTCCCTGGAACGCTACATATTGTTCCACAATTTTCCATACACATAAATTCGCCTACACACTCAGAGTATCTAAGGATTTCCATAGCCAGAAGGTGGGTACACTTAGTCAATCTATCGACTATCACCCAAATAGCCTCGTGATTCATTCAAGTCCTCTGTAACCCATCACGCAATTCATGGTAACTTGTTCCCATTTCCAGTCACTATAGGTAGAGACTATAATGACTCTGCATACATCTATTGCTCTACCTTACTATGTTGACATAGGAGGCACTTCTTCCACAATCTCCACAATATCACTTTTCATACCTGACCACTAATACCTTTTTCAGAGATTCAAATATATTTATTATTTCTTGGATGCACTATATATCACGAAGAGTGAGCTTCTAACAATAACACTATATCATCAACCGTAGTCCTAGGGAGTACTTATACTTTCTCTGAACCTCTGTAAGTCATCTTCACTCACTGTGAACTCTGTCACTATACCCTTTTGAATCTGACCCACACTATCGACAACATGCCGATCATCACGCTAAGCCTGGCAAATCCGATCACACAACTCCGGTTATAACCTCAGGCTAGCTGTCACAAAATCACTGTCATCATCAGAAGGGATCACAACACTGCTGAGGTTCACACTGCTCTATCAGCTCACGCTTCCTAACCATCATATGTGATACCATCCCAAGGTTATTTCTGTTCAAGGCATCAGCCATTACATTAGTCTTTCCTGGGTGGTATAATGTTCACAATCATAATCCTTAGAAGCTCTAACTCTCTTGGTTATCTCATATTCTACTCTTTCTGTAAAAACAGATACTCGGGGCTTCTATGATCAGTGCATACCCGAAATGTCTCACCGTATAAGTGGTGGCGCCATACTTCCAGTGTAATCACTACGGCTGCCAACTCTAAATCATGGGTCGGATAGTTTTTGTCAAGATCCTTGAACAATTTGGATCCATAAACGACTATCTTTCCATTTTACATCAATACACAACCAAATCCTCATACACTGAGAAACCTCTTGAGCTGTTGGTTATAGTGAGAATACTTACGGTGGTCAGTTTATCACTTCAATATACCAAAACTCACCGAAGCCATTTACATACTTATCATACCACTCGTATGAAATCCTTTTTCCGAACAAATGTGTCAACTGAGCAGCCCATTTCAAGAAACTCATAACACTCGTTTGTAAGACAGTTTCCTGTTGCCACTCATACTCTTCCCTAAACTTCGAATACATCAAAATATCATCACTAAATATGACAACCAATCGGTCCAGGTCAGGCTTAAATACTTACCATAGTTGAGTTCCACTCATATTCTTGACCTATGTTCGCATAAACGTACAATGTCATTTCAAAATCGCTTCCGTTCGGGATACTAACTCACATCATTTCCTTTTTTTTTTTATTAATGGCTTTTATAAAATTTTAATTTTTAAAACTTCATGGTTAGTCAAATTCTATATTTTTCTTTATCGTACCAGCAAAGGTACCCAATTTTTAAATGTATATATACAACTGTCGATTTCAATTTATAGATTATGCGTGCGCTTATCCGCGCTGTCAAGTCTTCAGGTGGTGAATATTTTAAAATACCTTTATTAACCCTCAGACTTGACTACATACCGCATAATCCAAATTACTTTGCATATCAAGGACATCCTTACCTTGCATACGTCTCTTATTTTAACTTACAATCTCTATACCCATATTCAGTTAGTGAAAATTAGCTAACTATCATCATCTTGCTTAAGGGTACAAGCTTCACATCTTTCATTCGCTTATAAGCAATTGAAGGCGGTATAAATAAATGCGTGGCACCAGGATCAATTAAAATAATTAATTCTTTATTCTTAACCAGTGTGGTATCTTCCACCACATCCTATGAAACATTAATAGTGTCCTGGTCCAAGGTATACACTCGCCCTCGTCCAACATCTTACTTCCGTGGTAACTGCCACATATCCTACATTATTCACACTGTTATACTACTACTTACACTGCATACACTGCTCTCACTTCTACGGAGCAGGTCGGGGTCCTCAAATCATAATACCCCTCAAAATATTGAAATTAGATACACTGGGGCTTTACCAATCATGTTACCCCATGACCCTTCAGCTCTAATCCTTTACCAAATTACATTTTTCCCGTTCTGACATCTGTGTCATTTTCTATTCTCTTTTTGTCTTTATTTCGGTCCTTACTACCTTTCCCAATCTCAGAGAGGTGTAACTCATGATCTTATTCACACAACTGTAGTCTGCGTACTACCTCGGCATAAGTAGTGATATCTAACGGCCAAATCGGACTCTAATTGACAATCTGAGCCCTTCCAAGAACTTTCAAAAATCTCGACTCTCACTGTTCATCGTGTCCGAGTCACATCTGCCCAGAAATATATACTAAGTTTCATACTCACAATAAACATGTTCCTCTGGGTCAGAGTAAAGAATTTTATCTGTAATTTCCTTTAAACAATGTCCGGGATATTTTGTCACCAGAATACATCTAGAATTTGTTCTCCTGTCTATTCTGGATGTCTAATTCTTAAGATGGGTCAAGCGAACTTCCACTAATGCTCCTACTCACCCTTAAATCGCATACATACTCTGAGCAATTAGATCTCAATATATTCTCCACACTCTGCTTCAACCTCGCGAAGCGTATCTCAACACTGTCTGATCTCTCTGTCATACTCTATCCAATCTCTCTATCGAACTTTATGGGGCATGCTCAACATCAGCCTCCACGTCTATCTCATCTTGAGTCTCATGTGGCAACTCAGTACAACTCTCGGGCCTACCTCAAAGGCCTCGAGTTCGTGTACTTGCCTCTCAACCATAGCAACTATCAGTTAATGAGTCTATTCTTGCATTTAAAACAAAATCTTAGCTGCACTTCCATCTCGATATACACAATTGTATCTAAACAATGCATAGTACATGGGGATGTAATTTCTTAACTACTAACACCGACTCATATCAGGCCAACTTAGGCTCTGATACCATTTAAACCTGTCACGACCCAAATTACCTAAAAATCAGAGTAAATTTTTCACTTTTTCATTTATTATTTAATTCTTACCTTTCTCTCATCGTGACCATTCTACAAACAGTTGGGCTATGATTCGGTGTTAGTCACCTCACACTATTTACCATTCCATTTTCATATTCACATTCATATATCATAGTTTACTATTCTTTGACTTTAAATAAATACATACCCAATGGTATTTATAACTCTACATCCCCTACATCAATATCCGTTTACAGTACTGTGCATTACATATTTAGATACAAAATCATACAAACGTGTATACTTGTCTCTCGATGGGAAGCAGCGGATACCAAGCATGCAAGTCCTCAGCCGCTCAATAACTATTATGAGTGCTCTGAAAAGATGGGAAAATAAGGGGGTGAGCAAACCACACGCTTAGTAAGGCAATTATGCAAGTAAGTAGATAGCTCCACTATCTACATGCTCATAATGCCATGCCCTTAAATCCATTTCTTTTCATTAAAATCATCAAGCACAAAGTCATGCAAACATCAATGACTTAGTTTATCAAAACTGTTCGTGCATATATAAATCATGTAATTCATGCATTCAAAGCATTTTATGTGACATAATTAAATCATACTTAGCATGAATTAAAACAAGATCAGGCATTCTTTCAAGTCATGTAAGACAAATCATGGATTCCAAATGAAAGCATGGAAAACATCATCATGCTACTGCATTTAAATCAATTCATTAAAATCATCAAGTAAAAACTAACCCTTCCGGGTCAATCATCTCATAAAACAATTTAGTAAAGTTCATTATAAAACTTCGGTTATAAAACCACCCTTCTTTCAAGGTTACAAATCATAAATCACGAAATCATAAAATCATCAAGTCGGGGGCCTGACCCCTCCTTCGGGTCTACCCTGGTCTAACAGACCACAAGTTATATCATGTGAGGCAATCAGGTAATTATCAGTAACATCGAGGACTATGGCCATATCCTAGTGATCCCTGGCAACACAGTACCTAGTGTGCGGGGTATTAAACTTGAAACGGGAGGTGGGTCATCCTACCAGACAGAACAGCATAACACCAGGATTCCAAGGGCAAGGCTTGCTGCCTCGTGGCTAAGCCACTCCACTCCAACAATCCCCACGGTACAGTGTACTCCGCGTGACCTACACGGTACAACGTACTCTGTGAACCCAAGCTCAATCAGGGGTGCCTGCAATAGGTCTTATCCACCCATATCATCTCTGTCTCAGAATACACATGTGAACATATCATCTCACTGTGACACACAGTCTACAAGAGGCTCTAACACGGCTATATGCATGTAATATAAATCCCTGTGCGAGCGAGGCTCAAGCACGGCTCCATGCATATTCATGATATTAGAAAACCTCGTGCGAGCGAAGCTCTAGCACGGTTTCATAAAAATCAGTAAAATCTGCGTACGAGCAGCGCTCCAGTACGACTTAAACTGATTATAATTTTAAGTAAAATCCACGTACGAGCAATGCCCTAGTATGGATATGTATATAAAACTCAGTGAAAACCTCGTACGAGAAAAACTCCACTACGACATTCAAATGAATTATGAAAACCATGTAAAACTTTGTGCGAGCAACGCTCCAGCACAAATGAATGCTTAAGTAAATCAAATCTCGTGCGAGTTATACTCCAGCACGGCTTTATGCATAATTAAATCAAATCTCGTGCAAGTTACACTCCAGCATGGCTTTTATGCAGTTATTATATCAAAAATGGATGCGAGCTAAGCTCCAGCACCTCTCATGCACGTCAATCATAAAAACTACTGCGAGCAATCGCTCCAGCACCATTTTATGCATACCACGTCAAAACAAATCAAAACATGTCAAAACATGTCAAAACAGAGTGCGAGCTAGGCTCCAGCAGCTCTCATGCATTTCATAGGAATAAAAATCAGTGCGAGCAATCACTCTAGCACATGTCATGCATATGATGTCACAAGTCGGTGTGAGCAACTGCTCAAGCACATTTATGCACATTCACAAACGCAGATATAGTGTGAACTATGTGTCGGCACTATCTGTTTCCATATAAACTTGATAGTTGGTCGTTTTCCAAAGAAATTTCCATTTAAATATTAATAACACCTACATAGTGTTATTTTGGGAAACTTATGCAATTATTGGCTAATCTATCGATTTACTTTGATTAAAACCAAGAAAATTCCTTAATCATAAAAATCCTTAAATCATGCATTTCATGCATGTCATGCTTTCACCATCCTTAGGTGAACTTCCCTCAATAGGGGTAAATTAGTCTTTTCACCTATTTCGATCCTTAAAATCTTTAAACCATTTTCAGGACCTTTATACATAATGAAGGCATACATACATATTCAATGTACAGAAAAACTATTAAAATACGCGTAGCTACCTCTAGCTACTCACATAATTCCCTTACCTCATTTTTTCTGTACAGTCTGACCTTTCCACTGATGACTCGCCACGCAGTCCGATTTGCTTCGAATCCAATCTCCGGAACTGCGAATACACATTCATCAGGTCAAATACAATACAATTTATTGTATTTCATATTTTTCTGGGCTTAATTTAAATCATTGGGCCCGTTTACCCATATTGGGCCCGATTGTACCAAAATCGGCCTTAATCGACCTTAAGCCCATTTACTACTCTTTATCGAGGCCTATTGGGCTCATTGGGCCCATCAGTAATTTATTTAGCCTCGTTCAAAATTCTCAGATATCTCAATTTAATATTTACGACAATTTATCCAATTTTCCAGAATTTAATTCATTTATGCAAAAATTAAATCCGTAATTTATGCATTAAATATCAATCACGCATAACGATGCAAAATTATCGTAAATAAGGGTTACTTACCCGTTATTCCCTGATCGTACACAAATCGAGGCTATCTCGAGCTCTCGGTTGATGCCAATTGGTGAGCTACACAATTAGATATATTTCTGGGTAAACTTTCAGTCGATTATTTATCAAATTAAATATTTTGAAAATTAAATCGATCAATTCGACCGCTTACCGACTTACCCGAAGCTCGATTGCATCACTAGAATTTTTCCTAATTTTTCCTCTTTTACTTTTTCCCTTTTTCTTCCTTTTTTCCCTCTCTTTTTGGCTGAACCGGTCCGGTCCGGTTCAACCCGGTTTGGACCGTCGGTTCAGTCTGGTTCAGTTCGGTTCGACCGGTTCGGCCGGTGTGATTCCACCGCCGTTCGGCTCGGCTTCACCTGGGCATCCAAAATTAGGCCTCGGTTGGAGTCAAAACGGCACCAATCGCCGCCAATCGGGGCTCCTCTTCCGCGGCTTCTCCCCCCGTTTCTGGCATTTTTCGGCGTGATCCACGGCACGTCTTGGCTGCTGGCGAGTCGCCCGAGGTCGGGCTGTCTTCGCCGACCCTCGCCGGCCCCTCAGCCTCGCCGATGGTCATCGGATCGGACGATCTCCTCGGGTTCGCCTTTCGCCTTTTGCTTTTCCATTTTCGCGTTTCTGTCCAGATTCCTTTTCTGTTTCATTTTTCATTTTTTTTTACATTTGTTTTATTATTTTATTTTTAATATTATTTTATTTTTAATAATATTTTAATCAATTAAAATATTATTAAAAATCCAAAATATCTACAAAAAATTACTATTTTATTCATTTAATTTGTAAATGAATTTCTCAGTCTGATTTTACCTTTTCGGTATATTTTTCGATTATTTTCGGGATCGTTTTTCGATACGAAAATTTCGGTTTATTCCAATAAATTCATATCTTGATCAATTTAACTCGAAATTTAATTATTTCTTCGTTATTGATCAAGATTTCTCAATCCCATATTTTTAATTAAATTTTCTTGTCCCGATTAATACCGAATTTTGGTCTTTTGATCGTTATGCCCTTGCACGTGTTCGGGGATACCATTTTAATCCTTTTGCATTTTTTTTTTGCACTCGAAAATATCAGGTCTTACTGTCTCACATGATATATCACATTGATTGACTGATTTAAATTGCGGACATACCTGAGGGATGGGTCAGACTCTGATTTTGTGATGTGAATTATTTAGTGCCATATTTATTGTGATTTAAATATACATGGCATGATTTACATAAAGGCATGAATTATATAAAGATGCATTGTTTTGCACTACATGCCTATATTTGAAAGAAAGCATGATTTCTGTACATGGGATTTAATCTGTACAAGTATACATATATATATTTAAAGACATGCTTTTAAAGTGAGTAAAGGAAATAATGTTTTTAAGGCATAGCATTATTTTGAGTAGATAGTGTAGATATCTACTTGCTTGCCTGATTTCCTTACTGAGCGCGTTGTATGCTCACCCTCCTTTCTTTACATCTCTCGACAGAGCATCAGCAGTAGAGCGAGAGTTATCGAGGGATAGTGTTCCTGAGTCCACTGCTAGTTCCTATCGATCGCCAGGTATACAGACTTTGTACGGTTATATATCTAAACATAGAAACAGCACAGTGATGTATACGATATATAATGGGGAATGTATTTGTGTTAAATTTTATATAATCTCACATGTATTATAAAAGCAGTTACAGTCGGTAACAATATATTGACATCTATTTATGATAATGGATAATGTGGTAAGCAAGAATTCTGACATCAAATCACAGCCCAACCATTGAAGAGAGGAAAGGTAAGTTAAAAATGCGAAAAATTTGTAGTGATTTTGGTTAAAGTCATGGATTGAGAACGGGTCCTGATATTTGACCATTACACCGACCGATTCACCCACTAGTCAGTTCCCCTGCGCCTGGGGAACCTTTGGCTGGTAGTGGTCAGGGCTAATCGGCGCCGGTGACTGTCGAATCCCCATTTTCTTCTCTCAGTTTCTCTCCATTCTCTCGTCGCCGATCTCCGTTCCTCGCCCCTCATCGGAGCCGACAGTCCCTCAGCTCCCTCGTCAGCATCCTCATTGGGCTCTCCTCTCACCAACAGCCTTCTCCGTTCGCGGGAGGAGAAGGCTGAAGCCTTTGCTGTTTTAGGGTCGCGCGATCCGAATTGCTATCTTTTTTATTATTTATTATTTATTATTATTTAATTAGAATAAATATATTATTTTTGCCAAAATATCCTAAAAATTTATATTTTATTCATTTAACCAGTTAAATTGAATTTATCTGTCTTATTTTATCTTCTCGGTATACTTTTTCAATATTTTCAAGATAATTTCCTAAGGTGAAAATTTCTGTTTATTCCAATAAATTCATATCCTAATCAATTTAACCTGAAATTTAATTATTTCTTGTTCATTGATCAAGATTCCCTTAATGCATGTTTACATTGTCAATTTCTTACCGAATTGACACCAAATTTTAGGTCTTTTGACCATTTTACCCTTCAATGTGTTCGGGACCAAATCAACACAACTTCCCTTCACGAACCCTTTCTCATTTCGAGTTTTAAATTCTTATCTCTAATCTGAATGGTCTGAATCCCATTCGTTTAATATGTGGCCATTTCAATCTCGTTTTGATCTTTAAATGCATTCGAAATTTTTTATTCATTCCATTTGCATTTTTCATTCACGTAAAACTCTTCTTAGGATTCAATTTACATATAACCATGTTTACATCATGTGAATCATAAGGGAATATGATAGAAATTTGGGTCTTACAGATTGATCTCTAGTTGCCTCTGTTAGCAAAGATCGATCTTTTCTTAAAGGCCAGATCGATCTCTAAAGTCCTCTGCCTGGTCAAGATCGATCCCATCCTATGAGCAAGGATTAATCTCATTTCTTGAGCAGATCGATCTTTTCTTAAAGGCCAGATCGATCTCTAAAGTCCTCTGCCTGGTCAAGATCGATCCCATCCTATGAGCAAGGATTAATCTCATTTCTTGAGCAGATCGATCTCATCCAAGGAGGCAAATCGATCCCCTAGCCTACAAGTTGAATTCTGAAGGAGTTTAAACAAGGGTAGATCGATCTCTCACCCTAAGAGATAGATTTGATGAGATAAATTCGATAAAACCCGACAACTAAGTCCAGCATTTCACGAAAACAACCCATCTTCCTCCATTTTTAACAAGTGACCTAGCCTTCTCACTCTAAAATCATCACGTTCCAATCAGATTTGAGAGACGTTCCTTGAATCAAAGTGTCACGACCCAAAAATCAAAGTAAATTTTTCATTTTTCTTTCATATCTAATTCTTACCTCCCTCTCATCGTGACCATCCTACCAATAATTGGGCTATGATTCGGTGTTAGTCCCCTCACACTACTTACCATTTCATTTCCATGTTACATTTACATATTAAGATTTTTCTATCCTTTGACTTAAACTAATACATTCACAATTGGATGTACTTAACCTTACATCCCCAACATCGTATACGTTTACAGTGTTGTGTATTTACATATTTAGATACAAAACTATACAAATGTGTATACCTACCTCTCAATGGGACGCAGCGGATACCAAGAATGCAAGTCCTCAGCTACTCTCTAATTACTGCGAGTGCTCTGAAAAAAAAAAAGGGATAATAAGGGTGTGAGCAAACCACGCGCTCAATAAGGCAATCATGTAAGTAAGTAGATAGCTCTACTATCTACATGCTCATAATGCCATGCCCTTAAATCCATTTCGTTTCGTTAAAATCTCATGCACAAAATCATGCATACGTTGATGCTATAATTTATAAGAACTATTCGTGCTTATAGAAATCATGCATTATTTCATGCCACGTAAAATAAATCATGAAGTTGTAATTAAAGCATGGAAAACTCCTCATGATACTGCATTTAAATCACTTCATCAAAGCTTTGTATAAAATAACCCCTCCGGGTCAATCATTTCATAAATCAATCTCAAACTCATTAAAAATTCATTATAAAATTCTATTATAAAATCACCCTTCTTTTAGGGTCACATGTTATAAAATCCTCTGAAAAATCTAACATCATAGTAGAAAATCACATCTCAGTGAAAATCACAAATCGAGGGCCTGACCCCTCCCTTGGGTCTACCCTGGTCTATCGAGACCAAAAGTTATATCATTTGAGACATGTAGTTGACTATATCAGTAACATCGAGGACTATGACCATATCCTAGTGATCCCTGGCTACACGGTACCTAGTGTACGAGGTATCACACCTGAAACAGAGATGGATCAGTCCTGCCACCTGAACAACATAATTACTAGGATTGTGAGGGCAAGGCTTACAACCTCGTGGCTAATGCCACTCCACTCCAATAATCCCCATGGTACAGTGTACACCACGTGACATACACGGTATAACGTACTCCTTGAACCCAAATCATAGTCAGGGGGTGCCTGCCATAGGTCTTATCCACCCAACCTATGTCTCAGTATGCACGTGTGGGCATATCATCTTACCGTGGCACACAGTCTACAGAAGGCTCCAACACGGTTATATGCATGTCATATAAATCCTTGTGCAAGCAAAGCTCCAGCACGGCTCCATGCATATTCATGATATCTGAAAATCTTGTGCGAGCGAAGCTCCAACATGTTTTCATAAAAATAAAAAAAAATATGCGTACAAGCAACACTCCAGTACGACTTTAAAAGAGTTATAAATCCATATAAAATCACGTGCAAGCATTGCTCTGGCACGATATCATGCATAAATCCATATAAATCCATATAAAATCACGTACAAGCTGCAACACGATTTATGCATAAAATCCATCAAAGCCTCATGTGAGCATTACTCTGGCACGATATCATGCATAAATCATTCAAAACTTCGTGTGAGAAATGTTCCAGCACGAATAAATGCTTAAGTAAATCAAAACTTCGTGCGAGCAATGCTCTAGCACAGTTTCATCCATAAATAAATCAAATCTCATGCGAGTTACACTCCAACATGGCTTTTATACAATTAAATTGATTAAATCAAGTACGACCAAGGCTCCAGTATGGCTTTTATGCAATTATCATTTCAAAACAGGATGCGAGCTAAGCTCCAACACCTCTCATGCATGTCAAATCATTAAAACTAGTGCGAGAAATCACTCTAGCACCTTTTTATGCATATCAAGTCAAAACAGGATGCAAGCTAGGCTCCAGCACCTCTCATGCATTTTACAATAGTAAAAATCAGTGCGAGCAACTACTCTAGCACATTTCATGCATATGATGTCCACAAATAGGTGCAAGCAACTATTCCAGCACCTTTTATGCACACTCACAAACTCAGATATAATGCGAGGAAATGCTCCAGCACCATTTGTTTCCATATAAACTTGATAGTTGGCACATTTTCCAAAGAAATTTAATTTAAATCTTAATAACACTTACGTAGTGTTATCTTGTGAAATTTATGCAATTACTGTCTAATCTACCAATCTGCTTTGCTAAAATTTAACGAAAAGCTTTCAAATGATGCATTTCATGTATGTCATGCTTTCACCATCCTTAGGTGAATTTTCTTTCAGTAGGGGTAAAATAGTCTTTTACCCATCTCAGGTCCTTAAAATTTTTAATCCATTTTTAGGATCTTTATACAGTTTCAGTGTATGTAAAAGCTGCTAAAATACGCGTAGCTACCTCTAGCTACTCGCAAAAGTCCCTTACCTAATTTTTCTGTATAATCTGACCTTTACACTGATGTCTCGTCACGCAGTCCAATTTGCTCCTAATCCAATCTCTGGAACTGCGTATAAATATTCATCAGGTCAAATACAATATAATTATTTGTATTTCATATTTTATGGGCTTAATTTAAATAATTGAGCCTGTTTACCCATATTGGGCCCGATTGTACCATAATGGGCCTTAACCAGCCTTAAGCCCCTTTTTCACTTACTATTCACATTATCGAGACCTATTGGGCTCATTGGGCCCATCAGTATTTATTAAACCTAGTTCTAAACTCTCAGATAGATCAATTAATTATTTACGATAATTTATCTCAAATTCCAAAATTTAATTCATTTTATATGGAATTAATCCGTAATTTGTGCGGTAAATTTTTAACACGTATAACTATGCAAATTATCATAAATAAGGGTTACTTACCCGAGATTCCATGATAGTATGCAAATCGAGGATGACTCGAGCTCTCGTTTGACGTCAATTGTTGAGCTACACAATTACATATTTTTCGGGTAAATTTTCAGTCGAATATTAATCCAATTAAATATCCAAAATTTAAATCGGTCAATTTCGACTGCTTACTGGCTTACTCGTAGCTCGATTGCATCATTGAAAGTTTTCCCCAATTTTTCCTCTTTTTCTTTTTCCCTTCTTCTTTTTCTTTTCTTTCTCCCTTTTTCTTTTTCTTTTCTTTCTTTGTGAACTGGTCCAGTCCGATTTAGCATAACTGCACTACACAGCACTGAACCGATCCGTACCGATACAGGCTCATTTTCGTCGTTCTGACCGTTCGGCCTATTCTTGGCTCGATTTCGGTGTTGTTCGGCTCGCCATCACCTAGGGAGTCTTCTTAGTGCCTTGGGGCGGGTCGAATCGACACCAATGGCCGCCGATCTCCTCTTCTCTCTTTCGGTCTCCCCTCTGTCGATTTGGCGTTCTCCGGCTACGTCGACGCGCGTGTCGATGCCCGGTGGGTCGCCTGGTGTTGGGCTTCCTTCGTCGCTCGCCTGGCCTTCTCTTTTGCTGGTGGTTATCGGAGCAGGGAAACCGACTCCCTTGGTTTCGGCTGCTTTGTTTTTCAGAAATTGCGAAACGCGATTTTTTACCTTTTTTTATAATTTATATTTGTTATTATTTTATTCATTCAAATATTATAAAAATCAAAAAATATCTTCAAAAATCTTATTTTATTCATTTAATCAATAAATGAATTTATCAGTCTTTTTTGTCTTTCTGGTATATCTTTTCAATATTTTTGGGATAATTTTTCGAAGTGAAAATTTCGATTAATTCCAATAAATTCATATCTTGATCAATTGGACTCGAAATTCAATATTTTCCTCATTATTGATCAAGATTTATCAATTCCATATTTTTAATGAATTTTTATTTCTTATCGAATTTATACCGGATGTCGATCTTTTGACCGTTTTACCCTTGCTTGTGTTTGGGATCAAACTAGTCCAACTTCCTTTCACGAACACTTATTCGTTTCGTGTTTTAAATCCTTATCTCTAGTCCGAATCCTATTCGTTTAATTTTTGACCATTTCAATTCGACATTTGACCTTTAAATGCATTCGAGAACTTTTATTCATTCTATTTGCATTTTTCATTCACGTAAATCTCTTCTTATGATTCAATTTACATAAAACCATGTTTACATCACGTGAATCATAAGGAAATACGATAAAAATCGGGTCTTACATAATCTCCCCTATTTAATAAATTTGGTCCTCCAAATTAGAACCAAGTCAAATGTGTCCATAAACAACTCCGGGTATGCCTATCGCATCATACTCTTTAAATTCTCATGTGACTTTTTTCGGAGTGTCATACTACCAACAGACTTGACTAGGGAGATCATCTTAAACCTCAACACTTTCACCTTTTTGTTTAATGCTTGAATCGATTTTTCAACATACATTATACTTTCATTGAGCTCCAACAGCTCATATCCGATCACATATGCTAGGTCCGAATAGTATTTTTGAAGCATCAAAAGATGGGACACATTGTGCGCCTGCTAATTCAAGTGGTAATGCCAACCTACAGGCCTTATCTCCCACTTTGTCTAATATCTCAAAGGATTCAATCTAACGAAACCCAATTTTCCTTCTTTTTGAATCTCGTTATGCCCTTAGGACAAGTAACTTCCAACAATACTGATTCACCCTCGGTGAATTCCAATGGTTTTCTGTCTCATGTTAGCATAGCTTTTCTGTCTGCTCTGAGGTGTTCTTAATCTCTCACAAATCAACTAAACATCCTCAGAGGTTTGTCTTATCAATTTAGGAGCAATTCTCTATCTATCACCCACTTCTTATCCAAGTCGGGGAATAATCCCTAAAGTCATATCATGTCTCATACAATGTGATCCCGATACTCAAGTGATAACTGTCATTATTGGCAAATTCAATTAGTAACAACAAATCATCCTAGGAGCTTATAAAATCAATGGCACATGCTCTCATCATATCCTCTAGAATTTGTATAGTCCCCTCTGAATGACCATCTGTCTAATGACGAAAAGCTATGCTAACACTTAGTCGGGTTCCCATAGCTTTAAAAAAATATTCCCAAAAATGGGAAGTGAGGCGAGAATCCCTATTTGATACCATGCTCACTGGAACGCTACATAATGTTCCACAATCTTCCTTACATATAACTTCGCCAACGCACTCAGAGTATTTGGGGATTTCCATAGTCAAAAGGTGGGTAGACTTAATCAATCTATCGACTATCACCCAGATAGCCTTGTGATTCCTGCGGTCCTCTATAACCCATCACGATATGCATGGTAACTTGCTCCCATTTCCGTGTCGATGTAGGTAGAGGCTGCAATAACCCAACAAACTTCTATTGCTATAACTTAATCTGCTGACATACGAGACACTTCTCCATAATGTCTCTTTTCATATCTGATCACCAATACCCTTTTCAGAGATTTCGATATATTTATTACTTTCTGAATGCACTTATATCTCAAAGAGTGAGTTTCTGACAGTAACACTATCTCATCAACTGTGGTCTTGGAGAGCACTTATACTGTCTCTAAACCTCAGTAAGCCATCATTATTCATTGTGAACTCTGTCACTGTACCCATCTGAATCTGACCCACACTATCGACACCATATCGATCATCATGCTAAGCCTGTCAAATTCGGTCACTAAAATCTGATTCTAATCTCAGGCTAACTGTCACACAATCACTGTCATCATCAAAGGGGTTCACATCATTACTGAGGCTCACAACTGCTCTAGCAACTCATGCTCCCTGACCATCATATGTGATACCATCTCGAGGCTCTTTCTACTAAAGGCATCGGCCATTACATTAGCCTTTCCTAGGTGGTACAATTTCCACAATCATAATCCTTCAAAAGCTCTAACCCTCTATACTATCTCATATTCTACTCTTTTTGTGAAAATAGATACTCGGGGCTTTTATAATCAGTGCATACCTGACATTTCTCACCGTGTACATAGTAGTGCCATATACTCAGTATAAACACTACCACTGCCAACTTTAATTCATGGGTCGGATAGTTTTTGTCATGATCCTTCAACTATCTGAATCCATAAGCGACTATCTTCCTATTTTGCATCAATACACAGCTCACTCATTATTTTGAGGTATCCATATAGACCGAGAAACCTCTTGAGCTATTGGGTATGGTGAAAATAATTACAGTGGTCAATTCCATCTCAATACACCAAAACTCACCGAAGCTACTTTCATATTTATCATCGCACTCGTATGGAATCTTTTTTCGAACGAGATATGTCAATTGAGCAGCCCATTCCGAGAAAATCCCAACACCTCGTCTGTAAGATAGTTTTCAGTTGCTACTCATGCTCTTCCTTGGACTTTGAATACATCAAAATATCATCGCTAAGGATGACCACAAATCAGTCCAGGTAAGGTTTAAATACCTTGTTCATCAATGATCTAATGGTTACGAAAATCATCTTGGGCACATTCTCATTCCGAAATCTTAACGGATGTTACCCAGACTTCAAATCGATCTTAAAAAAAATCTGATGAACTTTTATACAATCACTCCTATAATTGCTTCTTTAGTCCTTCCAGTTGCACTAATACCATTTTATACCGTGGTTAGGATATCGGTTTCGTACCAGGTACCAACTCAATACAAAATTCTATCTCTTTATCTGATGGTAGCCCTGGTAGATTATCCGGGAAGATATCAGGAAACTCCCTGAACATAAAGATATATGTTAACTCCGGATATGCCTTATCCATACCAACCACACAAGTGAGAAAACATTATCATCATTACTCATTCTGTGAGTACAATCATTCACTCCTTTAAATACAATTGCTACACCTCTTTCATTATGTGTCAAACTTACAATACACTTTTCAGGGGTGGAAACATCATTATCTTAGGATAGCAATCTAAACAACATAGTTTGCAGCCGAATCAATCTATTCTCAAATATTACTTCAAAATTATTCATATTCCATTGAATAAAATCGGTTGACATATCATTTTTCCTCCGTTTTCAACTTACAATCCCTATACCCATATTCAGTTAGTGATAATCAGCTAACTATCATCATCTTGCCTAAGGGTACAAGCTTTACATCTTTCACTAGCTTATAAGCAACTGAAAGCGGTACGAAGAAATGCGTGGCACTAGGATTAATGAAAATAATTACTTCATTATTCACCACCAGTGTGGTATCTTCCACCACATTAGATGAAACATCAGTAGTGTCCTAATCTAAGGCATACACTCGCCCTTGTCCAACATCTTATTTTTGTGGTAACTACCACATATCCTACACTGCTTCGTAGTAGGTCGGGGTTCTCCAACCACAATACCCCTTAAAAAAGTGCTAAAATTGGATACATTAGGGCCTTACCAATCATTTTACCTCGTGACTCATCAACTCTAAATCTCTTACCAAATGGTCTCTTTCCCGCTCTGACATCTCTATCATCCACTATTCTCTTTCTGTCTCTATTTTGACCTTTACTACCTTTCCCAATCTCAAAAGCATGCAACTCATGATTTTATTCACATAACTGTAGTGTGCGCACTGCCCGACATAGGTAATTATATCTAGTGGGGCCAATTGCTCAAAGTAACTTTTCTCAAATCTTTTTTAGAAGGGGATGGTATTCTAGAGTGAGAAAACTAGGTTATTTTGCTAAAATGGAGAGGTTTTAGGATTTTTAGGGAAGAAGACTCGATTGTCAGGCCTTTTATAGTAATTGACATGGTGAGATCGATCTCCTTAGTGAGAGATCGATCTTCCCTTGGGTTGAACTACACAATTTTTCAGTAAAGAGGCAATGAGATCGATCTGCACTTTGGGGAGAGATTTATCTACTCTAGTGAAAGGATCGATCTACTATTGGTACAATCAAATGGGGATCGATCTGCACTAGGGAAGAGATCGATCTTTGCTAGGCAGAAGTAAATGGAGATCAATCTACTCATGGGGAGAGATCGATCTTTCCTAGACAGAACTAACCTGAGATTGATCTGTTTGAATAAGAGATCGATCTCCTTTGAATGTGGGATCGATCTGGCCTTCATTTGTAGCATTCTTGCTGTCTTTATTTTCTAGAATTTCAAAGGAAAACTTGCATTCAATTGCTTCACTATCCATTTTTGCATTCTATTCCCACTTAGAGCATGGAAAGGTTCATATCTTATAATTCACATACAATGGGACTTGTGTGTACTGCTCAGAATCATAAAAGATACATAGAATTCACTGACTATGTATTATCAATTCGTGTTTGAATCCTTATATTAGTCAGAAGGGTTTAAATTCCATTCATTTAATCGGTGGCCACTTCAGCCATTATTTAGCCATTACATGTATTCATAAGTATTCATGCATTCTCTTTACAATCTCATTCACCTTTATATGCTCAAAATCACCCTTTTATGACTCCATTAACATATTATAAAGTCATTCATACATGGGGTCTCACAAATCTCCCCCTCTAAAGAAATTTGGTCCTCCAAATTAGAACTAAATCAGTCTGAGAGCAACTCAAGGTACTTCTCTTGCATCATACTCTCTAATTCTCATGTGGCTTCCTCTGGAGTGTGATATTGCCAAAGAACTTTCACTAAGGGAATCATTTTCAACCTCAACACCTTCTCTTTCCTATCCAATATCTGAACCGGCTTCCCAACATACGACATGCTCTCATTGAGCTCCGATGGCTCATATCTAATAACATGTGTCGAATCTGGGTGGTACTTCTGAAGCATAGAGATGTGGAAGATGTTATGAACACCTGCTAACTCTAGCGGCAATGCTAACCTATAAGCCTTATCTCCCATTCTATCAAGTATCGAAATGGCTTGATACCGAAAGCTCAACTTACCCTTCTTACTGAACCTCATAATCCCTTTCGAGGGAGAAACTCTTAAGAATACTGACTCGTCCACAGTAAACTCCAGTGGTCTCCGTCTCCTGTAAGCATAGCTCTTTTGTCTACTCCGAGCCATCTTTAACCTTTCACAAATCAACTGGATGTCCTTAGAGGCCTATCTTACTAAGTCAGGAGCAAAAATATTTTTGTCACCAACCTCTTTCCATCCAATAGGGGATCAGCATCTGCATCTATACACTGCCTCATATGGTGTCATCCTGATACTCGTATGATAATTGTTATTATAGGCGAACTCGACTAGTGGTAAATGATCATCCCATGAGCCTCTAAAATCCAACACATACGCTCTTAACATATCGTACAGGGTTTGTATAGTCCTCTCTAACTGACCATCTATCTTGGGATGGAAAGTGGTGCTAAAACTCAACTGGGTCCCCATCGCTTCTTGAAAGTGTCCCTAAAAGTGAGAAGTGAAGTAGGTATCCCGATCAGAAATAATGCTCATTGGAAGACCATATAACTGAATTATTTCTCAAACATATAAGTTCACCAACTGACTCAGAGTATCGGTAGTTCTCATAGCTAAGAATTGGGCTGACTTCATCAATCGATCCACAATTACCTAGATGGTATCATGACCTCTGTGGGTCCTCGATAAAGCTATCGCAAAATCCATGGTGACGTGCTCCCACTTCTATGTTGGTATCGATAGAGGCTTCAATAACCCTGCAGGCTTTTGATGCTCTACCTTCACTTGTTGACAGATGAGACATCTAGCGACATACTCAACAATGTCTCTCTTCATCCCAGATTACCAATAAACCTTCCAAAGATTCTGATACATCTTGGTACTCCCCGGATGTATCGTATACTTCGATGAGTGAGCCTCTGTTAAGATCAACTTCTTGATCTCTAGATCATCGAGAACACATATCCTACCCCTAAATCTCAGTAATCCATCTGAACTCACATATCCTACCCCTAAATCTCAGTAATCCATCTGAACTCAAATCAAAATCAGTCTCTGTAACCCTTTGTATCTGCCTGATAACATCACTGCACTGCTGATCAATCACTGAGCCTGCCAGATACGATCTACCACATCCAGTTCCAACTATAGGCTAGCTACTATACAACCACTATCAGTATCAGGCAGGGTCACATCTAAACTGAGGCTCGTGAACTTTTCCAATAGATCGTGTTCCCTGATAGACATGTACGATACCAACCCGAGATACTTCATACTCAGTGCATCAGCTACTACATTTACCTTACCCGTGTGTTACAGGAATTCACAATCGTAAACCTTCAGGAGTTCGAGCTATCTTCTCTGTCTCATATTGAGTTCCTTTTATGAGAACAGATACTTAAGGCTCTTGTGATCTGTAAACACCAGAAACTTCTCACCATAGACATAGTGATGCCATATCTTCAACGCAAACACTACAGCTGCCAAATCTAAATTGGGAGTCGGGTAGTTCTTCTCGTGATCCTTCAATTATTTGGATCCATAGGCAACTACCTTTCGATCTTACATAAGTACGAAGCCCAATCCTTAGTGTGATTCATCCGTATACATAGAGAAGCCTCTTAGTCTAGTAGGAATGGTGAGAATCGAAGCAGTGGTCAACCAACGCTTAATCTCCTGAAAACTCCTCTCACATGCCTCGTCCCACATAAACTAAACATCCTTCCATGTGAGACATGTTAATGAAGTAGCTAGTCTGGAGAAACCCTCTATAAATCTCTGATAATAACCTGCCAACCCTAAAAAACTTTTGATATAAGTGACTGTCATAGGCTGTTCCTACTGAATAACTGCCTCAATCTTGGATGGATCTACTGATAACCCATCCCTCGATACAACATGGCACAAAAATGAGATATGCTCAAACCAAAAGTTACACTTACTGAGTTTAGCATACAACTCCTTCTCTCGGAGGGTCTGTAAAACTATCCTCAAGCGCTGCTCATGATCTTCCCTAGACTTGGAATAAACCAATATATCATCGATAAACACAATCACAAACTGGTCCAAGTATGGCTTAAACACATCATTCATCAAAGACATAAATGTTGCAGGGGCATTCGTCAATCTGAATGGCATTACCAAAAACTCGTAGTGGCCATAACGGGTACAAAATGCTATCTTTGGTACGTCTCTGCTCTGTATCCTCAACTGATGGTACCCAGACTGTAGATTTATCTTAGAAAAGACTTATGCTCCCTAGACCTGATCCAACCGATCATCAATGCGTGAAAGGGGATACTTGTTCTTAATGGTAGCCTTATTCAACAACTAGTAATCTATACACAGTCATAGGCTCCCATCCTTCTTTCTCACAAACAAAATTGAAGCTCCCTAGGGTGAGATGCTCGGTCTAACAAACCCATTCTCTAGCAATTCTTGCAACTGGTTCTTCAGCTCTTCCAACTCAATCGGAGCTATCCTATAGGGTGGTCGAGATATCGGTTCAGTACCAGGTACCAACTCTATACAAAACTCTATCTCTTAGTCTGGCGATAATCCTGGTAGATCATCCGAAAAGACATCAGAAAACTCTGTAACCACAAGAATGTCTCTCAATTCTGGATGGACCATATCTATGTCAACCACATATGCAATGAACCCTTCATATTATTATTTCCACCGTTAGTAAGATAATTCATCATTATAATAAGACTCATCAATTCAAGCATAGAAATTTATCCATTTTACTTGTAACAACTGCTACTTTCATTACTTTTCAAGGGAACTTTACAATACATTTTTTGGGGAAATTTACGATAACACTATCTACCCCTGAAAATATTACCTTCTTAGCATAAAAATCTAAAATAACATGATTCATAGCCAACCAATCAATTCCTAACATTACATCAAAATCACTCATATTCAATAGAATAAGATCGACTATAATATCTTAGCCTACAATCCCTATACACATATTTGGTCAACTAATTATTATTCATAGGCGCGAAATCAATAACATTTTATTTAGTGATGTAGGCTCAACATATTTCGATAATTTACATGCAAATGAATGCGATATGAAGGAATACGTGGCACCAGGATCAAATAACACAAATGCTTATAAATAAAAAATTAGGATGGTACCTTTAATCACATCCGCTGATGCGTCTGCGATGTCCTAGTCCAGTGCATGTACTCGCCCTCTTCTAACAACCTACTTCCCCTTCTTCGCGACTGTGGCTCTCCTCTTCAGAGCTGAAGTCTCGACAAGAGCTCTCTCTGACTCCTTGCCCTTCTGTGGGGCAGTCTTAATCATCTCGGGGTAATCTTGTATGATATGCCCTAGTTTTCCACAACGATAGCACACTACTATAGACATCGGAGAAGGCCTGTTACCATCATATCTATCACATCTTCTACACTGCTTGATAGTCGATCGTTCCCTCCAATAACTATACCCCTCAGTGGTGCTAAAGTTGGATACACCGAAGGCTTTACATCTCTCTCTTGTACCTCCTCAATCCGAGGTCTCTTATCAAACAATCTCTGACCTCCTTTCCTAACCACTCTATCAACCCCGGATCTCTTTCGATTTCTATCTCTACCCCTGCTGATCTTTCCAAACTCAGAGGCATTCCGCTCAATGTCCTGCTCATATAACTATACCCTATGTACAATGTCCTCATATGTCAAGATATCAAATGGAACCAATCTGGATATGATGACTGGTCTCAATCTATCAATGAACATCTTAACCTTCCTCGTCTCACTTCTCATCGTATCAGGGTCGTACCTCCCCAGGGATATAAACCTCGACTCATACTCGTCTATAGATCGGTTCCCCTAAGCTAACCCTATAAACTCCATCTGTAACTTTCTCTAAGCAGTGTTCGAAACATACTACCTTTGAAAGGCCTCTAAAAATACCTCCCAAGTGATCTCAGTGTGTCGAGCTCTCAAAATCGATTTGGTGGACTTCCTCCAATGCTCTGCCGCTCTCTTCAGCATGAACGTTGTAAAAGTAATCATCTCTGTAGTCGTACACTCAAAAAACCCGTATAATTTCTCAATCTCACTCACCTAATCCTCAACAACTACTGGGTCTTTCACCCCACTGAATGACGACGGTCTAAATTTTTAAAATTGTCGTAATCTGTTAAAATCACATCCATAACCCTAAACTCTACTACCCTGCTATGGAGAAACAGGTGATGTTGCATCTTGAACTGGTAGGGGTGTAGGTGTGTTTGTCGCATAAGGCATCTATGCTGGCTGCGTAGGAGTATCAGAAGCAATAACTTATCCAGCATCAGCAGTTAGGGTAGTTGGGCCCTGTCTCTCCCCAGCTCCCTACATGGACTGAGCAACTAGCTCCATAATAGTCTCCATACTTCACTCCACTCTAACCTAGTGAAGCGTGCCTCAATATCCCTTGGCCTCTCAATAGGCTCTACGGGATCTGAACAGTCTGTGGCTCTGCACAGCTCTCAAGCCTCCCTCTACTGCCCCTAGCACATGTACTTGCCCCTCGACCATTATGTGTGACAGGCATAATGCCTAAGTTCCTACATCTATAATTATTCATTGCTCTAACCCATCCAATATACACATTTACATCTAAACGAAGTACAGTAATATAGGGATGTAAATTCTCTTATTACTAACTCTGACTCATATCAGGTCAACTCAGCTCTGATACCACCTCTGTCATGACCCCCTTACCTCTAAAATCGCTATAAATTTTTTACTTTATTCGTTAACTTTCCCTGTCATGCATAGTTTCCAACACCAAATAATTGAGCTATGATTCAGAGTTAGTTACCTCTTACCATAAACCATATTGCTTAACATTTATATACAATAACTGTAAACTCTTAAATTGCATAGATTGAACTTTATTAATTCGTATGTGTCTACAAATATTTGCGTCCCCCAAATTTACATTCCAAAAGTATTACTGTGCGGTACTTGTTTAGATACAAAATGTTTTTAATGTGTATATCTCTCAACAATGGGCAGCAACGGACAATGGAAGTGCAAGTCTCTGCTCGCTCTCAACCACTATGGAAGCTTTATGGAGATAGAAAGTGAAAGGGTGAGCACAACTTGCTTAGTAAGGGAATAATGCAAGTAGGTAGACAGCTACACTATCTACGTGCTGATAATGACATGATATAAAGTCATTTACATTCGGGGCATGAGGTAAAATAAAACCATGCCACATGGATATGTATAGAATATATGAAAACTCATAAAATCAAGCATGATAACACATAGAAAATCATCATGTAAAAAAATCTCATGCTCATCATAACAAAACTCATCATAATTCATTTAAATCAAAACTAATCCCACCCATCGGGAGCATCTTATGTAAAACCACATTTCTTATAAAAACACAATCACGGGTGTCACCTCTCTTTCGAGTCTACCCAGGTCTATCACTAAATTATGATATCACGTGAGGCATATAGGTTACATTTTAGAAACAAATTTGGAATAATAGCCATGTATAAATCCCTGTGGTCCCAGGCTACGCGGATCCCGACGTGCGGGGTATCACAACTGCAGCGAGAGGTGAGATCAACCATACTCGTGCAATAACTCAACCAACTAGTCATCAAGACTACATGGTACAGCGTACTCCGTGTGACAAACACGGTACAACGTACTCCGTGGACCCACATGGTCTGAGGGCGCCTGTGAGACCCCATAAATGTATAACATTGTACATATGTGTAAATGGAAGTATAATATGGATGACTTTGGATCAAGTAATTATGAATTCATAAGTATGGTGATATACTTGTCATATGAAGCATAAGTGATGTAAAGTCCATAAATTAAAAGTACACACTGTAATAAGAGAATGTGATGTACCTAAAAGTTTCATTAAGTATTATGAAGAAATAGACTTTTGTATAGGATGAATGTGAGTGAAATGGAATATGAGTGGTGTGGTAAAATGGGATGAAGATTTCATGAGTTTTGCACTTTCATTTAGTTTATATTGAATATCTTCAGATTATGTGAGGATTGCACACAAGTTTTAATGAGTATAAGGTATGACTGAATGTCATTTTCAAGTTTTAAAGGTAACTAGATGAGAAAATGACCATGGTAGCAAATTAAGGGTATTTGGGTGTGAGTTCCTGCAGAAAAACTGCAAAAAATCTGAAAAATATGAAGGTCAGATCGATCTCATAGGATGGGAGATCGATCTAGAAGAGCTAAAATGCTCTTATTCGAGCAATAGGAACAAGGCAAATCGATCTCTAATGGAGCCATATCGATCTTCTAAACATTTTGTAAACTACGCGTCGACCCTTAATGAAATAAATTGATTTTCTTAGCACTCGAGTTGGAGCAAATCGATCTCCCCTAAGATCAGATCGATCTCCTTAAGCTACTACCTGAGACATGTCGATCCCAAGCCCTCTACAGATCGATCTCCTACCTTCAAATGTTGTGAAAAAAAAGGGATTTTAAGGGGACCAGATTGATCTCATGTCTCGATAGATCGATATTATCAAGCTAAATGTATAAATAGGAGCAGTTAAATCTGCAGATTTCGGGTGTGACCATTTCCTTTCCATTTTCAATCAAAAAACCTAGTTTTCCCTCTCCAAATCCACCCATTTTCAGTAAGATTTGAGGGAAGGCTATTAGATACAAAGTTGTTCACATTAAAGACAAGAACAACATAGCTTGGAGGCATTACACCATTTGTGGGATTGAAGGAGCAAAGGTTCACTTTTTATTTGGAGCAAGGGGTAAATCCAAAGGGGTAAGTTTCTAGTGCACCAATCTAAGTACATTGTTAGTTATTGATGTTGAAGTTGATTTGGTGTGCAGATTAATGGTAGAACTACCTAGAATGCCATGAAACGATTATAACCTAGAAATGGGTTAGTATGAGAAAGCGAAATGTATGGGTATTAGGGATGAAGGTGATATCTTAAGGTGATAATGGTATTGTGGGTATGATTTTAAGATGATGTTATGGAATAAATTGTAATACTTACCCAAAAAAAAAGGTAAAATGATTATTTAAAGCATTGGGTAAAATACATAGTTGAATGAGAGTTAGCAACACTAACTCGAGCGTTTGATGAATAAATTGCAGGTTCCAAGGATACACCAGAGCAAGTTGAGCTAAGAACGTGAGAAGCTAAGAGGAAGAGAGTCGCACCTCGAGTAAATTGAGGTAAGAGAATTGTGTGGACTCTTAGAGATATCTGTGCACAATTTGGTCACTTAAATGTTTTGCTATAGTGCATGTGATACTAGGAAATGATACTGGGTGATTGAAGGGCAAAGAGTTGGGTTTTGAGAAATGTGGAAGAAAACAAAAGCATGATTCTTAGAAATGATTTGATTTGGTTGATAACCATGTTTCGCAAGAATTGAGCTACCTACATGGATTTCGTGAGAATGAAAGCATGCTAGAGTATGACTCGCACGAGATTGATGTGTTTTTACACGCATGAGTGTTAGAGCATAGCTCGCACTAGTTTTCACATCGATTTTTATGATGTCGTGCTAGATGTGGAGCTCGCACAAACTTTATGTGACGCCCCAGAAGCACGAAAAATTGGGTAAATTTAAACTTTTATTTACATCAATACACATTTATGGGTGCATTCTTGTGCAGCGTCATGCATCATCATATATATAGGTTATAAAACTTAAACCTCAGGATCTCATCATCAAGCATTCAAAAATCATATCATATCCATTTCTCAACTCAGTATTAATTAATCCTAATACATCTCATACGTCATTGTACATCAAGTGTCTGTAAATACACATTAGTTTGGGTACATGAAATGTAAATTATACCTCTAATACAAATATATGGCCTAGAGCTCAAGTCCTCCAATAGCCACTACTCCAAACATCGCAAGAAATTCTCCTCACTTGAAGAAATCTAGAGGGAAGATAAAACAAGGTGAGCTTCTAAATTGCTTAGTAAGGGGGTAAGGGACTCATTATTAAATTAATGATTTGCACACACAATCATTTATTTCACAGTTGAAAACTCAATAGAAAATGTAGCATGAACTCATTAAAGCATCATTCTCATCTCATTTCTCTAAAATCATGTAAAAACATTGGAGTACACACTCAGTACAAATCACAGTCACAAGCATGTAGAAATCAGGATGTGATAATGGCTTTTCTCCTTAAAACGTGATAAAAATCACCTTAATAGAATGCAAGTGGCACAGCCACCAAATACAATCAGTACGTGGCATAGCCATTGAATACAATCTGCACTTGGCATAGCCATTGAATACAATCCTCATGTGGCACAGCCACCAAACATAATCCACACGTGGGACAGCCACCAAATAGAATTCGCATGTGGCACAACCACCAAATACACTCTCATGTGTAAAATAAGGCTAGGTAAGCAACCGGCGCTACCGGAGTAGGGGAAAATATGTTGGACTTACATACTACTAGAGTAATGCCCAGCGTGTATTCAACATGACACGCCTAAGTCCCAACCAATAGCCATTATCATAAAAATCATTTTGCCTTCACGTAAAGCTCATAATGGTTTTTTCTCATAAAACTCATCTCAAATCATTTTGTACTCGACACAAAACATGTAAAACCGAGCTTAAATTGACAAAACTATGTACACATTTCTCAAATCTCAGTACGCCTTAATGTAGAGCCCAAATCATTTTTCACTTTTTAAACCCAAAACGGTTGTAAAACATATTCATATTCAGTTTACAGCTCAATAAAATTGGTCTCCAACTAGCTATAAAATTGTATGCATTAGCTCATAAAACATGCTTGGCTTTCTTAATATTACATTTCATGCTACAATACAATCACAAAAACACACACATAATTGAGTTTAGTTTTCCCTTACCTCTTTGCATCTCGTATAGTACAATCGTTCCCCCGTGTCACGGACTAGTCTCACATTCCTCTTTGGAACTCCCGAGCTGTTCAAACGATGTAAAAACATCAATAACCCAGCTCAATCGCATTATTGAGCACACATTTGCTCATATTCTCATTAACACCTCAAATAACTCAATTCTCACAACTATATCACAATTCACATTCTTATCCACTACATCTCAGAATTCTACATTTCTCACACTATATTCCATGCTAAATTCACCTCATTGTCTCAATTCCAATTTATAGTCATAATTCCCAAAATTACAACAAATTGCCTAACGTCACCTTTACTCTAACAAAATCATAGTTTCATTAATCCTTAACCATTTCTTAGATATTTAATCACAATGCCTACAACCATAATCACTAAAAATCACTTTAAAATCCAAGATCAAAGTTTAGAATTTACCCAAACTTGTGGAGTGCTCAACTCTTGCCTCGATTCAATCTGTCTTTCGATTTTCAAGTATGTTGTTCTCTTTTGGATGAGGAACAACTTTCCTTCTTACTACAACCTTTGATTTGGATGGAAATGAGGACTTTGGAAGAGAGAGAAAGCTAGGGCTCAGCTAAAATGAAGGTTTGGAAGAGAAAGAAAAGATGAAATACAAAAAAACACTAGGGTCCTTTTATAGACGAAAGGTAGGAGATCGATCTGGTCCTTGATGAGATCGATTTGCATTTGAATTTGAGAACGTTTTGGGGTAATTTTATGCCTAGGTGATCGATCTGTCGTGGGGTGAGATCAATCTCTTCATGGCTTTATGAGATTGATCTGTTCCAATTTTGAGATCGATCTTTTGTTTACAGAACACTATCGATTTGCTTCCTAAGGAGATCGATCTTCTCCTTACAGAATGCTTCATGAGATCAATTCCTTCCCCATAAGATCTATCTCTTCATTACAGAATCATAAGGAGATTGATCCTCTTCCATTGGAGATCGATCTGCTCACTTAAATTTCCTCATTCCTTGTCACTTTAGCCTACCAGATCGATCCTCTTTTCTCCAAGATCGATCTGGCCTAATAGTTTTAGACTTTGGTTAAACACTTAACATAAAATTTCTTTCATGACTCATTTATCACTTAGAAGTTCATTCCATACCACCTCAATGTAAGAGTACATTACATTCAGCTCAATAAATTACATTTCAAATTCACATTACATAATTGGATATGTGTAAAATTCTTAGATCTCATATCCTCCCTACCTTAAAAAGAATTTGGTCCTCCAAATTCAACTCAACTCGTCTAACAGATGGGGGTACTTCTCCTTCATGAGACTCCAATAAGCATGTTGCCTCATCCATTGAGTGATGTTCCCATAAAACTCTCACTAATGGGATGCTCTTAGTTCGAAGCACCTTCTCTTTTCTATCAAAAATTTGGATGGGTTCTTTAGTGTAGCTCATGTCCTCTTGTATGTTCATCTCTTCATACTCTATGACATGAGAAGGGTCCGGGTGGTACTTCCTCAACATAGCTTCATGGAAGATGTTGTGTATTTTAGACATCTATGGGGGTAATGCCAACATGTAGGCTACCTCTCCCACCTTCTCAAGAATCTTAAAGGGGCCTATGTATCGAGGACTCAATTTCCCTTTCTTTCCAAACCTCATGATACCCTTACTTGATGATATCTTTAGAAATACTACATCACTAACATCAAACTCGAGTGGACGTCTACGCACATCTATGTAGCTTTTCAGTCTATACTGTACAGCCCGTAATCTCTCACATATGAGCTTCACACTCTGTACAGCCTATTCAACAAGTTCGAGAGCATTTATCTTTCTGTCACCCACTTCTTCCCAAGCTACAGGGGATCTACACCTCCTACCATATAGAGCCTCAAAAGGTGTCATTCCAATACTCGCATGATAGCTGTTATTGTATGCAAACTCTGTTAGGGGCAAGTGATCGTCCCATGATCCCTTAAAATCCATCGTACATGCCCTCAACATATCATCCAGGGTCTGAATAGTCCTCTCTAACTGACCATCTGTCTGAGGATGATAGGCGGTACTAAAACTCAATCGAGATCCCATGGACTTCAGAAACTAGGTCCAAAATTTGGAAGTAAATTGAGAAACTATATCAGAAGTAATACTCACTGGAGCCCCATGTAATCTAGCTATCTCGTTGACATATAACTCAGCTAAGGCATCCATAGTATCTGTGCTCTTGATGACAAGGAAGTAGGCATATTTCGTCAGTCTATCCACTATGACCCATATCGCATCACGACCTCTCTGGGTCCTCGGTAAACCGATAATAAAGTCCATGGTCACATACTCCCATTTTCATGTAGGCACAGGTAAAGGCTGCAATAATCCATCGGGCTTTCGATGCTTAGCTTTCAATTGCTGGCACACTAAACATATGGCCACATAATCTGCCACGTCTTACTTCATACCACTCCACCAATACACCTTTCTCAAATCTCGATACATTTTAGTACTCCCTGGGTGCATGGTGTATCACGAGCAGTGGGATTCTCTCAGTATCTGTCTCTTCAGGGTATCATTATCTGGTACACAAATCCATCCTTTGAATCTCAACAATCTATCCTTACTAATTGTGAGATCCGACTGCGAAGTCTGCTCAGCTTGGCTAACCATATCTATCAACCTCTGATCACTGCGCTGCCCAGTTCTAATCTGATCCATGATCCTGGGCTCTATTTGTAGGCTATCTAAAAATCCAATCTCTACCTCTTTAACTCTGATTCAGAGTTCGACGAACTGCTCCAGTAAATCCCATTCCCCAATCATCATAGTAGATATCATACTCTTCCTGCTCAGGGCATCAGTAACTATGTTCGCCTTACCCGGATGGTATAGAATCTCGCAGTCATAATCCTTGAGGAGTTCCATCCATCTCCTTTGTCTCATATTTAACTCTTTCTTATCAAAGAGATATCTCAAACTCTTGTGATCAGTGAAGATCTGGAATCTTTCCCCATATAAGTAGTGTCACCAAATCTTCAAGGCAAATACAACAGCGGCTAACTCCAAATCATGCTTGGGGTAATTTCGCTCATGATTTTTCAATTGTCGCGATCCATAAGTGACCACTCTTCCATGCTGTATGAGCACACATCCAAATCCTTGATGCGAGGTATCACTATACATTGAAAATCCTCCTGATCCCTCAAGAATAGTCAACACCAGTGCCGTGTCAATCTCCTCTTTAATTCTTAAAAATTGAGCTCACATTGTTTAGTCCATATGAACTGAGTCTCCTTGTGTGTGAGCTTGGTCAAATGAGCGACAATCTTGGAAAAGCTTCCACAAATCTTCTGTAATACCCTGCTAAACCTAGAAAGCTTCATACCTCTGTAACTGTCCTTGATCTTTCCCAATTAAGCACAACCTAGACTTTAGTTGGATCAACTAATACTCCCTCCTCTGAAACTATGTGACCAAGGAAAGCTATCTGATCTAACCAAAACTCACACTTACTAAGCTTTCCATACAATTGCTTATCTTGAAGTATCTGAAGTACTAACCACAAGTGTTGTGCATGCTCCTCATAAGATTGAGACTACACCAAGATATCATCAATAAAGACTATCATAAAATTATCAAGATAGTCCTTGAACACCTTGTTCATTAACCTCATAATGGCTGCAAGGGTATTTGTCAATCCAAAGGACATCACTAGAAATTTATAATGGCCATACCTTGTCCTGAAGGCCGTCTTCGAAATATCTTCTTCCCTAATCCTCAATTGGTGATAGCTCGATCTCAAATCAATCTTAGAAAAGACTTAGGCCCCTCTCAGCGGATCAAGTAGATCATCAATCCTGGGCAATGGGTATTGATTCTTCACTATAGCTCTATTCAATAATTAGTAGTCTATGTATAATCTGTGACTTCTATCATTCTTCTTAACAAATAAAACTAGTGCTCCCCACGATGAAAAACTGGGTCTAATAAACCCTTAATTTAATAACTCCTGTAGTTATTTCTTCAATTCCTCAAGTTCCACTAATGCCATCCTATATAGAGGTCTAGGGATCAGCTGAGTATCTGGTACTAAATCAATGGTAAACTCCAGCTCTCTCTGGTGGTAAACCTAGTAACTCATCTGGGAAAACATCCAAAAATTCACACACCACAGGTATATCCTTAATCCTCGGATGTTCCCGATCATCATCTGATATGAATGTTTCATAAACTTCACATGAATGATCAAATTTAGTACTCTCAAAAGCAAAACCAAGATTTAACTTAAAAAAATTCTACACATTCATTTCCTCAATATTTCAAACGTACACTGTAAGGTTCAGGTAGGGAGAAAGTTATAATCTTAGTGTAGCAGTCTAAACTCACTTGATTGGTTACCAACCAATCCATTCACAAAATTACATCAAACCCATGTATATTTAACATTATTAGATCTGCTAACATTACTCTATCTCCAACCTTTATTTCACATCCTCTACAGATCAACTTGATTCTCTGGGACTCACGCATAGGGGTATTTACATGTAGTATATACTCTAAAGGTTTAAACTTCAAATTTAATCTACATATACCTCTTATAGTTTCTACAGAAGTGTTTGTTTCTCCTTGTCCAGAGGAAACACACGTCCCACTGTAATGGGCTTCTTCACTTTCTCTACAGCAGTGGCCTGTCTCGGGGGATTCACCTTTGAGGTTGCTGTCTAGTAGGCTCTAGAGCATGTGGTCTCTGAGGTTAAAGATAGTCTTTCACTTTGTGACCCATGTCTCCACATCTAAAGCATCCATGGATCAACCCAATACAACTCCCCTCATGTGATCAGCCATAATCTCTGCAAATCCTTATCTCAGGCGTGACATCTCGAGGGGTCTCTCTAATGATAGGATAAGCTCTATGTCTCTCAAATCTGCCTTCTGTACCTCAATCCTTCCTCTTCTGAATGAACCTCTCCAAACCTCTGCCTGAAAAATCGTTGGCCTCTTACCTTTATCCTGACTTACTGCACTGGACTCATTCTGGGATTGTAGAATTTTGATTCCCCTCTCAATTTCTTGTGCTCATCTCAGAGCATCTCAAAACTCAGTAATATATAGCCCTATCAAGCGATCTCTGATGATAGGCTTCAATCCATACATAAATCTCTCTGTGCGGAGATCTTCATTTTTGAAGGTCTCTCGATCATATCTCAATAGAGTGGTAAATTACCTCTCATAATCATCCACAGACATATCGCCCTGTACCAGATTCAAAAACTCTGCCTGCTTCGTTCTCTGAGCAGCTCGTGGTACATATTGGGCTCTAAAGGTTGTCTGGAATTCGTCGCAGCTAATCACATCCTGGCTGGATATCAGAATACCCTAAGTAGTACCCCACCAATCTCGAGCTCTCCCTTTAAACATATAAGCGCTCATACTGACCCTCTCAGCAACCGTGCATCCCAAATAGTCAAATATGACTCTCAGCTTAGACAGCCACTCTTCAGCCTCTGCAGGATCCTTTTTCCCTCTGAATGCAGACAGATTCATTTTTAAAAAGTCCTTCAGTCGGGCCATACCTCTATCATCAAGCTAAGTGACGGGAGGCATCAAGTCTATCTGTACTGGGGGTACGAGAGGTCCTTATGGTGGTTTAGGAGTAGTACCCGAGGTGTTCACTCAAAAATGTTGCGCGAATAGCGCTGCCATTTACTCAAAACCTTACTGCACATCATGCTTAATTTGATTAATTTGAGAGTTAAGGCTCTCTGTTGTGGGGCAGGTGGCGGAGGTGGATCTGCCTACCTCCTCGAATGACCTCGTCATCCACTCATTCTCAATCTCAATACGTTTCCTACGCGTACATATTAAACTTAATTGAAATCTCAATCCTCAATTTCAGTTCATGACCAGACTTATACAGATACTTGGGATGTATTCTATTTCACTTAACTGAACGCTGACAGTACTAAACCCTAAGCTCTGATACCATGAAAACTCTGTGACGCCCTAGAAGTGCGAAAAACAGGGTAAATTTAAACTTTTATTTACATCAATACACATTTATGGGTACATTCCTATGCAGTGTCATGCATCATCATATATATTGGTTATAAAACTTAAACCTCAGGATCTCATCATCAAGCATTCAGAAATCATATCATATCCATTTCTCAACTCAGTATTAATTAATCGTAATACATCCCATACGTCATTGTACATTAAGTGTCTGTAAATACACATTAGTCTGGGTACATGAAATGTAAATTATACCTCTAATACAAATATATGGCTTGGAGCTCAAGTCCTCCACTAGCCACTACTCTGTACGTCACAAGAAATTCTCCTCACTTGAAGAAATATGGAGGAAAGATAAAACATGTTGAGCTTCTAAATCGCTCAGTAAGGGGGTAAGGGACTCATTGTTAAATTAATGACTTGCACAAACAATCATTTATTTCACAATTGAAAACTCAATAGAAAATGTAGCATGAACTCATTAAAACATCATTCTCATCTCATTTCTCTAAAATCATGTAAAAACATGGTAGTACACACTCAGTACAAATCACAGTCACAAGCATGTAGAAATCAGGATGTGATAATGACTTGTCTCTTTAAAACGTGATAAAAATCACCTCAATAGAAAGCACGTGGCACAGCCACCAAATACAATCGACACGTGGCATTACCACTGAATATAATATGCACGTGGCAGAGCCACTGAACACAATCCTCACATGGCACAGCCACCAAACATAATCCACATGTGGCACAGCCACTAAATAGAATTCGCATGTGGCACAACCACCAAATACACTCTCATGTGTAAAATGAGGCTAGTTAAGTAACTAGCGCTACCAAAGTAGGGGAAAATATGTTGGACTTACATATTACCAGAGTCATGCCCGGTGTGTATTCAACATGACACGCCTAGGTCTCAACCAATAGCCATTATCATAAAAATTGTTTTGCCTTTACGTAAAGCTCGTAATGGTTTTTTCTCATAAAACTCATCTCAAATCGTTTTGTACTCGAGACAAAACATGTAAAATCGAGCTTAAACCGGTAAAACCATGCACACATTTATTAAATCTCAGTACACCTTAATGTGGAGCCCAAATCATTTTTCACTTTTTAAACCTAAAACGGTTGTAAAACATTTTCATATTCAATTTATAGCTAAATAGAATTAGGCTCCAACCAGCTATAAAATTATGTGCATTAGCTCATAAAACATGCTTGCTTTTCTCAATATTACATTTCATGCTACAATACAATCACAAAAACACACACATAATTGAGTTTAGTTTTCCCTTACCTCTTTGTACCTCGTATAGTGCAATCGTTCCCCAGTATCACGGACTAGTCTTGCATTGCTCTCTGAAACTCTCGAACTGTCCAAATGATGTAAAAACATCAATAACCTAACTCAATCGCATTATTGAGCACACATTTGCTCATATTCTCATTAACACCTCAAAAAACGTAATTCTCACAACTCTATCACAATTCACATTCTCATCCACTACATCTTAGAATTCTACATTTCTCACATTATATTCCATGCTAAATTCACCTCATTGTCTCAATTCCAATTTATAGTCATTATTCCTAAAATTACCATAAATTACCTAACGTCACCTTTACTCCAACAAAATCATAGTTTTATCAATCCTTAACCATTTCTTAGCTATTGAATCACAATGCCTACAACCATAATCACCAAAAAATCACTTTAAAATCCAAGATCAAAGTTTAGAATTTACCCAAACTTGTGGAGTGCTCAACTCTTGCCTCGATTCAATCCGTCTTTCAATTTCCAAGTATGTTGTTCTCCTTTGGATGAGGAACAACTTTCCTTCTTGCTACAACCTTCGATTTGGATGAAAATAGGGACTTTGTAAGAGAGAGAAAGCTAGGGCTCGACTAAAATAGAGGTTTAGGAGAGAGAGAAAAGATGAAATACAGGAAAACACTCGGGTCCTTTTATAGACAGAGGGTAGGAGATCGATCTGGTCCTTGATGAGATCGATCTGCATTTGAATTTGGGAACATTTTGGGGGTAATTTTATGCCTATGAGATCGATCTGTCGTGGGGTGAGATCGATCTCTTCATGGCTTTATGTGATTAATCTGTTCCAATTTTGAGATCGATCTTCTATTTATAAAACAATACATGAGATCGATCTGCTCCCTAAGGAGATCGATCTTCTCCTTACAGAATGCTTCATGAGATCGATTCCTTCCTTATAAGATCGATCTCTTTTTTACAGAATCATAAGGAGATCGATCCTCTTCTATTGGAGATCGATCCGCTCACTTAAATTTCCTCATTCTTTGTCACTTTAGCCTACCAGATCGATCATCTCGTCTCCAAGATTGATTTGGCCTCATAGTTTCACACTTTGGTTAAACACTTAACATAAAATTTCTTTCTTGACTCATTTATCATTTAGAAATTCATTCCATACCACCTCAATGTAAGAGTACATTACATTCAGCTTAATAAATTACATTTCAAATTCACATTACATAATTGGATATGTATAAAATTCACAGATCTCACACTTTGTACCAGTTTTGGCATGATGCTGGAGCATAGCGCGCATTAGATGCCCACCATACTTGTTGTCATGCTAGGAACTTCGGGTAGACTGGGTGCCGTACCGATTAAATAGGCTCACATGTGCATTTTTAAGAATTGACATGTTGATAGTCATGCTAGGAGCTTCGGGTAGACAAGACGTTGTGTCGATTAAATAGGCTCGCACGTGCACTTTTGAGATGTGGCGTAATATGATGTGTTGATTTGGGTCTACGGAGTACGCTGTATTGTGCAGGTAGCATGGAGTACGTTGTACCATGTTGAGATTGTGATATGCTATCTTCGAACGAGATCTGCTATGGATCAACAGGCTGGACGTGACCCACCTCTCGCACACCTGATCAGTGTAGCCTGGGATCACGGGATATTGCCATAGTCTTCGAGGAGATTTTTGTTATTATATTGCCTATCTCACATGTCTATTGTTTATGAATAAATCCAAGTTTGAAACGTTTTATGAGTCAAGACTGTCCGAGGGGGGGCTGATGTCCTGAAAAGTGTTGATTTGTTTAAGATGAGAAAGTATGTTAATGGTTTTAAAGTGTGCCTACGCATGATGAGTTTTCCATGCCTTATTTATGAAAATGCATGATGTTTAATGCCATGCTTTGTATTCGAATAGTGCACTAAAATTTTATAGCATGAATTGCTTTACATGCCATTAACACAAGCACTAAATAATGCTTTTGAGATGTGAATAAGAATTGTGTGGTTTTGAGCATGGCATCACGATCACGTAGATAGTGCAGTATCTACCTGTTCGCATGATTGCCTTACTGATCATGTTGTTTGCTCACCCCCTTATTTCCCCTCTCTACAGAGATTTGAGTATAGATTGAGAGCGACTGGAGGCTTTCCCTTTTGGCATCCGCTGCATCCTATCGCTAAAGGTATACACATTTGTAGAATTTTATATCTAAACTTTCGATAGCACAGTAGCATTTTGTATGTAACTATTGGGGATGTAAAGTAATGCAAACACATGTAAACAACACTCTGATTTATTGATACAGGTTTTTACTTATAAATTATATTGAAAATGAAATTATTATGGTTGGATGATGTAGACATTGACATACAACCCAACTGTTCGAGAGTGTAGCTTGTAAAATCTAATTTTATTTAAAACACGAAATGAAAAATGCAAAAGGATTGAAATGGTAGTCCCGAACACGTGCAAGAGTAAAACGGTCAAACGATCAAAATTTGATATTTATCGTGACAAGAAAATTTAATTAAAAATATGGGATTGAGAATTTTGATCAATAATGAAGAAATAATTAAATTTTGGGTTAAATTGATCAATATATGAATTTATTGGAATAAATCAAAATTTTTACCTCGGGAAATAATCCCGAAAATAATCAAAAAATATACCGAAAAGGTAAAATCGGACTAATAAATTCATTTACGAATTAAATGAATTTAATATGATATTTTTAGATATTTTGGGAAATTTTAATATTATTTTAATTATTAAAATAATATTAAAATAAATTATAAATAAATAAAGTTAAAAATAAATGAAATCTAAATTGAAAACGCGGGGAGAGAGAAACTGAAATGGTGAAAGAAATGGAAGCCGAACCTGAGGATCGATCCTCTGCACCGGCGAGCCTCGACCATCGAACCAGCACGATGTGGCAGGCGACGGCCAGACTGGCACGGTGGGAGTGCCTGAGAGGCACCACGCGTGCCGGTGATGCCTGACGGAGGAGATCGATGAAGGTGAAGGTCGAAAAGGGAGAAAGGAATCTGACAGCCACCGGCGTGAGTTGGTCCCGATCGAGGCTAGTCGAACGTCCCTCGACCAGAGACGCATCAAACAGCGGTGGTGAGGCACCGGGAACCGGTCGGACGATGTCGAAAGGATAAAATGATGCCTGAACCGGTACGACCGGTTCAGTGCAGTGATGGTATGGTGAACCGGATCAGACCGGTTCAGCCAAAAAGAAAAAGGAAAAAAGAAAAAAAAAGAAAAAATTTGGAAAAAATTCCAGTGATGCAATCGAGCTACGGGTAAGTCGGTAAGTGGTCGAATTGATCAATTTAAATTTTGAAATATTTAATTTGATTAATATCCGACTGGAAATTTACCTGAAAAAAATTAAATTATGTAGCTCGACAATTGACGTAGGACGAGAGTTCGAGACAACTTTGATTTTCGTATTACCTTGGAATCACGGGTAAGTAACCCTTATTTATGACAATTTTGCATCGTTATGCATGTTAAAATTTACCGCATAAATTACGGATTTAATTTTCGCATTAAATGAATTAAAATTTGGAAATTCAAATAAATTGTTGTAAATAATTAAATAAGCTATTCGAGAGCTTAGAACAAGGCTCAATAAATACTGATGGGTCCAATGAGCACAATAAGCCTCGATAATATGAATAGTAAGTGAGAAAACGAGCTTAAGGTCGATTAAGGCCCATTATAGTGCAATCGGGCTCAATATGGGTAAACGGGCCCAATGATTTAAATTAAGCCCAAAAAATATGAAATAGAATATGGTATTTGACCTGATGAATATTTATCCACAGTGCCAGAGATTTGATTTGGAATGGGAACAAACCGGATTGCATGACGAGACATTTGTGGAAAGGTCAGACTGTACAAAAATATGAGGTAAAGGAATTGTGTGAGTAGCTAGAGGTAGCTACGCGTATTTTAATAGCTTTTCTGTACACTAAATATGTATGTATACCCTGATTATGTATAAAGGTCCTAAAAAAATGGTTTAAAGATTTTAAGGACTCGAAATAGGTAAAAGTCTATTTTACCCCTATTGAAGGAAGTTCACCTAAGGATGGTGAAAGCATGACATGCATGAAATGCATGATTTAAGGATTTTCTGATTTAAGGAAATTTTATTGGTTTTTAAGCAAAGTAAATCGATAGATTGGCCAGTAATTGCATAAATTTCACAATATAACACTACGTAAGTGTTATTAAGATTTAAAAGAAAATTATTTGGAAAATGGGCCAACTATCAAATTTATATGAAAACAGATAGTGCTAGCGCATAGCTTGCACTATATCTGAGTTTGTGAGTGTACATAAAATGTGCTTGAGCGGTTACTCTCACCGACTTGTGTGACATCATATGCATGAAATGTGCTAGAGCGGTTGCTCGCACAGATTTTATTATTATGAAATGTATAAGAGCTGCTAGAGCCTAGCTCGCATTCTGTTTTGACATGTTTTGACATGTTTTGACTGTTCTGATTTGTTTTGACTTGATATACATAAAAAGGTGCTGGAGCGATTGCTCGCACTAGTTTTAATGATTTGACATGCATGAGAGGTGCTAGAACTTAGCTCGCATCCTGTTTTTATATTATATTACATATAAGCCGTGCTGGAATGTAACTCGCATGAGATTTGATTTATTTATGCATAAAGTCGTGCTGGAGTGTAACTCGCACGAGATTTGATTTATTGATGCATAACACCGTGCTGGAGCTTGCTCACATGAAGTTTTATATGGTTTTATAACTCATTTTAAAGTCTTACTAGAGTTTTTCTCATACGAGGTTTTCACTGAGTCTTTATACATATTCGTACTAGAGCATTGCTCATACTGAGATTTTACTTGAATTGATAATTATTTTAAGTCGTATTGGAGCACTGCTCGTACGGAGATTTCATTTATTTCTATAAAACCGTGCTAGAGCTTCGCTCGGACGAGGTTTTCTGATATCATGAATATGCGTGGAGCCGTGCTTGATCTTCGCTCGCACAGGGATTTTTATGACATGATATAGTCATGTTGTAGCCTCCCGTAGACTGTGTGTCACAGTGAGATGATATGCTCACACGTGCATACTAAGACAGAGATGATATGGGTGGATAAGAATTATTGCAGGCACCCCTGATTGAGCTTAGGTTCATGGAGTACGTTGTACCGTGTATGTCACACAGAGTACACTGTACCATAGGGATTGTTGGAGTGGAGTGGCATTAGCCACGAGCCAGCAAGCCTTGCTCTCCAATCCTGATTTATGCTGTTATGGCGAGTAGGACTGACCCACCTCCCGTTTCAGGTGTAATACCCCGCACACTAGGTACCGTGTTGCCAGGGATCACGAGGTTATGGACATAGTCCTATGTTGTTACTGATAGTCACCTACATGTCTCACATGATATAACTATTGGTCGATAGACCAGGGTAGACCCGAGGGAGGGGTCAGGCCCCTGATTTTATGATTTTATGATATGTGACCCTGAAAGAAGGGTGATTTTATAACCGAAGTTTTATAATGAATTTCAATGAATTGTTTTATGAGATGATTTACCCGGAAGGGTTAGTTTATATTGTAGTTTTAATGAAATGATTTGAATGCAGTAGCATGATGGTGTTTTCCATGCTTTCATTTCAAATTCATGATTTGTCTTACATGACATGAAAGGATGCATGATCTTGTTTTACTTCATGCTAATTATGATTTAAGGATGTCACATAAAATGCTATTGATGCATAAGTAGTATGATTTATATATGCACGAACAGTTTTATAAACTATGTCATGGATATATACATGATTTTGTGCTTGAGATTTTACTGAAAAGAAATGGATTTTTAGGGGCATGGCATTATGAGCATGTAGATAGTGGAGCTATCTACTTACTTGCATAATTGCCTTACTAAGCGTGTGGTTTGCTTACCCCCTTATTTTTCCATCTTTTCAGAGCACTCGCAATAGTTAGTGAGTGGCTGAGGACTTGCATTCTTGGTATCTGCTGCTTCCCATTGAGATACAGGTATACACAATTGTATAGTGTTGTATCTAAATAGGTAATGTACAGTACTGTAAATGGATATCATGTCGGGGATGTAAAGTTATGTAAATACCATTATGTACGTATTTAGTTAAAGTCAAAAGATGGTAAACTCTAATATATGATTGTGATTATGAAAATGGAATGGTGAATAGGTGAGAGGTGACTAACACCGAATCATAGCCCAACTGTTTGTAGAATGGTCACGATGAGAGAAAGGTAAGAATTAAATAATAAATGAAAACATAAAAAATTTACTCTGATTTGTAGGTAATTTAGGTCGTGACAGGTTTAATGGTATCAGAGTTGAGTTATCCTGATATGAGTCGGTGTTAGTGGTTAAGGAAGTTTACATCCCCATGTACTGTGCATTGTTTAGATACAATTATGTATATCAAGAAGGAAGTGCAGCTAAGACTTTGGTTTTGAATGCAAGAATAGACTCATTAATTGATAGTCGCTATGGTTGAGAGGCGAGTACACAAGCTCGAGGCCATAGAGGTAGGCCCGAGGTTGTACTGAGTTGCCACATGAGACTCAAGATGAGATTGAAGTGGAGGTTGATATTGAGCATGCCCCACAGAGTCCGACAGAGAGATCGGATAGTAATGAGACATGCTTCGTGAGGTTAAAGCGGAGTGTGGAGAATAGTTTACGAGCTAATTGCTCAGCTATGCATGAGATTTGAGGGCAAGTCGGAGCATTGGTGAAGTCTGCTCGACCCATCTCAAGAGTTAAACATCCATAATGGACATGAGAAATAATTCTAGATGTATTTCGGTGATAATATCTCGGACACTGCTTAAAGAAAATTACATATAAAATTATTTACGCTGAACCAGAGGAACTAGTTGATTAATGAGTATGGAACTCAGTTTATTCCTGGGCAGATATGACTCCGACACTATGAATCAGAGTCAAGATGTTTGAAAGTTCATGGAAGGGATCAGATTGTCAATTAGAGTCCAATTAGCCGTTAGATATCACTACCTATGCCAAGACAGTGCACAAACTACAGTTGTGTGAATAAGATCATAAGTTGCACGCCTCTGAGATTGAGAAAGGTAGTAAGGGTCGAAATAGAGACAAAAGAGATAGAGAATGACAGAGATGTTAGAACGGGAAAAAAGGTAGTTTGGTAAAGATTAGAGCTGATGAGTCACAGGGTAAGATGATTGGTAAAGCCCTAGTGAATCTAATTTTAATACTTTTGAGGGGTATTGTGATTGGAGGACCCGACCTGCTCTGTAGCAGTTGAGCAGTGTAACAGAGCAGCAGTGTAGTACTGTAAGCAGTGTAGCAGTGGAATAGTATAGGATATGTGGTAGTTACCACAGAAATAAGATGTTGAACAAGGGCGAGTGTATGCCTTGGACCAGGACACTACTGATGTTTCATTTGATATGGTGAAAGATGCCACACTGGCTAAGAATAATGAAGTAATTATTTTAATTGATCTTGGTGCCACGCATTTATTCATACCGCCTTCGGTGGCTTATAAGCTAGTGAAGCCTGTACCCTTAAGCAAGATGAAGATGGTTAGCTGATTTTCACTAACTGAATATGAGTATAGAGATTGTAACTTGAAAATAGGGGTGAAAACATCGCTGAAAAGTGTATTGTAAGTTTAATAAGTAATCTCATCATAACCAATAGCTCAAGGGGTTTCAGTGTGTATGGATACCTAAATAAGGATTGGGTTGTGTATTGATGTAAATGGGAAGATAGTCTTTTATGGATCCAGATAGTTCAAGAATTGTAAGAGAAACTATTTGACCCATGATTTAGAGTTGGCAGTCGTAGCGTTTACACTTAAAATATGGCTCCACCACTTACACAGTGAGAAATTTCGGATATGCACTGATCATAAAAAGCCTTGAGTATCTGTTTTCACAGAAAAAGTAGAATATGAGATAACTAAGAGGGTTAGACCTTATAAGGATTATGATTATGAACATTGTACCACCCAAGAAAGGCTAATGTAATGGTTGATGCCTTGAGCAGAAAGAGCCTTGGGATGGTATCACATATGATGGTCAGGGAGCATGAGCTACTGAGCAGTTGTGAGCCTCAGTAGTGATGTGATCCCTTTTGATGATGACGGTGATTTTGTGACAACTAGCCTGAGGTTAGAACCGGATTTGCTTGACCGGATTTGCCAGGCTTAGCGTGATGATCAGTATGGTGTCGATAGTGTGGGTCAGATTCAGAAGGGTACAGTGACAGAGTTCACAGTGAGTTATGACGACTTACAAAGGTTCAGAGACAGTATAAGTGCTCCTCAGGATCATAGTTACTGAGATAGTGTTTTTGTCAGAAGCTCACTCTTTGGGATATACAGTGCATCCGAGAAATAATTGTATCGGAATCTCTTAATAGAGTATTGGTGGTCAGGTTTAAAAAAGACATTGTAGAGTTGTAGTGAAGTGTCTCATATGTCAGTAGAGTAAGGTAGAGTATGAGAAGTCTGCAGAGTTATTGCAACCTCTACCTATATTGACACAGAAATGGGAACAAGTTACCATGAATTTTGTGATGGGTTACAGGAGACCTGGATGAATCATGAGGCTATTTGGGTGATAGTCGATAGATTGACTAAGTCTACCCACTTTCTGGCTATGAAAATCCCCAGATACTCTAAGTGCGTAGGCGAATTTATATGTAAGAAAGATTGTGGAACATTGTGTAGCGTTCAAGGGAGCATGATATCAGATAGGAATTCTCGCTTTACTTCCCACTTCTGGGAACATTTTCAGGAAGCTATGGGAACTCGATTAAGTGTTAGCATAACTTTTCGTCCTCAGATAGATGGTCAGTCAGAGAGGACTGTACAGGTTCTGGAGGATGTGATGAGAGCGTGTGCCACTGATTTTATAAGCTCATTGGATGATCAGTTGTTACTAATTGAATTTGCCAATAATGACAGTTGTCACTTGAGTATCGGGATAGCATTTTATATGAGGCATAGTATGGCCGTAGGGATCGTTTCCCTGACAAATAAGAAGTGTTGACAGATAGAGAATTGATCCCAAATTGGTAAGATAAATCTCTGAGGATGTTCAGTTAGATTATGAGAGATTAAGAACACCTCAGAGCAGATAGAAAAGCAATGCTAACAAAAGACAGAAAACCATTGGAAATTCACCGAGGGTGAATTAGTATTGTTGGCAGTTATTTGTCATAACGACATAACGAGATTCGAAAAGTGGGCAAATTGAGTTTCGTTAGAGTGAATCCTTTGAGAGATTAGACAAGTTGGAGATAAGACCTGTAGGTTGGCGTTACCACCTGAATTAGCAGGCATCCACAAAGTGTCCCATCTTTTGCTGCTTTGGAAATACTATCCGGACCCAACATATGTGAGCGGATATGAGCTCCAACAACTTAGCTCAATGAAAGTATAACGTATGAAATCGATTCGGGTATTAGATGGAAGGAGAAAGTGTTGAGGTTTACTGTGATCTCCCTGGTTAAGTATGATGGTAGTATTACAATCCGAAAAAAGTCCTATGAAAATTAAAGAGTATGATGCGATAGACATACCTGAAGTTGTTTATGGACTCATTTGACTTGGTTCTAATTTGGAGGACTAAATTTCTTAAGTGGGGGAGATTGTAAAACCCAATTTTATTTAAAACACGAAATGAAAAATGCAAAAGGATTGAAATGGTAGTCCCGAACACGTGCAAGGGTAAAACGATCAAAAGATCAAAATTCGGTATTTATCGTGACAAGAAAATTTAATTAAAAATATGGGATTGAGAATCTTGATCAATAACGAAGAAATAATTAAATTTTGGGTTAAATTAATCAAGATATGAATTTATTGAAATAAATTAAAATTTTTATCTCGAGAAATAATCTCGAAAATAATCGAAAAATATACCGAAAAGGTAAAATTGAACTGATAAATTCATTTACGGATTAAATGAATTTAATATGATATTTTTAGATATTTTGGAAAATTTTAATATTATTTTGATGATTAAAATAATATTAAAATAAAAATGAAATCTGAATTGAAAACTCGGGGAGAGAGAAACTGAAATGGTGAAAGAAACGGAAGCCGAACCCGAGGATCGATCCTCTGCACCAGTGAGCCTCGGCCACCGGACTAGCACGAGGAGGCAGGCGACAACGAGACCAGCATGGTGGGAGTGCCTGAGAGGCACCACGTGCGCCGGTGGTGCCTGACGGAGGAGGTCGGCGGAGGTGAAGGCCAAAAAGGGAGAAAGGAATCTGGCGGCCACCGACGTGAGTTGGTCCCGATCGAGGCCAGCCGAATGTCCCTGGGCCAGAGACACGTCGAAGGGCGGTGGTGAGGCACTGGGAACCGGTCGGACGACACTAGAAGGACAAAATGATGCTTGATTCGGTATAGTCGGTTAAGCGCAGTGATGGTATGCTGAACTGAACCGGACCGGTTCAGCCAAAAAGAAAAAGGAAAAAAAAGAAAAAAGAGGAAAATATTAGGGAAAATTCCAATGATGTAATCGAGCTATGGGTAAGTTAGTAAGCGGTCGAATTGACCGATTTAAATTTTGAAATATTTAATTTGATTAATATTCGACTGAAAATTTACCCGAAAAAATATTAAATTGTGTAGCTCGACAATTGACATAAGACGAAAGCTCGAGATAGCTTCAATTTGCATATTATAAGGGAATCACGGGTAAGTAACCCTTATTTACGATAATTTTACATCGTTATGCGTGTTAGAATTTACCGTAAATTTCTGCATTAAATGAATTAAATTTTGAAAATTCAGATAAATTGTCGTAAATAATTAAATAAGCTATTTGAGAGCTTAGAACGAGGCTCAATAAGTACTGCTGGGCCCAATGAGCCCAATAGGCCTCGATAAAGTGAATAATAAGTGAGAAAATGGGCTTAAGATTGATTAAGGCCCATTATAGTGCAATCGAGCCCAATATGGGTAAACGGGCCTAATGATTTAAATTAAGCCCAGAAAATATGAAATACAATTAATTGTATGGTATTCGACATGATGAATATTTATCTGCAGTGTCGGAGATTTGATTTGGATTGGGAATAAATCGGATTGCGTGACGAGACATCTGTAGAAAGGTCAGACTGTACAGAAAAATAAGGTTAGGGAATTGTGTGAGTAGCTAGAGGTAGCTACGCCTATTTTAATAGCTTTTTTGTACACTGAATATGTATGTATACCTTGATTATGTATAAAGGTCCTAAAAAAATGGTTTAAAGATTTTAAGGACTCGAAATATGTAAAAGTTGATTTTACCCCTATTGAGGGAAGTTCACCTAAGGATGGTGAAAGCATGACATGCATGAAAGCATGATTTAAGGATTTTCTGATTTAAGGAAATTTTATTGGTTTTTAAGCAAAGTAAATCGATAGAATGGACAGTAATTGCATAAATTTCACAATATAACACTACGTAAGTGTTATTAAGATTTAAATGAAAATTATTTGGAAAATGGGCCAACTATCAAGTTTATATGAAAACAGATAGTGCTAGCGCATAGCTCGGACTATATCTGAGTTTGTGAGCGTGTATAAAATGTGCTTGAGCGATTGCTCGCACCGATTTGTGTGACATCATATGCATGAAATGTGCTAGAGCGGTTGCTCGCACTAATTTTATTATTGTGAAATGCATAAGAGCTGCTGGAGCCTAGCTCGCACTTTGTTTTGACATGTTTTGACTGTTCTGATTTGTTTTGACTTGATATGCATAAAAAGGTGCTGGAGAGATTACTCACACTAGTTTTAATGATATGACATGCATGAGAGGTGATAGAGCTTAGCTCGCATCTTGTTTTGATATTATATTGCATATAAGCTGTGCTGGAGTATAACTCGCACGAGATTTGATTTATTTATGCATAAAGCCATGCTGGAGTGTAACTCGTACGAGATTTGATTTATTGATGCATAACACTGTGCTGGAGCTTGCTTACACGAAGTTTTATATGGTTTTATAACTCAATTTAAAGTCGTACTGGAGTTTTTCTCATACGAGGTTTTCACTAAGTTTTTATACATATCTGTACTAGAGCATTGCTCGTATGGGGATTTTACTTGAATTTATAATTATTTTAAGTCGCACTGGAGCGCTGCTCGTACGCAGATTTCATTGATTTCTATAAAATCGTGCTAGAGCTTTGCTCGCACAAGGTTTTCTGATATCATGAATATGCATGGAGCCGTGCTTGAGCTTCGCTCGCATAGGGATTTTTATGACATGCATATAGCTGTGTTGGAGCCTCCTGTAGACTGTGTGTCACAGTGAGATGATATGCTCACACGTGCATACTAAGACAGAGATGATATGGGTGGATAAGACCTATTGCGGGCACCCCTGATTGAGGTTGGGTTCACGGAGTACGTTGTACCGTGTATGTCACGCGGAGTACGTTGTACCGTGGGGATTGTTAGAGTGGAGTGGCATTAGCCACGAGGCAACAAGCCTTGCCCTCGCAACCCTAATGTTATGCTATTCTGGCAGGTAGGATCGACCCACCTCCCGTTTCAGGTGTGACACCCCGCACACTAGGTATCGTATTGGCAGGGATCACGAGGTTATGGACATAGTCCTATGTTGTTACTGATAGTCACCTACATGTCTCACATGATATAACTATTGGGCGATAGACCAGGGTATAACCAAGGGAGGGGTCAGGCCCCCGACTTTATGATTTTATGATATGTGACACTGAAAGAAGGGTGGTTTTATAACCGAAGTTTTATAATGAATTTTAATGAATTGTTTTATGAGATGATTTACCCGAAAGGGTTAGTTTATACTGCAGTTTTAATGAAATGATTTGAATGCAGTAGCATGATGGTGTTTTCCATGCTTTCATTTCAAATTCATGATTTATCTTACATGACATGAAAGGATACATGATCTTGTTTTACTTCATACTAATTATGATTTAAGGCACATAAAATGCTATTGATGCATAAGTAGTATGATTTATATATGCACGAACAGTTTTATAAACTATGTCATGGATATATACATGATTTTGTGCTTAAGATTTTAATGAAAAGAAATGGATTTTTAGGGGCATGGCATTATGAGCATGTAGATAGTGGAGCTATATACTTACTTGTATAATTGCCTTACTGAGTGTGTGGTTTCCTCACCCCCTTATTTCCCCATCTTTTCAGAGCACTCATAATAGTTAGTGAGCGAATGAGGCCTTACATTCTTGGTATCTGTTGCATCCCATTGAGAGACGGTATACACATTTGTATAGTGTTGTATCTAAATAGGTAATGCACAATACTATAAACGGATATGATGTCGGGGATGTAAAGTTATGTAAATACCATTATATACGTATTTAGTTAAAGTCAAAAGATGGTAAACTCTGATATATGAATATGATTATGGAAATGGAATGCTAAATATGTGAGAGGTGACTAACACCGAATCATAGCTCAACTGTTTGTAAAATGGTCACAGTGAGAGAAAGGTAAGAATTAAATAATAAATAAAAAAGCAAAAAATTTACTCTGATTTTTAGGTAATTTTGGTCGTGACATAGCTGATCAAGATCGAGGTAGAAAAGTACGAATAATAAATAATGTATGAAAAACGAAAAATTTACGTTGATTTTTTTGGTAAGTTGAGGGTCGTGACAGTGCCTGCTATAGGTCTTAGCCTACATTATTGTCTGGCGTGTCTGCCATAGGACTTAGCCCTCATAACTGTTTTGGGGTGCCTACCATAGCACTTAGCCCACATCATGGTTCGGGGGTGCCTGCCATAGGTCTTAGCCACCCTATACCATGCTAGTAACCATCCCATGTCTCAAAATACGCGTGCGATATATCATCTCACCATGACACAATTTACTGCAGGCATCAACACAGTTTATGCATGTCGTGATATCTAACATCTCGTGCAAGCAAACCATTAGCATGATTTTTTGTAAAACATATAAGATCCTCGTACGAGCAACGCTCTAGTACGGCTTTCATGCATAGTAAATCAATATCAAATCACATACGAGTAAGGCTCCAGTATGGCTTTCATGCATGTTATCAGTAAAAACTAGAGAAGCAGGGCTCCAGCACTATCATCAGGAGTTAAAACATCAAAATCTAGTGTGAGCTAGGCTCCAGAACTATTTGTACTCACACAAATGTGATAGGTGGCTCCAGTTTAAATAAAGTATTTTTCCAAAAATACAACTTAGCACATAACCCGTGTTATTTCATACAACCATAGAAAACAATAGCCAACCTATCCTCATTTCATTCATATCAAAGTATTTTATCATGATAAAAATATCAAAATCATGAAAATCCATGCATTTTAGGATCCTTACTACGCCTTTTTCATAAATTCTCTACCAATATAAAATCATCTTTTCTTTCCCTATTTTCAGGACCTTTCTAAAAAATTCTTATCTTATTATTAGATAGCTTAGAGAAATTCACGCCCTATAAATCCCCTCAAAATACGTATAGCTACCTCTAGACACTTACAAAACCCCTTTACCTCGAATGGAGTCGAGCGTAGTACAAGTTTCACCGTTGGAAGCTCGTCCAGTCCAATTTGCCCTTAATCCAATCTCTGAAGCTACAAACATTCATCAGTCACTTTAGTCAACACTAATAACTCATTTTTGTCATGGTTGATTCATCATACTCTAGGTAGTTTCAATCAATAATATATACACCAATTAACTCATAACAATGTCTAGATAAACATACTTGGAGTTGGTGTATTGAAAACTCACCTAGCTTATCTTTTCTCTTATCCGAAATTGGAAGACCCCTTTTTGCTCCTTCAATCCAACAAGTTGAATGCTGATTCCTAACTATGTTGTTCTCCTCCTCATAATGAACTACTTTGTTCAAAGTAACTTTTCTCAAATCTTTTTGGAAGGGGATGGTATTCTAGAGTGAGAAAACTAGGTTATTTTACTGCAATAGAGAGGTTTTAAGATTTATGGGGAAGAAAACTCGACTGTCAAGCCTTTTTATAGTAATTGGCATGGTGAGATCAAGCTTCCCTCGGGTTGAACTACATAATTTTTCAGTAAAGAGGCTGTGATATCGATCTGCTATTTAGGGAGAGATCGAGATGCTTTAGTGAAATGATCGATCTACTCTCGGCAGAATTAAATGGGGATCGATCTGCACTAGGGAAGGGATCTATCTCTGGTAGGAAGAAGCAAATGGAGATCGATCTGCTCATGGGGAGAGATCGATCTTTCCTATACAGAACCAACCTGTGATTGATCTGCTTGAACAAGAGATCAATCTCCTTTGAATAAGGGATCGATCTGGCCTTCATTTGGAGCATTCCTACTGCATTTTTTTCCATAATTTCAAAGGAAAACTTGCATTCAATTGCTTCACTATCCATTTTTCATTCTATTCCCACTTAGAGCATGGAAAGGTTCATTTGTTATGATTCATATACAATGTGACTTTTAGTGTACTGCTTGGAATCATAAAAGATACTTAGAATTCACTGACTTTGTGTTATCAATTCATGTTTGAGTCCTTATATTAGTCTGAATGGTATAAATTCCATTCATTTAATCGGTGACCACTTCAGCCCTTATTTAGTGATTACATGTATTCATAAGTATTCATGCATTCTCTTTGCAATCTCATTCACCTTTATATGCTTAAAATTACCCTTTTTATGATTCCATTAACATATTATAAAGTCATACGTACATGGGGTCTCACACTTAATTATCTCATTTTTGGCCACTTCTTTCATCACAGGATTTAACCTACATTGGTGCTCTACTAACGACCTACACCCTTCCTCCAATAGTATCTTGTGCATACATATTGAGGGGCTAATACTCTTGAGATCAAAAATAGACCAGCCTATAGCTTTCTGGTGCTCTCTCAAAACCTGTAGTAATTACTCCTCTTGATCAATGGAGAAAGCAGCAGACAGTATCACTGGCCTTGTGAAGCAGTTACCTAGATAAGAAAATCTAAGGTATGAGGGTAAGGTTTTAAGCTCTAAAGCTGGAGGATCACTGGTGGACGGAGAGACATCTAAAGCTGGAGTAGATAAAGTGTCTAAAGTGTTAAACTGGGCAATCTCCACGAGGGGAGTAACCTCTAACAACTGTAAAGCCTCATAAACATCAATATCATCCTTATTGTATTCCTTAAGATTAACTGATCTCACCAAAGAGGCTTCTAAAGGGTTAAATGAGTGTGTCTTAGAGAACTCCTCTGTGATGTCTCTAGCTACAATTTCTATCCTAAAACAATCTTGAACCTCAATGATTTGAAAACATTTAATGTCACTTCCTAATCTTGGACTCTCATGGTCAATTCCCCATTTTGCTTATCAATCAATGTCCTACCAGTAGCTAAGAAGGGTCTGCCTAGAATGATGGGGACTTCCTTGTCTTCCTCCATATCTAACACAACAAAGTCTACAGGGAAAATGAACTTGTCCACCTTAATTAGAACATCTTTAATGATTCTCTTCGGATAGTTAATAGATCTGTCAGCTAATTAAAGGGTCACTGTGGTAGGCGTTGCATCTCCTACTCCTAACTTCTGGTATAGGGACCAATGCATGAGATTAATACTAGCTCCTAGATCGCATACAGCTTCACCAAAAAACTAATATCCTATTGTGCAAGGTATGGTAAAACTACCTGGATCTTTGAGCTTGGGGGTTAATCTCCTTTGAATGATAGAACTACACTCCTCAGTAACTTCCTCCATATTTTCATCAAATTTTGCAATTCTGCCAAAAAATTTTAAAAAATGCTCAAGTGAATCACCGATATTAGTCAATGGCTAAGTGTGGTTCCTCGACAACAGCGCCAAATACTTAATGCGTCCTTCCTAGATGTGTATACCTCAAGTGCACGGGTCGCATAAGTAATAAAAGGAACTGAGTTCCAGATTATCGTCCCATAGAGAAACACAGTCAGCCTAACTAAGTACCAGTTAATTTTACCCTAGGTATATCCTAGCAGATTATGAATATTAAAAGAGTGATCTACAAAGTTTAATTTGAAAATATTGGAAAGCAAGGAAAATAATAAAAGCACTAAAATAAAGCAAAATAGAGTAAAAATTACTCACAAAGCTCCAAGCAAAATAAAAGCGAGAATCTGCAAAAGAAAGAAAATACTAAAACTCGAATTAATTAGTGTAAATTGACTAAAGATGCAAATATAATAAAATATAGATTAAAAATAAATAAGTTAAAACTAGAAAATTCTAATATGAAAATAAAATTTGCATGTGTTTAATCTAATTAAAAAAAAAGAAAAAAATAAAAATTCAAAATAATCTACCTTGAGGATTAATGAAATAAAATTCTAATAAAAATTCTAAAAATCCCTAAGTATAACTTTAACCCTAAATGCCTAAATTGGTAACCATAAATTATATATAGCTCTAGATAATACTAAATTAATAAAATGCCTAAATAAATAATAAAATCTATTTTAAATGATGCATGAGAAATAAAAAATTTTTAGGCTTTTAAAATTTAAAATGAAAACTATCCTAAAGATGCATAAAATGATTCTATCCCTAAACTAACTCTAAATGTAATACATAAACACTACACTAATATTTTGTTAACATTAAAATCATACTAGTGTATACTCAAATCAATAAACAATTTCCTACAATGAAAATCAAACCAACCCTAAATGTATACATGAAAATAATAAAATTAAAATTTCAATTGCATAAAAACTAAAATTTAATCTAAACTATTAAATCTAATAATCTTAAACATGTACAAATTAATTAAACTATTAAAATATTATCTAAACTAATTAAAAGATGTACTAAATTAAAATAATACTGAACTACTAGTATTAAACTATTGTACTGTTGCAACTAAAATCACTAAAAACAGCAGCTGCCATGTGTCTCTACCTCCAGTACCAACATTCCTACACTGTACTCACTCATGTTCAGCAACGTACTGCAGCCTTGCATTTTTGTGCTTGTACTTTTGCTTCAGCAACGCCTCGCACCTTTTTGCCATGCCACGCATAGTAACCTTGCAACTGTTCTGCACTACAAGCTTAACCACATCCAGGCAAATCCAACATACGAGCAGAAACCATGTTCTCTACACTATAGGGGCATTGGTGTCTTGCTCCAAACAGCAGCAGACTAGAGAAAAGAAAGGCAGTGTCACGCGACCTCTTCGCTATTCCAAATTTTCGAAACCACTAATAACAAAAAACAATTTGAACCTGACACATAAGAAAACCAAAGCAAAATTGGGTAGGAAAATATATAAAACATTGTAAATAAAATTTAAAGAAAGGATGAAGAAAATTCTATTTAAAACGAAGGATTCGAGGATCAGTAAAAAAAACTTGAAAACTGCACCAGCAATGCATATACAGTGACTAGAAAACCAGAACCAAATTAGCCAAGTGCACAATCCTTTTCCTTGTCCTGTAGCCAATCACCTATAGCTTTACCACCAGCTGCTGCTTCAATCCAGTACAACCACGTTCGCACAGCACCTGCTCAGCACCGTTTCACCTTGTACTGCCAACACCTACTTGATTTCATGTTGCAACAGTAGCAGTTAGGACTGTCCACAATTGCAGCAACAACAATGTTCTACTTGCTTCAGTTACTCTGAGTCGCACGTCTTCCTCACGAGCCAAGCACGAACTCTGCAGCAACCTTCAGTAAATGCAGCAGCACAGGAGCGACGCATGGCAACTAAAAACCTAGCAGCTAACCTTGACTCCGACAAGAAGCTTACCTAACAGTACAAGATATAAGAAATAAAGCAGAACAAAGGAAGATAATGGCTACAAGTATGAGACTTGAAGAAACAGTAAAACCAAACAACAACAACATTAAGAAGATGGAGAAGTTAAACTAATAGAAACTAAAGTAGTAAATATAAAACAAAGCATGAAAACTGGAACGAAACCGAGAACCAAAGTCACGGGTCCATACTGCGCACCTTTGCCTGTAGCCACACATAAGCACTTGTAGCTTTCCTACACATGGCCAGGCTTACAGGTTGCTACAGCAGCAAATGTACTGCTTCACGCTCTTGCAATAGCTAGCCATGTACTACTCCAGTCCAAAATAGTCCTGCTCTGCCACTCACAACTTATGCATCAGTAACAGGGGAGAAGCTTTGGCCACTCTCACCAGCCACTTTCTCCACACTTAAACTAGGGAAACAGTAAAGAATAATGTCTAAAAAATGGTGAAGAAGAAAACTGTTGTCACCAGCCTGTGCGCCAGCCTAACAAACAGAACAATAGCCATTAGGGGCGACAGCATCGTGTGACATCTACAGTAAGGTAGAGCCAAACACAGAACAGAATCGAGAAAAAAAAAGAAAATAACTGGAAACTAACGCAAGGAAGAAAAGAAAGGAAACATACCCGATTGAATAGTAATGAAAAATGTAAAACAGAGTAGTAAAGGAATAGTAAAAACGGAAATGAAAGCTTTACATTGAAGAAGCTTAAAATGTGCCAAAATAAAATTAAGAACTGTAAACTTGCCAACCCAAAAACAATGGTGACTCCTACCCTACCAATGAGAACCTTAAACACCCCTCAAAGAAAATATAAAAACTACCTAAAATCTAGTAGCTTACTTAAAAAAACTAGACTAAAAAAAAAAAAAAACTACTCCTTAAAATTGTCTCATCTTTTTCTTTTTATACATATCAAAATGGCGTACAAAGGGGATTTTAATCCTAGATGAGTTGGCATTGTTTGGCCACTTGTCTTCACACCATTAGCTTCTAGAGAAGGTATTTCCATGTCATTTGTCTTCTTGTCTACTTGGATGTGCAAGGTGGCATGACTTGTGTCTTCTATGAGGTGGCCAAGGTGTCTTTTGATCTTATCCTTCAAAGGTGAATAAAATATGGACACTTAGCATCACATATGTTAAGAAGAATGGTGACTCATGCTACAAGACAAAATGGTAGTGGTCCAATCTCTTTTTTAGCTCATTTTCAATCCATTTTCTACTGAAATGACTGAAATTCATTTGGATTTAATTTATCTGTAAACATGAGAATTTTAATTAAAATGAGGGGATAATTAATAAAATAATATAGGGATTAAAATAGTTAATTAAGAAATTAAATATAAATAACTCTATTTTCATAGAATTATTAATAGAGATATCAGGAGAGGAGGTTGGAGACTATTTGGGAAGAGACCTGAGATTGAGGAGGTACAGGAGAGGACTACTAAGCCTCCTGTATATCCGGTCTTAGCACCATCGGGAGGTATAGTCATTGGGGGACCTCGACCTACTACCGAGCAGTATAGGAGATGTGGCAGATATCATGGAATCGAGCCTTGTCTAATAACCCTGGAGTGTGTTACAGATGTTGGAAGCTAAGACATATCATGAAGTATTGCCCAAAGATGATTGAGATTGCCTCATAGAAGGGCAAAGAGCTGAAAAGAGCTCCTGTTGAGACTTCTGCACCTAGGAAGAGAGCTACAGCTGAGGAGAAAGGGAAACAGGTGGTTGGCAGAGGATGAGTACATGCAATGGACCAGGACACCGCAGACGCTTCAGTAGATGTGATTAAAGGTACTATCCTGAATTTTGATTTAGAAGCATTTGTGTTATTTGATCCTGGTGCCACGTATTCTTTTATATCACCTTCATTTGCACACAAGTTATCGAAGCATGTAAAGCCTACATCATTAGATAGAATATTGTTGATTTCTACACCTATGAATGATAGTCAATTGACTTAGTATGTATATAGGGACTGTAGGCTGAAAATAAGGGGAAGGGATATGTTAACTGATCTTATCTTACTAAATATGAGTGATTTTGATGTAATCTTAGGAATGGATCGGTTGGCTACAAATCATGCTATTTTAGATTGTTATGCTAAGACAGTAATGTTTTCAAGGATAGATAGCCTTACTGTAAGTTTTCCTGAAAAGTGTATTGCAATTTTTGTTGAAAAGAAATGGAGGAACATGATTGTTGCAAATGGGAAAAGTATAATTTTAATTCATCATATTTGTATCTAAAAATATAACAGTAAAGTATAGTTGACAGATGTAATTACGGGGATGTAAACGTATGTAAATATTCATAAATACAGTTGTATAAAGTATGTATTTATTATTATGCTTAACGATACTCTAAAAATTTTGCATATGTTATAAGTATTATGCTATGGTGTTTTAAGTATTGAGATTATTACTGGCTCATAGCCCAGCTTGCCCAAACAGAATTGTCACGAGGAGGTGAGATGTAAATGAAAAAGCGAATTTTTTTTTTAATAATTTTAGGTAAAAATGGGTTGTGACAACTTGGCATGCTTGTCTTAAGGCATTCATATGGTTCATTCATGCATTTTATCAAACAACTTATATGCATGCCTTATAAATCAATCAATCCTTACAAATTGATGACACCGAATTACACCATCATCATGTACATGTAATTACTAACACATATACATCATCAAAGCATTAACATGTTCATCATAATTTCTCCAAACCCTAAACCCCAATCCTAGTTCTCTACCTTAGGTGATATTTAGCCATTCAATTCATACACCAATCTACTCCATAATTTCACTAGACTAAAATATATGAGATTGATGGAAATAAAACTCACCTAGCTTATAGAACCCAATTTGGCTGAAACTTATGGGGTAGTCCAACCCTTCCAAATTAGCTTGTTGGGTGCTGGTTTTGGGAATTTTATTCTCCTTACAATATGAAACAATTTTGATGAAGGAAGCTTGTTCTAAATATGCTTGTAGGTAGGTGATTTATATAGAGAGAAAGCTTAGAAGCTTTGGTTTCTATGGTGGCCAAATTTCTTCAAGGAAGATGAGTGATTTTCCTTAGCCAATTGTCTGGTTTTCAAGACATAAAATTCAGCCAATTTATCATTTAAATTTCAGTCCATAAGTTGGGCTTGGAAAGGTTTTGGGGTTGGATTTTGGGCTTGAACTATTTCTATTGGGCTTGTCTTAAATTTCCTATTTGGCATTTAGTTTAGACCTTAATTTTCAGATTTTTGCGCTGGAAATTTATTAGTATTTAGGCATATTATTTAGCTTAGATTCAGCTAGAAGTTTGGCCCAATATTCGACCCATTTGCTTGCACAAATTCGTCCCACTTAGTTTTATGCATAATGGGCCTTAACCCTTTAACTAGTTGGACCATTAGTGTTTTTCATTTAAGCCCATTTTAATTTTAACCTAATTAAATTTAATTAATTTCTTAAGTATTATTGACTATAAATTAAGTGTTTTAACCCAAAATAATTTTCTCAAGCCTTAACCATGGTTGGGTTAAGTTAACCATGCTTTGGTTAATTAGTCAAAGCGTATTCTTCAATTCTGACTTTTCTCTTAGCTTTGACTATTGACCACATTTGACTAATGTTGAAAAACCCAAATATGTGAGTTTCAATGCTTGATTACTTCATCTTGATGTTTTGGCTACCTTTGGTAGCTGAAAATGCTAAAAACAACTCAAATAACTGGTTTTAAGCTCGTTTGGGCTTATTTTGGCATTTTCACCACTTCAACATTATCTAGACCAAACCAAACCAACTTTCCTTCTTAACCTATCCATATTTTGTCAGATTCCATCTGGTTCACCCTGAGCTCACTGTTGCTCATACTTTGCACTTTAAGGCTATTGGGGTTGTTAATGAAATATAACTTCTCTTATAATTCTAATAACATAATTCAATGTTTACATCGATAATTCCATAAAGCAAAGACACCTAACTTTAGGTCTTACATTCCTCCCCTTTGAGAAATTTGATCCTCCAAATTAGAACCAAGTCAGTCCTCAAACAACTCTAGATATTTCTCAAGTATCAGGCTCTCCAATTCCAATGTAGCTTCCTTCGAAGTGTGGTACTGTCGGAGAACCTTAACCAGAGGGATCGTCTTACACCTTAACACCTTTTCCTTCTTGTCCAATATCTGAATTGGCTTATCTACATATGATATATCCTCTTTCAACTCTAATGGCTCATACTTAATAACTTATGCTGAATCCGAATGATACTTCTAAAGCACTAAAACGTGTAAGACATTATGAACGCCTACTAGCTCAAGTGGCAATGCTAGTCTATATGCCTTATCTCCCACTCGGTCTAAAATCTCAAAAGGTCTGTTGTAGCGAGGACTAAGTTTACCTTTATTCCCGAATCTTAGTATGCCCTTGGAGGGAAAAGCTTTGAGAAACACAGATTCACCCACTATGAATTCCAATGGCCTTCGTCTCATGTCAGCATAGCTTTTCTATCAGCTCTGAGCTGTTCTCAATCTCTCACATATTAGCTAAACATCCTTAGAGGCTTGCTTGACCAAATCGAGAGCAAATATCTTTCGATCTCCCACTTTTTCCCATCCAATCGGAGAATGACACCAATGGCTATACAATGCTTCATATGGTGCCATTCCAATACTCGAGTGATAACTGTTATTATAAGCGAATTTGGCTAATGGTAAATGATCATCCCAAGAGCCTTTAAAGTTCAGTACACAAGCTCTCAACATATCCTCCAGTGTCTGTGTGGTCATTTCTAACTGACTATCAGTTGGAGGATGGAAAGCTGTGCTAAAATTCAATTGGGTTCTCATGGCTTTCTGAAAATGTTCTTAAAGTATCTGTGGATTTTATAGCCAGGAAGTGGGTTGACTTCGTCAGTCTATCCACAATCACCCAGATGGCATCATGATTCTTACGGGTCCTCAGTAAACCCATGATGAAATCCATGGTGATATGCTGCCATTTCTATGTCGGTATAGGTAGAGGTTGTAATAACCCTGCAAGCTTCTAATACTCTACCTCAATCTACTGACATACGAGACACTTAGCCACAAACTTTACAATGTCCTTCTTTATGGCTAACCACCAATACACTTTCTAGAGATTCTTATACATCTTTTTACTCCCCGGATGCAATGTGTACCTTGATGAATGAGCTTTTGACAAAATCAATCTCTTTAGCTATGGATCAATGGGAACATAAATTCTATCTTTACACCTCAGCATGCCATCATCACTAACTGTAAAATCAGTCAGAATACCCATTTGTATCTGACTTACCCGATCAATACATTGTCGATCAATATGCTGAGCCTATCATATCCGATCAATCAAATTTAATTCTACTCTCAGGCTAGCTTCCATGCGATAACTATCAATATCAAAAAGGGCTATATCCAAACTGAGGCTTGCAAACTGTTCTAACAGTTCATGTTCCCTGACCATCATATACGATACTATCATGAAACTCTTTCTGCTCATGGCATCAATTACAATATTCGCCTTACCCAGGTGGTAGAGAATCTTACAATCATAGTCTTTTAGAAGCTCTAACCATCTCCATTGTGAGACCCCATATAGGTTAAGCCTTGTATATAAATATGTAAATGAATTCATATGTATGGTGATATACTTGTAATGTGAAGTATACATAATGTAAGTCCATAAGTTTAATGTACGCACATGTAATAAGAGTTGTGATTGTACGTACAAGTTGCATTACGACTGAATATGAAGAAATGGACTCAAACATGTGAAGAATATGAGTAGAATGGAAAATGAGTAGTGTGGTAAAATGGAATGAGGATTTCATAAGTTGTGCACTTCCATTTGGTTTATATCAAGTACCTTTGGTTATACAAAGATTTCACACAAGTTTTAATAGGTATAAAGTATGAATGGATGCCATTTTCAAGTCTTAAAGATGATTGGATGAGAAAATAACCATGGCAACAAAATGCAAGAAGTTTGGTATGCGTTGGTGCAAAAAAACTGCACAAAATCTGGAAATATGAATGATAGATCGATCTTATAAGATGAGGGATCGATCTGGAAGAGCCAAAATGCTCTTATTTTAAGCTATGGAACAAGACATATTGATCTCCAATAGAGCCAAATATATCTCCAAAACATTCTGTAAAATGCATATCGATCCTTAATGAAACAGATCGATTTTCTTAGCTCTTGGGTTGGAGTAGATCGATCTCCCCTAAGACCAGATTGTGAGATCTGAGAATTTCAGACATATTTTAATGATGTAATAATAATTTAAAGTGTAAATTATTGAACTAGATGAATTGTGGGAATTATAATTGGAGATTTATATGTTAAGTGTGTAAAATGAGCATGAAGTATGAGGACAGATCGATCTGGGAGAAGGAGAGATCGATCTAGTGAGTTATAAACGACAAGGAATGAGAAATTTGAGGAGCAGATCGATCTCCAATGGAAGAGATCGATCTCCTTATGAATCTGTTTGAGAAGGGATCGATCTCATGAGGAAGAGATCGATCTCCAAATGATTCTGTTTGGGGAGAAGATCGATCTCTTCAGGAGCAGATCGATCTCATAAAGCCATAAAGAGATCGATCTCACCCCTCGACAGATCGATCTCCTAGGCATAAAATTGCCCAGATTATCCCCAAAATTCAAACACAGATCGATCTCATCAAGAGGCAGATCGATCTCCTACCTCCAGTCTATATAAGGAACCCGTGTTTTCTCTGCAATTTCACTTTCTCTCTCTTTCAAAACCCATTTCCATCGAAAACCTAATTTCTCACTCCTCCAAATCACCCATTTTCGGTCGAATCAGCTGTTGTGGTAAGAAGAAAAGTTGTTCCTCATCAAGGGGAGAACAACATACTTGGAAATCGAAGGACGAATCGGATCGAGGCGTGAGTTGTGCGTCTCACAAGCTTTGGGTAATTTCTAAACCTCGATCTTGATATTTGAGCTGATTTTGATGTTATTGGTGGTTGTAATTGTGTTGAAATAGTTGAGAAATGATTAGGGATTGATGAATTTCAATGTGGATAGAGTGATAATGATATTTAGCGATTTTGGTAATTTTAGGAATTTTGAGCTATAAATGGAAATATAGACAATGTGGAGAATTAGCTTAGATAATTGGCATGAGGAATGTAGGACATTGAGATGTTGTGAATGAGGTTGTAGTTTAGGGTTGAGTTACGAGAAATCAAGAGATTTGAGGTGTTATGAGCAATTATGCTCGATTTTGAGAATTGAGGGTATGAGATAATTGAGTATTGATGTTTTAACATCGTTTGGACAGCTCGGGAGTTTCCGAGTGGAATGCGAGGCTAGTCCGTGATACGGGGGGAAACGATTGCACTATACGAGGTGCAAAGAGGTAAGGGAAATCTAAACCATTTGTGTATGTGAATTGCAAACTGTTTTAGCATGATTTGTGGTTTATAAAACAAGCATGTTGAGTGTTTTGTGTTGAGATTAAATTGCACACGATTTTATAGCCGGTTGGAGCCCAATGTTTTATGAGTTTATAACTGGGCTCTACGTTAAGGCAATATTGTGATTTGAGAAATGTGTGCGTGTGCTTTTCCGGTTGGAACTCGGTTTTATTACGTTTTGTGTTGAGTACAAAACGATTTCAAATGAGTTTTATGAGAGAAAACCATTACGAGTTCTACGTGAAGGCAAACCTGTCTTATATGATAAGACTTGGGTGTGTAGTTGTGAGTACACACCGGGCATTGCTCTGGTAGCATGTAAGCCCGAATTCTTCTCCGTTCTGGTAACGTGAGAATAACCTATTCTGTGGCTGCGCCACATTGAGAAAACCCCATTGGTGGCTGTGCCACGTTGAGAAACCCCATTGGTGGCTGTGCCACGTTATACCCCATTGGTGGCTGTGCCACGTTGAGAAACCCCATTGGTGGCTGTGCCACGTTATACCCCATTGGTGGCTGTGCCACGTTGAGAAACCCCATTGGTGGTTGTGCCACGTTATACCCCATTGGTGGCTGTGCCACGTTGAGAAACCCCATTGGTGGCTGTGCCACGTTGAGAAACCCTATTCTGTGGCTATGCCACGCGAGAAATTAATCTGTGGCTACGCCACGTGAGAATTTAAATCAGTGGCTTTGCCACGTGTGTTTTGTGGCTATGCCACGTGAGAAATTATTTTTACTGTGATTTTATCACGTTATTTGAGAAAGCGTTTATCGCGTTGTTTTCACATGCTTTGTTAATGCTCTAGAGTGAGCCTTTTACTTCATGTTTTCACATGACATGACACATGAGAGTGTCGTTTTGAGTATTTTCATGCTATGGTTTTCAAATGAGTTTCACATACAAATAAACCTTTTGTGATGTGCATTTTGGTTTATGAACTGAGTCCTTACCCCCTTTACTGAGCGATTTAGAAGCTCACCATGTTTTTCTTCCCCCCAGAGTTCTTCAAGTGAATAAGGACTTCCCTGCGACGTACGGAGTAGTGGCTAGTGGAAGATTCGAGCTCCAGGCCATATATATATTGTATCTTGAGGTATATTTATCTTTTCATGTACCCAGACTATTATTGTAATTGCAGACACTTGATGTATGACAATATATGGGATGTATTAGGATTAAATTAACTTGAGATGGATTAATGTATTTGATATGATATTTAAATCCTAGTGATGAGATCCTGAGGCATAATAATTATGATGATGTATGACACTGCACAGGAATGCACCTTTCATTGTGAATCATTGAGTAAAAAGTTTTAAATTAGCCCTATTTTCCGCATTTTCGGGGCGTGACACAGATCGATCTCCTCAACACTACTGCCTGAGACAGATCGATCTTCAGTCTTCGACAGATCGATCTCTTGCCTTCAAATGCCGTGAAAAAAGAGGGATTTTATGAGGACCAGATCGATCTCCACCCAAGGCAGATCGATCTCATCAAGCTGAATCTACAAATAGGAGCAGTTGGATCTGCAAATTTTGGGAACAACTAACTTCTTTCATCTTCCAATCCAAAAACCTAGATTTTACTCTCTAAATTCGGCCATTTTTAAGAAGATTTGAGGGAAAGCTATTAGACGCAAAGTTATTCGCATCGAAGAGAAGAATAACTTAGTTTGGAGGTATCTTCCCCATTTGTTGAATTTAAGAACAAAGGGCATTTCTATTAGGAGCAAGAAGGAAATCCTAAGAGGTGAGTTTCTAAAGCACCAACTCAAGTACATTGTTAAGCTATTGATGTTTGGAGTTGATTAGGGTGCTTAGTAATGTTAGAAACTATCTAAAATGTATTGGAATGATTATAACCTAGAAATGGTTTAGTGGGAGAAAGTGAAATGTATAGGAATAGATGATGAATAGGATATCTTGAGGTGATAATAGTGTTATGGGTATGATTTTAATTTGTTGTTAGTGAATAAATTGTGAGATTTACCTAAAAATGGGTAAAATGTCGAATAAGGCATTGGTAAAATGCATAAATGAATTATATTGACTATTGAAGTTAAAATGTGAGTTAACAAAATTAACTCAAGTGATTTGGATGAATGAATTGCAGCTCCCGAGGATACACCGGAACAAAGTGAGCGAAGAACGCAAGAAGCTAAGAGGAATAGAGAGTCGCACTCAAGTAAATTGAGGTAAGAGAATTCTGTGGACTCTTAAAGATATTTGTGCGTAATTTGGGCGCTTAAATGTTTTGCTAGAGTGCATGTGATACTAGAAAATGATATTGGGTGATTGAAGGGTAAATAGTTGGGTTTTGAAGAAATGTGCATGAAAACAAAGGCATAATGCTTTGGAAAAATCATGTTTTATTGCTTTTTAGCAAATATTTGGTAGGTTGGCTAACATTCGAAATGAATTACAAAAGAAATGATCTGTTTTGGTTTGTTAACCGTACTTTAAAAAGAATTGAGCAACCTACATGGTTTTCGTGAGAATGAAAGCGTGCTAGAGTATGACTCGCATGAGATTTGATGTGTTTTATACGCATGAGTGCTGGAGCTTAGCTCGCACTAGTTTTCACATGGATTTTATTTTGGTTTTGGCATGGTGTTAGAGCATAGCTCGCATTAGATGCCCACATTATTTGTTGTCGTGTTTGGAGCTTCGGGTAGATTGGATGTTGCACTGATTAAATAGGCTCGCACGTGCATTTGTGATACATTGACATGTTGATAGCTGTGTTAGAAGCTTTGGGTAGACAAGAAGTCGTACCGATTAAATAGGCTCACACTTGCATTTTGAGATATTGCATGATATGATGTGTTGATATAAGTCCATGGAGTACGTTGTACCATGCATGTAGCATAGAGTACATCATACCGTGTTGAGATTGTGTTATGCCACCTTTGGACGAGATCTGCTATGGACCGGCAGGTTGGACTTGACCCACCTCCCATGTGGAAGCAGATAGTGGTGGTGATACCCCGCACACCTGATCCGTGTAGCGGGTATCACAGGATATGGCCATAGTCCTAGAGGATATTTCCCTTATTGTATTGCCTATCTCACATGTCTATTACTTTGAAAATAAATCCATGTTTGAAATGATTTGTGGGTCAAGACAATCTAAGGAGGGGCTGAGTCCTGACAAGTGTTGGATTGTTTTGAGATGACGGTTTGTTAATGGATTTAAAGTGCACATACGTATAATGTGTTTTCAATGCCCTATTTGTGAAATATGCATGATGGATATTCCATGCTTTGAATTGAATTGTGCACTGGATTTTAATAGCATGAATGCTTTACATACATTAACACAAGCATGAACTCATATTTTTGAGAAAATGATGAAAAGTATGCTTTGAGCATGGCATCACGATCATGTAGATAGTGCAGTATCTACCTGTTTGCATGATTGCTTTACTGAGCGTGTGGTTTGCTCACCCCCTTATTTTCCCCTCTCTACAGAGCTTTGAGTATAGATTGAGCGTGACTGGAGGCGTTCCCTTTTGGTATCTGCCGCATCTTATCACATAAGGTATACACACTGATGAGATTTTTTGCATCTAAACTTTCCATGGCATAGTAACATTTTGTATGTAACTATTAGGGATGTAAAGCAATGTAAACACATGTAAACAACAACTTTGATTTATTTATACAATTGTTTACTTATAAATAATATGCAATTTAAATTAATATGGTGGAATGCGATAAACATTGATACATAGCCCAACTGTTGAGGAGAGTAGCTATTCACGATCAAGGAACGACGAATAATAAATAATGCATGAAAATGCAAAAAAATTGTACGTATCCTGGTAAGTTGAGGGTCGTGACATCTGTTACCTTATATTCAATTCTTTATGTGAAAACAAGTATTTGAGGCTTTTTATGATCAATAAAAATCTGAAATTTCTCACCATATAAGTAGTGGCACCATATCTTCAATGCAAACACCATGATCGCTAACTCTAAATCATAGGTCAAATAATTCTTCTCATGGTCCTTAAGTTGTCTAGATTCATAAGCAACTACCTTCTCATTTTGCATCGATACATAGCCCAATCTCTGTCGTGAGGCATCTGTATACACTGAGAAACCTCCTAAGTTGTTCGGTATGGTGAGAATAGGTGCGGTGGTCAGTTGATGCTTTAATTCCTAAGAACGTTTTTCACATAAACTATCCACCTCAAATACAACATTCTTCCAAGTGAGATGACTCAATGGAGTAGCCAATTTCGAGAAACCCTCAACAAATCGACAGTAATATCCAGCCAAACTTAGAAAACGTTGAATCTCTTTGACAGTTTTTGACCTGTCCCACTAAACTAGCACTGCAATCTTGGATGGATCATCTGACACCCCGTCCTTCAATACAACGTCATCCAAAAATGATATATGGTTTAACCAAAAGTCACACATACTGAGCTTAGCATATAACTTCTTTTCCTTTAGGGTTTATAGCACAATTCTTAGGTGCTGCTCATGTTCTTCTCTAGACATGGAATATGCTAAAATGTCATCAATGAATATAGTGATTAATCGATCTAGGTATGGCTTGAACACTTCATTCATCAATGCCATGAAAGCTGTAGGAGCATTCATTAATTCGAAATGCATAACAAATAATTCATAATGTCCATATCGGATACGGAAAGCTGTCTTGGTCACATCCTCACTTCGGATCTTCAACTGATGATACCCAAACCTCATACCTATCTTGGAAAAGATCTGCTCTCCCTGAAGTTAATCCAACAGATCATCAATACGTGGAAGGGGTACTTGTTCTTGATGGTAACCTTATTTAACAACCAGTAGTTAATACATAGTCGGAGGCTTTCATCATTCTTCTTAACGAACAAAACTGGTGATCCCTAAAGTGAAACACTCGGTCTAATGAACCCCTTATCCAATAATTCCTGCAATTGCTTCTTTAGCTCTTCCAATTCAACTAGAGCCATTCAATATGGTCGTTTGGATATCGACTCAGCACCAAGCACAAAATCGATACAAAATTTCATTTCTCTATCTAGTGGTAACCCTGGTAAATCCTTCAGAAAGACATTAGGAAACTCCTTAACCATTGGAATGTCATCAATTATAGGTGTACCTTATCCGTGTCAACCACATATGCGAAGAAACCTTCACAGTATCATCCATATAGTTAGCATAGAAATTTACTTCTTAAATCATAATGACTACTCTCTTTCATTACTTCTCAGAAAATTTTATAATACACTTTTCAAGTGAGGAAAACATTACTGTCTTAGAGTAACAATCGAAGACAACATGGTTTACAACTAACCAATCCATTCCTACGATTGTATCGAAATCATGCTGTTAAGTAGGATAAGGTCGGTTGACATATCCTTGTTTCCTACTTTTAACTTACAATTCTTATATACATATTCAGTTAATTGACAATCCCTCATCAGTGTGCTAATAAGCAACATCCTATCCAAAGTTATAGGCTTTACATACGGGGATAATTTATATGCAAATGAAGATGATATGAATGAATGCATGGCACCAGGTTTAAAATAAAACAAATGTATAATACCCAAAAATTTACATGTACTCGTTGTGAATTTGTGATGTATGGACAAGTCACAAATTTTATAAATTATGAGGAATGGATGTTTTGAAGTCATATATGTAGATAAAATGTAAAATGAATGGTTAAGGAAATTAAATACCAATGTAACAGTGAATTGGGATTGAAAAATGCAGCAGAACTGCTTCAGGAAAGGAGCAGATCGATCTCATTACAAGGCCATATCGATCTCTTTAAGGTTCTGAGTTGTGCAGATCGATCTCATGCTTAGGAGCAAATTGATCTCATTAGGCCTGAAAGGTCGGTTTCGTGGAGAAAAATACAAGGGAGATCGATCTCATGTGGTTAGCAGATCGATCTCATAGAGACAATTCTATAAATACTGGACCTCTATAACCTCTGTTTCACGAGATTCACTATTCCATTCATGAACCAAAGCAAAACCTAACATTTCAACACTAGGAAACTTTAGTTTGCGGTTAGTTTTGAATGAGTTTTAGTTAAGTAAAGTTGTTCTTGGTAAAGAGGAGACCAACATACTTGGAAATAAGAAGTTGAAATCAAAGATCGGAAGAACTAGAAGGATTTGACTAATTTTGAAGAAAATGAGAAAATCTCATCTAAGTAAGATTTAATGCACCAAGTTGATATATGTTAAACTAGGTGTGTTACTGAGTTAATTGGTATATATATGAAATGTTGGAAATGAAAAGATCATGAAAAATAAGCATGACCTAGCTATTGGCATGAAGGTGGGAAAATGATGAGGAAATGGTATTTGTATATATTTAATAGTGGAATATGCATGTATGGAAGATTTTAAGCTAATCTTATGAAATGCATAAATTGGAAATAAGGTGAAATGAAGATAGATGTATGAAAAGTATGATATAACACCATAATGGGAGAAAGTGATGAGTTTGATGTATTGAATTGAGATTTGGCAAGTGAAACAAGTATATTTTGGTATACTAACGTAAATAATTATAACAGCTTCGGAAATGATAGTGGAAGTTGATCGGACTGCAAAAGTGAGCAGCACCGAGGAAGAGAGGTCACGTGACGTGATCCGAAGTAGGGGAATTTCGTGAGTAGCTAGAGATAGCTACATGTATTTTAAATAGAATTTTGATATTATATTCTATATGAATTCCTATGAATAGGCATGTTGTTATGATAGGGACTAATGAGGATAAGTGTGTTTTATCCAAAAAAATAGGGTGAAAATACATTAGAAGCATGTTGTGACCAAAAATTCATGAGTTGGATGATAGAATGGCTAATGTTTTCATGTATATGCGAAAATATGAATATTTTAGTACGGAATTGATTTGAATTGGGTGAATTGTGATTTGAATAGCCATCTATTGGGTTTTATGTGAAAACCATAAGTGCTAGAGAATACTCGCACTTGATATTTGAAATATGCATCATATAGTACTTGAAGGTATACTCATACTAAACTTTAAATACGATTTAAGCATGTTAGAGTACTGGGAGCAGTGCTCGTACTCAGTTTTGTGATTGATGCATTATAGAGTATTGGAAGCTATGCTCATACTTAGTTTTAAATGATAAAGTACTGGGAGCTTAGGTCATACCCAGTTTTCATATATTATACATTATAGAGTATTGAGAGCTTTGCTCATACTCGAGTTTTATATGACATAGTGCTGGGAGCATTGCTCGTAATAGAGTTGTATCATTTTGATATGGTCATGTTAGGAGTTTTACTCGCATGTACCAAGTTTGAAAAGAGCATGAAACAGCTGTGTTGGGAGCTTGTGCAAACTGTGTGTCACCCTGATATTATATGCTCACACGTGCAATATTTTGAGATAAAGCAGAGGGCTATCAAAATAACCCTTGGTATGAGGACTAAGACTCATGGCGAGCATCTCGACTATGAGGTATATCCAAGGTATGATGACTAAGACTCATAGAGAGCATCCCACCTTGAGATAGGGTTCGTGGAGTACTATGTACCGTGTTTGTCACATGGAGTACGCTGTACCGTGGGTACTTGAATGTACTTAGATAGGACTGGTTAGCAGTGGGAGCGATATCTAATAGGATCTGGTGTACTCCTAGATCAGATCCTTAGATTGAGAGCTAACAGTAAAGATTTGACCCACCTCCCGATACAGCAATTGTGAGACCCTGTACACCAAGTACTGTGTAGCCTAGGATCACGAAAAATGAGTTATGATCATACACTCGAAACATGTAGTCGCCTATCTTGGTTTTCTTTTCATGCAATGTGAATCAATATTTCTTGATTGAATTATCCATGGTTTTATGATATGAACATGTGAATTTGTAAGTTGTGAAGGGATAACCCGAGGGATGGGTGTGGCCTGGATTTCCATGTTTTTAAACATGATGATATGCCATATTATTTGATTTAACTAAATGGCATGATAAATGTGATTTGTGTGAAACTTCAAAAGATTTATGAAATGACATGAGGTTGTTAAACCAGCATATTTCCAGTTTTATAATTGATGGTTTGTATCTATATATATATATATTGCATAGAAGCTTTGAGCAGGATGCATGCTTTAGATACAGATAGGGTAAGGAAATGATTTCAAGGCATGAGCATAGTATTTTGTAGATAGTGCGGTTATCTATTGTCACGCCCTTCTCTCACACGTGACCTACCAAAATCACCACAAATGTTTCACATTTTACTTACCCTTCCTTCTATCATTACTCACCTCAAACGTTAGGCTCTGATTCGATGTTAGTCTCCTATTCACATTCATTCACAATATACATAAAATTTAACATTCTTTTCTATAATATAAACCCTTATACATTGGTACAAATATTTGTACATATACATCCCCGACTATACAATCGTTTACATAGCTGTGCTTATACAATGTTGAGTACAACATATCAAGTGTGTATACCTCTCACAAGATAGATAGGCAGCGGATCAAGTCTACAAATCTGCAGCCGTGTCCACCTACTATAGATACTCTGAAAATAGGGAAATAATAAGGGGGTGAGCTCACAGCTCGGTAAAGAAATCAGGCAAGCAAGTAGATAACCACGCTATCTACAAAATACCATGCTTATGCCTCGAAATCATTTCCTTACCCTATTTGTATCTAAAGCATGCATCTCTCTCAAAGCTTTATGCAATATATATATATATATATATATAGATACAAAACATCATTTGTAAAACTGGTAATATGCTGGTTTAATAATCTCAACATTTTATGCATAAATACTGCATTTCTCATGAAATTTCACACAAATCACATTTTCTCATGCCATTCAATTAAATTAAAACAATATAGCATTCATCATATTTAAAAACATGGAAATCATGGCCTCACCCATCCCTCAGGTTACCCATTTCACAACTCACAAATTCACATGTTCATATCATAAAACCATGTGATAATTCAATCAAGAAATATTGATTCACATTGCATGAAAAGATAATAGAGATAGACGACTACATGTTCTCAGTGTATGATCATAACTCATTTTTTCGTGATCCCAGGCTACACAGTACTCAGTGTGCGGGGTCTCATAATTGTTGCAACGAGAGGTGGGTCAATTCTGTATCGTCAGCTCTCAATCTGAGGACCTAATCCCAGAGCATACCAGATCCCACTGGATCCCACTCCTACTGCTAACCAGTCATATCCAAGTACATTAAGTACTCACGGTACACAATACTCCATGAACCCTATCTCAAGGTGGAATACTCGCCATGAGTCTTAGTCCTCATACCTTGGATATACCTCATAGTTGGGATGCTAGCCATGAGTCTTAGTCCTCATACCTTGGGTTATTTCGATAGCCCTCGGCCTTATCTCAAAATAATGCACATGTGAGCATATAATCGGTGCAACACATAGTCAGCACAGGCTCCCAACACGACTGTTTCATGCTTTTTTCAAAATAGGTACGTGCGAGTAAAACTCCCAACATGACCATATTACAATGATATAACTCTAGTGCAAGCAATGCTTCCAGTACCATGTCATAAAAAAATCTGAGTATGAGCAAAGCTCCTATTACTCTATAATGTATAATATATCAAAACTGAGTACAAGCTAAGCTCTCAATGCTCTATCATGTAAAACTGAGTATAAGTATAGCTCCCAATACTTTACAATGCATCAATCACAAAACTGAGTACGAGTAATGCTCCCAGTACTCTCACATGCATAAATTGCATTAAAATATAGTACAAATATATACTCCAGTACTACGTGATGCATATCTCAAAATATAGTGCGAGCATTCTCTAGCACTTACGGTTTTCACACAATACCCGATAGATGGCTTTTCAAGTCACAATTCACCCAATTTAAATCAAATCCGCACTAACACATGTTATTTTCGCATATACATGAAAACATTAGACATTCTACCATGCAAATTATAAATCTCGGTCGCAACATGCTTCTAAGGTATTTTCACCCTATTTTTGGATAAAACAAACTTATCCTCATTATTTTATATCACAACAACATGCCTATTCGTGGGAATTCATATAGCAAATAATAATCAAAATGCTATTCAAAATATGTGTAGCTAACTCTAGCTACTCATGAAATTCCCTTACCTCGGATCACGTCAGGTGACCTATTTCCTCGGTTCTGCTCACTTTTACAGTCCGATCAGATTCGAATTGCGATTTCCGAAGCTGTGATAATTATTTACGTTAGTATATCGATATATACTTATTTCATTTGCCAAATCTCAATTCAAATACAAAATTCTCATCCCTTTGTCCCATTATGGTACTATATCATATTTTCCATACATCTATCATCATTTCTCTTTATTTCCAATTTATGCATTTCATAAGATTAACTTAAAATCTTCCATACATGTATATTCCACCATTAAATTTATGTTAACACCACTTCCTCATCATTTTCTCACTTTCACACCAATAGCTAGGTTATGCTTATTTTTCATGATCCTCTCATTTTCAACAATCCATACATATACCAATTAACTCACCAATACACTTAGTTTAACATATATCAACTTGGTGCATTAAATCTCACCTAGCTGAGATTTCTTCCTTTTTCTCCAAAGTTGGTAAAATCCTCCTTGCTTTTTCAATTTTTGATTCCAATCTCTTGTTTCCAAGTATGTTGCTCTCCTATTTACCAAGAATAACTTTTCTCAACTATATCTCACTCAAAACTGATCACAAACTGAAGTTTTCTAGGGTTGAAAGGTTAGGTTTAGCTTTTGTTCTTGAATGGAATAGTGAATCTCATGAAACAGAGGTTGCAAAGGTCCAGTATTTATAGAATTGTCTCTATGAGATCGATCTGATAATCATATGAGATCGACCTGCCCTGTATTTTTCTCCTCTAAACTGGCCTTTCATGCCTAATGAGATCGATCTACCCTTAAGCATGAGATCGATCTTCACAACTCAGAAGATTAAGGAGATCGATTTGGCCTTGCAATGAGATCGATCTGTAGCAACCCGAGCCTTAAGGAAATCGATCTGTATTGCTAATGAGATCGATCTGCTCCTTCCTGAAGCAGTTATACTGCAACTTTCATCCTAAAATCACTATTACATTGGTATTTGATTTACTTAACCATCCATTTTTCATTTCTTACACACTTACAACTTCAATACATTCATTCCTCATAATTTCATCATTTGTGACTTGTCTATGCATTACAAAGTCATAAAGAATACTTATATAATTACGAGTCTTACAATCCTCCCAACCTTAAGATATTTGGTCGTCCAAATTAGAACCAAGTTACTCTACAAATAGTTGGGGATATCTCTCTCGCATTGACTCTCTAGCTCCCAAGTAGCTTCCTCTGAAGTGTGATGCTGCTAGAGAATCTTTACTAACCTGATAATCTTGTTTCTTAAGCCTTTTTCCTTTCTGTCCAATATCCGTATCCGTTTCTCTACATATGTCAAATCATCTTTGAACTCCAGTGCCTCATACCGAACCATATGATTTGGATATGGATGATACTTCCTCAACATCGAAATATGGAAGAACTTATGCACTTCTGATAAATTCGATGGCAAAAGCCAATCTGTATGCCTTGTCTCCCACTCTATCCAGTATCTCAAAGGGTCCAATGTAGCGAGGACTCAATTTACGCCTCTTTCCAAATCTCGCTATACCCTTGGAAGGAGAAACCTTTAAAAATACTGATTTACCAATTGTGAACTCAAGTGGTCTTCGTCTCTTGTCAGCATAGCTTTTTTGTCTACTCTGAACTGTCCTCAATTCTTAACAATTAATCAGACGTCCTCAGAGACTTGTATAACCAAATTAGGAGAAAAAATCTTTCTATCACCCACTTCTTCCCAACTGATAGGGGAACGACATCTACGACCTTACAGAGCCTCATACGGTACCATCTCGATACTCGCATGATCACTATTATTGTAGGCGAATTTAGCTAGTAGTAATTGATCATCACAGGAGCCTCTAAAATCCATCACACACGTTCTCACCATATCCTCCAGAGTATGTATAGTCCTCTCTGACTGACCATCTATCTGAGGATAAAAAGCGGTGCTCAAACTCAACTAGGTTCCCATGGCTTCCTGAAAATGTTCCCAAAAGTGGGAAGTGAAGCGAGAATCCCTATCCGAAACAATGCTCACTGGAATACCATGTAACCTCGCTACTCACGTACATACAGTTCTGCCAATGTACTCAGAGTATCAGTACCTTTCATAGCTAAAAAGTGGGCTGACTTTGTCAGTCTATCAACAATCACCCATATCGCATCATGATTCCTGCGAGTCCACGGTAAACCAATCACGAAATTCATAGTGATATGCTCCCATTTCCATGTCGAAATACATAGAGGCTGTAATAACCCTGAAGGTTTCGATGCTCAACCGTCACTTGCTGACAAACGAGACATCTTGCCATGAATTCTGCCACATCTCTCTTCATACCTGACCCCCAGTACTCTTTTTGGAGATTCCGATACATCTTATTACCCCTCAGATGTAGCGTGTACCTCGATGATTGAGCTTCGTCATTATCAATCTCCTGAGCTCTGGGTCCTCAGGAACACATAATCTGCTTCTGAACCTTAGAAGTCCATCAGAACTCAACTTAAAATCAGTCTCTGTGTCTTTTGGTAACTAACCAATCATGTCAATGCAATAAGGATCAGTCTGCTAAGCCCATCTGATCCTGTCCAAAAGATCTGGCTCCAAGTGTAGACTTGCAATCATACAGTCTGTATTCATTTCAAAAGGCACGACTCCCAAACTAAGGCTAGCAAACTGTTCTAGCAACTCATGTTCTCGGACAATCATATACGATACCATCCCAAGGCTTTTTTCTGCTCAAAGCATCAGTTACAACATTAGCCTTACCTGGATGATAAAGTATCTCACAATCGTAGTCCTTCAGAAGCTCTAGCCATCTTCTCTGTCTCATATTTAATTCTTACTGTGAGAACAGATACTTAAGGCTCTTATGGTAAGTAAAAATTTTAAATTTCTCTCCATACAAGTAATGGCGCCTTACCTTTAATGCAAACACTACTACTTCTAACTCCAAATCATGGGTCAAATAGTTCTTCTCATGATCATTTAGCTCTCTGGATCCATAAGCAACTACCTTCCTATCCTGTATCAATACACAGCCCAGTCCCTGATGTGAAACATCAGGATACACTGAAAATCCTTCTGAGTTGATAGGGATAGTGAGAATCAGAGTAGAAGTCAATCGACTCTTCAACTCTTGAAAACTCTTCTCACAGTCTTCATTCCATATGAATGCTACACCCTTCCAAGTGAGATGTGTCAACAGAGCAGCTAACTTTAAAAATCCTTTAACGAATCTTCGATAATACCCTACTAAACCTAAAAAACTTTCGATCTCGATGACTATCTTCGGCTGTTCCCATTGAACTACAGCCTTAATCTTGGATAGATCCACTGATACACCATCCTTCGACACAATATGTCCCAAAAACGAGATCTGTGACAACTAAAAATCACACTTGTTGAGTTTAGCATATAACTTCTGCTCTCGTAGAGTCTGCAGTACAATCCTAAGGTGCTTCTCATGCTCTTCCTCGGATTTAGAATATACCAAGATATCATCTATGAAGACGATAACGAACTGATCTAGATATAGCTTGAGCACATCGTTCATCAAAGCCATGAAAGCTGCAGGAGCATTCGTCAATCCAAATGGCATAACCAAGAACTCATAGTGGACATATCGGGTCCTAAATGCTGTCTTGGGCATATCCTCACTTCGAACTCTCAACTGATGATACCCAGACCTCAGATCAATCTTAGAAAAGACCTGCGCTACCTGAAGCTAATCCAACAAATCATCAATGCATGGAAGGGGATATCTATTCTTAAAGGTTGCCTTATTCAACAATTTGTAATCTATACAAAATCGGAGGCTTCCATCCTTCTTCTTTACAAACAAAACCGGTGCTCCCCACGGTGAAACAATCAATCTGATGAAACCCCTATCCAACAACTCTTGTAATTATTCTTGAGCTCCTCAAACTCAACTAAGGCCATGCGATATCGTGGTTTCGATATAGGTTCAGTATCAGACACCAAATCTATACAGAACTCCATCTCTCTGTTTGGTGGCAACCTTGGCAATTCATCTGGAAAGACATAGGAATTCACTAACCACAGGAATATCTTCCAACTCTAGATGTACCTTATCCGTATCAACCACGTATGCCATAAAACCTTCAATATATCCATTTCTTAGTCAGCATAGTACATTATCAATTACAACTATAACTCATACTTTCATTTCTTTGCATCAAACTTTACAACATATCTTTCAGGGTTAGGAAACATAACTGTCTTAGCATAACAATCTAAAATAACATGGTTTGATGATAACCAATCCATTCTTAGGATTACATCAAAATCGCTCATACTTAACAGTATCAAATTAGTTGTCATGTCCTTTTCCCCTATTCTTAGCTTATAATCACTGAACACATATTCTACTAGCTGACTATTATCCATAGGCGTACTAATTAACATCATCCTATTCAAAGGTGTACGCTATACATGCTTTTCTATCTTACATGCAAAGGAAGATGATACAAATGAATGTGTGGCACCAGGATCAATTAAAACATGTGCTTCTAAATCATACGTCAGGATGTTACCTCTAATCACATTCGATGAATCATCAGCTGTCCCCTGGTCAAAGGCATGAACTCACCCTCGTTCAATAACTTGCTTCCCCTTCTCTTCTGCTATTGCTCTCCTCCTCGGGGTAGAAACATCAGCTGGAGCTCTCTCAAGCTCCTTACCATTTTGTGGGGTAATCTCTATAACCTCTTGGCAAACTCTGGCCATGTGTCATGGCTTCCCACATTTGAAGCATAATCCGCTAGAAACAGGACAAGGTCTACCTCTGTGGAATCTATTACATCTACTGCACTGCTCAATAGTAGGCCTCGATCCTCCAATCACAACTCCTCTAGCTAGAGCTATAGCTGGGTATTCAGGAGATCTCAAAATCTTCTCTTATACTTTCTTGATCCTTGGTCTCTTATCGAAGAGTCTCCTCCTTCCTCGATATTCAAAACCTCAAGTACTGTCACTCACCGACCTCATTCTATCTCTGTCTCTACCATTTCTAATTGTTCTGAACTCTAAGACATTCCTCTTGTAATCATGTTCACAGAGTTGCGCCCTGCGCACTGCCTTATCGTAGGTAGAGATGTCAAACAGAACCAGTTTAGACCATAATACTGGTCTTAGTCCATCGATAAACCTACGAACCTTCTTAGTCTTGCTAATCACGGTGTCAGGGTCATATCTCCCCAGGGATAAAAGTCTGGTCTCATACTCATCCACGAAATGACTCCCCTGGCTTAACCCCAAGAACTCGGTCTGCAGCCTTCGCTGAGCCGTATCTGGATCAAACTACTTCTTGAAGGCATCCAAAAATATCTCCCAACTGATCTCTGTATGTCGGGCTCTCAATATGGGTCAGGTGGACTTCCACTAATGCTTTGCTGTCCCCTTTAGTAGGAACGCAGCAAATGTGACCATCTCTAAAGTCGTACACTCAAAAAATTAGTACAACTTCTCCATTTCTCCTATCCATTCCTCCGTCAACACTGGGTCCTTAATCCGATGAAAAGTTGGATGTCCAAGTTTCTAGAATTGTTGGAATCTATCAAAATCACAACCATACCCTAAAACATTACCTCCCTGTCATGGAGCAACATGAGATGATGTATCTTGAACTGGCAGGGTGTAGGTGTATCAAGTGCAGTTGTCTCTCCCGATGTTGTCTCTGTATCCTGTCTTTGTCCTCCTGGCATAATCTATGCCAGTATCTCGACTATGGTCTCTAGGCAACATTCTAATCTCTGGAAATGTGCCTTGGTACTCTCCAGTACCTCAGTAGGACCTATAGTCTCATCATCTCGGGTCTTTGGCCTACCTCTGCGGCCTCGAGCCCTATCTCTAGCCCCTCTACCACGGCGAGCATTAGCCATAATGGCTAAATCCCTATATTCATAACCATTTATTAGTCTGATTTCCATCTCGTATACACAATTGTAACTGAACAAAGCACAATACTATGAGGATGTATACATTTCTAATTATTAATTTTGACTCATATCAGACCAACACTGCTCTGATATCATTTTGTCACGCCCTTCTCTCACACGTGGCCTACCAAAATCACTACAAATTTTTCACATTTTACTTACCCTTCCTTAAGTAATTACTCACCTCAAACGTTGGGCTGTGATTCGATATTAGTCATCCATTCACATTCATTCATAATATACATAAAATTTAACATTTTTTTCTATAATATAAACTCTTATACAGTGGTACAAATATTTGTACATATACATCCCCAACTATACAATCGTTTACATAGCTACGCCTATGCAATGTTCAGTACAACATATCAAGTTTGTATACCTCTCACAAGATGGATAGGCAGCGGATCACGTCTACAAATCTCCAGCTGTGTCCACCTACTATGGATACTCTGAAAAGAAGGAAATAATAAGGGGGTGAGCTCACAGCTCAGTAAGGAAATCAGGCAAGCAAGTAGATAACCACACTATCTACAAAATACCATGCTTATGCCTTAAAATCATTTCCTTACCCTATCTGTATCTAAAGCATGCATCTCTCTCAAAGCTTTATGCAATATATATATATATAGATACAAAAAATCATTTGTAAAACTGGTAATATGCTAGTTTAATAATCTCAGCATTTCATGCATCAATACTGCATTTCTCATGAAATTTCACACAAATCACATTTTCTCATGCCATACAATTAAATTAAAACAATATGGCATTCATCATATTTAAAAACATGCACTCAGCCCTCAGGTTACCCTTTTTCACAACTCACAAATTCACATGTTCATATCATAAAACCATGTGATAATTCAATCAAGAAATATTGATTCACATTGCATGAAAAGATAATAGAGATAGACGACTACATGTTCTGAGTGTATGATTATAACTCATTTTTCCATGATCCCAGGCAACACAATACTCGGTGTGTTGGGTCTCACAAATGCTGTAACGGGAGGGGGGGTCAAATCTCTACCGTCAACTCTCAATCGATGACCTGATTCCAGAGGAAACCAGATCCCACTAGATCCCGCTCCCACTACTAACCAGTCTTATCCAAGTACATCAAGTACTCATGGTACAATGTACTCTATGTGACATACACGATACACAGTACTCCATGAACCCTATCTCAAGGTTGGATGCTCTCCATGAGTCTTAGTCCTCATACCATGGGTTATTTCGATAGCCCTCAGCCTTATCTCAAAATAATGCACATGTGAGCATATAATCGGTGCGACACACAATCAGCATAGGCTCCCAACACGGCTGTTTCATGCTCTTTTCAAAATAGGTACGTCCAGGTGAAACTCCCAACACGACCATATCATAATGATATAACTCTAGTGCGAGCAATGCTCCCAGCACTATGTCATATAAAAATCTGAGTATAAGCAAAGCTCTCAATACTCTAAAATGTATAATATATCAAAACTGAATACGAGCTAAGCTCCAAGCACTCTATCATGTAAAACTGAGTATGAGCATAGCTCTCAATACTCTACAGTGCATCAATCACAAAACTGAGTACGAGCAATGCTCCCAATACTCTCACATGCATAAATCGCATTAAAATGTAGTACGAGTATATACTCCAGTACTACGTGATGCATATCTTAAAATATAGTGCGAGTATTCTCTAGCACCTACGGTTTCCTCAGAAAACCAGATAGATGGCTTTTCAAATCACAATTCACCCAATTTAAATCAAATCCGCACTAACACGTGCTGTTTTTGCATATACACTAAAACATTAGCCATTCTACCAAGCAAATTATGAATCTCGATCACAACACGCTTCTAAGGTATGTTCACCCAATTTTTGGATAAAACACATTTATCCTTATTATTCTCTATCACAACAACATGCCTATTCATGGGAATTCATATAGTATATAATAATCAAAATGCTATTCAAAATACATGTAGCTACCTCTAGCTACTCATGAAATTATCTTACCTCAGATCACGTCAAGTGACCTCTCTTCCTCAGTTCTGCTCACTTTTATAGTCCGATAAGCTTCCAATTGTGATTTTCGAAGCTGTTATAATTACTTACATTAGTATACCAAAAATATACTTGTTTCATTTGCCAAATCTCAGTTCAAATACAAAATTCTCATCCCTATGTCCTATTATGGTACTATACCATATTTTTCATACATCTATCTTCATTTCTCCTTATTTTCAATTTATGCATTTCATAAGATTAACTTAAAATCCTCCATACACATATATTGCACCAATAAATTTATGTTAACACCATTTCCTCATCTTTTTCCCATTTTCACACCAATAGCTAGGTCATGCTTATTTTTCTTGATCCTCTCCTTTCTAACAATCCATACATATACCAATTAACTCACCAATACACCTAGTTTAACATATATCAACTTGGTGCATTAAATCTTACCTAGCTGTGATTTCCTCATTTTTCTCCAAAGTTGGTAAAATCCTCCTTGCTCTTCCAATCTTTGATTCCAATCTTTTGTTTCCAAGTATGTTGCTCTCCTCTTTACCAAGAACAACTTTCCTCAACTATATCTCACTTAAAACTAATCTCAAACTAAAGTTTTCTAGGGTTAAAAGGTTAGGTTTATCTTTTGTTCTTCAATGAAATAGTGAATCTTGTGAAACAGAGGTTACAGAGGTCCAGTATTTATAGAATTATCTCTATGAGATCGATCTGATAATCATATGAGATCGATCTGCCCTGCATTTTTCTCCTCTAAACTGACCTTTCAGGCCTAATGAGATCGATCTGCCCTTAAGCATGAGATCGATCTTCACAACTCAGAAGATTAAGGAGATCAATCTGTCGCCACCCAAGCCTTAATGAAATCGATCTGTATTGCCAAGGAGATCGATCTGCTCCCTTCTTGAAGTAGTTTTGCTGCAACTTTCATCCTAAAATCACTGTTACATTGGTATTTGATTTACTTAACCATCCATTTTTCATTTCTTACACATTTATAACTTCAATACATTCATTCCTCATAATTTACATTATTTGTGACTTGTCTATACATTACAAAGTCATAAAGATTACTTATACAATTACGGGTCTTACATCTACTTGCTTGCCTGATTTTCTTACTAAGCTTTGAGCTCACTCCCTTATTATTTCACTCTTTTCAGAGCATCCACAGTAGGTGGACACGACTGGAGATGTGTAGGCTTTGATCCGCTACCTATCCATCTTACGAGAGGTATACACACTTGATATTTTGTACTGAACATTGTGGAAGCACATCTATGTAAACGATAGTATAGTCGGGGATTTATATGTATAAATATTTGTATTAATGTATAAAAGTTTATGTTATAGAAAAAAAATATTAAGTGTTGTACATGTTATGAATGAATGTGAATTGGTGACTAATATCGAATCATAGCCCAACATTTTGGTGAGTGATGATAGAAGGAAAGGTAAGTAAAATGTGAAAAATTTATGGCGATTTTGGTTGATCATGTGGGAGAGAAAGGCGTGACAGAATGGTATCAGAGCAGTGTTGGTCTAATGTGAGTCGATATTAGTAATTAGGAAAGTATACATCCCTATAGTACTGTGCTTTGTTCATTTACAATTGTGTATACGAGATAAAAATCAGACTAATTAATGGTTATAAATGCAGGGATTTAGCCATTATGGTTAATACTCGTCGTAGTAGAGGGATTAGAGATAGGGCTGGAGGCCGTGGAGGTAGGTTAAAGACCCAAGATAAGACTATAGGTCCTACTGAGGTACTAGAAGTATCGAGGCATGTTTCAAGAGACTAGAGCATCGTCTTGAGACTAAGTGGAGATACTGGCATAAAATATGCCAAGAGGACAGGGACAAGATGTAGAGACTGCACTGGGAGAGGCAGCTGCACCTGAGACAACTACACCCCCACCAGTTCAGGATACGCAGTCTCATGTTGCTCCATGATAGAGTGGTATGGTTTTGATTTGGACAGACTCTGACAATTCTAGAAACTTAGACCTCTAACTTTTTGTGGGATTAAGGACCCAGTTTTAGTAGAGGAGTGGATAGGAGAGATTGAGAAGTTGTATGGATTCTTTAAGTGTACGACTTCAGAGATGGTCGCATTTGTTGCGTTCTTACTGAATGGGATGACAGAGCATTGGTAGAACTCCACCTGTCCCATATTGAGAGCTCGACATGCAGCGATCAGTTGGGAGATATTTTTGGATACCTTCACGAGGTAATTTATTCCAAATACAGCTCAGCGGAGGCTACAGGCTAAATTTTTTAGGTTAAACCAGAGGAGTCATTCAGTAGATGAGTATGAGACTAAATTTTTATCTCTGGGAATGTATGACCCTAACACCATGAGTAGCGAGACTAGGAGGGTCCGCAAGTTTATCAATGGACTAAGACCAATATTACAGTCTAAACTGATTCCATTTGACATCTCTACCTAAGATGAGGCAGTGCGCAGGGCACAACTCTGTGAACAAGACTATGAGAGGAAAGCCTCAGAGTTTCAAACAGTGGGAAAAGGTAGAGACAGAGATAGGAAGAGGCCGGTAAGTGATAGTGCTCGAGGTTTCGGATATTGATGAGGAAGGAGACTCTTCGGTAAGAGACCAAGGATCGAAGAAGTACATGATAAGGTTGTTAGATCTCCTGCATAGTCGATTATAGCTCCAGCTAGAGGAGTTGTGATTGGAGGACCGAAGCCTACCACTGAGCAATGTAGTAGATGTGGTAGATTCCATGGAGGTAGACCTTATCCTGTTTCTAACGGATTGTGCTTCAGATGTGAGAAGCCAGGACACATAGCCAGAGTTTTCGAAGAGGTTATAGATGTGGCCCCACAGAAGGGTAAGGAGCTTGAGAGAGCTCTAGCTGATATGTCTGCTCTGAGAAGGAGTGCAATTGTAGAGGAAAAAGGGAAACAAGTTATGGGACGAGGGCGAATGCATGTCTTGGACTAGGGGGCAGCCGATGCTTCATCGAATGTGATTAGAGGTAACGTCCTAATATATGATTTAGAAGCACAAGTTTTAATTGATCCTGGTGTCACGCATTCATTTGTATTGCCTTCATTTGCATGTAAGATAGAAAAGCATGTAAAGCGTACACCTTTGAATAGGATGATGTTGATTAGTACGACTATGGATAATAGTCAGCTAGTGGAGTATGTATTAAACAATTGTAAACTAAGAGTAGGGGAAAAGGATATGATAGCCAATCTGATATTGTTAAGCATGAGTGATTTTGATGTAATCTTAGGAATGGATTGGTTATCGTCAAACCATGCTATTTTAGATTGTTATGCTAAGACAGTTATGTTTCCTAACCCTGAAAAATATGTTGTAAAGTTTGATGATAAGAAATAAAAGTAGTTGTTATGGTTGTAATTTGTAATGTACTATGCTGACTGAGAAATGGATATATTAAAGGTTTTATTGCGTACGTGGTTGATACAAATAAGGTACATCAGGAGTTCGAAGATATTCCTGTGGTTAGTGAATTCTCAAATGTCTTTTCGGATGAATTGCCAAGGTTAGCATTAGACAAAGAGATGGAGTTTTGTACAGACTTGATGCCTGGTACTGAACCTATATCGAAACCACCGTATTGCATGGCCTTAGTTGAGCTGGAGGAGCTCAAGAAACAATTACAGGAGTTATTGGATAGGGGTTTCATCAAACTGAGTGTTTTACCATGGGGAGCATCGATTTTGTTTGTGAAGAAGAAGGATGGAAGCCTCCAATTATGTATAGATTACATATTATGAAATAAGATAACCATCAAGAATAGGTATCCCCTTCCACGCATAGATGATTTGTTGGATCAGCTCCAGGGAGCACAGGTCTTTTCTAAGATTGATCTGAGGTCTGGGTATCATCAATTGAGAGTTCGGAGTAAAGATGTGCCCAAGACAACATTTAGGACCCGATATGGCCATTATGAGTTCTTGGTTATGCCATTCGGATTGACGAATGCTCCCGCAGCTTTCATGGCTTTGATGAACGATGTGTTCAAGCTATATTTGGATCAATTTGTTATCGTTTTCATAGATGATATCTTGGTATATTCTAAATCTGAGGAAGAGTATGAAAAGTGCCTCAAGATTGTATTACAGACATTACGAGAGTAAAACTTGTATGCTAAACTCAATAAGTGTGATTTTTTGTTGTCACAGATCTCGGTTTTGGGACACATTGTGTCGAATGATGGTGTGTCAGTGGATCCATCCAAGATTGAGGATGTAGTTCAGTGGGAACAACTGATGACAGTCTCCGAGATCAAGAGTTTTTTGGGTTTAGCATGATATTATCAGAGATTTGTAGAAGGATTCTTGAAGTTAGCTGCTCCATTGACACGTCTCACTTGGAAGGGTGTAGCTTTTACGTGGGATGAAAATTGTGAGAAGAGTTTCCAGGAGTTGAAGAGTCAATTGACCACTGCTCCAATTCTCAATATCCCTACCAGCTCAAGAGGATTTTCAGTATACATCGATGATTCGCATCAGTGACTGGGCTATGTATTGATATAGGATACGAAGGTAGTTGCTTATGGATCCAAACAGCTGAAGGATCATGAGAAGAACTATTTGACCCACGATTTGGAGTTAGTAGCAGCAGTGTTTGCGTTGAAAGTATGGTGCCACTACTTATACGGTGTGAAATTCCAGATCTTTACCGACCACAAGAGCCTTAAGTATATGTTATAGTAGAAAGAATTGAATATGAGGTAGAGAAGATGGCTAGAGCTTCTGAAGGACTACGATTTTGAGATACTTTTCATTCGGGTAAGGCTAATGTTGTAGGTGATGCTTTGAGTAGGAAAAGCCTTGGGATGGTATCGTTTATGATGGTTAGGGAACATGAGATGCTAGAGCAGTTTGCTAGCCTTAGTTTAGGAGTCGTGCCTTCTGACATGAATACAGACTGGGTTATTCCAAGTCTACGCTTGGAGCCAGATCTGTTGAACAAGATCAGATAGGCTAGCAGACTAATTTGTATTACATTGACATGAGTAGTCAGACACAGGAGGGCACAGTGACCGAGTTTGAGTTGAGTTCAGATGAACTTCTGAGGTTCAGAGGTAGATTGTGTGTTACTGAGGACCCAGAGCTCAGAAGATTGATATTGACAGAAGCTCATTCGTCAAGGTACACTCTACATCAAGGGAGTAATAAGATGTATCAGAACCTCCGAAAGGTGTACTGGTTGTTAGGTATGAAGAGATATGTGGCAGAATTTGTGGCAAGATGTCTCGTATCTCAGTAAGTGACAGTGGAGCATCGAAAACCTGTAGGGTTATTGCAGCCTCTACCTATACCGACAAGGAAATGAGTGCATATCACCATGGATTTTGTGATGGTTTTATCGAAGACCTAGAGGAATCACGATGCTATATGGGTGATAGTTGATAGACTGACGAAGTCAACCCACTTTCTAACTATGAGAGCTACCGATACTCTAAGTTCTTTGGTAGAGTTACATGTACGTGAGGTAGTCAGGTTACATGGTATTCCAGTGAGCATTGTCTCGGATAGGGATTCCCGCTTCACTTCCCACTTTTAGGAACATTTTCAGGAAGCCATGGGAACCCAGTTGAGTTTGAGCACCGCTTATCATTCTCAGACAGATGGGCAGTCAGAGATGACTATAAAGAGCCTGGAAGATATGTTGAAAGCGTGGGTGATGGATTTTAAAGGCTCCTAAGATGATCATTTTCCATTAGCAGAATTCACCTACAATAATAGTTATCATGCGAGCATCAGGATGGCTGTCACGACCTAATTCCATTCTCTTTTGTCGAAAATCACTGAAAATTTTTCGCGTTTTACTGTTACCTTAACCGGTCGTGAACTAACTCACCACACACTGTTGGGCTGTGAGTCAATAATAAACACCACATCTCATTCATTCTCAGTTAACTAAAACGATGTCATACATTTGCATTTAGTCATGTACTTATACAAAAATATGTTTTACTGACATCTACATCCCCCATAATTACAACTCAAAGAATACTGTGCTTTTACATTGTTTAGATACAAAAAGAATCACTGTGTATATACCTTTAAGCGATGGAGATGCAGCGGAGTCCAAAATACCATGCCTCAGTCCTCACTGGGCTACTATGCACGCTCTGTAGGGGGAAAATAGAGAGGGATGAGCAACCACACGCTCAGTAAGGCAATAATGCAAGCATGGTAGATAACTACTCTATCTAAATGCTGATAGTGTTATGCATAAATCATTTATAGTACGAGCATGAGGAATAAAACTATGCCATATGAGTAAACATATATATCATGTATCAAAATCATGTCCATTGGCATATAAAACATGGTAAAAACATCATGTATAAATCATCTCATGCTCGATCTCATTTAAATTCATAAAAAGGCCAATTCATTAAGAAACCTCCTTTTTAAACCCACGTCATAAAACTCTTTCTCAACACATACAATCACATCACATCAATTCACAAATCAAATCCACGAGGCTCGACCCCTCCTTCGGGTCTACCTTAAACAATAACAAATCACACTTAGAGATTTAAAATCATGTGGTAGTAAGTAAATCAAGCAAGGAGACAGGTTACTATATCTCAAGTGACTACGTTGGCCAATCGTCACGTATCATCCCAGACGACACGGATCCCGATGTGCGAGGTATCATGCTGGTACGAAGGTGGGTTAGTTCTCCGCCAAACTTTCTCAAATCAAGTAACCACCACGCGGTACATCGTACTCCATGTGATATACAAGGTACATCGTACTCCGCGGACCCATAACATGGTTGGGGGTGCCTACCGTAGGTCTTATCTACCCCATGCCAAGTGTAACCTTTATAGTCTCAAGAGCGCGTGGGAGTAACCTCAATACCAGGTCCTAGCCCCTCATGGCCTTGCTTGCCCCTGTTGGGTTCCCTGATTCAGGTCTGAGCCCCTCACCCTCACCCCACTCAAGAGGTCTGTTAGGCCTGTTGGGTTCCCTGAATGGATTATGTGAAGTCCTAGCCCCTGACCCTCACCCCACTCAAGAGGTCTTTCAGGCCTGTTGGGTTCCCTGAGTTAATCCGTATCTCTCACCACGGCCTCATACATACCACAGTGTGAAAACCAGCGCGAGCTACGCTCTAGCGTGAATTCATGCATCTAAACCAATCACTTCGTACGAGCAACGCTCTAGTACGACATTTATGCATAAAAATATGAAGAAACAATGTACGAGTATAGCTCCAGTACAATTATATGCATAAGAAAAACCACTCAAATCCAAGTACGAGCGTAAGCTCCAGTACTGTTTATAAAACATCATCACAATTCAAATCAAAGTGCGAGCTAAGCTCAAGCACGTATCACACAAGTGAAAACATAGAAATCCAGCGCGAGCGAGGCTTTAGCGCGATTTATGTCATGCAAATACGATAGGCGGCTCATACACAATCAAACAATCCCGACAACTGGGTTTAGCACTTCACAAATGCCTTTTTCCACAACATTAATAAACATTAGCCGACCCATCTACAAGCTTGCTTAAAACAAAGCAATTTCGTTTTGAAAGACATCAAGACATTAGATTTATGCAATTATTAGCCTTACTATCCCATTTCATAGAATCCACTTCCAAAACCATAAATCACACATATACTCTTTCTCATTCATGAATACCATCAATCATTTACTTTAGCAACCATGCACTTCGTAAAACACCCAATATTCACCCACAAATTTAAAGTACGAGCAGCTACCTCTATATACTCACAAAATTCCCTTACCTGGAATCGCGATGATTGATTCCACTTCCTTAAGCTGCTTACTCGTACTGTTTGATTCGTCTTTAACGAACTCTTCGGGACTGCACAAAATCGTATCCCGCATTATATTCGATCCATATAATATGACATCGTGCGTTCACTATAGTCAATTCGACCTATAGTTTTCTATTAACGCTTATGAGGCCTCGTTTCATTACTTTACCACAAAATTCGAGTCTATGGATTCTTTTAGGCCAATTAACTCATTCCAAATCGATATTAAATCGATATCAAACTCATAGTGTTCATATTTCATTGATTTCCTCACTATGGCATTTGTCAAGCATTTACATACTCATTTTCATAATTTCACTTAAACCCACATTATAACTCAACATAACCATTCCAAATCACCCACATTATTCATTTAACAACTTATCATAACCCATAAACCACCAACTCCCCAAATCATACTTTCTCACACTAGAGGCATTCCATTTTCTAGGTTACATTAGTTTCTAACACAACCTATGTGTTTCCATCCATCCATACTCATGCCAAACAACTCCAAAATCAATTAAATAGACAATGTACTTAGATTGGAGTGTTAGAATCTTACCAAATATGATTTTTCTTCTTGCTCCAAATGTCAATGCCCTTATCTCCTTCAATACCCACAATGGGATTTTGGGTTCCAACTATGTTGTTCTCTTCCTCAAGATGAACAACTTAATGTCGAATGGTCTCCCCTCAATTCTTGCTGGAAATGGCTGATTTTAGAGAGAGAAAGTTAGGTTTTCGGGTTAGAAATGGAAAATTGGTGTTTTTCCCGAAATTTTCAGATTTTCAGCCCTCCTTATATAGAAATAGCTTGGGGAGATCGATCTGGTCCAAGAGGAGATCGATCTGGTCCCCTTAAATCTCTCATTTTCACGAAATTTTAAGAATGAGATCGATCTGTCGAAGCATGAGATCGATCTGCTCCCACACAGAGGGCTAAGGAGATCGATCTGGGTGCTTGAGGATCGATCTTTTCATCACAGAATGCTTAGGAGATCGATCTGGCCCCATTGGAGATCGATCTGCTCTATTCCATTGCCCAAGTAAGAGCATTCTGGCTCTTCCAGATCGATCTCTCATCCTATGAGATCGATCTGGCCTTCATACTTTCCAGATTTCTTGCAGTTTCCTTGCTGCAACTCATACCAACACATCCTTGATCTATTGCCATGGCCATTTTCTCATCTATCCACCTTTATAACTTGAAAATGGCATCCATTCATACCTTATGCACATTGAAACTTGTGTGCATTCATTGTATGTCCAAAGGTATACTATATAAAACCCAATGGAAGCATTTATATTCATGCAACTTCCTTCCATTTACTACACTACTCATTTTGAGTTTCAATCACATCCATCACTTATAAGAACTCATTTCTTCATATTCATACTCAATGGAACTTGTATGTACGTTCCAAATCATATTACACATACGTACATTGAATCCATGGACTTACATCAATCATACTTTACATTGCAAGTCCATTCAAATTTATTGATTCAATTACACATATTACCATTATACATATACAGGGTCTTACATTCTCCCCTCCTTCATCGAATTTGGTCCTCCAAATTAGAACCAAGTCACTCTTCAAAAAGTTGGGGGTACTTCTCCCATATCAAGTTCTCCAATTCCCACGTGGCCTCTTCCGCCGTGTGATGTTGCCAAAGAACTTTCACCAAGGGAATTGTCTTATTCGACAACACTTTCTCTTTTCTATCCAATATCCGAACCGGCTTCTCAACATACGTCATACTCTCATGGAGCTCCAACGGCTCATATCTTATCACGTGAGCCGGGTCCAGGTGATACTTCCGAAGCATCGAGACATGGAAGACGTTGTGGACATTTGCCAAGTCCGGTGGCAATGCCAACCTATATGCCTTATCTCCCACTCTCTCCAAAATCTCGAAGGGTCCGATATACCTAGGGCTCAGCTTACCCTTCTTACCAAATCTCATGATACCCTTCGATGGTGATACCCTCAGAAACACCGACTCACCCTCATCAAACTCCAGTGGTCTTCGTCTCTTGTCAGCATAACTCTTTTGCCGGCTCTGAGCTGTCCGTAATCTCTCACATATCAACTAGACATCCTCAAATGCCTGCTGCACTAAGTCTGAAGCAAAAATTTATCTGTCACCAACCTCTTCCTATCCAATAGGGGAACGACATCTACGCCCGTACAATGCCTCATAGGGTGCCATCCCGATACTCGCATGATAGCTATTATTATAAGCGAACTCGGCTAACTACAGGTGGTCATCCCAGGAGCCTCTAAAATCCAGCACACACGCTCTCAACATATCCTCGAGGATCTGTATAGTCCTCTCTGACTGCCCATTTGTCTGAGGATGAAAAGCGGTGCTAAAACTCAGTCGGGTCCCCAGCGCTTCCTGAAAATGTTCCCAAAAATTGGAAGTGAAGCGGGCATCCCTATCAGAAACAACGCTCACTGGTACACCATGTAGCCGTACTATCTCTCGAATATACATGTTCGCCAACTGACTCAGTGTATCGGTAGCTCTCATAGCCAAGAAATGGGCAGACTTAGTCAACCGGTCCACAATAATCCATATGGCATCATGACCTCTACGGGTCCTCGGTAACCCCATCACAAAATCCATGGTGACATGCTCCCACTTCCATGTCGGTATCAGTAGAGGCTGCAATAATCCTGCAGGCTTCTGATGCTCTACCTTCACTTGCTGACAAACGAGACACTTAGCGACATATTCAGCAATGTCTCTTTTCATTCCAGACCACCAATAAACCTTTCGAAGGTTTTGATACATCTTGGTACTTCCTGGATGTATCGTATACTTTGATGAGTGAGCCTTTGATAAAATCGTCCTCCTGATCTCAGGATCCTTGGGAACGCATACTCTGCCTCTGAACCTCAATAAGCCATCAGCACTCTGCTTAAAATCAATACCCACACCTGTTTGTATCTGCCTCAGCCAATCGATGCACCGTCGATCGCTCTGCATCAATTCTGGCTCCAGTCTTAAACTAGCCATGATCCAAGTCTCTCAGATCCAGGTGGGGTTACATCCAAACTGAGGTTCGCAAAGTGTTCTAACAATTCGTGTTCCCGTACCATCATATATGACACCAACCCAAGGTTCTTTCTACTCAAAGTATCAGTAACTACATTTGCCTTACCCGGGTGGTACATGATTTCACAATCATAGTCCTTTAGGAGTTCGAGCCATCTCCTCTGTCTCATATTCAGCTCTTTCTGCGAGAACAGGTACTTAAGGCTCTTATGATCTGTGAACACCTGAAATTTCTCACCATAGAGATAGTGGCGCCATATTTTCAAAGCAAATACTACAGCCGCCAACTCCAAATCATGTGTCGGGTAGTTCCTCTCATGATCTTTCAACTGTCTAGATCCATAGGCAACTACCTTCCCATCCTGCATAAGCACACAGCCCAGTCCCTGGTGCGATGCATCCGTATACACCGAGAATCCTCCTGAGCTGGTAGGAATGGTGAGAACTGGAGCAGTCGTCAATCGACGCTTAAGCTCCTCAAAACTCCTCTCACATGCCTCATCCCATACAAACTTAACATCTTTTCGCGTAAGGCGTGTCAACGGAGCGGCTAGTCTGGAGAAACCCTCTACAAATCTCCGATAATATCCTGCCAATCCCAGAAAACTCCTGATCTCAATTACTGTCTTGGGCTGTTCCCACTGTACAACTGCCTCTATCTTGGATGGATCTACCGATACCCCATCCTTTGACACAACATGCCCCAGAAATGAGATCTGTTCCAACCAAAAGTTACACTTGCTGAGTTTGGCATACAATTCTCTCTCTCAGAGAGTCTGCAGAACTATCCTCAAGTGCTCCTCATGATCTTCCCTGGACTTGGAATACACCAAAATGTCATCAATGAACACTATTACAAACGTGTCCAGGTATGGCTTGAATACATCATTCATCAATGCCATAAATGCTGCGGGAGCATTTGTCAGTCCGAATGGCATCACCAAAAACTCGCAGTGGCCATAACGGGTACGAAATGCTGTCTTGGGTACATCTCCACTCCTGATCCTCAACTGATGATACTGGAGCTGATCCAACAAATCATCGATTCTTGGAAAGGGGTACTTGTTCTTAATGGTGGCCTTATTCAACAACCGATAATCTATACACAGTCGGAGGCTTCCATCCTTCTTCCTTACAAATAGAACCGGTGCTCCCCAATGTGAGACACTCGGTCTAATAAACCCCTTCTCCAGCAACTCTTGTAGCTGTTTCTTCAGCTCTTCCAATTCTATCGGAGCCATTCTATAGGGTGGTTTCGATATCGGCTCTGTACCAGGCACTAACTCTATGTAAAATTCCATTTCCCTTTCAGGTGGTAGTCCTGGTAATTCATCCGAAAAGACATCAGGGTAATCCGCAATTACGGGTATGTCCCTCAATTTCGGGTGTGCCTTATCTATATCGACCACGTATGCAATGAACCCTTCACATTATCCTCTCCATCGTTAGTAACATAACCCATCACTCCACATTCAATATTTATCATAAACAAATAATTTATCTCTCAAGCAATATGCATTTAAAATTATACTCTTTTATTTCCCACAATTATACAAGTTTCATATCATTTCTTTTCATCAAAATTTACAATAAGATTGTCTAATCTTGAAAACATCAATGTCTTGGCATGACAATCCATAACAACCCAATTGGTAGCCAACCAATCCATTCCCAATATTACATCAAAATCATTCATATTCATTAAAATCAGATTGGCTATCATTTCCTTTCCCTCTATCTTTAACTTACAATCTCTACATACATGCTCAGTCAATTGACTATCATTCATGGGTGTGGAAATCATCAACATTTTATCCAACAATGTTGGTTTCACATATTTCAACAATTTATGTGCAAAGGAAGGTGATATGAAAGAATGTGTGGCACCAGGATCAAATAATACCAATGCTTCTAAATCAAAGATTTGGATGGTACCTTTAATCACATCAGTCGAAGCATCTGCGGTGTCCTGATCCAGTGCATGTACTCTTCCTCTGCTCACACCCACAGCCTGTTTCCCTTTCTCCTCAGCTGTAGCCCTCCTCCTCGGGGCTGCTGTCTCCGCTGGAGCTCCCTCAGGCTCCTTGCCCTTCTGTGGGGCAACCTCAATCATCTCAGTGCAGAACCTCGATATATGTCCTGGCCTCCCACACCTAAAACACGAAACAAGGGGCACCTGACATGGCCTAGTCCCATGGTATCTCCCACATCTCCTACACTGATCCGTGGTAGGTCGTGGTCCTCTAATAGTTATACCCCTCAGTGCTGCCAAGGCTGGGTATACGGGAGGTCTAGCAGCTCTCTCCTGCACCTCCTCGATCTTAGGTCTCTTCTCAAAATACCTTGGGCCTCCTTTCCTGGCCACTCTATCCCTCCCAGATCTCTTCCGGTCTCTATCCTTTCTAACACTGATTCTCCCAAGCTCGGAGGCATTTCGCTCAAAGTCTTGCTCACACAACTGAGCCTTATGTACAGCCTCCTCATAAGTCAAAATGTCGAAGGGAGCTAGCTTAGTCCTGATGGCCAATCTCAATCCATCCATGAACTTCTGAATCTTTCGGGTCTCACTACCCATCGTGTCAGGGTCATATCTCCCCAATGACATAAACTTGGACTCATACTCGTCCACAGTCCGGTTCCCCTGAACCAAATTCATAAATTCCATCCGCAGTTTTCTCTGTGCGGTAGCTGGAATGTACTGTCTTCTGAAGGCCTCTAGAAATATCTCCCATGAGATCTCAGAGTGTCTGGCCCTCAAAATAGCCTCAGTGGATCTCCACCAATGCTCGCCTTTCAACATAAACACGGCAAAGGCTACCTTCTCAGCTGAAGTGCATCGAAAAAACCTATATAGTTTCTCCATCTCATACACCCAATCCTCCGTAACCACTGGGTCCTTCACCCCTCTAAACACTGGGGGTTTCAACGCTTGAAACTCTCGTAATCTGCTCAAGTCGCAGTCATAACACAAATCACTACCGCTCTGCTGTGGAGCGATAGGAGAATCTGTATCCTGGGCTGGAGGTGGTGTAACTGTAGCTATCTCAGCAGTCTGAGGTCTCTCCGCCTCTGCAGCTGCCTGTTCAGTAGTAGGCTGTGCCGCGGGACCTCGTATATCATCGGCACCCAATGCCTACGTGACTATCTCCACCAAATTCTCAATACTCCGCTCTAACCTAGCGAAGCGAGCCTCAGTATCCTCTGCTCTCTCAACAGGATTTTGTGGAGCCTGCTCAGTCTGTGGCTCCGCACGGCTCTCAAGCCTACCTCTACGGCCTCTAGCACGTGCTCTCGCCCCTCTACCTTTGCATGTAACTGGCATAGTGCCTAACTTCCTGTATTATAATAATTCATTAAGCTCAATCCATCACAGTATACACAGTTATATCTAAACAAAAGCACAGTACTATGGGGATGTACTTTCCTACGTTTTATTAATGACTCACATCAGGCCAACACAGCTCTGATACCAATCTCTGTCACGACCCAATTCCATTCTCTTGAGTCGAAAATCACTGAAAATTTTTTTCGTTTTACTGTTACCTTAACCGGTCGTGAACTAACTCACCACACACTGTTGGGCTGTGAGTCAATAATAAACACCACATCTCATTCATTCTCAGTTAACTAAAACGATGTCATACATTTGCATTTAATCATGTACTTATATAAAAATATGTTTTATTGACATCTACATCCCCCATAATTACAACTCAAAGAATACTGTGCTTTTACATTGTTTAGATACAAAAGAATCACTGTGTATATACCTTTAAGCGATGGAGATGCAGCGGAGTCCAAAATACCACGCCTCAGTCCTCACTGGGCTACTATGCACGCTCTGTAGGGGGAAAATAGAGAGGGATGAGCAACCACACGCTCAGTAAGGCAATAATGCAAGCATGGTAGATAACTACTCTATCTACATGCTGATAGTGTTATGCATAATCATTTATAGTAGGAGCATGAGGAATAAAACTATGCCATATGAGTATACATATATATCATGTATCAAAATCATGTCCATTGGCATATAAAACATGGTAAAAACATCATGTATAAATCATCTCATGCTCGATCTCATTTAAATTCATAAAAAGGCCAATTCATTAAGAAACCTCCTTTTTAAACCCACGTCATAAAACTCTTTCTCAACACATACAGTCACATCACATCAATTCACAAATCAAATCCACAAGGCTCGACCCCTTTTTCGGGTCTACCTTAAACAATCACAAATCACACTTAGAGATTTAAAATCATGTGGCAGTAAGTAAATCAAGCAAGGAGACAGGTTACTATATCTCAAGTGACTACGTTAGCCAATCGTCACGTATCATCCCAGACCACACGGATCCCGGTGTGCGGGGTATCATGCTAGTACGAAGGTGGGTTAGTTCTCCGCCAGACTTTCTCAAATCAAGTAACCACCACGCGGTACATCGTACTCCATGTGATATATACGGTACATCGTACTCCGCGGACCCATAACATGGTTGGGAGTGCCTACCGTAGGTCTTATCTACCCCATGCCAAGTGTAACCTTTATAGTCTCAAGAGCGCGTGGGAGTAACCTCAATACCAGGTCCTAGCCCCTCATAGCCTTGCTTGCCCCTGTTGGGTTCCCTGATTCAGGTCCTAGCCCCTCACCCTCACCCCACTCAAGAGGTCTGTTAGGCCTGTTGGGTTCCCTGAATGGATTATGTCAGGTCCTAGCCCCTCACCCTCACCCCACTCAAGAGGTCTTTCAGGCCTGTTGGGTTCCCTGAGTTAATCCGTATCTCTCACCACGGCCTCATACATACCACAGTGTGAAAGCCAGCGTGAGCTACGCTCTAGCGCGAATTCATGCATCTAAACCAATCACTTCGTACGAGCAACGCTCTAGTACGGCATTTATGCATAAAAATATGAAGAAACCATGTACGAGCATAGCTCCAGTACGGTTATATGCATAAGAAAAACCACTCAAATCCAAGTACGAGCATAAGCTCCAGTATGGTTTATAAAACATCATCACAATTCAAATCAAAGTGCGAGCTAAGCTCAAGCACGAATCACACAAGTGAAAACATAGAAATCCAGCGCGAGCGAGGCTTTAGCGCGATTTATGTCATGCAAATACGATAGGCGGCTCATACACAATCAAACAATCCCGACAACCGGGTTTAGCACTTCACAAATGCCTTTTTCCACAACATTAATAAACATTAGTCGACCCATCTACAAGCTTGCTTAAAACAAAGCAATTTCGTTTTGAAAGACATCAAGACATTAGATTTATGCAATTATTAGCCTTACTATCCCATTTCATAGAATCCACTTCCAAAACCAAAAATCACACATATACTCTTTCTCATTCATGAATACCATCAATCATTTACTTTAGCAACCATGCACTTCGTAAAACACCTAATATTCACCCACAAATTTAAAGTATGAGCAGCTACCTCTATATACTCACAAAATTCCCTTACCTGGAATCGCGATGCGTGATTCCACTTCCTTAAGCTGCTTACTCATACGGTTTGATTCGTCTTCAACGAACTCTTCGGGACTGCACAAAATCATATCCCGCAATATATTCGATCCATATGATATGACATCGTGCGTTCACTATAGTCAATTCGACCTATAGTTTTCTATTAACGCTTATGAGGCCTCGTTTCATTACTTTACCCCAAAATTCGAGTCTATGGATTCTTTTAGGCCAATTAACTCATTCCAAATCGATATTAAATCGATATCAAACTCATAGTGTTCATATTTCATTGATTTCCTCACTATGGCATTTGTCAAGCATTTACATACTCATTTTCATAATTTCACTTAAACCCACATTATTACTCCACATAACCATTCCAAATCACCCACATTATTCATTTAACAACTTATCATAACCCATAAACCACCAACTCCCCAAATCATACTTTCTCACACTAGAGGCATTCCATTTTCTAGGTTACATTAGTTTCTAACACAACCTATGTGTTTCCATCCATCCATACTCATGCCAAACAACTCCAAAATCAATTAAATAGACAATGTACTTAGATTGGAGTGTTAGAATCTTACTAAATATGATTTTTCTTCTTGCTTCAAATGTCAATGCCCTTATCTCCTTCAATACCCACAATGGGATATTGGGTTCCAACTATGTTGTTCTCTTCCTCAAGATGAACAACTTAATGTCTAATGGTCTCCCCTCAATTCTTGCTGGAAATGGCTAATTTTAGAGAGAGAAAGTTAAGTTTTTGGGTTAGAAATGGAAGATTGGTGTTTTTCTCAAAATTTTTAGATTTTCAGCCCTCCTTATATAGAAATAGCTTGGGGAGATCGATCTGGTCCAAGAGGAGATCGATTTGGTCCCCTTAAATCTCTCATTTTCACGAAATTTTAAGCATGAGATCGATCTGTCGAAGCATGAGATCGATCTGCTCCCAAACAGAGAGCTAAGGAGATCGATCTGGGTGCTTGAGGATCGATCTTTTCATCACAGAATGCTTAGGAGATCGATCTGGCCCCATTGGAGATCGATCTGCTCTATTCCATTGCCCAAGTAAGAGCATTCTGGCTCTTCCAGATCGATCTCTCATCCTATGAGATCGATCTGGCCTTCATACTTTCCAGATTTCTTGCAGTTTCCTTGCTGCAACTCATACCAACACATCCTTGATCTATTGCCATGGCCATTTTCTCATCTATCCACCTTTATAACTTGAAAATGGCATCCATTCATACCTTATGCACATTGAAACTTGTGTGCATTCATTGTATGTCCAAAGGTATACTATATAAAACCCAATGGAACCATTTATATTCATGCAACTTCCTTCCATTTACTACACTACTCATTTTGAGTTTCAATCACATCCATCACTTATAAGAACTCATTTCTTCATATTCATAATCAATGGAACTTGTATGTACGTTACAAATCATATTACACATATGTACATTGAATCCATGGACTTACATCAATCATACTTTACATTGCAAGTCCATTCAAATTTATTGATTCAATTACACATATTACCATTATACATATACGGGGTCTTACAATGGCACCATATGAGGCTTTGTATGGCCGTAGATGTCGTTCCCCTATCGAATGGGAAGAAGTGGGTGACATAAAGATTTTTGCTCTTGATTTGGTTACACAGGCCTCTGAGGATGTCTAGTTGATTGTTGAGAGATTGAGGATAGCTCAGAGTAGACAGAAAAGCTATGCTGACAAGAGACGAGACCACTTGAGTCCACAGTTGGTGATTCAGTATTTCTGAAGGGTTCTCCTTCCAAGGGTATAGTGAGATTTGGGAAGAGATGTAAATTAAGTCCTCGCTACATTGGACCCTTTGAGATACTAGATAGTGTGTGAGATAAGGCATACAGATTGGCTTTACCACCGAATTTATCGGGAGTGCATAATGTCTTCCACATTTCGATGTTGAGGAAATATCATCTAGATCCAAATCATGTGATTTGGTATGAACCATTGGATCTTAAAGATGACAAGACATATGTAGAGAAATCGATACGGATATTAGATAGAAAGGAGAAAGTCTTGAGAAATAAGACTATTGGGTTAGTGAAGATTCTTTGGCATCATCACACTTCAGAGGAAGCTACTTGGGAGCTAGAGAGTTTGATGCAAGAGAAATACCACCATTCGTTTGTAGAGTAACTTGGTTCTAATTTAGAGGACCAAATATCTTAAGGTTGGGAGGATTGTAATACCCGAAAATTTACATGTACTCTTTGTGATTTTCTGATTATGGATAAGTCACAAATTTTATAAATTGTGAGGAATGGATGTTTTGAAGTCATATATGTGGATAAAATGTAAAATGGATGGTTAAGTAAATTAAATACCAATGTAACAGTGAATTGGGATGGAAAAGTGTAGCAGAGCTGCTACAGGAAGGGAGCAGATTGATCTCATTGCAAGGCCATATCGATCTACTTAAGGTTCTGAGTTGTGCAGATCAATCTCATGCTTAGGGGCAGATCGATCTCATTAGGCCTAAAAGGTCGGTTTCGAGGAGAAAACTACAGGGGAGATCGATCTCATGTGGTTAGCAGATCGATCTCCTTGAGACAATTCTATAAATACTGGACCTCTACAACCTCTGTTTAACGAGATTCACTATTCCATTCAAGAACCAAAGTAAAACCTAACATTTCAACACTATGAAACTTCAGTTTGTGGTTAGTTTTCAGTGAGTTTTAGTTAAGCAAAGTTGTTCTTGGTAAAGAGGAGAACAACATACTTGGAAACAATAAGTTGAAATCAAAGATTGGAAGAACTAGGAGGATTTCACCAATTTTGAAGAAAAGGAGAAAATCTCAGTTAGGTAAGATTTAATGCACCAAGTTGATATATGTTAAACTAGGTGTATTGGTGAGTTAATTAGTATATGTATGAAATGTTGGAAATGAAAAGATCATGAAAAATAAGCATGACCTAGCTACTGGCATGAAGGTGGGAAAATGATGAGGAAATGGTGTTGGTATAAATTTAATGGTGGAATATGCATGTATGGAAGATTTTAAGCTAATCTTATGAAATTCATAAATTGGAAATAAGGTGAAATGAAGATAGATGTATGAAAAGTATGATATAACAATATAATGGGAGAAAGTGATGAGTTTGATGTATTGAATTGAGATTTGGCAAGTGAAACAAGTATATTTTGGTATACTAACGTAAATAATTATGACAGCTTCGAAAATCATAGTGGAAGTTGATCGGACTACAAGAGTGAGCAACACCGAGGAAGAGAGGTCATGTCAGACCCGTAATTTATGTAGCTTGTTCCTTATGATTCCTATGTGTATGAACACTATTATTATAGTTGAATCATAAGAAGAGTATTTACTAGATTTAAAGTGTATGTGAAATGATTTGACACGTATAAGCTACATAAAAGGCCTAATGTGAGCTATAAGAGTCACAGGCTAAATCGAGTGGATCTGAATCATTCTAACTAAAAATAAGAACTTAAAATGAGAAAATATAGGGAGCTTATGAAGGAAAGTCAATTTGATTTAGTTCTAAACACAGATAACGAGAATAAGAGCTAAAAAAGGTAAAGTGGACCTTTTTAGCGAGTTAAGGTATTTAAGGTGTTTCGGGTGTATTTATCTACTGAAAATAGCTAAAACATAAAGACGGGAGTGTAAGACATAAGATATGACACTTTCAAAATTTTGAGAAAAAGTCAACTATAGTTAAGAAAAGTAGACTTTTACCATAGTTGACTAACCATGGTTAAAAATTTACCTAAGTATGGAGAAAAATTCAGAATACAAGATAATTATACCCGGAAGTAAGGAAAATTTATTCGAAAGGATTTTGGATTAAATTTAATGGATAAAAACGTAATAGGCCTAAAGTGAAGATTTTAAAGCCCATTAAGGTATACTAAACGTAGATCGAAGTTTTTAGGTCCCTTAGACCGAATTGTTGGACCAATTGAATGGCCAAATATTTAGACAATTAAAGGCTCGAGGTATAGGAAAAATTTTAGCCCAAAAGCCCATTAAGAAAGCCCAAACCAAGAGGCCCAAATTGAAAAGCCCAATAGGTAAATATCTAACCATAGTTAAAGCTAACTATGACTCATAAGGTGACTCATTAGGTGACTCATAACTAAGCCTTAGAAAGTCAATCTTAATGGCTGAAAAGTAAGGCTTAATGGCTAAGTTAATGGCTTATAAAATCAGCCACACCATTGTCATCTTCACCATACCATTCTCGGCTAGAAGAAGGAAACTATTGAAACACATTATCCAAGCTTTCTTTCACTAGAAATCACTAGGAATTAGGCATATTTGGAACTTGCATTCTCCATGAAAGTTGTTCCAAATTGAAAGGAGAGTGACATATGTTGGAATTGGCTATCAAGAAGCCATAGAGTGCAAGCTGTGAGGCTCCAAAGTTTCGGCCAAGTGTGAAAACAAATACTAGGTATATTTTCAAGCTTTTAAATTCATATGTGTTAATGTATGAATGATTTTAAGTATATTGGTATATGTTTTAAGCATTGAAACATATGAAATCACTATGATCATGGTTAGGCCGAGAGTGAGTAGTGAAATATTGATGAATGCCCATATGATTTTAAGGCATAAATGGGTTAATGTACATGTGTTAATGATTATGGTATAGTTAGAATTAATCAAATTGATTAATTAATACATGTATTAAGTTGGCAATCAAGGTGTTTGATAAAATGCCTAAATGAACTATGTGATGTTTAAGAATGTTGCCAACCAAGTGTTTGTGAAAATGCCTAAGTGAATTGACTAAGGAAATGGACATTGACGGCATGCTATTGTGTGACTGATGTCATGGAGAGCTCTCGGCCATGGCATGTGGCCGAGAGGTCTAATGGGCCAAGCCCAATTGATTTCGGTCCAATGTGATGTAATGGGTCTAGGATAAGTCCAATAAGAGTTGGTGGGCCCCACAAGCCCAATAGACCTAACAAAAATGAATAGTAAAATAGAAATAGGCTTAAGGCATAGTTAGGCCCATTAAGGATTAGTAAAGCCCATTAAGGGAAATAAACTGTATTTAATGTGAAATATAGTAGAAAAAGTGTAATTAACCTGATAAATGGTCATATGCAGCTCCAGAGATAATTGGAGGAGCAAATCGGACTGTTGGATCGAGCAGCGTTGAGAAAGTAAAATTTCTCGAGTCATTGCAGGTAAGGGACTTTTGTGAGTAGTTAGAGATACCTGCACGTATTTTCATCTGCTTTTACATTCACTTAAAAACTCTGAGGGTCAGAGAAAGTGAATAATAATTACTGTGACCCGATAGTGGCAAATTACGATTTTGCCCTTAGTTAGAAAAAAGTAAACTTTTGTGAAAAGTTGTAAAAAGCATGAAAACCACCATTTTAGTGTTTTACTGCTGTTTAAAAGAAGAATAAATAGATGGGCTAATGATTTTAAGGTTGATGTGAATTAAGCACACTTTATAGTGCTGATTTTGATGTTTTGAAAATCATCTCTTTTTAAAGAGCCATCTATCATTTTATGTGAGAATAAATCGTGCTAGAGCAGAGCTCTTACTTGATTTCATATATTTTCCACATATATTAGTGCTGGATTGTGATTCACACTAGATTTCCATGACATGCATGATAGAGTATTGGAGTTATTACTCGTACTCAGTTTTATATGATATATGTATGAGAAAGTGCTAGAGTGATTAGCTAGTACTCGAATTTTCATGAGATGCATGACAGAGTGCTAGAGAATTGCTCGTACTCGATTCTTCATGATTTATACATGACATGGTACTGGAGCTATTGCTCGTACTTGATTTGATGATTGTGTGCATAGCATGGTATTGGAGCTATTGCTCGTACTTGATTTGAAACATGAACTACGCAATGACCTAGTTGTTGGAGGTTTACTCCCACTAGAGTTTGATTTTGTGATGTGAAACAGTGTTTGAGCAGAGTGTCGACTATGAGTCGCGCTCAAAGGCGCGCACTGTAATTCATGTGATTTATAATACATGTTGAAAATCGTGCTTGATTTCTTCATGTAGACTGAGTGTCACACTATGAGAGGTTCGCATATGGATTTGAGACATGGTATGATATTCCATGATTTGAGGGCTAAAACCTATGGCAGGCACCCCGACTGTGATGTAGGGTCCACATAGTACGTTGTACCGTGCATGTGGCATGGAGTACACTGTACCGTGTGGTGTTGTGGAGTTGAGGAGGATATAGCTGGCGGTTGTGATGGACTGATCCCCCTCCCGTTGCAACAGTGATACCCCGCACACTAGGATTCGGTGTAGCCTGGGATCACCTTTTTGGATATGGCCATAGTCCAAGATACTATTTACATTTTCACCACAGAGTCTCACATGATATATCACCTGATTGATTTATTTATTTATTATACAAATAGACCTGAGGGATGGGTTGGAATCCGATTGTTGTGATGTGAATATTTTAAAATGCCATATTTAATGTGATTTAAATATACATGGAATGATTTATCTAAAGGCATTACGATATTATAAAGATGCATTATTTTGCACTACTGACACGCCCTACACGTATTATCCGCAAGTGCACGGGTCGTACAAGTAATATGGGATTTGAGTCCCAAGTTATCATCCCACAGAGAAGTTGATCAGCCTAATTAACTACCGGTTAATCTTACCCTAAATATATCCTAGCAAATTATAAGGTTGCAAGGGGTGATCTACTAGGCTAATTAAACTTACTGAAAACAATAAACATTAAAAAATAAAGAAAATAAAACTAAACTAAGATTTGCTTACTGAACTCCGAGCAATTAAAGAAAATACCTACAAAAGAAAATTAAAACAATTAAAATTTTTAATTAACACAATTAAATTAAAATGCAAAAATGAAAATAAAGAAATAAAATTAAACTACACTAAAATTTAAACAAACTTAAAATAAAAATACAGGTAAGTAAACTAATTAAAATGCAATTTAAAGGAAACTAAAATTTAATGAAAATAAAGACTAAATTAAAAATGCTTGAATCAAATTCTAAATGCAACTAAACTAAAATAAAATCCTAAAATATTTAATATAAAATTAACTACTAACTAAAATTAACACTACAAATTAACATGCAAAAATAATAAAACTAACCTACCATTATAATTGACTAAACTAACTAACTAACAATTAACAAATGCATGAAAATACTAATGATGCATTAAACTAAAATGTGACTAAATTGAACTATGGCCAAACATGGCCTTAACCGTTTATGCCCAGCAAGTGGTCCCGATACTACACTGTTCACATGTCTTCCTTGCAAATTCCAGCTCCATGCATTCTCGGTTCCAGGTGTTGCTGTGCTCTCAGTCTGCTGCATCTGATCCTGCAATCTGCTACTGTTCTAGGTGTTGTTGTCCGTTCCCTGCATCCACTGTTGTGGCTGCTCCTTAATGCCATTATTCAGCTGCCAGCAGCACATGTGTAAAATCGATTGTTTGCTTCTGCTCCCGTATGCTTTTTTGCTGCATTGCACTGCTTCCATTACCTGCACATCAATGCAGAACATAATTCTGCAGCTACTGTTGTGCTACCAAAAACAATCTGTCTAGAAGCTGATATCATGTCGGCTCCTGCTTGAAAGCCATCTGCAATGACCTGATCCTGTAAACACGTCTCGGAGAGCGGCCATTTTCAGCGAAAGAAGTCACAAAAAAAAAAAAAAAAACTTTCCTGCTTCAGCCTAATACCGAGCTGCACATTCACTAATATAACCTTCCATAATGCAAATAAAAGATTAACTCATTTAAAACAAAAGCGGTCATCATGAAGGATTAAAACACTTCGACAGAATACACAACACAATGCTTATAATCACTGGTTAAAGAATGAAAAGAAGATGAACAGTGAATGGAGTCTTGAACAGGGGAGAACAGAGGATGTTCTTTGCCACTGCTGCTATCGGAAATCAAACCATATCTCACTGCAACAGCCAACCGTGACTTAAAACACCGAACAGCCTAACATCCTAATTTCACTAGCAACCTACAAGTCGCGAATGAACTACAACTAAACAAAGTGCAGTAAAAACAATGTAAGCTGAAGTAAAGGCAAAAAACAAATCAACCCGAATCATGAAATGCAGACCAATAGAACTGAAATAAGAAAAAGAAAGACCATATCTCACTGCAACAGCCAACCGTGGCTTAAAACACCAAACAGCCTAACATCCTAATTTCACTAGCAACCTACAAGCCGCGAATGAACTACAACTAAACAAAGTGCAGTAAAAACAATGTAAGCTGAAGTAAAGGCAGAAAACAAAACAACCCTAATCATAAAATGCAGACCAATAAAACTGAAATAAGAAAAAGAAAGAACAAGAAAGCATAGCCAAATAGATTATTAAAATCGGGAGGAAATATATAAAACAAAAAAGAAAACAACTGCTGAAATTACACACTCAAACCCGTAGCTTCATTAACGTGAAAAACCATCATCATCGAATTGCTCTAAATCCAGCTCATAATGCCATGGTTCCACATTGCCTTTGATGTGGAACAATGCCTAGCATTTGCCCACATCAAAGCACCAAAACCAAACAGCATAGATGAATAAAGAGTCAAGGTACCGCATGCACAATGAAAGCAACCCAAGAGCTAAAAACGAAAAATAAAAATTACTTTAACAAAAATAATAATAGTTTAGGAAAACCAAGAATGAGAAAAAAAAAAGATGCAACAATTTCCATTAACATTCATTGAATCAAATGCAAAGGAGATACTTTTGATAAAATGAACTACAAGTAACCGAGCAAAGAAAATGAAAAACTTCATAAAACCATTAAGAAAATGCCATGAACAGTAAAATTGTTTGATTGAAGAAAAACTATTCGAAAATTTGAAGAAAGCTTTAAAATTAGCCTCAAAACCACTCTACCCTAAATTACACTACTCCGAAATTACTTCTATTCTAACCTAGGCTACACCCTTTTTAATTGCCATCTTTTTCTACTTATACACACACTTAGGGGTAGAATTGTAATTTTTTCATCCTAGATGAGTTGGCATTGTTTGGCCACTTATCTTCACACCATTGGATCCTTGAAAAATAATATTTCCATCTCATCTGTCTTTTTTTCCAATTGGATGTGCTAGGCTCGTGTTGTCCGCGTGGTCCAATCTCGATTTTAGCCCAATTTCGATCCATTTCTACCGAAATATTCAAAATTCATCCGAATTTAATTTATCTGCAAACATGAGAATTTTAATTAAATAAAGGGGATAATTAACAAAATAAATTGGCGATTTAAATAATTAATTAGGAAATTAAGCACAAATAATTCTAAAAATATAGAATTATCACACCCCTAAACTTGAGCTTTTGCTTGTCCTCAAGCAAAACAAAATAATTGTAGGAATGACAAGTACTAAACACAATAATTTCGCCAATATTATCCTCAAAGAAAAAGTATAGACTATGATCTTAAAGATTCACAATTACAAGTCTAACATTCAAAATTATTCAACCATAAGTCCTAACCCAAATTGGACTCTTCGTGAGTGTGTGAAAAATGTCAAAGTCACTTCACAGTACATTATCCGGATTAGATTATGCAAACACAGTGAATGCAAAGTCAATGACATGTGATCATTCCCATAAGTTTGCTTTTCACTTCTCTCTCCACTAATGTAGTCACACTTAATCAAAGATCAATAGGACTTTATTAAGCTTGTAATGTAAGGCTAGGGTTAAGGTATGATAAAGTCAATTTAGGTTTAATTACCCCTTAACATGCATTACTTCTAGGATCTTAATGTAAGAGCTCAAATTATTTCCCCCAAATTTATTTATTTTATTCTATTTTTGTATTATTCTTCTTTCTTTTTTTCTTTTTTTTTCTTTCTTTTTTTTTCATCATTTTTTTTATACATACTCTTTCACTATCACTTAATGCCCATATAGCTCACAATATATCCCAATGACTTTTCATGCTTTTGGGGTAAGGGATAGGAACAAAGTATTTAAGCTAAGGAAAAAATAAGGATGAATATTTACAGAGAAAAGCTTATTTGGCCCAGATGGGTGACTAGGGATAGAATATGTATAAGGAAGGCTAGGAATGCTCAAACGATCCAAAGATGGCCTAAATCCTCTCCCTAATTAAGTGTGATCTAATATTTCTCGTCGAGATCAAATAAAACAAAATCTAGAATATGATGCAAAAAATCAACTGAACAAATGCAATCCTATGTACACGTAAGCTTTCTCTAAATAAATATACTGATTCATGACATGACATGTGTATAAGATGAGGAAATCACAATCAGAATCAAGATAAATTTAAGAACTCAACTTCCTGCTTTTCCTATAATCATGCTTCTCAGTCAATCAAAATCATACTTAATCATAGTGTCATATCATCGAAATATGGAAAAACTACATGCTAAGCACTCAATCATCCCAAAATCAAACAGTTTAAGCTCAAATTTTCGAAACAAATTTTGAAACAATTTTCAATTTTGCTCAAATTTTTGAAAAATACTCAAGTGATATCCTTTCCCCCAAACTTAAAGTGCACAGTGTCCTCAGTGTGCAGATAATATAAGAATTGAAGTTCAAGAACAGAGTACTCCCCTTTCTGATGATGATGACAATCGAAGCTTGATTGAAAACATAAAACTAGAAAAGAAACCTGCAAAATAAACAAAGAAAGAAACAACATAAAAGAAAAAAGAAAAAGAACTATATACAAAGTGGAAAGAAAAATTAAGCCACTTCAAATGCAGCTAAAGAACACAACACTTAGCAGTGCAAAGAGTAGGAAGATCAGTCAGAGTGGTGACAAAATGTTAACAGTTAAATCCTCTTGAGCTCTATCTACTTCCCTCATTCTTTCAGATTTTTTGTGTTCAATCCTTATATCCTCATTAATCTCCATCTTAAAACACTCTTGAGAGTCATCAGGGAGCTTCAAAGGTTTAAAAACATTAAACTTCACTTCCTGATCTTGCACTCTCATAGTCAACTCTCGCTTTTGCACATCAATTATCGTTCTACCAGTAGCTAGGAAAGGTCTGCCTAAAATAATGGGGACTTCCCTGTCTTCCTCCACATCTAGTATAATAAAATCTGCAGGGAAAATAAACTTGTCCACCTTTACTAAGACATCCTCAATGACCCCCTTTGGATATTTAATGGATCGATCTGCTAGCTGAAGGGTCACTGTAGTGGGCTTGACACCCCCTATTCCTAACTTTTGATAGATAGACAAAGGCATTAGATTGATACTAGCTCCTAAATCACACAAGGCTCTACCAAAGAATAGATCTCCAATAGTGTAGGGTATGGTAAAACTCTCGGGATCCTTGAGCTTGGAGGGTAATTTCCTCTGGATAATTGCACTACATTCCCCAGTTAAGGCCACCGTCTCATATTCTTCCAATCTTCTTTTCCTCAAGAGGATATCCTTTAAAAACTTCACATAACTTGGAATTTGCTCTAAAGCATCCGCAAAAGGAATGTTGATGTGAAGCTTCTTAAAAACCTCAAGAAATTTACCAAATTGTTGTTCCAGTTTTTGATTTTGGAACCTCTGAGGAAAAGGTACTGGTAGTCTAACTAGAGGCAATGTAGTGGGAACCTGTGTAGAATCAGAGGACGAGGAAGGCGGTAAAGAAGAAGTAGGTAAAGATGAAGAAGCGCCTAGTTTTGTTTCATTTGCAGCCCGATCCTAATGTTCCTGCTCTTTCTGAGCTGCTTTGTTAGAACCTATGTGTTTATCAACTATGGGCTGTTCAGGTCCAGACTTAACTTGTGGCTCATCTAGCTCTTTGCCACTCCTAAGGGTGATGGATCTAACATGTTCCTTACCCTCTCTTTGCTTAACAAGATTAACTTCAGTGTTACTAGGAAGGGTCCCTTGAGGACGTTGGCTAAGAGCACTAGCTATTTTTCCAACCTGAACTTCTAAGTTCTTAATTGAAGCAGCTTGATTTTGCAAGATAGTTGTGAAAATCTCCTCTAATGTAGGCTTATTCTCAGCTGCTGGTGCATGGTAGAGTTGGGGCTGTATAAGTGGTGGTGGTCGTGGTGATGGATGATGTGGGTATGGGTGATGAGAAGGCGGATGAAATGGAAATTACGGCTGTGGTGGTACCTGAACCGGTGGAGCTTGAAAGCCAGGGAGTCCTACAGGTCTAGAGCTAGAAGTTTGCCCTTGGTTTTTGCTCCAGGAGAAGCTAAGATGGTTCCTCCACCCTGGATTGTAGGTGTTTGAAAAAGGGTTGTTCTGTTGCGTTTGAGAAGGGGCAACATACTGAACCGATTCTAAGTTGAGCGGACACCTATCTACAGAGTGGGTACCACTACACAGCTCGCAGGAAAGAAAAAGGAATTTGGACAGAATAAATCGGATTAGGATTGGTAGAAGGATTATGCTGGGTACTGAGCGACTCTCCCTTCTTTGTAAGGTTAGCGATTTGAGATTTCAAGGTAGACAGCGTGTCGAGGTCATAAATACCCGCTGACTTCTTAGTTAATTACCTCTCCGAGGACCATAGATAGTTGTTAGCAGCCATCTTTTCTAACAACTCGTAAGCTTCCTCCTCTGTTTTACACATTAGCGCTCCACCCACAGCAGCGTCAACAATGGTCCTATTCTGGCTTGTAAGTCCATTGTAGAAGGTCTAGACTTGTAGCCACAAAGGTAGGCCATGGTGAGGGCACTTCCAAAGAAGCTCCTTATATCGTTCCCATGCTTCGTAAAGAGTTTTCGAATCAAATTGGGCAAAGAAAGATATGTTACTACGGAGTTGGGCCATTTTAGAGGGAGGGAAAAACTTAGATAGAAATTGATCGGCTAACTCGTCCCATGTAGAAATGGATCCTGGAGGCAAGGAGGTTAACCAGTGTCGCACCCTATCCCTAAGTGAGAAGGGGAATAATCTAAGCCTAAACGCATCATCAGATAATCCATTGTGTTTGAGCGTGTTGCACAAGTCCAAGAGTTGTCCAAGGTGAGCATGTGGGTCATCGTGCAGAAGCCCACTGAACTGCAATGAAGTCTGGATCATTTGGAGGATTGCGGGCTTGATTTCGAAGTTGTTAGCAGGGACAGCTGGTGGCCTAATGCCGCTATAGTAACCTCCAATAGTCGGCATCGCATAATATCTAACGGTCCTGATTTCTCTATTTTCTGCCATAGTGTGTTGCAGCGGAGCTAATAATTTCTTAGAATCCTTTCGAATTTTTTTAAGAGTTCATTTAATTTCAGGATCTAAAAGAAATCAATCGAAACTTCTGGCTCTACGCATGCAATAATCAGAAAGTCCTCAGAAATTTTTTTTAAAGTTTTTTTTTTCAATTCACTAATCTAGATTAAACTTCTAAATATTTACACCCTAAATATTTACAAGCTAGAATTACACCTAATCATAATTTCACCGATATAATTAATGACTAATTAAAACTTCCACGGCAACGGCACCAAAAACTTGACACACCTTACACGTATTATCCGCAAGTGCACGGGTCGTACAAGTAATAATGGGATTTGAGTCCCAAGTTACCATCCCACAGAGAAGTTGATCAGCCTAATTAACTACCGGTTAATCATACCCTAAGTATATCCTAGTAAATTATGAGGTTGCAAGGGGTGATCTACTAGGCTAATTAAACTTACTGAAAATAATAAACATTAAAAAATAAAGAAAATAAAACTGAACTAAGATTTGCTTACTGAACTCCGAGCAATTAAAGAAAATACCTACAAAAGAAAATTAAAACAATTAAAATTTTTAATTAACGCAATTAAAATAAAATGCAAATATGAAAATAAAGAAATAAAATTAAACTAAACTAAAATTTAAACAAACTTAAAATAAAAATGCAGGTAAGTAAATTAATTAAAATGCAATTTAAAGTAAACTAAATTTAATGAAAATAAAGACTAAATTAAAAATCCTTGAATCAAATTCTAAATGCAACTAAACTAAAATAAAATCCTAAAACATTTAATATAAAATTAACTACTAACTAAAATTAACACTACAAATTAACATGCAAAAATAATAAAACTAACCTACCATTATAATTGACTAAACTAACTAACTAACAACTAACAAATGCATGAAAATACTAATGATGCATTAAACTAAAACATGACTAAATTGAACTATGGCCAAACATGGCCTTAACCGTTTATGCCCGACAAGTGGTCCCGATACTACACTGTTCACATGTCTTCTTTGCAAATTCCAGCTCCAGGCATTCTCGGTTCCAAGTGCTGTTGTGCTCTCGGTCTGCTGCATCTGATCCTGCAATCTGCTACTGTTCTAGCTGTTGCTGTCCGTTCCCTACATCCACTGCTGTGGCTGCTCCTTAATGCCATCATTCAGCTGCCAGCAGCACATGTGTAAAAACCGAGTGTTTACTTCTGCTCCCGTATGCTTTTCTGCTGCATTGCACTACTTCCGTTACCTGCACATCAACGCAAAACAGAATTCTGCAGCTACTGTTGTGCTGCCAAAAACAATCTATCCAGAAGCTGATATCATGTCGACTCCTGCTTGAAAGCCATCTGCAATGACCTGATCCTGTAAGCACATCTCGGAGAGTGGCCTTTTCCAGCGAAAGAAGTCACACAGCAAAAAAAAGCTTTCCTGCTTCAGCCTAATACCGAGCTGCACATTCACTAATATAACCTTCCATAATGCAAATAAAAGATTAACTCATTTAAAACAAAAGCGGCCATCATGAAGGATTAGAACACTTCAACAGAATACACAACACAATGCTTGTAATCACTGGTTAAAGAATGAAAAGAAGATGAACAGTGAATGGAGTCTTGAACATGGGAGAACAGAGGATGTTCTTTACCACTGCTGCTGCCGAAAATCTAACTATATCTCACTGCAACAGCCAACCGTGACTTAAAACACCAAACAACCTAACATCCTAATTTCACTAGCAACCTACAAGCCGTGAATGAACTACACCTAAACAAAGTGCAGTAAAAATAATGTAAGCTGAAGTAAATGCAAAAAACAAAACAACCCGAATCATGAAATGCAGACCAATAGAACTGAAATAAGAAAAGAAAGAACAAGAAAGCATAGCTAAACAGAAGATTAAAATTAGGAGGAAATATATAAAACAGAAAAGAAAACAACTACTGAAATTACACACTCAAACTCGTAGCTTCATCGATGTGAAAAACCATCATCATCAGATTGCTCTAAATCCTGCTCATAATGCCATGGTTCCACAATGCCTTTGATGTGGAACAATGCCTAGCATTTGCCCACATCAAAGCACCAAAACCAAACATCATAGATGAATAAAGAGTCAAGGTACCAAATACACAATGAAAGCAACCCGCGAGCTAAAAACGAAAAATAAAAATTGCTTTCACAAAAATAATAACAGTTTAGGAAAACCGAGAATGAGAAAAAGAGATGCAACAATTTCCATTAACTTTCATTGAATCAAATGCAAAGGAGATACTTTTGATAAAATGAACTGCAATTAACCGAGCAAAGAAAATGAAAAACTTCATAAAAACATTAAGAAAATGCCATGAACAGTAAAATTGTTTGATTGAAGAAAAACTATTCGAAAATTTGAAGAAAGCTTTAAAATTAACCTAAAAATCACTCTCCCTAAATTACTTCTATTCTAACCTAGGCTACACCATTTTTAATTGCCATCTTTTTCTATTTTTACACACACTTATGGGTAAAATTGTAATTTTTCCATCCTAGATGAGTTGGCATTGTTTGGTCACTTGTCTTCACACCATTGGCTCCTTGAAAAATAATATTTCCATGTCATCTATCTTTTTGTCCAATTAGATGTGCTAGGCTCGTGTTGTCTGCGTGGTCTAATCTCGATTTTAGCCCAATTCCAGTGCATTTTCTACTCAAATATTCAAAATTCATCCGGATTTAATTTATCTGCAAACATGAGAATTTTAATTAAATAAAGGGGATAATTAACAAAATAAATTGAGGATTTAAATATTTAATTAGGAAATTAAGCACAAATAATTCTAAAAATATAGAATTATCAACTACATGCCTACATTTGTGAAAGAAAGCATGATTTCTGTACATGGGATTTAATCTGTACAGGTATATATATATTTAAAGACATACTTTTAAAGTAAGTTAAGGAAATGATGTTTTCGAGGTATAGCATTATTTTGAGTAGATAGTGAAGATGTCTACTTGCTTGTCTGATTGCTTTACTGAGCGCGTTGTATGCTCATCCCCCTTTCTTTACATCTCTCTACAGAGTATCAGCAATAGAGCGAGTGAGCTTGAGGGATAGTATTCCTGTTATCCGCTGCTATTTCCTATCGATTGACAGGTATACATATTTTGTACGGTTATGTATCTAAACATAGAAACAACATAGTGATGTATACGATATGCATTATGGGGAATGTATTTATATTAGATTTTATATAATCTCACATGTATTATGAAAGAAGTTATAGTCAGTAACAGTATATTGACATGTATGTATGATAATGGATGATATGGTATGTGAGGAAGCTAACATCGAATCACAGCCCAACCATTGATAAGAGGAAAGGTAAGTTAAAAATGCGAAAATTTTGTAGTGGTTTTAGTTAAGTCATTGAGGGTCATGATAGGTCACGTGATGTGATCCGAGGTAAGGAAATTTCGTGAGTAGCTAGAGATAGCTACACGTATTTCGAATAGAATTTTGATATTATATTCTATATGAATTCCCGTGAATAGGCATGTTTATATGATAGGGACTAATGAGGATAAGTGTGTTTTATCCAAAAAATAGGGTGAAAATACCTTAGAAGCATGTTGTGACCAAAAATTCATGAGTTGCATGATAGAATGGCTAATGTTTTCATGTATATGTGAAAACATGCACATTTTAGTGCAGAATTGATTTGAATTAGGTGAATTGTGATTTGAATAGCCATCTATCGGGTTTTGTGTGAAAACCATAAGTGCTAGAGAATACTCGTACTTGATATTTGAAATATGCATCATATAGTACTTGAGGGTATACTCGTACTAAACTTTAAATGCAATTTAGGAATGTTAGACTACTGGGAGCATTGCTCGTACTCTGTTTTGTGATTGATACTTTATAGAGTATTGGGAGCTATGCTCATACTCAGTTTTACATAATAGAGTACTGGGAGCTTAACTCGTACTTAGTTTTCATATATTATAGATTATAGAGTATTGGGAGCTTTGCTCATACTCGAGTTTTATATGACATAGTGCTGGGAGCATTGCTCGCACTAGATTTGTATCATTTTGATATGGTCATGAAACAGTCTTGTTGGGAACCTGTGCAGACTGTGTGTCGCACTAATATTATATGATCACACGTGCAATATTTCGAGATAAGTCAAAGAGCTATCGAAATAACCCATGGTATGAGGAGTAAGACTCATGGCGAGCATTTCTACTATGAGGTATATCCAAGGTATGAGAACTAAGACTCATGGCGAGCATCCCACCTTGAGATAGGGTTTATGGAGTACTATGTATCGTGTACATCATATCCAGTACGCTATACCATGGGTAATTGAATGTACTTGGATAGGACTGGTTAGCAGTGGAAGCAGGATCCAATGGGATCTGGTGTGCTCCAGGATTAGATCCTCAGATTGAAAGCTGACAGTAGAGATTTGACCAACCTCGCGATACAGCAATTGTGAGACCTCGCACACCGAGTACTGTGTAGCCTAGGATCATGAAAAATGAGTTATGATCATACACTCGGAACATGTAGCTGCCTATCTTGATTTTCTTTTCATGCAATGTGAATCAATATTTCTTGATTGAATTATCACATGGTTTTATGATATGAACATGTGAATTTGTGAGTTGTGAACGGATAACCCGAGGGATGGGTGAGGCCCAGATTTCCATGTTTTTAAACATGATGATATGCCATATTATTTGATTTAACTAAATGGCATGATAATGTGATTTGTGTGAAACTTCATGAGATTTGTGAAATGACATGAGAAATGCAGTGTTATGCATAAAATACTGAGGTTGTTAAACTGGCATATTTCCAGTTTTATAACTGATGGTTTGTATCTATATATATATATTGCATAAAAGTTTTGAGCAAGATGCATGCTTTAGATACAGGAGGGTAAGGAAATGATTTCAAGACATGAGCATAGTATTTTATAGATAGTGCGGTTATCTACTTGCTTGCCTGATTTCGTTACTGAGCTGTGAGCTCACCCCCTTATTTTTTCACTCTTTTCAGAGCATCCACAATAGGTGGACGCGGCTGGAGATGTGTAGACTTTGATCTGCTGCCTATCCATCTTACTAGAGGTATACACACTTGATATTTTGTACTGAACATTGTGTAAGCGCAGCTATGTAAACGATAGTATAGTCAGGGATGTATATGTACAAATATTTGTATTAATGTATAAGAGTTTATGTTATAGAAAAGAATATTAAGTGTTATACATGTTATGAATGAATGTGAATGGGTGACTAATATCGAATCATAGCCCAACATTTAAGTGAGTGATCATAGAAGGAAAGGTTAGTAAAATGTGAAACATTTATGGAGATTTTGGTAGGTCACGTGTTAGAGAAGGGCATGACAAAATCCTTCAATATCAAAGACCAGAATGGTACCTTTAATAACATTGGATGAAGCACCTGTGGTATCCTGATCCAAGGCATCATGACCAACAGCTTGTTTCCCCTTCTCTTCAGTTGTGGCCCTCCTTCTTGGAGCAGAAGTATTAGCTGTGGCTCTCTCTGATTCCTTGCCCTTCTGTGGGGTTGACTCTGATAACTTTGGGCAATCCTTTACTAAATGCCCTTTCTTGCCACACTTAAAAAATGTTCTAATCAATAGATAGCATGGCCTACCTCTATGGTATCTTTCATAAGTCTTACACTGGTTGGTAGTAGGCCTAGGTCTGCCAATTACGATACCCTTAACTGGAGCTGAGGCTTGACACACTAAAGGCTTAACAATCTTATCCTGCGACTCGTCAATCTTCGATCGTCTACTAAATGGCCTCTTCCCCTCTCGGACAGCTCAGTCCTCAACTGTTCTATTACTGTCTCTATCTCTTCCCTTAACACTCTTACCAAACTCAAAGATGTGTATCTCATAATCTTGCTCACATAATTGAGCTCTGTGCACAGCCTCTTCATAAGTTGTGATATCCAAAGGGGACAATCAGGACCTGATAGTTGGTCTCATCCCATCCATGAATTTGTGACTTTTCTCGATTCACTGCCCATGGTATTTGGGTCATACCTTCCTAGGGATGGAATCGATACTCATACTCGTCAATCGATTGGTTCCCCTGGATCAGATTAAAAAGCTCCATATCTAACCGTCGCTAAGCAGTGTTCGGAATATACTTCCTTTGGAAGGCATCTAGAAAGGTCTCTCATGTAATCCTCTAATGCTTTCCCCTCAGAATAAGTGGGGTGGACTTCTACCAATATTCTGCCTCTCCCTCTAACATAAAGGTAGCAAAGACCACTCTCTTTGTGGTAGAACATCAAAAAAAACTCATACCTATACAACTTCTCTATTATGTTTATCCAGTCCTCTGCTACCACTGGGTTTTGAACACTACTGAACGATGAAGGCTTCAACTTCTGAAACTGCCTCAATCGATCTAACTCATAATCATACATCGATTCATCACTAGTCTGCTGTGGAGCTATAGAAGGAGGTCTAAGAGTCTCTACAGTTTGAGGCATAGGTTCAAGTTGTGCAGACATAGGTGTGTTAGGAGTAGCTGCCTGCTCAGTAGGAGTCGTCTAAGCAGCTGGACCTTGCATACCCTCAAATCTAGCCATAGCCTGACTAAACAATGCCATAATGGTATCCACACTCCGCTCTAACCTCACAAAGCGTGCCTCGATAGACTTTGTTGGACTTGATGGTGCATGGTCATGTGACGATTTTCTATGTCTCTCGGGCTTATCTCTATGCCCTCAAGAACATGAACTCTCTCTTTTGCTGCGATGTCTATCAGACATCCTAATTATATCATGCATACACATTTAATTTTCAGTACACTTAGCCTGGTATACATAATTGTATCTAAATAATGCACAGTAACATGAGAATGTAGACTTTCATAACTATCGACACTGACTCATATCAAACTAACCCTCGCTCTGATACCACCTCTGTCGTGACCCATTTCTCTAAAAATCCCTACAAATTGTTCACTTTTTCGTTGCACACACTTTTTCAATGGTTGGACTATGAGTTAATATCAGCCGATCAATTTCTTACACTATATTCATTTCGTACCATATCAAAATGGACATTAATAAAACTGTCATTGCACTCATTTACATTCATTTTCATTGACTTACATCCCCAGTATATACATAACTACATCACTTTGCATTAATTGTTTAGATAAAAAAAAAGATCACAAATGTGTATACCTTTACGATGTTGGAAACTGTGAGTAAAAGGATTGCAGAACTATCGCAGTGGTCACTCTCTACTGAATGTACTCTCTAGAGTGGAGAGAGGAAAGGGGTGAGCTAGCATGCTCAGTAAGGATTATATGTCAGCAAGTAGATAGCTATACTATCTACATGCTTATAATGCCATGTTGTAAAACAATCACTTTCATTTAAAACAAATGCATTCAAGGAAAGTGATAGCAATCGATACGATAGAAATCAATCTATAAAAATTCAATCAATGCTTTTCATTTAAATTTCAATACGATCAATAAACGATATGATAAAGCTTTCATTTCAATTTTAATACAATCATTAAACAATTCGATAACAATATTCGATAATATTGGAGACTTGGCTAGGATTCAATAACAATACGATGGATGTATGACCATAGTCAATGATTCTAAGCATCGCAGATCAGGTGTGCAAGGATATCATGTGCCTAGGGAGGTGAATCAATCCAACCCGTCGATCGATACACTAGTCTAAAGACTTAAAGTATGGTATATCATACTCCATGTGTATTCACATGGTACAGCGTACTCCGTTGACTCCACTACACTTCGATATGACTGAGGGCACTGAGTAATCTCAAAGATTTACCACCCCAACATCAATAATAAACCATTGCCTTGTCTCAAAATCCAATGTGAGCAAGTCAATGTGACACACAGTCTACACGAGGGCTTTAGCATGGTTCACTCATAAATCCGATAGGTGGCTTAATTTTGCAAAAAATGATGCTAAAATCAGAGTTTTTTATAGAAAACGGTGCATAAATGAAATGTGTGAGTGAAGACTTCCCGAGTGGTCACCCATCATGGAATTTCTCCCACCTAAGCACACTTAACTTTGAAAAATTGCTTTTTTATACAGATAGTAAAAACTGTCACGACCCAAAACTACCCTAAAAATCAGAGTAAATTTTTCGCGTTTTGTTATTTTCTTTCATGCTTACCTGTTCTCTAATCGTGACCACACTCCACTAACAATTGGGCTGTGCGTCCAGTCCCACCAAATTAATTCTTTCTCAGTCATTTATAAATGTTTACAATATTTATACATCCCCTAAAGTTACTTACAAACATGTTACTGTGCTATACTTATTTAGATACAATATGTACAAGTGTATATTCCTTAAATGATGGGCAGCAGCGGATATCCGGAATGCAGTACTCAGTCGCCTCAACATCTACTGGAAATTATCTGTGTGAGAAAATGAAAGGGGTGAGCACATCAAGCTCAGTAAGGCAATCCTACGAACAAGTAGGTAACCATACTACCTACATGAACGTGGTGCCATGTATAAACCACCCTTTCTCCACACATTTTAAAACTGATGCTATGATTCATGATGTCATGTAAAACACGTTTGCACAGAAAATTCAACATGCAACTCTTTTTAATCATTTCTTTCCCATTTAAAAATTTCACAATAAAGTCAGGACTCAACCCCTCCTTCGGGTGGTCCTGACTCACACAAAACCATGAAAATTAGTTTACATCACACATGGGTTTAAAAAGCATGGAAATAATCATCGTGCACATTTAGTTTAAAACCCAGTTTCAATCATCGTCAAGATCATCAACATGCAAGACTAGGCAACATCTGTATATCGGTAATAACCAAGACTATGGCCATGTGTCCTCGGGAGTTCCTCTGCTACACGGATCCTAGTGTGCGGGTTCTCACCATGATCGAGAATCACCCGAGAGGTGGGTCAGTCTATCTCGTCAGTCTTATCCAATCCCACTCATCCGAAGATGCCATATTCGAAGATACCACGTATCTGAAGATACCACGCATCCGAAGATGCCACAAGGTACATCATACTCCATGCTACTTGCGCGGTACATCGTACTCCATGGACCCATATCATATCTCTCTACTCATGCCATGTCTCAAAACGTACGTGCGAGCCTATTAAATCGGTGACACACAGTCTACCCGATGCTCCAAGCACGACTGATCGCATGTTCTCATAAAAATCAGTGGGGGTGCGAGTGATGCTCCAGCACTCTCGTCAATTCAAGTAAAACTAGTGCGAGCTAAGCTCTAGCACTCTCATCAAATCATGTGGAAAATCTGGTGCGAGTTAGACTCTAGCACCCAGTCATGAAAATCATTTATATATATAAAATCTGGTGCGAGTTGGACTCCAACACCAATGCATGTAAAACTCTAGCGCGAGCTCTCGCTCCAGCACTAATGCATGCATCACATAAATCAAAACATCGTGCGAGCGGAGCTCTAGCACGTCACATGTAAATAAAAACACGTAGGTGGCACTGTTTCCTCAAAACAATTTTAAAAACAATTTCATCGTTGAAACTATGAAATGCTGTGCATTTTTCTTTCAAGGTTAGCCAGCCTACTCATGCATGCATCAAAACACCTCCAGAACGAGCAGGAACCTCTTGCTCTTGCTCCTCCCAATTTTTCCTAAAATTGTAAATTTTACACTTAACAAGGGTATTTTGGTAATTTGCCCATTCGGGGCACTAAAATTATTAATTTACTTCTAGACCCTTCAGATAATTTAAAAGACTGCATATGACTTTGAAATTTCGTAAAGTTTACCTCTAGCAGTCCGTAGAATTCCCTTACCTTATTTTTTTGTAGAGTCTGACCTTTCCTTTTCCACTGCTGTCTCGTCACGCAATCCGATTTACTCCCAATCCAATATCTGAAACTTCGTATAATTATTCCTCAGGTCAGATATCATACAATTTATTTGTATTTCCTATTTTCTGGGCTTAATTTAAATCATTGGGCCCATTTACCCCTATTGGGCCTGATTGCACCTTAATGGGCCTTAATCGGCCTTAAGCCCGTTTTTCACTTAATTTTCACATTATCGAGGCCTATTGGGCTCATCGGGCCCACCAACAATTTATTGGGCCTCGTTCTAACTCTCGAATAGCTAAATTTATTATTTACGACAATTTATCCGAGTTTCCAAAATTTAATTTAATTAATGCGAAAATTAAATCCGAAGAACGCATAACGATGCAATTGTCGTAAATAAGATTTACTTACCTGAGATTCCATGCTAGTACGTAAATTGAGGCTGTCTACTGCTCTCGTTGGACGTCGATTGTCAAGCTACACAATTTCATAATTTTCGGGTAAATTTTCAGTCCAAAATTAATTAAATAAAATATTTCAAAATTTAAATCGATCAATTTTGACCGCTACTGACTTACCCGTAGCTCGATTACATCGTCGAGATTTTCCCTAATTTTTTCACTTTTTCTTTTTTCCTTTTTCTCCCTTTTTCCTTTCTTTCTTGGCTGAACCGGTTCGGTCCGGTCAGACCCGATTCGGACCCGTCGGTTCACTCTGGTACGACCGGTTCAGGGCCTTACCGACCGGTTCTCTGCCAACTTCCACCGCCAGTGGCTCCGTTGGGTCGTCCGCATCTCAGATCTGGGGTCGGCTTCGGTCGAGGTCGCCGGTAAGTCGTCGGTCCGGCCTTTCTCCTCTTCCGTCGGAACCCATTTCTCTTTCTGCCATTTTTTGACGTTTGTCGACAGTTTCGTCAGTCGTGGCAGCCACCAATCATGTCGTCTGGGCCTCGGGAACGTTCGGTGGTGGTCGGGGTTGGCCAGATCGGCGTCGTTCGCCGTCGATCTCCTTTTTTCCTCTCGGTTTCTCCGTTTCGTCGTTCCTCTCGTCGGTGGCCTCCGTTCATGGCTCCTTTAGGCCGGTAGTGGTCCGGGCCTCGTCGGGTTTCCTTCCTCGACCTCCGTCGGCCATCGATCGCCGGCGAGAGGCTCAGCCTCTGCTTCGTTTTTCGCTTTCGCTTCCTTTCTCTCTCCCCGATCCATTTTCTGATTTTTTTTCCATTTATTAATTTATTTTTTTATATTAATTTATTTATTTTATTAATATTTTAAATCATTAAAATACATTAAAATACCCAAATACCTCTTAAAATATCCTTAAAATTATTATTTAATTCTAAATTCATTTATTTAATTTTATTTAATTTATTTAATTTATTTTAACCCTTTTCCGTATATTTTTCGATTATTTTTGGGATTATTTTTTTGAAGTAAAAATCTCGATTAATTTCGATTAATTCCCATAAATTCATATCTTGATCAATTTAACCCGAAATTTAATTATTTCTTCGTTATTGATCAAGATTTCTCAATCCCTTATTTTTAATTAAATTTTCTTGTCGAATTTATTCAGACTTTCGGTCTTTTGACCGTTTTACCCTTGCACGTGTTCGAGATTAATTTAACCCTACTTCCCTTCACGAACACTCACTCATTTCGCATTTTAAACCCTTATCTCCCATCTGAATTCCATTCGTTTAAATTTGTGACCATTTTTAATCCTTTATAATGAATTACGATATAATTCGGGTCTTACATAATCTCCCCCACTTAAGGAATTTGGTCCTCCAAATTAGAACCAAGTCATATGAGTCCATAGACTACTTCAGGTACATCAATCGTATCACACTTTTTAATTCTCATGTGACCTTTTTCCGGAGTGTAATACTACCAAAGGACTTTAATTAGGGAGATCATCTTAAACCTCAATACTTTCTCTTTCCTGTCTAATGCCCGAATCATCTCCTTCAATATACTTATATTTGCACGGAGCTGAACTGTTAGAGATTATATCCTATCACGACCCAAAACTACCAAAAAATCAGAGTAAATTTTTCGCGTTTTGTTATTTTCTTTCATGCTTACCTGTTCTCTGATCGTGACCACACTCCACTAATAATTGGGCGGTGCGTCAATGCCAGTCCCACCAAATTAATTCTTTCTCAGTCATTTATAAATGTTTACAATATTTATACATCCCCTAAAGTTACTTACAAACATGTTACTATGCTATACTTATTTAGATACAATATGTACAAGTGTATATACCTTAAATGATGGGCAGCAACGGATATCCGGAATGTAGTACTCAGTCGCCTCAACATCTACTGGAGATTATCTGTGTGAGAAAATGAAAAGGGTGAGCACATCAAGCTCAGTAAGGCAATCCTACGAACAAGTAGGTAACCATACTACCTACATGAATGTGGTGCTATGTATAAACCACCCTTTCTCCACACATTTTAAAACTGATGCTATGATTCATGATGTCATGTAAAACACGTTCGCACAGAAAATTCAACATGTAACTCTTTTTAAATCATTTCTTTCCCATTTAAAAATTTCACAATAAAGTCAAGACTCAACCCCTCCTTCGGGTGGTCCTGACTCACACAAAACCATGAAAATCAGTTTACATCACACATGGGTTTAAAAAGCATGGAAATAATCATCATGCACATTTAGTTTAAAACCCAGTTTCAATCATCGTCAAGATCATCAACATGCGAGACTAGGCAACATCTGTATATCGGTAATAACCAGGACTATGGCCATGTGTCCTCAGGAATTCCTCTGCTACACGGATCCTAGTGTGCGAGTTCTCACCATGATCGGGAATCGCCCGAGAGGTGGCTCAATCCATCTCGTCAGTCTTATCCGATCCCACGCATCCGAAGATGTCGTATCCGAAGATACCATGCATCCGAAGATGCCACACGGTACATCGTACTCCATGCTACTTGCACGGTACATCGTACTCCGTGGACCCATATCATATCTCTATACTCATGCGATGTCACAAAACGCACGTGCGAGCTTATTAAATCGGTGACACACTGTCTACCCGATGCTCTAAGCACGACTAATCGCATGTTCTCATAAAAATCAGTGGGGGGTGCGAGCGATGCTCCAGCACTCTCGTCAATTCAAGTAAAACTAGTGCGAGCTAAGCTCTAGCACTCTCATCAAATCATGTGGGAAATCTGGTGCGAGTTAGACTCTAGCACCCTGTCACGAAAATCATATATATATATATATAAAATCTGGTGCGAGTTGGACTCCAGCACCAATGCATGTAAAACTCTAGCGCGAGCTTTTGCTCCAGCACTAATGCACGTATCACACAAATCAAAACATCGTGCGAGCTGAGCTCTAGCACGTCACATGTCAATAAAAACACGTAGGTGGCTCTGTTTCCTCAAAACAATTTTCAAAACAATTTCATCGTTGAAACTATGAAATGCTGTGCATTTTTCTTTCAAGGTTAGCCATCCTACTCATGCATGCATCAAAACACCTCCAGAACGAGCAGGAACCTCTTGTTCTTGCTCCTCCCAATTTTTCCTAAAATTGTAAATTTTACCCTTAACAAGGGTATTTTGGTAATTTGCCCATTCGGGGCACTAAAATTATTAATTTACTTCTAGACCCTTTAGATAATTTAAAAGACGGCATATGACTTTGAAATTTCGTAAAGTTTACCTCTAGCAGTCCGTAGAATTCCCTTACCTTATTTTTCTGTAGAGTCTGACCTTTCCTTTTTCACTGCTGTCTCGTCACGCAGTCCGATTTACACCCAATCCAATGTCTGAAACTGCGTATAATTATTCATCAGGTCAGATATCATACAATTTAACTGTATTTCCTATTTTCTGGGCATAATTTAAATCATTGGGCCCATTTACCCCTATTGGGCCGGATTGCACCTTAATGGGCCTTAATCGGCGTTAAGCCTGTTTTTCCACTTTATTTTCACATTATCGAGACCTATTGGGCTCATCGGGCCCACCAACAATTTATTGGGCCTCGTTCTAACTCTCGAACAGCTAAATTTATTATTTACAACAATTTATCCGAGTTTCCAAAATTTAATTTAATTAATGCGAAAATTAAATCTGAAGCACGCATAACGATGCAATTATCATAAATAAGATTTACTTACCCGAGATTCCATGCTAGTACGTAAATCGAGGTTGTCTCGAGCTCTCGTTGGACGTCGATTGTCGAGCTACACAATTTCATAATTTTCGGGTAAATTTTCAGTCGAAAATTAATTAAATAAAATATTTCAAAATTTAAATCGATCAATTTTGACCGCTACTGACTTACCCGTAGCTCGATTACATCGCTGAGATTTTTTCCCAATTTTTCCTCTTTTTCTTTTTCCCTTTTTCTCGTTTTTCCTTTCTTTCTTGGCTGAATCGGTTCGGTCCGGTTCAGACCCGGTTCGGACCCGTCAATTCACCCCGATTCACTCTGGTTCGACCGGTTCAGGGCCTTGCCGGCCGGTTCTCCATCGGCTTCCACTTCCAATGGCTCCGTTGGGTCGTTCGCATCTCAGATCTGGGGTCGGCTTCGGTCGAGGTCGCCAAAAAGTCACCGGTCCGGCCTTTCTCCTCTTCCGTCGGAACCCATTTCTCTTTCCGCCGTTTTTCGACGTTTGCCGAAAGTTTCGTCGGTCGTGGCCGCCACCAATCACGTCGTCTGGGCCTCGGGAACATTCGGCGGTGGTCGGGGTCGGCCAGATCGGTGCTGTTCGCCGTCGATCTCCTTTTTTCCTCTCGGTTTCTCCGTTTCGCCGTTCCTCTCGCCGATGGCCGTCGTTCATGGCTCCTTTAGGCCGGTGGTGGTCCGGGCCTCGTCGGGTTTCGTTCCTCGACCTCCGTCGACCATCGATCGTCGGTGAGAGGCTCGGCCTCTGCTTCGTTTTCCTTTTTCGCTTCCTTTCTCTCTCCCCGATCCATTTTCTGATTTTTTTCCATTTATTAATTTATTTTTATATATATATTTATTTATTTTATTAATATTTTAAACCATTAAAATACATTAAAAATACCCAAATATCTCTTAAAATATCCTTAAAATTATTATTTAATTCTAAATTCATTTATTTAATTTTATTTAATTTATTTTTACCCTTTGCGGTATATTTTTCAATTATTTTTGAAATTATATTTTTCGAAGTAAAAATCCTGATTAATTCCGATTAATTCCCATAAATTCATATCCTGATCAATTTAACTCGAAATTTAATTATTTCTTCATTATTGATCAAGATTTCTCAATCCCTTATTTTTAATTAAATTTTCTTGTCGAATTTATTTCGACTTTCGATCTTTTGACCGTTTTACCCTTGCACGTGTTCGAGATTAATTTAACCCGACTTCCCTTCACGAACACTCACTCATTTCGCATTTTAAACCCTTATCTCCTGTCTGAATTCCATTTGTTTAAATTTGTGACCATTTTTAATCCTTTATAATGAATTACGATATAATTCGGGTCTTACAAAAATAATAGCCAACCTATCCATATACCATTATAAACAACATTTAACTATGAAAACACTGAAAACATGTAATTTATACATTAATGTTGTATCGATGCGATTCAGTACATTTCAGTCTGTAAATTAGGTCAATATAAGAATTTTGTATTACTAGGTTTTTACCTAGATGTCTTGATATCGATATTCTTTACAATATTTATTTGCATACATGGGGTCAGAAATATACGTACAGTTATATCTAATAGCTTGCATAAATCCCTTACCTCAATATCAGTCGTTTGCACTTTTATTCTTTTACTTTCAGTCAATCGGTTTATCCGGCTCCGATTATATCTTTTGAAGCTGCAGATAATCACCAATCACATCAATAAAATCTTATAAACCCGTATTTCACTTTCATTATGGTCAATTTAAATTTTCTGGCCTAATTACTTTTATTGGGCCCTATTGTTCCTTAATGGGCCTAACTCTATCTTAAGCCCATTTTAACTTTCCTGTTCATTCCATTAAGACCTATTTAGCTTGTTAGGCCCATTTACACGTATTGGGCCATCCATGGCTTATGTTCAGCCCATAGTGGTCGGCCATGACAAGCTTTGTTTCATTTCGGCATTATGCCAAACACTTGATGTGCATGAGCTATCATGCCCACCAATCCGAACCATCATCACCCACCATGCCGACTTCATGTTTCCTAACCCATTATGGCATTTTCACAAACACTTGGCATGCTTGTCTTAAGGCATTCATATGGTTCATTCATGCATATTATCAAACACCTTATATGCATGCCACCATCATCATGTACATGTAATTACTAACACATATACATCATTAAAGCATTAACATGATCATCATAATTTCTCCATACCCATTCGGCCAATCCTAGATCTCTACCTTAGGTGATGTTTTGCCAGTAAATTCATACACCAATCTACTCCATAAATTCACTAGACTAACAAATATGAGATTGGTGGAAAGAAAACTCACCTAGCTTATAGAACCCAATTTGGCAGAAACTTGTGGGGTAGTCCAACCCTTCCAAATCAGATTATTGCATGCTAGTTTTTAGATATGTTATTCTCCTTACAATATGGAACATCTTTGATGAAGAAAGCTTGTTCCAAATATGCTTGTAGGTAAGTGATTTCTAGACAGAGAATGCCTAGAAGCTTTAGTTTCTATGGTGGCTGAATTTCTTCAAGGAAGATGAGTGATTTTCTGTAAGACCCGAATTTAATTAAAATACGAAAATTAAATAAGAAAAGATGGGGGAAAGTATGAAGGAAGTCGGGTTAAATTAATCCCAAACACGTGTAAGGGTAAAATGGTCAAAAGACCAAAGGTCGGTATAATTTCGATAAGAAAATTTAATTAAAATATGGATTTAAGAAATCTTGGTCAATAAAAGTGAAATAAATTTATTTCGGGTTAAATTGATCGAGATATTAGTTTATGGGAATTAATCGGGATTAATCGGAATTTTTAGTTCGGAAAAATAATCCCGAAAATAATCGAAAAATATATCGAAAAGTCACCTGGGACAATATCCCGAAAATACGAAGAAATTATACCCGAAAAAGAGGTTAAAATATAATAAATAAATTAAATAAAATTAAATTAATTAAATTAGAATAAAATTATAATTTTAAGTGATATTTTGGATATTTTAATATATTTTAATGAATAGTATAAAAATAAATAATAATAATAAAAATAATAATAATAAAAAAACACAGCTGAAACGCGAAAAAGACGAAAACGGAAGCCGTGATCGGGGGAAGAGGCCGGACGACCACCGGCGACCCCTGTCCCAGGCCGCCTACCGGGAAAGGAAGCCCGACGCCAGGCGAACCTTCAGCCACTGGAGACGCGCCGTTTGGAGGCCGAAATCTGGCGAAAAACAGAGGAGAAGCCGCGGGAAAAGAGATGGCCACCGGCGGCGAACGGCGGCGATCCAGGCGGAACCGAGGCCCGATTCCGAAAGCCCAGGCGACGGCGGTCCTTTCTGCACCGGTATCAGCCGACGAAACGAAGAGAAACGTAGGCGACGGCCAAGAGAAGGAAAATGGGTCCGACGGCCGAGGGAGAAGAGCCGGACCGACGGCATTCCGACGACCTCGACCCAAACCGAGGGCAGATTTGAGCTGCGGACAGCCTCACGGAGCTGCTGGCGGTGGAAGCCGGCAGAGAACCGACCGGCAAGGCGGTGAACCGGCGGTGAACCGGTCGAACCGGAGAGGACCGGCGATCTGAACCGGTCCGAATCGGACTGAACCGGTTCAGCCAAAAAGAGAGGAAAAAAGGAAGAAAAAGGGAAAAAGAAAAAGAGAAAAAATTGGGGAAAATTCCTGTGGTGTAATCGAGCTTCGGGTAAGTCAGTGAGCGGTCGAATTGACCCGATTTAAATTTTGGAGTATTTAATTTAATTAATTTTGGGCTGAAAACTTACCCGAAAAAATTGTGGAATTGTGTAGCTCGACGATTGGCATCCAACGAGAGCTCGAGATAGCCTCGATTTGCGGACTAGCATGGAATCTCGGGTAAGTAACCCTTATTTACGACAATTACCTCGTTATGCGTGATATTGATTTAATTTCTGCATAAATTGAATTAAATTATGAAAATTTAGATAATTGTCGTAAATAGTGAATTTAGCTATTCGAGAGCTAGGACGAGGCCCAATAAATTATTGGTGGGCCCAATGAGCCCAATAGGCCTCGATAATGTGAAAATTAAGTGGTAAACGGGCTTAAGGCCGATTAAGGCCCATTAAGGTGCAATCGGGCCCAATAGGGGTGAACGGGCCCAATGATTTAAATTAAGCCCAGAAAGTATTAAATACAATTAAATTGTATAATATCTGACCTGAGGAATATTAATACGCAGTTCCGAGTATTTGATTGGGAGCATATCGGACTACGCGACGAGACAACAGAGGAAAAGAAAAGGTCAGACTCGACAGGAAAATAAGGTAAGGGAATTCTGCGGACTGCTAGAGGTAAACTTTACGAAGTTTTAAATTCATTTGCAGTCATTTAAAAATTACCTGAAGGGTCTAGAGGTCAACTAATAATTTTAGGGCCCCGGATTGGCAAATTATCAAAATACCTTTGTTAAGGGTAAAATTTACTAAGTTAGGAAAAAAATTAGGAGGAGCAAGAACAAAAGGTTTCTGCTCATTCTGGAGGTGTTTTGATGCATGCATGAGTAGGCTGGCTCACCTTGAAAGAAAATGCACAGCATTGCATACTTTCAACATGATATTGTTTTGAAAACTGTTTTGAGGAAACAGAGCCGCCTACGTGTTTTTATTGACATGTGACGTGCTAGAGCTCAGCTCGCACGATGTTGTCGATTTGTGTGATGCACGCATTAGTGCTCGAACGAGAGCTCGCACTAGAGTTTTACATGCATAGGTGCTAGAGTACAACTCGCGCCAGATTTCATATGCTTTTTTGAGACAGGGTGCTAGAGTTTAACTCGCACCAGATTTTATAAGATTTTCATGTGATTTATATACAGAGTGCTGAGCTTAGCTCGCACTAGTTTTACCGAATTTGTGGAGTAGCGCTGTCTGCCCTTGGAGTCAGCCAAAAGGCCCAACAGGCTCAAGAGACCTCTTAGGTGGGGTGAGAGTGAGGGATGAGGTTGGCGGCCTTGTGGGGATGTAAAGCGGGCTCTGCCAGTTTTATTTGAGTTGATGAGAGTGCTGAGCATCGCTCGCACTGATTTTATGAGAACATGCGATGAGCCGTGCTTGGAGCATCGGGTAGACTGTGTGTCACCGATTTAATAGGCTCGCACGTGCGTTTTGAGACATGGCATGAGTATTGAGAAACAAAACCTCTGTGGGAAGCAGGCCAATTGGGCTGGAGTACCTAGAGATATTATATGGGTTCACGGAGTACGATGTACCGTGCAAGTAGCATGGAGTACGATGTACCGTGTGGTATCTTCGGATACGGCATCTCCGGATGCAGCATCTTTGGATGCCTGGGATCAGATAAGACTGACGGGATGGATTGACCCACCTCCTGGGCGGTTCCCGATCATGGTGAGAACCCGCACACTAGGATCCGTGTAGCTGAGGAACTCCCGAGGACACATATGGCCATAGTCCTGGTTATTGCCGATATACAGATGTTGCCTAGTCTCGCATGTCGACGATTTCGATGATTTAAACTGGGTTTTTAAACTAAATTTGCATGATGGTATTTCCATGCTTTTCAAACCCACGTGTGATGTAAACCATTTTCATGGTTTTGTGTGAGTCAGGATCACCCGCAGGAGGGGTCGAGTCCTGACTTTATTGTGAAAATTTTAATTGAGAAAGAAATGATTTGTAATAATTGCATGTTGATTTTCCGTGCAAATGTGTTTTACATAACATCATAACGCATATCATTGTTTTAAAATGTGTGGAGAAAGGGTGGTTTATGCATGGCACCACGTTCATGTAGGTAGTATGGTTACCTACTTGTTCGTAAGATTGCCTTACTGAGCTTGATGTGCTCACCCCTTTCATTTTCTCCCACAGATAATCTCCAGTTGAAGTTACGACGACTCAGTACTGCATTCCGGATATCCGCTGCTGCCCATCAACATAAGGTATATACACTTGTACATATTGTATCTACATAAGCATAGCACAGTAACATGTTTATAAGCAACTTTAGGGGATGTATAAATATTGTAAACAATTATAAATGACTGGAGAAGAAATAAGTTAGATGATAATTGAATGGTGGGACTGGCATTGACGCACAGCCTAATTATTAGTGGAGTGTTGGTCACGATTCGAGGACAGGTAAGAATTTAAGTAAATAATAAAACGCGAAAAATTAACTCTGATTTTTGGGTAGTTTGGGTCGTGACATTTTCCTTAGCCAATTTTTTGGTTTTCAAGGCTTAAAATTCAGCCAATATATCCTTAAAATGTCAGCCCATAACTTGGGCATCGAAAGGTTTTGGGCTTGGTTAAGTTTGGGCTTGGATTTTGGGCTTGAACTATTTCTATTGAACTATTTCTATTGAACCATGGTTTGGTTAAGTTAACCATGCTTTAGTTAATTAGTCAAAGCGTATTCTTCAATTTTGACTTTTCTCTTAGTTTTGATCATTGATTTGACTAATGTTGAAAAACCCAAATATGTGAGTTTCAATGCTTGATTAGTTCATCATGATGTTTTGGCTACTTTTAGTAGCTGAACACTCTAAAAACAACTCAAACGATTGATTTTGAGCTCGTTTGGGCCTATTTTGGCATTTTCACCACTTTGATATTATCGGGACCAAACCAAACCAACTTTCCTTCTTGTCATATCCATATTTTGTTGTTTTAAGTCATTATCATCAATCGGATTGGTTGGATTCCATCCAGTTCACCCCGAGCTCACCATTGCTCATACTTTGCACTTTAAGGTAATTAGGGTTGTTATTGAAATATAACTTCTCTTATGATTCCAATAACATAATTCAATATTTACATTGATAATTCCATAAAGAAAAGACACTGAATTTTGGGTCTTACATTATGTGGTTCCTCACTTACAAGACCATAAAAGTGGGTAAAAGATGAATTAGCCTATATATTAATTTAAAGGAAGCATCAACATTTGGGAATGCAATAGAAAGTGGGGGTTCTTCTTGTGTCCTCATTTCTTCTTCCTTAGAATAACTTGAAAAGAACAAGTTTATAGTACAATCACACTCTTGAATTGCTTGAACAAATTCCCTTATCTTTCTAAATTGATTAGTAGGGGATCATTCAGACATGCAACTCTTACAAAAGAAACACTAAAAGCACAAATTAAAACTAAAATAAGACAAGTAATCCAGTTAAACAAGTAGTCCACGGTAACGACGCTAAAATTTAGTAAGTCGTCAGGCTAAAAAAAAAAAGAAATAACTCTTTAGCCACGAACTAGTAGCTAAGGAAAGTTGAGGTCAATCCTATAAGGAATATAGTAATTCAATCAAGTAAATTAAAGTTCTAAGAGAAGAGATGACAAAAAGGGGGTTTTATATTGAAGTTAACCCTAGTTACTAAGAATGGAAAGTAAATAATGCAAACAAATATGAATTTCTACTTTAACAATGATAAAGACTTTGGGTGGTATGTTTCTTGATTTTTTTTTTTATTTCGGATGTTGATCATTGAATTATAAAGAGAGTTATTAAGTTAAGCAATCAACTGTAGTGCAACGATAAGCTCTGCCACATCATCTTTCCTTACTTCTTAGTTAATCACAACAAGCTTTGAAATTAATCCCTAGTTACTTAGACTACCTAGAATAAGCTCTCTAGATATATTTATGTAGTAGCATTAAAATCAGTGGAAGACTTGAGTTGAAATTAGGTAACAAACACATAAACTCGGATCATTTAGCCTAAACTTTGATTTTCCTCTAACTGTAGGTGATTTAAAACAAAAGCAATTACAGACTTAGGTTTTTAATAAAGCAGTAGGTTATTAAATTTAACTTAATAGTTCGTGACCTATTTAATTAAACTAGCAATTATGGTAATATACTATGAAAAACCTTCTATACTTAACCAATAATATATTGTTTAGATCATATTCTCACAACATCATGCAATCAAGATTCAATCAAGAAAACATATCAACCAAATAAGACAACTACTCACAACTCTTGCTTGAAACTACTATAAATATCATGAAAAGAATGAATGACAGCACAAAGAACTAAAACTATAAAGAAAACACAACTTTATAAAAGAATCCAAGAAATGACACCTATATATATTATGCTAGGGTATGCGACAAGACTATGAGCTGTTATATTATTGACACAATTGTAATATGCAAAAAGATTATATAATTAAACTAATCTCGATGCAAGAAAATAAATATGCAAACAATAGATTTTTATTTAATTTTATGCCAAAGAACATGTAAACATGCAAAACAATTAATTTAGATATGAAATCCTAACTAAGAAAGCAAGTTATAAAGATAAAAACACAAAGAACATGCAAGAACAAAAATTCAGCAACTTTATAGAACTTGAAGACAAGATTTTGACAAAGACTTTTAATATCATATGAATCAGCAAAACAAACAATTTATGCAGAAAATATCATGAAAATATAAAATATAAATTAAACCAAGCAATCGACACTTGAAGAACAAAGAAGAAATTGATTAAGACAAATATAAAGAATTTAAAGCAATAGGCCAAAGAAAAATTTGTATGAAAAAAAGCTTTTATAAAATAAAACAATAGTTCAATAATTTTATTAAACTGAAACAAGGCCAATTGATGCCTTTTATGGCTAGCCTATGGTCCCTTTATATAGTGAGGGAACAATCCTAATCCTAATTGGAGTAAAAAGCCTAATTAGAATGTGATTATGATTCTAATTACTAATATTAATGTAATAATAACTCTTCATATTTATCTTGATTTGTTGACTTGGTTAGGAACTCTTATTGTCAATTCATCATGGACTCTCTCTATTAAGCAGTTATCCTCCAAAAGGCTTTATTTAATTTCTTCAATTAGCCTTTAAGAAGTCTCACTTTGACTAAGAGTTGACTTTTTAAAATTTTGGTGTTAATTTTGCAAGGACTTTTGACGCATCAAACGAACTCCAATTTGGATGATCTTGGACATTCCAGAAAGATTGAGAAGTCCTCTAAAACTTTTAAAGAGGTCACTTTTTTCCCAAAAAAGTCGGACAGAGGAGAAATTACAAATACCTTTACTAGTTCGAAAATGCAAAAAGTGTCCTTCTAGCTCATTTTCTCTCATAAACTTATTTTCAATGCCTATAACATCAAAAGAATGTTACATAGCATTTTTAAACACAATGATAAAGTTAAAAGAATATTATTAGATAATATTAAGATGGAAAATAAAGCACTTATCAATGGATATAAGCTCTCAACCTTTCAAAATAATGCAATTAAGTAAAATTAATAATAAGTTATGGCTTTATAAGCCTTCAATATTTTTATTTTACTGTAATATTAAAGGTTGAGAGCTTATTTTCATTTTCTATAAAAGGTTGAGGGTATGTTTGGCTATTAAACCTATTTTATATAATTTGTATAAATGTTATTGAAATTTTAATTTAAGTATTTCTATCATATTTTATTTAATTATGTAAAAATAAAAATAATTATTACATTCAAAAAAAATGAAAAATATATACAACTAGAGGTGTTCATGGGTCAGGCGAGGTTCGAATCGAGTTTAGTTAAAAATTAAGAGATTGATGTTGAGCTCAAGGCCGGCCTGAAATAGTTAATAAACATAACACAATAAGTTAAAATAAATTCTTATCAAAGGTTTAAAAAAAAATCAAATTTTAAATTAAAGTCTAAAAAAGTAATACAAGTTCTAATTAAATTGCAAAAAAAGTCAAAAGTAAATAAAAATGAATTAGTATAAAAAAAGAAAAAAATAACACTATCTAGCCATGCTTTGGAGTTGAAAGGGTGAACTCAAGCTCGATCTGATTTTTTATTAAGCCTTGACAATATTTTTGTCTAAACCCACCTTAAAATTGAACGAACTTTGCACATTGAGATTGGGAAGTAACCCAACCTTTGAATAGGTTTATACCAACTTATAAAATTTCACAATCTACGAACCCATCTAGACCTACCCAAACTCGAATTAAACTGAAACAAAAATTATTCAAACTCGAATAAACCTATATCTAAAATGATCCAAATCTAGTATTATTTGAACCCAAAAAAGTTCGACTCCAAAATTATCCGAATCTGAGATGATCTACACTCGAAATGAAGTTGACTTTAAAAATAGCCTATTTAAACCTGCCTAAACCAGTTTGTTTACCACCTTTAGTTTGATTCTCCAACCCTCTATCTTTTCATTTCAAGTTAATCGTTTCTTAAAATTGGTAGTTTATATACTTGAAAATTTGAATTAGTAATTATTTCTTAAAAAATTTTAAATTAAACCAATTCATTCTTCTATTGGTTTTAGCAAAACTTTGAGCTAACACTACTAAATATCCAATTCCTTAAAGCTGAAAGCAGAAGCAAATTGCCAAAATCATTGTTAGGTTAGCCTTTCTTTTCTTCTTTTTCTGACAACTCTCAATGAGTAGATACTAATAACATGAGAAATGAAAATGAGATTTAGCCATATATATTTATTAAGACCCTAATGGCCCGCCCATCACAGACTTATTGAGTTTTAAGGTCTACACAACTATTATATCACATTAATCCAACAAGATACATAAAGTCAATATCTTGTATGATAAAAAATAAATAATTGACCTCATTTGTATATTTCACCTACAAAATAACTAATTAATAACAATATATTTTATACCAAAATTCTAACAATTACATTTGAAAAGAATGCTTATGAAGTTATTTACAATAAAAGTTTTATCATCCAAGTATTGTAATTATAAAAAATTAATAATTAATTTGCTAATTTAAAATATATCATAGAAAAATTATGATACTTCAAAAGCTTCTCTTGAGCTAATTAATGTACAAGAGAATGAATAAAATAAAAGTAATCAAATTATGAAATTAAATTTGCTCACATGTTAATGCTTCGGAGAAATAGTTTGGAACTCATATCAGGTATAATTAAACTAATCAAGCTAAATCCAAACTTGATATTTGATATGTAACGACCCAATTTATACATATTTTGGTTGGGCTACGAGTCATAACAGATCAAACAATAAAATCCAACTAGTAAATTAATTTTTTGGTAACAAATTTAAACAAAATCCCATAGAGGTACTTCTCTATTTATCGTCTTAAAGGTTCTTTTACAATATAGTCATGCTCACATTCCCCATACACATCTTGTATACATTATTATACTTACAAAAATTTTAGATACAAAAGAATAACTTAAACTTGGGTATACCTTCGACGCAGAAAGGTACTCAACGAAACCATAGCTGTGCGAATTGTGTCATACCCCGCTTTTGTGAACCCTTCTATCCATACATTCTCTACTACGGTTGGGCTGTGAGAAGATGCAATTACTAAAAATTCATTCATTTACAGCGGAATATTTAAAGCTTTAATTCACACTCCCAGGTGTGTGTGTAGATACACAAAATTAATTGTATAAATACCATGTGCTTACATATCATCCCCATAATACTATTTACAATTCCAAGATATAACTGTGCGATACAATATATTAGATACAAAATACTTGTGTATACAAATCTTATACCTTTGCGGATTGTGGGAGCTGTTTAACACAAAAGATCTAGAGATCACCGCTCTCTTACTTCTCAGTACCTGGAGGGGGAAAATAGTGGGATGAGCAAACCACAGCTCAGTAAGGAAATGTATGCTAGCAGGTAGATACCGTACTACCTACATAGCCCATGCATGCATAAACCAAAACCATGTTTTCGTTATAAATGGAAATATCATACGAACAATGCATTTAAACATATATTTCTCAATAGCATTTTCGTGTAAATCAAATGTCAAACTTCCATTTAAAACATGCTCATAAATAGTGCCCTCATGGCACGAATGTGAAATCAGAGATTTATTAAAAACACAAAATCTCTTTCACTTCTCAAATCATTCTTCCTCGCAAATCTCTTTCTTTTTTGAGATTGTCTCTGTTTCTCGATTCTCTGAGACAGGCATGGAATTTTAGGCAATCAAATATCCACGACTTATGGCCACAGTCAGTGATCCCAGGCCTCACTGATCGGGTGTGCACAGGGTATCACTTCGCCTGAAGGGGGATGGGTCAGTCCTACCCTCCGGCTCATCTCAATCCACCTCATCTCCTCGTATACTCACGGTGAAGATACGTCGTGTGTCATCTACGCGATACTCGTACTCACGTGCACCCAGCACGGTACATAGTATACCAACGGGTGACTACACTATTCTACGTACAACCGTGGACCCAAGTCCATACTCCAACTCCGATGGACTTTTTATCCTTAAACCATGTCTCATATACCAGGTGAGCAAGCAGCGTGACACACAGTCAACGCAAAACTCCAGCGCGGTACGATCTATCGTTAAGGCCCAGCCCGTTCAATTGGCCGTCGGCTGGTATCCCCTTGGCTCCCAGACCCCTAGGTTTACCTCAACTCAACAAAACAGGTGCGAGCAAGGTTCTCGCACTTTCTCAAAACCCTCGTGAGAGTTAAAACTCCCGCACGGTACATCAAGGCCTTAAAACGGGTGTGAGCTAACGCTTCAACACCAAATCTCATCTCAAAACTGATAGATGGCTATTTTCTCTTTTTAAAACTCAAAACACGTTTATTCATACAGCATGACTCTTCATGCTAAAACATGTAAAAGTAGCCAACCTATCATCGACATTTCTCAATCATCAATAATAATGTAAAATTGAGAACATCATTGAAAACATGCATATCATGCTATTTCCTTACCCTATCCCATTTCTCAATACATATATACATCATATTACTTTTCATACTTCTACATCATCTCATAGGATTATAATATCATACTAGTCCTAGCAATATATCTACGAAATTGCTGTAATTACGTACGAACATCTCTATAGCTAACACACAGTCCCTTACCTCGTTTTACTTGTGTGCAACTATCCGCCTTTATGCTTCTCACGTTCTCATCTCGACTTGCTCCGACGTATCATCCGAAACTGAAATTCATCCATCAACATTTGGGTTAATGTTTCTAACTCTTATTCAACTAAGCATTTGTCAAATGCCTTAATTACACATTTTTACCCCTTGTGGTGAATCTCACAATTTATCCTAATATCGACATGTCCAAATCATTCTCACAACATGTCCATCCACTCAAGATACCTCATTCATAAAAAACACTCCCACATTCCACTTTCGCACACTTGACTATTTCTAAGTTATATTCATTTCATACCATTCTAGGTAGTTCTATCCACAATATGCACACCCAAATATCTTTATAAGCATTAACTAAACCAATGTACTTGGATTTGTACATTAGAACTTACCTCATTGGATTTCCTCTTGCTCCAATTAGGATTGCCCTCTATTTCTTCAATCCATCAAATGGGGAAATGCCTCTAGACTATGTTGTTCTTCTCTTTGATGTGAATAACTTTGTCTCTAATAGCCTCTCCTTAAATCTCACTGAAAATGGCTGGATTTAGGAGTGAGAAACTAGATTTCTTTGAGTTGGAGTGAAAAGGAAATGTTTGTCTCGAAATTCTGATGATCCAACTGCTCCCATTTATAGTTTTGACTTGATGAGATCGATCTTCCTTGGGTGGAGATCGATCTGTTCCTCTAAAATCCCTCTTTTCTAAGACGTTTTAAAGGCAGGAGATCGATCTGTCGAGACTGGAGATCGATCTGCTGTCAAACAGAAGCTTAAGGAGATCGATCTGGTCTTAGGGGAGATCGATCTGCTTCCAACCCGAGAGCTAAAGAGATCGATCTGCTTCCTTTAGAGATCGATCTGTTCCCTTCCATTTCTCACATAAAAGCATTCTGGCTCTCCCAGATCGATATCTCATCCTATGAGATCGATCTGGCCTTCACAAATTCCAGATTTCTTGCAGTTCCTCTTCAACAACCCTTACCAAACACCCTTAATTTGCTACCATGATCATTTCCTCATTCATTCATCTTTGAGACTTGAAAATGGGATCCATCCTCACTACATACACATTAAAACTTGTGTAGAGTCTTTGTATGACCAAATATATACGATATTACTCGAATGGAAATATACACTTATGTAAATCTTTCCTTCCATTTTACTATACTACTCATATTCCATTTCGATCACATTCTTCTCGTGTTCAAGTTTATTTCTTCCTACTCATTCATAATGCAACTTGTACGTATAATCACAATTCTTACTACAAGTGCGTACATAATCTTATAAACTTACATTGCATATGCTTCACATTACAATGTATCATCATACTTATGATTTTATTTACATTCCCATGTTCCTATATACAGCTATACAGGTACGGGATCTCACATTCTCCCCCACTTAGAGAATTTGGTCCTCCAAATTAGAACCAATTCAATCTGTGAATAACTCGAGATACTTTTCCCGCATCAAACTTTCCAGTTCCCATGTGGCCTCTTCCTCAGTGCGATGTTGCCATAAAACTTTAACCAATGAAATCGTCTTGTTCCGCAACACCTTCTCTTTCCTGTCCAACACCCTGATCGGTCTCTCGATATACGACATATCTTTCTTGAGCTCCAACGGCTCATAACTAATTACATGTGTCGGATCCGGGTAATACTTCTGAAGCATAGAAACATGGAAGACATTGTGGACTTCTGCTAGCTCAGGTGGTAAGGCTAGCCTATATGCTCCTTCTCCCACTCTATCCAAAATCTCGAAGGGACCAATGTAACGAGGACTTAATTTTCCTTTCTTCCCAAACCTCATTATTCCCTTAGAAGGGGATACTTTCAAAAATACGGACTCGCCAACATCAAACTCAAGTGGTCTCCGTCTCCTATCAGCGTAGCTCTTTTGTCGACTTTGAGCTGTTCGCAGCCTCTCGCTTATTATCCGAACATCCTCGGAGGCTTGCTTAACCAAATCGGGAGCAAGCAATTGTCTGCCACCAACTTCTTCCCAACCAATGGGCGATCGGCATCTACGACCGTATAGTGCCTCATAAGGGGCCATACCAATACTTGAGTGATGACTGTTATTGTAGGCGAACTCAATCAATGGCAAGTGATCGTCCCATGAGCCTCTAAAATCCAGCACACACGCTCTCAACATATCCTCCAAGGTCTGTATAGTTCTCTCTGACTGACCATCTATTTGAGGATGAAAAGCGGTGCTAAAACTCAACTGGGTCCCTATCGCTTCTTGGAAATGTCCCCAAAAGTGGGAAGTGAAGTGGGCATCCCGATCAGAAACAACACTCACTGGGACTCCATGTAATCTCACTATTTCTCGTACATACAGGCTCGCCAATGCACTCAATGTATCTGTAGATCTCATGGCTAAGAAATGTGCCGATTTCGTTAACCGATCCACTATCACCCATATCGCATCATAGTTCTTACGGGTTCTCGGTAACCCCATCACAAAATCCATGGTGACATGCTCCCATTTCCATGTTGGTATCGATAGAGGTTGTAATAATCCTCCTGGTTTCTGATGTTCGACTTTTACTTGCTGACAAATGAGACATCTAGCGACATACTCAGCTATGTCTCTCTTCATTCCAGACCACCAATATGCTTTTCGAAGATTTTGATACATCTTACTACTCCCCGGGTGTATCGTGTATCTCGACGAGTGTGCCTCTGATAAGATCAGCTTTCTCAGCTCTACATCCTTAGGAACACATATTCTATCTCTAAACCTTAGTATTCCATCTGGACTCAATATAAAATCGGCACCCTTCCCTTTTCGAAGTTGGCTAATAATCTCAATACACCATTGATCAATTTGCTGAGCTTGTCGGATTCTCTCAATCAACTCCGGTTCTAATCTCAAGCTAGCAAAAATCCCATAGCTGCCAATCTCAGGTAGGGTCATATCCAGACTAAGGTTCATGAATTGTTCCAACAACTCGTGCTCTCTAACCATCATATGAGATACCAACCCGAGACTCTTCCGACTCAATGCATCGGCAACCACATTTGCCTTCCCCGGGTGGTATAAGATCTCACAATCATAGTCCTTGAGGAGTTCCAACCACCTCCTCTGTCTCATGTTTAACTCTTTTTGTGAGAATAGATATTTCAGACTCTTATGATCCGTAAAGATCTGAAATCTCTCACCATATAAGTAGTGGCGCCATATCTTCAACGCAAACACTACGGCCGCTAACTCCAAATCATGAGTGGGGTAGTTCTTCTCATGATCTTTCAGCTGTCTAGATCCATAAGCTACTACCCTTCCATCTTGCATCAAAACACAGCCTAGTCCTTGATGCGAAGCATCTGTATACACCGAGTAATTCCCTAAACTGTTAGGGATCACAAGAACTGGCACGGTAGTTAATCTGAGCTTAAGTTCCTGAAAACTCCTCTCACAAGCTTCGTCCCATGAAAACTCCACACTCTTCCTCGTAAGACGTGTCAATGGAGCAGCTAATTTAGAGAAACCTTCTACAAATCTCCTGTAGTAACCAGCCAAACCCAGAAAACTTCTGATCTCTGTGACTGTCCTAGGTTGTTCCCACTAAACAACTGCCTCAATCTTGGATGGATCTACTGACACCCCATCCTTCGATATAACATGGCCTAGAAAAGAAACCTGTTCTAGCCAAAAGTCACATTTGTTAAGCTTGGCATATAACCTTTTCTCTCGGAGGGTCTGCAAAATAATCCTTAAGTGCTGCTCATGCTCTTCTTTGGACCTTGAATACACCAATATATCATCAATGAAAATAATTACGAATTGGTCCAGGTATGGCTTGAATACTTCGTTCATTAGAGCCATAAAAGCTGCCGGCGCATTGGTCAACCCAAAAGGCATCACTAAGAATTCGTAATGGCCATAGCGAGTACGAAATGCTGTCTTAGGCACATCCTCCTTTCGAATCTTCAATTGATGATACCCAAACCTCAGATCTATCTTGGAGAAGATCTGTGCTCCCCGAAGCTGATCTAATAAATCGTCAATGCGTGGCAAGGGGTACTTATTCTTGATGGTAGCCTTGTTTAACATCCGATAGTCAATGCACAACCTGAGGCTCCCATCTCTCTTCTTCACAAACAATACCGAGGCTCCCCATGGTGAGACGCTCGGTCTTATGAACCCCTTCTCTAACAACTCTTGCAGCTGTTTCCTTAATTCCTCTAACTCAACTGGAGCCATCCTATATGGTGACTTCGATATTGGTTCGGTTCCAGGCGTCAAGTCTATACCAAATTCTGTTTCTCTATCAGGTGGCAATCCTGGTAGATCGTCTGGAAAGACATCAGGGAATTCTCTGACCACTGAGATGTCCTCCAAATCTGGGTGTACTTTGTTCAAATCCACCACATAAGCAACAAAACCTTCAAAACAACACTCAAGCCATTTATACCAAAGTACTTTACTTAATACAAAATTTAAGATTTCATTTCTTCTCTTAAAATCTTACAACACATTCTTCAGGTAGAGAAAACTTAATGGACTTAGAACGACAGTCTATGACAGCATGATTGGCGGCTAACCAATCCATTCCCAAAATTACATCAATGTCATACATATTCAACAAAATCAAGTTGGCTGTCATGCACTTATCTCCCACCCTCACTTTACAATTTTTATACACTTGTTCAACTAATTGGCTAACTCTCATTGGAGTACTTATTAGTAAAGTCATACTCAAGTATGTGGGTTCTACAAAACCTTTTAACTTAGATGCACATGTAGGTGATATGAAGGAATGCGTAGCACCAGAATCAAACAAAGCTATAACCTCTAGATTGAAAATCAAGATTGTACCTTTTATCACTTCAGAAGAGGTATCAGCCGATGCCTGGTCTATCGCATACACCCTGCCTTGACCCACAACTTGTTTTCCTTTTTCTTCAGCCGAGGCTTTCTTTCTTGCAAGAGGTGCAACTGTAGGAACCCTCTCTGGCTCTTTACCCCTCTGTGGAATTGCCTCAACTATCTCCGGGCACTCTCTGGCATAATGTCCAAATTTACCACATCTGAAGCATCGGGTACCCTGAAGATGACATGGCCTACCATCATGGTATCGACCGCATAACCTACACTGATCTGTAGTCGATCGGGGTCCACCAATCACTATACCCCTGGCTGGTGTCTGAGTCGGAGGCATAAAAGGTTTAGCAACCTTTTTCTGGAACTTATCTACCTCTCTCCGACGTTTACTCATGAATTTTTGACCAAATTTGGCACTCTTGCCATCTCCCAGCTTCCTTGGACCCTTGTCCTTACCCCAACTAAACTCAAAAATCTGCAAGTCATGATCCTGCTCGCATAACTGGGCCCGTCGCAATGCCTCTCTATATGTAGCGACATCAAATGGGGCTAACTTCGCTCGGATCGAAGGCCTCAGTCCATCTACAAATCTACGGACTCTAATAGCCTCGCTCCTGATCGAGTCCGGATCGTATCTACCCTGCGAAGTGAATCGTGACTCGTACTCATCAACTGTTTGATTCCCTTGAGTCAGATTCAGAAATTCCATCTGTAGTCTCTGTCGAGAAGTATCTGGGATGTATTGCTCTCTGAAAACGTCCAAGAACATATCCCAAGTGATAACCATTCCTTGAGCTCTTAACATCGGCCTAGTGGACTTCCACCAGTGCTCTGCTTCGCCTCTCAATACAAAGGCCGCAAGCGATACTCTTCCGTTGCTGAACATCTACAGAAGTCGAATAACTTCTCCATTTGACTGATCGAGTCCTCAGCCACCGTCGGATCCTTTATCCCTCTAAACGAAGGAGGCTTAAAGTCCATAAAGTGCCTCAATCTTTCCATATCACAATCATATCCATACCCCAAATCATCATCATGCTGATGTGGGGCTACCGGAGGAGGTACCGGTCGAATATGAGGTTCTCGTGGCCTAGCCGGTTCAGCTTGCGCAGGTGCAACATTCTTAGGTTCAGGTGCAGGTGCTGGGGGATTCGATGCAGCCTGTCCCGCTGTACCAGGTGTACCCTCAAACCTAGCCATGATCTGACCCATCATGGTCATCATCGTGCGCATGTCTTCCTCCAATCGAGTTATTCGAGGATCAGAAGCCTCTATCTGTTCCTGGGGCTCATGACTAGAGGATGATCTACTGTGCCTCTCAGTCCTGTCATTTTGCCCTCGAGCTCTCGAGCTCTCTCCCCTCTTGCGGTGTCTCTTAGGCATAACTCACTAGCCTGATAACTTTCCTGCGTTATAACAAACATTTAATTCACTACCAGCTCCGCACACACACTTGTATCTAAATATTGCACAGTAACTTGGGGATGTATGTTTTCTTAGTCCTAAGCATCAACTCACATCAGACCAACCATGCTCTGATACCAAGCCTGTCATACCCCGCTTTTGTGAACCCTTCTATCCATACATTCTCTACTACGGTTGGGCTGTGAGAAGATGCAATTACTAAAAATTCATTCATTTACAGCGGAATATTTAAAGCTTTCATTCACACTCCCAGGTGTGTGTGTAGATACACAAAATTAATTGTATAAATACCATGTGCTTACATATCATCCCCATAATACTGTTTACAATTCCAAGATATAACTGTGCGATACAATATATTAGATACAAAATACTCGTGTATACAAATCTTATACCTTTGCGGATTGTGGGAGCTGTTTAACACAAAAGATCTAGAGATCACCGCTCTCTTACTTCTCAGTACCTGGAGGGGGGAAATAGTGGGATGAGCAAACCACAGCTCAGTAAGGAAATGTATGCTAGCAGGTAGATATCGTACTACCTACATAGCCCATGCATGCATAAACCAAAACCATGTTTTCGTTATAAATGGAAATGTCATACGAACAATGCATTTAAACATATATTTCTCAATAGTATTTTCGTGTAAATCAAATGTCAACTTCCATTTAAAACATGCTCATGAATAGTGCCCTCATGGCACGAATGTGAAATCAGAGATTTATTAAAAACACGAAATCTCTTTCACTTCTCAAATCATTCTTTCTCGCAAGTCTCTTTCTTTTCTGAGATTGTCTCTGTTTCTCGATTCTCTGAGACAGGCATGGAATTTTCGGCAATCAAATATCCACGACTTATGGCCACAGTCAGTGATCCCAGGCCTCACTGATCAGGTGTGCACAGGGTATCACTTCGCCTGAAGGGGGATGGGTCAGTCCTACCCTCTGGCTCATCTCAATCCACCTCATCTCCTCGTATACTCTCGGTGAAGATACGTCATGTGTCATCTACGCGATACTCGTACTCACGTGCACCAAGCACGGTACATAGTATACCAACGGGTGACTACACTATTCTACGTACGACCGTGGACCTAAGTCCATACTCCAACTCCGATGGACTTTTTATCCTTAAACCATGTCTCATATACCAGGCGAGCAAGCAGCGTGACACACAGTCAACGCAAAGCTCCAGCACGGTACGTTCTGTCGTTAAGGCCCAGCCCGTTCAATTGGCCGTCGGCTGGTATCCCCTTGGGTCCCAGACCCCCAGGTTTACCTCAACTCAACAAAACAGGTGCGAGCAAGGTTCTCGTACTTTCTCAAAACCCTCGTGCGAGTTAAAACTCCCGCACGGTACATCAAGACCTTAAAACGGGTGTGAGCTAACGCTTCAACACCAAATCTCATCTCAAAACTGATAGATGGCTATTTTCTCTTTTTAAAACTCAAAACACGTTTATTCATACAGCATGACTCTTCATGCTAAAACATGTAAAAGTAGCCAACCTATCATCGACATTTCTCAATCATCAATAATAATGTAAAATTGAGAACATCATTGAAAACATGCATATCATGCTATTTCCTTACCCTATCCTATTTCTCAATAAATATATACATCATAGTACTTTTCATACTTCTACATCATCTCATAGGATTATAATATCATACTAGTCCTAGCAATATATCTACGAAATTGCTGTAATTACGTACGAACATCTCTATAGCTAACACACAGTCCCTCACCTCGTTTTAGTTGTGTGCAACTATCCGCCTTTATGCTTCTAACGTTCTCATCTCGACTTGCTCCGACGTATCATCCGAAACTGAAATTCATCCATCAACATTTGGGTTAATGTTTCTAACTCTTATTCAACTAAGCATTTGTCAAATGCCTTAATTACACATTTTTACCCCTTGTGGTGAATCTCACAATTTATCCTAATATCGACATGTCCAAATCATTCTCACAACATGTCCATCCACTCAAGATACCTCATTCATCAAAAACACTCCCACACTCCACTTTCTCACACTTGACTATTTCTAAGTTATATTCATTTCATACCATTCTAGGTAGTTCTATCCACAATATGCACACCCAAATATCTTTATAAGCATTAACTAAACCAATGTACTTGGATTTGTGCATTAGAACTTACCTCATTGGATTTCCTCTTGCTCCAATTAGGATTGCCCTCTATTTCTTCAATCCATCAAATGGGGAAATGCCTCTAGACTATGTTGTTCTTCTCTTTGATGTGAACAACTTTGTCTCTAATAGCCTCTCCTTAAATCTCACTGAAAATGGCTGGATTTAGGAGTGAGAAACTAGATTTCTTTGAGTTGAAGTGAAAAGGAAATGTTTGTCCCAAAATTCTGATGATCCAACTGCTCCCATTTATAGTTTTGACTTGATGAGATCGATCTTCCTTGGGTGGAGATCGATCTGTTCCTCTAAAATCCCTCTTTTCTAAGACGTTTTAAAGGCAGGAGATCGATCTGTCGAGACTGGAGATCGATCTGCTGTCAAACAGAAGCTTAAGGAGATCGATCTGGTCTTAGGGGAGATCGATCTGCTTCCAACCCGAGAGCTAAAGAGATCGATCTGCTTCCTTTGGAGATCGATCTGTTCCCTTCCATTTCTCACATAAAAGCATTCTGGCTCTCCCAGATCGATCTCTCATCCTATGAGATCGATCTGGCCTTCACAAATTCCAGATTTCTTGCAGTTCCTCTTCAACAACCCTTACCAAACACCCTTAATTTGCTACCATGATCATTTCCTCATTCATTCATCTTTGAGACTTGAAAATGGGATCCATCCTCACTACATACACATTAAAACTTGTATAGAATCTTTGTATGACCAAATATATACGATATTACTCGAATGGAAATATACACTTATGTAAATCTTTCCTTCCATTTTACTATACTACTCATATTCCATTTCGATCACATTCTTCTCATGTTCAAGTTTATTTCTTCCTACTCATTCATAGTGCAACTTGTACGTATAATCACAATTCTTACTACAAGTGCGTACATAATCTTATAAATTTACATTGCATATGCTTCACATTACAATGTATCATCATACTTATGATTTTATTTACATTCCCATGTTCCTATATACAGCTATACAGGTACGGGATCTCACAAATTGCCCTACTAACGGAAGCGGTCAAAGTTACTGATGGGGCACTGTGGAGGAACGTAAGGGGTGAGCTTAACATGCTTAGTAAGAAAAACCTCATAACAGGTAGATAAATACACTACCAATATATATATATATATATGTCACGCCCCGGAAGCGCGAAAAAATGGGGCTAATTTAAACTTTTTATCTATTAACTATGTTGTTTTCCTGTCCATGTCTAAAATTAAAATCTTTTCATTTTCCAGGATCTCATTACATCACATACATTCTGTATATATAAAATCATTTACAACTATTACATCCCGACTATTATATACAATAGTGTCTATTATGTATCACATGTCTGGAATATAAGTAAGACTGTACCTCAAGGTTACAAAAGAATCCGATGAAAGGTCGGACTACCTTGTCAACGACCACAGTCTCGTATGTGCAGTAAACTCGCTATAGATAATCTGGGAGATGGAGAGGAGGGGGTGAGTTTTTCAGACTCAGTAAGAGATACATTTAAAATAGCTTTAAATACTCAACACATGGTAAAACTCATGGTTTTACAAATCAGCATAAATGTGTACTGGAGTAGAGATGCTTACATTTCATAAAAGCAGTAAAAACATGCTTAAATCATAAGTTTACACATCATGCATCCCTTTAGTAAAACTCATATATAGTATGCATATCACGTCGAGTAAACATGTAAAAGCATCTCAAAACTTAATCATGCATATCATAACATGCTTATTACTTTGAAAATGAAGTCGTACTATCGTATGCACATTTCATAAAACATAATTCATGGCTACCTTTAACATCTCATCATAGAAAATATGTGCTCAATAGCAAATCATAAAATAGGCAGCATGAAATGTGTGAAAACATATATATATCATTCCGTCAATTCATCATGTAGGGTCAGGCAAACGTCTCATATACTAGTCCCGAAGGACATCATACATCTGGTCTCGTAGGACAAAATCATGGGTACTCATGGCCATAGTACAGGGAGCCGTAGGACTGGATCAGGGTCGTACGCTACCCTATCTCTCGTGCACCACTAAATGGGTACTATACGTACGAACTCACGTGCATCACCAAGTGTGGACTATACGCACGTTTCTCATATCAAGTCAGAGCCTGCCCGTTCTCTGGCCGTCGACTAGGTAGATCCTCGATCGTCTCTATACGAGATCGACCCCAGATCCTCTGACTATCGTCATATCATGCCTTTTTACCCCACAAAAATAATTTTGGGCCTCTTACCCAATTTATCAAAATCATTTCGGGCCTCATACCCGTGTATTAAAAATCATTACGGGACTCTAACCCGATTTTCATAGAAAACATGATTTTCATAAATCATTGCGGGACTCTAGCCCGTGTAAATATGGAAAGCATAGTTATAATAGTTATTTCTTGGGACTTATACCCGTACCGTGAAAATATAGCTTAAAAGCTGTTTCGGGACTTTAACCCGTATCATGAAAACATGATTTCATAAAACATATCAGGACTTTAACTCGTAATCTCACATGAAAACACTATGCTTTCATTTCAGAAGTGAAAAATCACTTTTATAAACATATATGCTGTAAAAATGTATCTCATATATATAAAACATGCTGAAAACTCGGGAAATGGTTTTGGCTTCGGTTTGAATAAAGTTGGAAATCCATTTCGTAAAATCTCATCCAATTCTCATACATAAACAGTTGGTAAGGATGAAGCAGTACTAACGCTACTCTAAATTATATCCCTTACTTCTTAGCGACTGATGTAGAGCACTTTCCTCGATGCTCGAATTTACCTCGTAAAACATATCGATAGACCGAGCTACTGCAAAACAAGTTCAACTTATCACATATGGCTTAAATTCATTTCGACATATCCAAATATGTGACTATATCGAAGCTTTGACCAAAAGTTGACTTTTAATCGATTTTACTCTTTTTCTCGGTTTTATCGATATAAACCTTGTTTTAAATCGTATTTAACTCAATAAATATTTTCCTCATATTTATTACAGTAGATTTAGCTAATTGGGCCAAATTCTCTCTTATTGGGCCCAATTGCACCTTAATGGGCCTTAATCTGTTTTAGGCCCGTTTCCACTTATTAATTCTTTCATCAAGGCCTATTGGGCTCACTTGGCCAATTAGTACTTATTAAGCCTTTTTCTAAACTCTTTGAATAGCCGTATATCATTTACGACAATTTAATTAAAAATCTCAATTTAATCCACTAAATGCGTAATTTAATCCGTAACTCGTAAAATAAACTCTTAATGCGCAATAATTACATAGATTGTCGTAAATGAGCTTTACTTACCTGAGATTTTACGATAGTGCACAAATCGAAGTTCGATCGAGCTCACGTACGTAATTTATCGTCGAACTGCATAATTATATATATTTAATTTTGGGTAAATTTTCGATCAAATATAATTTAAATAAATTTCTCAAAAATTAAATCGGCCACTTTTGATCTCTTACCGACTTACCCAAAGTCCGGTGTATCCCCGAAAATTTTTCCTTTTTTTTCCTTTTTCTCTTTTCCTTCCCTTTTTCTCATTTTTCCCTCTCTTTCTTGGCTGAACCGGTTTGGTCCGATTCAGACCGGTTCAGACCGGTCCGGTTCAGTCTGGTTCAGTTCTGGTTCAACTTTTCCCTCGCCATTCGGGGCTTTTTCGGCCGGTTCTCCGCCTGTTTCTTCCTCCAGCTTGTTCGCCGGGTAGTCCGGTGCATGGATCTGGGGTCGACTTCGGCAAAGCTCGTCGAAAAGTGGCCGGTCCGGCCTCTTCTCTCCTCCGGCGGCGGCACCCAATTTTTTTTCTTTCGATCGACGCCGTTTGGAGGCGTTTCAGGCCGATCTGCGCCTGGATCGGCGTCGCAGAGGTTCCCTCTGGCTGGTGGTGGGTCGCTACTCCCCTCCTCGGCCACCGATCTCTCTCTCTCCTCTCTTTTCTCTCGATTTCACTATTTCTCTCTCCTTCTCTCTTTTCCCTCGCCGGTCTCGTCTTCTTCTCCCTCTTTCGACGTCGACGAGGCTCGGTCGGTTCGGCTCTCTGCCTTGGTCTGTTCTCCGATGGTGGCTCGCGGCTGAGGCAGACGGGGTGGTGCGGGTCTTCTGTTTCCTTCTGTTTTCTTCTCTGTCGCGCGACAGAGTTTCTATTTTTTTTAACTTTATTATTATTTTATTATTATTAATTTATTATATTATATTTAAATCAAATAAAATATAATAAATTGTACAAAATATCTCAAAAATCATATTATATTTTATTAATTTATTTATTTAATTAATTTAATTTATTTTAATTATTTCGATGTATTTTTCGTATATTTTCGGGATAATGTCCCGGGCGAAAATTATGAAAATTTGTAATATCTTCGTATCTTGACCAATTGAACTCAAAATTTCATAATTTCTTCTTTATCGATCAAGATTTCCTAAATCCATATTTTTAATGAAATTTCTTCATCGAATTTATACCGAATTTAGGATCTTTTGACCATTTTACCATTCTACACGTTTGGGATTAATTTAGACCGATTTTCCTTCTCGGACTCACTATTTTTTCTCATTTAAATTCTGTATCTTTCGTCAACGATTTAAATCCCTTTTATTTAAATTATGGTCCCAAATAATGAACATAGTGTGAAAAATCCTGGTTTCACAATATATTTGCCAAAAACCAAAAATTTTTCATAAATGTATACAGATAATTTGGCAAATCCAAAAATATCAAAATCAGAAATCGAAAACAAAATAGTTTCAGTAATGTAATCAGTTTTCTGAGGTAAAACACAAAAATTCCAGAACTTCAATCAGCAGAATAAGCAGTTTCAAAAAATCACAGTACACATCAGAGTAGGAAATCAACATTGACAGTGTAATCAGTTTACTGCCGTAAATATAAAATTCCAAAAAAAGTAAGGCAGCAGAGTAGACGATTTCTATTAAATAATAAAAAATTTTAAAACTTTATATTATGTTTTATTATGGCGACTGTGTGGCACTTTACTCCTGCATGATTCAAGAAGTGACCCCCACAGTGTCCTTATGAAATAGAAAAACACAGCTTCATATAGTCAAATCAGCTCATACAGTCAAATCAAAAAATCAAATTGATAAGACAAGGCAGACTTGTTATATCAGATATTAGAATGACTATTAGCCAATATCGGTGACTCCGGGCAATCACGGGCCAAGTGTGTCAGGATGTCAATTGCCATGAGAGTGGTCAGTTACCCAAATGGCACACAAATCAGAAAGTTTGAAGACCAGAATTAGAATCAGAAACACGGTACATCGTACTGGCGTGCACTAAACGGTACATCGTTGTAAACACCATAATTTCTTATGTACTTGGTTTTAACAATGAATAACGATTAAGTCATTTGGATGAAAAATGTGTTCCCTTAGTTAGTGATTTAAATTAAATTAATGTTCTCACTGTGAGACTTGGTAAAAAAAATTAATTTAGATAAAATTTATATATATTAGCTCTAAGAATAAATAACTATGGGGAAATAGAAATAAAAATTATATATATAAGCTAGGAAAATACCTATATGAAGCATAAGTACAAATACTAGACTAAATTCATTTTTATACGTACTATCATGAAAATTTATCAAGTACATAGATTTATAAATATATATACATGGGTGTGTGTAATATTGTATTCATTCTTCAAATTAAATATATGGGTATATGTATATTTGTATATATATATAGGTATGTATAGACAAATATATATACATGTCAACATGAGCCGAGAGTCCATTTCCGGAATACACATACAGTGATATATATATATTTGGGATACATTGAAGGGTGATGATACTCGGCATATGAAAGGAAATGGGAAGTAAAACAAGAGTGTTTTCTGCTACAGTTTATTACAGCAGAAAACGTGAAAAGGATTGGGTGATGATGGTATTCGGTGTGGAGAGAAATGAGGAGGAGCTGAACTGTGGAGAATGTAAAGATAGCAGAAGTCGTGATGGAAACAGAAACATATGAAAATGAAAATGCTGGTTCGGTAGGAAAAGAAGAAAATGGAAGGAAGACAGGCTGGTGACTCCTGTGGAAACAGTAGACATGTATAGGATGAAGGGAAGTCAGATAACATTAGTTTAGGTAGAGAAAATGAAAATGAATGGTGATGATGGCCCTCGGTAAGAAGAAGAAAAGAAACTGCAAAGCACACGGATTGGCTTCCAAATGATGTCACAACCCACTTTATTCTTTCTAACCAAAAATCGGTATAAATTTTTCGTATTTTCCATTCCTTACTCGGTCGTGAACAAACTCACTATTAACAGTTGGGCTATGAGGCAGTAATAATCATCCTTAACCATACGTAATCCAAGTAATTAAGTGAAATGTCATTCATTTGAAAGTGAAGTTATACACTTACACAAGTACATGTTTACCGACAATTACCTCCCCAATATCACAATTTAAATGACTACTGTGCTTTTATATTGTTTAGATACAAAAAGAATATCTGTGTATATACCTCTGGATGATGGAGATGCAACGAATGTCTCAACAAAATGCCTCAGTCCTTACTGGGCCACTAGGTACGCTTTATAGAGAGGGGAAAGTAGAAAGAGATGAGCAACCACATGCTCAGTAAGGCAATAATACAAGCATGGTAGATAACTACTCTATCTACATGCTGATAGTGTTATGCATAAATCAATTATAGTCAGAGCTGAGGAAATAAATCGATGTCATATGAATATACATATATCATGTATAGAAAACATGGAAAATAGGTATATAAAAAATGGAATGATCATCATGTAAAACTTCTCATGATCATCTTTACCAAATTTCATAATAAAAGGGAAATTCATTAAGAAACATCCTTAAAGTTCATCTCTTTCTCAAAACACATTAATCACAGTCACACTCATGTATAGAAATCATGTGGTACTATTTAATAATCAGGTTAGATAGGTCACTATATCTCAATGGACTATGTTGGCTAACTACGTCATAAGTCATCCCAGACCACACGCATCTAGGTGTGGGGGCATTATGCTGGTACAAAGGTGGGTTAGTTCTTCGCTGGACTTTCTCATCACATAACCACCACGCGGTACATCGTACTCCATGTGATACACGGTACAACATACTCTGCAGACCTATATCATGGTTGGGGGTGCCAGCTGTAGGTCTTATCTATCTCATACCAAATATAACTTTCATTGTCTCAAGTGCACGTGGAGCTTATCATATCCAGGTAAGAGAGCCTCCTTGCCGAACAGAGCCTCCCTGCCCTCTCTGGCTTGAGAATGTTATGTTTGAGGATCTTATCGTAAGAGAGACTCCCTACCAAACAGAGCCTCCCCACCCTCTTTGGCTTAAGGATATAGGGTATGAGGATCTTACCAACTTCCACGGCATCATAGGTACCATCGTGTGAAAACTTGTGCGAGCAAAGCTCTCACATGATTCATGCATCATAAATAAACCACCTCGTAAGAGCAATGCTCTAGTACGACATTTATGCATCAAATCATATGGAAATCACGTACGAGCACAGCTCCAGTACGATTATATGCATAAGAAACCCACTTGAAATCCACTTACGAGTAGAAGCTTTAGTACGATTTATAAAACAACATCTTAGTTTCTAAATCAAGGTGTGAGCTAAGCTCCAACACATTTCATACAAATGTAGACATCAAAATCTAGCGTGAACGAGGCTCCAGCGCGATTTATATCATACAAATACGATAGGCGACTCATACACAATCAAAACAACCAAAATCGGGTTTAGCACCTCACGAGTGCTATTTCACGAAATCATTCAAACACTAGCCAATCTATCCATTAATTTGTTCTAAACCAAGCATTGTGTTATGTGAAAACATTTCAAACACGTGATTTATGCATTTATTAGCCTTACTATCCTTTTTATAATAATCGTTTCAAAACGAAATCTCATGCATACTCATAGCTATTCACATACATCATCAATCATTATCTCAAACAGTCATACATTTCATAAACGCCCTATATCCACCCACAAAATATGAGCAGCTACCTCTATATACTTACAGAATTCCCTTACCTAGAATCACATCGTGAGATTCCACTTCCTTAGAGCTGCTTACTTGTGCGGTTCAATTTGTCTCTAACGATCTCTCCGGAACTACACAAAAGTCGTACATCACATCGATTTAACCCATATATCACTCTAGTGTTTGCTATAGTCGATTTAACCTATAGCCTCCATTAACATTTACAAGGCCTTATTTTATTGCTCTACTCGTAACTCGAGTCTATTGATTCATGCTATATTGATATTAAACCGACATTAAGCTCATAGTGTTCATATTTCATTAATTTCTTCACTATGGCATTTTATCAAACATCCTACATACTCATTTCCATAAATCCTCTAAACTCACAATGTGGCTTCATTTAATCATTTCAAACGATTCATATTACTTCAATAACAAGTTAGCAATTCCCATAAATCATCAATTCATTAAACCCATATCTTCTCACACTAGATTTATTCTAGGTTTTCTAGGTCACACTAATCCCATCACATCGTAGGTAGTTTTATCCATCAATTCTCATGCAAATCGACTCCAAAACCCTTAATTAGACAATGTACTTAGGCTGAAGTATTAGAAACTTACCAAATCTAGTTTCTCTTCTCACACCAAGGAAAAATACACCTTGTTCCTTCAATCCAACAAATGGGGTTTTGAATCCAAGGTAGGTTGTTCTTCTCTTTAATGGGAACAACTTTGTATCTAATAGGCTTTCCTCAAATCTTATTGGAAATAGGTGGCTTTTAGGAAGAAAAATCTGGGTTTTGGGTTGAAATGGAAGAAATGGGGGTTTGTTTTCGTGATTTACCGATTTCACTACTCCTAGTTATAGAAATTGCTCAATGAGATCGATTTGGTGAAGCATGAGAGCGATATGGTGCTCTTAAATCCCTCATTTTCACGCCAATTTGAATGCATGAGATCGATCTGTCGAGGGCTTGAGATCGATCTATCTCAGGCAGTAGCTTAAGGAAACCGATCTGTAATCTAGGGGAGATAGATCTACTTCAACCCGAGAGCTAAGAAAATCGATTCGCTTGCATCGAAATCGATCTTCTCATTACAGAATGTTTGGCAGATCATTCTTGCTCCATTGGAGATCGATCTAGCCTGATCCATTGCTCAATTACGAGCATATTTGGCTCTTCCAGATCGATCTCTCATCCTATAAGATCGATCTGGCATTCATATTTTCTTGATTTTGTTGCAGTTTTCTACAGTAACTTCACACAACATCCTCAATTTGCTGCCATGGTCATTTTCTCATCCCACCACCTTCAAGACTTGAAAATGTCATCCATTCATACTTTATACATATTAAAACTTGTGTGCATTCATTGTATAACCAAAGGTATACAATACACAGCCAGATGGAAGTATAAATACTTATGCAATTCATGCAACTTCATTCCATTTACTGCACTACCCATTTGAGTTCCAATCACAGTCATCACATACAAAAGTCCACATCCTCATATTCATGCATAATGAAACTTATGTGTACATTACAAACTCATATTACAAGTATGTACATTGAATCCATGGACTTCATCACTTATGCTTTACATTGCAAATATATCACCATACTTATGATTCCATAAAGTTTACATCCAAAAATACGGGTCTTACATTCGTCCCCTCCTTCAAGGAATTTGGTCTTCCAAATTAGAACCAAGTTACTCTTCAAAAAGATGGGGGTACTTCTCCCGTATCATGTTCTCCAATTCCTATGTAGCCTCTTCCACCGTGTGATGTTGCCAAAGAATTTTCACCAAGGGATTTGTCTTTATCCTCAACACCTTTTCCTTTCTGTCCAATATTCAAATCGACTTCTCAATATATGTCATACTCTCATTGAGCTCCAACGGCTCATATCTTATCACATGTGTCGGGTACGGGTGATACTTCCAAAGCATAGAGATGTGGAAGACGTTGTGAATATTTGCCAAGTTTGGTGGCAATGCCAATCTATATGCCTTATCTCCCACTCTCTCCAAAATCTTGAAGGGTCTGATATATCTAGGGCTCAACTTGCCCTTCTTCCTAAATCTCATAATACCCTTCGAAGGTGAAACTCTCAGAAATATCGACTCACCCACATCAAGCTCTTGTGGTCTCCGTCTCTTGCCAGCATAACTCCTTTGTCGGCTCTGAGCTATCTGTAATCTCTCACATATCAATCGGACGTCCTCAGATGCTTGCTGCACTAAGTCCAGAGCAAAAATCTATCTATCACCAACCTCTTCCCATCCAATAGGGGATCAACATCTGCGTCTATACAGTGCATCATAGGGTGTCATCCCGATACTTGCATGATAACTGTTATTATAGGCAAACTCGGCTAACTACAAGTGATCATCCCAGGAGCCTCTAAAATCAAGCACAAATGCTCTCAACATATCCTCCAAGGTCAGTATAGTCCTCTTTAACTGCCCATCTATCTGAGGATGAAAAGCCATGCTAAAACTCAAGTGGGTCCCCATCACTTCCTAAAAATGGTCTCAAAAATGGGAAGTGAAACGGTCATCCATATCAGAAACAACGCTCATTGGTACACCATGTAGCCGTATTATCTCTCGAACATACAAGTCGCCAATTGACTCAGAGTATCGGTAGCTCTCATGGCTAAGAAATGCGCTGACTTAGTGAACCGATCCACAATAACCCATATGGCATCATGACCTCTACAGGTCCTCGGCAATCCCATCACAAAATCCATGGTGGCATGCTCCAACTTCCATGTCAGTATCAATAGAGACTGTAGTAATCCTACAGGCTTCTAATGATCTACCTTCACCTACTAACAAATGAGACACTTAGAGACATATTCAGCAATGTTTCCTTTCATTCTAGACACATCAATAAACCTTTCGAAGGTTTTGATACATCTTGGTACTTCCCGGATGTATCATGTACTTATATAAGTGAGCCTTTGACAAAATCAGTCTCCTGATCTTAGGATTCTCGAGAACACATACTCTGCCTCTGAACCTCAATAAGCCATTTGTACTCGACTCAAAATTAATACCCACACATGCCTGTATCTGACTCAACCAATCGATGCACCTTTGATCGCTCTGCTAAGCCTGCCAAATACAGCCAATCAACTCTGGCTCTAATCTCATACAAGCCATGATATCCGATCTCTCTGATCCAGGTGGGGTTACATCCAAATAGAGGTTCATAATTTGTTCCAACAACTCATGTTCCCATACCATCATATAAGACACTAACCCTAGGTTCTTCCTGTTCAAGGCATCTGCAACTACATTTACCTTACCCGGGTAGTACATGATTTCATAATCATAATCTGTTAAAAGTTTGAGCCATCTCCTCTGTCTCATATTCAACTCTTTCTGTGAGAACATGTACTTAAGGCTCTTATGATTGGTGAAAACCTGAAATTTCTTACCATAAAGATAGTGGTGCCATATTTTCAAAGCAAACACCACAGTCGCTAACTCCAAATCATGTGTCGGGTAGTTCCTCGCATGATCTTTCAACTATCTAGATCCATATGCAACTACCTTCCCATCCTGCATAAGCACACAGCCCAATCCCTGGTGTAATTCATCCATATACACCGAGAATCCTCCTAAGTTAGTAAAAATGGTGAGAACCAGAGCAGAAGTCAATCGACGCTTAAGCTCCTGAAAACTCTGCTCACATGCCTTATCCCATACAAACTTAACATCCTTTTACGTGAGGCGTGTCAACGGAGCAGCTAGTCTGGAGAAACCCTCTACAAATCTTCGATAATAACCTGCCAATCCCAGAAAACTTCTGATCTCAGTAACTGTCTTGGGCTGTTCCCAATGTACAACTACTTTAATCTTGGATGGATCCACTGATACCATATCCTTTGATACAACATGGCCTAGAAATGAGATCTGCTCCAACAAAAAATTACACTTGTTGAGTTTGGCATATAACACTTTCTCCTGAAGGGTCTGTAGAACTATCCTTAAGTGCTCCTTATGATCTTCCCTGAACTTGGAATAGATCAATATTTCATCAATAAAAGTAAACACAAACTTGTCCATGTATGGCTTAAAGACATCATTCATCAGTGCCATAAATGTTACAGAGGCATTCGTCAATCCGAATAGCATTACCAAAAACTCATAGTAGCCATATCAGGTATGAAATGCTATCTTGGGTACATCTCAACTTTGTATCCTCAACTGATGATACCCTGACCGCAGATCTATCTTCGAAAAGACCTATGCTCCCCGAAGTTGGTCCAACAAATCATCTATACGTGGAAGGGGGTACTTGTTCTTAATGGTGGCCTTATTCAATAGCCGATAATCTATACACAGTCGGAGGCTTTCATCTTTCTTCTTTACAAATAGAACCGGTGCTCCCTAAGGTAAGACACTCGATCTAATAAACCCCTTCTCTAGTATCCAACTCAATTGGAGCCATTCTATACAGTGCTTTAGATATCAGCTCGGTACTAGGCACTAACTCTATGCAAAATTTCATTTCCCTTTCAGGTGGTAGCCATAGTAAATCATCCGAAAAGACATCAAGAAATTCAGCAATCACTGGTATGTCTCTCAATTTTGAGTGTACCTTATCTATGACAACCAAGTTTGCAATGAACCCTTCACAGCATTCTTTCCACTGTTAGTGTCACAAGTCATCACATCAATATTCAGCATAAACAAATAAATTCATCTCTTAAGTAAATTAAATAAAATCATACTCTTTTCATTTATCATGGTCATGTTCTTTCATTTCATTTCATAAATCTTGCAACATAATTTTCTATCTCGGGAAACATCAATGTTTTAGCATGGCAATCCATAACAACATGATTGGCAGGCAACCAATCCATTCCCAAGATTACATTAAAGCCATTCATATTCAATAAAATTAAATCGACTCTCATCTCATTTCCCTCTATCTCCAAGTTACAATCTCTACATACATGCTCAGTCAATTGACTATCATTCATGGGTGTGGAAATCATCAAAATTTTATCCAACAATGTAGGTTTCACATGCTTCAACAATTTATGTGCAAAGGAAGGCGATATTAAGGAATGCGTGGCACAAGGATCAAACAATACCATTGCTTCTAAATTAAAGATTAGGATAGTACCTTTAATCACATCGATCGAAGCATCTACGGTGTCCTGATCCAGTGCATGTACCTTTCCTCTACTCACACCCATTGCTTGCTTTCCTTTTTCCTCAGCTGTAGCCCTCCTCCTCGGGGCAACTGCCTCAATTGGAGCTCTCTCTGGCTCCTTGCCATTCTGTGGGGCAGTCTCAACCATTTCAGTACCAAATCTCAAAATATGTCTGGGCTTTCCACACTTATAACACACTGCAAGGGTCATCAGATAAGGCCTAGTCCTATGAAATCTACCACATCTCCTACACCACTTAGTAGCAGGCCGTGGTCCTCTAATAACCATACCCCTCGGTGCGGTCAAAGCTGGGTACACGGGAGATCTAATAGCTCTCTCCTGCACCTCCTCAATCTTAGGCCTCTTCTTGAAAAATCTTTGGCCTTCTCTTATGGCCACTCTATCCATCCCAGATCTTTTTCGATCTCTATCTCTCCTGACATTGATCTTCCCAAGCTCGGAGGCATTCTGCTTAAAGTCTTGCTCACATAATTGAGCCTTGTGCACTGTCTCCTTATAAGTCTGTAGGTCAAATGGGGCTAGCTTAGTCCGGATGGCCAATCTCAATCCATCAACGAACTTTTTAATTTTTCAAGTCTCACTACCCATCGTATCCGGGTCATATCTCCCCAAAGACATGAATCTCGACTCGTATTCATCCACAGTATGATTCCCTTGAACTAAATTCATAAATTTCATCCATAATTTCCTCTGTCTGGTAGCTGGGATGTATTGCCTCTTGAAGGCCTCCAAAAATATCTCCTATTTGATCTCGGAGTGTCTGGCCCTTAAAATAGCCTCGGTAAATCTCCATCAGTGCTCTGCCTCACCTTTAAGCATAAACACGACAAAAGCTACCTTCTCAACTGATGTGCATCTAAAGAATCGATATAGTTTCTCCATCTCATACACCCAATCCTTCGTAATAATCGGGTCCTTTACCCCTCTAAACACTGGAGGTTTCAACCCTTGGAACTCTCGTAATCTGCTCAAGTCACAATCATACCCCAAATTGCTAACGCTCTGTGGTGCTGCGATAGGCGAAGCCCTATCCTGTACTGAGGGTGTCACCGTCTCATTTGTCTGAGGTCTCTCTGCCTCTGTAGCTGCTTGTCCAGTAGTAGGTTGTGCTGCAGGACCTCGTCTATCACTGCCACCCAAAGCCTATGTGACTATCTCCATTAGACTCTCAATACTCCGCTATATGCTAACGAAGCGTGCCTCTGTATCTCCTACTCTCTCAGCAGGGTCCTGTGGAGCATGATCAATCTATGGCCCCACACGGCTCTCAAGCCCACCTCTACGGCCTCTATCACATGCTACCGCCCCTCTACCTCTACGCGTAACAGGCATAATGCCTAACTTCCTGTATTCACAATCACTTATTAGACTCAATCCATCACGGTATACATAGTTATATCTAAAAAAAAGCACAGTAATATGGAGATGTAATCTTTCCTAAGTTTTATTACTGACTCATATCAGGCCAACTCAGCTTTGATACCAATCTCTGTCACGACCCATTTTATTCTTTTTAATTGAAAATCGTTGTAAACTTTCGCATTTTCCATTCCTTCCTGGTCGTGAACAAACTCAGCATTAACAATTGGGCTGTAAGGCAATAATAATCATCCTTAACCATACGTAATCCAAGTAATTAAATGAAATATCATTCATTTGAAAGTGAAGTTATACACTTACACAAGTACATGTTTACCGACATTTACATCCCCTATATCATAATTTAAATGACTACTGTGCTTTTACATTATTTAGATACAAAAAGAATCTCTGTGTATATACCTCTGGATGATGGAGATGCAGCGGATGTCTCAACAAAATGCCTTAATCCTCACTGGACCACTAGGTATGCTCTGTAGAGAGGAAAAACTAGAGAGGGATGAGCAACCACATACTTAGTAAGGCAATAATGCAAGCATGGTAGATAACTACTCTATCTACATACTGATAATGTTATGCATAAATCAATTATAGTCAGAGCATGGGGAAATAAATCTATGTCGTATGAATATACATATATCATGTACATAAAACATGGAAAATAAGCATATAAAACATGGAATGATCATCATATAAACCTGTCGTGCTCATCTTTACCGAATTTCATAATAAAAGGGAAATTCATTAAGAAACATCCTTTAAAATTAATCTCTTTCTCAAAACATATTAAAATCCCATCACATTCATTTCTCAGCCCCAAACATCATATTATTATTTTTCAATCAAAATCCCACAGGGCTCAACCCCTCCCTCGGGTCTACCTTGGATACTAACACTCACACTCATGTATAGAAATCATGTGGTACTATGTAATAATCAGGTGAGACAGATCACTATATCTCAATGGACTTTGTTGGCCAACTACGTCATAAGTCATCCCAGAATACACGCATCCAGGTGTGCGGAGCATTATGCTGGTATGAAGGTGGGTTAGTTCTTCGTCAGACTTTCTCATCACATAACCACCACGAGGTATATCGTATTCCATGTGATATACACGGGATAGCGTACTCTGTGGACCCATATAATGGTTGGGAGTGCCAGTTGTAGGTCTTATCAAGCCCATACTAAATGTAACTTCCATTTTCTCAAGTGCACGTGGAGCTCATAATATCCATGTAAGAGAGCCTTCCTATCGACCAGAGCCTCCCCGCCCTCTCTGGCTTGAGGATGTTGTGCTTGAGGATCTTACCGTAAGAGAGCCTCCCCACCGAACAGAGCCTCCCTGCCCTCTCTAGCTTAAGGATGTAGGGCTTGAGGATCTTACCAATTTCCACGGCATCATACGTACCACTGTGTGAAAACTTGTGTGAGCAAAGCTCTAGCATGATTCATGCGTCACACAAATATGATAGGCAGCTCATACACAATCAAAACAATCCCAAAACTGGGTTTAGCACCTCACAATAGCTATTTCACCAAATCATTCAAACACTAGCCAGCTTATCCATTAATTTGTTCCAAACCAAGCATTGTGTTATGTGAAGACATTTCAAACACATGATGTAAGACCTGATTTTATTCAAAACACGAAATGAAAAATGTAAAAGGATTCAAATGGTATTCCCGAACACGTGAAGGGTAAAACGATCAAAAGATTGAAACTCGGTATTAATTGGACAAGAAAATTTAATTAAAAATAATGGATTTGAGAATCTTGATCAATAACGAAGAAATAATTAAATTTCGAGTTAAATTGATCAAGATATGAATTTATTGGAATTAATCAGAATTTTCACCTCGGGAAATTATCTCGAAAATAATCGAAAAATATATCGAAAAGTCAAAATAAGATCGATAAATTCATTTATTGAATAAATGAATAAATTAATAATTTTTTTATATATTTTGGATTATTATTAAATATAATATTGATTAAAATAATATTAAAAATAAATTATAAATTAATTAATTAATTAAAAAAACAAAAAAATCTCAAAATGTAATTTTCTAAAGGAAAACAGCGAAAACGAAGACAAGGAAACCGAGGGAACGATTTCCCTCCATCCGACGACCAACGGCGGGGCTGAGGGGCCGGCAAGGGCCGACGAGGGCAGCCAAACACCGGGCAACATCACAGCGACGGCAACACGCCGTGGAGACCGTCAGAGAATGACGAATCGAGGGGAGAGTGCCGTGGGAGAGAAACCCAGATTGGCAGCCATCGACACCGTTTCGACTCCAACCGAGGCCCGATAATGAAAGCCCAGGCCGTGCCGCTTTGATTGGCACTGAAATCACGCCGGGAACCAACCGGACGACGTCAAATGACAAAATGAGGCCTGAACCGGTACGATGGTTCAGCGTAGTGATGGTATGCTGAATCAGACTGGACCGGTTCAGCCAAAAAGAAAGGAAAAAGAAAAAAAGAAAGAAAAAGAGGAAAAATTGTAAAAAATTTCAGTGATGCAATCGAGCTACCGGTAAGTCGGTAAGCAGTCAAAATTGATCGATTTAAATTTTGAAATATTTAATTTGATTAATATTTGACTGGAAGTTTACCCGAAAAAATATTTAATTGTGTAGCTCGACAATTGACGTCAAACGAGAGCTCGAGACAGCCTCGATTTGTGTACTATCATGGAATCTCGGGTAAGTAACCCTTATTTATGACAATTTGCATCATTGTACGTGTTAGAATTTACCGCATAAATTACGGATTTAAATTTCGCATTAAATGAATTATATTCTGGAAATTGAGATAAATTGTTATAAATAATTAAATAAGCTATTCGAGAGTTTAGAACGAGACTCAATATATATTGATGGGCCCAATGAGCCTAATAGGCCTCGATAATGTGAATAGTAAGTGGAAAACGGGTTTAAGGCCGATTAAGGCCCATTATGATACAATCGAGCCCAATATGGGTAAACGGGCCCAATGATTTAAATTAAGCCCAAAAAAATATGAAATACAGATAATTATATTGTATTTGACCTGATGAATATTTATCCGCAGTTTTGGAGATTAGATTGGGAGCAAATCGGATTACGTGACGAGTCGTCAGTGGAAAGGTCAGACTGTACAGAAAAATGAGGAGTTAGAGGTAGCAACACGTATTTTAATAGCTTTTGTATACACTGACTATGTATGTATACACAGAATATGTATAAAGGTCCTAGAAATAAATTAAAGATTTTAAGGACTCGAAATAGGTAAAAGGCTATTTTACCCCTACTGAGGGAAAATTCACCTAAGGAGGGTGAAAGCATGATATGCATGAAATGCATGATTTAAGGAATTTTCATATTTAAGGAATTTTTTTGGTTTTTAAGCAAAGCAAATCGATAGATTGGCCAGTATTTGCATAGATTTCACAATATAACACTACGTAAGTGTTATTAAGATTTAAATGAAAATTATTTGGAAAATGGGCTAATTATCAAGTTTAAATGGAAATAGATAGTGCTGGGGCGTAGCTTGCACTATATCTGAGTTTGTGAGTGTGCATAAAACGTGCTTGAGCGGTTGCTCACACCGACTTATGTATGTATGAAACATGTTAGAGCGGTTGCTCGCACTAATTTTTATTATTGTGAAAATGATAGGTGCTGGAGCTTAGCTCGCACTCTGTTTTGACTTGATATGCATAAAAAGGTGCTGGAGCGATTGCACGCACTAGTTTTAATGATATGACATGTATGAGAGGTGCTAGACCTTAGCTTGCATCCTGTTTTGATATGATAATTGCATTAAAGCTGTGCTGGAGTGTAACTCGCATAAGATTTGATTTATTTATGCATAAAGCCGTGCTAGAGTGTAACTCGCATGAGATTTGATTTATTGATGCACAACACGGTGCTGGAGCTTGCTCGCATGAAGTTTTATATGGATTTATAACTCATTTTAAAGACGTACTGGAGTACTACTCATATGTAAATTTTATTGATTTTTATGAAACCGTGCTAGAGCTTCGCTCGCACGAGATTTTCTGATATCATGAATATGCATGGAGCCATGCTAGAGCTTCGCTCGTACATGGATTTATATTACATGCATATAGCCGTGTTGGGACCTCCTGTTGACTGTGTGTCACAGTGAGATGATATGTCCACACGTGCATACTGAGATAGAGATGGTATGGGTGGATAAGACCTATTGCAGGCACCCCCGACTGAGCTTGGGTTCATGGAGTACATTGTACCGTGTATATCACGTGGAGTACGCTGTACCGTGGGGATTGTGTGAGTGAAGTGGCATTAGCCACGCATCGTAATCCTTATGTTATACTGTTCTGGCGGGTAGGACCGACCCACCTCTCGTTCCAGGTGTGATACCTCGCACAATAGGTACCGTGTTGCCAGGGATCACTTGGTTATGGCTATAGTCCTCGTTGTTACAGATATAGTCGCCTACTTGTCTCACATGATATAACTTGTGGTCTTGATAGACCAGGGTAGACCCGAGGGAGGGGTCAGGCCCTCAATTTTGTCAGTTTTACTGAGATGTGATTTTTAACAGAATTTTATAACGAATGGTTTTATGAGTTTGAAACTATATTTTGCAGTTTTAATGAAATGATTTAAATGCAGTAGCATGATGAGTTTTCCATGCTTTAATTATAAATTCATGAAAAAAATTCTCTCTCATGATTTGATTTACATGGCATGAACTAATTTATGATCCTAATTTAATTCATGCTAATTATGATTTAATGATATCACAAAAAATGCCTTTGATGCATGAATTACATGATTTATATATGCACAAATAGTTTTGATAAACTATGTCATTAATGTACACATGGTTTTGTGCTTGAGATTTTAATGAAATGAAATAGATTTTAAGGGCATGGCATTATGAGCATGTAGATAGTATATACTTACTTGCATAATTGCCTTACTGAGTGTGTGGTTTGCTCACCCCCTATTTTCCCATCTTTTTAGAGCACTCGCAATAGTTAGTGAGCGGCTGAGGACTTGTATTCTTGGTATCCGCTGCTTCCCATCGAGAGTCAGGTATACACATTTGTATAGTTTTGTATCTGAACATGTAATGCACAATAATGTAAACGTATATAATGTCAGGGATGTAAGGTTATGTAAATACCATTGTGTATGTATGTAGTTAAAGTCAAAAGATAGTAAACTCTGATATGTGAATGTGATTATGGAAATGGAATGGCAAATAGGTGAGAGGTGACTAACACCAAATCATAGCCCAACTGTTTGGTAAGATGGTCACGATGAGAGAAAGGTAGGAATTAAATAATAATCGAAAAGCGAAAAATTTGTAGTGCTTTTAGGTAATTTGGGTCGTGACACATGATTTATGCATTTATTAGCCTTACTATCCCTTTTATAATAATCGTTTCAAAACCAACTCTCATACGTACTTGTAGCTATTCGCATACATCATCAATCATTATCTTAAACAGTCATAAATTTCATAAACGCCCTATATCCACCCACAAAATACGAGCAGCTACCTCTATATACTTACAGAATTCCCTTACCTGGAATCGCATCGTGAGATTCCACTTCCTTAGAGCTGCTTACTTTTGCGGTTCGATTTAGCCCATATATCACAACTCTAGTGTTCGCTATAGTTGATTTAACCTATAGCCTCCATTAACAGTTACAAGGCCTCGTTTTATTGCTCTACTCGTAACTCGAGTCTATTGATTCATGTTATATCGATATTAAATTGACATTAAGCTCATAGTGTTCATATTTCATCAATTTCTTCACTATGGCATTTTATTAAACATCCTACATACTCATTTCCATAAATCCTCTAATCTCACAATGTGGCTTCTTTTACTCATTTCAAACGATTCATATTACTTCAATAACAACTTAGCAATGCCCATAAATCATCAATTCATTCAACCTATATCTTCTCACAATAGATTTATTCTAGGTTTTCTCGGTCACACTAATCCCATCACATCGTAGGTAGTTTTATCCATCAATACTCATGCAAATTGACTCTAAAACCCTTAAATAGACAATGTACTTGGGCTGAAGTATTAGAAACTTACCAAATCTAGTTTCCCTTCTTGCTCCAATGAAAAATACACCTTGCTCCTTCAATCAAACAAATGGGGTTTTTAATCCGAGGTAGGTTGTTATTCTCTTTGATGGGAACAACTTTGTATCTAATAGGCTTTCCTCAAATCTTACTAGAAATGGGTGGCATTTAGGAAGAAAAATCTAGGTTTTGGGTTGAAATGGAAGAAATGGGGGGTTGTTTCTGTGATTTACAGATTTCACTGCTCCGTTTATAGAAATTGCTTAATGAGATCGATCTGGTGCTCTTAAATCCCTCATTTTCACGCCAATTTGAATGCATGAGATTCATCTATCAAGGGCTTGAGATCGATCTGTCTCAGGCAATAGCTTAAGGAGATCGATATGCATTCTAGGGGAGATCGATCTGCTCCAACCCGAGAGCTAAGAAAATCGATCCGCTTGCATGGAAATTGATCTTCTCATTACAAAATGTTTGAAAGATCAATCTGGCTCCATTGGAGATCGATCTGGCCTGTTCCATTGCTCAATTATGAGCATACTTGGCTCTTCCAGATCGATCTCTCATCCTATGAGATCAATCTGGCATTCATATTTTCTAGATTTTGTTACGATTTTCTGCAGTAACTTCACACAAAACATCCTTAATTTGTTGCCATGGTCATTTTCTCATCCCACCACCTTCAAGACTTGAAAATGGCATCCATTCATACTTTATACACATTAAAACTTATGTGCATTCATTGTATAACCAAAGTTATACAATACATAGCCAGAGGGAAGTACAAATACTTATGCAAGTCATGCAACTTCATTCCATTTGCTGCACTACACATTTGAGTTCCAATCACATTTATCACATACAAAAGTCTACCTCCTCATGTTCATGCATAATGAAACTTGTCTGTACTTTACAAACTCATATTACAAGTATGTACATTGAATCCATGGACTTACATCACTTATGCTTTACATTGCAAATACATCACCATACTTATGATTCCATAAAGTTTACATCCAAAAATGCGAATCTTACAAATGAAGCCAATCCCGAAGGTTGAAGAATTCGATTGTACACAGCTACAACAACAACAGAAAAGATGTTAAAATTGATATGTAAGTGGTGTCCAATCAGTGTAGGAGTATGGGAAAGCTTAAGCCAAATTGAATGAAGGGCAATATGTGCAGTAACTATAGCAAAATGCCAAGCCAAATTAATTTGGAGCTGCAGCATTTTGGTAAAGTTCAGCTGAAGGAAGAAGCTAGTGGTCTGCTGGACTACACGGTTTGGAAAAAATAATAATAATGTAAAAATGAGATGATTTAGCTGAAATAAGCTAGGACAGTAGCGAAACTGAACCAAAATGAAAGGAGTATTGAAACTTGAGACCTGAACCAAATGAGGGATGGCTAAAAATTGACGGTATGACAGTTGAAAGGAAAGAATAGTTAAACCAAAAGGGATGGAAGGGCTATAGCATTCAGTGAGAGTTCTACTAAGTGATGGTTTGCTATATATGTACTGTTTAGTGAAAAATGATGGGACTGACTGAGCGAGTATATGGTAGAAACTGAGAGAAGGAAAGAGAGCTTGGAGTCGAGAGAGAAAAGAAAAGAGAGCAGCAAACGTGAGGGCCTTTAACTGAACAAAAACGAGAGCAGCGAGAACTACAATAGTTAATATAAATAGAGGAGAATAAATCGAGCGAAAAGAGAGGATGAGAGGATGAGAGATGAGAAAGTGTGGGAAGCCATTGCTGCTCCATTTTGTTTCCTAAAGTTGCAAGTGAAACTGAAAAGAAGAAGCCCCAGTAGTGAAATAGGTGAGAGACAGTCAAGAGAAGATAACATGAGGGAAAGATAAGCCACGACTTTGAAGTAGAGATCAGAAGTTACACCACAAGGTAGGGACCTACTTCTTAAGGCTATAATGCAGTGAAAATTAAAGAAACAGTGCTGCATAGCTGATGTTTTAGGCTGAAGAGTTGGCTAACTTAGGGTCCTCTTAGGCACCAGAAACGGGTCAGTGCAGTGGTTGTAACAAGGGATGATCATGGTTGTAATGCGAGTTGTCGAGACGTGAATAAAGAAGTTGGTTATGGAACGTTCGCGTGTCTTAGAAACTATTGTGTAAGGGTTGTTGATGATCTGATAGGAAAGGTTTTAGGGGCCTTTTGGTTGGTTTAAGAGGTAATATAGGTTGGTTGTCAGGCTATTAGAAAACAAGAGAAGGTTGTCTTACTTTAGTTGAGGCAGCAGACTGTAGCTTGGCTAAAATATATATAAAAAAAACTATAAGGTGAGAAAGATGAAAGTAATAGCGGCTGGTGGAAACCTTTAAGAGCTGTTGTAATTGCCAGTAATAGGGTTGTATCAATGTAAGAAACGGTATTGTGGTAAGAAATTTCAAAGATAAATGTTGAGGGCTATAATTTATAATTTTAGTGTGTAAAATAGCATGGGGCAATTAGATGACGGACGTGAATTTGATTAAGCTTAGAGTACACACGTTAAGCTTGTAGTTGATTTGGGGGAAGCAAACTCACAGGAACAGACCAACTGACTCATATAATGAAACATAAAGGAAACTACTGACAGGCATCAAGGTAAGAAAAATTCTCGTGTGCTGTTGGAGATAAATATGCGTAATTTTTGTGTATTTGTAGATACAAATTTTAGGGTAAATTTCCTAGTTATAGGAATTACAGAAAACATTAGGCCGATTTTATGCTTTGGCATTTAAGGAAGAGTTTTAAAACTCTGTAAAACGGCCTGATCTCCGATATAGTATTATTTAGCCTTTCAATTTACTGACTCGAGGTTTGGAAACTGTTTGGGTAAAATGAACTGTTTATGAATTGGTTGTTGTTAAAACCGTGCTAGTTAGTTGTGTAATGCTATGTGATCTTACACTGACCTGCTCGCATGTGATTTTGAGATAAAAATGTGACGATGAATTATATTGAACTGTGAATATTATTATGGTCCATGGAGTACGATGTACCATGTTGTGTGTATGTAAGTACGTTGTACTGTGTTATTGGAAAATAGTGCACTGTGTGAGCCGTTTGGATAGCTGACCACTCCCACGACACTGACTTCCCAACACATTGCCCAGAGTCACCGACATTGGCTAATAGTCATTCTGATATTTGATCTGGTATAGCATCTACTGCCTTGTCTAGTCTATTTGAATTTTCTGAAATATCTGCATGGACTGTGTTATCTGGAAAATATTTAGTTTGCTACTGAGAGTTTTGAGATTTCTGTAATTACCACAGTAAACTGATTACACTACCGATCCTAATTCTCTTTTTGATTTTCTAACTCTAGTATTTGTGAATTTGCTAAATTATCTGTTTACTTTGTGAAAATTTTCTTGTTTTGGCAAATATATATATATATATATTAGGTAGTGTATTTTTCTACCTGCTATGGGGTTTTCCTTACTGAGCATGTTAAGCTCACCCCCTTGTTTTCCTCCACAGAGCCTCGTCAGTAGTAGAGACCGTCATTATAAGTTGTTTATCTTGCACAGTCATTCGGCAGAATAGCATTCTTTAGCGCCAAAGGTATACCCAGTATAGACATTTATTTTTGTATCTACATTTTTAAAGTGTAGTAATGTATACGAAATGTATCTGGGGAATGTGAACATGAATATTTTTGTAAAAGAATCACGGTGTTGATTAATTGAAGAAGTAGTTACCAATATTTTTGTCTTAAATTGTTAACAAGGAAATTAAATTAAATAGGTGATTTATGAATTTTTAAGCTATTATCGACGCATAGCCCAACCAAATTGTGTGAAATTTGGGTCGTTACAATCTTATTCGGTAGACCACAGAAATAAATACAGAACAGACAGAAGTGTCGCATGATTAAATTATCACTTTTGTCTCAAATCAATGCGAGTCAGACGGTGTGACACACAGTTTGCATGTGCTTAAGCACTTCTCATCAGTGGGAGTCGGATCGTATGACACACAGTGTCATGACCCAAAACTACCCAAAAATCAGAGTAAATTTTTCGCGTTTTGTTATTTTCTTTCATGTTTACTTGTCCACTGATTGTGGCCACACTCCACTAACAAATTGGGCTGTGCGTCAATGCCAGTCCCACTATTCATTTACCATATAACTTAATTCTTTTTCAGTCATTTATAAGTGCTTACAATATTTATACATCCCCTAAAGTCACTTACAAACATGTTACTGTGCTATGCTTATTTAGATACAATATATACAAGTGTATATACCTTAAATGATGGGCAACAACAGATATCCGAAATACAGTACTCAGTCGCCTCAACATCTACCGGAGATTATCTGTGTGAGAAAGTGAAAGGGGTGAGCACATCAAACTCAGTAAGGCAATCCTACGAACAAGTAGGTAACCATACTACCTACATGAACGTGGTGCCATGTATAAACCACCATTTCTCCACACATTTTAAAAATGATGCTATGATTCATGATGTCATGTAAAATACGTTCGCATGGAAAGTTCAACATGCAACTCTTTTTAAATCATTTCTTCCTCATTTAAAAATTTCACAATAAAGTCAGGACTCAACCCCTCCTTCGGGTGGTCCTGACTCACACAAAACCATAAAAATCAGTTTACATCACACATGGGTTTAAAAAGCATGGAAATAACATCATGCAAATTTGATTTAAAACCCAGTTTCAATCTCGTCAAAATCATCAACATGCGAGACTAGGCAACATCTGTATAACGGTAATAACCAGGACTATGGCCATGTGTCCTCGGGAGTCCCTCTGCCTACACGGATCTTAGTGTGCGGTGTCTCACCATGATCAGGAACCACCCAGGAGGTGGGTCAGTCCATCTCGTCGGTCTTATTCGATCCCATGCATCCGAAGATGCCACACGTATCCGAAGATACCACTCATCCGAAGATGCCACACGGTACATCGTACTCCATGCTACTTGCACGGTACATCGTACTCCATGGACCCATATATCATACCCTGTCTCAGAACGCACGTGCGAGCCTATTTAGTCGGTGACACACAGTCTACCCGATGCTCCAAGCACGGCTCATCGCATGTTCTCAAAAAAATCAGTACGAGCGATGCTCAGTACTCTCATCAAATCAAGTAAAACTAGTGCGAGCTAAGCACTAGCACTCTGTATGCAAACCATGTGAAAATCTGGTGCGAGTGAAGCTCCAACACCCTGTCTCAAAATCATATAAAAATATGGTGCGAGTTAGACTCTAGCACCGTATCACAAAAATCATGTAAAATCAGGTGCAAGTTAGACTCCAGCGTCGAATGCATGTAAAACTCTAGTGCGAGCTCTCACTCCAGCACTAATGCATGCATCACCTAAATCAAAATATCATGCGAGCTAAGCTCTAGCACGTCACATGTCAATAAAAACATGTAGGTGGCTCTGTTTCCTCAAAACAGTTTTCAAAACCATTTCCTCGTTGAAAATATGCAATGCTGTGCATTTTTCTTTCAAGGTTAGCCAGCCTACTCATGCATGCGTCAAAACAACTCCAGAACGAGCAGGAACCTCTTGTTCTTGCTCCTCCCAATTTCTCCTAAAATTAAAAATTTTACCCTTAACAAGGGTATTTTGGTAATTTGCCTTTTTGGGGCACTAAAATTATTAACTTACTTCTAGACCCTTCAGATAATTTAAAAGATTGCATATGACTTTGAAATTTCATAAAGTTTACCTCTAGCAGTCCGTAGAATTCCCTTACCTTATTTTTCTATAGAGTCTGACCTTTCCTTTTCCACTGCTGTCTCGTCACGCAATTCGATTTACTCCCAATCCAATGTCCGAAACTGCGTATAAATATTCCTCAGGTTAGATATCATAAAATTTAATTATATTTAATATTTTCTGGGCTTAATTTAAATCATTGGGCCCATTTACCCCTATTGAGCCCGATTGCACCTTAATGAGCCTGCCTTAAGCCCATTTTCCAATTTATTTTCACATTATCGAGGCCTGTTGGGCTCATTGGGCCCACCAACAATTTATTGGGCCTCATTCTAACTCTCGAATAGCTCAATTTATTCTTTATGACAATTTATCCGACTTTCCAAAATTTAATTTACTTAATACGGAAATTAAATCCAAAGCACGCATAACGATGTAAATTATCGTAAATAAAGGTTACTTACCCGAGATTTCATGCTAGTACGTAAATCAAGGCTGTCTCGAGCTCTCGTTTGACATCGATTGTTGAGCTACACAATTTCATAAATTTTTGGGTAAATTTCCAGTCGAATAATAATTCAATAAAATATTCCAAAATTCAAATTAGTCAATTTCGACCGCTACTGACTTACCCGTAGCTCGATTACTTCACCGAGATTTTTCTTCAATTTTTCCTCTTTTTCTTTTTCCCTTTTTCTCCTTTTTTCCTTTCTTTCTTGGCTGAAACGGTTCGGTCCGGTTCAGACCTGGTTCGGACCACCGGTTCACTCCGGTTTGATTGGTTCAGTGCCTTGCCGGTCGGTTCTCCATCGGCTTCCACCGCCAGTGGCTCCGCTAGGCCGTCCATAGCACGAATCTGCCCTCGGTTTCGTCTAAGGCTGTCGAAAAGTTGTCGGTCCGGCCTGTTCTCTGCACCGTCGGTACCCATTTCCTCTTTCCGCCGTTTTCGATGTTTGCCTGCAGTTTCGTCGGTCGTGGCCACCACCAATCACGTCGTCTAGGCCTCGGGGACGTTCGGCTGGGGGTGGAGTCGGCCAGATCGGCGTCGGTCGCTGGGAATCTCCTTTTTCCTCTCTCGGCTTCTCTCCCTTGATCCGACGTTCTCCGACGTCGGTAGGGCGCGTCGCCGGTACCAAGGAGGTCATCGGCCTCTCCTCTTCCTTTTTCGGCCCTTCGTCTGGCCGTTGGTTGCCAGACGGTGGCCGTCTGGTCTTCCTCGGTTTCAGCTTCATTTTTTCCGTTTCTCTCTCCCCGATTATCCATTTCTGATTCCCTTTTTTTTTCAATTCTTCTTCTTTTTTTTAATAATTTTATTAATAATTTTTATTATTATTTTAATCATTAAAATACTATTAATTTGTCAAAAATATCTAAAAAAATTATTAATTTATTCAATTAATCCCTAATTGAATTTATCAGTATTATTTCGACTTTTCAGTATATTTTTCAATTATTTTCGGAATGGTTTTTCGAATTAAAAATTTTGATTAATCCCGATTAATTCCAGTAAATTGATATCTTAATCAGTTTAACTCAAAATAAATTTATTTCACCTTTATTGACCAAGTTTTCTCAATCTATTATTTTTAATTAAATTTTTCTTCTCGAATTTATATCGGCTTTCAGTCTTTTGACCATTTTACCCTTGCACGTGTTCGAGAATTCCCTTTCAATCCTTTTGCATTTTTAATTTCGTGTTTTAACCAAAATCGGGTCTTACATAATCTCCCCCACTTAAGGAATTTCGTCCTCCAAATTAGAACCAAGTCATATGAGTCCATAAACTACTCCGGGTACATCAATCGTATCATACTTTTTTAATTCTCATGTGACCTTTTTCGGGAGTGTAATACTACCAAAGGACTTTAATTAGGGAGATTGTCTTAATCCTCAATACTTTCTCTTTCCTATTTAATGCCAGAATCAACTTTTTCAATATACTTATATTTGCACTGAGCTGAACTGTTGGAGTTCATATATGATCACTTATGCTGGATCTGGATAGTATTACAGAAGTATCAAAAGATGGGACACATCATGGATGCCTGTTTATTCAGGTGATAACGCCAACCTACAGGTCTTATCTCCCACTTGTCCAATCTCTCAAAAATTTCATTCAGCAAAACTCAATTTGCCTTCTTCCCGAGTCTCGTTATGTCGTTATTCCCTTAGGACAAATAACTTCAACAATACTGATTCACCCTCGGTGAATTCCAATGCTTTTTGTCTGCTCTGAGGTGTTCTTAATCTCTCACTCAACTGAACATCCTCAGAGACTTATTATACTAATTCGAAAGAAATTTCTATCTATCACCCACTTTTTCTTGTCTGAGTCGGGGAAACAACCCATACGGCCATACTATGCCTCATATCTTGTTATCCCGATACTCAAGTGACACATGTCATTATTGACGGATCCAATTTGTAATAACTGGTCATCCCAGGAGCTTATAAAATCAATGGCACACGCTTTCATCGTATCCTCCAGAACATGTACAGTCCTCTCTAATTGACCATCTGTCTGAGGATGGAAAGATGTGCAAATACTAAATCGGGTTCCCGTAGCTTCCTGAAAAATATTCTCAGAGGTGGGAAGTGAAGCGGGAATCCCTATATGATACCATGCTCACTGGAACGCTACATAATGTTCCACAATCTTCCTTATACCTGAATCCGCATACACATTATAAGTATCTGGGGATTTCATAACCAGAAGGTGGGTAGACTAAGTCAATTTAGCGACTATCATCTAAATAGCCTCGTGATTCATCTGAGTCTTCTATAACTCATCATGAAATTCATGGAGACTTGCTCCCATTTCCGTGCCATGTCGATATAGGTAGAGGCTGCAATAACTCTGCAGACTTTTAATACTCTACCTTATTCTGCTGACATAGTAGGCACTTTTCCACAATCTCTACCATATCTCTTTTCACATCTGACCACCAATACCCTTTTCAGAGATTTCATATATATATATATATTCATTACTTTCCGTATGCACTGTATATCCCGAAGAGTAAGCTTCTGAAAATATTACTATCTCATCAACAGTGGTCATGGGGAGCACTTATACTGTCTCTGAACCTCTCTGTAAATCATCGACACTCTCTGTGAACTCTGTCACTGTACCCTTCTGAATCTGACCCAAACTATTGACACAATGCCGATCATCATGCTAAGCCTGTCAAATCCGGGCACTCTCATCCGGTTCTAGTCTCAGGCTAGCTGTTACACAATCACTGTCATCATCAGAAGGGATCATATCACTATTGAGGCTCACAACTACTCAAGTAGCTCATGCTCCCTGACCATCATATGTAATACCATCCCGAGGCTCTTTCTGCTTAAGGCATCAGCCATCACATTAGCCTTTCCTGGGTGGTACAATTTTCCACAATCCAAATCTCTCAGAAGCTCTATCCCACTATGTATTCTCATATTCGCCTCTTTCTGTGAAAACAGATACTTAGGACTTTATGATCAGTGCATACCCAAAATTTCTCACCATGTACATAATAGTACCTTATCCTCAGTACAAGTACTACCACTATCAACTTTAAATCATGGGTCAGATAGTTTATTTTATGATCCTTGAGTTGTCTGGATCCACAATCGACTATCTTCCCTTTTTGCATCAATACCTAGCTTATTCATGATTTTGAGGTATCCATACACACTGAGAAACCTCTTGAGCTGTTGGGTATAGTGAAAATAATCACGGTGGTTAGTTCATACTTCACTACACCGAAATTTATGTCACATTTATCATCTCACTTTAAATACCACGCTTCTTAGTTAAACGTGTCAACAAAGTATACCCTTTTTAGAACTCCCAACAACCATCTGTAAAAGTAAATTTCCAATTGTTGCTTATAATTTTCCCTGGACTTTAACTACACCCAACATATCATCAACAACGATGATGACAAATCGGTCCAGGTAAAGTTTAAATAACTTATTGTAGTTAAGCTCCACTACATATTTCAATCGCCCATATCCTTGACCTATGTACGCATAAGCGTATAATATCACTTCAAAGTTGCTTCTGTTCACGATACTAACTCGCGTCATTTTATTTTTCTTATATTAACGGCTTTTATTAAATTTTAAAATTTTAACCTTCATAATTAATCGAATTTTATAATTCTTTATCGTACTAGTAAAAGTATCCAAATTTTAAATTTATATCTTACCACGGTCGATTTCAAGTTATAGATTATATATATATATATTTCTAGACGCTATCAAGTCTTCAGGCGGGGAGGTATTTTGAAATACCTTTATTAACCTTTAGACTTAACCACAGGGGCTAGTTATGGTTATATCCACCCTTATCCCTAGTATTAATTCATATTTACTACTTATCGCTTTAATCCAATTTACTTCATATTTTAAGGGTATTCTTAGCTAGCATACTCCTCTTACTCCAGTACACCTTGTATTTAGGATCAAACTTATCTTAAAGAGTATCTTCTTCGTACATCAATTATAACGAAACTCTGTCATTATTCATTTCGTGAGTACCATCATTTGCTCCTTTAATTTCAACCATTGCACCCCTTTTTAGTACTTATCAAAACTTACGGCATACTTCTCAGGGGTAACCATATCACCATCTTAGGATAGAAATCTGAACATCATAATATGCAGCCGACTACTTTATTCTCAAATATTACTTTAAATTATACATAGTTCATTGAATAAAATCGGCTAACTTATACTTTTTCCCCCTTTTTCAACTTAAAATCTCTTCATAATTATTCCGTTAGTTAACCTTCCTCTATTGGGGTACTCATTTATCAGCATTGTGCCCAAGAGTGTAGGCATTTATGTCTTTTACTCAAATGTGAATGAAGGCGGTATGAAGAAATACGTGGTACCAAGATCAATTAACACAATTACTTCTTTATTCATAAGCAGTGTGGTATCTTTCACCACATCCTGTGAAACATCAGTAGTGTCCTGGTCCAAGACATACACTCGCCTTCGTCCAACAGCCTACTTTCCTTTTCTCTTCGGCTATAGCCTCCCTTTTCGATACAACTATCTCAACAGGGTTTTCTCTATCTCTTTATCTTTCTGTGGGGCAATCTCGCCCAACTCTGAGCAATCAAAATAAATTGTACGTCTTACCACACTTAACGACCATTTTCATCAATAATATATAAGTGTAGGTCCTACTTCCGTAGTATTTACCACACATTCTACAGTGAACTGTAGCAGATCGGGGTTCTCCAATCACAATACCCCTCAAAAGTACAACAATCGGATAACTGTGGCCTTACCAATCATCTTAGCCCATAACTCATCAAATTAGATCTTTTACCAATTACCTATTTCTTGTTCTGACATTTCTGTCATTTTCAATTCTCTTTCTGTCTCTATTTTGGCCCTTACTACCTTTCCCAATCTCAGAGGCGTGCAACTCACAATCTTATTCACACCACTGTAGTTTACGCACTGCCTCGACATAGGTAATATCTCACGGGCCAATCGGACTCTAATCGACAATCTGAGCCCTTCATAAACTTTTAGACATCTCGACTGTCACTGTCCATAGTGTCGAGGTAATATCTACCCAAGAATATAACCGAGTTTCATACTCATAATTCATACTCGTCAATAAATTAATTCCTCTAGGTCAGAGTAAGGAATTTTATCTATCATTCCCTTTAAACAGTGTCCAAGATATTCTATCATCGGAGTACATCCAGAAATATTCTCCACACTCCACTTCAACCTCGCGAAGCGTATCTCAATACTGTCCGATCACTCTATCGGACTCTGTGAGGCATGCTCAATATAAACCTCCATTTCAATCTCATCCTGATTCTCACAGGTTAACTCAGCACTATTAGCAAGCGCAAGTCTACCTCTACGACCTCTGCCTTGTGCTATACCTTCTCTGTCACCACTAATATTAGGTATTCCTGCATTCACAACCATTTCTTAGTTAAAACTCATCTCGATATACACTATTGTATCTAACCAAGCACAGTAACACGGGGATGTAATTTCCTAATTACTGACACTGACACACATAAGACCAAAAACCTGGCTCTGATACCACCTTTATATGTCACGACCCAAAGCTACCCAAAAATCAAAGTAAATTTTTCGCGTTTTGTTATTTTCTTTCATGTTTACCTATTATCTGATAGTGACCACACTCCATTAACAAATTAGGTTGTGCGTCAATGCCAGTCCCACCATTCATTTACCATATAACTTAATTCTTTTTCAGTCATTTATAAGTGTTTACAATATTTATACATCCCCTAAAGTCACTTACAAACATGTTACTATGCTATACTTATTTAGATACAATATATACAAGTGTATATACCTTAAATGATGGGCAACAGCAAATATCTGGAATGCAGTACTAAATCACCTCAACATCTACAGGAGATTATCTGTGTGAGAAAGTGAAAGGGGCAAGCACATCAAGCTCAGTAAGGCAATCCTACGAACAAGTAGGTAACCATACTACCTACATGAACGTGGTGCCATGTATAAACCACCCTTTCTCCACACATTTTAAAACTGATGCTATGATTCATGATGTCATGTAAAACACGTTCGCATGGAAAATTCAACATGCAACTCTTTTTAAATCATTTCTTTCTCATTTAAAAATTTCACAATAAAGTCAGGACTCAACCCCTCCTTCGGGTGGTCCTGACTCACACAAAACCATGAAAATCAGTTTACATCACACATGGGTTTAAAAAGGATGGAAATAACATCATGCAAATCTGATTTAAAACCCAGTTTCAATCTCGTCAAAATCATCAACATGCGAGACTAGGCAACATCTGTATATCGATAATAACCAGGACTATGGCCATGTGTCATCGGGAGTCCCTCTGCCTACACGGATCCTAGTGTGCAAGGTCTCACCATGATCGAGAATCGCCCGAGAGTTGGGTCAGTCCATCTCGTCGATCTTATCCGATCCCACACATCCGAAGATGCTACGCGTATCTGAAGATACCACTCATCCGAAGATGCCACATGGTACATCGTACTCCATGCTACTGCACGGTACATCGTACTCCGTGGACCCATATATCATACCCTGTCTCAGAACACACGTGCGAGCCTATTTAGTCGGTGACACACAGTCTACCCGACGCTCCAAGCACGGCTCATAGCATGTTCTCAAAAAAATCAGTACGAGCGATACTCAGTACTCTCATCAAATCAAGTAAAACTAGTGTGAGCTAAGCTCTAGCACTCTATATGCAAACCATGTGAAAATCTGGTGCGAGCGAAGCTCCAACACCCTATCTCAAAATCATATAAAAATATGGTGCGAGTTAGACTCTAGCACCGTATCACGAAAATCATGTAAAATCAGGTGCGAGTTAGACTCCAGCACCGAAAGTATGTAAAACTCTAGTGCGAGCTCTCGCTCCAGCACTAATGCATGCATCACCCAAATCAAAATATCGTGCGAGTTAAGCTCTAGCACGTCACATGTCAATAAAAACACGTAGGCGGCTCTGTTTCCTCAAAACAGTTTTCAAAACCATTTCCTCGTTGAAAATATGCAATGCTGTGCATTTTTCTTTCAAGGTTAGCCAGCCTACTCATGCATGCGCCAAAACATCTCCAGAACGAGCAGGAACCTCTTGTTCTTGCTCCTCCTAATTTTTCCTAAAATTGAAAATTTTACCCTTAACAAGGGTATTTTGGTAATTTGCCTATTCGGAGCACTAAAATTATTAACTTACTTCTAGACCTTTCAGATAATTTAAAAGACTGCACATGACTTTGAAATTTTGTAAAGTTTACCTCTAGCAGTCCGTAGAATTCCCTTACCTTATTTTTCTATAGAGTCTGACCTTTCCTTTTCCACTGCTGTCTCGACACGTAGTCCGATTTCCTCCCAATCCAATGTCTGAAACTGCGTATAAATATTCCTTAGGTCAGATATCATAAAATTTAATTGTATTTAATATTTTCTGTGCTTAATTTAAATCATTGGGCCCATTTACCCCTATTGGGCTCGATTGCACCTTAATGAGCCTTAATCGGCCTTAAGCCCGTTTTCCACTTAATTTTCACATTATCGAGGCCTATGGGCTCATTGGGCCCACCAACAATTTATTGAGCCTCGTTCTAACTCTCGAATAGCTCAATTTATTATTTACGACAATTTATCAGACTTTCAAAAATTTAATTTAATTAATGTGGAAATTAAATTCAAAGCATGCATAACGATCCAAATTGTCGTAAAGAAGGGTTACTTACCCGAGATTCCATGCTAGTACGCAAATCGAGGCTATCTCGAGCTCTCATTTGACGTCGATTGTCGAGCTACACAATTTCATAAATTTCAGGGTAAATTTTCAGTCAAATAATAATTAAATAAAATATTCCAAAATTCAAATCGGTCAATTTCTACCGCTACTGACTTACCCGTAGCTCGATTACATCGGCGGGATTTTTCTCCAATTTTTTCTCTTTTTCTTTTTCCCTTTTTCTCCTTTTTTTCCTTTCTTTCTTGGCTGAACCGGTTCGGTCCGGTTCAGACCCGATTCGGACCGTCGATTCACTCCGATTCGACCGGTTCAGTGCCTTGCCGGTCGGTTCTTCCTCGGCTTTCGTCGCCAGTGGCTCCGCTGGGCCGTCCGCAGCACGAATCTGCCCTCGGTTTCGTCCAAGGCTGTCGAAAAGTCGTCGGTCCGGCCTGTTCTCTCCACCGTCAGTACCCATTTCCTCTTTCCGTCGTTTTCGACGTTTATCGGTAGTTTCGCAGGTCGTGGCCGCCACCAATCACGTCGTCTGGGCCTAGGGGACGTTCGGCTAGGGGTGGGGTCGGCCAGATCGGCGCCGGTCAACGGGAATCTCCCCTTTCCTCTCTCGAATTCTCTCCTTCGATCCGACGTTCTTCGGAGTCGGTGGGGCGTGTCGTCGGTACTAAGGAGGTCGCCGGCCTCACCTCTTCCTTTTCCGGCCTTTCACCTGGCCGTTGGTCGCCAGACGGTGGCCGCCCGGTCTTCCTCGGTTTCGACTTCATTTTTTCTGTTTCTCTCTTCTTTCTCTCTCCCCGATTTTCCATTTCTGATTCCCTTTTTTTTTCAATTCTTCTTCTTTTTTTATAATTTTATTAATTATTTTTATTATTATTTTAATCATTAAAATACTATTATTTTGTCAAAAATATCTAAAAAAATTATTAATTTATTCAATTAATCCCTAATTGAATTTATCAATATTATTTCGACTTTTCAGTATATTTTTCGATTATTTTCGGAATGATTTTTCGAAGTAAAAATTTCGATTAATCCCGATTAATTCCAGTAAATTGATATCTTGATCAGTTTAACCCAAAATAAATTTATTTCAACTTTATTGACCAAGATTTCTCAATTCATTATTTTTAATTAAATTTTTCTTCTCGAATTTATACCGACTTTCGATCTTTTGACCATTTTGCCCTTGCACGTGTTTGAGAATTCCCTTTCAATCCTTTTGCATTTTTAATTTCGTGTTTTAACTAAAATCGGGTCTTACACACGGTCAATAGGAGCTCAAACACATCACATCAGTATTTCTTTATAAACAGATCATTTATCCTTTAATCACATATAAATTCAATTTGTTTCACGAAATGGTTCAAAACAGGCTGACTAGCCCTTTTTCGGATAAAGTCCTAGACAACAGTCTATTAAAATTTAAAAATATGGGATTTTCAATTTTAAACAGAATTAAAGCCATAATAGTATCTATGTAAACCTTATAAATTCAATCGGTAAAATTAGGCAGGTTAACTAGGCTGGAATCTATAATTTTTAGAGTCATAAAATTCAGCCTAGATTTTTTTCTGTAATTTTGGTAACTACAAATTCAGCCTAAAATTTTAGATCTACAAATACACGAAAATTACGCATATTTATCTCTAGCAGCACATGAGAATTTTCCTTAACGGAGTGCAAGAACTAGGACTTGGTCCTGGGTTCGAGCACTCCGGGACGTGAAATAAAACCTTGAGGGGCCTGTGGGCTGCCAAAGAGGACAGTTCGGTTGAGTGAGGGGCGCCGATGTCACATCAGTCAGACCAGGGGCCCATGAGGTGTTGCGCCTGTGTAGGCTGGGCTGGCCCGGGACCTCACAATAAAACGCGCGTTTTATTGTGAGGTCCCAGCCCAGCCCAGCCTATACAGGCTCAACCCCTCATGGGCCCCTGGTCCGACTACTGTGACATCGGCGCCCCTGGCTCAGTTGTATCAATGGAATGTAAGAACTAGGACCGGGTTGCGCCTGTGTAGGCTGGGCTGGGCCGGGACCTCACAGCTAATGACAAAGGGTTCTTCTAAAAGCCTTAAAAATCCTGGGTGCATGCTCCCAATCCTATATTGGCAGGGGTAAAGATTGTAATAATCTCATCGACTTCTGGTACTCAACCTTAACATGCTGACATATGAGACATTTAGTCACAAATTCAGTTATATCTCTTATCATACATGACTGCCAATATACGTTTAGGAGATTTGATAAATCTTACTGTTCTCCTGATGCGAAGTATATCTCTATGAATGAGCCTTTAACGACATCAATTATTTTAACTATAGATCATTTGGTACACAATTCTAGTTCTAAATCTTAATAAATCATCATTGCCGATACCAAATCTATCATAGTACCCTTTGGTATCTGACTAGCCATATCAATATAGTGCTAATCATTACGCTAAGCCTGTATAATATGATTAGTCCAGTCCGATTTGTTTTTTTTCAATTCTCAAACTAGCTACCATGAAATAATGTCAGTATCAGAAGGGAACCACATCCAAGTTGAGTTTCACTAAATATTTTAGTAACTTGTGTTTCCTGACCAATATATATACATATAACACCGTCTCGAGGTTACTTCTGCTTAAGGCACTAACTCTAGTCATTTTCTTTATCTTATGTTTAACTCTTTCTATGGAAATAAATATCCAAGACTTTTATGATTAATGAAAATCTATAATTTCTCATTTTATCAGTAGTGACACCATGTTATCAATGAAAACATTACAGTTGCCAAATCCAAATAATGGGTTAAGTAATTGTTCTCATGATCTTTAATTGCCTAGATCCATAAGCAGTCACCTTTCTATTCTACATCAATATGCAACCCAGTTCCTATCTTGAGGTGCCTGTATACACTTTCCTCTTGGGTTGTGGATTAGGATACTTCTAGACGCTGTCAAGTTTTTTAGGTAGAGAGGTATTTTGAAATACCTTTATTAGCCATCAAACTTGACCACATTAAGTAATTATGGCCATATGGGTTCAAGATTCAATCTTAATTGAAAGTAGGATTTCAAATTTTTTCACAATTCTCATTTATCCTTTGGACACAATTCATTTTCAATTCATATCAGTTAATCTGAATCACTTGACATACTAGAAGTACTTATACATCGTATGCATCTCATATTCAAAATATAACCTGCATTCAAAATCTATCACACTTAGAAACTTGTCTCATTTCTTACATCAATTATAACAAAACCCTTTCCTTACTCAAATTAAGTCTCGCATTCGAAACATAAACACATAGAAATTACAATCCTTGGATTCGAAACATAATTCATATTCCAAAGTCTTTTTAAACCCCAAATACTCTAAATCTTTTTAATAGTTTTAGGTCTTTCCTATTGATCTAGAACCTTTATTTTGAGAGAATCTAATTGATACCCGTTCTTGATACAACATGACCCAAAAGACTCTAGATCTCCTTGACAAGTAATGCCAGTACACTCCAAAGTGAATCACTTAATCGAAGACAGTCAATATAGTGGTTGGAATATCATTTCGGTACCAAATACTAAATCAATTCAAAACTTTATCTTTCTATCTAGTCGTAACTCTGGTAGATCATCTGGATATATGTCAAAAAACTCCGTATCTATAGAAATGTTTCCTTATTTCGAACACTCTTCATCCTTATCAATCACATAAGCAGTGAAACCTTCAAGTTTCATTTATACAATTAGTTTCGTAATTCATTCTTTCAGTTACAGTGACTTTACTCTTTCACTATCACTCTTTCTTCAATAGATATCTTTCTGTCATTCTCTTTACCTTTACCAATTTCTTAGTAATTTCAAAGGCATACATCTAATAATCACACAGTTGTATCTTATCCACACAGTTGTGTCTTGCGCACTGCTTTCTCAGAATAACATCAAATGGAGCTAACCTAGCTCAATTGAGGATTCTAGTATCTCTTATGAGTTTTTGTACTTCCTTTGTTTCACATCTCCACTTATTCGAATTATACTTCTTCTAAAACTATAAATTTAGTTTCATATTCATCCGCAAACTTGTTACCTTTTGTCCAATTCAACCATTTCATTTTGTAATTTTCGTTGCACCGTTTCGTCTAAAGTTATTCAGAAATATCCCATGAAACTCTCTAATTGTGGAGTCCTTAGAATAAATCGGAGGAAGTTCCACCAAGGTTCGGCTTCCTATTTTAATATCAATGATGCAAAAGCTACCTTCTTTATAGTAGGGCTCTTTAAAAATCCATATAACTTCTCCAATTCTTTAGCACAAAATTGCAAAAGCAACTTTCTCGGTAGAGTTACTTTGAAAAATTCATAGAGTTTTTCCATCTCATTTATCTAATCTTCTGAAACTACTGAATTCTTAATACCACTAAAAAACGGAGGGTGAAACTTCTGAAATTTCCTCAGTATATTATGTTCGTTGTCGTACCTTAAGAATCCATATAGGTTTTCTAATTCATTTATCCAATTTCCCATTACAATGGAATTCTTGACTCCAGTATATAATAGTGTACTATCTTTCGAAATTGTCTTAGTCTTTCTCTAAGTCACAGTCATACTTTAACCATTATCATTATTATTGTGCTGCTATCACTTGACCAAACAATGTCATCATTATTTACATATCCCACTCAAATCTTTCATAGCAGATTTCAAAATTTTTGGTTAAACTATGAGGTCAACATTCAGATGAGCTTTCGCTTTATCTCTCGGGCCTATTTCTACAACCTTGAGAAACAGTTTCCTTCTTGTCTACTAGAATGGCTGTGATGCCTACTAGCCATATCTATCAGTTTTCCTTCATTCAATGACACAATTTCTCAGTAAAACACATCCGGGTATACCCGTTTGTTTCTAAACAAAGTACAATAATGTTGGGGATGTGAACCTTCTAAATTTTTCTCACTTTTAATATTGACTCATATCAAGCCAACCTTGCTCTGAAACCAACTTCTGTAATGACTCAATTTACATATATTTTGGTTGGGCTACGAGTCGATAACAGATCAAATAATAAAATTCGACTAGTAAATTAATTTCTTGGTAACAAATTTAATCAAAATCTCATAGAGGTACTTCTCTATTTATCGTCTTAAATGTTCTTTTACAATATAGTCATGTTCACATTCCCTAGACACATCTCGTATACATTAATGTACTTACAAAAATTTTAGATACAAAAGAATTACTTAAACTTGGGTATACCTTCACGCAGAAAGGTACTCTGCGGAACCATAGCTGTGCAAATTGCCCTACTAACGGAAGCGATCCAAGTTACTGATAAGGCTCTGTGGATGAAAGTAAGGGTGAGCTTAATATGCTTAGTAAGAAAAACCTCATAGCATGTAGATAAATACACTACCTAATATATATATATATATATTCGCTAAAAAATCAAAAAAATTTCATAAATGTATACAGATAATTTGGCAAATCCAAAAACATCAAAATCAGAAATAGAAAGTAGAACTACTTTAGTAATGTAATCAGTTTTCTATGGTAAAACACAAAAATTCCAAAACTTCAATCAGAAGAATAAGCAGTTTAAAACAATCACAGTACACATCGAAGTAGGAAATAAACATTGATAGTGTAATCAATTTACTGTCGTAAACACAAAATTCTATAAAACTAAGGCAGTAGAGTATACGATTTCCATTCAAAAATATATAATTTCAAAACTTTATACTGTGTTTTATTGTGATGAGCGTGTGGCACTTTGCTCTCGTAGGATTCAAGAGGTGGCCTTCACAGTGTCCTTATGAAATAGAAAAATACAGTTCCATATAGTCAAATCAACTCATACAGTCAAATCAACAAATCAAATAGATGAGACAAGGCATGCATGCTATATTAGATATCAAAATGACTATTGGTCAGTGTCGATGACTCTGGGCAATCACGGGCCAGGTGTGTTAGGATATTAATTGTCGTGGGAGTGGTCAGCTATCCAAACGGCTTACAGATCAAAATTTATGAAGACCAGAAATAGAATCAGAAACATGGTACATCGTACTCGCGTGTGCTGCATGGTACATTGTACTGCGTGGACAACAGAAATTGATACATAATAGACAGAAGTGCAGCATGATTTAATTATCACCTTTGTCTAAATTCAGTGAGAGTCTGACCATGCGACACACTATCTGCACCCGTTCAAGCACATGTTTCACGACCCAAATTAGCTAAAAGTCAGAGTAAATTTTTTACTTTTTCCTTTATTATTTAATTCTTACCTTTCTCTCATCGTGACCATCCTACAAACAGTTAGGCTATGATTCAGTGTTAGTCACCTCTCACCTATTTCCTATTCCATTTTCATAATCATATTCACATATCAGAGTTTACTATCTTTTGACTTTAACTAAATACATACAGAATGGTATTTACATAACCTTACATCCTCGACATCATATCCGTTTACAGTACTGTGTATTACATATTTAGATACAAAACTATACAAATGTGTATACCTGTCTCTCGATGGGAAGCAGCGGATACCAAGATGCAAGTCCCCAGCCGCTTACTAATTACTGTGAGTGCTCTGAAAAGATAGGAAAATAAGGGGGTGAGCAAGCCACACGCTCAGTAAGGTAATTATGCAAGTAAGTAGATAGCTCCACTATCTACATGCTCATAATGCCATGACCTTAAATCCATTTCTTTTGATTAAAATCTCAAGCACAAAATCATGTATTTCATCGTGACTTAGTTTACAAAACTGTTTGTGCATATATAAATCATACTACTTATGCATCAATAGCATTTTATGTGACATCATTAAATCATACTTAGCATATTAAAACAAATCATAAAATCGGGGGCCTGACCCCTCCCTCGGGTCTACCCTGATCTATTGACCAATAGTTATATCATGTGAGACAAGTAGGTGATTATATCAGTAACATCGAGGACTATGACCATATCCTAGTGATCCCTGGCAACACGATACCTAGTGTGCGGGGTATCACACCTGAAATGGGAGGTGGGTCAATCCTACATGCTAAAACAGCATAACATTAAGATTTCGAGGGCAAGGCTTGCTGCCTCGTGGCTAATGCCACTTCACTCCAACAATCCCCACGGTACAGCGTACTCCGCATGACATACACGGTACAACGTACTCTGTGAACCCAAGCTCAATCAGGGTGCCTGCAATAGGTCTTATCCACCCATATCATCTCTATCTCAGTTTACACGTGTGAGCATATCATCTCACTGTGACACACAGTCTACAAGAGGCTCAAACACGGTTATATGCATGTCATATAAATCCCTATGCGAGCGAAGCTCTAGCACGGCTCCATGCATATTCATGATATCAAAAAAATCTCGTGCGAGCGAAGCTCTAGCAAGGTTTCATGGAAATCAATGAAATCTGCGTACGAGCAGCGCTCCAATACGACTTAAAATAATAATAAATTCAAGTAAAATCCACGTACGAGCAATACTCTAGTACGGATATGTATAAAAACTCAGTCAAAATCTCATAGGAGAAAAGCTCCAGTACAGCTTTAAAAGGAGCGATGCTCCAGCACGAATGAATGCTCAAGTAAATCAAAAATTCGTACGAGCAACACTCCAGTACAACTTTATGCATAAATACATCAAATCTCATGCGAGTTACACTCCAGCACGGCTTTTATGCAATATCATAACAAAACAGGATGCGAGCTAAGCTCAAGCACCTCTCATGCTCGTCAAATCATTAAAACTAGTGCGAGCAATCGCTCCAGCACCTTTTTATGCATATTAGGTCAAAACATGTCAAAATAGAGTGCGAGCTAGGCTCCAGCACTTCTCATACATTTCATAAGAATAAAAATCAGTGCGAGCAACCGCTCTAGCACATTTCATGCATATGATGTCACATAAGTCGGTGCGAACAACCGCTCAAGCACCTTATATGCACACTCACAAATGCTGATATAGTGCGAGCTATGTGCCAGTACTATCTATTTCCATATAAACTTGATAGTTGGCCCGTTTTCCAAAGAAATTTCATTTAAATATAAATAACACCTACGTAGTGTTATCTTGTCAAATTTATACAATTACTGGACAATCTACCGATTTGCTTCGATTAAAACCAATAAAATTCCTTAATTCGAAACAATTCCTTAAATCATGCACTTCATGCATGTCATGCTTTCACCATCCTTAGGTGAACTTCCCTCAATAGGGGTAAAATAGCCTTTTACCTATTTCGATCCTTAAAATCATTCAAACCACTTTTATGATCATTATACAATAACCGTGTATACATACATAATCAGTGTATACAAAAACTATTAAAATACGCTTAGCTACCTCTGGCTACTCACACAATTCCCTTACCTCATTTTTCTATATAGTTTGACCTTTCACTGATGTCTCATCATGTAGTCCGATTTGCTCTTAATCAAATCTTTGAAACTGCGGATAATTATACATCAGGTCAAATACAATACAACTAATTGTATTTCATAATTTTTTGGGCTTAATTTAAATCATTGGGCCCGTTTACCCATATTGGGTCCGATTATACCATAATGGGCCTTAATCAGCCTTAAGCCCGTTTACCACACTTTATCGAGGCCTATTGGGGTCATTGGGCCCATCAGTATTTATTTAGCCTCGTTCTAAATTCTCGGATATCTCAATTTAGTATTTACGACAATTTATTCAAATTTTTAAAATTTAATTCATTTATGTGAAAATTAAATTTGAAATTCATCAACACACATAACGATGCAAATTATCGTAAATAAATGTTACTTACCCGAGATTCCATGAAAGTACACAAATCGAGGTTGTCTCGAGCTCTCGGTTGATGCCAATTATCGAGCTACACATTTAAATATTTTTCGGCTAAATTTCCAGTCGAATACTAATCAAATTAAATATCCCAAAATTTAAATCGATCAATTTGACAGCTTACCGACTTACTCGTAGCTCGATTGCATCGCTGAAATTTTTCTCCAATTTTTTCTCTTTTTCTTTTTCCCTTTCTTCTCTTTCTTTTCTTTTCTTTTGGGCTGAACCGGTTCAGTCCGGTTCAGTAGGTTCAGATCGCCAGTTCAGTCCGGTTCGATTCAGCGGTTCAGTCCGGTTTAGTCGGTTCAGTGGCTCGCCGGCCGGTTCTCCGTCGGTTTTCACTGCCAATGGCTCCGCTAGTTCGTTCGATGCACGGATCTAGTCTCGGTTTCGTCTAAGGTCGTCGAAAAGTGGCCGGTTGGCTCTTCTCTCCTCCGTCGACGGTACCGTTTCTTTTCTTCCTTCGTTTTTGGCGCTGGCTGCCGTCTTACCAGCCGGTGTTGCCACCAATCGCGTCGCCTACGCCTTAGGGACGCTGGGCTGGTGGTGGCCAGGCCCAGATCGACGCCGATCGAAGGGAAACTCCTTTTCTCCCTTTCGGCATCTCTTTCTTCCATTTCACTGTCGATTGCCGCCTCCTTCGAACCGTTGGTGCCGGTGGGTGGCTCGCGCTCACCCTCTTTCGGCCAGCTCGCCTCGGCCCGACACCGACCGTCTCCATCCGGTGAGGCAACAGTCGGCTTATGCTTCATTTTTTTTCCTTTCTTCAGAAAATCGCGAAAAGCGATTTTCTGTTTTCATTTTATTTTATTTTATTATTATTATTTTTTATTATTTATTTTAATATTATTTTATTCCTTAAAATAATATTAAAATCTCAAAAATATCTAAAATAATACTAATTAGTCATTGAATCTGTAAATGAATTTCTCAGTCTGATTTTACCTTTTCGGTATATTTTTTCACTATTTTCGAGATCGTTTTTCGAGGTAAAAATTTTAAAAATATTAAATAAAATTATATCTTGATCAATTTAGCCCGAAATTTAATTATTTCTTTGTTATTGATCAAGATAAATCCATTATTTTTAATTAAATTTTCTTATCCCGATTAATACCGAATTTTGGGCTTTTGACCATTTTACTCTTCCCGTGTTTGAGACTACCATTTCAATCATTTATTTGATCTTTTCTCAGTTCTTGTTTTAATTAAAATCGGGTGTTACAATCTCCGCCACTTAAGAAATTTGAATCTCCAAATTAGAACCAAGTCATATGGGTCTATAAACAACTCCGAGTACGTCTATCGCATCATACTTTTTAATTCTCATGTGACTTTTTTCGGAGTGTAATACTACCAACATACTTGACTAGGGATATTATCTTAAACCTCAACACTTTTTCATTCCGTCTAATACCCGAATCGATTTTCCAATCATACGTTATACTTTCATTAAGCTAAGCTGTTGGAGTTCATATTTATCACATATGCTGGGTCCGGATAGTATTTTCGAAGCATCATGAGATGGAACACATTGTGGATGCCTGCATATTCAGGTGGTAACGCCAACCTATAGGCCTTATCTCCCACTTTTTCCAATCTCTAAAATGATTCTATTTAACGAAATTCAATTTGCCTTTTTTCCAAAGGACAAGTAAGTTCCAACAGTATTGATTCACCCTCGGTGAATTTCAATGGTTTCTGTCTCTTGTCAGCATAGCTTTTCTATCTGCTCTGAGGTGTTCTTAATCTTTCACAAATCAACTAAACATCCTCAGAGGTTTGTCTTACCAATTCGAGAACAATTCTCTATTTATCACCCACTTCTTCTTATCTAAGTCAGGGAACAACTCCCTACGGCCATACAATGCCTCATATAAAATGTTATCCTGATACTCAAGTGACAATTTTCATTATTGGCGAATTCAATTAGTAACAACTGATCATCCCAAGAGCTTATAAAATCAATGGAACATGCTCCAATCATATCCTCCAGAACCTGTACAGTCCTCTCTGACTGACCATCTGTTTGAGGACGAAAAGCTGTGCTAACACTCAGTCAGGCTCCCATAGCTTCTGAAAAAATATTCCCAAAAATGGGAAGTGAAGCAGGAATCCCTATTTGATACCATGCTCACTAGAAAGCTACATCATGTTCCACAATATTTCTTACACGTAAATTTGCTTATGCACTCATAGTATCGGGGGATTTCCATAACTAGAAGGTGGGTAGACTTAGTTAATTTATCGACTATCACCCAGATAGTCTCGTGATTTATCCGGGTCCTCTGTAACCCATCAGAAAATTCATGGTAACTTATTCCTATTTTCGTGTCAATATAGGTAGAGGCTGTAGTAGCATTTGCTCTACCTTACTCTGCTGACATACGAGACACTTCGCTATAACTCTATAATATCTCTTTTCATACCTGACCACCAATACCCTTTTCAGAGATTTTGATATATTTATTACTTCCCGAATGTACTGTATATCCCAAAGAGTGAGCTTCTGACAATAAAACTATCTCATCAACTGTTGTCTGGGGGAGCACTTATATTGTCTTTGAACCTCTGTAAGTCATCATTACACTGTGAACTCTGTCATTGTACCCTTTTGAATCTGACCCACACTATCGACACCATGCCGATCATCACGCTAAGCCTGGCAAATCCGATCACACAAATTTGATTCTAACCTCAGGCTAGCTATCACAAATCCACCGTCATCATCAGAAGGGATCACATCACTACTGAGGCTCACAACTGCACTAGCAGCTCACGCTCCTTAACCATCATATGTGAAACCATCCCAAGGCTCTTTTTGTTCAAGGTATCAGCCATTACATTAGCCTTTCCTAGGTGGTACAATTTTCACAACCATACTCCCTCAGAAGCTCTAACCCTCTTAGTTATCTCATGTTCTACTCGTTCTATGGAAACAGATACTCGTGGCTTTTACGATCAGTGCATAACCAAAATTTCTTACCATTTAAGTGGTGGCGCCATACTTTTAGTGTAAACGCTATGACTGCCAACTCTAAATCATGGGTTGGATAGTTTCTCTCATGGTCTTTGAACTATCTGGATCCATAAACGACTATCTTCCCAGTGTACATCAATACACAGAATAATCCTTATTTTGAGGTATCCATATACACTGAAACCTCTTGAGCTGTTAGTCATGATAAGAATAGTTACGGTGGTCAATTTATTACTTCCATATACTAAAACTCACGAAAGCTACTTTCATACTTATCATCCTACTGACATACAATCTTTTCCAAACAAGATGTGTCAACTGAGCAGCCCTTTTCAAGAAACTCTCAACACTCGTCTGTAAGACAGTTTCCTGTTGCTACTCATGCTCTTCCCTAGACTTCGAATACATCAAAATATCATTGCTAAAGATGACAATCAATCGGTCCAGGTAAGGTTTAAATACCTCATCGTAGTTGAGTTCCACTAAATATTTCAATTTCCCATATCCTTGACCTATGTACTCATAAATGTATAATGTCGTTTCGAAATCGTTTCCATTCAAGATACTAACCCGCATAATTTTCTTTTTTTATATTCACGACTTTTATAAAATTTTAATTTTTAAACCTTCATGATTAATAGAATTCTATATTTCGTTATCGTGCCAGCAAAGGTACCCATATCTTAAATGCATATATTACGACTGTCGATTTCAATTTATAGGTTATATGTGCGCTTCTAGACGCTGTCAAATCTTCAGGCAGGGAAGTATTTTGAAATACTTTTATTAACTATCAGACTTGACCACATGGACTGGTTATGGATATATCCTACCCTTATCCTTGGTCGCAATTCATATTCACTACATATCGTTTAATCCAAATTACTTTACATATCGCTGCTCCTCTTTTGTTGTTAAAACTTACAATACACTTTTAGTGATGCTTTCACCCCTATTTTCAACTTACAATCCCTATACCCATATTCAGTTAGTGAAAATCAGCTAACCATCATCATCTTGTTTAAGGGTACAGGCTTCACATCTTTCACTAGTTTATACGTAACTGAAGGCGGTACGAATAAATACGTGGCAGCAGGATCAATTAAAATAATTACTTCATTATTCACAACCAGTGTGGTATCTTCCACCATATCTGATGAAACATCAATAGTGTCTTGGTCCAAGGCATACACTCGCCCTCGTCTAACATCTTATTTTTATGGTAACTACCACATATCTTACACTGTTCACACTGCTACTCTGTTATACTTTTACGTAGCAGGTCGGGGTCCTCAATTCATAATACCCCTCAAAAGTATTGAAATTGGATACACTGGGGTTATCAATCATCTTACCCCTTGGGTCGTCAACTCTAAACTTTTACCAAACTACCTTTTTCCCATTTTGACATCTCTGTCATTCTTTATTCTCTTTTGTCTCAAGTTTGGCCTTTACCACTTTTGCCAATCTCAGAGGCGTGCAACTCATAATCTAGTTCACTCAACTGTGGTCTGGGCACTGCCTCGGCATAAGTAATGTATCTAACGGCCCAATAAGTCTCTAATTGACAATCTGAGCCCTTCCATGAACTTTCAGACATCTCGACTCTCACTGTTCATAGTGTCCGAGTAATATCAGCCCAGGTATATAAACTGAGATTCATACTTATCAATTAACCAGTTTCTCTGGGTCAGAGTAAAAATTTTATCTGTAATTTTCTTTAAACAATATTCGGGATATTCTGTCACCGGAATATATAAATAGAATTATTTTCCATATCCATTCTGAATGTCTAACTATTGAGATGGGTCGAGCAGACTTCCAACAATGCTCCGACTCGCCCTTAAATCTCATACATACTCTGAGCAATTAGCTTGTAAAATATTCTCCACACTCCACTCCAACCTCACAAAGCGTGTCTCAATAGTGTCCGATCTCTCTGTCAGACTCTGTTCGATCTTTCTGTCAGACTCTATGGGGCATGAGCAATACCAACCTCCACATCAATCTCATCTTAAGTCTCATGTGGCGACTCAGTACGACTCTCGGGCCTACCTCTACAGCCTCGAGCTCGTGTACTCACCCATCTATCATAGCGGCTATCAGTTAATGAATCTATAGTCTTGCATTTAAAACCAAATTCTTAGCTGCACTTTCATCTCGATATACACAATTGTATCTAAATAATACACAGTACATGGGGATGTAAACATCCTTAACCACTAACACCGACTCATATCAGGCCAACTCAACTCTGATACCAAAACTGTCACGACCCAAATTACCTAAAAATCATAGTAAATTTTACACTTTTTCATTTACTATTTAATTCTTACCTTTCTCTCATCGTGGCCATCCTATAAACAGTTGGGCTATGATTCAGTGTTAGTCACCTCTCACCTATTTAACATTCCATTTTCATAATCATATTCACATATCAGAGTTTACTATCTTTTGACTTTAACTAAATACATACACAATTGTATTTACATAACCTTACATCCCCGACATCATATCCGTTTACAGTACTATGTATTACATATTTAGATACAAAACCATACAAATGTGTATACCTGTCTCTCAATGGGAAGCAGTGGATACCAAGAAGCAAGTCCCCAACCGCTTACTAATTACTGTGAGTGCTCTAAAAAGATGAGAAAATAAGGGGGTGAGCAAACCACACTCTCAGTAAGGCAATTATGCAAGTAAGTAGATAGCTCCACTATCTACATGCTCATAATGCCATGCCCTTAAATCCATTTCTTTTTATTAAAATCTCAAGCACAAAATCATGTATTTCATCATGACTTAGTTTATAACTCTGTTCATGCATATATAAATCATACTACTGATGCATCAATAGCATTTTATGTGACATCATTAAATCATACTTACCATATTAAAAAAATCATAAATCGGGGGCCTGACCCCTCCCTTGGGTCTACCTTGGTCTATCGACCAATAGTTATATCATGTGAGACAGGCAGGTGATTATATCAGTAACATCGAGGACTATGGCCATATCCTAGTGATCCCTGGCAACACGGTACCTAGTGTGCAGGGTATCATACCGAAAACGGGAGGGGGGTGAGTCATACCCGCCAAAACGGCATAACATCAGGATTGCGAGGGCAAGGCTTGCTGCCTCATGGCTAATGCCACTTGTAAGACCCGGTTTTATCATAAGGGCAAAAAGGGAATAAATAAGAATTTTTGAGTGCATTTAAAAATGCAAAAGGATGGAAATGGAATTCCCGAACATGTGCAAGGGCAAAATGATCAAAAGACCAAAATTCGATATTAATCGGGACAAAAAAAATTTAATTAAAAATATGAGATTTAGAAATCTTGATCAATAATGAAGAAATAATTAAATTTCGGGTTAAATTGATCAAGATATGAATTTATTGGAATAAATCAAAATTTTTGTATCGAGAAATAATCCCAAAAATAATCGAAAAATATACCGAAAAGGTAAAATCGGACTGAAATATTTATTTACAGATTAAATGAATAAAATATAATTTTTTTAAGATACTTTTAAAATTTAATATTATTTTAATGAATAAAATAATATTAAAAATAAATTATAAATAAAAAAATAATAAGTAAAAAAAAAAAGAAACGAAGTCTGAAACAGAAATGGAAATGGCAGAAGAGAAACAAGCGAGATCGAGGAAGTGGTTCGTCACCGGCGAGCCACTGATGACCAGGGACCCAGGCGAGGGCCGACGAAGGAGGCCCGAAACCCGTGCAACACACAGGCGGCCGAGACGCGCGGCGAAGTGGTCGAAAAATGCCGATAATGGAGGAGAAGCTGTGGGGGAAGAAACCTCGATTCGTCGGCGATGGCACCGTTTCGAGCCACACCGAGGCCCAATTTAGGGAGCCCATGCGATGGCGCACCGACCGGCAGTGGAATCACATCGGGAATCGATCGAATGACACCGAAAAGACCAAATAGTGACTGAACCGATCGAACCGGACTGAACCGACCGAACCGGACCGAGCTGGTCCGACGGTCTGAACCAGACCGGACCGGTTCAGCCAAAAAGAGAGGGAAAAAAGGAAGAAAAATGGAAAAAGAAAAAGAGGAAAAATTGGGAAAAATTTCAGTGATGCAATCGAGCTTCGGGTAAGTCGGTAAGCGATCGAATTGATCGATTTAATTTTCAAAATATTTAATTTGATAAATAATTGACTGAAAGTTTACCCGAAAATATATCTAATTGTGTAGCTCGACGATTGGCATTAACGGGTAAGTGACCCTTATTTACGACAATTTTATATCATTATGCATGATTGATATTTAACGCATAAATTACGGATTTAATTTTCGCATAAATGAATTAAATTTTGAAAATTGAGATAAATTGTAGTAAATATTAAATTGAGATATCCGAGAATTTAGAACGAGGCTAAATAAATATTGATGGGCCCAATGAGCCCAATAGGCCTCGATAAAGTGTGGTAAATAGGCTTAAGGCCGATTAAGGCCCATTAAGGTGTAATCGAGCCCAATATGGGTAAACGGGCCGAATGATTTAAATTAAGCCCAGAAAAATATGAAATACATTAAATTGTATTGTATTTGACCTGATGAACATTTATCCGCAGTGCCGGAGATTTGATTTGGATTTGGAGTAAATCGGACTACGTGACGAATCATCAGTGGAAAGGTCAGACTGTACAGAAAAATGAGGTAAGGGAATTGTGTGAGTAGCTAGAGGTAGCTACGCGTATTTAAATAGCCTTTCTATACACTGAATATGTATTTCTACCTTAATTATGTATAATGATCCTAAAACTGGTTTAAATAATTTTGAGGATCAAAATAGGTGAAAAGACTATTTTACCCTTATTGAGGGAAGTTCACCTAAGGATGGTGAAAGCATGACATGCATGAAATGCATGATTTAAGGAATTTTCTGAAATTAAGGAATTTTATTTGTTTTAATCAAAGCAAATCGGTAGATTGGCCAGAAATTATATAATTTCACAAGATAACACTACGTAGGTGTTATTCATATTTAAACGGAATTTCTTTGGAAAAACAGGCTAACTATCAATTTTATATGGAAACAGATAGTGCTGACACGTAGTTCCCACTATATCTGTGTTTGTGAATGTGCATAAATGTGCTTGAGCGGTTGCTCGCACTGACTTGTGTGACATCATATGCATGAAATGTGCTAGAGCATGGTGCTCGCACTGGTTTTTATTATTGTGAAATGAGAGTTGCTGGAGCCTAGCTCACACTCTGTTTTGACATGTTTTGATTTGTTTTGATGTGTTATGCATAAAATGGTGCTGGAGCGATTACTCGTACTACTTTTAATGATTTGACATGCATGAGAGATGCTGGAGCTTAGCTCGCATCCTGTTTTGATTTGATATTGTATAAAGCCGTGCTGGAGTGTAACTCGCACGAGATTTGATTTAATTATGCATAAAGCCGTGTTGGAGTCTAACTTGCACGAGATTTGATTTACTTGAGCATTCACTTGTGCTGGAGCGTTGCTCGCACGAAGTTTTAAATGGTTTTATAACTCTTTTTAAAGCCGTACTGGAGTTTTTCTAGTACGAGGTTTTCACTGAGTTTCTATACATATCCGTACTAGAGCATTGCTCATACGTGGATTTTTCTTGAAATTATAATCAGTTTAAGTCGTACTGGAGTGCTGCTCGTACGCAGGTTTTATTGATTTTTATGAAACCCTGCTAGAGCTTCGCTCGCACGAGGTTTTCAGATATCATGAATATGCATGGAGCCGTGCTTGAGCTTCGCTCGCACAGGGATTTATATTACATGCATATAGCCGTGTTGGAGCCTCCTGTAGACTTTATGTCACAGTGAGATGATATACTCACACGTACATTCTGAGACAGAGATGATTTGGGTGGATAAGAACTATTACAGGCACCCCTGACTTAGCTTGAGTTCACGAGTACATTGTACCGTGTATGTCACGTGGAGTACGTTATACTCGGGGGATTGTTGGAGTGGAGTGGCATTAGCCACGAGGCAGCAAGCCTTGCCCTCGCAATCCTGGTGTTATGCTGTTCTGGCGGGTAGGACGACCCACCTCCCGTTTCAGGTGTGATACCCCGCACACTAGTACGGTGTTGCCAAGGATCACTAGGATATGACCATAGTCCTCGATGTTACTGATAATTACCTACTTGTCTTACATGATATAACTTGTGGTCTGTTAGACCAGGGTAGACCCGAAGGAGGGGTCAAGCCCCCGATTTTACGATTTGATGATTTTATTATTTTATGATTTGTGACCCTGAAAGAAGGGTGGTTTTATAACCGAAGTTTTATAATGAATTTTAAATGAATTGTTTTATGAGATGATTGACCCGGAAGGGTTAGTTGTACTACAGTTTTAATGAATTGATTTAAATGCAGTAGCATGTGAAGTTTTCCATGCTTTCATTTGAAATCCATGAATTGTCTTACATGACATGAAAGAATGCATGATTTTGATTAAATTCATGCTAAGTATGATTTACTGATGTCACGTAAAATGTTATTGATACATGATTTATATATGCACAAATAGTTTTGGATAAACTATGGCATTGAAATATGCATGATTTTGTGCGTGAAATTTTAGATGAAAAGAAATGGATTTTAAGGGCATGGCATTTTGAGCATGTAGATAGTGGAGCTATCTACTTACTTGCATAATTGCCTTACTGAGTGTGTGGTTTGCTCACCCCCTTATTTTTCCATCTTTTCAGAGCACTTGCAATAGTTATTGAGCGGCTGAGGACTTGCATGCTTGGTATTCGCTGCTTCCCATCGAGAGACAGGTATACACATTGGTATGATTTTGTATCTGAGTATGTAATGCACAGTACTGTAAACGGATATGATGTCGGGGATGTAGAGTTATAAATACCATTGGGTATGTATTTAATTAAAGTCAAAAGATAGTAAACTCTGATATATGAAAGTGATTATGGAAATGGAACGGTAATAGGTGAGAGGTGACTAACACCGAATCATAGCCCAACTGTGTTATAGGATGGTCACGATGAGACAAAGATAAGAATTAAATAATAAATGAAAAAACAAAAAATTTACTCTGATTTTAGGTAATTTGGGTCGTGACAGGTTTAATGGTATCAGAGCTTGAGTTGGCCTGATATGAGTCGGTGTTAGTGGTTAAGAAAGTTTACATCCCCATGTACTGTGCATTATTTAGATACAATTGTGTATATCGAGATGGAAGTGTAGCTAAGAATTTGGTTTTGAATGCAAGAATAGACTCATTGACTGATAACTGCTATGGTTGAGAGGCGAATACACGAACTCGAGGCCGTAGAGGTAGGCCTGAGAGTTGTACTGAATCGCCACATGAGACTTGAGATGAGATTGACGTGGAGGCTGATGTTGAGCATGCCTCACAAAGTCCGTCAGAGAGATCGGACAGAGTCTGACAGAGAGATCAGACAGTATTGAGACACGCTTCGCGAGGTTGGAGCGGAGTGTGGAGAATATTTTGTGAGCTAATTGCTCAGAGTATGTTTGTGATTTGAGGGCGAGTCGGAACATTGGTGGAAGTTCGCTCGACCCATTTTAAGAGTCAGACGTCTAGAATGGACTTGGAAAATAATTCTAGATGTATTCCGGTGATAGAATATCCCAAATATTGTTTTAAGGAAATAACCGATGATCTTCGTTACTCTGACCCAGAGGAACTTATTGATTGACGAGTATGAAACTCAGTTTATATGCTTGGACAGATATGACTCGGACACGATGAACAGTGAGAGTCGAAATGTCTAAAAGTTCATGAAGGGCTCAGATTGTCAATTAGAGTCCGAATAGCCTGTTAGATATCACTACCTACATCGAGGCAGTGCACAGGCTACAGTTGTATGAATAAGATTATGAGTTGCATGCCTCTGAGATTGGGAAAGGTAGTAAGGGCCGAAATAAAGAGATAGAAAGAGAATAAAGAATGATAGAGATATCAGAACAGAAAAAAAAAGATAGTTCGATAAAAGATTAAATTTGATGAGTCATGGGGTAAGATGATTGAAAGGCCCCAGTGTATCCAAATACAATATTTTTTTTTAGGGGAATGTGATTTGAGGACCCCGACCTGCTACGTAGCAGTGTAAGCAGAGTAGCAGTGTGAGCAGTGCAAGATGTATGGTAGATACCACGAAAATAAGATGTTGGATGAGGGCGAGTGTATGCCTTGGACCAGGACACTATTGATGTTTCATCTGATGTGGTGGAAGATACCACACTGTTGTGAATAATGAAGTAATTATTTTAATTGATCCTGGTGCCATGCATTTATTCATACCGTCTTCAGTTGCTTATAAGTTAGTGAAAAATGTAAAGCCTGTACCCTTAGGCATGAGGATGATGGTTAGTTGATTTTCACTAACTGAATATGGGTATAGAGATTGTAAGTTGAAAACATCACTGAAAAGCGTATTGTAAGTTTGATAAGTAATGAAAGAGTTGTTATAAGTGATAATGAAAGGAGATAATGTTTGAGATGTGATAGATCCTGCATACGAGATATATTGGAATAAGAGGCGTATGCAAGGTAAAAATATCTTTCATATGTAAAGTAAAAGTGGTCAAGTCTGAGGGTTAATAAAGGTATTTTAAAATATCTCCCTGCCTGAAGATTTGACAGCGTCGATAAGCTCACACATAACCTATAAATTGAAATCGATAGTCGTAGTCGCAATATATACATTTAAAAATTTGGGTACCTTTACTGGTACAATAAAGAAATATAGAATTCGAGTAATCATGAAGGTTTAAAAATTTAAACTTTATAAAAGCTGTTAATATATATATATATATAAAAAGAAATGACGTGAGTTAGTACCTTGAATGGAAGCGATTTCGAAATGACTTTATACGTTTATGCGTACACGAGGTTAAGGTTATGAGTGAATGAAGTATTTAGTGGAACTCTACTACGAAAAGGTATTTAAACCTTATCTGGACCGATTGGTTGTCGTATTTAGCGATGATATTTTGATGTATTCGAAGTCCAGGGAAGAGAATGAGTAGCAACAGGAAACTGTCTTACAAACGAGTGTTATGAGTTTCTTAAAATGGGCTGCTCAGTTGACACATTTGTTCGGAAAAGGATTGAATACGAGTGGTATGATAAGTATGAAAGTAGCTTCGGTGAGTTTTGGTATATTGGGGTAATAAACTGACCACCGTAAGTATTTTCACCATAACCAATAGCTCAAGAGGTTTCAGTGAATATGGATACCTCAAAATAAGGATTGGGCTGTGTATTGATGTAAAATGGGAAGATAGTCGTTTATGGATCCAATTAGTTCAAGGACCATTAGAGAAACTATCCTACCCATGATTTAGAGTTGACAGCCGTAGTGTTTACACTGAAAGTATGGCGCCACCATTTATACTGTAAGAAATTTCAGATATGCACTGTTCGTAAAAGCCTCAAGTATCTGTTTTCATAGAAAGAGTCGAATATGAGATAACCAAGAGGGTTAGAGCTTCTAAGGATTATGATTGTGAACATTGTACCACCCAGGAAAGGCTAATGTAATGGCTGATGCCTTAAATAGAAAGAGCCTCGGGACGGTATCACATATGATGGTCATGGAGCGTGAGCTGCTAGAGCAGTTGTGAGCCTCAGTAGTGATGTGACCCCTTCTAATGATGACAGTGATTGTGGGACAGCTAGCCTGAGGTTAGAACCGGATTTGAGTGATCGAATTTACCAAGCTTAGCGTGATGATCGGCATCATGTCGATAGTGTGGGTCAAATTCAGAAGGGTATAGTGACAGAGTTCACAGTGCATGATGATGACTTACAGAGGTTCAGAGATAGTATAAGTGCTCCCCAAGACCACAGTTGATGATATAGTATTATTGTCAGAAGCTCACTCTTCAGGATATACAGTGCATCGGAGAAATAATAAATATATCGAAAATCTCTGAAAAAAGGTATTGGTGGTCAGGTATGAAAAGTGATATTGTAGAGATTGTGGAAGAAGTGTCTCCTATGTCAGTAGAGTAAGGTAGAGCAATAGATGTATACAGAGTCCTTGCAGCCTCTACCTATATTGACACGAAAATGAGAACAAGTACCATGGATATCGTGATGGGTTAAAGAGGACCGGGATGGATCACGAGGCTATCTGAGTGATAGTCGAAGGATAGATTTAGTTTACCCACCTTTTGTTTATGGAAATCCCCAAATACTCTGAGTGCGTAGGTGAATTTATGTGAATGGAAAATTGTAAAACATTGTGTAGCGTTCCAGTGAGCAAGATATCAGATAGGGATTCCCGCTTCACTTCCCACTTTTGGGTATGTTTTCAGGAAGCTAAGGGAACCCAATTGTGTGTTAGCACAGCTTCCAACCTCAGACAGATGGTCAGTCAGAGAGGACTGTACAGGTTCTGGAGGATGTGATGAGAGCATGTGCCATTGATTTTATGAGCTCCTGGGATGATCAGTTGCTACTAATCAAATTCGCCAGTGATGACAGTTGTCACTTGAGTATTGGGATAACATTTTATATGAGGCATTGTATGGTCGTAGGGAGTTGTTCCCCGATTTGGATAAGGAAGAAGTGGGTGACAGATAGAGAATTGTTCCCGAATTGGTAAGACAAACCTCTGAGGATGTTCAGTTGATTTGTGAGAGATTAAGAACACCCCAGAGTAGATAGAAAAGCTATGTTGACAAGAGACAAAAATCATTGGAAATTCACCAAGGGTGAATCATTATTGTTGACAGTTACTTGTCTTAAGGACCTAACGAGATTCAGATAGATATATTGGACAAGTGGGAGATAAGACCTGTAGGTTGGCGTTACCACTAGAATAGACAGGCATCCACAATGTGTCCTATCTTATGATGTTTCGAAAATATTATCTGAACCTGACATATGTAATTGGATATGAGCTCCAACAGTTTAGCTCAATGAAAGTACAAAGTATGACTAGAGAAAGTGTTGAGGTTTAAGATGATCTCCCTAGTTAAGTATGATGGTACTATTACACTCCGGAGAAAGTCACTTGAGGATGACAGTATATGATACGATAGATGTACTCGGAGTTGTTATGGACTTATTTAACTTGGTTCTAATTTGGAGGACCAAATTTCTTAAGTGGTGGAGATTGTAAGACCCAGTTTTATCGTAAGGGCAAAAAGGGAATAAATAAGAATTTTCGAGTGCATTTAAAAATGCAAAAGGATGGAAATGGAATTTTTGAACATGTGCAAGGGTAAAACGGTCAAAAGACCAAAATTCGGTATTAATCGGGACAAAAAAATTTAATTAAAAATATGAGATTTAGAAATCTTGATCAATAACGAAGAAATAATTAAATTTTGGGTTAAATTGATCAAGATATGAATTTATTGGAATAAATCAAAATTTTCGTATCGAAAAATAATCCCGAAAATAATCGAAAAATATATCGCAAAGGTAAAATCGGACTGAAAAATTTATTTACAGATTAAATGAATAAAATATAATTTTTTTTAAGATATTTGTGAATTTTAATATTATTTTAATGAATAAAATAATATTAAAAATAAATTATAAATAAAAAATAATAAGTAAAAAAAAAAAAAGAAACGAAGTCTGAAACAGAAACGGAAATGGCAGAAGCGAAACAAGCGAGACCGAGGAAAAGGTTCGTCATCGGTGAGCCACCGACGACCAGGGACCCAGGCGAGGGCCGACGAAGGAGGCCCGAAACTCGTGCAACACACAGGTGACCGCGACGGGCGGCGAAGTGGCCGAAAAATGCCGAAAACGGAGGAGAAGCCGCGGGGGAAGAAACCTCGATTCGCCGGCGATGGCGTCGATTTGAGCCACACCGCGGCCCGATTTAGGGAGCCCATGCGATGGCGCACCGAACGGCAGTGGAATCACACCGGGAACCGGCCGGACGGCGTCGGAATGACCAAATAGTGACTGAACAAGCCAAACTGGACTGAACCGATCGAATCGAATCGAGCTGAACCGACGGTCTGAACCGGGTTGAACCGGACCGAACCTGTTCAGCCAAAAAGAGAGGGAAAAAAGGAAGAAAAAGGGAAAAAGAAAAAGAGAAAAAATTGGGAAAAATTCCAGTGATGCAGTCGAGCTTTGGGTAAGTCGGTAAGCGGTCGAATTGATCGATTTAATTTTCAAAATATTTAATTTGATAAATAATCGACTGAAAGTTTACCTAAAAATATATCTAATTGTGTAGCTCGACAATTGGAATCAACCGAGAGCTCGAGACAGCCTCGATTTGTGTACGATCATGGAATAACGGGTAAGTGACCCTTATTTACGATAATTTTATATCGTTATGCGTGATTGATATTTAACGCATAAATTACAGATTTAATTTCCGCATAAATGAATTAAATTCTGGAAATTGAGATAAATTGTCGTAAATATTAAATTGAGATATCCGAGAATTTAGAACGAGGCTAAATAAATATTGATGGGCCTAATGAGACCAATAGGCCTCGATAAAGTGTGGCAAATGGGCTTAAGGCCCATTAAGGCCCATTAAGGTGCAATCGGGCCCAATATGGGTAAACGGGCCCAATGATTTAAATTAAGCCCAAAAAAATATGAAATACATTAAACTGTATTGTATTTGACCTGATGAACATTTATCCGCAGTGCCGGAGATTTGATTTGGATTTGGAGCAAATCGGACTGCGTGACGAATCATCATTAGAAAGGTCAGACTGTACAGCAAAATGAGGTAAGGGAATTGAGTGAGTAGCTAGAGGTAGCTACGCGTATTTTAATAGCCTTTCTGTACACTGAATATGTATTTCTACCTTAATTATGTATAATGATCCTAAAACTGGTTTAAATAATTTTGAGGATCGAAATAGGTGAAAAGACTATTTTACCCCTATTAAGGGAAGTTCACCTAAGGATGGTGAAAGCATGACATGCATGAAATGCATGATTTAAGGAATTTTCTAAAATTAAGGAATTTTATTTGTTTTAATCAAAGCAAATCGGTAGATTGGCCAGAAATTATATAATTTCACAAGATAACACTACGTCGGTGTTATTCATATTTAAACGGAATTTCTTTGGAAAAACAGGCTAACTATCAAGTTTATATGGAAACAGATAGTGCTGACACGTAGTTCGCACTATATCTACGTTTGTGAATGTGCATAAATGTGCTTGAGCGGTAGCTCGAACCGACTTGTGTGACATCATATGCATGAAATGTGCTAGAGCATGGTGCTCGCACTGATTTTTATTATTGTGAAATGAGAGCTGCTGGAGCCTAGCTCGCACTCTGTTTTGATATGTTTTGATTTGTTTTGACGTGGTATGCATAAAATGGTGCTGGAGCGATTGCTCGCACTACTTTTAATGATTTGACATGCATGAGAGATGCTGGAGCTTAGCTCGCATCCTGTTTTGATTTGATATTGCATAAAGTCGTGCTGGAGTGTAAATCGCACGAGATTTAATTTAATTATGCATAAAGCCGTGCTGGAGTCTAACTCGCACGAGATTTGATTTACTTGAGCATTCACTCATGCAGGAGCATTGCTCGCACGAAGTTTTAAATGATTTTATAACTCATTTTAAAGCCCTACTGGAGTTTTTATCGTACGAGGTTTTCACTGAGTTTCTATACATATCCGTACTAGAGCATTGCTCGTATGTGGATTTTTCTTGAAATTATAATCAGTTTAAGTCATACTGGAGCGCTGCTCGTATGCAGATTTTACTGATTTTTATGAAACCGTGCTAAAGCTTCGTTCGCTCGAGGTTTTCAAATATCATGAATATGCATGGAGCCGTGCTTGAGCTTCGCTCGCACAGGGATTTATATTACATGCATATAGCCATGTTGGAGCCTCCTGTAGACTGTGTGTCACAGTGAGATGATATGCTCACACGTGCATTCTGAGACAGAGATGATTTGGGTGGATAAGACCTATTACAGGCACCCCTGACTGAGCTTGGGTTCACGGAGTACGTTGTACCGTGTATGTCACGCGGAGTACGCTGTACTGTGGGGATTGTTGGAGTGGAGTGGCATTAGCCACGAGGCAGCAAGCCTTGCCCTCGCGATCCTGATGTTATGCTGTTCTGGGGGTAGGACGACCCACCTCCCGTTTCAGGTGTGATACCCCGCACACTAGGTACCGTGTTGTCAGGGATCACTAGGATATGGCCATAGTCCTCGATGTTACTGATAATTACATACTTGTCTCACATGATATAACTTGTGGTCTGTTAGACCAGGGTAGACCCGAAGAAGGGGTCAAGCCCCCGATTTTACGATTTGATGATTTTATGATTTTATGATTTGTGACCCTGAAAGAAGGGTGGTTTTATAACCGAAGTTTTATAATGAATTTTAAATGAATTGTTTTATGAGATGATTGACCCGGAAGGGTTAGTTTTACCACAGTTTTAATGAATTGATTTAAATGCAGTAGCATGTGAAGTTTTCCATGCTTTCATTTGAAATCCATGAATTGTCTTACATGACATGAAAGAATGCATGATTTTGATTAAATTCATGCTAAGTATGATCTACTGATGTCACATAAAATGTTATTGATACATGATTTATATATGCACAAATAGTTTTGGATAAACTATGGCATTGAAATATGCATGATTTTGTGCGTGAAATTTTAGATGAAAAGAAATGGATTTTAAGGGCATGGCATTTTGAGCATGTAGATAGTGGAGCTATCTACTTACTTGCATAATTGCCTTACTGAGCGTGTGGTTTGCTCACCCCCTTATTTTCCCATCTTTTTAGAGCACTTGCAATAGTTATTGAGTGGCTGAGGACTTGCATGCTTGGTATCCGCTGCTTCCCATCGAGAGACAGGTATACACATTGGTATGATTTTGTATCTAAATATGTAATGCACAGTACTGTAAACGGATATGATGTCGGGGATGTAGAGTTATAAATACCATTGGGTATGTATTTAATTAAAGTCAAAAGATAGTAAACTCTGATATATGAAAGTGATTATGGAAATGGAATGGTAATAGGTGAGAGGTGACTAACACCGAATCATAGCCCAACTGTGTTATAGGATGGTCACGATGAGACAAAGATAAGAATTAAATAATAAATGAAAAAGCAAAAAATTTACTCAGATTTTAGGTAATTTGGGTCGTGACACCACTCCACTCCAACAATCCCCACGGTACAGCATACTCCGCATGACATACATGGTACAACGTAGTCCGTGAACCCAAGCTCAGTCAGGGGTGCTTGCAATAGGTCTTATCCACCTATATGATCTCTGTCTCAGTTTGTACGTGTGAGCATATAATCTCACTATGACACACAGTCTATAGGAGGCTCCAACACGGCTATATACATGTCATATAATCCCTGTGCAAGCGAAGCTCTACCACGGCTCCATGCATATTCTTGATATCAAAAAATCTCATGCGAGTGAAGCTCTAACATGGTTTCATAGAAATCAATGAAATCTGTGTACGAGCAGCGCTCCAGTACGACTTAAAATAATTATAAATTCAAGCAAAATCCACGTACGAGCAACGCTCTAGTACGGATATGTATAAAAACTCAGTGAAAACCTCGTACGAGAAAAGTTCCAGTACGGCTTTAAAATGAGTTATAAATCCATATAAAATCATGTGTGCGAGCAATGCTCCAGCATGAATGAATGCTCAAGTAAATCAAAACTTCGTACGAGCAACGCACCAGTAAAACTTTATGCATAAATACGTCAAATCTTGTGCGAGTTACACTCTAGCATGGCTTTTATACAATATCATATCAAAACAGGATGCGAGCTAAGCTCCAGCACCTCTCATGCATGTCAAATCATTAAAACTAGTGCGAGCAATCGTTCCAGCACCTTTTTATGCATATCATGTAAAAACAAGTCAAAACATGTCAAAAATGTCAAAACAGAGTGCGAGCTAGGCTCCAGCACTTCTCATGCATTCCATAAGAATAAAAATCAGTGCGAGCAACCGCTCTAGCACATTTCATGCATATGATGTCACACAAGTCGGTGCGAGCAACTGCTCAAGCACATTTTATGCACACTCACAAATGCTGATATATTGCGAGCTATGTGCCAGCATTATCTATTTCATATACACTTGATAGTTGGCCCGTTTTCCTAAGAAATTTCATTTAAATATAAATAACACATACGTAGTGTTATCTTGTCAAATTTATACAATTACTGGCCAATCTACTGATTGCTTTGATTAAAACCAATAAAATTTCTTAATTCGAAAAAATTCCTTAAATCATGCATTCCATGTATGTCATGCTTTCACCATCCTTAGGTTAACGTCCCTCAATAGGGGTAAAATAGTCTTTTACCTATTTTGATCCTTAAAATCATTTAAACCACTTTTAGGATCATTATACAATAACTGTGTATACATACGTAATCAGTGTATATAAAAACTATTAAAATACGCGTAGCTACCTCTAGCTACTCACACAATTCCCTTACCTCATTTTTTTGTACAGTCTAACCTTCCACTGATGTTTGGTCATGCAGTCCAATTTGCTCTCAATCAAATCTCCAAAACTACGGATAATTATACATCAGGTCGAATACAATATAACTAATTGTATTTCATAATTTTCTGGGTTTAATTTTAATCATTGTGCCTATTTACCCATATTGGGCTCGATTACACCATAATGGGCCTTAATCGACATTAAGCCTATTTACCACACTTTATCGAGGCCTATTGGGCTCATTGGGCCCATCAGTATTTATTTAACATCGTTCTAAATTCACGAATATCTTAATTTAGTATTTACGATAATTTATTCAAATTTCCAAAATTTAATTCATTTATGCAAAAATTAAATCTGAAATTCATCAACACGCATAACGATACAAATTATCCTAAATAAAGGTTACTTACCCGAGATTCCATGATAGTACGCCAATCGAGGCTGTCTCGAGCTCTCGGTTGATGCCAATTGTCAAGCTACACATTTAAATATTTTTTCGGGTAAATTTCCAGTCGGATATTAATCAAATTAAATATTTCAAAATTTAAATTGGTCAATTCGACCGCTTATTGACTTACTCGTAGCTCAATTGCATCGATGGGATTTTCCCCAATTTTTTCTTTTTTTCTTTTTCCCCTTTTTCTCTTTCTTTTCTTTTCTTTTTGGCTGAACCGGTTCGGTCCGGTTCAGCTGGTTCAAACCGTCGATTCAGTCTGGTTCAGTTCAGCGGTTCAGTCCGGTTCGACCGGTTCAGTGGGTCGCCGACCGGTTCTCCACTGGTTTTCGTCGCCAGTGGCTCTGCTAGGCCGTCCGATGCACGGATCTGGTCTCGATTTCATCCAGGTCATCGAAAAGTGGCCGATTCGGCTCTACTCTCCTCCGCCGGTGGTACCGTTTCTTTTCTTTCTCCGTTTCCGGTGCTGACCGTCGTCTTACCCGTTGGTGTTGCCACCAATCGCGTTTCCCACGCCTGGGGGATGCTTGGCTGGTGGTGGCCAGGCCCAGATCGGCGCCGGTCGCCGAGAAACTCCTTCTCTCCCTTTCGACTTCTCTTTCTTCCATTTCATCGCTGATTGTCGCCTCTTTCGGGCCGCTGGTGCCGATGGGTGGCTAACGTTCACCCTCTTCCGGCCAGCTCGCCTGTGCCCGACGTCGGTCGCCTCCATCCTGTGAGGCAGCAGCCGGGTTATGCTTCTTTTTTTTCCTTTCTTCAGAAAATAACGAAACATGATTTTCTGTTTTTTTTAATTTTATTATTATTATTATTATTATTATTTATTTTAATATTATTTTAATCCTTAAAATAATATTAAAATCTCAAAAATATCTAAAAAAATATTATTTTATTAATTTAATCCGTAAATGAATTTCTCAGTCTAATTTTACCTTTTCGGTATATTTTTTCACTGTTTTCGGGATCATTTTTCGAGGTAAAAATTCAGAAAATATTAAATAAAATTATATCTTGATCAATTTAGCCCGAAATTTAATTATATCTTCGTTATTGATAAGATTCTCCAATCCATTATTTTTAATTAAATTTTCTTGTCCCGATTAATATTGATTTTTGGTCTTTTTACCGTTTTACCCTTCACGTGTTCGGGACTACCATTTCAATCATTTATTTGATCTTTTCTCATTTCGTGTGTTAATTAAAATCGGGTGTTACAATCTTCCCCACTTAAAAAATTTGGTCATCCAAATTAGAACCAAGTCATATGGGTTTATAAACAATTTCGGGTATGCCTATCGCATCATACTTTTTAATTCTCATGTGACTTTTTTCGAAGTGTAATACTGCCAACATACTTGACTAGGGAGATTATCTTAAACCTCAACACTTTCTCCTTCCGTCTAATACCCGAATTGATTTTCCAATCATACATTATACTTTCATTGAGCTAAGCTGTTGGAGTTCATATTCGATCACATATGCTGGGTCCGGATAGTATTTTCGAAGCATCATAAGATGGAACACATTGTGGATGCCTGCTTATTCAGGTGGTAACGCTAACCTATAGGCCTTATCTCCCACATTGTCCAATCTCTCAAAGGATTCCATTTAATGAAATTCAATTTGCCTTCTTTTCGAAGGATAAGTAAGTTCCAACAGTACTGATTCACCCTCGGTGAATTCCAATGGTTTATGTCTCTTATCAGCATAGCTTTTTAATCTGCTCTGAGGTGTTCTTAATCTTTCACAAATCAACTGAACATCCTCAGAGGTTTGTCTTACCAATTCGAGAACAATTCTCTATCTGTCACCCACTTCTTCTTATCTAAGTCAGGGAACAACTCCCTACGGCCATACAATGCCTCATATAAAATGTTATCCCGATATTCAAGTGACAATTGTCATTATTGGCGAATTCAATTAGTAACAATTGATCATCCCAAGAGTTTATAAAATCAATGGCACGCGCTCTCATCATATCCTCCAGAACCTGTACAGTCCTCTCTGACTGACCATCTATCTGAGGACGAAAAGCTGTGCTAACACTCAGTCAGGTTCCCATAGCTTCCTGAAAAATATTCTCATAAATGGGAAGTGAAGCGGGAATCCCTATCTGATACTAAGCTCACTGAAACGCTACATCATGTTCCACAATAATTCTTACGCGTAAATCCGCCTATGCACTCAGAGTATTTAGGGATTTCCATAACTAGAAGGTGGGTAGACTTAGTTAATTTATCGACTATCACCTAGATAGTCTCGTGATTTATCCGGGTCCTCTGTAACCCATCACAAAATTCATGGTAACTTGTTCCCATTTTCGTGTCAATATAGGTAGAGGCTGCAGTAGCATTTACTCTACCTTACTCTGCTGACATACGAGAAACTTTGCTACAACTCTATAATATCTCTTTTCATACCTGACCACCAATACCCTTTTCAGAGATTTCGATATATTTATTACTTCTCGGATGCACTGTATATCCCGAAGAGTGAGCTTCTGACAATAAAACTATCTCATCAACTGTGGTCATGGGGAGCACTTATACTGTCTTTGAACCTCTCTAAGTCATCATTACACTGTGAACTCTGTCACTGTACCCTTTTAAATCTGACCCACACTATCGACACCATGCCAATCATCACGCTAAGCCTAGCAAATTCGATCACATAAATCCGATTCTAACCTCAGGCTAGCTGTCACAAAATTACCCTCATCATCAAAAGGGATCACATCACTACTGAGGCTCACAATTGCTCTAGCAGCTCACGCTCCCCGACTATCATATGTGATACCATCCCGAGGCTCTTTCTGTTCAAGGCATCAGCCATTACATTAGGCTTTCCTGGGTGGTACAATTTTCACAATCATAATCCCTCAGAAGCTCTAACCCTCTTGGTTATCTCATATTCTACTCTTTCCATAAAAACAGATACTCGGGGCTCTTTCAATTAGTGCATAACCAAAATTTCTTACCATTTAAGTGGTGGCGCCATACTTTTAGTGTAAACGCTACGACTGCCAACTCTAAATCATGGGTCATGATAGTTTCTCCCATGGTCCTTGAACTATCTGGATCCATAAATGACTATCTTCCTAGTGTACATTAATACACAGCCCAATCCTTATTTTGAGGTATCCATATACACTGAAACCTCTTGAGCTGCTAGTTATGGTGAGAATAGTTATGGTGGTCAGTTTATTACTTCCATATACTAAAACTCACGAAAGCTACTTTCATACTTATCATCCTACTGACATACAATCTTTTTCGAACAAGATGTGTCAACTGAGCAGCCCATTTCAAGAAACTCTTAACACTCGTCTGTAAGACAGTTTCCTGTTGCTACTCATGCTCTTCCCTAGACTTCGAATACATCAAAATATCATTGCTAAAGATGACAACCAATCGATCCAGGTAAGGTTTAAATACCTCATCGTAGTTGAGTTCCACTAAATATTTCAATTTCCCATATCCTTGACCTATGTACTGATAAACGTATAATGTCGTTTCGAAATCGTTTCCGTTCAAGATACTAACCTGCGTCATTTCCTTTTTTTTTATATTCACGACTTTTATAAAATTTTAATTTTTAAACCTTCATGATTAATCGAATTCTATATTTCTTTATTGTACTAGCAAAGGTACCCATATTTTAAATGAATATATTATGGCTGTCGATTTCAATTTATAGGTTATGTATGCACTTCTAGCTGCTATCAAATCTTCAGGCGAGGAAGTATTTTGAAATACCTTTATTAACCATCAGACTTGACCACATGGACTGGTTATGGATATATCCTATCCTTATCCTTGGTCGCAATTCATATTCACTACATATCGCTTAATCCAAATTACTTTACATATCGCTGCTCCTCTTTCATTACTTGTCAAAACTTACAATACACTTTTCAGTCATGTTTACACCCCTATTTTCAACTTACAATCCCTATACCTATATTCAGTTAGTGAAAATCAGCTAACTATCATCATCTTGTTTAAGGGTACAGGCTTCACATCTTTCACTAGCTTATAATCAACTGAAGGCAGTACGATTAAATACGTGGCACCAAGATCAATTAAAATAATTACTTCATTATTCACAAACAATGTGGTATCTTTCACCATATCTGATGAAACATCAATAGTGTTCTGGTCCAAGGCATACATTCGCCCTCGTCTAACATCTTATTTCTATGGTAACTACCACATATCTTACACTATTCACACTGCTACTCTGTTATACTTTAACGTAGCAGGTCGGGGTCCTCAATTCATAATACCCATCAAAAGTATTTAAATTGGATACACTGGGGTTATCAATCATCTTACCCTGTGAGTCATCAACTCTAAGCTTTTACCAAACTACCTTTTTCCCATTTTGACATCTCTGTCATTCTCTATTCTCTTTTGTCTCAATTTCAGCCCTTACTACCTTTCCCAATCTCAGAGGCGTGCAACTCATAATCTTGTTCACTCAACTGTGGCCTGGGCACTGGCTCGACATAGGTAGTGATATCTAACGACCCAATCGGACTCTAATTGACAATCTGATTTCCATGAACTTTTAAACATCTCGGCTATCACTGTTCATAGTGTCTGAGTCATATCTGCCCAGGTAGATAAACTGAGATTCATACTCGTCAATTAACCAGTTCCTCTAGGTCAGAGTAAAAATTTTATCTGTAATTTCCTTTAAACAATATCCGGGATATTCTGTCATTGGAATATATCTAGAATTATTTTCCATATCCATTCTGAATGTCTAACTCTTGAGATGGGTCGAGCGGACTTCCAACAATGCTCTGACTCACCCTTAAATCTCATACATACTCTAAGCAACTAGCTCGCAAAATATTCTCCACACTCCACTATAACCTCGCGAAACATGTCTCAATACTGTCCGATCTCTCTGTCAGACTCTGTCCGATCTTTCTGTCGAACTCTATCCGATCTTTCTGTCGGACTCTGTGGGGTATGCTCAATACTAGCCTCCACGTCAATCTCATCTTAAGTCTCATGTGGCGACTCAGTACGACTCTCGGGCCTACCTCTACGGCCTCGAGCTCGTGTACTAGCCTTTCTATCATAGCGACTATCAATTAATGAGTCTATATTCTTCTATTTAAAACCAAATTCTCAGCTACACTTCCATCTCGATATACACAATTGTATTTAAACAATGCACAATACATGGGGATGCAAACTTCCTTAACCACTAACACTGACTCATATCAGGCCAACTCAGCTCTGATACCAAAATTGTCATGACCCAAATTACCTAAAAATCAGAGTAAATTTATTACTTTTTTGTTTATTATTTAATTCTTACCTTTCTCTTATCGTGACCATCCTACAAATAGTTGGGCTATGATTCGGTGTTAGTCACCTCTCACCTATTTACTATTCTATTTTTATAATCATATTCACATGTCAGAGTTTACTATCTTTTAACTTTAACTAAATACATACATAATGATATTTACATAATCTTACATCCTCGACATCATATCCGTTTGCAGTACTGTGTATTACATATATAGATACAAAACTATACAAATGTGAATACTTGTCTCTCGATGGGAAGCAGCGGATACCAAGATGCAAGTCCCCAGCCACTTACTAATTACTGTGAGTGCTCTAAAAAGATGGAAAAATAAGGGGTGAGCAAACCACACGCCCAGTAAGGCAATTATGCAAGTAAGTAGATAGCTCCACTATCTACATGCCCATAATGCCATGCCCTTAAATCCATTTCTTTTCATTAAAATCTCAAGCACAAAATCATTTATTTCATCATGACTTAGTTTATAAAACTGTTCGTGCATATATAAATCATAGTACTTATGCATCAATAGCATTTTATGTGACATCATTAAATCATACTTAGCATATTAAAATAAATCATAAAATCGGAGGCCTGACCCCTCCCTCGGGTCTAACCTGGTCTATCGACCAATAGTTATATCATGTGAGACAAGCAGATGATTATATTAGTAACATCGAGGACTATGGCTATATCCTAGTGATCCCTGGCAACGCGGTACCTAGTGTGCGAGGTATCACACCTGAAACAGGAGGTGGGTCAATCCTACACGCTAGAACAGCACAACATAAGGATTGCGAGGGCAAAGCTTGCTGCCTCGGGGCTAATGCCACTCCACTCCAACAATCCCCACGGTACAGTATACTCCGCATGACCTACATGGTACAATGTACTTCGTGAACCCAAGCTCAGTCAGGGGTGCCAGCAATAGGTCTTATCCACCCATATCATCTCTGTCTCAATTTGCACGTGTGAGCATATGATCTTACTGTGACACACAGTCTACAGGAGGCTCCAACACGGCTATATGTATGTCATATAAATCGCTGTGTGAGGGAAGCTCTAGCACGGCTCCATGCATATTCATGATATCAGAAAATCTCATGCGAGCGAAGCTCTAGCACGGTTTCATAAAAATCAGTGAAATCTACATAAGAGCACTGCTCCAGTACGACTTAAAATAATTACAAATTCAAGTAAATTTCACGTACGAGCAATGCTCAAGTACGGATATGTATAAAAACTCAGTGAAAACCTCGTACGAGAAAAGCTCCAGTACGGCTTTAAAATGAGTTATAAATCCATATAAAATCATATGTGCGAGCAATGCTCCAGCACGAATGAATGCTCAAGTAAATCAAAACTTCGTACAAGCAACGCTCTAGTAAAACTTTATGCATAAATACATCAAATCTCGTGCGAGTTACACTCCAGCACGGCTTTTATGTAATATCATATCAAAACAGGATGCGAGCTAAGCTCCAGCACCTCTCATGCATGTCAAATCATTAAAACTAGTGCGAGCAATCGCTCCAACACGTTTTTTATGTATATCAGGTCAAAACAAGTCAAAACATGTCAAAACAGAGTGCGAGCTAGGTTTCAGCACTTCTCATGCATTTCACAAGAATAAAAATCAGTGTGAGCAACCGCTCTAGCACATTTCATGCATATGATGTCACACAAGTTGGTGCGAGCAACCGCTCAAGCATATTTTATGCACACTCACAAATGCTTATATAGTGCGAGTTATGTGTCAACACTATCTATTTCCATATAAACTTGATAGTTCGCCCGTTTTCCAAAGAAATTTCATTTAAATATAAATAACACGTACGTAGTGTTATCTGGTGAAATTTATACAATTACTGGTCAATCTACCGATTTGCTTTGATTAAAACCAATAAAATTCCTTAATTCGAAAAAATTCCTTAAATCATGCATTTCATGCATGTCATGCTTTCACCATCCTTAGGTGAACTTCGCTCAATAGGGGTAAAATAGCCTTTTACCTATTTCGATCCTTAAAATCATTTAAACCACTTTTAGGATCATTATACAATAACTGTGTATACATACATAATCAGTGTATACAAAAACTATTAAAATACGCGTAGCTACCTCTAGCTACTCGCACAATTCTCTTAACTCATTTTTTCTATACAGTCTGACCTTTCACTGATGTCTCATCATGCAGTCTGATTTGCTCTCAATCAAATCTCCGAAACTACGGATAATTATACATCTGGTCAAATACAATACAACTAATTGTATTTCATAATTTTTTGGGCTTAATTTAAATCATTGGGCCTGTTTACCCATATTCGGCCCGATATACCATAATGGGCCTTAATCGGTCTTAAGCTCGTTTACCACACTTTATCGAGGCCTATTGGGCTCATTGGGCCCATAAGTATTTATTTAGCCTCGTTCTAAATTTTTGGATATCGCAATTTAGTATTTACGACAATTTATTCAAATTTTCAAAATTTAATTCATTTATGCAAAAATTAAATTTGAAATTCATCAACATGTATAACGATGCAAATTGTCGTAAATAAAGGTTACTTACCCGAGATTCAATGATAGTATGCAAATCGAGGATGTCTCGAGCTCTCGATTGATGCCAATTGTCGACCTACACATTTAAATATTTTTTCGGGTAAATTTTCAGTCGGATATTAATCAAATTAAATATTTTGAAATTTAAATCGGTCAATTCGACAGCTTACTGACTTATACGTAGCTCGATTGCATCGTTGGGATTTTTCCCCAATTTTTTTCTTTTTCTTTTTGCCTTTTTTTTCCTTCTTTTCTTTTCTTTTTGGCTGAACTAGTTCGGTCTGATTCGGCCAGTTCAGACCGTCGGTTCAGTTTGGTTCGATTCAACGTTTTAGTCTGGTTCGATCGATTTAGTGGCTCACCGAGCGGTTCTTCGTCGGTTTCGTCGCCAGTGGCTCCGCTAGGCCGTTCGATGCATGGATCTGGTCTGGATTTCATCCAAGATCGTCGAAAAGTGGTCGATTCGGCTCTTCTCTCCTCCGTCGATGCTACCATTTCTTTTCTTCCTCCATTTTCGACGCTGGCCGCCGTCTTTGTAAGACTCGATATTTTCGAGTGCATTTAAAAATGCAAAAGGACTTAAATGGTATTCCCAAATACGTGTAAGAGTAAAACGGTCAAAAGACCAAAATTCGGTATTAATCGGGACAAGAAAATTTAATTAAAAATATGAGAATGAGAAATCTTGATCAATAACGAAGAAATAATTAAATTTTGGGTTAAATTGATTAAGATATGAATTTATTGGAATAAAATCAAAATTTTCGTATCAAAAAATGATCCCAAAAATAGTCAAAAAATATACCGAAAAGTCGAAATAAGATCGAGAAATTTATATCTTGTCTTGACAACTGAAGCAGGATATGCAAGCAGCAACAACTCCTCCCCTACAGAGATCGTGTAACCGAATGGAAACAAAGTGCAGCAGCCTCGTCAAACATCAGCTTCAGTCCCTGCCGAGTGTAATGACCCTTGACCCTTGAAAATCGGGGGAATTTTTTTTTAAAATTTAATTTACCCACTTGATCCCTTATTCACTTAGGTTGTATTCCTGTACAGTGTCAAAACATTTTCCTAATTCTTTTCTCGTAATTTGTAAGTGATTTCCATATTTTAAATTTTATGGCCGATGGAAATTTCGGCAGCACAATGGCTTATATATGAGCCTACCCACCTGCAAATCAGTTGTTTTCAACAATCCTAGATATCCACAACTACCAAGTATACTTTCCAAATCCATCTTTACCACACAATGGATCTATTTCGATTTAATACTAGTCATCTCAAAATATAATCCCAAAATATTATCCCAAAGTAGTAATGTTTACATCGTTCCTTACAAAATTACATCCCAACTGATAATTCCAATATATGTCTGTGCGTACAATTATGTCTGGTATGGGAATTTAAATGTATACCTTTTGCGTATACAAAAGTAGCTTAGGGTAGCTCTTCCTACCAGCTTACGTCGTTTACGCGGCAGGTAGCGTCTATAGATTCACTATAAATGATCTGAAGGTAGAGGGGTGAGCTTTTGGAGAAAAGCCCAGTAAGATAGTACTATTAAAACAGTTCTGACATATAAAAGTATTTGAAATTGTTCATGGAACGAAACTTAATGAAATACAAAAATTTTCATTTCATGCATAAACGTCATAAAGCATGCGTGTCAATAAAACCATTAACATGCTTAACCATTTTCATGAACATTTCATAAATCATTTCGTAAACATATCATGAATATTTCATAATCATTTCATAAACATCTCATGCATATTTCATAATCATTTCATAAACATCTCATGCATGTTTCATAATCATTTCATAAACTCTCATCATAGTTGATTTTATAATTAAAATCGAGGAGACTAGGCTATAACTAAGTCATGCGATACGTGTCATTCTCTGTAGAGAGTCATCATACCTATGGCCATGGTAAGTGGGCTGTAGACTGGATCAAGGTCGTACAGCCCTTTCGTAAAATATGGGTAGTATCCATCTTACTTACTTTCACTAGCACCTAGCTAGGACACAGGCATCAAAGGCACTCTCCGTGTGGGCAACATAATTGTGTGCTGCGCGGACACGAGATACTACCAAAACATAATCATAAACCACCAGTAGCACGACATCTTCCACACAGGTTGAGTCAAGTGCTAAAGGGGCCTACGTACCGACACCCAAGTGGTGGAGCTGGAACACCACAAGAAGTAACCATGCATGAAGCCTATAGTCTCAAATCATATGTTCTCTTTTCGTAAATACTTTTGAAAATGTCAAAAGTTCCATTTCAAAGCGTAAATATGGGTTTTCAACTCATCACAAAACTTCCATGCATTTTCATAATTCGAAAGTTTATTTCATAAACATAGATGTTCTAGCGAACATTTTGTAAAACGAAATCATGTTTTGTAAACAGTTTCGTAAGTATGGAAGCATTGGTAAATCATTTCAAATCATATGCTCTTTCATAAAATCATTTATCAGAGAAACAAGAATGCAATATCAGAAACTAAGTTAAGTAATACCCTTTACCTCGATTTATCGGATATCCCGAATTCGAACGGTGAGGTCTCCTAGTACCTCCTTTAATCCTTTCTACAATCACCTACACCGAAATTGTAGACTTAGCACCCTATTCATGCGAATTGCGTTAAAATCATAATTTACCGTTGCTACTGCGTGTGTACGTATTACTGTATATATACTTAGACCAACACACACGTTTATATATTCCTTAACTATTTATATATTTGTACCTACAAGCATTAACGTATACCTTTATTATATACATCCACATGTATACACGCATAAATATATATATATATATACACTCCTATATGTATATGTATATATATAGATATATACTTTTATTGTTTTCATGTTCCCCTATCTCACATATATACATTCTTTGTATATACACATATACTAGCACACATTCATCTTATGTACATCCATATGTATATGCACCTAAATAAATATATACATATATATATATATACACTCCTATATATATATTATTATTATTATTATTGTTTTCCACTTTTTTTTCTTATCACATATACATACTTATTTTCCTACTCCTCATCATTCCCATTTTTTTGTCTACTTCTCATTTATTCTCGGGTTTGTCAATTCAAGATTTGTTTTAAGCTACCCGTAAGAATCTATTTTCTCTTCTTTCCTCTTCATCATCAAAATGACCCAAATCTATCATCTACAAAATAACCAAATACAATTTTATCATCTTCAATCTTCATTTCAATTCATGATAATTTAACTTCTAATGTCTAATTTCTTGCTTAATTTTCAAAATCCCCAAATCTGTCAATTCAATTCCTAGTCCCTAATTTCTTCAAAAAATCAAATTTCAATTAATTCATACAACATCATGCTTCCATAATACAATTTGTACATACATTAAACTAAATAAAGTTTGGGTTTTTTTTACCTAGGGATCAACTGGTACAAGGATGTGGAAACAGATATTGGAAGATTTATCTGTATTTTTTTTTGACACTGTAGCGTCGAAAATAGGGGTGGCCAGACGGGGAAGGACAGGCAAGGGAGTTTGCCGGGCTCAGGTTCAATGCTGGCCGGCGTCGAGTCTCCTTGGTCACTGCAATTCGCGAACAAATGAGAAATCAATCTGTTTCCGTTTTTGTTTCCATGCGAGGGGAGAGGGAAAAAGGGAGGGAATAGTTGCCGGTGGTTAGAGGGAGGAAGCTGTTCGGAGTCTAGGCAACATGAGGTTTTTGACTGTCTCTGGTTCAGTCGCTGGTGAGCGAAATGGAGAGAGAGGAACAATTTTTGGGCTTTCGATGATTGAGGAAAGAAAGGAGGAAAGGGGAGATCGGAGGCCGGCTAGGAGTGATTGCCAGTCTAGAGGTCTCGGTGCCATCGACCGGTGAGGGAAAGGGTGGTCGGCAGGCGAACGGGGAGAGTTTGGCCGGCGGTAGTAGAGAAGAGGAGCAGGAGGGGGGTTTTCTCTTTTGGGATCGTGCGACAATCGCGCGATCGTTTTTTTTTCATTTAGTCTTTTTTTTTAATTTTAATTTTATTTTTATTTTTTTATTATCTATATATTATTTATATATATCTATTTATATTTATATATATATATATTTAATATTATATATGTTATATTTGTATTTATATATATATATGTATATTTTTTTTAATTATAATTTCATTCTTGGACAATTACTTGTATATATTTATTGTAATTATTTTTTTATCCTTCATTTTTTTTCAACATAACAAATATATATATATATATATATATTCATATATTTCCCTATAACCTATTTCCATTTATTATATATATATAATTTTTTTGTTTAATTTAAATACAAAAAATTTACGGTGTTTACATTCTCCCCACCTTTAAAGAATTTGGTCCTCCAAATTCATCTTGGTCCTTCAGAATAGATGAGGGTACTTCTCCCTCATGAGGCTCTCTACTCCCATGTAGCTTCTTCAATTGAATGGTGTTGCCAGAGAACCTTTACCAGAGGAATCATCTTCGATCGAAGTACCTTTTCCTTTCTGTCCAAAATCCGGATAGGTAGCTCAATGTAGCTAATGTCCTCTTGAATGCTCAAAGGCTCATACTCAATGATATGTGAGGGATCCAGATTATACTTCCTTAACATCGAGACGTGGAAGACATTATGTACCCCAGAGAGCTGCGGGGGTAGGGCAAGTCTGTAGGCTACGTCTCCCACTCTCTCTAGAATCTTAAAAGGACCAATGAAGCGAGGACTCAGTTTCCCCTTCTTTCCAAAGCGCATAATACCCTTACTCGGGGATACTTTCAGAAACACGGAGTCCCCAATCTGAAACTCAAGTGACCGTCTATGCTTATCCGTATAACTCTTCTGCTTGCTTTTTGGGTCTTAAGTCTATCACAGATTATCCGAACACCTTCTACTGCCTGTTCTACCAACTCAGGAGCCAAGATTCTTTTGTCACCCACTTCTTCCCAAGCCACTGGAGACCTACATCTCCTACCATACAAGGCCTCATAAGGTGCCATCCCGATGCTAGCATGATAGCTGTTGTTATAAGCAAACTCTGCAAGAGGGAAGTGATCATCCCATGAGCCCTTGAACTCCAAAACGCACGCCCTCAGCATATCCTCTAAGGTCTGAATGGTCCTCTCGGACTGACCATTAGCCTGAGGATGATAGGCCGTGCTCAAGTTAAACTGAGATCCCATGGTTTCTTGAAAATGAGCCCAAAATCTAGAAGTGAATCAAGAATCTCTATCTGACGTAATGCTCACAGGTGCCCCATGCAGTCGAGCTATCTCTCTCACATATAACTCTGCTCAAGCACTCAAGGAGTTTGTATTTTTAATGGCCAGGAAGTGGGCACTCTTTGTCAACCTGTCTACGATTACCCAGATTGCATCATGCCCCTTTCGGGTCTTTAGTAACCCCATAATAAAATCCATAGTAATGTGCTCCCATTTCCAACTAGGCACTGGAAGAGACTTAAGTAGTCCTGCTGGTCTTTGGTGTTCGATCTTAATCTGTTGACAAATCAGACACTTGGCCACAAACTCAGCTACATCTCTTTTCATACTAACCCACCAATACACCTTCCGTAAATCCTGGTACATCTTAGTGCTTCCCAGGTGCATGGTGTACCGAGAATAATGAGACTCCTTTAAGATCCTTTGTCGTAGGGCATCATCATTTGGGACACATATACGGCCCCTAAATCTCATCAATCCATCCTCACCAACCACAAAGTCTGACTGTATGTCCTGTCCTGCTTGACTGACCATATCTAATAACTTCTGATCACCCCTCTGTCCAGTTCTGATCTGATCAAATATACTAGGTTCAATCTGCAAACTAGCTATGAACCCAACATCTGTTATTTCCACACTAACACTGAGCTTGGCAAACCGCTCTAGTAACTCCCATTCTCTAACCATCATAAAAGAAATCATTCCCTTCCTGCTTAAAGCATCTGCCACTACATTTGCCTTGCCAGGGTGATACAGAATCTCACAATCATAATCCTTGAGGAGCTCTATCCACCGTCTATGTCTCATATTTAGCTCCTTCTGATCAAATATATACTTCAAGCTCTTGTGGTTGGTAAAAATCTGAAATCCCTCTCCATACATATAATACCGCCATATCTTCAAAGCAAAAATAACCGCGGCTAACTCCAAGTCATGGGTGGGGTAATTCTTTTCATGGTTCTTAAGCTATCGAGAACCATATGCAACCACTCTTCCATGCTGCATAAGTACACACCCCAAACCCTAGTATGATGCATCACTGTATACTGCATAGCCTCCAAACCCACTAGGAATGGTTAAGACTGGGGCGGTAGTCAACCTCTTCTTGAGTTCTTAAAAACTCTACTCACACTGATCAGTCCACTCGAATAGAACATCCTTACCTAACAGCTTAGTCAGTGGAGCGGCAATCTTGGAGAAACCTTCTACAAACCTCTTGTAGTATCCAGCTAGTCCCATAAAACTCCGATCTCTGTAACAGTTTTTAGTCTCTCCCAATTAAGTATTGCCTCAACTTTAGACGGATCCACCGACACTCCGTCTTTAGAAATAACATGGCCAGGAAATGCTATCTGCTCCAACCAGAACTCACACTTATCCAACTTCCTATACAACTGCTTCTCTCTAAGAGTTGGGAGCACTACTCTCAAGTGCTGCTCATGCTCCTCTCGGGACTTTGAGTAGATCAGAATATCGTCGATGAAAATAATGACGAACTGATCTAGATACTACCGGAACACCTCATTCATCAAGCTCATGAATGTAGCTAAGGCATTAGTTAGACCAAAGGGCATCACACGGAACTCATAGTAGCCATATCTCGTTTTGAAGGTCATCTTCGGAACATCCTCCTTCCTAATCCTCAATTGGTGATAACTCGATCTCGGGTCAATCTTCGAGAACACCGTAGCCCCTCTTAGCTGGTCAAAAAGATCATCTATTCTGGGTAAGGGATACTTGTTCTTAATTGTGGCTTTGTTCAGCATCCTGTAGTCTATACAAAACCTAAGACTACCATCCTTCTTTCGTACAAATAATATCAGAGCTCCCCAAAGGGATACACTTGGCCTAATGAACCCTTTTGTCTAGCAAGTCTTACAACTGTCTCTTCAATTCCTCAAGTTCAACAATGGCCATCCAGTAAGGAGACTTTAAGATTGGTTGAGTCTTTGGTGCCAAATCTATCGTGAATTCTAACTCTCTCTCCGGTGGTAATCACAGTAGTTCATCAGGAAATACATTCGGGAACTCGCATACCACTGGTATGTCCTGAATACTTAGACATTCCTGACTAATATCGAGGATGAATGCAACATAACCATGAATGGTCTCAGTGGAGGTGTCAGCAGTCTCTTTATCCAAGGTAAAGACCCTCCCATGCGTGACAGGCTTCTTACCCTTCTCTGTGGGTTCGGTCTTTGGGGAGCTTGCCTCTCAGGTTGCCGTGGTGGCTCTGGGCATTGTGGAACCTGGTTCTGTGGAAAATTTCTCATTATATGTCCCTTTTGCCCACACACAAAGTAGTTCTAGGTGGTCAAAAGGCACACACCTCCATGAAGCTTTCCACACTGTTTGCACACTGACCTATACTGTTGCGGACCTCTAGCAATCTGAGGAACAGGTACTGGAATGATGGGTCTATCAAGTCTATGTCAAAACTCATCTGTCCTCTACCTCTTAGGCTAACCCCTCCTAAAATCCTGTCTCACAAACTCTGTCTTCTTACTCTTATCCCTGCTCTTTCCTTTAAGGCCATATTTCGCCTGTGTGACATTTAGGCCTCTCTCAACCATCTGTGCTCTACCCAGGGCATCCTGAAATTTCGTAATCCATAACACCAAAAGATGATCTCTCATAGGTGGCCTTAATCTGCTAAGAACCTGTCACGACCCAAATTACCTAAAAATCAGAGAAATTTTTTTTTTTTTTTTTTTTTTTTTTTCACTTTTTCTTCCTTTTTTCCCTCTCTTTTTGGCTGAACCGGTCCGGTCCGGTTCAACCCGGTTCGGACCGCCGGTTCAGCTCGGGTCCGGTTCGGTTCAACTTGGCCGGTTCAGTCCGGTTCGGCCGGTTCAGGGAACAATTGGTCGTGCCGGCGCCGTCCGGCCGGTTCCCGGCGCGATTCCGGTGCCAATCGGCGTGCCTTCGCATGGGCTCACTAGATCGGGCCTCGGCTGGGGTCGAAACGCAGCCATCGCCGGCGAATCGACGTTTCTTCCCCGCGGCATCTCCTTCGTTTTCCGACGTTTTTCGGCCACCTGGCCGCGCGTCGATGCCACCGGTGGGTTCGCCTGAGGTCGGTCGACCTTCGCCGACCCTCGCCTGGGGCCCTTGGCCGCCGGTGGTGGCTCGTCCGGTCTCTTCTTCCTCGGTCTCTGCTCGTTTTCTGCTTCGTTTTTGCCTCTGTTTCTTTCTCCAGATTCGCGTTTTTCGCGAATTCTGTTTTTTTTTTTTTAGAATGTATTTTTAATAATATTTTATTAAAAATCAGAGTAAATTTTTCTTTTTTTTTTTTCATTTATTATTTAATTCTTACCTTTCTCTCGTCGTGACCATCCTACAACACAGTTGGGCTATGATTCGGTGTTAGTCACCTCTCACTATTACCAATCCATTTCCATAATCATATATCAGAGTCTACTATCCTTTTGACTTTAAATAAACACATACCCAATGGTATTTGCATGACTCTACATCCCCGACATCATATCCATTTACAGTACTGTGCATTACATATTTAGATACAAAACCATACAAATGTGTATACCTGTCTCTCGATGGGAAGCAGCAAGCAGCGGATATTAAGCATGCAAGTCCTCAGCCGCTCAATAATTATTACAAGTGCTCTGAAAAGATGGGAAAATAAGGGGGTGAGCAAACCACACGCTCAGTAAGGCAATTATGCAAGTAAGTAGATAGCTCCACTATCTACATGCTCATAATGCCATGCCCTTAAATCCATTTCTTTTCATTTAAAATTACACGCACAAAGTCATGCATATTCAATGCCATAGTTTATCCAAAACTATTTGTGCATATATAAATCATGTAACTCATGCATTCAAAGCATTTTATGTGACATCATTAAATCATATTAAGCATGAATTTAATCAAGATCATGCAGTCTTTCATGTCATGTAAGACAATTCAAGATTTTCAAATAAAAGCATGGAAAACACATCATGCCACTGCATTTAAATCAATTCATTTAAAACGCAGTATAAAATAACCCCTCTGGGTCAATCATCTCAAAACTCATAAAACAGTTTGTTATATTTCATTATAAATCTTGATTTATAAAACCACCCTTCTTTCAGGGTCACATATCATAAAATCATCTGAAATCATCAAATCATCAAATCGGGGGCCTGACCCCTCCTTCGGGTCTACCCTGGTCTAACAGACCACAAGTTATATCATGTGAGACAATCAGGTAATTAACAGTAACATCGAGGACTATGGCCATATCCTAGTGATCCCTGGCAACACGGTACCTAGTGTGCGGGGTATCACACCTGAAACGGGAGGTGGGTCATCCTACCCGCCAGAACAGCATAACACCAGGATTGCGAGGGCAAGGCTTGCTGCCTCGTGGCTAATGCCACTCCACTCCAACAATCCCCACGGTACAGCGTACTCCGCGTGACATACACGGTACAAAGTACTCCGTGAACCCAAGCTCAATCAGGGGTGCCTGTAATAGGTCTTATCCACCCATAACATCTCTGTCTCAGGATGCACGTGTGAGCATATCATCTCACTGTGACACACAGTCTACAGGAGGCTCCAACACGGCTATATGCATGTAATATAAATCCCTGTGCGAGCGAAGCTCAAGCACGGCTCCATGCATATTCATGATATCTGAAAATCTCGTGCGAGTGAAGCTCTAGCACGGTTTCATAAAAATCAGTGAAATCTGCGTACGAGCAGCGCTCCAGTACGACTTAAACTGATTATAATTTCATGTAAGTTCCACGTACGAGCAACGCTCTAGTACGGATATGTATATAAATTCAGTGAAAACCTCGTACGAGAAAAACTCCAGTACGGCATTCAAATGAATTATGAAAACCATATAAAACTTTGTGCGAGCAACGCTCCAGCACAAATGAATGCTCAAGTAAATCAAATCTCGTGCGAGTTATACTCCAGCACGGCTTTATGCATAACTAAATCAAATCTCGTGCGAGTTTCACTCCAGCACGGCTTTTATGCATAATTAAATCAAAACAGGATGCGAGCTAAGCTCCAGCATCTCTCATGCATGTCAAACATTAAAAGTAGTGCGAGTAATCGCTCCAGCACTATTTTATGCATACCACGTCCAAACAAATCAAAACATGTCAAAACATGTCAAAACATGTCAAAACAGAGTGCGAGCTAGGCTCCAGCAGCTCTCATTTCACAATATTAAAAATCAGTGCGAGCACCATGCTCTAGCACATTTCATGCATATGATGTCACAAGTCGGTGCGAGTAATTGCTCAAGCACATTTATGCACATTCACAAACGCAGATATAGTGCGAACTACGTGTCGGCACTATCTGTTTCCATATAAACTTGATAGTTGGCCGTTTTCCAAAGAAATTTCCATTTAATTATTAATAACACCTACGTAGTGTTATTTTGTGAAATTAAACAATTTCTGGCCAATCTATTGCTTTGCTTTGATTAAAACCAATAAAATTCCTTAATCATCAAAAATCCTTAAATCATGCATTTCATGCATGTCATGCTTTCACCATCCTTAGGTGAACTTCCCTCAATAGGGGTAAAATAGACATTTCACCTATTTCGATCCTTAAAATCATTCAAACCATTTTTAGGATCATTATACAATATCCATGTATACATACATACTCAGTGTACAGAAAAACTATTAAAATATGCGTAGCTACCTCTAGCTACTCACACAATTCCCTTACCTCATTTATCTGTACAGTCTGACCTTTCCCACTGATGTCTCGTCACGCAGTCCGATTTGCTCCGAATCCAAATCAAATCTCCGGCACTGCGGATACACATTCATCAGGTCAAATACAATACAATTAATTGTATTTCACAATTTTCTGGGCTTAATTTAAATCATTGGGCCCGTTTACCCATATTGGGCCCGATTGCACCTTAATGGGCCTTAATCGGCCTTAAGCCCGTTTACCACACTTTATCGAGGCCTATTGGGCTCACTGGGCCCATCAGTAATTTATTTAGCCTCGTTCTAAATTCTCTGATATCTCAATTTAATATTTACGACAATTTATCTAATTTTCCAGAATTTAATTCATTTATGCGGAAATTAAATCCGTAATTTATGCGTTAAATATCAATCACGCATAACGATATAAAATTGTCGTAAATAAGGGTCACTTACCCGTTATTCCCTGATCGTACACAAATCGAGGCTGTCTCGAGCTCTCAGTGGATGCCAATTGTCGAGCTACACAATTAAATATATTTTTTCGGGTAAATTTTCAGTCGGAATTAATTAAATTAAATATTCAGAAAATTAAATCGGTCAATTTGACCGCTTACCGACTTACCCGAAGCTCGATTGCATCACTGAAATTTTCCCCAATTTTTTTTTTACATTTTATTTTGTTTATTTTATAATTTATTTTTAATAATATTTTATTCATTAAAATATTATTAAAAATACAAAATATCCCAAAATATTCTAAAAAAATTGTATTTTATTCATAAATTAATTTCTCAGTCCAGTTTTACCTTTTCGGTATATTTTTCAATTATTTTCGGGATTATTTTTCGATATGAAAATTTCGATTTATCCCCATAAATTCATATCTTGATCAATTTAACCCGGAATTTAATTATTTCTTCGTCATTGATCAAGATTTCTCATTTTCATATTTTTAATTAAATTTTCTTGTCCCGATTAATACCGAATTTTGGTCTTTTGACCATTTTGCCCTTGCACGTATTCGGGAATACCATTTAAGTCCTTTTGCATTTTTAAATGCACTCGAAAATATCGGGTCTTACAGAACCTCTCAGTCCGACATTCTTCATTCTGGAATGTCTTCGGATCATACCTCATCAGCATGGTGAACTTACATTCGTACTCATCCACAGTCATACTGCCCTGTACCAAACTCAAAAAACCCATCCTCAACTTCTGCTGGGTAGCTAGTGGAACATACTGCTTCCTAAAAGCTATGGCAAATGCATCCCAACTAATCATCGGATGCTGAGCAGTCAAAAGGACCTTGGTGGATCCCTACCAATACTCTGCTTGGCCCTGTAGTATGTAGGTGGCCATGGAAACATTCTCAACATCAGAACACCCCAAAAAATAAAAAATCTTCCTGAGGCTCACCAGCCACTCTTCAGCCTCTACTGGGTTCTTAATTCCCTTAAATGCTCGAGGCTTCATCTTCAGGAAATCTCTCATCCTACTGAAATCCATCTCCCCCCTTCGGGCCTGTACAGGAGGCTGAGGCACCATAGGTACTGGAGGAACTTGTGGAGGAGGAGGTGGTGGTGCTTGCGGAGGAGTTGACACCGGATTAGGAGTTGGTGCCGTGCCAGCTGAATCAGAAACATTTGCCCCTAGGTGTTGGGCAACCATGGCAGCAATCGACTCCAAACCTCGCTTGAGGCGCTACTCTAAACCCTGCTCGAGTTGAGCCATACGAGTATTAGGACTCTCTGGCTCCAGTGGAGGAGGTGGAGGTGGCTGAGCCTGCCTCTGAGGACGTCCACGTCTTCCCCTCATCGTGCAGTGATTTACTACCTGCGCGTAATTTCAAAGATCAAACCTTAAAGTTATTAGGTATACATTACCTACAACCAGACAAGCACAGATATTAAGATGTAATTTTATCATTATTTTTGACACTGACAGTACCAAGACAACCTTCACTCTGATACCACCTTAAACTGTAACGACCCTTGACTCTTGAAAATAGGGGGAATTTTTTTTTTGAATTTAATTTACCCACTTGGTCCCTTATTCACTTAGGTTGTATTCCTGTACAATGTCAAAACATTTTCCTAATTCTTTTCTCGTAATTTGTAAGTGATTTCCATATTTTAAATTTTATGGCCGATAAAAATTTCGACAGCACAACGGCTTATATATGAGCCTACCCATCTGCAAATCAATTATTTTCGACAATCCTAGATATCCACAACTACCAAGCATACTTTCCAAATCCATCTTTACCACACAATGCATCTATTTCGATTTAATACTAGTCATCTCAAAATATAATCCCAAAATATAATCCCAAAGTAGTAATGTTTACATCATTCCATACAAAATTACATCCCAACCGATAATTCCAATATATGTCTGTGCGTACAATTATGTCTGGTAAGGAATGTAAATGTATAACTTCCGCGTGTACAAAAGTAGCTTAGGGTAGCTCTTCCCACTAGCTTACGTCGTGTACAAGGCAGGTAGCGTCTATAGATTCACTGCAAATGATCTGAAAGTAGAGGAGTGAGCTTTTGGGGAAAAGCCCAGTAAGATAGTACTATTAAAATAGTTCTGACATATAAAAGTATTTGAAATTGTTCATGGAACGAAACTTAATGAAATACAGAAATTTTCATTTCATGCATAAACGTCATAAAGCATGCGTGTCAATAAAACCATTAACATGCTTAACCATTTTCATGAACATTTCATAAATCATTTCGTAAACATATCATGAATATTTCATAATCATTTCATAAACATCTCATGCATATTTCATAATCATTTCATAAACATCTCATTCATGTTTCACAATCATTTCATAAACTCTCATCATAGTCGATTTTATAATTAAAATCAAGGAGACTAGGCTATAACTAAGTCATGTGATACGTGTCATTCTCCGTAGAGAGTCAGCATACCTATGGCCATGGTAAGTGGGCTGTAGACTGGATCAGGGTTGTACAGCCCTTTTGTAAAATATGGGTAGTATCTATCTTACTTACTTTCACTAGCACCTAACTAGGACATGGGCACCAAAGGCACTCTCTGTGTGGGCAACATAATTGTGTGCTGCGCGGGCATGAGATACTGCCGAAACATCATCATAAACCACCATTAGCACGACATCTTCCACACAGGTTGAGTCAAGTGCTAAAGGGGCCTACGTACCGGCACCCAAGTGGTAGAACCGAAACACCACAAGAAGTAACCATGCATGAAGCCTATAGTCTCAAAACATATTTTCTCTTTTCGTAAATACTTTTGAAAACGTCAAAAGTTCCATTTCACAGCGTAAATATGGGTTTTCAACTCATCACAAAACTTCCATGCATTTTCATAATTCGAAAGTTTATTTCATAAACATAGATGTTCTAGCGAACATTTTGTAAAATGAAATCATGTTTTGTAAACAGTTTCGTAAGTATGGAAGCATCGGTAAATCATTTCAAATCATATGCTCTTTCATAAAATCATTTATCAGAGAAACAAGAATACAATATCAGAACTAAGTTAAGTAATACCCCTTACGTTGATTTATCGAATATCCCGAATTCGAACGGTGACGTCCCCTAGTACCTCTTTTAATCCCTTCTACAATCACCTACATCGAAATTGTAGACTTAGCACCCTATTCATGCGAATTGCGTTAAAATCGTAATTTACCGTTGCAACTGCGTGTGTACGTATTATTGTATATATATACTTAGACCAACACGCACATTTATATATTCCCTAACTATTTATATATTTGTACCTACAAGCATTAACGTATACCTTTATTATATACATCCAGATGTATACACGCATAAATATATATATACACTCCTATATGTATATATATATATAGATATATACTTTTATTGTTTTCATGTTCCCCTATCTCACATATATACATTCTTTGTATATACACATATATACTTTTATTTGTTTTTCATATTTCCTTATCTCATATATATATATATATATACATTCTTTGTATATACACATATACTAGCACACATTCATCCTATGTACATCCATATGTATATGCACCTAAATAAATATATACATATATATATATATACACTCCTATATATATATTATTGTTTTCCACTTTTTTTTCTTATCACATATACATACATATTTGCCTACTCCTCATCATTCCCATTTTTTTGTCTACTTCTCATTTATTCTCGGGTTTGTCGATTCAAGATTTGTTTTAAGTTACCCGTAAGAATCTATTTTCTCTACTTTCCTCTTCATCATCAAAATGACCCAAATCTATCATCTACAAAATAACCGAATACAATTTTATCATCTTCATTCTTCATTTCAATTCATGATAATTTAACTTCTAATGTCTAATTTCTTGCTTAATTTTCAAAATCCCAAAATCTGTCAATTTAATTCCTAGTCCCTAATTTCTTCAAAAAATCAAATTTCAATTAATTCATACAACATCATGCTTCCATAATACAATTTATACATACATTAAACTAAATAAAGTTTGGGTTTTTTTTACCTAGGGATCAACTGGTACAAGGATGTGGAAACAGATATTGTAAGATTTATCTGTATTTTTTTTGTTTCACATTGTAGCATCAGAAATAAGGGTAATCGGATGGGGAAGGACAGGCGAGGGAGGTTGCTGGGCTCGGTTTTAGTGCTGTCCGACGTCAGGTCTCCCTGGTCACTACAATTCGCGAACAAAGGAGAAATCCCTCTGTTTTCGTTTTTTTTCAGGCGAGGGGAGAGGGAAAAAGGGAGGGAACGATCGCCGGTGGTCAGAGGGAGGAAGCTGTTCGGAGTCCAGGCAATGCGAGGCTGCTGACTGTCTCTGGTTCAGTCGTCGGTGAGTGAAATGAAGAGAGAGGAACGGTTTTCAGGCTTTCGACGATTGAGGAAAGAAAAGAGGAAAGGGGAGATCGGAGGCCGGCTAGGAGTGACTGCCGATCTAGAGGTCTCGGTCCCGTCAACCGATGAGGGAAAGGGTGGTCGGCAGGTGAACGGGGAGAGTTTGGCCGACGGTAGTAGAGAAGAGGAACATGAGGGGGGTTTCTCTTTTAGGATCGTGCGACAATCGCGCCATCCTTTTTTTTCGTTTAGTCTTTCTTTTTTTAATTTAATGTTTTTATTATCTATATATTATTTATATATATCTATTTATATTTATATTTATATTTATATTTATATTTAATATTATATATGTTATATTTGTATTTATATATATATGTATATTTTTTTAATTATAATTTCTATCTTGGACAATTACTTGTATATATTTATTGTAATTATTTTTTTATCCTTCATTTTTTTTCAACTTAACAAATATATATATATATATATATGTATTCACATATTTCCCTATAACCTATTTCCATTTATTATATATATATATATAATTTTTTTGTTTAATTTAAATACAGAAAATTTGCGATATTTACACCAAGCAATACGTTTCCCTTTAGCAACATCCGATAATGCAAAACAGATAAATCAAATAAGCACAAACAGAAGCTATTAGATTGTAGGATTAAGGCAGTGAAAAAAAATTAAAATGAACGAGACCAAGAATTAAAGAAAAGAAATTGCTTAGTGAATAAAACCATAAATAGAGTAGAACAGAGCAAAGATCGGTCTGCCGGGTTGCTTCCTTGTTACCATCCAACTAGTCATCGAACTCATTCTCTCATAGTACACAGAAGCATCTCCAAGCAAACAGCAACTAAGAAAATGCATAAAGCTAATACTGGACACTAACTTAGTAATGAAGAAACTTATAAAACATGAAAACATGAGGGTCCTAGGCCACGGTTTCCTTCATTTTCTTCTCCTTCCATGTTTCACATTACTCATGATGTGGATAAATGCCCAGCATCAATCCACATCAAGGCAACAGAACCATTAGGTGGAAGAATGAATGAAATAATGATGCCACTCGCATGCACCAAAAAATTCTAACCGAGAGTTGCAAGAACGATAGTTTAACAAACAAAAGCATAAGCAAGTTGGGAAACTGAGAGCTAACAGCTAGAAAAAAACAATTATTTTCATGGTAACACTAAAATAAAGATCTGGGATTGTAACGGAATCAAACAGCAGAGAAAATGGAAATGAAACTATTCATTAATAAAACAAAGAACTAGAAATGAACAAAAACTTTGCATGAAAATAAAAGTTGACATGAATAGTAATCTAACAATGGTAGCTATTGGAAAAAGAAAAAACTTAAAAACAATAAATCCTAAAATATACCCTAAAACTATTCTACCCTAACTTACATTACTCCTAACCTAGGCTACACCCCTTTTCAATTGCCATCCGTTCCAATTTATACACACACTTAGGGGTAAAATTGAAAATTTTTCATCCTAGATGAGTTGGCATTGTTTGGCCACTTGTCTTCACACCATTGGCTCCTTGAAAAATAGTATTTCCATGTCATCTGTCTTTTTGTCCAAGTGGATGTGCTAGGCTCGTGTTGTCCGCGTGGTCCAATCTAGATTTTAGCTTAATTTCGGTCCATTTTCTACCGAAATATTCAAATTTCATCCGGATTTAATTTATCTGCAAACATGAGAATTTTAATTAAATAAAGAGGATAATTACAAAATAAATTGGGGATTTAAATAATTAATTAGGAAATTAAGCACAAGTAATTCTAAAAAATATAGAATTATCACACCCCCAAACTTGAGCTTTTGCTTGTCCTTAAGCAAAACAAAATAATTGTAGGAATGATGTCAGACCTGGATATTTGTAGCTTATTTCCTTATGATTCCTATGTGTATGAACACTATGTTATTATAGTTGAATCATAAGAAGAGTATTTATTAGACATAAAGTGTTATTGAAATGATTTAACACGCAAAAGCTACATAAAATGCCTAATGTGAACTATAAGTGTCACAGGCTAAACCGAGTTATTCTAAATCATTCTGACTGAAAATAAGAACTTAAAATAAGAGAGCGTAGAGAACTCATGAAGGAAAGTCAGCTTGATTTAGACCCGAACATACAAAAACGAGAGTAAAAGCCAAAAAGGGTAAAATGGACCTTTTGGCGAGAAAAGGAGTTTCGGGTAAAATTATCCACCGGGAGCGGTTGGAATATAAAGACGAGAGTGTAAGACATAATATATGACACTTTCAAAATTTGGAGAAAAAGTCAACTTAGTCAATGGTTAATGAAAAAGTCAACTGTAGTTAAGAAAGTGGACTTTTGCCATAGTTGACTAATCATGGTTAAAAATTAACCTAAGTGTGGAGAAAAATTTGGGAAAAAATATTCTTGGCCAGAATACAAGATAATCATCCCTGGAAGTAAGAAAAAATTATTTGGAAGGATTCCGAAATAAATTTAATGGTTAAAAACGTAATGGGCCTAAGGTGAAAATTTTAAAGCCCATTAAGGTATACTAAACGTATATCGAAATTTTTAGGTCCTTTAGACCGAATTGTTGGACCAATTGATCGGCCAAATTTTGAGACAATAAAAGGCCCGAGGTATAGTAAAAATTTCAGCCTGAAGCCCATTAGGAAAGCCCAAACCGAGAAGCCCAATTGGAAAAGCCCATGAGATAAATATCTTGTCACGACCCTCAACTTACCAAAAATACGTACGAATTTTTCGCATTTTCATACATCAATCCTTAATCATCCTTCCTTGATCGTGAACAACCACACACTTAACAGTTGGGCTGTGTGTCGACGTCTAACTCACTCCACCATACCAATTCAATTTGAAACATTATTCATGAGTAAACACTTTTATAAATGCATATATATCAGAGTTGTTACATGTGTTTACATTGCTTTACATCCCCAGTAGTTACATACAAAATGCTACTGTGCTATGTCTAGTTTAGATACAAAATAATCCAAGTGTGTATACCTTTAGCGATGGGATGCAGCGGATTACCAAAAAGGGAAACGCCTCCAGTCACGCTCAATCTATACTCAAATCTCTGTAGAGAGGGGGAAAATAAGGGGGGGTGAGCAAACCACACGCTCAGTAAGGCAATCATGCGAACAGGTAGATACTGTACTATCTACGTGATCGTGATGCCATGCTCAAAAGCATTTAATTCATTGTTTATCTCAAGACATGAGTGTATGATTGTGTTAATGGTATGTAAAGCATTCATGCTATTAAAATTCAGTGCACATTTCAACTCAAAGCATGGTATAAATCATCATGCATAATTCACAATAAAAGCATGGCATTAAACATCATGCATTTTCACAATAAAGCATGGCATTAAACATCATGCATCCGTGCACTTTAAAACCATTAACAAATCAATTCAACGTCAGGTCCCAGCCCATCCCTCGGGCTTTCCTGACCACAATCACTTCAAACATGGATTTATTCTCAAATAGCATTAGACATGTGAGATAGGCAGTTTCAACAATAGGTAATAACCTCAAGGCCTATGTACATAACCTGTGATACCGGCTACACGGATCAGGTGTGCGGGATATCACCACCATCTGCTTCCACACGGGAGGTGGGTCAAATCCTACCCGTCGGTCCATAGCAGATCTCGTCCGAAGACGGCACATCACATCACAACACGGTACAATGTACTCCATGCTACATGCACGGTACAACGTACTCCGTGGACCCCCAGCCTTATCCCTCGTTCGGGCTCATCAGCTATTCCTCCAACCCTTATCCCTTGTTCGGGCTCATCAGGTGGATCTCCAACCCTTATCCCTCGTTCGGGCTCATCAGGTTGTTTTAACATGCCATGTCTCAAAACAATGCACGTGTGAGCCTATTTAATCGATATGACACCAAGTCTACTCGAAGCTCCAAACACGGCAACATGCAAGGTGGGCATCCAGTGCGAGACAAACTCAAGCACAATGCCAAAACGATATGAAATCCATGTGAAAACTAGTGCCTCTTGCACTCTTTCATACTCACGAAATCATGTAGGTGGCTCAAAACTTACAAAATGTGGTTATCAGAACCAAAACATACTCATTCTTTTGCAAATCATTTCAGTGTTAGCCAACCTACCAATCATTTGCTAAAAAGCAATAAAACATGATTTTCAAAGCAATATGCTTTTGTTTTCATGCACATTTCTCAAACTCCCAACTTTTACCCTTCAATCACCCAACAACAACATTTCCTAATCTCATGCATTCTAGCAAAACATTTATGCGCCCAAATTGCGCACAATATCTCTAAGAGTCCACACAATTCCCTTACCTTGATTTACTTGGTGTGACTCCTTTTTCTCTTTTAGCTTCTCACGCTCTTGGCTCAACTCGCCTCGGCGTATCCTCGGAAGCTGCGATTCATTCATTAAATCGATTGAGTTAACGTATTTAACCCATAATTGACCTCACTAGTCAACATTATTTACTTAGGCATTTTACAAATGCCTTAACTTCACATTTTACCTCTTTTAGGTAAATCTCACAATTTATCCACTAACAACATCTTAAATTCATACCCATAACATTATTGTCACCTCTAGACATCCCATTTCTCATTAATCCCAAATCCATTTCACTTTCTCACACTAAATCATTTCTAGGTCATAATCATACCAATGCATTTAGATAGTTTCTAACCATCTATACTCATGCCAACAACTCCAAAATCACTTAATAAACAATGTACCACAGTTGGAGTGTTAGAATCTTACCAAATTTGATTTCTCTTCTTGCTCCAAATGGCAATGCCCTTAACTCCTCCAATACCAACAATGGGAAAATGCTTTCCAACTATGTTGTTCTTCTCTTTGATAGGAACAACTTTGTCTCTAATGATCTCTCTTCAAACCTCACTGAAAATGGCTGATTTTAGAGAGAGAATGTTAGGTTTTTGGGTTGAAAGTGGAAAGTTTGTGTTTTTTCCCGAAATTTTCTGATTTCCAGCACTCCTTATATAGAAATAGCTTGAGGAGATCGATCTGGTCCAAGAGGAGATCGATCTGGTCCCTTAAAATCCCTCTTTTTCACGGCATTTTTAAGCCTAAGATCGATCTGTCGAAGCATGAGATCAATTTGTCAAGGCATGAGATCGATCTGTCGAAGCATGAGATCGATCTGCTCCCAAACAGAGAGCTAAGGAGATCGATCTGGTCCATTGGAGATCGATCTGTTCTATTCTCTCGCCCAAATAAGAGCATTCTGGCTCTTCCAGATCGATCTCTCATCCCATGAGATCGATCTGCCCTTCAAAATTTCCAGATTTCCTCTGCAACAACACTTACCAAACATCCTTAATTTGCTACCATGATCATTTCCTCATTCATTCATCTTTGAGACTTGAAGATGACATCTATCCTCACTTCATACACATTAAAATTTGTGTAGGATCTTTGTATGACCAATGGTACTTAATATAAACTAAAATGGAAATGCACATCTTATGCAATTATACTTCCATTTTACCAAGCTATTCAAAATCCATTCTACACACATTCTCCACATGTTTAAGTCCATTACTACACATTCATATATAATGAAACTTGTACGTACGATTATCACTCTCATTACAAGTGTGTACATTACTTGTGGACTTACATCACATATACTTCACTCATGAATTCATAGTACAACTCTATTTACACTTCTATGTGCATATATACCCTTATACATATACGGGGTCTCACATTCTCCCCCACTTAGAAAATTTGGTCCTCCAAATTGGAACCAATTATTCTGTGAACAACTCGGGATACCTCTCCCGCATCAAATTCTCCAATTCCCATGTGGCTTCTTCCACAATGTGATGTTGCCAAAGTATCTTCACCAAGGGAATTGTCTTTGTCCTCAGCACTTTCTCTTTTCTGTCCAATACCCGAACTGGCTTCTCAACATAGGTCATACCCTCATTGAGCTCCAAAGGCTCATATCTTATCACATGTGCCGGGTCCGGGTGATACTTCCTCAACATGGATACGTGGAAGACGTTATGCACACTTGCCAACTCTGGTGGCAATGCCAACCTATACGCCTTGTCTCCCACCTTATCAAGTATCTCAAATGGCCCTATATATCGAGGGCTCAACTTTCCCTTCTTCCCAAATCTCATAATTCCCTTCGAAGGGGAAACTTTCAAAAACACTGACTCACCCACCTCAAACTCTAGTGGTCTCCGTCTCTTGTCAGCATAACTCTTTTGCCTGCTCTGAGCTGTCCGTAACCTCTCACATATCAATTGGACGTCCTCAGAGGCTTGTCTAAACAAGTCGGGAGCAAAGATCTGTCTGTCACCAACTTCTTCCCATCCAATAGGGGAACAGCATCTACGCCCATACAATGCCTCATATGGTGCCATCCCGATACTCGCATGAAAACTGTTATTATACGCGAACTCTGCGAGTGGCAAATGGTCATCCCAGGAGCCTCCAAAATCTAATGCACACGCTCTCAACATGTCCTCCAGGGTCTGTATAGTCCTCTCTGACTGACCATCTGTCTGAGGATGAAACGCGGTGCTAAAATTCAACTGGGTCCCCATCGCTTCCTGAAACTGTTCCCAAAAGTGGGAAGTGAAGCGGGCATCCCTATCAGAAACAACGCTCACTGGAATTCCATGTAGCCTCACTATCTCGCGCACATATAGGTTCGCTAACTGGCTCAGAGTATCGGTAGCTCTCATAGCTAGAAAATGGGCTGATTTCGTCAACCGATCCACAATCACCCATATGGCATCATGACCTCTCCGGGTCCTCGGCAATCCCATCACAAAATCCATGGTGACATGCTCCCACTTCCATGTCGGTATCGGTAGAGGCTGCAATAACCCTGCAGGCTTCTGATGCTCTACCTTCACCTGCTGACAAACGAGACACTTAGCAACATATTCAGCAATGTGCTTTTTCATTCCCGACCACCAATAAACCTTTCGAAGGTTTTGATACATTTTGGTACCCCCTGGATGTATCGTATACTTCGATGAGTGAGCCTCTGTCAGGATCAACCTTCTGATCTCTGCGTCATCAGGGACACATATCCTACCTCTGAACCTCAACAATCCATCCGAACTCAACCCAAAGTCCGTCTCTATACCCCTCTGTATCTGCCCGACAATATCACCACACTGCTGATCAACTCGCTGAGCCCGTCGGATTCGATCTACCAGATCCGGTTCCAACTGCAGGCTAGCTATCATAAATCCACTATCAGCGTCAGGCGGGGTCATATCCAAACTGAGGTTCATGAACTGTTCCAACAGCTCGTGTTCCCTGATCATCATGAATGATACCATCCCGAGATGCTTCCTACTCAATGCATCAGCAACCACATTTGCTTTACCCGGGTGGTATAAGATTTCACAATCATAATCCTTTAACAGCTCGAGCCATCTCCTCTGTCTCATGTTCAACTCTTTCTGCGAGAACAGGTACTTAAGGCTCTTATGATCTGTATAAACCTGAAATCTCTCACCATAGAGGTAGTGGCGCCATGTCTTTAGCGCAAACACCACCGCTGCCAACTCCAAGTCATGGGTCGGGTAGTTCCTCTCATGATCCTTTAACTGTCTTGATCCATAGGCTACTACCTTCCCATCCTGCATCAATACACAGCCCAGTCCTTGGTGTGAAGCATCCGCATACACCGAGAAACCTCCTGAGCTGGTAGGAATGGTGAGTATTGGAGCTGTAGTTAATCTCCTTTTCAACTCCTCAAAACTGTCTTCACACTTTTTGTCCCACACAAACTCTACATTTTTCCTCGTGAGACGTGTCAAAGGAGCAGCTAACCTCGAAAATCCCTCTACAAACCTTCGATAATACCCAGCTAAACCTAGGAAACTTCTGATCTCTGTCACTGTCTGGGGTCTCTGCCACTGAACTACGGCCTCAATCTTAGATGGATCCACTGATACTCCATCCTTTGATACTATGTGACCCAGAAAAGAGATCTGTTCCAACCAAAAGTCGCACTTACTGAGTTTAGCGTACAACTTCTTCTCTCGAAGGGTCTGTAGCACTATCCTTAGATGCCTCTCATGCTCCTCTCTAGACCTTGAATACACCAGTATATCATCAATAAACACAATCACAAATCGATCCAAATACTGGTGAAATACCTCATTCATCAACGACATAAAAGCTGCGGGAGCATTCGTCAACCCGAATGGCATAACCATAAACTCATAATGTCCATACCGGGTGCGAAAAGCTGTCTTGGGTACATCTTCACCTCGTATCTTCAACTGATGGTACCCTGATCTCAGATCTATCTTGGAAAAGACCTGCGCTCCCTTAAGCTGATCCAATAAATCATCGATGCATGGGAGGGGATACTTATTCTTGATGGTGGCCTTATTCAACAACCGGTAGTCTATACACAGTCGGAGGCTTCCATCCTTCTTCCTTACAAACAGAACCGACACTCCCCAAGGTGAGACGCTCGGCCTGATGAACCCCTTCTCCAGTAACTCTTGTAATTGTTTCCTTAACTCCTCTAACTCAACTTGAGCCATTCTGTATGGTGGCTTGGACATCGGCTCTGTACCAGGTGCCAAATCTATACCAAACTCCATCTCCCTATCTGGAGGTAACCCTGGTAACTCATCCGGAAAGACATCTGGAAATTCCCTAACCACGGGTATGTCTTCCAACTCCGGACATGCCTTATCCGTCTCAATCACAAAAGCGATGAATCCTTCACATTATCCTTTCCACCATTAGTATCATAAATCATCACATCACATACATAAATGAAATCAAATTTATCTTTCATACATCATGTATCAAGATTATACTCATCACACTTATAAAAATCATGTTCTTTAATTTCATTTCACAAAATTAACTACAAGATTGTCTATCTTTGGAAACATCAAGGTTTTAGCATGACAATCCATAACAACATGATTGGCAGCCAACCAATCCATTCCTAGGATTACATCAAAATCACTCATGTTTAATAAAATTAAATCGGCTGCCATCTCTTTACCTCCTATCTTCATTTTACAATCCCTATATATATGTTCAGTCAACTGACTATCATTCATAGGGGTAGATATCAATAACATCTTATCAAGCAGCGTGGGTTTTACATGCTTCAACAATTTACATGCAAAGGATGGCGAAATAAAGGAATGCGTGGCACCAGGATCAAACAGTACATAAGCTTCTAAATCAAAGATTTGGATGGTACCTTTTACCACATCTGAGGACTGATCTGCAGTATCCTGATCCAGTGCGTGCACTCGTCCTCTACTTACGCCCACTGCTTGCTTCCCTTTTTCTTCAGCTGTAGCCTTCCTCCTCGGAGCAGCTGTACCAACTAGAGCTCTCTCTGGCTCCTTGCCCTTCTGTGGGGCTCTCTCTGCTTATGTGCCCTGGCTTCCCACATCTGAAGCATACAACCTGAGGTCCATAACATGGTCGAGTACCATGGTACCTACCACACTTGCCACACTGTTCTGTAGTAGGCCGTGGTCCTCCAATCACGATTCCCTTAGTTGGAGCAATGGCCGGATACATGGGAGGATCAACTGTCCTCTCCCTGATCTCATCAATTCTCGGCCTCTTTCCAGAGAATCTCTTGCTTCCTTTATAGCTGAAGCCTCTATCCATCATAGGTCTCTTCTTATCTTTGTCCCTCATCTTACCAACCTTTCCAAATTCTGAGGCGATTCTATCAACATCTTGTTCACATAGTTGCGCCCTGCGCACTGCCTCCTCATAGGTCGGTATATCTAGGGGAACCAGTCTAGACCTGATAGCCGGTCTCAATCCATCCATAAACTTCTGGATCTTCTCGACCTCATTACTCATCGTGTTGGGATCATATCTACCCAGGGATATAAAAGCAGTCTCATACTCATCCACAGTCCTGCTCCCTTGGGTCCGCCCCAAAAATGCCATCTTTAGCTTTCGCTGGGCGGTATCCGGGACATACTGTCTCCGGAAGGCCTCTAGAAACACATCCCAACTGATCTCAGTTTGTCGGGCTCTCAAAATAGGCCTGGTGGATTTCCACCAATGTTCTGCTGATCCCTTTAGCATAAAAGCGGCAAATGCTACCATCTCGGTAGTAGTGCACACAAAGAACCCATATAATTTCTCGATCTCATTGATCCAATCCTCAGCCGCTACTGGGTCCTTTACTCCACTAAAAGACGGCGGTCCAAACTTCTGAAACTGCCGCAGTCTATCCAAATCACATCCATATCCCCAACCTCTACTGCCTGGCATAGCAACCGGCGTAGGCACATCCTGTGTGGGTGGGGTATCTGTCGTCTGAGGTCCTTGGGCTTGCCTTACCCATGCCTCGGGAGTTGCTGCCTGCTCGGCATCACCCTGTGTAGCGGGACTCTGTCTACCGCCAACTCCAGGTAAAGATTGAGTGACCAACTCCAAAATCATCTCAATGCTCCGCTCAATCCTCGCGAAGCGAGCCTCAGTACTCTCGGGCCTCTCCTCTGGACCCTGTGGAGCGTGCTCAACATCGACCTCCACCTCAACATCCTCCTGAGTCTCGTGTGTTTTCGGCTCAACACGACCCCCAGGCCTACCTCTACGGCCTCGAGCTTGTGCTCTCATCCCTCTACCGCGACTGGTATTAGGCATACTTACTCAGTTCCCTACATTCACAACCAATTACTTAGTCAACCCATCGACATACACTATTTGTATCTAAACAAGCACAGTAACTTGGGGACGTAATTTTTTTTTTCACTTATTAAGTATTTTAGACACGACACACGTCAAACCAACTCGAGCTCTGATACCAACTTCTGTCACGACCCTCAACTTACCAAAAATACGTACGAATTTTTCGCATTTTCATACATCAATCATTAATCATCCTTCCTCGATCGTGAACAACCACACACTTAACAGTTGGGCTGTGTGTCGACGTCTAACTCACTCCACCATACCAATTCAATTTGAAACATTATTCATGAGTAAACACTTTTATAAATGCATATATATCAGAGTTGTTACATGTGTTTACATTGCTTTAAATCCCCAGTAGTTACATACAAAATGCTACTGTGCTATGTCTAGTTTAGATACAAAATAATCCAAGTGTGTATACCTTTAGCGATGGGATGCAGCGGATTACCAAAAAGGGAAACGCCTCCAGTCACGCTCAATCTATACTCAAATCTCTGTAGAGAGGGGGAAAATAAGGGGGGGTGAGCAAACCACACGCTCAGTAAGGCAATCATGCGAACAGGTAGATACTGTACTATCTATGTGATCGTGATGCCATGCTCAAAAGCATTTAATTCATTGTTTATCTCAAGACATGAGTGTATGATTGTGTTAATGGTATGTAAAGCATTCATGCTATTAAAATTCAGTGCACATTTCAACTCAAAGCATGGTATAAATCATCATGCATAATTCACAATAAAAGCATGGCATTAAACATCATGCATTTTCACAATAAAGCATGGCATTAAACATCATGCATCCGTGCACTTTAAAACCATTAACAAATCAATTCAACGTCAGGTCCCAGCCCATCCCTCGGGCTTTCCTGACCACAATCACTTCAAACATGGATTTATTCTCAAATAGCATTAGACATGTGAGATAGGCAGTTTCAACAATAGGTAATAACCTCAAGGCCTATGTACATAACCTGTGATACCGGCTACACGGATCAGGTGTGCGGGATATCACCACCATCTGCTTCCACACGGGAGGTGGGTCAAATCCTACCCGCCGGTCCATAGCAGATCTCGTCCGAAGATGGCACATCACATCACAACACGGTACAATGTACTCCATGCTACATGCACGGTACAACGTACTCCGTGGACCCCCAGCCTTATCCCTCGTTCGGGCTCATCAGCTGTTCCTCCAACCCTTATCCCTTGTTCGGGCTCATCAGGTGGATCTCCAACCCTTATCCCTCGTTCGGGCTCATCAGGTTGTTTTAACATGCCATGTCTCAAAACAATGCACGTGTGAGCCTATTTAATTGATATGACACCAAGTCTACTCGAAGCTCCAAACACGGCAACATGCAAGGTGGGCATCCAGTGCGAGACAAACTCAAGCACAATGCCAAAACGATATGAAATCCATGTGAAAACTAGTGCCTCTTGTACTCTTTCATACTCACGAAATCATGTAGGTGGCTCAAAACTTGCAAAATGTGGTTATCAGAACCAAAACATACTCATTTCTTTTGCAAATCATTTCAGTGTTAGCCAACCTACCAATCATTTGCTAAAAAGCAATAAAACATGATTTTCAAAGCAATATGCTTTTGTTTTCATGCACATTTCTCAAACTCCCAACTTTTACCCTTCAATCACCCAACAACAACATTTCCTAATCTCATGCATTCTAGCAAAACATTTATGCGCCCAAATTGCGCACAATATCTCTAAGAGTCCACACAATTCCCTTACCTTGATTTACTTGGTGTGACTCCTTTTTCTCTTTTAGCTTCTCACGCTCTTGGCTCAACTCGCCTCGGCGTATCCTCGGAAGCTGCGATTCATTCATTAAATCGATTGAGTTAACGTATTTAACCCATAATTGACCTCACTAGTCAACATTATTTACTTAGGCATTTTACAAATGCCTTAACTTCACATTTTACCTCTTTTAGGTAAATCTCACAATTTATCCACTAACAACATCTTAAATTCATACCCATAACATTATTGTCACCTCTAGACATCCCATTTCTCATTAATCCCAAATCCATTTCACTTTCTCACACTAAATCATTTCTAGGTCATAATCATACCAATGCATTTAGATAGTTTCTAACCATCTATACTCATGCCAACAACTCCAAAATCACTTAATAAACAATGTACCACAGTTGGAGTGTTAGAATCTTACCAAATTTGATTTCTCTTCTTGCTCCAAATGGCAATGCCCTTAACTCCTCCAATACCAACAATGGGAAAATGCTTTCCAACTATGTTGTTCTTCTCTTTGATAGGAACAACTTTGTCTCTAATGATCTCTCTTCAAACCTCACTGAAAATGGCTGATTTTAGAGAGAGAATGTTAGGTTTTTGGGTTGAAAGTGGAAAGTTTGTGTTTTTTCCCAAAATTTTCTGATTTCCAGCACTCCTTATATAGAAATAGCTTGAGGAGATCGATCTGGTCCAAGAGGAGATCGATCTGGTCCCTTAAAATCCCTCTTTTTCACGGTATTTTTAAGCCTGAGATCGATCTGTCGAAGCATGAGATCGATCTGTCAAGGCATGAGATCGATCTGTCGAAGCATGAGATCGATCTGCTCCCAAACAGAGAGCTAAGGAGATCGATCTGGTCTATTGGAGATCGATCTGTTCTATTCTCTCGCCCAAATAAGAGCATTCTGGCTCTTCCAGATCGATCTCTCATCCCATGAGATCGATCTGCCCTTCAAAATTTCCAGATTTCCTCTGCAACAACACTTACCAAACATCCTTAATTTGCTACCATGATCATTTCCTCATTCATTCATCTTTGAGACTTGAAGATGACATCTATCCTCACTTCATACACATTAAAATTTGTGTAGGATCTTTGTATGACCAATGGTACTTAATATAAACTAAAATGGAAATGCACATCTTATGCAATTATACTTCCATTTTACCAAGCTATTCAAAATCCATTCTACACACATTCTCCACATGTTTAAGTCCATTACTACACATTCATATATAATGAAACTTGTACGTACGATTATCACTCTCATTACAAGTGTGTACATTACTTGTGGACTTACATCACATATACTTCACTCATGAATTCATAGTACAACTCTATTTACACTTCTATGTGCATATATACCCTTATACATATACGGGGTCTCACATATCTAACCATAGTTAAAGTTAACTATGACTCATAAGGTGACTCATAAGGTGACTCATGGTTCAGATTTGGAAAGTCAAGTATAATGGCTGAAAAGTAAGGCTTAATGGCTAAGTAAGTGGCTTATAAATGCAGCCACACCATTGTCATCTTCATCACACAATTCCGGCTAGAGAAGAACACCATTGAAACAAAACCATCCAAGCTTTCTCTCACTAGAAATCACTAGGAATTAGTCATATTTGGAACTTGCATTCTTCATGGAAGTTGTTCCAAATTGAAAGGAGATTAACATATGTTGGAATTGGCTATCAAGGAGCCATAGAGTGCAAACCGAGAGCCTCCAAAGTTTCGGCCAAAGGGTGAACACAACAATTGGTATATTTTCTAATTTCCAATTTCATATATGTTAATGTATGAATGATTTTATGTATGTTGATATATGTTTTAAGCATTGAAACATATTAAATCACCATGAAGAGGGTTAGGCCGAGAGTGATCAATGGGATATTGAAATATGTCAATTTGATTTTAAGACATAAATGGATTAGTACACATGTATTAATGTTAATGGTATAATTAGAATTAATCAAATTGATTAATTAATACATGTAAATTGTTGGCAATCAAGGTGTTTGATAAAATGCCTAAATGAACAATATGATGATTGGTAATGTTGCCTACCAAGTGTTTGTGAAAATGCCTAAGTGAAAATGGCTATGAAATAGGCATGTATGGCATGCCATGGTGGAAAACCGAGAATGGCTAGCTCTCGGCCATGGCATGTGGCCGAGAGGCCCAATGGGCCAAGCCCAATATTTTTAGGCCCAATAGGGTGTGATGGGCCTAAGACAAGCCCAATAAGAGTTGGTGGGCCCCACAAGCCCAATAGGCCCAACAAAAGTGAATAGTAAAATGGAAATGGACTTAAGGCCTAGTTAGGCCCATTAAGGATTTTAAGGCCCATTAAGGAAAATTAAACTGTATTAATGTGTAATACAGTAGGAAAATTATAATTAACCTGAGGAATGGTTATTTATAGCTCTAGAGTTTACATCGAGAGCTGATCGGACTGCGGGAATTAGCAGCACCGAGGAAGTGAGGTCACGTGACGTGATCCGAGGTAAGGGACTTTTGCGAGTAGTTAGAGATACCTGCACATATTTTCAACTGCTTCTGCATTCACTTAAAAACTCCGAGGGTCAGAGAAAGTGAATAATAATTATTGCGACCCGATAGTGGCAAATTACGATTTTGCCCCTAGTTAGTCAAAAAGTCAACTTTTGTGAGAAGTTGCAAAAAGCGTGGAAAATACTATTGTGAGTGTTTAATTGCTATTAGCATGAAAATAAATAGATGGGCTAATGATTTTAAGGTTGATATGACTTAAGCACACTTTTAGTGCTGATTTTGATGTTTTATAAACAATCCCTTTTAAATAGCCATCTATCATATTATGTGAGAATGAATCGTGCTAGAGCATAGCTCGCACTGGGATTCATATGTTTTCGACATACATAGTGCTGGATTTTGATACGCACTAGATTTTCATGACATGCATGATAGAGTACTAGAGTTTTACTCGTACTCAACTTTGAATGATATATGCATGACAGAGTGCTAGAGCGTTGCTCGTACTCGATTCTTCATGGTTTATACATGACATAGTACTGAGAGCTATTGCTCGTACTTGATTTTGATATTGTGCATAGCATAGTACTGGGAGCTATTGCTCGTACTTGATTTAATACATAAACTATGCATTAACCTAGTTGCTAGAGATTGCTCGCACTAGAGTTGAGTTTTGTGATGTGAAACAGTGTTTGAGCGGAGTGACGACTGTGAGTCGCACTCAAGACGCACACTGTATGTGATATGTAATACATGTTAAAACCCATGCCTGAGTCCTTGTGTGACTGTGCGTCATAGCTAGAGAGGATATCCGCATGAGGTTGATATAGACGTGGTATACTTATTTCCATAGTTTTGAGGGCTAAGTCCTATGGGAGGCACCCTGGCTGTGAGGGTCCACGGGTGTACTTTGTACCGTGTTTGGGACACGAGGTGTACGCTGTACCGTGTGTTACATAGCTGGCGGTTGACATTGGACTGACCATCCTCCCGTTACAGCAGTGATTGCCGCACACCGAGTACTGTGTCGCATGGGATCACTTTTTGGATATGATCATAATCCAGGATACTATTTGCATTTACCACAGAGTCTCACATGATATATCACATTGATTGACTGATTTAAACTGCGGACAGACCTGAGGGATGGGTCGGACTCCGAATTGTGTTGTGAATCATTTGATGCCATATTTATTGTGATTTAAATATACATGGCATGATTTACATAAAGGCATGATTTATATACAATGCATTGTTTTGCACTACATGCCTACATTTGAGAAATAAAGCATGATTTCTATACATGGGATTTATTCTGTACAAATATATATATATATTATATTTCAAGACATGCTTTTAAAGTGAGTTAAGGAAATAATGTTTTCAAGGCATAGCACTATTTTGAGTAGATAGCGTGGATATCTACTTGCTTACCTGATTTCCTTACTGAGCGCGTTATGCTCACCCCCCTTTTCTTTACATCTCTCTACAGAGCGTCAGTAGAGCGAGAGTTATCGTGGGAGAGTGTCCCAGAGTCCACTGCTAGTTCCTATCGATTCATCAGGTATACTTATTATGTACAGTTGTGTATCTAAACATAGAAACAGCATAGTGATGTATACGTTATATATTATGGGGAATGTAATTGTATTAGATTTTATAAAATCTTACATGTATAATAAAAGCAGCTATAGTCAGAATTAATATATTGACATGTATGTATGAGAATGGATATTATGGTAAGTGAAGACTCTGATATCGAATCACAGCCCAACCATTGAAGAGGAGAAAGGTATGTTAAAATGCGAAAAATTTATTGTGGTTTTTGGTTAAAGTCAAGGATTGAAACTGGGGTCCTGACAAATGACACGTACAAAACACAATAATTTCTCTAATATTATCCTCAAAGAAAAAATACAAACTATGATCTTAAAGATTCACAATTACAAGTCAAGCACTCAGAATCATTCAATCATAAGTCCTAACCCAAATTGGACTCCTCGTGAGTGTGTGAAAAATGTCTAAGTCACTTCACAGTACATTACCCTGATCAAATTATGCAACACATTGAATGCAAAGTCAATGACATGTGATCATTCCCATAAGTTTGCTTTTCACTTCTCTCTCCACTAATGTAGGCACACTTAATCAAAGATCAATAGGACTTCATTAAGCTTGTAATGTAAGGCTGCGGGTAAGGTATGATAAGGTCAATTTAGGTTTAATTACCCCTAACATGCATTACTTCTAGGATCTTAATGTAAGAGCTCAAATCATTTCCCCCAAACTTATTTATTTCACTAAACTTTTTATACTATTTTTGTATTTTCTTCTTTCTTCTTTTCTTTTGCTTTTTCTTTTTCTTTCATTTTTTTTATACATACTCCTTCATTATCACTGAATACCCATATAGCTCAAAATATATCCAATGACTTTCTATGCTTTCGGGGTAAGGGATAGGAAAAGAGAATTTAAGCGAAGGAAAATTATAAGCAAGTGTATTTACAGAGAAAAGCTTATTTGGCCTAAATGGGTGACTAGGGGTAAAGTATGTACAGGGATGGCTCGAAAGGTTCAAACAATCCAAAGATAGCCTAAATCATCTCCTAATTTAGTGTGATCTAATATTTCGCCTTGAGACAAGATCAATAAATTCTAGAATATGATGCACAAAATCAACTGAACAAATGCAATCCTATGTCCACATAAGCTTTCTCTAAATAAATATATAGATTCATGACATGGCATGTGCATAAGATGAGGAAATCACAATCGAAAGCAAGACAAACTCAAGAATTCAACTTCATGCTTTTCCTATAATCATGCTTCTCAGTCAATCAAAATTAGACTAAATCATGGGGTCATATCATCGAAATATGAGAAAACTACATGCTAAGCACTAAATCATCCCAAAATCAAACAATTTAAGCTCAAATTTTCGAAAAAACATTTTGAAAAAAATTTCTCAGATTTTCAAAAAATTTTTTAAATTTTTCCAATTTTTTCCAAAATTGCTCAAGTAATATCCCTTCCCCCAAACTTAAAGTGCACAGTGTCCTCAGTGTGCAGATAATATAAGAATTTAAGCTCAAGAATAGAGTACTCCCCTTTCTGATGATGATGAGCAACTGAAGCTTGATTGAAAACGTAATGCTGGAAAAGAAATCTGCAACACAAACAATGAAAGAAGCAACAGAAAAGAAAAAGAAAAATGAACTATATACAAAGTGAAAAGAAAAACACAGCCACTTCAAATACAGCTAAAGAAAACAACACTCAGCAGTAGGGCGAAGAGTAGGAGGGTTATCCAGAGTGGTGACAGAATGTAGACAATTAACTCCTCCATAGCTCTATCTACTTCCCTCATTCTTTCAGATTTCCTATGCTTAAGGCTTATATTCTCCTCAATCTCCATCTTAAGACATTCTTGAGAGTCATCAGGGAGCTTCAAAGGTTTGAAAACATTAAACTTCACTTCCTGATCTAGGACTCTCATAGTTAACTCCCCCTTTTATACATCAATTAAAGTTATACCTATAAGACCCGAATTTAGTTAAGACACGAAATGAGTATGTTCGTGAAAGGAAAGATTGAAATGGTCCCAAATTAAACGAACGGGATTCAGAGAAGAGATAAGGATCCAAAACATGAAATTAAAAATGCAAAAGATCTGAAATGGAATTTTCGAACACCTTGAAGGGTAAAACGGTCAAAAGATTGAATGCCGGTATAAATTCGATGAGAAAATTTAATTAAAAATAATGGATTTGAGAATCTAGATCAATAACGAAGAAATAATTAAATTTCGGGTTAAATTGATCAAGATATGAATTTACTAGAATTAATCGAAATTTTCGCTCAGGACAATATCCTGAAAATACGAAAAAAATATACTGAGAAAATGAAAAATATAATAAATAAATTAAATAAAATTATATGAATTTATTTGGAATAAATAATTGATTTTTGTAGATATTTTGATTTCTTTAACATATTTTATTGATTAAAATATTAATAAAATAAATAAATAAATAAATCAAATAAAAAAAAGGGGGAAATTGCAAAATCGCGAACTGAAGAGGAAAACGAGGCCGAGCCTCTGCCTCCACCGACGGACAGCCACCAGCGGCCAGACGAGGTCGACGAAGGAAGCTAGATGAGAGACGAGCCTCGTTGACGCTGGTAGGCGAGGAGAGAACCGACGAACGGCGAGGGATCGACGAGGGAGAGAGAAGCCGAGAGAGAAAAGGAGATCGACGGCAATCGGCACTGATCTAGCCCCAACCGACCCTAGCCGAGGCTCCCCAGGCCCAGGCGACGCGATCGGTGGTGGCCTCGGTCGACGAAACCGACAGTCGACACCGAAAACGGTGGAAGGAAGGAGAACCACCGACGGCGAAGGGAGAATACACCGGACCGACCACTTTTCGGTGGCCTTGGACAAAATAGAGGCCAGATTCGAGAATCGGACGACCCCGTGGAGCTGCTGGCGGCAGAAGCCAGTGGAGAACCCGTCAGTAACACCCTAAACCAGTCGAACCGGGGTGAACCGGACTGAATCGGACTAGTTTGAACCAGGTTGAACCGGACCGAACCGGTTCAGCCAATAAAAAGAGGAAAAAGGGAGAAAAAGAGAAAAAGGGAAAAGGGAAAAAAAATTTTGGGGATACACCGGACTTCGAGTAAGTCGGTAAGAGGTCAAAAGTGACCGATTTGATTTTCAAGAAATTTATTTAAATTATATTTAATCGAAAAGTAACCGGAGATTAAATATATAATTGTGCAGCATTACGACAAATCTCGAACGAGAGTCGATTGAGATCCAATTTTCGTACCCTGCATCATATTGGGTAAGTATATTTTAATTACGATAATATAAGTCCTTTAATACAGAGTTTCGATTATTTTACGAAATTTACGGATTAATTCTGTATAAAAAGAAATATTAATCGAAATTGCAACGTAATTACCGTAAATAGTATACGGGCTATCCAATGAGATTGGATTGAAGCCCGATGATTTTTGGTAAGCTGAATGAGCCCAGTAAACCCGAAGATGGGATTTAATAAGTAGAAACAAACTGAAAAATGGGTCGAGGCCCATTAAGATGCGATCGGGCCCAATAAGAGTAAATTGACCCATTTAGTTAAATTGACTATAGTAAACGCGAGAATTATATTTATTGGGTTAAATTGACATGATAAATAATTATCTGCAGTCCCAGTGACTAGATTAGTAGCAAATCAGATCGGATGAGCCTCCGACAGTGGAATTTAGATACGCGCTCGACAAGAATCGAGGTAAGGGAATTTTATAGGTGCATAGAGATTTCTATACGTACTTTCGATGGGATTTATAGGGCCTAGAATTTCTTAAAGTATCTAGAAACGAAATAATAATTTTTACGAAAAATCGGGGCATAGGTGACTAAAGGAAAAAGACGAGATTGCCCTTGAGAATAAAATTTACAAAAGGGTAGTAAGGTAAATAAATTGCATGATTATCATGTTTTAATGTTTTATATGAATGTATTGCCTTGATTTAAGCAAATATGCACATAGGTTTATGAATTATATGAAAGGGTAACGGTTTGTATCGGTTACAATTTTAAAAGATGTTTTATCAAGATTGAGCCACCTATCGTATTTACATGAATAAAAAGAGTGCTAGAGTCTTACTCGTACTACATTTTACTTATTTATTACTCATAAAAGTCGTACTGGAGCATTGCTCGTATGAGAAATTTGTGTGTGCACAAAATCGTGCTGGAGCTTCGCTCGCACGAGATTTTAGATATCATGATATGCATAGCGTGGTGCTGGAGCTTCGCTAGCACTAGACGTGAGTTAACATGCATATAGTCGTGCGAAAGCCTCCTGTAGACTGTGTGTCATAGAGAGTTGATATACTCGCACGTATACTTTGAGACATGGGTTGGTTATCGACATAGTATTGGGGTGGGTAAGACCTATGGCAGGCACCCCAAGACTATGATATGGGTCCACGGAGTACGATGTACCGTGTATGTCACATGGAGTACGTTGTACCGTGCAGTCATGGTGACTCGATGATGTTACTTGATATTCTGGCGGGTAGGATTTGACCCCACCTCCCGTTGTAGTTGTGATGCCCCGCACATCGGGATCCATGTAGCCTGGGATCACAGGGACATAGTATGGCCATAGTCCTCAATTTTCATATAGTAACCTACATGCCTCACATGATATCATACGATCTGAATAGACCAGGACAAACCTGAAGGAGGGGTAATGTCCCGATTTATGTTTTTAAACAAGATGCGATTTAATGAATCAAGGTATTCCTAAAAGATGGGTTTAGCCTTGATGTGGTTGTTTTATAATGAAATAAATAAGTTTTAAAGTGATGAATTTTGTGATAAAACAAATAAGTTTTAACGTGATGAGTTTATGATGAAACTAATAAGTTTTAATGTGACGAGCATGAGATGTCATACATGATGATTTTGCCATGTTTGTTTTATATGTCGATTTCATGATTTCTCTTATATGATATATACATACATGTGGCATCGTTTTAGTCATACCTCATGCTCTAAATATAAACGATTTTATATCATGACATTATCAGCACGTAGATAGTATAGTTATCTACCTGCTTACATTATTGCCTTACTGAGCAAGTTTCGCTAACCCTTTCATTTTCCACCCCACAAGGTACATTCAGTAAAAGAGAGCGACAGTAGTCTTGCATTTCGGTTATCCGCTGCTTCTTATCAAGATCAGGTATACACATTCGTATAATTTTTTATTTGAACATATAGAGGCACAGTACTGTACACGAATTGTAATATTGGGGATGTATTTAGTTAAAATAAATTGATATGTAAATGAAATATGGAAAATAAATGTTAAGGTAAGTAACATGACAGGAGGGACTAACATCGACTCATAGCCCAACTGTTAGTGGTGTAAATGTTCACGACAGGTAAGGAAATGAAAAAGTGAAAAATTTACTCTAATTTTTAGGTAATTTGGGTCGTGACGAAATGGTGGTATCAGAGCAGAGTTGGCCTGATATGAGTCGGTGTTAGTGGTTAAGTAAATTTACATCCTCATGTACTGTGCATTGTTTAGATACAATTGTGTATATCAAGATGGAACTGCAGCGAAGAATTTAGTTTCGAATGCAAGAATATAGTTTTTACAACTGATTGCCCCTATGGTAAAAGGGCGAGTACACATGCTCGTGGCCGTAGAGATCGGCTTAAGAGTCGAATGATTCGTCACATGAGACTCAAGATGAGAGAGAGGTTGTGAGACCCTGTATATGTATAAGGGTATATATGTACATGGAAATATAAATAGAGTTGTACTATGAATTCATGAGTGAAGTATATGTGATGTAAGTCCATAAGTAATGTACACACTTGTAATGAGAGTGGTAATTGTACATACAAGTTACATTATTATGAATGTGAAGAAATGGACTTAAACATGTGGAGAATGTGTGTAGAATGGATTATGAGTAGTTTGGTAAAATAGAAGTAGAATTGCATAAGTTATGCACTTCCATTTTTGTTTATATTAAGTACCATTAGTCATACAAAGATTCTACACAAGTTTTAATGTGTATGAAGTGAGGATGGATGCCATTTTCAAGTCTCAAAGATGATTGGATGAGAAAATGATCATGGCAACAAAATGTATGAAGTTTGGTAAGTGTTGCTGCAGAAGAACTGTAGAAAATCTGGAAACTATGAAGGGCAGATCGATCTCAGGGGATGAGAGATCGATCTGGAAGAGCCAGAATGCTCTTATTTAGGTAATTTAATAGAGCAGATCGATCTCTAATGGAGCCAGATCGATCTCCTAAGCATTCTGTAATGAAAAGATCGATCCTCAAGCACCCAGATCGATCTCCTTAGCTCTCTGTTTGGGAGTAGATCGATATCATGCTTCGACAGATCGATCTCATGCTTAAAATACAGTGAAAAAGAGGGATTTAAAGGGACCAGATCAATCTCCTCAAGCTATTTCTATATAAGGAGTGTTGAAAATCTGAAAATTTTCAAAAAAACACTAACCTTCCACTTTCAACCCAAAAACCTAACTTTCTCTCTCTAAAATCAGCCATTTTCAGTAAGATTTGAAGAGAGACCATTAGAGGCAAATTTGTTCCTATCAAAGAGGAGAACAACATAGTTGGAAGGCATTTTCCCATTGTTGGTATTGAAGGAGCTAAGGGCATTGTTTTTTGGAGCAAGAAGAGAAATCAAATTGGGTAAGATTCTAACACTCCAACTATGGTACATTGTCTATATAATTGATTTTGGAGTTGTTTGGCATGAGTATGGATGGTTAGAAACTATCTAAAATACATTGGAATGATTATGACCTAGAAATGGTCTAGAGTGAGAAAGTGGAATGTATGGAGATTAATGATGAATGAGATATGTAGAAGTTATTAATAGTGTTGTGGTATGATTTTAAGATGTGGCTAGTGGATAAATTGTGAGATTTACCTAAAAGAGGTAAAATGTGGATTAAGGCATTTGTAAAATGCATAAGTGAATAATATTGACTAGTGAGGTCAATTATAGGTTAAAAACATTAACTCAATTGATTGAATGAATGAATCGCAGCTTCTGAGGATATGCCGAGGCGAGTTGAGCCAAGAGCGTGAGAAGCTAAAAGGAAAGGAGTCACACCAAGTAAATCGAGGTAAGGGAATTGTGTGAACTCTTAGAGATATCTGTGCGCAACTTGGGCGCATTAAATGCTTTGCTAGAATGCATGAGACATTAGGAAATGATGTTGGGTGATCAAAGGGTAAAAGTTGGGAGTTTGATAAAATGTGCATGAAAACAAAAGCAGATTGCTTTGAAAATCATGTTTTATTACTTTTTGGCAAATGATTGGTAGGTTGGCTAACATTGAAATGATTTGTAAAAGAAATGAGTGTGTTTTGGTTTTGTTAACCATATTTTGCAAAGTTTTGAGCCACCTACATGATTTCGTGAGTATGAAAGCGTGCTAGAGTATGACTCGCACGAGATTTGATGTGTTTTATACACATGAGTGCAAGAGGCACTAGTTTTCACATGGAATTCATAATTGTTTTGGCATTGTGCTTCGAGTTTGTCTCGCACTGGATGCCCACCTTGCATGTTGCTGTGTTTGGAGCTTCGAGTAGACTGGGTGTCACATCGATTAAATAGGCTCACACGTGCATTGTTTTGACATGATTAATTAGCTGTGTTAGGAGCTTCGGGTAGACAAGAGGTCGTACTGATTAAATAGGCTCACACGTGCATTTGAGATGTGGCGTGATATGATGTGTTGATTGGGTCCACGGAATACGTTGTACCATGCATATAGCATGGAGTACATTATACCATATTGAGATGTGATGTGCCGTTTACCGACGAGATCTGCTATGGACCGGCGGGTAGGATTTGACCCACCTCCCCTGTGGAAGAAGATAGTGGTGATATCCCGCACACCTGATCCGTGTAGCCGGTATCATAGGTTATGTACATAGGCCTTGAGGTTATTACCTGTTGTTGAACTGTCTATCTCACATGTCTACTGCTATTTGAGAATAAATCCATGTTTGAAATAATTTGTGGGTCAGGAAAGCCCGAAGGATGGGCTGAGACCTGACCAATGTTGAAATTGATTTGTTAATGGTTTTTAAAGTGCACGGATGCATGATGTTTAATGCCATGCTTTATCGTGAAAATGCATGATGGTTAATGCCATGCTATTTGAGAAAATGCATGATGGGTAATGCCATGCTTTTATTGTGAATTATGCATGATGATTTATACCATGCTTTGAGTTGAAATGTGCACTGGATTTTAATAGCATGAATGCTTTACATACCATTAACACAGTCATACACTCATGTTTTGAGATAAATGATGAATTAAATGCTTTTGAGCATGGCATCACGATCACGTAGATAGTGCAGTATCTACCTGTTTGCATGATTGCCTTACTGAGCATGTGGTTTGCTCAACCCCCTTATTTTCCCCCTCTCTACAGAGATTTGAGTATAGAGTGAGAGTGACTGGAGGCGTTCCCTTTTTGGTAATCCGCTGCATCCCATCGCTAAAGGTATACACACTGTTGAAATTTTGTATCTAAACTTACGATAGCACGGTAGCATTTTATATGTAACTATTGGGGATATAAAACAATGTAAACACATGTAACAACTCTGATATATATACATTTATACAAGTGTTTACTGATGAATAATATACAAATTGAATTGGTATGGTGGAGTGAGTTAGACATCGACATACAGCCCAACTGTTGAGAGTGTGGTTGTTCACGATCAAGGAAGGATGATTAATAATCGATGCATGAAAATGTGAAAAATTTACACGTATTTTGGTAAGTTGAGGGTCGTGACAGAGGTGGGGGCTGATGTTGAGCATAATCCACAGGGTCCTATAAAGAGACCAAACAATATTGAGACACGCTCTAAGAGGATGGAGTGGAGTGTAAAAAATATTTCGGAGTTGTTTGCTCAGTCTATGCAAGTAGTTGAGGATAGGCAGGTAAAGTCTAAACTGATGCCTCAGACTATAGAGATTCTCACGCCCTTCGGTATATAGCGAAGTAAAAAAACCAATAGTTACTGAGGACTAAGTGAATGAGATAGCGAAGTTGTATGGATTCTTTCGGTGTATGTCGACCAAGAAAGTGACTTTTAAATATGTTTATGTTGGAGGGCGAGGTGGAGCATTGGTGGAAGTCCGCTCGAATCATCTGAAGAGTTAGACGTCCAGAGTCGACATGAGAAATATTTCTGAATGTATTCCGGTGACAGAATATTTCGGACACTACTTAATGGAAATTACAGGTAAAATTTCTTACACTGACCCAGAGGCATTGGTTGATTGACGAGTATGACTCTTAGTTTATATACCTGTCGAGGTATTACCCCGACACTATGGATGGTGAGAGTCAGAAAGCCCAAAAGTTCATGGAAAGGCTCAAATTGTCGATTAGAGTCTGATTAGCTCACTACTTTTGTCGAGGCAGTGCGCAGAATACAGTTGGGTGAATAATATCATGTGTTGCATGCCTCTGAGATTGGAAAAGGTAGTAAGGGTCAAAATAGAGACAGAAGAGAATAAAGAATGACAGAGAGTCAGAGCGGGAAAGAGACCAGTTGGTAAGAGATTAAAGCTGATGAGTTATGAGGTAAGATGATTGGAAAAGCCCCAGTGTATCCAATTTCAACATTTATGAGGGGTATTGTGATTGGAGGACCCCGACCTGCTATGGAGTAGTGTAAGCAGGGTAAGCAGTGGAGCAATGTAAGCGGTGTAACAGTGTAAGCGGCGTAGCAATGTAAGCAGTGTAGGATGTGTGGCAGATACCACAGAAGTAGGGCCTACACCTACACTTTATTAACTAAAATAGGCGTTAAGTGTGGTAAGACGGGCCAATTATTTAATGATTACTCAGAGTTGGGTGAGACTGCCCCACAGAAGGGCAAAGAGACAGAGAAAACCTTGTTGATATCTCTGCACTGAAAAAGGAGGCCACAGTTGAAGAGAAAGGGGAAAGTAGGCTGTTGGATGAGGACGAGTGTATGCCTTGGACCAGGACATTACTGATGTTTCATATGATGTGGTGAAAGATACCATACTAGTTAAGAATAGTGAAGTAATTATTTTAATTAATCCTGGTGCCACGTATTTAGTCATACCGCCTTCATTTGTATATAAGTTAGTAAAAGACATGAATGCCTACACCCATGGGTACAATGCCGATAGTTAGTACCCCAATGAAGGAGGGTTAATTAACTGAACAATTATGAAGAAATTGTAAGTCAAAAACGGGGGAAGAAGTATAAACCAATCGATTGGAATATGAATATTTGAAGTAATATTTGAGAATCTTAATTGGTCGGCTACAAATTATGATGTTCAGAGTTCTATTTTAAGATAGTGATGTTTTATCCCTGAAAAGTATACTGTAAGTTTTGACAAGTAATAAAAGGGGAGTAGCGATTAAAATTAAAGGAGTAAATGATTGTACTCACAGAATGAGTAATGACAGAGTTTGTTATAAGTGATATACGAAAGGAGATAAGCTTTTAGATGTGATAGATCCTGAATACAAAATCTATTGGAATAAGAGGCGTGTGTAAGGTACGAATATCTATGATACGTGAAGTAATTTGGATTAAAGCAATTACTAACGAATATGAATTGTGACCACATAGACTAATATGTAAAGTAATTGTGGTCAAGTCTGAGGGTTAATAAAGGTATTTCAAAATACCTCCCCGCCTGAAGACTTGACAACGTCTAAAAGTATACATGTAACCTATAAATTTGAAATCGACAGTAGTAATATAGACATTTAAAATTAGGGTAACTTTACTTGTACGATAAAGAAATATAGAATTCGATTAATTATGAAGGTTTAAAAATTTATTTAAAATTTTATAAAAACCGTTAATATAAGAAAAAGGAAATGACGCGGGTTAGTATTTTGAATGGAAGCGAGTTCGAAATGATATTATACGTTTATGCGCACATAAGTCAATGATATGGGAGATTGAAATATTCAGTGGAACTCAACCACGATGAGGTATTTAAACTTTACCTGGACCGATTTGTTATCATCCTTATTGATGATATTTTGAGTGTATTTAAAGTCCAGGGAAAATTATAAGCAACAATTGAAAATTGTTTTTACAGATGATTTGTTGAGAATTCTCGAAATGGACCACTTTAGTGACACGTTTAACTTAGAAAAAGTTGTATTTGAATGGGATGATAGACGTGACAGGAGTTTTGGTGTACTGAAGTATGAATTGACCACCGCATTTATTCTCACCATACCCAACAGATTAAGAGGTTTCTCACGAGTCTATGGATACCTCAAAATAATGAATGAGCTGTGTATTGATGTAAAAGGGGAAGATAGTCAATTATGAATCTAGACAACTCGAGGATCATGAAAGGACTATCCAGCCCATGATTTAAAGTTGACAGCGCTAGTTGTTGTATTGAGTATATGACACTACTATGTATACGGTGAGAAATTTCAGGTATGCACTGATCATAAAAACCCCGAGTATCTGTTTTCACAGAAAGAGTGGGATATGAGAACAAAGAGAGTTAGAGCTTCTAAGGGATTATGATTGTGGAAATTGTACCACCCAGGAAAGGCTAATGTAATGGCTAATGCCTTGAGCAGAAAGAGTCTCGAGATGGTATTACATATGATGGTCAGGGAGCGTGAGCTGCTAAAGCAGTTGTAAGCCTCAGTAGTGATGTAATTCCCTCTGATGATGATAGTGATTGTGTGACAGCTAGCCTGAGATTAGAACCGAATTTGAGTGATCGGATTTGACAGGCTTAGCGTGATGATCGACATGGTGTTGATAGTATGGGTCAGATTCAAGGGGGTACAGTGATAGAGTTCACAGAGAGTGATGATGGTACTGAGGTTCAGAGACAGTATAAGTGCTCCCCAGGACCACAATGATGAGATAGTGATAGTGCCAGAAGCTCACTCTTCAGGATATACAGTGCATTCGAGAGGTAACAAATATATCAAAGTCTCAAAAAGAGGTATTGGTGGTCAGATTTGAAAAGAGACATAGTGGAGATTGTGTAAAAGTGTCTCGTATGTCAGCAGATTAAGGTAGAGTAATAGAAGTTTGCAGGGTTATTGTAGTTTCTACCTATATTGACACGAAAATGGGAACAAGTTACCATGAATTTCGTGAAGGGTTACAGAGGATCCGGATGAATCATAAGGCTACCTGGGTGATAGTCGATAGATTGACTAAGCTACCCAACTTCTGGTTAGGAAAATCCCCAGATACTCTGAGTGTGTAGGCGAATTTATGTGTATGGAAAATTATGGAACACCAAGTATCTTTCCAGTGAGCATTGTATCATATAGGGATTCCCGCTTCACTTCCCACTTCTGGGAATATTTTTCAGGAAGCTATGGGAACCCGACTGAGTGTTAGCTCAGCTTTCCATCCTCAGACAGATGGTCAGTCAGAGAGGACTGTACAGGTTCTGAAGGATATGATGAGAGCGTGTGCCATTTATCTGATAAGCTCCTGGGATGATCAGTTGTTATTAATTGAATTCGCTAATAGCGACAGTTGTCACTTGAGTATCGGGATAGCATTATATGAGGAATTGTATGGCCATAGGGGTTGTTCCCCGGTTTGGATAAGAAGGGGGTAACATATATAGAATTGCTCTCGAATCGATAAGACAGACCTCTGAGAATGTTCAGTTAATTTGTGAGGGATTAAGAACATCTTAGAGCAGATAGAAAGTTATGCTGACAAGATACAGAAACCATTAGAATTCACCAAGGGTGAATTAGTATTGTTGGAAGTTATTGGTCCTAAGGACATAACAAGATTCGAAAGAAGGCAAATTGAGTTTCATTAGATTGAATCTTTTGAGTGATTTGACAAAGTGGGAGACAAGGCCTGTAGGTTGGCGTTACCACCTAAATTAGTAGGCATCCACAATGTGTCCCATCTTTTGATGATTCGAAAATACTATCCGGATCGAAAATATGTGATTGGATATGAGCTCCAACAGCTTAGCTCAATGAAAGTATAACGTATGATTGAAAAATCGATTCGAGTATTAGATGACAGTAGAAAGTGTTGAGGTTTAAGATGATCTCCCTAATTAAAATATGTTGGTAGTATTACACTCCGGAAAAGTCACATGGGAATTAAAGAGTATGATACGATAGACGTACCCGGAGTTGTTTATGGACCTAATTGACTTGGTTCTAATTTGGAGGACCAAATTTCTTAAGTGGGGGAGATTATGTAAGACCCGAATTTAGTTAAAACACGAAATGAGTATGTTCATGAAAGGAAAGATTGAAATGGTCCCAAATTAAACGAATGGGATTCAGACTAGAGATAAGGATCCAAAACACGAAATTAAAAATGCAAAAGGACTGAAATGAAATTTTTGAACACCTTGAAGGGTAAAACGGTCAAAAGATCGAATGCCAGTATAAATTCGATGAGAAAATTTAATTAAAAATAATGGATATGAGAATCTTGATCAATAACGAAGAAATAATTAAATTTCGGGTTAAATTGATCAAGATATGAATTTACTGGAATTAATCGAAATTTTCGCTCGGGACAATATCCCGAAAATATGAAAAAAAATATACTGAGAAAATGGAAAATATAATAAATAAATTAATTAAATAAATTTATTTTGAATAAATAATTGATTTTTGTAGATATTTTGATTTCTTTAAAATATTTTATTGATTAAAATATTAATAAAATAAATAAATAAATAAATCAAATAAAAAAAGGGGGGAAATCGTGAAACAACGAACTAAAGAGGAAAACGAGGCCGAGCCTCTGCCTCCACCGACGGACAGCCACCAGCGGCCAAACGAGGTCGGCGAAGGAAGCCAGATGAGAGCCGAGCCTCGCTGGCGCTGGTAGGCAGAGAGAGAACCGATGAACGGCGAGGGATCGGCGAGGGAGAGAGAAGTCGAGAGAGAAAAGGAGATCGACGGCAACCGGCGTCGATCTAGCCCTAACCGACCCCAGCCGAGGCTTCCCCAGGCCCAGGTGACGCGATCGGTGGTGGCCTTGGCCGACGAAACTGATAGATGGCACCGAAAACGGCGGAAGGAAGGAGAACCACTGACAGCGAAGGGAGAATACACCAGACCGGCCACTTTCCAGCGGCCTTGGATGAAACCGAGGACAGATTTGAGAATCGAACAACCCCGCGGAGCTGCTAGTAGCGGAAGTCGGTGGAGAACCGACCGATGAGACCCTAAACCAGCTGAACCAGAGTGAACCGGACCGAAGTGAACCGAACCGGTCTGAACCGGGTTGAACCGGACCGAACCGGTTCAGGCAATAAAGAGAGGAAAAAGGGAGAAAAAGAGAAAAAGGGAAACAGGGAAAATTTTTGAGGATACACTGAACTTCGGGTAAGTCGGTAAGAGGTCAAAAGTGATCGATTTGATTTTCGAGAAATTTATTTAAATTATATTTAATCGAAAAGTAACCCGGGATTAAATATATAATTGTGCAGTTTTACGACAAATCCCTAAAGAGAGCCAATCGAGCTTCGATTTTCGTACCCTGCATCATATTGGGTAAGTATATTTTAATTACGATAATATGAGTCCTTTAATATAGAGTTTTGATTACTTTACGGAATTTACGGATTAATTCTGTATAAAAAGAATTATTAATCGGAATTGCAATGTAATTACCGTAAATAGTATATGGGCTATCCAATGAGATTGGAATGAAGCCCGATGATTTTTGGTAAGCTGAATGAGCCCAGTAAACCCAAAGAAGGGATTTAATAAGTAGAAACGGACTGAAAAATGGGTCGAGGCCTATTAAGATGCGATCGGGCCCAATAAGAGTAAATTGACCCAATTAGTTAAATTGACTATAGTAAACGCGAAAAATATATTATTGGGTTAAATTGACATGATAAATAATTATCCGCAGCCCCGACAGTGGAATTTAGATACACGCTCGACAAGAATCGAGGTAAGGGAATTTTGTAGGTGTATAGAGATTCCTATACATATTTTGGAGGGAATTTATAAGGCCTAGACTTTCCTAAAGTATCTAGAAACGAAATAATAATTTTTGTGAAAAATCAGGGCATAGGTGAATAAAGAAAAAAGACGAGATTGCCCTTGAGAATAAAATTTACAAAAAGGGTAGTAAGGCAAATAAATTACATGATTATCATGTTTTAATGTTTTATATGAATGTATTGCCTTGATTTAAGCAAATATGCACATAGGTTGGCTGTTGATTTTATGAATTATATGAAAGGGTACCGGTTTGTACCGGTTACGATTTTAAAAGATGTTTTATCAAGATTGAGCCACCTATCGTATTTACATGAATAAAAAGAGTGCTAGAGTCTTACTCGTACTACATTTTACTTATTTATTACTCATAAAAGCCGTACTAAAGCATTGCTCGTATGAGAAATTTGTGTGTGCACAAAATCGTGCTGGAGCTTCGCTCGCACTAGACGTGAGTTGACATGCATATAGTCGTGCGGAAGCCTCCTGTAGACTGTGTGTCGCAGAGAGTTGATATACTCGCACGTATACTTTGAGACATGGGTTGGTTATCGACATAGTATTGGGGTGGGTAAGACCTATGGCAGGCACCCCCAGACTATGATATGGGTCCACGGAGTATACTGTACCGTGCAGTCATGATGACTCGATGATGTTACTTGATATTCTGGCGGGTAGGATTTGACCCCACCTCTCGTTGTAGTTGTGATGCCCCACACACCGGGATCCGTTAGCCTGGGATCACAGGGACATAGTATGGCCATAGTCCTCGATTTTCATATAGTAACCTACATGCCTCACATGATATCATACGGTCTAAATAGACCAGGACAAACCCGAATGAGAGGTAATGTCCGGATTTATGTTTGAAACAAGATGCGATTTAATGAATCAAGGTATTCCCGAGAGATGGGTTTAGCCTTTGATGTGGTTGTTTTATAATGAAATAAATAAGTTTTAAAGTGATGAATTTTGTGATGAAACAAATAAGTGTTAACGTGATGAGTTTATGATGAAACTAATAAGTTTTAATGTGACGAGCATGAGATGTCATACATGATGATTTTGCCATGTTTGTTTTATATGTCGATTCCATAATTTCTCTTATATGATATACACATACATGTGGCATCGTTTTAGTCATACCTCATGCTCTGAATATAAACGATTTTATATCATGACATTATCAGCACGTAGATAGTATAGTTATCTACCTGCTTACATTATTGCCTTACTGAGCAAGTTTCGCTCACACTTTCATTTTCCACCCCATAGGGTACATTCAGTAGAAGAGAGCGACAGTAGTCTTGCATTTTGGTTATCCGTTGCTTCTTATCAAGATCAGGTATACACATTCGTATAATTTTTGTATCTGAACATATAGAGCCACAGTACTGTACACGAATTGTAATATTGGGGATGTATTTAGTTAAAATAAATTGATATGCAAACGAAATATGGAAAATAAATGTTAAGGTCAGTAACATGACAAGAGGGACTAACATCAACTCATAGCCCAACTGTTAGTTGTGTAAATGTTCACGACGGGTAAAGAAATGAAAAAGTGAAAAATTTACTCTGATGTTTAGGTAATTTGGGTCGTGACACTACCCATCGCTAGGAAAGGTTTGCCTAGTATAATCGGGACTTCCCTGTCTTCCTCCATGTCTAAAACAATAAAATCCGCAGGGAAAAAAATTTGTCCACCTTTACTAACACATCCTCAATGACCCCCTTCAGATATTTAATTGATCGATCAACCAACTCGAGGGTCACTGTGGTGGGCTTGGCATCCCCTATTCCTAACTTCTGATAGATAGATAAAGGCATCAAATTTATACTAGCTCCTAAATCGCATAGGGCTCTACCAAAGAAAAAATTTCTAATAGTGCATGGTATGGTAAAACTCTCGGGATCTTTGAGCTTGGGGGATAATTTTCTCTGGATAATGGCATTACATTCCTCAGTTAAGGCCACCGTCTCATAGTCTTCCAACCTTCTTTTCTTAGAGAGGATATCCTTCAAAAAGTTCACATAATTTGGCATCTGCTCTAAAGCATCTACAAAAAGAATGTTGATGTGAAGCTTCTTAAAAGCCTCAAAGAATTTAGCAAATTGTCGTTCCAACTTTTGATCTTGGAGCCTATGAGGAAAAGGTACTGGTGGTCAACTAGAGGCAATGTAGTGGGAACCTGTGTAGCATCAGAGAACGAGGAAGGCTGTGAAGTAGAAGAAGGTAAAGATGAAGAAGCGCCTACTTTAGATTCCTTTGCAGCGTCATCATTTGGTTCTTACTCTTTCTGAGCTGCTTCGTTAGAACTTATGGGTTTATCAACTATGGGCTGTTCAGGTCCAGACTTAACTTGTGGCTCATCTAGCTCTCTACCATTCCTAAGGGTGATGGATTTTACATGTTCTTTACCCTCCCTTTGCCTAACATGATTAGCTTTAGTGTTACTGGGAAGGGTCCCTTGAGGACGTTGACTAAGAGCATTTGCTATTTGTCCTACCTGAACCTCTAAGTTCTTAATTAAAGCAGCTTGATTTAGCAGGATCGTTGAGAACATTTCCTCAAGCGAGGGCTTCTTCTCAACTATTGGTGCATGGTAATGTTGGGGCTGTATCTGTGTTGGTTGTGGTGGTTGGTGGAAGTGAGGTGGATGATGCAAAAATTGAGGTGGGGATGGTTGATGAGGTGGATGATATGGAAATTGCGGCTGTGGTGGTACATGAACCAGTGGAGCTTGAAAAACAGGGGGTTCTACAGGTCTAGAACTAAAATATTGCCCTTGGTTTTGGCTCCAAGAAAAGTTAGGATAGTTCCTCCACCTTGGGTTGTAGGTATCTGAAAATGGGTTGTTCTGTTGCTTAGGAGGGGCAACATACTAAACCGATTCTAAGTTAAGTGGACACCTATCTATAGAGTGGGTACCACTACACAGCTCACAGGAAAAAAAAAGAATTTGGACAGAATAAACAGGATTAGGACTAGTAGAAGGATTATGCTGGATACTGAGCGACTCTACCTTCTTCGTAAGGTTAGCGATTTGAGAGGTCAAGGTAGACAGTTTGTCGAGCTCATAAATACCCGTCGACTTCTTTGGCAATTGTCTTTTTGAGGACCATAGATAGTTGTTAACGGCCATCTTGTCTAAGAGCTCGTAAGCTTCCTCCTCTGTTTTGCACATCAGGGCTCTACCTGCAGCAGTGTCTACAATGGTCCTATTCTAGCTTGTAAGTCCGTTGTAGAATGTCTGGACTTGCAACCACAAAGGTAGGCCATGGTGAGGGCACTTCCTAAGAAGCTCCTTATATCGTTCCTATGCTTCATAAAGAGATTCAGAGTCGAACTGGGTAAAGGAAGATATATCACTATGGAGTCTGACCATTTTAGAGGGAGGGAAAAACTTAGATAGAAATTGATGGGCTAACTCATCCTATGTAGAAATAGATCCTGGAGACAAGGAGATTAACCAGTGCCGTGCCCTATCCCTAAGTGAGAAGGGAAATAGTCTAAGCCTAAGTGCATCATCAGATAATCCATTGTGCTTGAAGGTGTTGCACAAGTCCAAGAATTGCCTGAGGTGAGCATGTGGGTCATCATGTGGGAGCCCAGCGAACTGCAAAGAGGTCTGGATCATCTGAAGGATGGAAGGCTTAATTTCGAAGTTGTTAGCAGGGACAGCTGGTGGCCTAATGCCGGTATAATAACCTCTAATAGTCGGCATCTCATAATCTCCAACGGTCTTGAATTCCCTATTTTCTGCCATAGTGTGTTGCAGCGGAGCTAATAATTTCCTAGAATCCTTTCGAATTTTTCTAAGAGTTCGTTCAATTTTAGGATCTAAAGGAAAGCAATCGAAACTCCTGGCTCTGCGCATGCAAACATCAGCAAGTCTTTAGAAAAAAATTTAGGTTTTTAAATTTTTTCATTTTTTTAATTAATTAATTAAGAGAAAATTCAAATAACCTAAGTAGGGCTCTAAATATTTACAACCTAAATATTTACAAGCTAGAATTACACCTAAGTATAATTTTACCGATATTAATTAACGACTAATTAAAACTTCCCCGGCAACGGCGCCAAAAACTTGACACGCCCAAAAGGTATTATCCACAAGTGCACGGGTCGTACAAGTAATAATAGGATTTGAGTCCGAGTTATCGTCCCACAGAGAAGTTGATCAGCCTAATTAACTATCGGTTAATCTTACCCTAAGTATATCCTAGCAAATTATGAAATTCTGATGGGTGGTCTACAGGGCTAAAATTAAAGTACTGAAAATAATAACAACTATAAAATAAAGAAAATAAAACCGAGCTAAGAAATACTTACAATGCTCCCAGCAATCTACCTTCAAAAGAAAACTAAAACAGTTAAAATTAATTAACGCAATAAAATGCAAATATGAAAATAACTAAAAAAGACTAATTAAACTAAAATGAAACAATTCTAAAATAAAATGTGCATGTAATTAAACTAACTAAGAAAATGCAATTTAAACTAACTTAAAGTCTAATAAGATAAAAATCTACTTACCTAAAGAAATTCTTAAACTTAACTCTAACTAAATGCTAATAAAACAAAATTTACTAATGCATGGAAATAAATTTAATCTAAATTAATTCTAAATATAACTCATAAAATACTAAACTAAAAATTAAATCCTAACACATAATATCTAAAATTAACTATTAACTAAGACTTAAAGCTAAGATTAAATTAACAACTTAAAACATTAAATTTAACCTACAATTATCAACTAATAACTACACTAAACTAACAACTAATAAAACAATCAAAATAATAAAAATGCCATAAAAATTAAACTAAACAAAATAGAGGTGGCCAAACAAGGCCTTAACTGAATTGCAAAACACACAAGTGATCCCGACAAGTCACTGTTCACGTTCTTCCAAACATTTCCAGTTTCATGTTTATTTCAGGTATTCATGATTTCGGCTACTATCCCTACTGCACTCTGCTTTTCAGTTCTGACCAGGTGCAAATAGGTGTTACTTCCACTGCTGTTATAGGCGTTGCTTCTGTCTGACTGTTACTCCAGGCATTCTTGATTCCAGGTGCTATGCTGCACTCTGCTTCTCGGTTCTACAGGTGCTGCTGTACTGGCTCCCAGTTTTGTCCACTCCTGCCTTCAGCTAAGCATATCCCAGCTGCTGCCCTGCACTGCTCTTGCCTGGACTGTGTTCTGCAACCCAAGTCATCTTCCCCGCAACTGCTTCTGGTCAGTCACTAGTTGTTACCGTACCACATTCTCTGCACTAGCTGTACCTACAACAACCTCCTTGTCTTGACAACTGCAGCAGGATATGCAAGCAGCAGCAAGTCCTCCCCTACGGAGATTGTGTTCCCGAATGGAAACAAAGTGCAGCAGTGGTTAAACATCAGCTTCAGTCCCTGCCGAGCAATACGTTTCCCTTTGGCAACATCTGGTAATACAAAATAGATAAATCAAATAAGTACAAACAGAAGCTATTAGATTGTAGGATTAAGGCAGTGAAAAAAAAATTAAAATGAATGAGACCAAGAATTAAAGAAAAGAAATTTCATAGTGAATAAAACCATAAACAGAGTAGAACAGAGCAAAGATCGGTCTGCCGGGTTGCTTCCTTGTTACCATCTAGCTAGTCATCGAACTCATTCTCTCATAGTACATAGAAGTATCTCCAAGCAAACAACAACTAAGAAAATGCAGAAAACTAATACTAGACACTAACTCGATAATGAAGAAACTTATAAAACATGAAAACAGGAGGGACCTAGGCCACGGTTTCCTTCATTTTCTTCTCCTTCCATGTTTCACATTGCTCATGATGTGTATAAATGCTCAGCATCAATCAACATCAAGGCAACAGAATCATAAGGTGGAAGAATGAATGAAATAATGATGCCACTCACATGCACTAAAAAATTCTAACCGAGAGTTGCAAGAACGGTAGTTTAACAAACAAAAACATAAGCAAGTTGGGAAACCGAGAACTAAGAGGTAGAAAAAACAATGATTTTCATGGTAACACTAAAATGAAGATCTGGGATTGTAACGGAATCAAACAGCAGAGAAAATGGAAATGAAACTATTCATTAATAAAACAAAGAACTAGAAATGAACAAAAACTTTGCATCAAAATAAAAGTTGACATGAATAGTAATCTAACAATGGTAGCTATCGGAAAAAGAAAAAACTTAAAAACAATAAATCCTATAATATACCCTAAAACTATTCTATCCTAACTTACATTACTCCTAACCTAGGCTACACCCCTTTTCAATTGCCATCCTTTCCTATTTATACACACACTTAGGGGTAAAATTGTAATTTTTCCACCCTAGATGAGTTAGCATTGTTTAGCCACTTGTCTTCACACCATTGGCTCCTTGAAAAATAATATTTCCATGTCATCTGTCTTTTTGTCCAATTGGATGTGCTAGGCTTATGTTGTCCGCGTGGTCCAGTCTCGATTTTAGCTCAATTTCGGTCCATTTTCTACCGAAATATTCAAAATTCATTTGGATTTAATTTATCTACAAACATGAGAATTTTAATTAAATAAAGGGGATAATTAATAAAATAAATTGGGGATTTAAATAATTAATTAGGAAATTAAGCACAAATAATTCTTAAAATATAGAATTATCAACATCACATCAGTGTTTCTTTGTAAACTGATCTTTTTTCCTTAAATCAGATATAAATTCAATATGTTTCACAAAACGGTTCAAAACAGGCTGACTAGCCCTTTTTTGGATAAAATCCCAAAAAACAGTATATGGAAATTTAAAAATATAGGATTTTTGATTTTAAACAAAATTCAAGCCATAATATACAAACCTTTTAAATTCAACGGTAATATTAGGCAGTTCAACTAGGCTAGAATCTATAATTTTTAGAGTCATAAAATCTAGCCTAGATTTTTTTCTGTAATTTCGGTAAATGGGAATTCAGCTGAAAATTTTATATCAATAAATATATGAAAATTACGCATATTTATCTTTAGCAGCACATCAGAATTTTCCTTACCCCAATGGCAGACGATAATTCCTTTAAACCTCAGTATCGTGATTCAGTCGGTCTGTTTTAACCCATTCACTTATCCATAGCTTTATTTTTCATAGAGAAGTTCCTAGGCCTCTCGTTTTCCAATCTTTCGTTGTTGCTTGATCAGTGCCTTGCTTCCAAGAAAAATCGAGAGCTTTAGCTCTCCCTAGGCTAAACCCCTCACTTTTCTTTTTTCTTCTTCTTTGCTTCTGCTTTCTACCTTCTCTCTTTTCTTTATTTTTTCACTTCGGCGCTAGTGTGTGCACCTTACAAATGACGTTTCCCTCATCAGCAAGCCTTAAATATTTATTTTTCTTCTCTCATTTCTAGGTTCCACACTGTCTCGGTCATTTCCTTTGCAGTAGCATACTTCACGTAAGCTACAGCCCTTTCCACCCCTTTCCATCTGAACTTCAACTGTTGTTTCAATAATAATTCATGCTGATTTGACCCTTTCTTTAGCAGACCACACGTAATGCATTCAATCCCCAATTCATTTTTGTCTGTTCCACTACATCATTCATCATTTCATGTAACGACCTGAATTTACTTATATTTCGATTGGGCTGTAAGTCAATATTAGGTCAGAGTCTGATTAATTTTCTTACTTAGTAACAAATTTTAACCAAAATATATATTCACATTGCCCACATACATCTTGTATGAATTATTGTACTAACAAAAATTTTAGATACAATAGAATTTCATATAACTGTGTATACCTTTGATGCAGTAATATGCTCCACTGAATCATAACTGCGCAGAATGTCTTACTATCATAAACGATCCAAACTATAGTGGGGCTCTATGGAGGAAAGTAAGGGGGTGAGTTCAACATGCTCAGTAAGAAAAATACCATAGCAGGTAGATAAATACACTACCTACAAAAATATTTTTTTTTTTAATATTTGCCAAATCCAGAATATTTTCACAAGGTATACAGATGATTTGGTAAATTCTCAGATACCAAAGTTAGAATTCGAAAAACAAATTTAGTATCGGCAAAAGCAAAAATATCAAGAATAGATTTCATAAAAAAAACATGTATCGGTAATAAATTTAGCTACTGTTGTAAATCCAGAAAGTTCAAAGTTTTCCAGTAGCAAAAGAAACAGATTGTCAGATATCTCAATTAAAGCAGATGATTCAGAAAAATATTTCAAATAGGCGAGACAAGGAATGCATGCTATATCAGTTATCCAAAATGAATATTAGCCAATGTCGAGACTCTGGGCAATTCACGGGTCAAGTGTGTCGGGATGTCAATCGACGTAGGAGTGATCAGCTACCCAAACAGCTCGCAGATTAAAATGTCCGAAGACCAGAAATAGAATTAGAAAGACGATACATCGTACTCGTGGACCACAGATACAGATATAGATACAGATACAGTTACAAATATAGAATAGACAGAAATGCAGCATGATCTCACCAACGCCTTTGTCTCAAAATAAGTGCGAGACGGGCCGTATGACACACAGTCAATACACACACAAGCACATATCGTCATAATAACTTTATAACATAACATTTTTGCTCAAATCACATATAAATTCAATTGTTTCATGAAACCATTCAAAACAGGCCGACTAGCCCTTTTTTGGATAAAATCTCAGAAAACAGTCTTTATAAATTTCAAAATTTGAGATTTTCGATATTTAAAACAGAATTCAAGCCATATCATAATCTATGCAAACCATTTAATTTCAATCCGTAAAATTAGATTGTTCAACTAGGCTAAAATCTCTAATTTTTCAAAGTCAAAAAATTAGACCTAGACTTTTTGGTAATTTCAGAACTACGAAATTCAACCTAAATTTTATATCTACAAATATACGAAAATTGCACATATTTATCTATAGCAGTGACGAGAATTTTCCTTACCTCGGTATCTGTCTGTAGTCCTTGATTGCCTCAAAATAGCGAGTCGGTGGGTCCGATCTACTCGGTTAATTTCTCCAAAATTTTGTACCAGTATTTTCAAAATTTTGAACTAATATTTTCGAATAAATATTTTTGAATTATCTTCCCTCATATTTTTTCAAATTCTCGATGTCTTCTGTCACGACTCACATTCTTTCCTCGTGAACTTACCTTACCACTTACAGTTGGGCTGTGAGTCAATATCCAAATCCACATCTCATAGACATTCATATTAATGAAATAGAATAGAAATTAGACTTTTTATAAATATGTGGAAGCGTTTACATAAGTTTCTATTAACTATACATCCCTTTCGTACAAAATATCACTAGATGTGCATTAATTTATAGGATACAAAATATTTCTCACAGAAGTGTATACCTCTCTCTACTGTTGGAGAACACCTTAGCAGGGACTACTGCAGTACTCACTACTGCATAGTATCTATGGAGGAGGAAATAAGGGGGTGAGCATAATACGCTCAGTAAGGAAAATGTGCAAGCAGGTAGATAACCTCACTATCTACATGCTTAAATATATATATATATATGTTTATTTTCCTTATTGAAATAATATGCATGTTCGTTAAAACAACTTCTATCAATAAGAAATCATTAATTCTCTAGATGGGTATTTGCATATTCACACGATTCATCATCCAAAACCACTGGGGTTTAACTTCACACAGTTCACACTTGAAATCACTTTTCACATAGTAGCACATAGCTTCACATAACAAAATCAATTCACATAGCTCATACATAGAAAATGCTTTTTACTTTGTACATCAATACATGTTGAGACGTAATCATGGGTCATCCCATCCCCAAACACACAGTAAAGGAGGAAATCCGTCACCTCACACAGTAGTGATAATATCATATCACACAGATATAGAAGACTTATGGCCATAGTCGGATTCCAGGCTACACTAATCAAGTGTGTGGGAACCCCACGCTTAGGGACGCGGATCAACCATCCCTTCAGCTCACACAGATATCACGAAGATAATCACGACACATCGTACCCCATGGCTAACGCTCACGGTACATAGTGCTCCCGTGAATCCTTATCACCCATTTCTATTGTCTCAAAATCACGTACGAGCTCTCTAGTGGAACACAAAATATCATCGAGGCATCATGCACTCTTTTGTTTTCTTGAAATTCCTTTGAAAATAATGTGCGAGCAGGGCTGGTCAATTTCCTGTTGCCTCTCATGCTCTAATCATGATTTCACACAGAAAAGAAATAGAACTGCTCCTTTCATTGAGTATGAGTGAATGGGTAAACTCCCTTCAATCACTCTTTATACACATTCCATACAAGTGGTTAAAACTGGAGCGTGTATATTATCATTCTTTCTCAAAATGTTTGAAAAACCTCTTTTCACAACGATTATAGAAGTTATGCAACTCATACCATCGACTTATTTTCATACGTAGTTTTCTTCTAGATATATCGATATCTATATACTATCGCATACATTTGCAGACAGCAGATAAGAAAACATACGCATAGCTATCTGACACGCCCTAAGGGTATTGTCCGCAAGTGCATGGGTCGTACAAGTAATAATAGGATTTTTGAGTCCCGAGTTATCGTCCCACAGAGAAGTTGATTAGCTTAATTAACTATCGGTTAATCTTACCCTAAGTATATCCTAGCAAATTATGAAATTAAAGTTGGTGATCTACTAAGGCTGATTAAAATTACTGGAAAGCTATAAAACAATAAGAACTAAATAAAATAAAATCGAGCTAAAAGTACTTACAATGTTCCAAGCAATCAACCTACAAAAGAAAATTAAGACAGTTAAAATTAATTAACGCAATAAAATGCAAATAAGAAAATAAAGCAATAAAATTAATTAAACTAAAATTAAACTATCCTAGAATAAAATATGCATATAATTAAACTAATTAATAAAAATGTAATTTAATTAAGAGACTAACTACAAATTTAAAAGACTAAAATATTAAATCTAAATTAATCCTAATTATCACTAATTACTAACTTACCAATAAAAATTAACTAATGCATGAAAAATAATTTTTGGAATTTTAATTACAACTTAAAATGCATAAAATGAGTCTATCTAATTTAATTTAAGCACAACCCTTAATACTAGAATAAAAATTAATTAATGACCTAATTAAATCTAAGTTAAACTAATTGATCAAAGCAACAATGCCTAACATGCACATTAAAAATCAACTAACTAAGCTAACTTGAAATTAATCTATCTAGAAATGCATGTAAAATGAATTAAACCACCATAATAGACATATGCCAAACATGGCCTTAGGCAATTACATAACCACCAAAGTGGTCCCGAGATGCTACTGGTACTGTTCATTGTCTTCTTGCAATTTGCATGCTCAGTTATGTCCTCTGCTCAGGTCCTTCATACTTGGTCTCGGGCTGCTTCCATAAATACATGTCCAGGCCTGTCGTCTTCTGCATCCAGTCTGTCTGCTACATGGGACTGTTGTGCTCAACCTGATCAGCTAGCAAAAAATTTCATCCTCCTCGTAATGGTCTGTTCAGGTGCTCTCGGCGATCTCTGTTTTTGTCCGACTGCAGGTGCTACTCACCATTCGGTACTGTGCTGCTATGACCGCACTGCCCAGCTGCTTGTTCTTGTTCTACTTCAGGTGTTGCCTCAACGTCAGTCCTCTATTACAATACCAGCAATGTCCCGAGCTTGATCATTCACTGCTCTCGATTCTATCCTACTCCAAATATTGCTCACTGTTTTATCCTCACTTTCGGCTATGCAACATCAAGCTAAATAACAGCTCACTGCTATTCAGGCTCCAATAACATCTTTACCTATTCTTAATATCGAGAGCTTCCTAAAAAAAATTTGCAAGCAATGCAACCTCTACACTATGATGAGCAATAGTAAAATAAAAGAAAAACAGAGCTAAACAGAGAGAAAATGTGAAATTATCTTGCTGCCATGTCTTAAACTATGCTTCTATGATTTGCTTCTTTAATCTTTATACCGGACAATCAACAACAATCTTTGCACAATCTAGCAATTAACAACTACAATGAAGATGAAGTAGAATGCAGTAAATGAACTATATGCAGGAAACATAAATAAATGCAGAAAACATGAATGTCATACTCTAACTACAAGCAAGCATCAAATATGGGAAAATCATGCAAACACAAGATGGAATAAGGAAAGAATAAAACAAGGATACAAAGCAGCAAATGATTATAAAACCAAAAGGATTTAACAACAACACCATTGCCACATCGTCCGAGAGCTTCAACAACGTAAACAAAGAACTCAACCTCCTCCGGTAGCTTCATTTTCTTCTCCAATCGTGACTTCACATAGCTCTTGATGTGGACAAATGATTTGCATCATCCCACATCAAGGCAACAGAATCAAAGGGGAGAATACTAAATGAAGATATCCTGAAACCCGAATGCACCAAAAAAGGAACAAACCGAAAGCTTTTAAAGATGATGGCTTTTTTCAAATAAAACTAAGGAAACATAAACAATGATCAAGGAAAAACTGAGAGCTATAATAAGGAGTAATCTTTATGAATAAAAATTGGCAAATAAAAGAGCTTAATGGTTCCAAACTGAGAGCATGAAATGAAAGTGAGTTTCCATTGAAATGAAATTTAACAAAGATTAATGAAGAAAATGGGATGAACAGTTAACAACTTGTAAACAAAAAAAAAAAAAACTATGCAGAAATTTAAAGAAAAATTTTAAAATTAATCTAAAAGCTATTCTACCCTAACCTACCTTACTCCTACTCCTACTTCTACTTACCCTACTCTTACTTCTACTTCTACTTCTACTTTTCTACTCCTACTCCTACTTGATTTTTCAATTGCCATCATGTTCTATTTATTCACAAACATAGGGTTACAATGGTAAATTTTCATCCTAGATGAGTTGGCATTGTTTGGTCACTTGTCTTCATTTGATTTGATGCAGAGTAAATATTTCCATGTCATCAGTCTTTTTGTCCAATTAGTTGTTCGATGTGGCCCGAAGTGTGTCTTCCAGAGGGTTGGCACGGTGTCCTTCGATCTTATCATTTTGGAGCAAATAAAATACGGACACCTGACATCACGCGTGTCTCGACGACTGATGACTCGGTCTGTAAATTGGAAGTGGTCCAGTCTCCTTTAGCTCGTTTTCAGCCCAAATTCGTATGAAACGACTGAGTTTCATCCGGATTTAATTTATCTGCACATTAAAGAATTTTAATTAAATAAAGGGGATTATCGATAAAATAATATAGGGATTATATAGATAATTAGGAATTTAAGCACAAATAATTCTTAAAAAAAATAGAATTATCATACCCCCAAACTTGAGCTTTTGCTTGTCCTCAAGCAAAACAAAATAATTGTAGGAATGATAAGTACAAAACATAATAATTTCCCCAACATTATCCTCAAAGAAAAAGTACAGACTATGAAATCAAAGAATCACAATTACAAGTCCAGCACTTAGAATTATTCAATCATAAATCCTAACCCAAATTGGATCCCTCATGTGTATGTGAAAATGTCAAAGCCACTACTCAGTACATTACCCGGATCAGATTATGCAAACATAGTGAATACAAAGTCAATGACAAGTGATCATTCCCATAAGTTTGCTTTTCACTAATCTCTCCACTGATGTAGTTACACTTAATCAAAGATCAATAGGACTTCATTAAGCTTGTAATGTAAGGCTGGGGTTAGGGTATGATAAAGTCGATTTACGTTTAATTACCCCTTAACATTCATTACTTCTAGGATCTTTAATGTAAGAGCTCTAATTATTTCCCCCAAACTTATTTATTTCACTAGACATTTTATTCTATTTTTGTATTTTTCTTCTTTCTTCTTTTCTTTTTCTTTTTCTTTATTTTGCAAATTTTTTTTCGAACTTTCACTATCACCAGAAACCCATATGTATAAAGCTCACAATATATCAAATGACTTTTCATGCTTTCAGGGTAAGGGATAGGAACAAAGTATTTAATCTAAGGAAATTTATGTAGGTGTATTTACAGAGAAAAACTTATTTGGCCCAAATGGGTGACTATGGGTAAAATATGTACAGGGATGGCTAGAAAGGCTCAAACGATCCAAAGATGGCCTAAATCATCTCCCTAATTAAGTGTGATCTAATATTTCACCTCGAGATTAGATCAAACAAATTCTAGAATATGATACACAAAATCAACTGAACAAATGCAATCCTAGGTCTACATAAGCTTTCTCTAAATAAATATACAGATTCATGACATGACATGTGCATAAAATGAGGAAATCGCAATCAGAATCAAGACAAATTTAAGAACTCAACTTCATGCTTTTCCTATAATCATGCTTCTCAGTCAATCAAAATCATACTTAATCATGGGGTCATATCATCGAAATATTGGAAAACTACACGCTAAGCACTAAATCATCCCAAAATCAAACAGTTTAAGCTCAGATTTTTGAAAAAATTTGGAAAAATTTTTCAATTTTGCTCAAATTTTTGAAAAATACTCAAGTGTTATCCCCTCCCCCAAACTTGAAGTGCACAATATCCTCAGTGTGCAGATAATATAAGAATTAAAGTTCAGGAACAGAGTACTCCCCTTTCTGATGATGATGAACAACTGAAGCTTTGATTGAAAGCGTAAAACTAGAAAATAAACCTGCAAAATAAATAAAGAAAGAAACAACAGAAAAAAAAAAGAAAAAGAACTATATACAAGGTGAAAAGGAAAACACAACCACTTCAAATGTAGCTGAAGAAGACAACACTCAGCATCAGGGCGAAGAGTAGGAGGATCAGCCATAATGGTGAGAAAATGTTAACAATTAAATCCTCCTGAGCTCTACCTACTTCCCTCATTCTTTTAAATTTCATGTGCTTAAGCCTTATATCCTCATTAATCTCCATCTTAAAACACTCTTGAGAGTCATCAGGGAGCTTCAAAGGTTTGAAAATATTAAACTTCACTTCCTGATCTTGCACTCTCATAGTCAACTCCCCTTTTTACATATCAATTATCGTCCTCCCAGTAGCTAGGAAAGGTCTGCCTAAAATAATGGGGACTTCCCTGTCTTCCTGGGGACTTCCCTATCTTCCTCCATATCTAGTACAATAAAATATGTAGGAAAAATAAACTTGTCCACCTTTACTAAGACATCCTCAATGACCCCCTTTTGGATATTTAATGGATCGATCTACTAGCTGAAGGGTCACTGTAGTGGGCTTGACATCCCCTGTTCCTAACTTCTGATAGATAGACAAAGGCATTAGATTGATACTAGCTCCTAAATCACACAAGGCTCTACCAAAGAATAAATTTCCAATAGTGCATGGTATGGTAAAACTCCCGAGATCCTTGAGCTTGGGGGGTAATTTCCTCTAGATAATGGCACTACATTCCTCAGTTAAGGCCACCGTCTCATAATCATCCAGTCTTCTCTTTCTCGAGAGGATATCCTTTAGAAACTTCACATAACTTGGTGTTTGCTCTAAGGCATCTGCGAAAGGAATGTTGATGTGAAGTTTCTTAAAAACCTCAAGAAATTTAGTGAATTATTGTTCTAGTTTTTGATCTTGGAACCTCTAAGGAAAAGGTACTGGTGGTCTAGCTAGAGGCAATATAGTGGGAACCTGTGTAGAATCAGAGGATGAGGAAGGAAATGAATAAGAAGAAGGTATAGATGAAGAAGCGCCTAGCTTTATTTCCTTGGCAGCCCGATCTTTAGGTTCCTGCTCTTTTTGAGCTGCTTCGTTAGAACTTAAAGATTCTTCAACTATGTGCTGTTCAGGTTGGGACTTGACTTGTGGCTCATCTAGCTCTCTGCCACTCTTAAGGGTGATAGATCTAACATGTTCCTTACCCTCCCTTTGCTTAATAGGGTTAACTTCAGTGTTACTAGGAATGGTCCCTTGAGGACGTTGGCTAAGAGCATTTGCTATTTGTCCCACCTGAACCTCTAAGTTCTTAATTGAAGCAGCTTGATTTTGCAGGATCGTTGAGAACATCTCCTCTGATGTAGGCTTCTTCTCAGCTGCTGGTGCATGGTAGAGTTGGGGCTGCATAAGTGGTGGTAGTGGTGGTGATAGATGATGTGAGTATGGGTTATGAGAAGGCAGATGAAATGGAAATTACGGCTGTGGTGGTACCTAAACCGGTGGAGCTTGAAAACCAGAGAATCCTACAGGTCTAGAGCTAAAAGTTTGCCTTTGGTTTTGGCTCCAGGAGAAGTTAGGATGGTTCCTCCACCCTGGATTGTAGGTGTTTGAAAAAGGGTTGTTTTGTTGCGTTCGAGAAGGGGCAACATACTGAATCGATTATAAGTTGAGCGGACACCTATCTACAGAGTGGGTACCACTACACAGCTCATAGGAAAGGAAAGGACTTCGGATAGAATACACAGGGTTAGGACTAGTGAGAGGATTATGTTGGGTACTGAGCGACTCTACCTTCTTCATAAGATTAACGATTTGAGAGGTCAAGGTAGACAGTGTGTCGAGCTCATAAATACCCGCCGGCTTTTTTGGCATTTGCCTCTCCGAGGACCATAAATAGTTGTTAGCCGCCATCTTGTCTAAAAGCTCGTAAGCTTCCTCCTCTGTTTTGCACATTAGGGCTCCACCCGCAGTACCATCAACAATGATCCTATTTGGGCTTGTAAGTCCGTTGTAGAAGGTTTTGACTTGCAACCACAAAGGTAGGCCATGGTGAGGGCACTTCCTAAGAAGCTCTTTATATCGTTCCCATGCTTCGTAAAGAGTGTCAGAGACGTACTGAGCAAAGGAAGATATATTACTACGGAGTTGGGCCATTTTAGATGGAGGGAAAAACTTAGATAGAAATTGATGGGCTAACTCGTCCCATGTAGAAATGGATTCTGAGGGCAGGGAGGTTAACCAGTGCCGTGCCCTATCTCTAAGAGAAAAGGGGAATAGTCTAAGCCTAAGTGCATCATCAGATAATCCATTATGCTTGAAGGTGTTGCACAAGTCCAAGAATTGCCCAAGGTGAGCATGTGGGTCATCGTGAAGAAGCCCACTGAACTGCAATGAAGTCTGGATCATCTGGAGGATGGAAGGCTTAATTTCAAAATTGTTTGCATGGACAGCAGGTGGCCTAATGCCGGTATAATAACCTTCAATCGTCGGCATTACATAATCTCCAACGGTTCTAAATTCCCTATTTTCTGCAATGATATTTTGCAGCGGAGCTTGATCATTCACTGCTCTCGATTCTATCCTGCTCCAAATATTGCTCACTGTTTTATCCTCACTTTCGGCTATGCAACATCAAGCTAAATAACAACTCACTGCTATTCAGGCTCCAATATCATCTTTACCTATTCTTAATACCGAGAGCTTCGTAAAAAAAATTTGCAAGCAATGCAACCTCTACACTATGACGAGCAATAGTAAAATAAAAGAAAAACAGAGCTGAACAGAGAGAAAATGTGAAATTATCTTGCTGCCATGTCTTAAACTATGCTCCTATGATTTGCTTCTTTAATCTTTATACCAGACAATCAACAACAATCTTTACATAATCTAGCAATTAATAACTATAATAAAGATGAAGTAGAATGCAGTAAATGAACTAAATGCAGGAAACATAAATAAATGCAGAAAACATGAATGTCATACTCTAACTACAAGCAAGCACCAAATATGGGAAAATCATGCAAACACAAGATGGAATAAGGAAAGAAAAAAACAAGGACACAAAGCAGCAAATGATTATAAAACCGAAAGGATTTAACAACAACACCATTGCCACATCGTCTGAGAGCTTCAACAACGTAAACAGAGAACTCAACCTCCTCGGGTAGCTTCATTTTCTTCTCCAATCGTGACTCCACATAGCTCTTGATGTGGACAAATGATTTGCATCATCCCACATCAAGGCAACAGAATCAAAGGGGAGAAGACTGAATGAAGATATCTTAAAACTCGAATGCACCAAAAAAGGAACAAACCGAAAGCTTTTAAAGATGATGGCTTTTTTCAAATAAAACTAAGGAAACATAAACAATGATCAAGGAAATATCGAGAGCTATAATAAGGAGTAATCTTTGTGAATAAAAATTGGCAAATAAAAGAGCTTAATGGTTCCAAACCGAGAGCATGAAATGAAAGTGAGTTTCCATTGAAATGAAATTCAACAAAGATTAATGAAGAAAATGGGATGAACAGTAAACAACTTGTAAACAAAAAAAAAAAAAAACTATGCAAAAATTTAAAGAAAACTTTTAAAATTAATCTAAAAGCTATTCTACCCTAACCTACCTTACTCCTACTCCTACTTCTACTTACCCTACTCCTACTTCTACTTCTACTTTTCTACTCCTACTCCTCCTACTTGATTTTTTAATAGCCATCATGTTCTATTTATACACAAACATAGGGGTACAATGGTAAATTTTCATCCTAGATGAGGTGGCATTGTTTGGCCACTTGTCTTCATTTGATTTGTTGCAGAGTAAATATTTCCACGTCATCAGTCTTTTTGTCCAATTAGTTGTTCGTTGTGGCTCGACGTGTGTCTTCCAAAGGGTTGGCACTTTGTCCTTTGATCTTATCAGTTCGAAGCAAATAAAATACGGACACCTGACATCACGCGTGTCCAGACGACTGATGACTCGGTCTACAAATTGGAAGTGGTCCAGTCTCCTTTAGCTCGTTTTCAGCCCAATTTTGTCTGAAACAACTTAGTTTCATCCGGATTTAATTTATCTACACATTAAAGAATTTTCATTAAATAAAGGGGATTATTAATAAAATAATATGGGGATTATATAGATAATTAGGAATTTAAGCACAAATAATTCTAAAAAAATAGAATTATCACAATCTCTATAGCTTACATAAGTCCCTTACCTCTATCTTGTAGCGTATCTTTTTGTCTTACACTACTTCACATGTCACCATTCATGTCTACAACTCAGTTTATCTCTCCGGACACTGCAGATAGACATCATACGTATCATTCATTATTTCTAAAATCTCGAATCATCAAAACACCATTTTATACTCTTATTTCCTCTTTGACCTAACATAGATCCTTAGTGACTTTACATGTTATAGTCACTTCTAGCTATCTTCCCATATATCAATAGGTTCATAGCAGTAGCTAGGTTAACATATGACACGCCCTAAACGTATTACCGCAAGTGCACGGGTCGTACAAGTAATAATGGGATTTGAGTCCCGAGTTATCGTCCCTCAGAGAAGTTGGTTAGCCTAATTAACTACCGGTTAATTTTACCCTAAGTATATTCTAGCAAATTATGAGATTAAGGTGGGTGATCTACTAAGTCTAAAGTTAAAAATACTGGAAAGCAATAAAATGAAAAGAACTAAATAAAACCGAGCAAAATTACTTACAGTGCTCCACGCAATTAAAATAAAATGCAAATATGGAAATAAATAAATAAAATTAATTAAACTACAATTTAAATAAACTTAAAATAAAAATGCATGTAATTAAACTAATAAAGATTGCAAATTAAATTAACCTAAAATCTACTAAAAATGAAGACTAAATTAAAATGCATGAAAAACATTTAATCTAAATTAACTCTAAATGCATCTAAGCTAAAATAAAATCCTAAAACATTTAATATAAAATTAACTACTAACTAAAAATTAACACTACAAATTAACATGCAAAAATAATAAAACTAACCTACCATTATAATTAACTAAACTAACTAACTAACAACTACCAAAAACATGAAAATGACTTAATTGCTACAATACACTAGCCAAACAAGCCTTAACCAATTTAAACCAGCCCCATGTCCCTCCAAACACTGTTCATATCTTCTAAAACATTTTCATTCCAGGCTTTCACGATTTCGGCTACTGTTAGTGTACGTCAATTTGCATTTTCCAGATGTTCTCGATTTGTCCTCTGGTCCAGGTTGTTGTCTTCTGTTCCAGATACTACTATCGGTTCCTCTAGGTATTCTCGGTTTTCTTGTGTCTTGTGTCTGCGGCTCCAAACGACAACCAGCTAGCATTCTCGGCTCTGTCCTGTTACATTCTGCTCCAAACTGTTTCTGCCCTGGTGTGCCTCAGTTCCCGGTGCTCACAGGTTGCCCTCGGTTTTGCTTTATCCTGCACTCTGCTGTTGTTCTATGCTACTGCTTAAGCCTGCTGCATGTTTCTTTTCCCAGCTGATGTCCGCGAGCTTCTGTCCAACTGTTTATCCTTGGTCTACTTCAGCTGTTGTTCCAGCCTGCTGCTGCATGTCCGTGGCCTCTGCATTTTTTTTGTCTTCTTTCCTAGCTACTGTCCAGGTGCCCCAGCCAACGTCTACCGCTCATTCCTTGTATCCCCAACTTCACCTCAGCGATAATAACAACAAGCCAACAAAAACCAATTAGCACAACACTCAAAGAACAGTAACCATTTACCGAAACAGAGCATAACAGAGGGTGAAATTGAAGCCAAGAGTGAACTATGCTCCACAGATCAACCCATACACCAAAAATGCTGAGATGAAATGCTGTAAATAAATAGACTTAAGAAACATTAGAAAACGCAGTGAAGAGAAGTAAGATTACAAAACAGTCAATAAAGTTAAACTATAAGAGGAAATATCAGGGCGCTAGTATGTCTTCAAGCAGGAAATACATGAGTAAAATCTACAGTCAATGAGTGACCGAATCAACTAACAACTAGTAAATTGAGAAATGAGAGAGCAACATGGGCTATGCCTTGCTTCATTTTCTGTTTAGCCTACCGTTCCACTGTGCAAGCAATGCAATAACAAAATCCAACGTTGAACTTGCACCACTGCACCAGAACAAGGTAAGATTAGAACAACGTGCTTCAGCTAGGCAATCCTCAAATGCTTCTCACCAAACTAAGCTAAAGCAAGCATAAAAAAATTAAAATAAAGATAAATACAAACACCATGTAAAAGGATGAAGAGGGAGATAAAAAACAAAGAAAAATATTGAATAAAACTAGTAATCCAAGAATGAAACCAAGCAAGAAAGCAAAATCGAGAACTAGAAGTAACAAAAGCTTTTCATTCACATGGAAAAATTGCATGAACAGTACTCTCGAAATTAGAATAAAATGATGGCTAAAGCAATCTACTCAGGAAAGCTTCTAAGGAAAATAAATTAAAACTATTCTAACACTACTCCTACTTCTACACTACATTACACTACTCTTACTCCTACCTTACAAGGTTTTTCAATTATCATCCATGTCTTATTTAAACACACAAAAGGGTAAAATTGTAATTTCTACATCCTAGATGAATTGACATTTTTTTGGCCACTTGTCTTCACACCATTGGCTCCTTGAAAACATATTTCCATGTCATCGGTCTTATTATCCAATTGGATGTACTAGGTGGCATGGCTCGTGTTGTCCGCGTGGCTCAATCTCGATTTTAGCCCAATTCCGATCCATTTTCTATCGAAATATTCAAAATTCATTCAGATTTAATTTATCTGCAAATATGAGAATTTTAATTAAATAAAGGGGATAATTAAAAAAATAAATTGGATATTTAAATAATTAATTAGGAAATTAAACACAAATAATTCTAAAAATATAGAATTATCAACATACTAGAATTTGGTAGTCTGAAAGCTTACCTAGTTTGCTTTTCTTGCCACTTGGTCCAAAATCTCTTAATATCGACCAACACCTTTGATTTATCGTATCGAGGTCCCGTTTCCAACTATGTTGCTCTCCTCTGGCTAACGAACAACTTCGTAAAGGGAAACGTCTCTTAATTCTTGCTAGAAAGGGTGGTTTGTCTAGGAAAAGGGTTTGAACACTTAAGCAAAAATTGAGAGGTTTTAGGTCACTGTGTCTTTCAGCCAAAAATCTCATTTCTTATATAGAACTTTCACTAGGAGATCGATCTGCATGGTGAGAGGATAAATCTCTCCTTCTTTGTCGCCTTACTTTTTAGTGTATTGGATTTCATAAGATCGATTTGCTCTAAGTGATGGGATCGATCTTCTTCCGGCAGAGAGCTAAACAGATCGATTTGGCACAAGGATGAGATCGATTTGCTCTTGGCCGAGAGCTAAGGAAATCAATTTGGCTTGCATTGAGGATCTATCTCCTCATATCAGAATGCTTAGCAGATCGATCTAGCCATATTAGAGATCGATCTGCCCTGTTCCATTGCTCGAATAAGAGCATTTTTTGCTCTTCCAGATCGATCTTTCCTTCTATGAGATCAATCTGGCATTCATATTTTCCAGATTTTAATGCAGTTTTCTGCAGTAACTCACACAAACATCCTTAATTTTGCTGCCATAGGCATTTTCTCGTCCAATTAGGACTTGAAAATGACAACCATTCATACTTTACACATATTAAAACATGTGTGCATTCATTGTATAACCAAAGGTATACAATACAAAACCAAATGGAAGTACAAAGACATGCAACTTCATTCCATCTACTGCATTACCTATTTTGAGTTCCAATTACATTCATCACTTATAAAAGCCCATTTCTTCATATTCATACGTAATGAAACTTGTTTGTATATTCCCAACTCATATTACAAGTGTGTAGATTGAATTTATGGACTTTACATTAATTATGCTTCACATATCATGTACATGTATATATTTATAAATTCATAAGGGTTACATGTAAAAATACAGTTCTTAGATTCCTCCCCTCCATAAAAGAATTTGGTCCTCCAAATTAGAACCAAGTTACTCTATAAAAAGTTAGGGGTACTTCTCCTGTATCAAGTTCTCTAACTCTCAAGTTGCTTCTTCTGAGTTATGGTGCTGTCAGTGAACCTTAACAAGCAGAATTGTCTTATTTCGTAACACTTTCTCTTTCTCATCCAGTATCCGAATCGGTTTCTCTACATAAGACAAATCATCTTTGAGCTCTAATGGCTCATACCAAATCACATGACTTAGATCTGAATGGTACTTCCGAAGCATCGATACGTGAAATTCATTATGAATGCTTGCCAACTCTGGTGGCAACACAATTCTGTAGGACTTATCTCCTACTCGTTCCAGTATCTTAAACGGTCTGATATATCGAGGGCTCCACTTACCCTTCTTATCGAACCTCATAATCCCTTTTGAAGGGGAAACTTTTAAAAATACCGAGTCACCCATAGTGAACTCTAGTGCCCTGCGTCTTATGTCAGCGTAGCTTTTTTGCCTGCTCTGAGCTATTCTCAATCTCTCACATATCAGCTGAACAACCTTAGAGGCTTGCTGTACCAAATCAGGAGAAAACATTTTCCTCTCACCCACATCTTCCCAACTAATAGGGGTTCAACACCTTCTACTATACAAGGCCTTATATGGTGCCATCCCGATACTCGATTGGTAACTATTGTAAACAAATTTGGCTAACAGTAGGTGATCATCCCAGGAGCCTTTAAAATCTATAACACTTGCTCTCAACATATCCTCTAACGTTTGGATGGTTCTCTCTGATTGACCATCAGTTTGAGGATGGAAAGCAATACTGAAACTCAATCGGGTTCCATAGCTTCTTGAAATTATTCCCAAAAGTGACAAGTGAAGCGGGAATCCCTATCCGATATGATGCTCACTGGTACCCCATATAGCCTTATTATCTCCCATACATACAACTATGCTAAGCTACTCAAAGTATCTGCAACTTTCATAGCTAGAAAGTGGGCTAATTTCATCAATCTGTCAACCACTACCCAGATAGCATTATGGTTCCTCTTAGTCCTCAGCAATCCCATAATGAAATCCATGGTGAGATGCTCCTATTTTTAAGTTGGTACTGGTAGAGGCTGTAATAACCGTACAGGCATCTGATGCTCTACCTTCACTTGCTGACATATCAGACATCTTGCCACAAACTCTGCGATGTCTCTTTTCATCGCTGACCACCAATACCCTTTTTGGAGGGTCTGGTACATCTTATTACCTCCCAGATGCAATATATATCTCGATGAATGAGCTTCGGTCAAAATCAATCTCTTTAGTTCTGGGTCATCGGGAATGCAAATCCTACCTCTAAACCACAGTAAGCCATCATCACTCATAAAAAAAACGGCCACATCACCCCTTTGAATCTGACTCGCACGATCCTCACACAGTAGATCAGCACTCTGGGCCTGGCATATCGGGTCAATTAAATTCGGTTCCACTTGCATGCTAGCTATCACACAGTTTCTATCAATATCAAAAGGGTCAATATCCAACCTGAGGTGAGCAAACTGCTCGAGCAGCTCATATTCCCTGACCATCATGTGTGATACCATTCTAAGGCTCTTTCTACTCAGGGCATTAGCCACAACATTAGCCTTTCCTAGATGGTATAATATCTCGCACTCATAATCTTTTAGAAGCTCTATCCATCGTCTCTGCTATTCAACTCTTTCTGTGAAAACAAATATCTGAGGCTCTTATGATCTATGTACACTTGAAATTTCTCACCGTATAAGTAGTGGCGCCATATTTTCAATACTTATCATGACTGCCAATTCTAAATCATGGGTCGGGTAGTTCCTCTCATGGTCCTTAAGCTATCGAGATCCATAGGCTACTACCTTCCCATTCTGCATTAACACACAGCCCAGTCCCTGTCTTGAGGCATTTGTATACACTGTATAACCTCCTGAGCTGGTCGATATGGTGAGAATAGGTGCAGTGGTCACTCTGTTCTTTAACTCACAGTCTCGAATGCCACATTCTTTTGAGTAAGACGTGTCAATGGAGCAGCCAACTTAGAGAATCCCACGACAAATCGTCAGTAATAACATGTTAAACCCAGCAAACTACGGATTTTTGTAACCATCTTGGGTCATCCCACTGTATCACAACTTATATCTTAGACGGATCAACTAATACACCGTCTCTCGAGACCACATGACCCAAAAATGATATTTCACTCAGCCAGAAATCACATTTGTTTAGTTTAGCATACAACTCCTAATCTCGGAGGGTCTGCAATACTGTTCTCAAATGTTGCTCATGCTCTTCCCTGGACTTCGAGTACACCAGTATATCATCTATAAAGACAATCACGAATCTTTCCAGCATACATCATTCATTAAAGTCATAAATGCTGCAAGAGCATTTGTCAACCCAAATGGCATAACCAGAAACTCATAATGGCCATACTGGGTCCTGAATGCTGTCTTGGGTATATCTCCACTTTGAATCCTCAACTGATGATACCCAGACCTAAGACCAATCTTTGAAAAGACCTGTGCTCCCTACAACTGATCCAATAGATCATCAATCCGTGGAAGGGTATTTGTTCTTGATGGTAGCCTTGTTTAACAACCGATAGTCTATACACAGTAGGAGACTCCCATCTTTCTTCCTTACAAACAGAACCGGTACTCCCCAAGGTGATACACTCGGTCTGATAAACCCCTTGTCCAACAACTCTTGCAATTGCTTCTTTAGCTCCTTCAATTCCACTGGAGCCATTCGATATAGTGGTGTGGATATCGGTTCAATTCCAGGCACCAAATTGATATAGAATTCCATCTCCCTATTTGGTGGTAATCCTGGTAATTCTTTCAGAAAGACATCAGGGAATTCTCTAACCACAAGGATGTCAACCATATCTGGATACACCTTATCCAAATCAACCACATAGGCTATAAAACCTTCAACATATCACAATCACATTTGATTAGTAAAATCATCTGTCCTTAAATGTAATTTACTACTTCTTTCATTAGTTTGCAAAGCTTATAACATGCTTTTTAGGGGTAGGGAACATTACTGTCTTGGCATAATAGTCTAAGACGACTTGGTTTGCAGCTAACCAATCCATCCCTAATATTACATCAAAGTCTTTCATGTTTAACAAAATCAGATTGGCTAACATCTCCTTTTCCCCTACTTTTAGCTTACAACCATTACAGACATGCTCTGTCATTACATTATCTCTAAGAGGAGTGCTTATAAGTAAAATCCTACCTAGAGGAACAAGTATTAGATGTTCAATCAATTTACATGCAAAGGTAGGCAATATGAATGAATGCGTGGCACCAGGATCAATCAATGCTAATGCTTCAAAATTAAAGACTAGGATGGTACCTTTAATCACATCCTTAGAAGTCTCTACAGAAGTCTGGTCCAAAGTAAATACTCGCCCATAACCAAGAACTTGTTTTCCTTTCTCTTAAGCTGTGGCTTTTCTCTTAGGTGTGGGTGTCTCAATTACAACCTTCTCTGGCTCTTTGCCCTTCTGTGAGGCTGTATCAACCAACTCTGGGCATTCACGAGCTATGTGCCCTATTTATGGCATCTATAACATAATCTCGTCATAGGGCATGGTCCACTACCATGATATCTACCTCACATCCCACATTGCTCGGTGATAGGTTTGGGTCATCCAATAACAATTCCCATGCCCCTCGATGCTGAAGAATAAGTTGAATGCATTGAAGGCTTCACAGGCCCCTCTTGCATCTCCTCAATCCTAGGCCCCTTACCGAAAAACCTTCGGCCCTTTCAAAACCCTCTATCATCAATTGACATCTTTCGATCTCTATCTCTACCCTTACCACTCTTACTCAACTCTGAGGCATGCAACTCATAATCTTGCTCAGACAGTTGAGCTCTGCGTACTGCCTCATCATAGGTGAAAATGTCAAATGGAGCTAGTCGAGCTCTAATGGAAGGTTCAGTCCCTTAAGAAATTTTTAAACTTTTTTGTCCTCAAGGCTCTCGTGACTATATCATCTCTACCTAGGGATGTGAATCCAGACACATACTCATACACTATCCGGTTCCCCTGAGTCATGAATTCCAACTGCATTTTCCTCTGAGCAGTAGCTGGAATGTATTACCTCTTAAAGGCATCTAGAAATATATCCCACGTCACAACCCTGTGACGTACACTCAATATCGGCTGTATAGCCATCCACCAATGTTCGGCTTCATCCTCTAACATAAAAGCCATAAAGGTGACCTTCTCTATGTCAGAGCAATGGAAAAATCGGTAGAGCTTCTCTATACTACCTATCCAATGCTTAGCTAGTACTGAGTTCTTCACCCCATTAAACGAAGGTGGTCTGAACTTTTAAAACTCTCTTAGTCTACCCAGATCACAATCATAAACTCCCTCGCCACCAACCTATCGTGGAGCTACAGGATCCTGAACCAGTGGGGGAATGTCCTTAACTGGGGGATGTACAGTTATCTCTGACTCTGCAGCCTGAGGTCTCGATGCAGGTTGTACAAGCTCATCTCTCCCAGGTGCAGCAGCTTGACTAATAAGGTTTTCCTGTCTACCCTCAATTCTGCCATTGCCTGTGTAAACATCTCCATCACTGTGTCTACACTGCATTGTAATTGCGCTATACGGGCCTCAGCGGCCTCACTAAGCTCTGTTGGATCTCTACGAGAACTAGATCCACTATGCCTCTTGGGCTCATCTCTCTACCCTTGAGAGCGCGAACTCTCTCCTTTATGAATACGTCGTCTGTCAGACATCTTGCATACTCAAAATAAGTGTCTCAATCACATTTTCCAGCTTGGTATACAAATTTGTATCCTAATAATGCACAGTACTTTATGGATGTATAATTTCCTAACTGTGGATATGACTCATATCAGACCAACTCAGCTCTAATACCATTCTGTCATGACTCACATTCTTTCCTTGTGTACTTACCTTATCACTTACAGTTGGGCTGTGAGTCAACATCCAAATCCACATCTCATATACATTCATATTAATGAAATAGAATAGAAACTGGACTTGTTATAAATATGCGGAAGCGTTTACATCAGTTTCTATTAACTATACATCCCTTTCGTACAAAATACCACTAGATTGTGCATTAATTGACAAGATATAAAATATTTCTCACACAAGTGTATACCTCTCCATACTGCTGGAATATTGGAGAACACCTTAGCAGGGATGACTGTAGTACTCACTGCTGCGTAGTATCTGTGGAGGAGGAAATAATAGGGTGAGCATAATACGCTCAGTAAGGAAAATGTGCAAGTAGGTAGATAACCACACTATCTATGTCACGACCTTCCATGACTTAACCAAAACCACTACAAATTTTTTGCATTTTTACTTACCTTTCTCCTTATCAATGGTTAGGCTCTGATTCGATGTCAGCATCCTTGGTTACCATATCATCCATTATCATACATACATGTTAATATACTATCACTGATTGTATCTTCTTTTATAATACATCTGAGCTCATATAAAATCTAAAAAAATACATTCCCTATAATATATATCATATACATGACTGTGTTATTTATATGTTTAGATACAGAACCGTACAAAATATGTATACCTGTAGATCGATAGGAAATAGCAGCGGACAACATGAATACTATCTCCCAAACATACTTGCTCTACTACTGATGCTCTGTAGAGAGATGTAAAAGAAAGGGGCAAGCTCACAGCTCAATAAGAAAATCAGGCAAGCAAGTAGACATCTACACTATCTACTCAAAATAATACTATGCCTCGAAAATATCATTTCCTTAACTCTGTTTAAAAGCATGTCTTTAAAATATATACATATACTTGTATAGATTAAATCCCATGTACAGAAATCATGCTTTCGTTCTCAAATGTAGGCATGCAGTGCAAAAATAATGCATCTTTATAATATCACAATACCTTTAGATAAATCATGCCATTGATATTCAAATCAAAGTAAATATGGCATTTAAATCATTCACAATACAATAATCAGATTTCGGCCTATCCCTCAGGTCTATCTGCATCATAAATAAATCAGTCAGGTGATATATCATGTGAGACTCTGTGGTGAAATGCAATAATATCCTAGACTATGACCATATCCTATAATGGTGATCCCAGGATACATGGAATCCTAGTGTGCGTGGGCATCACTGCTGCAATGAGAAGGGGGTCAGTCCATTACAATCGCTAGCTATAACCTCCTTAACTCCACAACACCACACGGTAAAGTGTACTACACGCCACTCGAATGGTACAACGTACTCCATGGACCCTACATCACAGTCGGGGTGTCTACCATAAGTCTTAGCCCTCATACCATGAAAAATCAATTCCACATCTCTAAATCCACATGCGAACATCTCACAGTGTGACACTCAGTCTACACGAGGAAATGAACATCATTTTTCAACATGTCTTATATATCACATAAAATACAATGCGCGCCTTTGAGCGCGACTCACAGTCGACACTCCGCTTAAACACTGTTTCACATCACAAACTCAACTCTAGTGCAAGTAAACCTCCATCAACTAGGTCATACATAGTTCTTGTTTCAAATCAAGTACGAGCAATAGCTCCAGTACCATGCTATACACAAAACTCATCAAATCAAGTACGAGCAATCGCTCCAGTACTATGTCATGTATAAATCATGAAGAATCGAGTACGAGCAACGCTCTAGCACTCTGTCATGCATCTCATGTAAAATTTGAGTACGAGCTAATCGCTTCAGCACTCTCTCATGCATAAATCATATAAAACTGAGTACGAGTAATAACTCCAGTACTCTATCATACATGTCATGGAAATCTAGTGTGAATCATACATCAGCACTAATATATGTGGAAAATATATGAAATCAAGTGCGAGCTATGCTCTAGCACGATTTATTCTCACATAATTTGATAGATGGCTCTTTAAAAAAGGATAATTTTCAAAACATCAAAATCAGTACTATAAAGTGTGCTTAATTCACATCAACCTTAAAACATTATCTCATCTATTTACTCTGCTGCTAAACAGCAGTAAAACACTCAAAATTTATGGTTTCCATGCTTTTTACAACTTTTTCCAAAAGTTGACATTTTTTCTAACTAAGGGCAAAATCGTAAATTACCACTATCGGGTCACAATAATTATTATTCACTTTCTCTGACCCTCAGGGTTTTTAAGTGAATGTAAAAGGAGATGAAAATATGTGTAACTATCTCTAACTACTCAGAAAAGTCCCTACCCTGCAATCACTCGATAAATTTTACTTTCTCAATGTTGCTCGATCCAGCAGTCCAATTTGCTCCCCCACTAATCTCTAGAGCTGCATATAACCATTTATGTCAGACCCAGATTTTTGTAGCTTGTACCTTATGATTCCTATGTGTATGAACACTATGTAATTATAGTTGAATCATAAGAAGAGTATTTACTAGACTTAAAGTGTTATTGAAATGAATTAACACGCAAAAGCTACATAAAATGCCTAATGTGAGCGATGGGTATCACAAGCTAAACCGAGTTATTCTAAATCATTCTGACTGAAAATAAGAACTTAAAATAAGAGAGCTTAGAGAGCTCATGAAGAGAAGTCAGCTTGATTTAGACCCGAACATATAAAACAAGAGTAAAAGCTAAAAAGGGTAAAATGGACCTTTTTGACGAAATAAGGTGTTTCGAGTGAAATTATCCATCGGGAGCGGTTGGAATATAAAGAAGAGAGTGTAAGACATAAGAAATGACACTTTTGAAATTTTAAGAAAAAGTCAACATGGTCAATGGTTAAGGAAAAAGTCAACTATAGTTAAGAAAGTGGACTTTTACCATAGTTGACTAATCATGGTTAAAAATTAACCCAAGTGTGGAGGAAAATTTGGGGAAAAATATTCTTGGCCAGAATATAAGATAATCATCCCCGAAAGTAAGGAAAATTTATTCAGAAGGATTCCGGATTTAATTTAATGGTTAAAAACATAATGGGCCTAAGGTGAAAATTTTAAAGCCCATTAAGGTATACTAAACGTATATCGAAATTCTTAGGTCCTTTAGACCGAATTGTTGGACCAATTGATCTGCCAAATTTTGAGACAATTAAAGGCCCGAGACATAGTAAAAATTTCAGCCCGAAAGCCCAGTAGGAAAGCCCAAACCGAGAAGCCCAAATGGAAAAGCTCATGAGATAAATATCTAACCATAGTTAAAGTTAACTATGACTCATAAGGTGACTCATAAGGTGACTCATGGCAAAGGTTTGGAAAGTCAAGTTAAATGGCTGAAAAGTAAAGCTTAATGGCTAAGTATATGGCTTATAAATTTAGCCACACCATTGTCATCTTCATCACACCAAATCCGGCTAGAAGAAGAAACCATTGAAATATATTTTCCAAGCTTTCTCTCACTAGAAATCACTAGGAATTAGGCATATTTGGAACTTGCATTCTTCATGAAAGTTGTTCCAAATTGAAAGGAGTTTGACATATGTTGGAATTGGCTATCAAGAGCCATAGAGTGCAAACCAAGAGCCTCCAAAGTTTCGGCCAAAGGGTGAACACAACAATTGGTATATTTTCTAATTTCCAATTTCATATATGTTAATGTATGAATGATTTCAAGTATGTTGATATATGTTTTAAGCATTGAAACATATTAAATCACCATGAAGTGGGTTAGGCCGAGAGTGATTAATGGGATGTTAAATTATGTCAATATGATTTTAAGGCATAAATGGATTAGTGTACATGTATTAATGTTAATGGTGTAATTAGAATTAATCAATTTGATTAATTAATACATGTAATTTGTTGGCAATCAAGGTGTTTGATAAAATGCCTAAATGAACTATGTGATGATTGGTAATGTTGCCTACCAAGTGTTTGTGAAAATGCCTAAGTGAAAATGGCTAAATAATTGGCATGGATGGCATACCATGGTAAAACCGAGGCATGAGTAGCTCTCGACCATGGCATGTGGCCGAGAGGCCCAATGGGCCAAGTCCAAAATTTTTAGGCCCAATAGGGTGTAATGGGCCTAGTACAAGCCCAATAAGAGTTGGTGGGCCCCACAAACCTAATAGGCCCAACAAAAGTGAATAGTAAAATGAAAATGGACTTAAGGCCTAGTTAGGCCCATTAAGGATTATTAAGGCCCATTAAGGGAAAATAGACTGTATTAATATATAATACAGTAGGAAAAGTATAATTAACATGAGGAATGGTTATTTACAGCTCCAGAGTTTACATTGAGAGCTGATCGGACTACAGGATTTAGCAGCACCGAGGAAGTGAGGTCACTTGACGTGATCCGAGGTAAGGGACTTTTGCGAGTAGTTAGAGATACCTGCACGTATTTTCGTCTGCTTTTACATTCACTTAAAAACTCTGAAGGTCAGAGAAAGTGCATAATAATTATTGCGACCCGATAGTGGCAAATTACGATTTTGCCCCGAGTTAGTCAAAAAGTCAACTTTTGTGAGAAGTTGCAAAAAGCATGGAAACTATTATTGTGAGTGTTTAATTGCTGTTTAGCATGAAAATAAATAGATGGGCTAATGATATTAAGGTTGATGTGACTTAAGCACACTTTATAGTGCTGATTTTGATGTTTTATAAACAATCCCTTTTTAAAGAGCCATCTATCATATTATGTGAGAATGAATCGTGCTAGAGCATAGCTCGCACTGGATTTCATATGTTTTCCACATAAATTAGTGCTGGATTTTTATACACACTAGATTTCCATGACATGCATGATAGAGTACTGGAGTTTTACTCGTACTCAGCTTTTAATGATATGCATGACACAGAGTGCTGGAGCGATTAGCTCGTACTCGAGTTTTACATGAGATACATGACAGAGTACTAGAGCGTTGCTCGTACTCGATTCTTCATGGTTTATACATGACATAGTACTGGAGCTATTGCTCGTACTTGATTTGATGATATTGTGCATAGCATGGTACTGGAGCTATTGCTCGTACTTGATTTAATACATGAACTATGCATTGACCTAGTTGCTGGAGGTTGCTCGCACTAGAGTTGAGTTTGTGATGTGAAACAGTGTTCGAGCGTACTGTCGACTGTGTGTCGCACTCGAGGGCGCACACTGTATGTGATATTATTTACATGTTACCTATTCATGCCGCATTCTTATGTGACTGAGTGTCACATTTTGAGATGATGGCCAGCATGAGAGTATTAGAGATGTGGTATGATATTTTCACAGGCGCGAGGGCTAAGACCTATAGTAGGCACCCTGACTGTGATGTTGATATTCCACGGGTGCGAGAGCTAAGACCTATGGTAGGCACTCTGGCCGTGATGTAGGGTCCACGGGTGTACTTTGTACCGTGTCTGAGTGGCGTGAGGTGTACGCTGTACCGTGTGTTGTTGTGGAGTTGAGGAGGATATAGCTGGCGGTTGTGATGGACTGACCCCCCTCCCATTGCAGCAGTGATGCCCCGCACACTGAGTACTGTGTTGCTTGGGATCACATTTCGGATATGATCATAGTCCAGGATACTATTTGCACTTAACCACAGAGTCTCACATGATATATCACATTGATTGACTGATTTAAATTACGGACAAACCTGAGGGATGGGTCGGACTCCGATTTTGTGATGTGAATTATATAATGCCATATTTATTGTGATTTAAATATACATGGCATGATTTACATAAAGGCATGATTTATATACGATCATTGTTTTGCACTACATGCCTACATTTGAGAAAGAAAGCATGATTTTCTGTACATAGGATTTATTCTGTACAAGTATATATATTATATTTCAAGACATGCTTTTAAAGCGAGTAAAGGAAATAATGTTTTCAAGGCATAGCATTATTTTAAGTAGATAGTGTAGATATCTACTTGCTTGCCTGATTTCCTTACTGAGCGCGTTGTATGCTCACCCCCTTTCTTTACATCTCTCTACAGAGCGTCAGCAGTAGAGCGAGAGCTATCGAGGGATAGTATCCCAGAGTCCACTGCTAGTTCCTATCGATTGCCAGGTATACATATTATGTACAGTTGTGTATCTAAACATAGAAATAGCACAGTGATGTATACGTTATATATTATGGGGAATGTATTTGTATCAGATTTTATATAATCTTACATGTATATTAAAAGCAAGTACAGTCAGTAATAGTATGTTGACATGTATGTATGATATTGGATGATGTGGAAAGTGAGGACTCTGACATCGAATCACAGCCCAACCATTGAAGAGCGGAAAGGTAAGTTAAGAATGCGAAAAATTTATTGTGATTTTTGAATAAAGTCATGGATTGAGAACGGGTCCTGACAGAATGGTATCAAAGCAGAGGTTGGTCTGATGTGAGTCGGTGTTAGAAAATAGGAAAGTGTAAATCCCCATAGTATTGTGCTGTGTTTAGATATAACTATGTATACCAGATAGGAAATGGACTAATTCATTATTATGAATGCAGGAACTTTGCCTAAATGGTAAATACGCATAGTCGTAGAGTTACGAGAGGTAGGGCTCCAGGCCGGGGAGATAGACCCGAGGGACGAGCTGCTGCTGGACCATTACCTACGCATGAGACTCCAGATGCTACTGAGGCACCCGAGTGTGTAGAGATGCGCTTCACGAGATTAGAGCATGGTCTCGAGACTATTATCGAGATACTAGCACAGACGATGCCAGGTAGGCAGAGACATGAGGCAAGAGCTGCTACAGGAGAGGCAGTTGCCCCTGATACACCTACGTAGACAGCTGATGCACAGAAAACTGTAGATACTCCTACACCCCCACAGGTTTCGAGTGGTAGTGGATTAGGATATGGATGTGATCTGCATCGGTTGTGAGAATTCCAGAAGATTAGACCTCCATCCTTTAGTGGGGTCAAAGACCCAGTGGCTGATGAGGAGTGGTTAGTAGAGCTAGAGAAACTTTATGGATTCTTTGAGTGTATGACCTCGGAGATGGTCGCGTTTGCTGCGTTCCTACTGAAGGGAGCTGCAGAGCATTGGTGGAAGTCCACCCGACCTATATTGAGATCTCGACACACAGATATCAGTTGGGATATATTTCGGGAGGCCTTCAGGAGGCAGTTTGTTCCCGACATCGCACAGCGAAAACTACAGACAGAGTTTTTGGGACTACACCAAGGGAGTTTATCTGTGGACGAGTATGAGACTCGATTCCTATCCTTAGGAAGATATGACCCGGATACCATGTATAGTGAGACCAGAAAGGTCCACAGGTTTATCGACGGGTTGAGACCGGTTTTGCGGTCCAAGTTGGTCCCATTAGACATAGTGACCTATGAGGAAGTAGTGCGCAGGGTGCAATTATGTGAGTAGGATTACGAGAGGAATGCTTTCGAGTTTGGGAAGTTTAGCCATAGCCGAGATATACAGAAGAAGAGGCCGGCTAGAGATTTCAGTTATTGAGGAGGGAGGAGACTCTTCGATAAGAAATCACGAGTAGAGGAGGCACGAGAGAGATATGCTAGACCTCCTACTTATTCGACTGTAGCCCCAGCAAAGGGCATTGTCATGGGAGGATAGAGGCCTACTGCAGATCAGTGCAGAAGATGCGGTAGATCACATGGAGATAGACTGTGTTCACAGAGTGCTATGGTATGTTTTCGATGTGGGAAACATGGGATATGGCTAGAGAGTGCCAGGAGGCATTTGCACCACTGAGGGGCAGAGAGCTTGATAGAACCCCAGCTGGTACGTCTGCTCAGAGAGGTAGAGCGACGGCAGAGGAGAAGGGGAAACAAGTGATGGGTCAAAGGCGAGTACATGCTTTGGACCAGGGAACAGCTGATGCTTCATCGGATGTGATTCGAGGTAACATCTTGATTTATGATATTGAAGCATATGTGTTAATTGATCCTGGTGCCACGCATTCTTTTGTATCACCTTCATTTGCATGTAAATTAGCAAGACATGTAGAGCGTACACATTTATGTATGATGATGTTGATTAGTACGCCTATGAATAGTAATCAAGTTGTAGAATATGTATTTAATGACTGCAAGTTGAGAGTAGGGAATAAGAAGATGACAACCAATCTAATATTACTAAGTATGAGTGACTTTGATATAATATTAGGAATGGATTGGCTATCTGCAAACCATGCTGTTTTTGATTGTTATGCTAAGACAGTTATGTTTCCTAACCCTACTAGATATATTGTAAAGTTTAATAAGAATAAATGAAAGGAGTAGTTATGGTTATTACATGATTACTGATTTAGAAAACCTTTAACATATCAAGGTTTCATTGCGTACGTGGTAGATATGGATAAGGCACATCCGGAGTTGTCAGATATTACTGTGGTTAGTGAGTACCCAGATGTTTTCCCAGATGAATTGCTAAGATTATCGCCAGATAGAGAGATGGAGTTCTGTATAGATCTGGTACCTGGTACGGAGCCTATTTCGAGACCACCATATCGCATGGCCTTAGTTGAGCTGGAGGAGCTCAAGAGACAGTTACAGGAGCTGATGGATAGGGGTTTTGTTCGACCGAGTGTTTCACATTGGGGAGCACCGGTTCTATTTGTGAGGAAGAAGGATGGGAGCCTTCGATTGTGTATAGACTACCGATTGTTGAATAAGGCCACCATCAAGAATAGATACCCCCTTCCACGCATTGACGACTTGTTAGATCAGCTTCAGGGAGCACAGGTCTTTTCCAAGATTGACCTGAGGTCTGGGTATCATCAGCTGAAGGTTCGGAGTGGAGATGTACCTAAGACAGCATTTCATACCCGATATGGCCATTATGAGTTCTTGGTCATGCCATTCGGATTGACGAATGCTCCAGCTGCTTTCATGGCTTTGATGAACGATGTGTTCAAGCCATATTTGGACCAGTTTGTTATCGTCTTCATCGATGACATATTGGTGTATTCGAGATCCAAGGAGGAGCATTAGGAGCATCTCAGGATCGTGTTGCAGATGCTACGAGAGCATGAGTTATATGCTAAGCTGAGTAAGTGTGACTTTTGGTTATCATAGATCTCGTTTTTGGGACATGTTATATCGAGAGATGGTGTATCAATTGATCCATCTAAGATAGAGGCTGTAGTTCAGTGGGAACAGCCAAGGACAGTCACCGAGATCAGGAGTTTTCTGGGTTTAGCTGGATACTATCGGAGATTCGTTGAGGGATTTTCGAAGTTGGCTGCTCCGTTCACAGGTCTTACTCGAAAGAGTGCACCGTTCATATGGAACGAGGATTGTGAGAAGAGTTTTGAGGAGTTGAAGCGTCGATTGACCACCGCTTCTAGTCTCACTATCCCTACTAGCTCAGGAGGATTTGCAGTGTATACCGATGCTTCGCATCAGGGACTGAGCTGTGTATTGATGCAGGATGGGAAGGTAGTTGCTTATGGATCCAGGCAGCTGAAGGATCATGAGAAGAACTATCCTACCCATGATTTGGAGCTAGCTGTAGTAGTGTTTGCGTTGAAGGTATGGCGCCACTACTTATATGGCGAGAAGTTCCAGATTTTTACCGACCACAATAGCCTCAAGTATCTGTTCTCACAGTAAGAGCTGAACATGAGACAGAGAAGATGGCTAGAGATTCTGAAGGACTACGATTGCAAGATACTTTATCATCCGGGTAAGGCTAACGTTGTAGCCGATGCCTTGAGCAGGAAGAGCCTGGGGATGGTATCGTACATGATGGTTAGGGAACATGATTTGCTAGAGCAGTTTGCTAGCCTCAGTTTGGGAGTTGTGCCTTCTGACATGGATACAGGCTATGTGATAGCTAGTCTACGCTTGGAGCCGGATCTATTGGACAGGATCAGGGTGGCTCAGCAGACTGATCCATTTTGTATGGATGTGAGTAGTCAGATGCAGAAGGGCACCGTGACAGATTTTGAGTTGAGTTCTGATGGACTTCTGAGGTTTAGAGGCAGATTGTGTGTTCCCGAGGATCCAGGACTCAGGAGATTGATATTGGCGGAAGCTCATTCGTCGATGTATACATTACATCCGGGGAGTAACAAGATGTATCAAGACCTCCGGAAGGTATACTGGTGGTCGGGTATGAAGAGAGATGTAGCAGACTTCGTGGTAAAGTGTCTCATATGTCAGCAGGTGAAGGTAGAGCATCAGAAACCTGCAGGATTGTTGCAGCCTCTACCTATACCGACATGGAAATGGGAGCATATCACCATGGATTTCATGATGGGTTTACTGAGAACCCACAGGAATCACGATGCTATATGGGTGATCGTTGATAGACTAACGAAGTCGGCCCACTTCCTAGCTATGAGAGCTACCGATACTTTGAGTTCATTAGCAGAACTGTATGTACGCAAGGTAGTGAGGCTACACGGTGTACCAGTCAGCATAGTCTCTGATAGGGATTCCCACTTCACATCCCACTTTTGGGGACATTTTCAGGAAGCCATGGGAACCCAGTTGAGTTTGAGCACCGCTTTCCATCCTCAGACAGATGGTCAGTCAGAGAGGACCATACAGACTCTGGAGGACATGTTGAGAGCATGTGTGCTAGATTATCGAGGCTCCTGGGATGACCACCTGCCACTAGTCGAGTTCGCCTACAACAACAGTTATCATTCAAGTATCGAGATGGCACCGTATGAGGCTTTGTATGGCCATAGATGTCGTTCCCCTATTGGATGGGAAGAAGTGGGTGATCGTAAGATTTTCGCTCCTGACATGGTTATGCAAGCATCTGAGGACGTCCGCTTGATTGTAGAGAGACTGAGGACAGCTCAGAGCAGACAGAAGAGTTACGCTGACAGGAGACGTAGGCCACTAGAGTTTGTAGTTGGTGAATCCGTGTTTTTGAGAGTTTCTCCTTCCAAGGGCATAGCGAGATTTGGGAAAAGAGGGAAACTAAATCCTCGCTACATTGGACCCTTTGAGATACTTGATCGAGTGGGAGATAAGGCGTATAGGTTGGCATTGCCACCGGACTTATCAGGTGTCCATAACGTCTTCCACATATCGATGCTTTGGAAGTATCACCCGAATCCGGCACATGTGATTAGTTACGAGCCTTTGGAGCTCCGAGAGGACATGTCATATGTTGAGAGACCGATTCAGATATTGGATAGGAAGGAGAAGGTATTGAGATCGAAGACCATCGGGTTAGTGAAGATTCTCTGGCAGCATCATACTTCAGAGGAAGCTACTTGGGAGCTAGAGAGTCTGATGTGAGAGAAATACCCTCACCTATTTGATGAGTGACTTGATTCTAATTTGGAGGACCAAATTTACTGAGTGGGGGAGGATTGTCAGACCCAGATTTTTGTAGCTTGTACCTTATGATTCCTATGTGTATGAACACTATGTAATTATAGTTGAATCATAAGAAGAGTATTTACTAGACTTAAAGTGTTATTGAAATGAATTAACACGCAAAAGCTACATAAAATGCCTAATGTGAGCAATGGGTATCACAAGCTAAACCGAGTTTTTCTAAATCATTCTGACTGAAAATAAGAACTTAAAATAAAAGAGCGTAGAGAGCTCATGAAGAAAAGTCAGCTTGATTTAGACCCGAACATATAAAACGAGAGTAAAAGCTAAAAAGGGTAAAATGGACCTTTTTGGTGAAATAAGGTGTTTCGGGTGAAATTATCCACCGGGAGCGGTTGGAATATAAATACGAGAGTGTAAGACATAAGAAATGACACTTTCGAAATTTTAAGAAAAAGTCAACATGGTCAATGGTTAAGGAAAAAGTCAACTATAGTTAAGAAAGTGGACTTTTACCATAGTTGACTAATCATGGTTAAAAATTAACCTAAGTGTGGAGGACAATTTGAGAAAAAATATTCTTGGCCAGAATATAAGATAATCATCCCCAGAAGTAAGGAAAATTTATACGGAAGGATTTCAGATTTGATTTAATGGTTAAAAACGTAATGGGCCTAAGGTGAAAATTTTAAAGCCCATTAAGGTATACTAAACGTATATCGAAATTCTTAGGTCCTTTAGACCGAATTGTTGGACCAATTGATCGGCCAAATTTTGAGACAATTAAAGGCCCGAGACATAGTAAAAATTTCAGTCCGAAAGCCCATTAGGAAAGCCCAAACCGAGAAGCCCAAATGGAAAAGCCCATAAGATAAATATCTAACCATAGTTAAAGTTAACTATGACTCATAAGGTGACTCATGGCTAAGGTTTGGAATGTCAAGTTAAAAGGCTGAAAAGTAAAGCTTAATGGCTAAGTATATGGCTTATAAATTCAGCCACACCATTGTCATCTTCATCACACCAAATCCGGCTAGAAGAAGAAACCATTGAAATATATTTTCCAAGTTTTCTCTCACTAGAAATCACTAGGAATTAGGCATATTTGGAACTTGCATTCTTCATGGAAGTTGTTCCAAATTGAAAGGAGATTGACATATGTTGGAATTGGCTATCAAGAGCCATAGAGTGCAAACCGAGAGCCTCCAAAGTTTCGGCCAAAGGGTGAACACAACAATTGGTATATTTTTTAATTTCCAATTTCATATATGTTAATGTATGAATGATTTCAAGTATGTTGATATATGTTTTAAGCATTGAAACATATTAAATCACCATGAAGTGGGTTAGGCCGAGAGTGATTAATGGGATGTTAAATTATGTCAATATGATTTTAAGACATAAACGGATTAGTGTACATGTATTAATGTTAATGGTGTAATTAGAATTAATCAATTTGATTAATTAATACATGTAATTTGTTGGCAATCAAGGTGTTTGATAAAATGCCTAAATGAACTATGTGATGATTGGTAATGTTGCCTACCAAGTGTTTGTGAAAATGCCTAAGTGAAAATGGCTAAATAATTGGCATCGATGGCATGCCATGGTAAAACCGAGACATGAGTAGCTCTCGGCCATGGCATGTGGCCGAGAGGCCCAATAGGCCAAGCTCAAAATTTTTAGGCCCAATAGGGTGTAATGGGCCTAGTACAAGCCCAATAAGAGTTGATGGGCCCCACAAGACCAATAGGCCCAACAAAAGTGAATAGTAAAATGAAAATGGACTCAAGGCCTAGTTAAGCCCATTAAGGATTATTAAGGCCCATTAAGGGAAAATAGACTGTATTAATGTATAATACAGTAGGAAAAGTATAATTAACATGAGGAATGGTTATTTACAGCTCCGAAGTTTACATTGAGAGCTGATCGGACTGCAGGATTTAGCAACACCGAGGAAGTGAGGTCACTTGACGTGATCCGAGGTAAGGGACTTTTGCGAGTAGTTAGAGATACCTGCACGTATTTTCGTCTGCTTTTACATTCACTTAAAAACTTTGAGGGTCAGAGAAAGTGAATAATAATTATTGCGCCCCGATAGTGGCAAATTACGATTTTACCCCTAGTTAGTCAAAAAGTCAACTTTTGTGAGAAGTTGCAAAAAGCATGGAAACTATTATTATGAGTGTTTAACTGCTGTTTAGCATGAAAAAAAATAGATGGGCTAATGATTTTAAGGTTGATGTGACTTAAGCACACTTTATAGTGCTGATTTTGATGTTTTATAAACAATCCCTTTTTAAAGAGCCATCTATCATATTATGTGAGAATGAATCGTGCTAGAGCATAGCTCGCACTGGATTTCATATGTTTTCCACATACATTAGTGCTGGATTTTTATACGCACTAGATTTCCATGACATGCATGATAGAGTACTGGAGTTTTACTCGTACTCAGCTTTTAATGATATATGCATGACACAGAGTGCTGGAGCGATTAGCTCGTACTCGAGTTTTACATGAGATACATGACAGAGTACTGGAGCGTTGCTCGTACTTGATTCTTCATGGTTTATACATGACATAGTACTGGAGCTATTGCTCGTACTTGATTTGATGATATTGTGCATAGCATGGTACTGGAGCTATTGCTCGTACTTGATTTAATACATGAACTATGCATTGACCTAGTTGCTGGAGGTTGCTCGCACTAGAGTTGAGTTTGTGATGTGAAACAATGTTCGAGCGTAGTGTCGACTGTGTGTCGCACTCGAGGGCGCACACTGTATGTGATATTATTTACATGTTACCTATTCATGCCGCATTCTTGTGTGACTGAGTGTCACATTTTGAGAGGATGGCCAGCATGAGGGTATTAGAGGTGTGGTATGATATTTCCACAGGCGCGAGGGCTAAGACCTATAGTAGGCACCCTGACTGTGATGTTGATATTCCACGGGTGCGAGAGCTAAGACCTATGGTAGGCACTCTGGCCGTGATGTAGGGTCCACGGGTGTACTTTGTACCGTGTCTGAGTGGCGCGAGGTGTACGCTGTACCGTGTCTTGTTGTGGAGTTGAAGAGGATATAACTGGCGGTTTTGATGGATTGACCCCCCTCCCGTTGCAGTAGTGATGCCCCGCACACCGAGTACTGTGTTGCTTGGGATCACATTTCGGATATGATCATAGTCCATGATACTATTTGCACTTAACCACAGAGTCTCACATGATATATCACATTGATTGACTGATTTAAATTGCGGACAGACCTGAGGGATGGGTCGGACTCTGATTTTGTGATGTCAATTATATAATGCCATATTTATTGTGATTTAAATATACATGGCATGATTTACATAAAGGCATGATTTATATAAGATGCATTGTTTTGCACTGCATGCCTACATTTGAGAAAGAAAGCATGATTTTTTGTACATGGGATTTATTTTGTACAAGTATATATATTATATTTCAAGACATGCTTTTAAAGCGAGTAAAGGAAATAATGTTTTTAAGGCATAGCATTATTTTGAGTAGATAGTGTAGATATCTACTTGCTTGCCTGATTTCCTTACTGAGCGCGTTGTATGCTCACCCCCCATTCTTTACATCTCTCTACAGAGCGTCAGCAGTAGAGCGAGAGCTATCGAGGGATAGTATCCCAGAGTCCACTGCTAGTTCCTATCGATCGCCAGGTATACATATTATGTACAGTTGTGTATCTAAACATAGAAACAGCACAGTGATATATACGTTATATATTATGGGGAATGTATTTGTATTAGATTTTATATAATCTTACATGTATAATAAAAGCAAGTACAGTCAGTAATAGTATGTTGACATGTATGTATGATATTGGATGATGTGGAAAGTGAGGACTCTGACATCGAATCACAGCCCAACCATTGAAGAGCGGAAAGGTAAGTTAAGAATACGAAAAATTTATAGTGATTTTTGGATAAAGTCATGGATTGAGAACGGGTCCTGATAATTTATCAGGTTAATTATACTTTTCCTACAGTGTTTCACATTAAATACAATCTATTTCACTTAATAGGCTAAACCCTAATGGGCCTAACTATGCCTTAAGCCTATTTCCATTTTACTATTTATTTTCGTTAGGCCTATTGGGCTTGTGGGGCCCACCAACTCTTATTGGGCTTATCAGAGACCCATTACATCACATTGGGCCAAAAATAATTGGGCTTAGCCCATTGGACCTCTCGGCCACATGCCATGGCTAAGAGCATCCCATGCCGTCGGTCACACCGTGGCATGTTGTCCATGTCCATTTATTTAGCCAATTCCCTTATGCATTTTCACAAACACTTCGTTGGTAATGTTCTTAAGCTTCACTTAGTTCATTTAGGCATTTTATCAAACACCTTTATTGCCAACTAAATTCATGTATTAATTAATCAAATTGATTAATTCTAACTATACCATAATCATGAACACATGTACATCAACTCATTTATGCTTTAAAATCATATGGGCATTCATCAATATATCACTACTCACTCTCGGTCAAAATCATGTTCATAGTGATTCCATATGTTTCAATGCTTAAAACATATACCAATATACTTAAAATCATTCATACATTAGCATATATGAATTTGAAATCTTAAAATTATATCTAGTATTTGTGTTCACACTTGGCCGAAACTTTGAAGCCTCACGATTTGAACACTATGGCTCCTTGATAGCCAATTACAACATATGCTCTCAAGTTGGAATAACTTTCATAGAGATTGCAAGTTCCAAATATGCCTAAATCCTAGTGATTTTTAGTGAGAGAAAGCTTGGATAAATGTATTTCAATGGTTTCCTTGTGTAGCCGAGAATGATATGGTGAAGAAGACAATGTGGTGGCTGATTTTATAAGCCATTTACTTAACCATTAAGCCTTACTTTCCAGCCATTTTAATTGACTTCATAAAGTTTAGGTAATAGTCATCTAATGAGTCATAGTTACCTTTAACTAATGGGTTAGATATTTAATCCATTTGGGCCTTACAATTGGGCCTCTCGGTTTGGGCTCTCCTAATGGGCTTTTGAGATGAAATTTTTACTATACCTCAGACCTTTAATTTTCTAAATATTTTGCCTACCAATCAGTCCAATAATTCAGTCTAAAGGACCTAAGAAATTTGATCTACACTTAGTATACCTTAATGGGCTTTTAAATTCTTCATTTTGGCCCATTACGTTTTTATCCATTAAATTTAATCCGAAATCCATCCGAATAAATTTTCCTTACTTTCGGGGATGATTATCTTATATTCTGACAAAAAATATTTTTCTCCAAAATTTTCTTCATACTTGGGTTAATTTTTAACCATGGTTAGTTAACTATAGTAAAAGTCCACTTCTATTAACTATAGTTGACTTTTTCCTTAATCATGGACCAAGTTGACTTTTTCTCAAAATTTTGAAAGTTTCATATATTAAGTTTTACACTATCGTCTTTATGTTTTAGCCATTTTCGGTAGGTAGATATGCCTTAAATACCTTAAGTACCTTAAATCGTTAAGGTCTGTTTTACCCATTTTAGCGTTTACTCTTGTTCTCTGTGTTCGGGACTAAATCAAACTGACTTTCCATCATGAACTCTCTATATTTTCTCATTTTAAGTTCTTCTCTTCAGTCAGAATGATTTAAATCCACTCGGTTTAACCTGTGGCTCTCATAGCTCACATTAGGCTTTTATGTAACTTTTAAGTGTTAAAGCATTTCACTAACACTTAAATCTAGTAAATACTCTTCTTATGATTTAAATAACTTAATACATGTCAGTACATATATAAATCATAAGGAACAAGCTACATAAAAATACGGGTTTGACAATCCTCCCTAACAAAGAAAATTTGGTCTTCCAAATTAGAACCAAGTCAGTCATCAAACAGATAGGGGTGCTTCTCTCGCATCAGACACTCTAGCTCCCAAGTAGCCTCCTTTGAAGTATGATGCTGCCAGAGAACCTCCACTAATCTGATAGTCTTCAATCTCAAGACCCTCTCCTTCCTATCCAATATCTGAATCGGTCTCTCAACATATGACATGTCCTCTCAGAGCTCCAATGGCTCATAACTAATCACATGTGCCGAATCCGGCTGATACTTCCAAGGCATCAATATGTAGAAGACGTTATGGACACCTGATAAGTCTAGTGACAATGCCAACATATATGCCTTATCTCCTACTCGATCAAGTATCTCAAAGGGTCTAATATAGCGAGGAATCAACTTTCCTCTCTTTTCGAATCTCGCTATGCCCTTGGAAGGAGAAACTTTCAGAAACACTGATTCACCAACTGCAAACTCTAGTGGCCTTCGTCCCTTGTCAGCATAACTCTTCTATGACGCCTCGAAAGGGCTTTATGTGAAAGCCCCTAGCCTCTACAGGCACAAGCCCACTGGCCCCCTGGGTCGACTAGGCCACTCTCCATATCCACATATTATCCTCTCTAGGCCCATTGGCCCTCAAGGTTTTGCTCACAGGATGCGTCCCGTGTGAGAAAAATCTTGAGGGGCCTGAGGGTGCCCAAAGAGAATAATACGTGGATATGGAGGGTGGCCTAGTCGGCCTGGGATGCAATGCGCTTGCGCCTGTAGAGGCTAAGGGCTCTCACATAAAAACACGCATTTTTTTTGAGAGCCCCTAGCCTCCTCAGGCACAGGCCTAATAGCCCCCTGGGCCGACTAGGCCACTCTCCATATCCACGTATTGTCCTCTCTTGGCCCACTGGTCGTCAAGGTTTTGCTCAAGGGACACGTCCTGTGCGAACAAAATCTTGAGGGGCCTGAGGGTGCCTAAAGAGAACAATACATGGGTATGGACAGTGACCTAGTCAGCCCAGGGGGCCAGTGGGCTTGCGCCTGTGGAGTCTAGGGGCTCTCACATTAAAAAGAAAAGGTAAATTTAAAACTTTTTACTCATCCAGTCACAATTAAGGGTGAATTCATGTGCAATGTCATGCATCGTCATACATAATTTATAGTTTTCACCTCAAGATCTCATCATCTCATAATTATATATCATACCATATACATTACTCGATTTAAGATTAATTAATCCTAATACATCCCATACATCACTGTTCATCAAGTGTCTGGAAATACAACTTAAGTCTATGTACATTAAAGATTAAAATTTACCTAAAAGTACAATACATGGCCTGGAGCTCAAGTCCTCCACTAGCCACTATTCTGTATGTCGCAGGGAAAACTCTCTTCATTTAAAGAAATCTGGGGGGAGAGAAAATAGGGTGAGCTTCTAAATCGCTCAGTAAGAGGGTTGATAATTCTATATTTTTTGAATTATTTGTGCTTAATTTCCTAATTAATTATTTAAACCCCCAATTTATTTTGTTAATTATCCCCTTTATTTAATTAAAATTCTCATGTTTGCAGATAAATTAAATCCGGATGAATTTTGAATATTTCGGTAGAAAATGGATCGAAATTGGGCTAAAAACGAGATTAAGCCATGCAGACAACACAAGCCTAGCACATCCAATTGGACAAGATGATCGATGACATGGAAATATCCTTTCAAAGAGCCAATGGTGCGAAGACAAGTGGCCAAAAAAATGCCAACTCATCTAGGATGTAGAAATTACAATTATACCCCTTTTGTGTGTATAAATAAGACATGGATGACAATTGAAAGAAGTAATGTAATTTTAGGAGTAGGAGTAGTGTAATGTAATGTAAGTTAGGAGTAGTATAGTGTTAGAATTAATCTTAGGATTTTTTTTTCCTTGTTTCTTTCAGTATAGTTTTTCGTTAGCTACAATTTACTTTTAATGTTCATTTCATTTTTATGTTCTTGATTTTTCCAGTCTTGGATAATTCATTTTCATGTCAATCAATTTATCATTCCAAACTTCACGATTTTGTTAAATCAACTCTTTATTTTTTTTTTTCAAGTTTTATTTTACATAGCCATTTCCTCTAGTTAGCTCTTCGGGTGACATGAATGGTTCATTCATTCTTCTACCTTGTGATTCTGTTGCCTAGAGGTGGATTGATGTTGAGTAATTGTCCACATCAAGAGTAAAGTGGAACATGGTTGGAGAAGAGTATGAAGCAAACCGAGAGAGTTGAGTTCCCTGTCAATGGAAGGAGCCCACGGGTGGTGTTGTAGTTGTTATCTTTATGTCCTTTCGATGTTAAGTTTGTGTTCAGCTTTGCAGTTTTTTTCTTCCTTTTCCTTACTTCTTTTTTAGTTGCATGCAATCCATGATTTGATTCTTACTTGCATTTAATCATTAGCATCCATATTAATAGTTCATGCATTTTCTTACCTCTTTAATTTTAATTGCTGCATAGTCACCTTGATAGTTTCTGGTTACTATCACTTGATTCATTTGCAATTTTACGTTGGGTAGACTCATTGCCATGTAGTAAGGAGCAAATGATGGTGCCCGTGGGAGCATTGAAGAGCATCCATAATCACCCTTTGTTCTGCTCTGTTTCGGTATATGGTTACTATTTCTGTAAATGTTGTGCTAACTGGTTTTTGTTGCCTTGCTATAAGGTCGCTAAGGAGAAGTTAGGCATGCGAGGAATGAGCATACTGTAGTAGACGTTAGCTGGGTAGAGGACAGGCTAGTTGTGAATCGAAGCCATTATAGAAGAACAGCGCAAAAACTTGTAGGAGGAACTGACACCGAGATATTTGGTACATGATTAGATGGTACCGTGCTGGGTGATTTAGCTCCAGCTAATGCATCTCGCTTTTCTTCAATCACCAAGACAGCAACACCTATAGCAGACATCACTTACAGAACCGATAGTTAAGGACGTGCAGCAGTGGGCAAGACAGCGCTTGGGCCGCAAAAGCAAGTAGTGGCATGGGTAGAAAATGAAGCTGATGAATGAAACTGAAGCAGTTGGAGACGTGTAGAGCATGTCTGGCAGCCATAAGCATGAGCAGAGAAGAAGAAAGCACACGAAACCGAGGCAGAGTTGGTGAGAGTGGCTGAATCGAGAGCAACCAACCCGAGCTGGAAATGAAAATGAAAAATGAAGCATGAACAGTAAATGGAGGGACTTTTTGGTTGATTTAAAATTAATTAAGGCTTGTTTGGCTAGTGCATTGTAGCAATTAATCCATTTTCATGCATTTGTTAGTTGTTACTTAGTGTAGTCAATTATAATGGTAGGTTAGTTTTAGTATTTTTGCATGTTAATTTAATTTGTAGTGTTAATTTTTAATTAGTAGTTAATTTTATATTAAATGTTTTAGGACATTATTTTAGTTTAGATGCATTTAGAATTAATTTAGATTAAATGTGTTTCATGCATTTTTAATTTAGTCTTTATTTTCATTAAATTTTAGTTTAGTTTCATTTGCAATTTTTATTAGTTCAATTACATGTATTTTCTTAGGCTTGTTTAATTTTAGTTTAATTAATCTTGTTTCTTTATTTTCATATTTGCATTTTATTTCAATTGCGTTAATTAGCTTTAACTGTTTTAATTTCTTTTGTAGGTTTTTTTTTATTTTAATTGCATGGAGCACTGTAAGTAATTTTGCTCGGTTTTATTTAGTTCTTTTTATTTTATTGCTTTCTAGTAATTTTAATTTTAGCCATGTAGATCACCCACCTTAATTTTATAATTTGCTAGAATACACTTAAGGTAAAATTAACCGGTAGTTAATTAGGCTAGTCAACTTCTCTGAGGGACGATAACTCGGGACTCAAAATCCCATTATTACTTGTACGACCCGTGCACTTGCGGTAATACGTTTAGGGCGTGTCAAGTTTTTGGCGCCGTTGCCGAGGAAGTTTTAATTAGTCGTTAATTAATATCAGTGAAATTATGCTTAGGTGTAATTCTAGCTTGTAAATATTTAGGTTGTAAATATTTAGAGTCTTAGCTTAGGTTAGTTAAATTTTCTCTCAATTAATTAAATCAAAAAAATTGAAAAATTAAAAAACTTAAAAAAAATAAAATTCTAAGGACTTTTTAATGATTACATGCATAGAGCCAGAAGTTATGATTGCTTTCCTTTAGATCCTGAAATTGAACGCACTCTTAGAAAAATTCGAAAGGATTCAAGGAAATTAATAGCTCCGCTGCAATTCACCATGGCAGAGAATAGGGAAATTAGGACCGTTGGAGATTATGCGATGCCAACAATTGGAGGATATTATTCAGGTATTAGGCCACTAGCTATCGCTACAAACAACTTCAAAATTAAGCCCGCAATCCTTCAGATGATCCAAACCTCTTTACAATTCAGTGGGCTTCCGCACGATGACCCACACACTCACCTTGGGCAATTCTTGGACTTGGGCTACACGTTCAAACATAATGGATTATCTGATGATGCACTTAGGCTTAGACTATTCCCCTTCTCACTTAGGGATAGGGCGCGACACTGGTTAACCTCCCTACCTCCAGGATCCATTTCTACATGGGACGAGTTAGCCCATCAATTTCTATCTAAGTTTTTCCCTCCCTCTAAAATGGCCCAACTCTGTTGTAATATATCTTCCTTTGCCAAGTATGACTCTAAATCTCTTTATGAAGCATGGGAACGATATAAGGAGCTTCTTAGGATGTGCCCTCACCATGGTCTACCTTTGTGGCTGCAAGTCCAGACCTTCTACAACGGACTTACAAGCTAGAATAGGACCATTGTTGACGCTGCTGCGGGTGGAGCGTTAATGTGTAAAACAGAGGAGAAAGCTTACGATCTTTTAGACAAGATAGCGGCTAATAACTATTTATGGTCCTCAGAGAGGCAATTGCCAAAGAAGTCGGCGGGTATTTATGAGCTCGACACACTATCTACCTTGACCTCTCAAATCGCTAATCTTTCGAAGAAGGTAGAGTCGCTTAGTACCCAACATAATCCTTCTACCAGTCCTAATCTAATTTATTCTGTCCAAAGTCCTTTCCTTTCATGCGATTTGTGTAGTGGTACACACTCTGTGGATAGGTGTCCACTTAACCTAGAATCAGTTCAGTATGTTGCTCCACTTCAGAAGCAACAGAATAACCCCTTGTCAAACACCTATAACCCAGAGTGGAAGAACCATCCTAACTTCTCCTGCAGCCAAAACCAAGGGTAAAAAACTAACTCCACATCTGTAGGACCCCTTGGTTTTTAAGCTCTACCGATTCACGTACCACCACAGCATCCATTTCCTCATCATCCGCCTTCTCATCATCCCCATCCACCTCAATTTCATCATCATCCACCTTACTTCCATCAACCACCACCACCACCTATCCAGCCACAACATATACTTGCACTAGCACCAGGAGCTGAGAAGAAGCCCTCGCTTGAGGAAATATTCACGACTATCCTACAAAATCAAGCTGCCTCAATTAAGAACTTAGAAGTTCAGGTTGGACAAATAGCTAGTGCTTTTAGCCAAAGTCCTCAAGGGACCCTTCCTAGTAACACTGAAGTTAATCCTGTTAAGCAAAGGGAGGGTAGGAACATGTTAGATCCATCACCCTTAGGAGTGGCAGAGAGCTAGATGAGCCACAAGTTAAGTCTGGATCTGAACAGCCCATAGTTGATAAACCCTTAGGTTCTAAAGAGGTAGCTCAGAAGGAGCAGGAATATCGAGATCAAGCTGCAAGAGAATCCAAGATAGGTGCTTCTTTATCTATACCTTCTTCTACTTCAATGCCTTCCCATCCTCTGATGCTATACATGTTTCCACTACATCCCTTTCACTTAGACCACCAGTAACTTTTCCTCAGAGGTTCCAGAATAAAAAACTAGGTCTACAATTTGCCAAATTTCTTGAGGTTTTTAAGAAATTTCACATCAACATTCCTTTCGCAGATGCTTTAGAGCAAATTTCGAGTTATGTGAAGTTCTTGAAGGATATCCTCTCGAGGAAAAGGAGATTAGAAGACTATGAGACTGTGGCCTTAACTGAGGAATGTAGTGCCATTATCCAGAGAAAATTACCCCCCAAGCTCAAGGATCCCGGGAGTTTTACCATACCATGCACTATTAAAATCTATTCTTTGGTGGAGCCCTGTGTGATTTAGGAACTAGTATCAATCTAATGCCTTTGTCTATCTATCAGAAGTTAGGAATAAGGGATGTCAAGCCCACTACAGTGACCCTTCAGCTAGCAGATCGATCCATTAAATATCGAAAGGGGGTCATTGAGGATGTCTTAGTAAAGGTGGACAAGTTTATTTTCCCTCGGATTTTATTGTTTTATACATGGAGGAAGACAGGGAAGTCCCCATTATACTAGGCAGACCTTTCCTAGCGACTGGTAAAACCTTAATTGATGTACAAAAGGGGGAGTTAACGATGAGAGTCCTAGATCAGGAAGTAAAGTTTAATGTTTTCAAACCTTTAAAGCTCCCTGATGACTCTCAAGAATGTTTTAAGATGGAGATTGAGGAGAATATAAGGCTTAAGCATAGGAAATCTGAAAGAAGGAGGGAAGTAGCTAGGGCTAAGGAGGAGTTAATTGTCAGCATTCTGTCACCACTCTGGATGACCCTCTTACTCTTCGCTCTGCTGCTGAGTGTTGTTTTCTTCAGCTGCATTTGAAGTGGCTGTGTTTTCCTTTTCGCTTTGTATATAGTTTGTTTTTCTTTTTCTTTTCTGTTGTTTCTTTCCTTGTTTATTTTGCAGGTTTGTTTTCTAGTATTATGCTTTCAATCAAGCTTCAGTTGTTCATCATCATCAGAAAGGGGAGTACTCTGTTCTCGAGCTTAAATTCTTATATTATCTACACATTGAGGACACTGTGCACTTTAAGTTTGGGGGAGGGGATATCACTTGAGCTATTTTGGAAAAATTGGAAAAATTTTTAAAATTTTTTCGAAAATTTGAGACAGAATTTTCAAAAAAATTTCGATAATATGAGCTTAAATTGCTTGATTTTGGGATGATTTAGTGCTTAGCATGTAGTTTTCCCATATTCCGATGATATGACCCCATGATTTGGTCTGACCTTGATTGATGAGAAGCATGATTATAGGAAAAGCATGAAGTTGAATTCTTGAATTTATCTTAATTCTGATTGTGATTTCCTCATCTTATGCACATGTCATGTCATGAATCGGTATATTTATTTAGAGAAAGCTTATGTGTACATAGGATTGCATTTGTTCAGTTGATTTTGTGTATCATATTCTAGAATTTGTTTAATCTAATCTCGAGGTGAAATATTAGATCACACTTAATTAGAGAGATGATTTATCGTTTGAGCCTTTCTAGCTATCCTTGTACATATTCTACCCCTAGTCACCCATCTGGGCCAAATAAGCTTTTCTCTGTAAATACACTTGCTTATTTTTGTTTCCTTAGCTTAAATACTTTTTCCTATCCCTTACCCCGAAAGCATGAAAAGTCATTGGATATATTGTGAGCTATATGGGTATTAAGTGATAGTGAAGGAGTATGTAAAAAAAAATTGAAAAAAATGAAAGAAAAAGAAAAAGAAAAAGAAAAGAAGAAAGAAGAAAAATACAAAAATAGAATAAAAGGTTTAGTTTGGGGGAAATAAATTTCAGCTCTTACATAAAGATCCTAGAAGTAATGCATGTTAAGGGGTAATTAAACCTAAATCGACTTTATCATACCTTAGCCCCAGCCTTACATTACAAGCTTAATGAAGTCCTATTGATCTTTGATTAAGTGTGACTACATTAGTGGAAAGAGAAGTGAAAAGCAAACTTATGGGAATGATCACATGTCATTGACTTTGCATTCACTGTGTTTGCATAATCTGATCCGGATAATGTACTTAGAAGTGACATAGACATTTTTCACACACTCACGAGGAGTTTAATTTGGGTTAAGACTTATGATTGAATAATTCTAATTGCTGGACTTGTAATTGTGAGTCTTTGATTTCATAATCTGTACTTTTTCTTTGAGGATAATATTGGGAAAATTATTATGTTTTTACTTGTCATTCCTGTAATCATTTTGTTTTGCTTGAGGACAAGCAAAAACTCAAGTTTGAGGGTGTGATAATTCTATATTTTTAGAATTATTTGTGCTTAATTTCCTAATTAATTATTTAAATCCCCAATTTATTTTGTTAATTATCCCCTTTATTTAATTAAAATTATCATGTTTACAGATAAATTAAATCCAGATGAATTTTGAATATTTCGGTAGAAAATGGACCAAAATTGGGCTAAAATCGAGATTGAGCCACGCAGACAACACGAGCCTAGCACATCCAATTGGACAAGATGACCGATGACATGGAAATATCTTTTTAAAGAGCCAATGGTGTGAAGACAAGTGGCCAAAAAAATGCCAACTCATCTAGGATGTAGAAATTACAATTATACCCCTTTTGTGTGTATAAATAAGACATGGATGACAATTGAAAGAAGTAATGTAATTTTAGGAGTAGGAGTAGTGTAATGTAATGAAAGTTAGGAGTAGTATAGTGTTAGAATTAATCTTAGGATTTATTTTTCCTTGTTTCTTTTACTTTAGTTTTCCGTTAGCTACAATTTACTTTTAATGTTCATTTCATTTTTATGTTCTTGATTTTTCCAGTCTTGGATAATTCATTTTCATGTCAATCAATTTATCATTCCAAACTTCTCAGTTTTGTTAAATCAACTCTTTATTTTTTTTTCAAGTTTTATTTTACATAGTCATTTCCCCTAGTTAGCTGTCGATTTAAACCTCTTTGGTGTATTCGGGTGACATGAATGGTTTATTCGTTCCTCTACCTTGTGATTGTGAGACCTCGTATATGTATAAGGGTATATATGTACATAGAAATGTAAATAGAGTTGTACTATGAATTCATAAGTGAAGTATATGTGATGTAAGTCGTTAAGTAATGTACACACTTGTAATGAGAGTGGTAATTGTACACACAAGTTACATTATGTATGAATGTGAAGAAATGGACTTAAACATGTGGAGAATGTGTGTAGAATGGATTATGAGTAGTTTGGTAAAATGGAAGTAGAATTGAATAAGATGTGAACTTCCATTCTTGTTTATATTAAGTACCATTGGTCATACAAAGATTCTACACAAGTTTTAATGTGTAGGAAGTGAGGATGGATGCCATTTTCAAGACTCAAAGATGAATGAATGAGGAAAGGATCATGGTAGCAAATTAAGGATGTTTGGTAAGTGTTGTTACAGAGGAACGGCAGAAAATCTGGAAATTTTGAAGGGCAGATCGATCTCATGGGATGAGAGATCGATCTGGAAGAGCCAGAATGCTCTTATTTGGGCAAAAGAATAGAACAGATCGATCTCCAATGGACCAGATCGATCTCCTTAACTCTCTATTTGGGAGCAGATCGATCTCATGCTTCGACAGATCGATCTCATGCTTCGACAGATCGATCTCATGCCTCGACAGATCGATCTCATGCTTCGACAGATCGATCTCAGGCTTAAAAATACCGTGAAAAAGAGGGATTTTAAGGGACCAGATCGATCTCCTCTTGGACCAGATCGATCTCCTCAAGCTATTTCTATATAAGGAGTGCTGTAAATCAAAAAATTTTGGGAAAAACACAAACCTTCCACTTTCAACCCAAAAACCTAACTTTCTCTCTCTAAAATCAGCCATTTTCAGTGAGGTTTGAAGAGAGACCATTAGAGGCAAAGTTGTTCCTATCAAAAAGAAGAACAACATAGTTGGAAGGCATTTTCCCATTGTTGATATTGAAGAAGTTAAGGGCATTTCCATTTGGAGCAAGAGGAGAAATCAAATTGGGTAAGATTCTAACACTCCAACTATGGTGCATTATTTATTTAAGTGATTTTGGAGTTGTTTGGCATGAGTATGGATGGTTAGAAACTATCTAGAATGCATTGGAATGATTTTGACCTAGAAGTGGTTTAGTGTGAGAAAGTGGAATGTATGGAGATTAATGATGAAAGAGATATGTAAAAGTTATTTATAGTGTTGTGGTATGATTTTAAGATGTGGTTAGTGGATAAATTGTGAGACTTACCTAAAAGAGGTAAAATGTGGATTAAGGCATTTGTAAAATGCATAAGTGGATAATATTGACTAGTGAGGTCAATTATGGGTTAAATACATTAACTCAATCGATTTAATGAATGAATCGCAGCTTCCGAGGATACGCCGAGGCGAGTTGGGCCAAGAGCGTGAGAAGCTAAAAGGAAAGGAGTCACACCAAGTAAATCGAGGTAAGGGAATTGTGTGGACTCTTAGAGATATCTGTGCGCAATTTGGGCGCTTAAATGTTTTGCTAGAATGCATGAGACTAGGAAATGTTGTTGAGTGATTGAAGGGTAAAAGTTGGGAGTTTGAGAAATGTGCATGAAAACAAAAGCATATTGCTTTGAAAGTCATGTTTTATTGCTTTTTAGCAAATGATTGGTAGGTTGGCTAACATTGAAATGATTTGCAAAAGAGATGAGTGTGTTTTGGTTTTTGTTAATCATATTTTGCAAGTTTTGAGCCACCTACATGATTTCGTGAGTATGAAAGAGTGCAAGAGGCACTAGTTTTCACATGGATTTCATAATTGTTTTGGCATTGTGCTCGAGTTTGTCTCGCACTGGATGCCCACCTTGTATGTTGCCGTGTTTGGAGCTTCGAGTAGATTGGGTGTCACATTGATTAAATAGGCTCACACGTGCATTGTGTTGACATGATTAATTAGCCGTGTTAGGAGCTTCGGATAGACAAGAGGTCGCCCCGATTAAATAGGCTCACACGTGCATTTGAGATGTGGCGTGATATGATGTGTTGATTGGGTCCACGGAGTACGTCGTACCGTGCATGTAGCATGGAGTACATTGTACCGTGTTGAGTTGTGATGTGCCGTCTTCGGACGAGATCTGCTATGGACCGGCGGGTAGGATTTGACCCACCTCCCGTGTGGAAGCAGATGGTGGTGATATCCCGCACACCTGATCCGTGTAGTCGGTATCACAGGTTATGTACATAGGCCTTGAGGTTATTACCTATTGTTGAACTGCCTATCTCACATGTCTACTGCTATTTGAGATTTAATCCATGTTTGAAATGATTGTGGGTCAGGAAAGTCCGAGGGATGGGCCGAGACCTGACCAGTGATGAATTGATTTGTTAATGGTTTTTAAAGTGCACGGATGCATGATGTTTAATGCCATGCTTTATTGTGAAAATGCATGATGGGTAATGCCATGCTTTTATTGTGAATTATGCATGATGATTTATACTATGCTTTGAGTCAACATGTGCACTTGATTTCTATAGCATGAATGCTTTACATACCATTAACACAATCATACACTCATGTTTTGAGATAAACAATGAATTAAATGCTTTTGAGCATGGCATCACGATCACGTAGATAGTGCAGTATCTACCTGTTCGCATGATTGCCTTACTGAGCGTGTGGTTTGCTCACCCCCCTTATTTTCCCCTCTCTACAGAGATTTGAGTATAGATTGGACGTGACTGGAGGCGTTCCCTTTTTGGTAATCCGCTGCATCCCATCGCTAAAGGTATACACACCCTGATTATTTTGTATCTAAACTAGACATAGCACAATAGCATTTTGTATGTAACCACTGGGGATGTAAAACAATGTAAACACATGTAACAACTCTGATATATATACATTTATACAAGTGTTTACTCATAAATAATGTTTCAAATTGAATTGGTATGGTGGAGTGAATTAGACGTCGACACACAGCCCAACTGTTAAGTGTGTGGTTGTTCACGATCGAGGAAGGATGATTAAGGATTGATGCATGAAAATGCGAAAAATTTATACGTATTTTGGTAAGTTGAGGGTCGTGACAGAAGTTGGTATCAGAGCTCGAGTTGGTTTGACATGTGTCGTGTCTAAAATACTTAATAAGTTGAAAAATTACATCCCCAAGTTACTGTGCTTGTTTAGATACAAATTGTGTATGTCGATGGGTTGACAAAGTAATTGGTTGTGAATGTAGAGAATTGAGTAAGTATGCCTAATACCAGTCACGGTAGAGGGATGAGAGCATAGGCTCGAGGCCGTAGAGGTAGGCCTAGGGGTCGTGTTGAGCCAGAAACACACGAGGCTCAGGAGAATGATGAGGTGGAGGCTGACGTTGAGCACGCTCCACAGGGTCCAGAGGAGAGGCCCGAGAGTACTGAGGCTCGCTTCGCGAGGATTGAGCGGAGCATTGAGATGATTGTGGAGTTGGTCACCCAATCTTTATCTGGAGTCGGCGGTAGACAGAGTCTCGCTACACAGGGTGATACCGAGCAGGCGGCAGCTCCTGAGGCACGGGCAAGGGAAGCCCAGAGGCCACAGACGACAGATACCCCACCCCCACAGGATGTGCCTACGCCGGTTGCTATGCCAGGCAGTAGAGGTTGGGGATATGGATGTGATTTGGATAGACTGTGGCAGTTCCAGAAGTTTGGACCGTCGTCTTTCAGTGGAATAAAGGACCCAGTAACGGCTAAGGATTGGATCAATGAGATCGAGAAATTATATGGGTTCTTTGAGTGCACCACTACCGAGATGGTAGCATTTGCCACTTTTATGCTGAAGGGGTCAGCAGAACATTGGTGGAAGTCCACCAGGCCTATTTTGAGAGCCTGGCATACTGAGATCAGTTGGGATGTGTTTCTAGAGGCCTTCCGGAGACAGTATGTCCCGGATACCGCACAGCGAAAGCTAAAGATTGCATTTTTGGGACTGACCCAAGGGAGCAGGTGTAAGACCCCGTATATGTATAAGGGTAATGTGTGTAATTGAATCAAATAACATGATTGGACTTGTAATGTAAAGTATGATTGATGTAAGTCCATGGATTCAATGTATGTATGTGTAATATAAATTGTAACGTACATACAAGTTTCATTGAGTATGAATACGAAGAAATGAGTTCTAGCAAGTGATGGATGTGATTGAGACTCAAGATGAGTAGTGTGGTAAAATGGAATGGAGTTATGCTTCCATTTGGTTTTATGTAGCATACCTTTGAACATACAATGAATGCACACAAGTTTCAATGTGCATAAGGTATGAATGGATGCCATTTTCAAGTTATAAAGGTGGATGGATGAGAAAATGGCCATGGCAATAGATTAAGGATGTGTTGGTATGAGTTGCAGCAAAGAAACTGCAGGAAATCTGGAAAACATGAGGTCCAGATCGATCTCATAGGATGAGAGATCGATCTGGAAGAGCCAGAATGCTCTTATTTGGGCGAAAGAATAGAGCAGATCGATCTCCAATGGAGCCAGATCGATCTGCCAAGCATTCTGTAGTGAAAAGATCGATCCTCAAGCACCCAGATCGATCTCCTTAGCTCTCTGTTTGGGACCAGATCGATCTCATGATTTGACAGATCGATCTCATGCTTCAACAGATCGATCTCATTGCTTCGACAGATCGATCTCAGGCTTAAAAATGCCGTGAAAAAGAGGGATTTTAAGGGACCAGATCGATCTCCTCTTGGACCAGATCGATCTCCTCAAGTCATTTCTATATAAAGAGAGCTGAAAATCTGGAAAATCTCGAAAAAACACTTAACCTTACAATCTCAACCCCAAAAATCTAACTTTCCCTCTCTAAAATCAGCCATTTTCAGTAAGATTTGGAGAGAGATCATTAGAGGCAAAGTTGTTCCTATCAAAGAGAAGAACAACATAGTGAGAGGGCATTTTCCCATTTTTAGAATTGAAGGAGTTAAGGGCATTACCATTTGGAGCAAGAAGAGAAATCATATTGGTAAGATTCTAACACCCCAATCCAAATACATTAGCTATTTAATTGATTTTGGAGTTGATTTATATGAGTATTGATGGATAAACTACCTAGGAATGTAGTGGAATTGGTGTGACCTAGAAATCTAAAATGGGTATAATGTGAGGATATGTGGGATTGAATGAGCCTATGATTTATGGCATGCTAAAGTTGTTATTGGGGTAATATTTATGATTTTAAATGGTTAAATGAGATTACATTGTGAGTTTGGAGGAATTGTGGAAATGGGTATGTATATGATTGAAAAATGCCATAGTGAGGGGATTCATGGAATATGAACACTATGAGCTTAATGTCGATTTAATATCGATTTTGAATAAATTAATAGGCCTAAGAAGATCCATAGACTTGAGCTATGGGTAAAGTAATGAAACGAGGTCAAATAAGCTTTAATAGAGGCTATAGATTAAATTGACTATAGCAAGCACAAGGGTTGCAATATATGGATCGAATATAATGCGGGATACGATTTTGTGCAGTCCCGAAGAGTTCGTTGAAGGCGAACCGAATCGTACGAGTAAGCAGCTTAAGGAAGTGGAATCACGCATCGCGATTCCAGGTAAGGGAATTTTGCGAGTATATAGAGGTAGCTGCTCCTACTTTAAACTTGTGGGTGAATATCGGGTGTTTTTATGAAATGCATGATTGCTCAAATAAATGTTGATGGCATTCGTGAATGATGATGAGTATATGCGTGGTTTTGGGATTTGAAGTGGATTTTATGAAATGGGATAGTAAGGCTAATAATTGCATAAATCTAATGTTTTGATGCTTTTCAAAACGAATTTCTTGGTTTTAAGCAAGCTTGTAGATAGGTCGGCTAGTATTGTGTTGTTGTTGTGGAAAAGCATTTGTGAGTGCTAAACCTGAATTGCCGGGATTGATAAATTGTATATGAGCCGCCTATCACATTTGTATGACATAAATCGCGCTAGAGCCTCGCTCGCGCTGGATTTCTATGTTTTCACTTGTGTGAAACGTGCTTGAGCTTAGCTCTCGCTTTGAAATTGAATTGTGATTATGTTTATAAACCGTACTGGAGCTTACACTCGTACGTGGATTTGAGTGGTTTTTCTTATGCATATAACTGTACTGGAGCTATACTCATACATGGTTTCTTCATATTTTATGCATAAATGCCGTACCAGAGCGTTGCTCGTACGAAGTGATTGGTTTTGATGCATGAATTCGTGCTAGAGCGTAGCTCGCGCTGGTTTTCACACTGTGGTATGTATGAGGCCATGGTGAGAGATACGGATTAACTCAGGGAACCCAACAGGCCTGACAGACCTCTTAGGTGGGGTGAGGGTGAGGGGCTAGGACCTGACATAATCCATCCAGGGAACCCAACAGGCCTGACAGACCTCTTAGGTGGGGTGAGGGTGAGGGGCTAGGACCTAGATCAGGGAACCCAACAGGGGCGAGCAAGGCCATGAGGGGCTAGGACCTGGTATTGAGGTTACTCCCACGCGCTTTCGAGACTATAAAGGTTACACTTGGTATGGGGTAGATAAGACCTATGGCAGGCACCCCCAACCATGTTATGGGTCCGCGGAGTACGATGTACCGTGTATATCACATGGAGTACAATGTACCGCGTGGTGGTTACTTGATTTGAGAAAGTCTGGCGGAGAACTAACCCACCTTCGTACCAGCATGATACCCCGCACATCGGAATCCGTGTGGTCTGGGATGATATGTGATGATTGGCCAACGTAGTCACTTGAGATATAGTAACCTGTCTCCTTGTTTGATATACTTACTACCACATGATTTTAAATCTCTAAGTGTGATTTGTGATTGTTTAAGGTAGACCCGAAGGAGGGGTCGAGCCTCGTGGATTTGATTTGTGAAACGGAAATGAGGTTGTGATTGTGAGTTGATGTGATGTGACTGTATGTGATGAGAAAGAGTTTTATGACGTGGGTTTAAAAAGGAGGTTTCTTAATGAATTGCCCTTTTTATGAATTTAAATGAGATCGAGCATGAGATGATTTATACATGATGTTTTACCATGTTTTATATGCCAATTTTACATGACTTTGATACATGATATATATGTATACTCATATGGCATAGTTTTATTCCTCATGCTCCTATCATAAATGATTTATGCATAACACTATCAGCATGTAGATAGAGTAGTTATCTACCATGCTTGCATTATTACCTTACTGAGCGTGTGGTTGCTCATCCCACTCTATTTCCCCCCCTACAGAGCGTGCATAGTAGCCCAGTCAGGACTGAGGCGTGGTATTTTGGACTCCGTTGCATCTCCATCGCTTAAAGGTATATACACAGTGATTCTTTTTGTATCTAAACAATGTAAAAGCACAGTATTCTTTTGAGTTGTACTTATGGGGGATGTAGATGTCAGTAAAACATGTATTCGTATAAGTACACGATTAAATGCACATGTATGACATCGTTTTAATTAATTGAGAATGAATGAGATGTGGTGTTTATTATTGACTCACAGCCCAACAGTGTGTGGTGAGTTAGTTCACGACCGGATAAGGTAATAGTAAAACGCAAAAAATTTTCAGTGATTTTCGGTTAAAGAGAATGGAATTGGGTCGTGATAGAGATTGGTATCAGAGCTGCGTTGGCCTGATGTGAGTCATTAATAAAATGTAGGAAAGTACCTCCCCATAGTACTGTGCTTTTGTTTAGATATAACTGTGTATACTGTGATGGATAGAGCTTAATAAATTATTATAATACAGGAAGTTAGGCACTATGCCAGTTACACGCAAAGGTAGAGGGGCGAGAGCACGTGCTAGAGGCCGTAGAGGTAGGCCTGAGAGCCGTTCAGAGCCACAGACTGAGCAGGCTCCACAGAACCCTGCTGAGAGAACAGAGGATACCGAGGCTCGCTTCGCTAGGTTAGAGCGGAGTATCGAGAGTTTGGTGGAGATAGTCACGCAGGCATTAGGTGCCGGTGATAGACGAGGTCCTGCAGCACAGCCTACTACTGAACAGGCAGCTGCAGAGGCGGAGAGACCTCATGCTGTTGAGATAGCTACAATTACACCACCTCCAGCCCAGGATACAGCTTCTCCTATCGCTCCACAGCAGAGCGGTAGTGATGTGGGTTATGACTGCGACTTGAGCAGATTGCGAGAGTTTCAAGCGCTGAAACCCCCAGTGTTTAGATGGGTGAAGGGCCCAGTGATTACGGAGGATTGGGTGTATGAGATGGAGAAACTGTATAGGTTTTTTCGATGCACTTCAGCTGAGAAGGTAGCCTTTGCCGTGTTTATGTTGAAAGGCGAGGCCGAGCATTGGTGGAGGTCCACCGAGGTTATATTGAGGGCCAGACACTCTGAGATCTCATGGGAGATATTTCTAGAGGCCTTCAGGAGACAGTATATTCCAGCTACCGCACAGAGGGAATTGTGGATGGAATTTATGAACTTGGTTCAGGGGAACCAAACTGTGGACGAGTATGAGTCCAAGTTTATGTCTTTGGGGAGATATGACCCGGACACGATGGGTAGTGAGACCCGAAAGATACAGAAGTTCATGGATGGATTGAGATTGGCCATCCGGACTAAGCTAGCTCCCTTCGACATTGTGACTTATGAGGAGGCTATACATAAGGCTCAGTTGTGTGAGCAAGACTTTGAGCAAAATGCCTCCGAGCTTGGGAGAGTCAGTGTTAGGAAGGACAGAGATCGGAAGAGATCCGGGTTTGGAAGAGTGGCCAAGAGAGGTGGCCAAAGGTTTTTCGAGAAGAGGCCTAAGATCGAGGAGGTGCAGGAGAGAGCTGCTAGACCTCCCGTATACCCAGCTTTGACTGCACCGAGAGGTATAACTATTGGAGGACCACGACCTACCACGGATCAGTGTAGGAGATGTGGGAGATATCATGGGACTAGACCATGTCAGGTGCCCCCTGTTTCGTGTTTTAGATGTGGGAGGCCAGGACATATATCGAGGTTCTGCACTGAGATGATTGAGGTTGCCCCACAGAAGGGCAAGGAGCCTGAGGGAGCTCCAGTTGAGACAGCAGCCCCGAGGAGGAGGGCTACAGCTGAGGAAAAAGGGAAACAGGCTGCGGGTGTGAGCAGAGGAAGAGTACATGCACTGGATCAGGACATCGCAGATGCTTCGACTGATGTGATTAAAGGTACCATCCGAATCTTTGATTTAGAAGCATTGGTATTATTTGATCCTAGTGCCACGCATTCTTTCATATCACCTTCCTTTGCACATAAATTGTTGAAATATGTGAAACCAACATTATTGGATAAAATGTTGATGATTTCCACACCCATGAATGATAGTCAATTGACTGATCATGTATGTAGAGATTGTAAGATAAAGATAGAGGGGAAGGAAATGATATCCAATCTGATTTTATTAAATATGAATGATTTTGATGTAATTTTGGGAATGGATTGGTTGGCTACCAATCATGTTGTGATGGATTGTCATGCCAAAACATTGATGTTTTCAGGATTAGACAATCTTATTGTAAATCTTGATGAAAAGAAATGATATGAAACTTGTATAATGTGGTAAATAAAGGAGTATGATTTTAAATTCATATTGCTTGAGAGATAAATTATTTGTTTATGATAAATGTTGAATGTGGAGTGATGGTTTATGTTACTAACGATGGAGAGGATAATGTGAAGGGTTCATTGCCTATGTGGTCGATATAGATGAGGCACACCCGGAATTGAAGGACATACCCGTAATTACGGACTACCCTGATGTCTTTTCAGATGAATTACCAGGACTACCACCTGAAAGGGAAATGGAATTTTGCATTGAGTTGGTGCTTGGTACAGAGCCGATATCGAAACCACCCTATAGAATGGCTCCGATAGAATTGGAAGAGCTAAAGAAGCAGCTGCAAGAGTTGCTGAAGAAGGGGTTTATTAGACCGAGTGTCTCACCTTGGGGAGCACCGGTTCTATTTGTAAGGAAGAAGGATGGAAGCCTCCGACTGTGTATAGATTACCGGTTGTTGAATAAGGCCACCATTAAGAACAAGTACCCCCTTCCAAGAATCGATGATTTGTTGGATCAGCTCCAGGGAGCCGAAGTATTTTCTAAGATAGATCTGCGGTCAGGGTATCATCAATTGAGGATCAGGAGTGGAGATATACCCAAGACAGCATTTCGTACCCGTTATGGCTACTTCGAGTTTTTGGTGATGCCATTCGGATTGACGAATGCTCCCACAGCATTTATGGCATTAATGAATGACATATTCAAGCCATACCTGGACAAGTTTGTGATTGTTTTCATAGATGACATTTTGGTGTATTCCAAGTCCAGGGAAGATCATGAGGAGCACTTGAGGATAGTTCTACAGACCCTCCGAGAGAAAGAATTGTATGCCAAACTCAGCAAGTGTAACTTTTGGTTGGAACAGATCTCATTTCTGGGGCATGTCGTGTCAAAGGATGGGGTATCAGTGGATCCATCCAAGATAGAGGCAGTTGTACAGTGGGAACAGCCCAAGACAGTAACTGAGATCAGGAGTTTTCTGGGATTGGCAGGATATTATCGGAGATTTGTAGAGGGTTTCTCCAGAGTAGCTGCTCCATTGACACGCCTCACGCGAAAAGATGTTAAGTTTGTGTGGGATGAGGCATGTGAGAGGAGTTTTGAGGAGCTTAAGTGTCGATTGACGACTGCTCCAGTTCTCACCATTCCTACCAGCTCAGGAGGATTCTCGGTGTATACAGATGCATCACACTAGGGACTGGGCTGTGTGCTTATGCAGGATGGGAAGGTAGTTGCCTATGGATCTAGACAGTTGAAAGATCATGAGAGGAACTACCCAACACATGATTTGGAGTTGGCGGCTGTAGTATTTGCATTGAAAATATGGCGCTACTATCTATATGGTGAGAAATTTCAGGTGTTCACAGATCATAAGAGCCTTAAGTACTTGTTCTCGCAGAAAGAGCTGAATATGAGACAGAGGAGATGGCTCGAACTCCTGAAGGATTATGATTGTGAAATCATGTACCACCCGGGTAAGGCAAATGTAGTTGCCGATGCTTTGAGTAGAAAGGACCTTGGGTTGGTGTCATATATGATGGTACGGGAACATGAATTGTTAGAACACTTTGCGAACCTCAGTTTGGATGTAACCCCACCTGGATCTGAGAGACTTGAGATCATGGCTAGTTTGAGACTAGAGCCAGAGTTGATTGGCCGTATTCGGCAAGCCCAGCAGAGCGATCGACGGTGTATCGATTGGCTGAGGCAGATACAGACAGGTGTGGGTATTGATTTTGAGCAGAGTGCTGATGGCTTATTGAGGTTCAGGGGCAGAGTATGCGTTCCCAGGGATCCTGAGATCAGGAGAACGATTTTATCAGAGGCTCACTCATCGAACTATACGATACATCCGGGAAGTACCAAGATGTATCAAAACCTTCGGAAGGTTTATTGGTGGTCTGGAATGAAGAGAGACATTACTGAATATGTCGCTAAGTGTCTCATTTGTCAGCAAGTGAAGGTAGAGCATCAGAAGCCTGCAGGATTCTTGCAGCCTCTACCGATACCGACATGGAAGTGGGAGCATGTCACCATGGATTTTGTGATGGGGTTACCGAGGACCCGTAGAGGTCATGATGCCAAATGGGTTATTGTGGACCGGTTGACTAAGTCCGCCCATTTCTTGGCTATGAGAGCTACCGATACACTGAGTCAGTTGGCGAACCTGTATATTCGGGAGATAGTACGGCTACATGGTGTACCAGTGAGCGTTGTTTCTGATAGGGATGCCCGCTTCACTTCCCATTTCTGAAACATTTTCAGGAAGCGCTGGGGACCCGATTGAGTTTTAGCACCGCTTTTCATCCTCAGACAGATGGGCAGTCAGAGAGGACTATACAGACCCTCGAGGATATGTTGAGAGCGTGTGTGCTGGATTTTAGAGGCTCCTGGGATGACCATCTGCAGTTAGCCGAGTTCGCTTATAATAATAGCTATCATGCTAGTATCGGGATGGCACCCTATGAGGCATTATACGGGCGTAGATGTCGTTCCCCTATTAGATGGGAAGAGGTTGGTGACAGATAGATTTTTGCTCTAGACATAGTACAGCAGGTATCTGAGGACGTCCAGTTGATATGTGAGAGATTACGGATAGCTCAGAGCCGACAAAAGAGTTATGCTGACAAGAGACGAAGACCACTGGAGTTTGATGAGGGTGAGTCAGTATTTCTGAGGGTATCACCATCGAAGGGTATTATGAGATTCGGCAAGAAGGGCAAGCTGAGCCCTAGATATATCGGACCCTTCGAGATTTTGGAGAGAGTGAGAGATAAGGCGTATAGATTGGCATTGCCACCGGACTTGGCAAATGTCCACAACGTCTTCCACGTCTCGATGCTTCGGAAGTATCACCCGGACCCGGCACACGTGATAAGATATGAGCCGTTGGAACTCCATGAGAGTATGACGTATGTTGAGAAGTCGGTTCGAATATTGGATAGGAAAGAGAAAGTGTTGCGGAATAAGACAATTCCCTTGGTGAAGGTGCTTTGGCAACACCACACAGCGGAAGAGGCCACATGGGAATTGGAGAACTTGATACGGGAGAAGTACCCCCAACTGTTTGAAGAGTGACTTGGTTCTAATTTGGAGGACCAAATTCCTTGAAGGAGGGGAGAATGTAAGACCCCGTATATGTATAAGGGTAATGTGTGTAATTGGATCAAATAACATGATTGGACTTGCAATGTAAAGTATGATTGATGTAAGTCCATGGATTCAATGTATGTATGTGTAATATAAATTGTAACGTACATACAAGTTTCATTGAGTATGAATACGAAGAAATGAGTTCTAGCAAGTGATGGATGTGATTGAGACTCAAGATGAGTAGTGTGGTAAAATGGAATGGAGTTATGCTTCCATTTGGTTTTATGTAGCATACCTTTGAACATACAATGAATGCACACAAGTTTCAATGTGCATAAGGTATGAATGGATGCCATTTTCAAGTTATAAAGGTGGATGGATGAGAAAATGGCCATGGCAATAGATTAAGGATGTGTTGGTATGAGTTGCAGCAAAGAAACTGCAGGAAATCTGTAAAACATGAGGTCTAGATCGATCTCATAGGATGAGAGATCGATCTGGAAGAGCCAGAATGCTCTTATTTGGGTGAAAGAATAGAGCAGATCGATCTCCAATGGAGCCAGATCGATCTGCCAAGCATTCTGTAGTGAAAAGATCGATCGTCAAGCACCCAGATCGATCTCCTTAGCTCTCTGTTTGGGACCAGATCGATCTCATGATTTGACAGATCGATCTCATGCTTCAACAGATCGATCTCATTGCTTCGACATATCGATCTCAGGCTTAAAAATGCCGTGAAAAAGAGAGATTTTAAGTGACCAGATCGATCTCCTCTTGGACCAGATCGATCTCCTCAAGTCATTTCTATATAAAGAGAGCTGAAAATCTGGAAAATCTCGGAAAAACACTTAACCTTACAATCTCAACCCCAAAAATCTAACTTTCCCTCTCTAAAATCAGCCATTTTCAGTGAGATTTGGAGAGAGATCATTAGAGGCAAAGTTGTTCCTATCAAAGAGAAGAACAACATAGTGAGAGGGCATTTTCCCATTTTTGGAATTGAAGGAGTTAAGGGCATTACCATTTGGAGCAAGAAGAGAAATCATATTGGTAAGATTCTAACACCCCAATCCAAATGCATTAGCTATTTAATTGATTTTGGAGTTGATTTATATGAGTATTGATGGATAAACTACCTAGGAATGTAGTGGAATTGGTGTGACCTAGAAATCTAAAATGGGTATAATGTGAGGATATGTGGGATTGAATGAGCCTATGATTTATGGCATGCTAAAGTTGTTATTGGGGTAATATTTATGATTTTAAATGGTTAAATGAGATTACATTGTGAGTTTGGAGGAATTGTGGAAATGGGTATGTATATGATTGAAAAATGCCATAGTGAGGGGATTCATGGAATATGAACACTATGAGCTTAATGTCGATTTAATATCGATTTTGAATAAATTAATAGGCCTAAGAAGATCCATAGACTCGAGCTATGGGTAAAGTAATGAAACGAGGTCAAATAAGCTTTAATAGAGGCTATAGATTAAATTGACTATAGCAAGCACAAGGGTTGCAATATATGGATCGAATATAATGCGGGATACGATTTTGTGCAGTCCCGAAGAGTTCGTTGAAGGCGAACCGAACCGTACGAGTAAGCAGCTTAAGGAAGTGGAATCACGCATCGCGATTCCAGGTAAGGGAATTTTGTGAGTATATAGAGGTAGCTGCTCGTACTTTAAACTTGTGGGTGAATATCGGGTGTTTTTATGAAATGCATGATTGCTCAAATAAATGTTGATGGCATTCGTGAATGATGATGAGTATATGCGTGGTTTTGGGATTTGTAGTGGATTTTATGAAATGGGATAGTAAGGCTAATAATTGCATAAATCTAATGTTTTGATGCTTTTCAAAACGAATTGCTTGGTTTTAAGCAAGCTTGTAGATAGGTCGGCTAGTATTGTGTTGTTGTTGTGGAAAAGCATTTGTGAGTGCTAAACCCTAATTGCCGGGATTGATAAATTGTATATGAGCCGCCTATCACATTTGTATGACATAAATCGCGCTAGAGCCTCGCTCGCACTGGATTTCTATGTTTTCACTTGTGTGAAACGTGCTTGAGCTTAGCTCTTGCTTTGAAATTGAATTGTGATGATGTTTATAAACCGTACTGGAGCTTACGCTCGTACGTGGATTTGAGTGGTTTTTCTTATGCATATAACTGTACTGGAGCTATGCTCGTACATGGTTTCTTCATATTTTATGCATAAATGCCGTACCAGAGCGTTGCTCGTACGAAGTGATTGGTTTTGATGCATGAATTTGCGCTAGAGCGTAGCTCGCGCTGGTTTTCATACTGTGGTATGTATGAGGCCGTGGTGAGAGATACGGATTAACTCAGGGAACCCAACAGGCCTGACAAACCTCTTAGGTGGGGTGAGGGTGAGGGGCTAGGACCTGACATAATCCATCCAGGGAACCCAACAGGCCTGACAGACCTCTTAGGTGGGGTGAGGGTGAGGGGCTAGGACCTAGATCAGGGAACCCAACAGGGGCGAGCAAGGCCATGAGGGGCTAGGACCTGGTATTGAGGTTACTCCCACGCGCTTTCGAGACTATAAAGGTTACACTTGGTATGGGGTAGATAAGACCTATGGCAGGCACCCCCAACCATGTTATGGGTCCGCGGAGTACGATGTACCGTGTATATCACATGGAGTACAATGTACCGCGTGGTGGTTACTTGATTTGAGAAAGTCTGGCGGAGAACTAACCCACCTTCGTACCAGCATGATACCTCGCACACCGGAATCTGTGTGGTCTGGGATGATATGTGACGATTGGCTAACGTAGTCACTTGAGATATAGTAACCTGTCTCCTTGCTTGATCGACTTACTGCCACATGATTTTAAATCTCTAAGTGTGATTTGTGATTGTTTAAGGCAGACCCGAAGGAGGGGTCGAGCCTCGTGGATTTGATTTGTGAAACGGAAATGAGGTTGTGATTATGAGTTGATGTGATGTGATTGTATGTGATGAGAAAGAGTTTTATGACGTGGGTTTAAAAAGGAGGTTTCTTAATGAATTGCCCTTTTTATGAATTTAAATGAGATCGAGCATGAGATGATTTATACATGATGTTTTACCATGTTTTATATGCCAATTTTACATGACTTTGATACATGATATATATGTATACTCATATGGCATAGTTTTATTCCTCATGCTCCTATCATAAATGATTTATGCATAACACTATCAGCATGTAGATAGAGTAGTTATCTACCATGCTTGCATTATTGCCTTACTGAGCGTGTGGTTGCTCATCCCACTCTATTTTACCCCCTACAGAGCGTGCATAGTAGCCCAGTCAGGACTGAGGCGTGGTCTTTTGGACTCCGCTGCATCTCCATCGCTGAAAGGTATATACACAGTGATTCTTTTTGTATCTAAACAATGTAAAAGAACAGTATTCTTTTGATTTGTACTTATGGGGGATGTAGATGTCAGTAAAACATGTATTCGTATAAGTACACGATTAAATGCACATGTATGACATCGTTTTAATTAATTGAGAATGAATGAGATGTGGTGTTTATTATTGACTCACAGCCCAACAGTGTGTGGTGAGTTAGTTCACGACCGGGTAAGGTAACAGTAAAATGCAAAAAAATTTCAGTGATTTTCGGTTAAAGAGAATGGAATTGGGTCGTGACAGCAGGACTGTGGATGAGTATGAGACTGCTTTTATATCCCTGGGCAGATATGATCCCAACACGATGGGTAATGAGGTCGAGAAGATCCAAAAGTTTGTGGATGGATTGAAACCGACCATCAGGTCTAGATTGGTTGCTCTGGATATACCGACCTATGAGGAGGTAGTGCGCAGGGCGCAATTATGTGAACAAGATGTTGATAGAATCGCCTCAGAGTTTGGAAAGGTTGGCAAGATGAGGGACAGAGATAAGAAGAGACCTATGATGGATAGAGGCTTCAGCTATAAAGGAAGCAAGAGATTCTCTGGAAAGAGGCCGAGAATTGATGAGATCCAGGAGAGGACAGTTGATACTCCCATGTATCCGGCCATTGCTCCAGCTAAGGGAATCGTGATTGGAGGACCACGGCCTACTACAGAACAGTGTGGCAAGTATGGTAGGTACCATGGTACTCGACCATGTTATGGACCTCAGGTTGTATGTTTCAGATGTGGGAAACCAGGGCACATAATTAGAGATTGCCCAGAGATGATAGAGAGAGCCCCATAGAAGGGCAAGGAGCCAGAGAGAGCTCCAGTTGGTACAGCTGCTCCGAGGAGGAGGGCTACAGCTGAGGAAAAAGGGAAACAAGCAGTGGGTGTAAGCAGAGGACGAGTGCATGCACTGGACCAGGACACTGCAGATCAGTCATCGGATGTGGTAAAAGGTACCATCCAAATCTTTGATTTATAAGCTTATGTACTGTTTGATCCTGGTGCCACGCATTCCTTTATTTCGCCATCCTTTGCATGTAAATTGTTGAAGCATGTAAAACCCACGCTGCTTGATATGATGTTGTTGATATCTACCCCTATGAATGATAGTCAGTTGACTGAGCATATATATAGGGATTGTAAAATAAAGATAGGAGGTAAAGAAATGGCAGCCGATTTAATTTTATTAAACATGAGTGATTTTAATGTGATCCTAGGAATGGATTGGTTGGCTGCCAATCATGTTGTTATGGATTGTCATGCAAAAACTTTGATGTTTCCAAAGATAGACAATCTTGTAGTTAATTTTGTGAAATGAAATTAAAGAACATGATTTTTATAAATGTAATGAGTATAATCTTGATACATGATGTATGAAAGATAAATTTGATTTCATTTATGTATGTGATGTGATGATTTATGATACTAATGGTGGAAAGAATAATGTGAAGGATTCATCGCTTTTGTGATTGAGACGGATAAGGCACGTCCGGAATTGGAAGACATACCCGTGGTTAGGGAATTTCCAGATGTCTTTCCGGATGAGTTACCAGGGTTACCTCCAGATAGGGAGATGGAGTTTGGTATAGATTTGGCACCTGGTACAGAGCCGATGTCCAAGCCACCATACAAAATGGCTCAAGTTGAGTTAGAGGAGTTAAGGAAACAATTACAAGAGTTGCTGGAGAAGGGGTTCATCAGGCCGAGCGTCTCACCTTGGAGAGCACCGGTCTTGTTTGTAAGGAAGAAGGATGGAAGCCTCCGACTATGTATAGACTACCGGTTGTTGAATAAGGCCACCATCAAGAATAAGTATCCCCTCCCACACATCGATGATTTGTTGGATCAGCTTAAGGGAGCGCAGGTCTTTTCCAAGATAGATCTGAGATCAGGGTACCATCAGTTGAAGATACGAGATGGAGATGTACCCAAGACAGCTTTTCGCACCCGGTATGGACATTATGATTTCATGGTTATGCCATTCGGGTTGACGAATGCTCCCGCAGCTTTTATGTCATTGATGAATGAGGTATTCCACCAGTATTTGGACCGATTTGTGATTGTGTTTATTGATGATATACTGGTGTATTCAAGGTCTAGAGAGGAGCATGAACGGCACCTAAGGATAGTGCTGCAAACCCTCCGAGAGAAGAAATTGTACGCTAAACTCAGTAAGTACGACTTTTGGTTGGAACAGATCTCTTTTCTAGGTCACATAGTATCGAAGGATGGAGTATCAGTGGATCCATCTAAGATTGAGGCCGTAGTTCAGTGGCAAAGACCCCAGACAGTGACAGAGATCAGGAGCTTCCTGGGTTTAGCTAGATATTATCGAAGGTTTGTAGAGGGATTTTCGAGGTTAGCTGCTCCTTTGACACGTCTCACAAGAAAGAATATGGAGTTTGTGTGGGACGATAAGTGTGAAGAAAGTTTTGAGGAGTTGAAAAGGAGATTAACTACAGCTCCAATACTCACCATTCCTACCAGCTCAGGAGGTTTCTCGGTGTATGCAGATGCATCACACCTAGGACTAGGATGTGTATTGATGCAGGATGGGAAGGTAGTAGCCTATGGATCAAGACAGTTAAAGGATCATGAGAGGAACTACCCGACCCATGACTTGGAGTTGGCAGCGGTGGTGTTTGCGCTAAAGATATGGCGCCACTCCCTTTGTGGTGAGAGATTTCAGATTTATACAGATCATAAGAGCCTTAAGTACCTATTCTCACAGAAAGAGTTGAACATGAGACAGAGGAGATGGCTCGAGCTGTTAAAGGATTATGATTGTGAAATCCTATACCACCCGGGTAAATCAAATGTGGTTGCTGATGCATTGAGTAGGAAGCATCTCGGGATGGTATCATTTATGATGATCAGGGAACATGAGCTATTGGAACAGTTCACGAACCTCAGTTTGGATATGACCCCGCCTGACGCTGATAGTGGATTTATGATAGCTAGCCTACAGTTGGAACCGGATCTGGTAGATTAAATCCGACAGGCTCAGCGAGTTGATCAGCAGTGTAGTGATATTGTCGGGCAGATACAGAGGGGTATAGAGACGGACTTTGGGTTGAGTTCGGACGGATTTTTGAGGTTCAGAGGTAGGATATGTGTTCCTGATGATGCAGAGATCAGAAGGTTGATATTGACAGAGGCTCACTCATCGAAGTATACGATACATCCAGGGGGTACCAAAATGTATCAAAACCTTCAAAAGGTTTATTGGTGGTCGGGAATGAAAAAGCACATTGCTGAATATGTTGCTAAGTGTCTCGTTTGTCAGCAGGTGAAGGTAGAGCATCAGAAGCCTGCAGGGTTATTGCAGCCTCTACCGATACCGACATGGAAGTGGGAGCATGTCACCATGGATTTTGTGATGGGATTACCGAGGACCCGGAGAGGTCATGATGCCATATGGGTGATTGTGGATCGGTTGACGAAATCAGCCCATTTTCTAGCTATGAGAGCTACCGATACTCTGAGCCAGTTAGCGAACCTATATGTGCGTGAGATAGTGAGGCTACATGGAATTCTAGTGAGCGTTGTTTCTGATAGGGATGCCCACTTCACTTCCCACTTCTGGGAAAGTTTTCAAGAAGCGATGGGGACCCAGTTGAATTTTAGCACCGCGTTTCATCCTCAGACAGATGGTCAGTCAGAGAGGACTATACAGACCCTGGAGGACATGTTGAGAGCGTGTACATTGGATTTTGGAGGCTCCTGGGATGACCATTTGCCATTCGCAGAGTTCGCGTATAATAACAGTTTTCATGCGAGTATCGGGATGGCACCATATGAGGCATTGTATGGGCGTAGATGTTGTTCCCCTATTGGATGGGAAGAGGTTGGTGACAGACAGATCTTTGCTCCCGACTTGGTTAGACAAGCCTCTGAGGACGTCCAATTGATATGTGAGAGGTTACGGATAGCTCAGAGCAGGCAAAAGAGTTATGCTGACAAGAGACGGAGACCACTCGAGTTTGAGGTGGGTGAGTCAGTATTTTTGAAAGTTTCCCCTTCGAAGGAAATTATGAGATTTGGGAAGAAGGGAAAGTTGAGCCCTCGATATATAGGGCCATTTGAGATACTTGATAAGGTGGGAGACAAGGCGTATAGGTTGGCATTGCCACCAGAGTTGGCAAGTGTGCATAACGTCTTCCACGTATCCATGTTGAGGAAGTATCACCCGGACCCGGCACATGTGATAAGATATGAGCCTTTGGAGCTCAATGAAGGTATGACATATGTTGAGAAGCCAGTTCGGGTATTGGACAGAAAAGAGAAAGTGTTGAGGATAAAGACAATTCCCTTGGTGAAAATACTTTGGCAACATCACACTGTGGAAGAAGCCACATTGGAATTGGAGAGTTTGATGTGGGAGAAGTATCCCGAGTTGTTCACAGAATAATTGGTTCCAATTTGGAGGACCAAATTTTCTAAGTGGGGGAGAATGTGAGACCCCGTATATGTATAAGGGTATATATGTATATAGAAATGTAAATAGAGTTGTACTATGAATTCATAAGTGAAGTATATGTGATGTAAGTCGTTAAGTAATGTACACACTTGTAATGAGAGTGGTAATTGTACACACAAGTTACATTATGTATGAATGTGAAGAAATGGACTTAAACATGTGGAGAATGTGTGTAGAATGGATTATGAGTAGTTTGGTAAAATGGAAGTAGAATTGCATAAGATGTGAACTTCCATTCTTGTTTATATTAAGTACCATTGGTCATAAAAAGATTCTACACAAGTTTTAATGTGTAGGAAGTGAGGATGGATGCCATTTTCAAGACTCAAAGATGAATGAATGAGGAAAGGATCATGGTAGCAAATTAAGGATGTTTGGTAAGTGTTGTTACAGAGGAACGCAGAAAATCTGGAAATTTTGAAGGGCAGATCGATCTCATGGGATGAGAGATCGATCTGGAAGAGCCAGAATGCTCTTATTTGGGCAAAAGAATAGAACAGATCGATCTCCAATGGACCAGATCGATCTCCTTAACTCTCTATTTTGGAGCAGATCGATCTCATGCTTCGACAGATCGATCTCATGCCTCGACAGATCGATCTCATGCTTCGACAGATCGATCTCAGGCTTAAAAATACCGTGAAAAAGAGGGATTTTAAGGGACCAGATCGATCTCCTCTTGGACCAGATCGATCTCCTCAAGCTATTTCTATATAAGGAGTGCTGTAAATCAAAAAATTTCGGGAAAAACACAAACCTTCCACTTTCAACCCAAAAACCTAACTTTCTCTCTCTAAAATCAGCCATTTTCAGTGAGGTTTGAAGAGAGACCATTAGAGGCAAAGTTGTTCCTATCAAAGAGAAGAACAACATAGTTGGAAGGCATTTTCCCATTGTTGATATTGAAGAAGTTAAGGGCATTTCCATTTGGAGCAAGAGGAGAAATCAAATTGGGTAAGATTCTAACACTCCAACTATGGTGCATTATTTATTTAAGTGATTTTGGAGTTGTTTGGCATGAGTATGGATAGTTAGAAACTATCTAGAATGCATTGGAATGATTTTGACCTAGAAGTGGTTTAGTGTGAGAAAGTGGAATGTATGGAGATTAATGATGAAAGAGATATGTAAAAGTTATTTATAGTGTTGTGGTATGATTTTAAGATGTGGTTAGTGGATAAATTGTGAGACTTACCTAAAAGAGGTAAAATGTGGATTAAGGCATTTGTAAAATGCATAAGTGGATAATATTGACTAGTGAGGTCAATTATGGGTTAAATACATTAACTCAATTGATTTAATGAATGAATCGCAGCTTCCGAGGATACGCCGAGGCGAGTTGGGCCAAGAGCGTGAGAAGCTAAAAGGAAAGGAGTCACACCAAGTAAATCGAGGTAAGGGAATTGTGTGGACTCTTAGAGATATCTGTGCGCAATTTGGGCGCTTAAATGTTTTGCTAGAATGCATGAGACTAGGAAATGTTGTTGAGTGATTGAAGGGTAAAAGTTGGGAGTTTGAGAAATGTGCATGAAAACAAAAGCATATTGCTTTGAAAGTCATGTTTTATTGCTTTTTAGCAAATGATTGGTAGGTTGGCTAACATTGAAATGATTTGCAAAAGAGATGAGTGTGTTTTGGTTTTTGTTAATCATATTTTGCAAGTTTTGAGCCACCTAAATGATTTCGTGAGTATGAAAGAGTGCAAGAGGCACTAGTTTTCACATGGATTTCATAATTGTTTTGGCATTGTGCTCGAGTTTGTCTCGCACTGGATGCCCACCTTGTATGTTGCCGTGTTTGGAGCTTCGAGTAGACTGGGTGTCACATCGATTAAATAGGCTCACACGTGCATTGTGTTGACATGATTAATTAGCCGTGTTAGGAGCTTCGGATAGACAAGAGGTCGCCCCGATTAAATAGGCTCACACGTGCGTTTGAGATGTGGCGTGATATGATGTGTTGATTGGGTCCACGGAGTACGTCATACCCTGCATGTAGCATGGAGTACATTGTACCGTATTGAGTTGTGATGTGCCGTCTTCGGACGAGATCTGCTATGGATTGGTGGGTAGGATTTGACCCACCTCCCGTGTGGAAGTAGATAGTGGTGATATCCCGCACACCTGATCCGTGTAGCCGGTATTACAGGTTATGTACATAGGCCTTGAGGTTATTACCTATTGTTGAACTGCCTATCTCACATGTCTACTGCTATTTGAGATTTAATCCATGTTTGAAATGATTGTAGGTCAGGAAAGTTCGAGGGATGGGCCGAGACCTGACCAGTGATGAATTGATTTGTTAATGGTTTTTAAAGTGCACGGATGCATGATGTTTAATGCCATGCTTTATTGTGAAAATGCATGATGGGTAATGCCATGCTTTTATTGTGAATTATGCATGATGATTTATACCATGCTTTGAGTCGACATGTGCACTTGATTTCTATAGCATGAATGCTTTACATACCATTAACACAATCATACACTCATGTTTTGAGATAAACAATGAATTAAATGCTTTTGAGCATGGCATCACGATCACGTAGATAGTGCAGTATCTACCTGTTCACATGTTTGCCTTACTGAGCGTGTGGTTTGCTCACCCCCCTTATTTTCCCCTCTCTACAGAGATTTGAGTATAGATTGGACGTGACTGGAGGCGTTCCCTTTTTGGTAATCCGCTGCATCCCATCGCTAAAGGTATACACACCCTGATTATTTTGTATCTAAACTAGACATAGCACAGTAGCATTTTGTATGTAACCACTTGGGATGTAAAACAATGTAAACACATGTAACAACTCTGATATATATACATTTATACAAGTGTTTACTAATAAATAATGTTTCAAATTGAATTGGTATGGTGGAGTGAGTTAGACGTCGACACACAGCCCAACTGTTAAGTGTGTGGTTGTTCACGATCGAGGAAGGATGATTAAGGATTGATGCATGAAAATGCGAAAAATTTGTACGTATTTTGGTAAGTTGAGGGTCGTGACAGTGATTCTGTTGCCTAGAGGTGAATTGATGCTGAGTAATTGTCCACATCAAGAGCAAAGTGGAACATCGTTGGAGAAGAGTATGAAGCAAACCGAGAGAGTTGAGTTCCCTGTCAATGGAAGGAGCCCACGGGTGATGTTGTAGTTGTTATCTTTATGTCCTTTCAGTGTTAAGTTTGTGTTCAGCTTTGCAGTTTTTTTTCTTCCTTTTCCTTACTTCATTTTTAGTTGCATGCAATCCATGATTTGATTCTTACTTGCATTTAATCATTAGCATCCATATTAATAGTTCATGCATTTCCTTACCTCTTTAATTTTAATTGCTGCATAGTCACCTCGACAGTTTCTAGCTACTATCACTTGATTCATTTGCAATTTTACGTTGGGTAGACTCATTGCCATGTAGTGAGGAGCAAATGATGGTGCCCGTGGGAGCATTGAAGAGCATCCATAATCACCCTTTGTTATGCTCTGTTTCGGTAAATGGTTACTGTTTCTGTAAATGTTGTGCTAACTGGTTTTTGTTACCTTGCTGTAAGGTCGCTGAGGAGAAGTTAGGCATGTGAGGAACGAGCATGCTGCAGTAGACGTTAGCTGGGTAGAGGACAGGCTAGTTGTGAATCGAAGCCATTGCAGAAGAATAACGCAGAAGCTGGCAGCAGGAACTGACGCCGGGATATTTGGTACACGATTAGATGGTACCGTGCTGGATGATTTAGCTCCAGCTGCTGCATCTCGCTTTTCTTCAATCACCAGGACAGCAACACCTGCAGCAGACATCACTTGCAGAACCGAGAGCTGAGGACGTGCAGCAGTGGGCAAGACAATGCCTGGGCAGCAAAAGCAAGTAGTGGCATGGGTAGAAAATGAAGCTGATGAATGAAACCGAAGCAATTAGAGATGTGTAGAGCATGTCTGGCAGCCAGAAGCATGGGCAGAGAAGAATGAAGCACACGAAACCGAGGCAGAGTTGGTGAGAGTGCCTGAACCGAGAGCAACCAACCCGAGCTGGAAATGAAAATGAAAAATGAAGCATGAACAGTGAATGGAGGGACTTTTTGGTTGATTTAAAATTGATTAAGGCTTGTTTGGCTAGTGCATTGTAGCAATTAATCCATTTTCATGCATTTGTTAGTTGTTAGTCAGTTAGTGTAGTCAATTATAATGGTAGGTTAGTTTTAGTATTTTTTTCATGTTAATTTAATTTGTAGTGTTAATTTTTAGTTAGTAGTTAATTTTATATTAAATGTTTTAGGACTTTATTTTAGTTTAGATGCATTTAGAATTAATTTAGATTAAATGAGTTTCATGCATTTTTAATTTAGTCTTTATTTTCATTAAATTTTTTATTAGTTCAATTACATGCATTTTCTTAGGCTTGTTTAATTTTAGTTTAATTAATCTTGTTTCTTTATTTTCATATTTGCATTTTATTTCAATTGCGTTAATTAGCTTTAACTGTTTTAATTTCTTTTGTAGGTTTTTTTTATTTTAATTTCGTGGAGCACTGTAAGTAATTTTGCTCGGTTTTATTTAGTTCTTTTTATTTTATTGCTTTTCAGTAATTTTAATTTTAGCCATGTAGATCACCCACCTTAATTTTATAATTTGCTAGAATATACTTAAGGTAAGATTAACCAATAGTTAATTAGGCTAGTCAACTTCTCTGAGGGACGATAACTCGGGACTCAAAATCTCATTATTAATTGTACGACCCGTGCACTTGCGGTAAAACGTTTAGGGCGTGTCAAGGGTAAGGGATTCATTAATAAGAAAATGATTTGCACAGCACAATCATTTTTTTTTACATGTTAAACTCAATAAACTCAGTGGAAAATGTAGCATGAATAATTAAAACATCATCTCACTTCATTTTTCAAATCTTATGTAGAAACATAATAATAAATGACTCAAACCATAATTACAAGTAGATACAAGCTTGTAGAAATCAAGATGCTATAATGGCTTTTCTCATAAAAACGTGATAAAAATCACCGTATGCACGTGGCACAGCCACCAGACATAATCTCATGTGTATAAAAAGGAGACTATGCAATAAAACTCATATAAAACTCGTCATGGCACATCAAAATGATTGAACGTGTCCCCTAGGTGGACATCCCCAATCGAGGGATTTCGTCAACAATAATGCACCCATGATCATGGTTCGCAGAAAACTTGATCAGAGTCGTACAGAAGTCGGCCTTACATGATATCAAAGCACAGCTCGGCCTTACATGCTATCAGAGCAACACCACCCATCGCTGCAGCGGAGCGGGGTCATCTCACGCTACCAGAACGGAGGAATCAGTCTTACTTGTTGCTAGAGCATGGCCTGGACTTACATGCTACCAGAGTAAGGCCCGATGTGTATTCAACATGACATGCCTAAGTCTTAGTAATAGCCATTATCATATAAAAATCGTTTGGCCTTCACGTAGCGCTCATATTAGTTTTCTCATAAAACTCATCTCAAAACTCGTTTTGTACTCAACACAAAACATGTCAAAACCGAGCTCAAATCGATAAAACAACGCACACATTTCTCAAATCTCAATACCCCTTAACCTAGAGCCCAAATCACATTTTCAATTTTAAACTCAAAATGGTTGAAAAACAATTTCGCATTTAGTTTACAACTCATCAAAATTGGGCCCCAACCAGCAATAAAATCGTGTGCAACAACGCATTCATAACTCATAAAAACATGCTTGTTTTCTCAAATCCTTTCTATGCTATAATATAATCACAAAACCCATACACAAATGGGTTTGAGTTTTCCCTTACCTCGTTGCACCTCCTATAGTGCAATCGTTCCCCCAAACGACGGACTAGCCTCGCATTCCTCTCTGGAACTCTCGGGCTATCCAAACGATGTTAAAACATCAATAATTCATCTCAATCACGTCATCGAGCACATAATTGCTCATATTCTCGTTAAATCCTCAAATAACCAAATTCTCATAATTTTATCACAATCCACATTCTCATCTACTACATTTCAAATCTTACATTTTTCATGTACAATATCCTTGCCCAATTCATCTCATTGCCTCAATCCCAACTTATAATCATAAATGCCTAAAATTACCACAATAGCATAATATCATCTTTACTCCAACAACATTAAAATTTCATCAATCTTTAATCCTTTCCTAGCTATTTCATCACAATGCCTATAGCCATAATCATCCAAATCACTTTAAAAATCCAAAATCGAAGTTTAGAAATTTACCCAAAAACTTGCGCAGTGCTCTATTCACACCTCGATTCAATCTGTCCTTCGATTTCCAAGTATGTTGTTCTCCTTTTGATGAGGAACAACTTTCCCTCTTGCCACAACCTTTGATTCGGACAGAAATGGGGGCTTTGGAAGAGAGAGAAAGCTAGGGCTCAACTAAAATGGAGGTTTGAGAGAGAGAGAAAAGATGAAATGCAGGAAAACACAGAGGTTCTTTTATAGACGAAGGGTAGGAGATCGATCTGGTCCTTGATGAGATCGATCTCCTTTTGAATTTGGGAACATTTTGGGGTAATTTTATGCATAGGAGATTGATCTGTCGTGAGGTGAGATCGATCTCTTAATTGCTTCATGAGATCGATTTGCTCCAATTATGAGATCGATCTTCTGTTTACAAAACGCTTCATGAGATCGATCTGCTCCTTGAGGAGATCGATCTGTTGTTTATAGAATGCTTCTTGAGATCGATCTGCTTGCCTATGAGATCGATCTGCCTATCAGTTCTTACATATTTCCTGCATTCTGGAGCCATGAGATCGATCTCTCATCCTTGGTGATCGATCTGGCCTTCGCGGATTGTACTGCTGCTGCATCAATTTGTAAAAAACTCAATGTAAAACTTCCTAAAATCTACCTCATAGTCCATATTTCAATCCATACACATTCAAGACTTAAAAACTTCATCTTCTTATACTTTATCATATTTAAAACTTGTGTGTACATTAACATATCATAATTACATACACCAAATTACAATTCTCATAATTGGGGTATACAAAATTCTCAGTTCTCACATCCTGCCCACCTTTAAAGAATTTGGACCTTCAAATTCAACTCGACTCATCAAAGAGATGAAAGTACTTCTCCTTCATGAGACTCTCCAATTCCTAAGTTGCTTCTTCCATTGAGTGAGGTTTCCACAAAACTTTCACTAATGGGATGTTTTTGGTTCTAAGTACCTTCTCGTTCCTATCAAGGATCTGGATGGGTTCTTCAGTATAGCTCATGTCCTCTTGTATGTCCATCTCTTCATACTCTATGACGTGAGTAAGGTCCGAGTGGTACTTCTTCAACATAGAGACATGAAAGAGGTCGTGTATTCCGGATATCTGTGGGGGTAATACCAACCTGTAGGCTACCTCTCCCTCTCTCAAGAATCTCGAATGGTCCAATGTATCGAGGACTTAACTTCCCTTTCTTTCCAAATCTCATGATACCCTTACTCAGTGATATCTTCAGAAATACTGCATCACCAACATCAAACTCTAGTGGCCATCTATGCACATCCGCTTAGCTTTTTTGTCTACTCTGTGCAGCTAGTAATCTCTCACATCTGAGTTTCACACTCTGTACAGCCTGTTCAATAAGTTCGTGAGCATTTATCTTGCTGTCACCCACTTCTTCCCACGCTACAAGGGATCTACACCTCCTACCATATAGAGCATCAAAAGGTGTGAATCCAATACTCGCATGATAGCTATTATTGTATGCAAACTCTGCTAGGGGCAAGTGATCATCCCATGATCTCTTAAAATCCATCGTACACACCCTCACCATATCCTTCAGGGTCTGAATAATCCTCTCTGACTGGCCATCATGTAATCTAGCTATCTTGCTGACATACAACTTAGCTAAGGCATCCACAGTATCGCTGCTCTTGATGGCAATGAAGTGGGCACTTTTCGTCAGTCTATCCACTATGACCAATATCGCATCACGACCCCGTCGGGTCCTCGGTAAACCCATAATAAAGTCTATGGTGACATACTCCCATTTTCATGTAGGCATAGGTAAAGGCTGCAATAATCCTCCGGGCTTTCGATGCTCAGCTTTCACTTGCTGGCACACTAAACATTTGGCCACAAAATTTGCCACGTCTCCCTTCATACCATTCCACCAATACACCTTTCTCAAGTCTCGATACATTTTAGTACTCCCTAGGTGCATAGTGTATCACGAGCAGTGGGATTCTCTCAATATCTGTCTCTTCAGGGTATCATCGTTCAGTACACAAATTCATCCTCTAAATCTCAATAACCCATCCTCACTGACTATGAGATCTGACTGCGAAGTTTGCTCAGCTTGGCTAACCATATTAATCAACTTCTGATCATCACGCTGCCCAATTCTAATCTGGCCCATGATCTTGGGTTCTATTTGCAAGCTAGCCAGAAATCCAGTCTCTTCCTCTTTAACTTTGATTCGGAGTTCGGCAAACTGCTCCAGTAAATCCCATTCCCTGATCATTATAGCAGATATCATACTCTTCCTGCTCAAGGCATGAACAACTACGTTCACCTTTCTCGGATGGTACAGAATCTCATAGTCATAATCCTTAAGGAGTTCCATCCATCTCCTTTGTCTCATATTTAGCTCTTTCTGATCAAAGAGATACCTCAAACTCTTGTGATCAGTGAAGATCTGAAATCTTTCCCCATATAAACAGTACTGCCAAATCTTCAAGGCAAATATCGCAACGACTAACTCCAAAGCATGCGTGGGGTAATTTCGCTCATGATTTTTCAATTGTCGCGATCCATAGGCAACCATTCTTCTGTGTTGCATGAGCACACACCCCAATCCTTAATGGGAAGCATCACTATACACTGAAAATCCTCCTGATCCCTCAGGGATAGACAATACAGGTGCCGCTATTAATCTCCTCTTTAATTCCTGAAAATTTTACTCACATTGATCAGTCCATAGGAACAGAGTCTCCTTGCGTGTGAGCTTAGTCAAAGGAGCGACAATCCTTGAAAATCCCTCGACAAATCTTCTGTAATATCTTGCCAATCCAAGGAAACTTTGTACCTCTGTAACTGTCTTCAGTCTTTCCCAATTAAGCATAACCTCCACTTTAGTTGGATCAACTGATACTCCCTCCGCTGAAACTATATGACCAAGGACAGCTATCTGATCCAACCAAAACTCACACTTACCAAGCTTTCCATATAATTGCTTATCTCGGAGTATCTGAAGTACTAACCACAAGTGCTGTGCATGCTCCTCATAAGACTGAGAGTACACCAAGATATCATCAATAAAGACTATCACAAACTTATCTAGACAGTCTCTGAACACTTCATTCATTAATCTCATAAAGGTTGCAGGGGTGTTTGTCAATCCAAAGGGCATCACTAGAAATTCATAATGGCTATACCTTGTCCTGAAGACTGTCTACGAAATATCTTCCTCCTTAATCCTCAATTGGTGATAGCCCAATCTCAAATCAATCTTAGAGAAGACTGAAGCCCCTCTCAGCTGATCAAGTAGGTCATCAATCTTGGGCAATGGGTAATTATTCTTCACGGTGGCTTTATTCAACAGTCGGTAGTCTATGCATAATCTAGGACTACCATCCTTCTTCCTCACGAATAACACTGGTACTCCCCACGGTGAGACACTGGGCCTAATAAATCATTCATCCAATAAGTCCTGTAGTTGTCTCTTTAATTCCTCAAGTTCCACTAATTCCATCCTATACGGAGGTTTAGAGAAAAACTGAGTATCTGGTACCAAATCAATGGTAAACTCCAACTCTCTCTCTGGTGATAAACCTGGCAACTCATCTAGGAAGACATCTGAAAATTCACACACCACAGGTATATCCTCAATCCTCGGAAGTTCCCACTTATCATCTGAGATGAGTATCTCATAACATTCACATGAACAATCATATTTAGTACTCTCAAAAGTAACATCAAAATTTCAATTTGCTTACAAAAATTCTACAAATTTATTTCCTTAATATTCAAACGTACACTGTAAGGTTCAGGTACGGAGAAAGTTACAATCTTAGTGTAGCAGTCTAAACTCATTGGATTGGTTGCCAGCTAATCCATTCCCAAAATTACATCAAATCCATGTATATTTAGCATCATTAGATCTGCTAACATCACTCTATCTCCCACCTTGATTTCACGCCCTCTACAGATTAAATCGGTTCTCTGAGACTCACGCATAGGGGTATTTACATGTAGCACATACACTAGAGGTTCAAACTTCAAATTTAACCTACATGCAAAATGCTAAAAAATAAACGAATGCGTGGATCCTGGATCAATTATCACACGAGCCTTATAATTACTGACAGAGAGTGTACCTTTTATAGTTTCTGCTGATGTGTCTGTTGTTTCCTTGTCTAGAGTAAACACACATCCTACTGTAATGAGCTTCTTCCCTTTCTCTACTCAGTGGCCTGTCTCGAGGGATTCACTCTCTAAGGTTGTTGTCTAGTAGGCTCTGGAGCATGTGGCCTTTGAGGTTGAGGGTAGTCTTTTACTCTGTGACCCATGTCTCCACATCTAAAACATCTATGGGTCAACCCAGTACAACTTCCCTCATGCAATGGGCTACAATTTTTGCAAATTATTATCACAGGCTTGACATCTCGAGGGGTCTCCCTGATGATAGGATGAGCTCTGGATCTCTCCAATTTGCCCTTTCGTACCTCAATCCTTCATCTTCTGAAGGAACCTCTTCAAACATCTGCCTGGAAAATCGCTAGCCTCTTGCCCTTATCCCGAGTCATTGTACTGAACTCATTATGGGACTGTACAATTTCAATTCCCCTGTCAATCTCTTATGCTCATCTCAGAGTATCTCTAAACTCAATAATACACACCCCTATCAATCGATCTCTAATGATGGGCTTCAATCCATACACAAATCTCTCTATATGAAGCTCTTCATTTTTGAAGGTCTCTAGATCATATCTCAATAGAGTAATAAATCGGCTCTCGTAATCATCCTCTCACATCTCACACTGTACCAGATTCAAAAACTCTGCCTACTTCTTTCTCTGAGCAGCTCGTGTACATATTAGGCTCTAAATGTCGTCTGAAACTCTTCCCAACTAATCACATCCTGGCTGGACATCAGAATACCGTGTGTAGTACCCCACCAATCTCGAGCTCTCCCTTTCAACATATAAGCATCCATATTGACCCTCTCAACATCAATGCATCCCAAATAGTCAAATATCACTCTCAACTCAGTCAGCCACTCCTCAGCCTCCGCGGCATCCTTTTTCCCTTTGAATGTGGGCGGATTCATTTTCAAAAGTACTTTAGTCGGACCATACTTCTGTCATCAGGCTGAGTGACGGGAGGCACTGGGTCCATCTGTACTAGGGGCACAAGAGGTCCTTGTGGTGGCGTAGGAGTAGTACCCAAAGCATTAACTCTAAAATGTTATACAAATAGTGCTGCCATTTGCTCAAAACCTTGCCGCACATATCATGCTCAATCCTGTTAAATCGAGAGTTAGGACTCTATGGTTGTGGGGCAGGTACGGAGGTGGCTGTGCTTGCCTCCTCGAACGACCTCGTCGTCCACTCATTCTCAATCTCAATACGTTTCTTTTGCGTACGCATCAAATTCGATTGAAATCTCAATCCTCAGTTTCAATTCATGACCAGACTTATACAAACACTTGGGATGTATTCTATTTCACTTGACCGACACTGACAGTACTAAACACCCTAAGCTTTGATACCAAGAAAACTCTATGACGCCCTAGAAGCACGAAAAATAGGGCAAATTTAAATCTTTTTATTCATCCATTCATAATTAAGGGTGCATTCTTGTACAATGTCATGCATTATCATACATAATTTATAGGTTTCACCTCAGGATCTCATCATCTCATAATTATATATCATACCATATACATTACTCAATTCAAGATTAATTAATCCTAATACATCCTATACATCACTGTTCATCAAGTGTCTGTAAATACAACTTAAGTTTAGGTACCTCAAAGTACAATACATGGCTTAGAGCTCAAGTCCTCCATTAGCCACTACTTCATACGTCGCAGGGAAAACTTTCTTCACTTGAAGAAATCTGGGGGGATAGAAAATAGGGTGAGCTTCTAAATCGCTCAGTCAGAGGGTAAGGGATTCATTAATAAGAAAATGATTTGCACAGCACAATCATTTTGTTTTACATGTTAAACTCAATAAACTCAGTGAAAAATGTAGCATGAATAATTAAAACATCATCTCACTTCATTTCTCAAACTCATGTAGAAACATGATAATAAATGGCTGAAACCATAATTACAAGTAGATACAAGCATGTAGAAATCAGGATGTGATAATGACTTTTCTCATAAAAACGTGATAAAAATCACTGCATGTAGTAATGCACGTGGTGCAGCCACTAGACACAATCTCATGTGTATAAAAAGGAGACTAGGCAATAAAACTCATATAAAACTCGTCATGGCACATCAAAATGATTGAACTAGTCCCCTAGGCGGACATCCCCAATTAAGGGATTTCGTCGACAATAATACACCCATGATCATGGTTCGTTATAAACTTGATCAAAGTCGTACAGCAGTCGATCTTACATGTTATCAAAGCACGACACGGCCTTACATCCTATCAGAGCAATAACACCCATCGCTGCCACAGAGCGGGGTCATCTCACGTTACCAGAATAGAGGAGTCGGTCTTACGTGTTGCTAAAGCACAACTCGAACTTACATGCTACCAGAGCAAGGCCCGATGTGTAGTCAACATGACACACCTAAGTCTCAGTAATAGCCATTATCATATAAAAATCGTTTTGCCTTCACATAGCGCTCATATTGGTTTTCTCATAAAACTCATCTCAAAAATCATTTTGTACTCAGCACAAAACATGACAACACTGAGCTCAAATTGGCAAAACAACACACACAATTCTCAAATCTCAATACGCCTTAACGTAGAGCCTAAGCCACATTTTCACTTTTAAACTCAAAACGGTTGTAAAACAATTTCACATTTAGTTTACAACAAATAAAAATTAGGCCCCAGTCGGCTATAAAATCGTGTGCAACAACTCATTCACAACTCATAAAAACATGCTTGTTTTCTCAAATCACTTTTCATGCTACAATATCATCACAAAATACATACACAAATGGGTTTGAGTTTTTCCTTACCTTGTTGTACCTCGAATAGTGCAATTGTTGCCCCAAACGACGGACTAGCGTCGCATTCATCTCTGGAACTCCTGGGTTATCCAAACGATGTTAAAACATCAATAATTCATCTCAATCACATCATCGAGCACATAATTGCTCCTATTCTCCTTAAATCCTCAAACAACCCAATTCTCATAATTTTATCACAACCCACATTCTCATCTACTACATTTCAAATCCTACATTTTTCATGTACAATATCCTTGCCTAATTCATCTCATTGCCTCAATCCCAACTTATAATCATAAATCCCCAAAATTACCACAATTGCATAATATCATCTTTACTCCAATAACATTAAAATTTCATCAATCTCTAATCCTTTCCTAGTTATTTCATCACAATGCCTATAGCCATAATCACCAAAATCACTTTAAAAATCCAAGATCGAAGTTTATAAATTTACCCAGAACTTGTGGAGTGCTATATTTACACCTCGATTCAATCCGTCCTTCGATTTCCATGTATGTTGTTCTCCTTTTGATGAGGAACAACTTTCCCTCTTACCACAACCTTTGATTCGGATAGAAATAGGGGCTTTGGAAGAGAGAGAAAGCCATCGGCTAAAATAGAGGTTTGAGAGAGAGAGAAAAGATGAAATGTAGGAAAATGTAGGGGTTCTTTTATAGACGGATGGTAGGAGATCGATCTGGTCCTTGGTGAGATCGATATTTTTTTTGAATTTGGGAACGTTTTGGGGTAATTTTATGCCTAGGAGATCGATTTGTCGTGGGGTGAGATCGATCTCTTAATTGCTTCATGAGATCGATCTGCTCTAATTATGAGATCGATCTTATGTTTACAGAATGTTTCATGAGATCGATCTACTCCTTTAAGAGATCGATCTGTTATTTACACAATGCTTCTTGAAACGATTTGCTTGACTATGAGATCGATCTGCCTATCAGTTCTTACATATTTTCTGTATTATGGAGCCATGAGATAGATCTCTCATCCTTGGAGATTGATCTGGCCTTCACTGATTGTACTGCTACCGCATCAATTTGCAAAAAAATCAATTTAAAACTTTCCCAAATCTACCCCATAGTCCATATTTCAATCCATATACATTCAAGACTTAAAAACTTCATCTTCTTATACTTTATCATATTTAAAACTTGTGTGTACATTAACATATCATAATTACATACACCAAATTACAATTCTCATAACTGGGGTATACAAAATTCTCAGTTCTCACATCTTCTGTCTACTCTGAGTTGTCCTTAGTCTCTCTACAATCAAACGAACATTCTCAGATGCTTGTGTAACCAAGTCTAGAGCGAAAATCTTACGGTCACCCACTTCTTCCCATCCAATAGGGGAACGACATCTACAGCCATATAAAGCCTCATATGGTGCCATCTCGATACTCAAATGATAACTATTATTGTAAGCGAACTTAGCTAGTGGTAAGTATCATAGATAGCTAAGAAGTGGGCTGAATTCGCCAGTTTGTCGATGATCACCTATATAGCATCGTGATTCCTGCGGTCCTCGGTAAACCCGTCAAGAAATCCATAGTGATATGCTTATATTTTCATGTCGGTATAGGTGAAGGCTGCAATAACCTTGCAGGCTTCTAATGTTCTACCTTTGCCTGCTGACATATGAGACATTTCACCATAAAATCTGCTACATCTCTCTTCATACCCGACCACTAGTACACCTTCAGGAGGTTTTGATACATCTTGTTACTTCCCGGATGTAACGTGTACTTCGACGAATGAGCTTCTGCCAATATCAATCTCTTGAGTCCTGGATCCTCAGGAACACACAATCTGCCTTTGAACCTCAGCAATCCATTAGAATTCAACTCAAAATCAGTCACTATGCCTATTTACATCTGACCACTCACATCCATGTAAAACAGATCAGTCTGCTGAGCCACTGTGATCCTATCCAACAGATCCAACTCCAAGCATAGACTAGCTATCACATAGCCTGTATCAATGTCAGAAGGCACAACTCCCAAACTGAGGCTAGCAAACTGCTCTAGCAACTTATGTTCCCTAACCATCATGTACGATACCATCCCTAGGCTCTTCCTACTCAAAGCATCAGCTACAGCATTAGCCTTACCCGGATGATAAAGTATCTCGTAATCGTAGTCCTTCAAAAGCTTTAGCCATCTTCTCTGTCTGATGTTTAGTTCCTTCTATGAGAAGAGATACTTGAGGCTCTTGTGGTCGGTAAATATCTGAAACTTCTCACCATACAAGTAGTTGCGCCATACCTTCAACGCAAACACTACTACTAATAACTCTAAATCATGGGTCAGATAGTTCTTCTCATGATCCTTCAGCTGTCTGGATCCATAAGCAACTACCTTTCCATCCTATATCAATACACAACCCAGTCCCTGATACGAAGCATCGGTATACACTGCAAATCCTCTTGAGCTAGTAGGGATAGTAAGAATCGGAGCAGTGGTCAATCGATGCTTCAGCTCCCAAAAACGCTTCTCATAATCCTTATTCCATACGAACGGTACACTCTTTCGAGTGAGACATGTCAACAGAGTAGCCAACTTAAAAAATCCCTCAATGAATCTCCGATAATATCTAGCTAAACCCAGAAACTCCTGATCTCGGTGACTGTCCTCAATTGTTCCCATTGAACTACAACCTCTATCTTAGATGGATCTACTGATACACCATCCCTCGATACAACATGTCCCAAAAATGAGATTTGTGACAATCAAAAGTATCACATACTGAGCTTAGCATATAACTTCTGCTCTCGTAGAATCTGTAATACAATCCTGAAGTGCTTCTCATGCTCCTCCTTGGATCTCGAATACACCAATATGTCATTGATAAAGACAATAAGAAATTGATCCAAATATGGCTTGAACACATCGTTCATCAAAGCCATGAAAGCCGTAAGAGCATTCGTCAATCCGAATGGCATAACCAAGAACTCATAATGGCCATATCGAGTACGAAACGCTATTTCGGGTACATCTCCACTCCGAACTCTCAGCTGATGGTACCCAAACCTCAGATTAATCTTAGAAACGACCTGTGCTCCTTTAAGCTAATCCAATAAGTCATCAATGCATGGAAGGGGGTAACTATTCTTGATGGTGGCCTTATTCAACAATCGGTAATCTATATACAATCAGAGGCTCCCATCCTTCTTCCATACGAATAAAATCGGTGTTCCCCAAGGTGAAACACTCGATCTAATGAAACCCTTATCTAACAGCTCCTACAACTATCTCTTGAGCTCTTCCAGCTCGACTAAGGCCATGCGATAAGGTGGTCTCGAAATAGGCTCTGTACCAATCACCAAGTCTATACAGAACTCCATCTCTTTATCTGGTGGTACTCCTAGTAACTCATCTGAAAAAATATCTGGGTACTCACTGACCACATAAATATTTAACAACTTTGTATGTACCTTATCCGTATATACCATGTACACAATGAAACCTTCAACATATTCGTTCTCAGTCAGCAAAGTATATCGTTATTATAGTCATAACTACTACTTTCATTTATTTTAATTAAACTTTACAACATAACTAGTAGGGCTAGGAAACATAACTGTCTGAGCATAATAATCTAAGATATCATGGTTTGCAGATAACCAATTCATTCCTAAGATTATATCAAAGTCGCTCATACTTACCAATATTAGATTGGCTATCATATCCTTTTCCCCTACTTTCAACTTGCAATCATTAAATACATACTCTACGACCTGACTACTATTTATAGGCATACTAATTAACATCATCATACATAACGGTGTATGCTCTACATGTCTTGCTAATTTACATGCAAATGAAGGTGATACAGATGAATGCGTGGCACCAGAATCAATTAAAACATATGCTTCAATATCATAAATCTGGATGTTACCTCGTATTACATCCGATGAAGCATCAACTGTGCCCTAGTCCAAAGCATGTACGCGCCCTCGACCAATCACTTGCTTCCCCTTCTCTTCTACTGTCGTTCTCCTCCTCGAAGCAAAAGGATCAACTAGAGCTCTCTCTAGCTCCCTGCCCTTCAGTAGAGCAGTCTCAACCATCTTCGGGCAAGCTCTAGCAATATGCCCTAGTTTCCCACATCGAAAACACACTATAGGCGTCAGCAGACAAGGTCTACCTCCATGATGTCTACTACATCTACTGCACTGATCGGTAGAAGATCTCTGTCCTCCAATGATAATACTCTTCGTTGAAGCTACAACCGGATAAGTAAGAGGTCTAGTAGGTCTCTCTCATGCCTCCTCAATCTGTGGTCTCTTATCGAAGAGTCTTCTCCCTCCTCGATAACTAAAACCTCTATCTCTAGTCGGTCTCTTCCTCTCTCTATCATGACTCTGACTAAACTTCCCGAACTCGAAAGCATTCCTCTCATAATCTTGCTCGCACAGTTACGCCTTGCGCACTACTTCCTCATATGTGGCTATATCTAATGGGACCAATCAGGACTGCAGAACTGGTCTTAGTCCATCAATGAACCTGTAGACCTTCTTAGTCTCACAATACATGGTGTCGGGGTCATATCTCCCCAAGGATAAGAATCTAGTCTCATTCTCGTCCACAGACAAACTCCCCTGGTTTAGCCCCAAAAACTTAGCCTGTAGTTTTTCCTTTGTGGTATCGAGAACAAACTGCCTCCTAAAGGCATCCCAAAATATCTCCCAACTAATATATGTATGTCGAGCTCTCAATATGGGTCTGGTGGACTTCCACCAATGCTTTGTAGATCCCTTTAGTAGGAATGCAGCAAATGCGACTATCTCTGATGTCATACACTCGAAGAATCCATAAAGTTTCTCCATCTCTCTGACCCACTCCTCAGCAGCAACAGGGTCCTTGACCCCACTAGAAGATAGAGGTCGAAACTTTTGAAACTGTTGCAATCGATCCAGATCACATCCGTACCCTAATCCACTACTACCCAAAATTAGTGAGGGTGTAAAAGTATCTGTAGTTTGCGGTGCATGAGTTGTCTACATAGGCGTATCAGAGGCAACTGCCTCTCCTACCGCAGTTCTTACCTCCTATCCTACCTGGCATCGTTTGTGCCAATATCTCAAATATTGTCCCTAGACTATGCTCTAACCTCATGAAGTGCACCTCAGCACTCTCGGGTACCTCAGTAGCACCTGGAGTCTCATGGATAGGTAATGGCTCAGTAGCAGCTCGACTCTCAAGCCTATCTTTACGGCTTTGAGCCCTACCTCTTGTCCCTCTACCACTACGAGTATTTACCATATTGGCTAAGTTCCTGCATTCATAATCATGAATTAGTCTATTTCCCATATGGTATACACAGTTGTATCTAAACACAGCACAGTACTATGGGGATGTAAAGTTTCCTATTTCTAACACCGACTCACATCAGACCAACTGGCTCTAATACCATTCTGTCATGACCTTCCATGACTTAACCAAAACCACTACAAATTTTTCATATTTTTACTTACCTTTCTCCTTATCAACGGTTGGGCTTTGATTCGATGCCAGCATCCTCGCTTACCATATCATCCATTATCATATATACATGTTAATATACTATCACTGAATGTAACTTCTTTTAGAATACATGTGAGCTCATATAAAATCTAATACAAATACAATCCCCATAATATATATCATATACATCATTGTGCTGTTTATATGTTTAGATATAGAATCGTATAAAATATGTATACCTATCGATCAATAGGAAATAGCCGCAGACAACAGGAATACTATCTCGTAAACTTACTTGCTCTACTGCTGATGCTTTGTAGAGAGATGTAAAAGAAAGGCGTGAGCTCACAGCTTAGTAAGGAAATCAGGTAAGCAAGTAGACATCTACACTATCTACTCAAAATAATGCTATGCCTCAAAAATATATTTTCCTTAACTCTGTTTAAAAGCATGTCTTTAAAATATATACATATACTTGTACAGATTAAATCCCATGTACAAAAATCATGCTTTCGTTCTCAAATGTAGGCATATAGTGCAAAATAATACATTTTTATAATATCACAATGCCTTTAGATAAATCATGCCTTTGATATTCAAATCAAAGTAAATATGGCATTTAAATCATTTACAACACAATAATCAAATTTCGACCCATCCCTCAGGTCTATCCGCATCATAAATAAATCAGTCAGGTGATATATCATGTGAGACTGTGGTGAAATGCAATAATATCCTGGACTATGACAATATCCTATAATGGTGATCCTAGGCTACACGGAATCCTAGTGTGCGGGGCATCACTACTGCAATGAGAAAGGGGTCAGTCCATCACAACCGCCAGCTATAACCTCCTCAACTCCATAACACCACATGATACAGTGTACTCCATGCCACTCGTACGATACAACGTACTCCGTGGACCCTACGTCACAGTCGGGGTGCCTGGCATAGGTCTTAGCCCTCATACCATGGAAAATCAGTACCACATCTCTAAATCCACATGCGAACATCTCACAGTGTGACACTCAGTCTACACGAGAAAATTAACATGGTTTTTTTACATGACTTATATATAACATAAAATACAGTACGCGCCTTTGAGCGCGACTCACAGTCGACACTCCGGTCAAACACTGTTTCGCATCACAAACTCAACTCTAGTGCGAGTAAACCTCTAGCAACTAGGTCATGCATAGTTCATGTTTCAAATCAAGTACGAGCAATAGCTCCAGTACCATGCTATGCACAAAACTCATCAAATCAAGTATGAGCAATCGCTCCAGTACTATGTCATGTATAAATCATGAAGAATCGAGTGCGAGCAACGCTCTAGCACTCTGTCATGCATCTCATGTAAAATTTAAGTACGAGCTAATTGCTCAAGCACTCTCTCATGCATAAATCATATAAAACTGAGTACGAGTAATAACTCCAGCACTCTATCATGCATGTCATGGAAATCTAGTGTGAATCATACATCAGCACTAATATATGTGGAAAATACATGAAATCCAGTGCGAATTGTCCTCTACCACGATTTAGTCTCATATAATTCGATAGATGGCTCTTTAAAAAGGGATGATTTTCAAAACTTCGAAATCAACACTATAAAGTGTGCTTAATTCACATCAACCTTAAAACATTGGCCCATCTATTTATTCTTCTACTAAACAGTAGTAAAACACTCAAAATTTATGGTTTCCATGCTTTTTACAACTTTTCCTTAAAGTTGACTTTTTTCCTAACTAAGGGTAAAATCGTAAATTACCACTATCGAGTCATAATAATTATTATTCACTTTCTCTGACCCTCAGAGTTTTTAAGTGAATGTAAAAGTAGACGAAAATATGTGAGAGTATCTCAAACTACTCATAAAAATTCCTTACCTGCAATCACTCGAGAAATTTTACTTTCTTAACGCTGCTCGATCCAGCAGTCCAATTTGCTCCTCCACTAATCTCTGGAGCTGCATCTAACTATTTATCAGGTTAATTATACTTTTCCTGTTGTATTTCACATTAAATAGAGTCTATTTCACTGAATGGCCTTTAATAAATCTTAATGAGCCTAACTATGCCTGAAGCCCGTTTCCATTTTACTATTTATTTTGGTTGGACCTTTTAGGCTTATGGGGCTCACCAACTCTTATTGGGCTTATCCGAGACCCATTACATCACATTGGGCTAAAAAAATTGGGCTTGGCCCATTAGATCTCTTAACCACATGCCATGACCGAGAGCATCCCATACCGTCGGTCACACCACGGCATGCCAGCCATGTCCATTTATTTAGCCAATTCACTTAGGCATTTTCACAAACACTTGGTTGGAAATGTTCTTAAGCTTCACTTAGTTCATTTAGGCATTTTATCAAACACCTTTATTGACAACTAAATTCATGTATCAATTAATCAAATTGATTAATTCTAACTATACCATAATCATGAACACATGTACCTCAACTCATTTATGCTTTAAAATCATATGGGCATTCATCAATATATCACTACTCACTCTCGGTCAAACCATGTTCATAGTGATTCCATATGTTTCAATGCTTAAAACATATACCAATATACTTAAAATCATTCATACATTAACATATATGAATTTGTAAGCTTAAAATTATACCTAATATTTGTGTTCACACTTGGCTGAAACTTTGAAGCCTCACGGTTTGCACACTATGGGTCCTTGATTGCCAATTACAACATATGTTACTCTCCTCTCAATTTGGAACAACTTTCTTGCAGATTGCAAGTTCAAAATATGCCTAAATCCTAGTGATTTTTAGTGAGAGAAAGCTTGGATAAATGTATTTCAATGGTTTCCTTGTGTAGCCGAGAATGATATGGTGAAGAAGACAATGTGGTGGCTTTATAAGATATTTACTTAACCATTAAGCCTTACTTTTTAGCCATTTTAATTGACTTCATAAAGTTTACGTAATAGTCATCTAATGAGTCATAGTTACCTTTAACTAATTGGCTAGATATTTAATCCATTTGGGCCTTATAATTGGGCCTCTCGGTTTAGGCTTTCCTAATGGGCTTTCAGGTTGAAATTTTTACAATACCTCGGGCCTTTAATTGTCTAAATATTTAACCTGCCAATCGGTCCAACAATTCGGTCTAAAGGACCTAAGAAATTCGATCTACATTTAGTATACCTTAATGAGCTTTTAAAATCTTCATTTTGGCCCATTATGTTTTATCCATTAAATTTAATTTGGAATCCATCCGAATAAATTTTTCATACTTTCGGGGATGATTATCTTATATTCTGACCAAAAATATTTTTTTCCAAAATTTTCTCCATACTTAGGTTAATTTTTAACCATGGTTAGTCAACCATGGTAAAAGTCCACTTTTCTTAACTATAGTTGACTTTTTCCTAAATCATTGATCAAGTTGACTTTTTCTCAACATTTGGAAAGTGTCATATCTTATGTTTTACACTTTCGTCTATACATTTTATGTAAGACCCGATTTTATCGTAAGGGCAAAAAGGGAATAAATAGAAATTTTTGAGTGCATTTAAAAATGCAAAAGGACTTAAATGGTATTCCCGAATACGTGCAAGGGTAAAACGGTCAAAAGACCAAAATTCGATATTAATCGGGACAAGAAAATTTAATTAAAAATATGAGATTGAGAAATCTTGATCAATAACGAATAAATAATTAAATTTCGGGTTAAATTGGTCAAGATATGAATTTATTGGAATAAGCCAAAATTTTCGTATCGGAAAATAATCTCGAAAATAATAAAAAAAATATACCGAAAAGGTAAAATCAGACTGATAAATTCATTTACGGACTAAATGAATTTAATATAAATTTTTTAGATTTTTATTATTATTTTAAGGAATAAAATAATAATTTTTCAGATATTTTGGATTTTTAATAATAAAATAATAATAAATTTTAATTATAAATAAATAAATAAAGTTAAAAAAAAAGGAAACGAAATCTGAAACAGAAAACAGAGAGGAAAAGAGAAGCAAAAACGCGAAACAAAGCAGCTGAACCCGAGGAAGAAAAGGAAGCTCACCGGCGAGCTACCAGCGGCCAGAGACCCCAGGCGAAGGTCGGCGAAGGAGGCCCAAAACCCTCGCAACCCACCGGCGGCAGCGACGTGCGGCGAGGTGGCTGAAAAATATCAAAAATGGAGGGAGATGCCGTGGGAGAAAATCTTCGATCGGCGGCCATCGACGTCGATTTGGTCCAAACCGAGGCTCCATTTTGGATACCCAGGTGCAGGCGAGCCGAACGGCACCAAAATCACACCGGGAACCGGTCGAACGATGCCGGAACGACAAAATGATAGGTGAACCAGACTGAGCCGGTGGTCTGAACCGGACCGGACCAATTCAGCCAAATAGAAAAAAAATAGGAAGAAAAAAGGGAAAAAGAAAAAGAGAAAAAATTGAAGAAAATTTCAGTGATGCAATCGAGCTTCGGGTGAGTCGGTAAGCGGTCGAATTGACCGATTTAATTTTCGAAATATTTAATTTGATAAATAATCGACTGAAAGTTTACCCGAAAATATATTTAATTGTGTAGCTCGACAATTGGCATCAACCGAGAGCTCGAGACAGCCTCGATTTGTGTATGATCATGGAATAACGGGTAAGTGACCCTTATTTACGACAATTCTATATCGTTATGCGTGATTGATATTTAACGCATAAATTACGGATTTAATTTTCGCATAAATGAATTAAATTCTAGAAATTGAGATAAATTGTCGTAAATATTAAATTGAGATATCTGAGAATTTAAAACGAGGCTAAATAAATTACTGACGGGCCCAATGAGCCCCATAGGCCTCGATAAAGTGTGGTAAACGGGCTTAAGGCCGATTAAGGCCCATTATGGTGCAATTGGGCCCAATATGGGTAAACGGACCCAATGATTTAAATTAAGCCCAGAAAATTATGAAATACAATTAAATTGTATTGTATTTGACCAGATGAATGTGTATCCGCAGTTTCGAAGATTGGATTGGGAGCAAATCGGACTGCGTGACGAGTCATCAGTGAAAATGTCAGACTGTACAGAAAAATAAGGTAAGGGAATTATGAGTAGCTAGAGGTAGCTACGCGTATTTTAAATAGTTTTTTTGTACACTGAATATGTATGTATACCTTGATTATGTATAATGATCCTAAAAGTGGTTTAAATGATTTTAAGGATCAAGATAGGTGAAACGTCTATTTTACCCCTATTGAGGGAAGTTCACCTAAGGATGGTGAAAGCATGACATGCATGAAATGCATGATTTAAGGAATTTTATGATTAAGGAATTTTATTGGTTTTAATCAAAGTAAAGCGATAGATTGGCCAGTAATTGCATGAATTTCACATGATAACACCACGTAAGTGTTATTTGTATTTAAATGGAAATTCTTTGGAAAATAGACCAACTATCAAGTTTATATGGAAACAGATAGTGCCGACACATAGTTCGTACTATATATGCGTTTGTGATTGTGCATAAATGTGCTGGAGCGGCTACTCGTACCGACTTGTGACATCATATGCATGACATGTGCTAGAGCGGTTGCTCGCACTGATATTTATTCCTATGAAATGCATGAGAAGTGCTGGAGCCTAGCTCGCACTCTGTTTTGACATGTTTTGATTTGTTTTGACGTGGTATGCATAAAATGGTGCTGGAGCGATTGCTCGCACTAGTTTTAATGATTTGACATGCATGAGAGATGCTGGAGCTTAGCTCGCATCCTATTTTGATTAAATTATGCATAAAGTCGTGCTGGAGTGTAACTCGCACGAGATTTGATTTAATTATGCATAAAGCTGTGCTGGAGTGTAACTCGCATGAGATTTGATTTACTTGAGCATTCATTTGTGCTGGAAAGTTGCTCGCACAAAGTTTTATATGGTTTTCATAATTCATTTGAATGCCGTATTGGAGTTTTTCTCGTACGAGGTTTTCATTGAGTTTTTATATATATCTATACTAGAGTATTGCTCGTACGTGGATTTTACTTGAATCTATAATCAATTTAAGTCATACTAGAGCGCTGCTCGTACGCAGATTTCATTGATTTCTATGACACCGTGCTAGAGCTTCGCTCGCACGAAGTTTTCTGATATCATGAATATGCATGGAACCGTGCTTTAGCTTCGCTCGCACAGGGAATTGTATTACATGCATATAGCCATGTTGGAGCCTCCTGTAGATTGTGTGTCACCGTGAGATGATATACTCACACGTGCACTCTGAGACAGAGATGATTTGGGTGGATAAGACCTATTACAGGCACCTCTGACTGAGCTTGGGTTCACGGAGTACGTTGTACCGTGTATGTCACGCAGAGTACGCTGTACCGTGGGGATTGTTGGAGTGGAGTGGCATTAGCCACGAGGCAGCAAGCCTTGCCCTCGCAATCCTGGTGTTATGCTGTTCTAGCGGGTAGGACGACCCACCTCCCGTTTCAGGTGTGATACCCCGCACACTAGGTACCGTGTTGCCAGGGATCACTAGGATATGGCCATAGTCCTCCATGTTACTCATAATTACCTGATTGTCTCACATGATATAACTTATGGTCTGTTAGACCAAGGTAGACCCGAATGAGGGGTCAGGCCCTCGATTTGACGATTTTATGATTAAAAGATTTTATGATTTATGACCCTGAAATAAGGGTGGTTTTATAACCGAAGTTTTATAATGAATTTTAAATGAATTGTTTTATTGGATGGTCGACCCGGAAGGGTTAGTTTTTCTACAGTTTTAATGAATTGATTTAAATGCAGTAGCATGATGATGTTTTCCATGCTTTCATTTGAAATCCATGATTTGTCTTACATGACATGAAAGACTGCATGAGATTGATTAAATTCATGCTTATTAGGATTTAATGATGCCACATAAAATGCATTGTTGCATAAGTAGTATGATTTATATATGCACGAACAATTTTATATAACTAAGTCATTGATGGTTGCATGACTTTGTGCTTGATGGTTTTAATGAAAAGAAATGGATTTAAGGGCATGGCATTATGAGCATGTAGATAGTGGAGCTATCTACTTACTTGCATAATTGCCTTACTGAGCGTGTGGTTTGCTCACCCCCCTTATTTTCCCATCTTTTCAGAGCACTCAGAGAAATTAGTAAGCGGCTGAAGACTTGCATGCTTGGTATTCGCTGCTTCCCATCGAGAGACAGGTATACTCATTTGTATAGTTTTGTATCTAAATATGTAATGCACAGTACTGTAAACGGAAATGATGTCGGGGATGTAGAGTTATAAATACCAATGTGTATGTATTTAGTTAAAGTCAAAGAATAGTAAACTCTGATATATGAATGTGAATATGGAAATGGAATGGTAATAGTGTGAGGTGACTAACACTGAATCATAGCCCAACTGTTTGTAGGATGGTCACGATGAGAGAAAGGTAAGAATTAAATAATAAATGAAAAAGTGAAAAATTTACTCTGATTTTTAGGTAATTTGGGTCGTGACATTTTAGCCTTTTTCGGTAGGTAGATATTGCAAGACCTAATGTTTATCGAAATTCCTTATGATTCATGTGATGTAAACATGGTATTATGTAGTTAAATTATAAGAAGAGTTGTACGTGAATGAAAAATGCAAATGGAGTGAATAAAAATTTTCGAATGCATTTAAAGGTCAAATAAAGGATTGAAATGGTCACATATTAAAAGAATGGGATTCGGACCATTCGGATTGGAAATAAGAATTTAAAGCATGAAATGAGAAAGGGTTCGAGAAGAAAAGTTGGTCTAAATTGGTCCCGAACACATGCAAGGGTAAAATGATCAAAAGACAGAAATTCGGTATTAATCGTGACAAGTAAATTTCATTAAAAATATGAATTTGAGAAGTCTTGATCACTAACGAAGAAATAACTAAATTTCGAGTCAAATTGATTAAGATATGAATTTATTAGAATAAACCAAAATTTTAACATCGAAAAATTTTCCTGAAAATATTGAAAAAATATACTGAAAAGAAGAAATAAGATCGATAAATTCATTTATTGATTAAATGAATAAAATAATATTTTTTAAAGATATTTTGGATTTTTGATATATTTTAATTAAATAAAATAATAATAAAATAAATTATAAATGAATAAAGAAATTTTTTTTAAAAAGGAAGAAATCGCGAAATGCGATTTCTGAAGAAGAAGCGAGGAAGCCGAAAATCGAGGGAAACGAATTCCCTCACCGATGAGCCACCGGCAGCCGCGACCCACACCGACGTCGTCAAAAAAAGGAGATCGACGGAGGGAGTGTCGCGGGAGAGAAGATGGAATCCGACAGCCACCAGCGCCGATCGGTCTAACCCGAGGTCGAAGAAGTTCACCCAGGCGATGGCGAGTCAATTGGTGCCGAAATCGCGCCAGGAGCCAGTCAGACGGCGCCAGAATGACAAAGTTGAGCCTGAACTGGTACTGACTGGTTTGGTGCAGTGATGGTATGCTGAACCGAACCGAACCGGTTCAGCCAAAAAGAAAAGAAAAGAAGAAAAAAGGAAAGAAAAAGGGAAAAAGAAAAAGAGAAAAAATTGGAAAAAAATCCCAGTGATGCAATCGAGCTACGGGTAAGTCGGTAAGAGGTCGAAATTGATCGATTTAAATTTTGAAATATTTAATTTGATTAATATTCGACTCAAAATTAACCCGAAAAAATATGTAATTGTGTAGCTCGACAATTGACGTCAAACGAGAGCTCGAGTCAACCTTGATTTACGTACTATCATGGAATCTCGGGTAAGTAACCCTTATTTACGATAATTTACATCGGTATAGGTGTTAGAAATTACTGCATAAATTTCGAATTTATTTTTCGCATAAAATGAATTATATTCTGAAATTAGAGATAAATTGTCGTAAATAATTAATTGAGCTATTCGAGAGTTTAGAACGAGGTCCAATAAATACTGATGGGCCCAATGAACCCAATAGACCTCGATAATATGAATAGTAAATGGAAAATGGGCTTAAGGTCGGTTAAGGCCCATTATGGTGCAACCGGGCCCAATAGGGGCAAACGGGCCGAATGATTTAAATTAAGCCCAAAAAATATGAAATACAATTAATTATATTGTATTTGACCTGATGAATATTTATACGCATTTTTGAAGATTTGATTGGTAGCAAATCGGACTGCGTGACGAGACATCAGTGAAAATGTCAGACTATACAGAAAAATGAGGTAAGGGAATTTTGCAAGTAGCTAGAGGTAGCTACGCGTATTTTTAACAGCGTTTACATACACTAAAACTGTATAAAGATCCTAGAAATGGAATAAAAATTTTAAGGACCCGAGATGGGTAAAAGACTATTTTACCCCTACTGAGGGGAAATTCACCTAAGGATGATGAAAGCATGACATGCATGAAATGCATGATTTGAAAGCTTTCTGTTAAATTTTAGCAAAACAAATTGGTAGATTGGTCAATAATTGCATAAATTTCACAAGATAACACTACGTAAGTGTTATTAAGATTTAAATTATATTTCTTTGGAAAATAGGCCAACTATCAAGTTTATATGGAAACAGATGGTGCTGGAGCATTTCCTCGCACTATATCTAAGTTTGTGAGTGAGGATAAATGGTGCTGGAGCGGTTACTTGCACCGATTTGTGTGACTTCATGTGCATAAAATGTGCTAGAGCGGTTGCTCGCACTGATTTTTACTATTGTGAAATGCATGAGGAATGTTGGAGCCTAGCTCACACCATGTTTTGATTGTTTTGACTTGATATGCATAAAAAGGTGCTAGAGCGATTGCTCGCACTAGTTTTCATGATTTGACATGCATGAGAGGTGCTGGAGCTTAGCTCGCATCCTATTTTCATATGATAATTGCATAAAAGCCGTGCTGGAGTGTAACTCGCATGAGATATGCATAAAATCGTGCTGGAGCTTGCTTACACCTGATTTTATTTGGATTTATAACTCTTTTAAACTCGTACTGGAGTGCTACCCATACTCAGATGTTACTGATTTTTATGAAACTGTGCTAGAGCTTCGCTCGCACAAGATTTTCAGATATCATGAATATGCATGGAGCCGTGCTAGAGCTTCGCTCGTACATGGATTTATATGACATGCATATAGCCGTGTTGGAGCCTCCTATAGACTGTGTGTTACAGTGAGATGATATGCCACACGTGCATACTGAGACATATTTGGTATGGGTGGATAAGACTTATTGCAGGCACCCCCTGATTGAGATTGGATTCACAGAGTACGTTATATCGTATATAGCACATGGAGTACGTTGTACCGTAGGGATTGTTGGAGTGGAGTGGCATTAGCCATGAGGCAGCCAGCCTTACCCTCACAATTCTGATGTCATGTTGTTCTGGCGACAAGATTGACCCACCTCTAATTTTAAGTGTGATACCCCGCACACTAGGTACCGTGTAGCTAGGGATCACTAGGTTATGGTCATAGTCCTCGATGTTACTGATATAGTCACCTACATGTCTCACATGATATAACTTGTGGTCTCGATAGACTAGGGTAGACCCGAGGGAGAGTTCAGGCCTCCGATTTTATGATTTTCACTGAGATGTGATTTTCTACTATAATGATAGATTTTCAGAGGATTTTATGACTTGTGACCCTAAAAGAAGGGTGATTTTATAACAAAATTTTATAACGAATTGATTTATGAGATGATTGACCCGGGGGGTTATTTTATACTGCAGCTTTAATGAAGTGATTTAAATACAGTAGCATGATGAGTTTTCCATGGTTTAATGATAAATTCATGAAAGGATTATTTCTCATGATTTGTTTTACATGGCATGAACTAATACATGATCTTGATTTAATTCATACTAATTTTGATTTTATGATTTTACATAAAATGCCATTGATGCATAAGTTGCATAATTTCTTTATGTACGAATAGTTTTTATAACTATGGCATTGATATATGCATGATTTTGTGTGTGAGATTTAAACGAAAAAAAATGGATTTAAGGGCATGGCATTATGAGCATGTAGATAGTGGAGCTATCTACTTACTTGCATAATTGCCTTACCGAGCGTGTGGTTTGCTCACCCCCTTATTTTTCCATCTTTTTAGAGCACTCGCAGTAGTTAGTGAGCGGCTGAGGATTTGCATTCTTGGTATCCGCTGCATCCCATCGAGAGTCAGGTATACACATTTGTATAGTTTTGTATCTAAATATGTAAATGCACAGTACTGTAAACGTATATGATGTCGAGGATATAAGGTTATGTAAACACCATTGAGAATGCATTTAGTTAAAGTCAAATTATAATAAATCATGATGTGTGAATGTGAATATGGAAAATATAATAGTAAATAGGTGAGAGGGGACTAAAACCGAATCATAGCCCAATTGTTGGTAGGATGATCACGATCAGAGAAAGGTAAGAACTAAATAACAAACAAAAAATTTGTAGTGATTTTTAGGTAATTTGGGTCGTGACAGTTTTTGGTATCAGAGCTAAGTTGGTCTGATATGAGTCGGCGTTAGTGATTAAGGAAGTTTATAACCCCATATACTGTGCGTTGTTTAGATTCAATTGTGTATATCGAGATGGAATTGTAGCTAAGAATTTGGTTTCAAATGCAAGAATATAGACTCATTAATTGATAGCCGCTATGGTAAAGGGGTGAGTACACGATCTCGAGGCAATAGAGGTTTCCTTGAGAGTCGTACTGAGTCACCACCTGAGACTCAAAATGACGTTAAAGTGGAGGCTGATGTTGAGCATGCCCCACAGAGTCCGACAGAGAGATCAGACAGAGTCCAACATAGAGATCGGACAGTACTGAGACACACTTCGTGAGGATGGAGCGGAGTGTGGAGAATATTTTGGGAGCTAATTACTCAGAGTATGCATGGGATTTAAGGACAAGTCGGAGCATTAGTGGAAGTCTGCTCGACCCATCTTAAGAGTTAGACTTCTAGAGCTTACATGAGAAATATTTCTAGATGTATTCCGGTGACAAAATATCCGGACACTGCTTAAAGGAAATTACAGATAAAATTCTTTACTCTGACCTAGAGGAACTGATTGATTAACGAGTATGAATATCAGTTTATATACTTGGGTAGGTATGACCCCGACACTATGAACAGTGAGAGTCGGGATGTCTGAAAGTTCATGAAAGGGCTCAGATTGACAATTAGAGTCCAATTGGCCCCGTTAGATATCACTACCTATGCCGAGGTAGTGCGCGAACTACAATTGTGCAAATAAGATCATGAGTTGCATGCCTCTGAGATTGGGAAAGGTAGTAAGGGCCGAAATAGAGATAGAAGAGAATAAAGAATGATAGAGATGTCAGAACGGAAAAAAGGTATTTTGGTAAAAGATTAGAGTTGATAAGTCACGAGGCAAGATGATTGGTAAGGCCCCAGTGTATCCAATTTCAGCACTTTTGAGGGGTATTGTGATTAGAGGACCCCGACTTGCTACTGAGCATGGTTGGATATGTGGTAGTTGCCACAAAAAAATAGATGTTGGACGAGGGCGAGTGTATGCCTTGGACCAGGACACTACTGATGTTTCATTTGATGTGGTGAAAGATACCACACTGGTTGTGAATAATGAAGTAATTATTTTAATTGATCCTGGTGCCACACATTTATTCATACCGCCTTCAGTTGCTTATAATCTAGTAAAAGATGTGAAGCTTGTACCCTTAGGCAAGATGATAATGATAGTTAGCTGATTTTCACTAACTGAAAATGGGTATATGGATTGTAAGTTGAAAACAGGGGAAGAAGTATATGTCAGCCGATTTTATTCAATGGAATATGAATAATTTTGAAGTAATATTTGAGAATAGATTGATTTCGCTGCAAACTATGCTTTTTAGATTGCTATCCTAAGATAGTGATGTTTTCACACCTGAAAAGTGTACTATAAGTTTAACACATAATGAAAGAGGTGTAGCGATTATAATTAAAGTAGTGAATGATTGTACGGACGTGATGAGTAATGATGGGAATGTTTCATGGCTTGTGTAGTTGGTAGGGATAAGGTACATCCGAAGTTAATAGATATCCTAGTGCGTTGGGAGTTTCCTGATGTCTTCCTGGATAATCTACTAGGGTTACCATCAGATAAAGAGATAGAATTTGTCTTGGTTTGGTACCTGGTACGAAGCCGATATCCTAACCACGGTAGAAAATGGCAATAGTGGAACTGGAAGGACTAAAGAAACAATTACAGGAGTTATTGGATAAACGTTCCTCAGATTAAATGAGTAACTTGAGGAGCACTTATTATGTTTGAGAAGAGAGAATGGAAGCCTCTGATTATGTATTGAATTTTGATTGTCGAACGAGGCTAACATTAAGAATAAGTATTTCCTCCTACTATAGATGATTTATTGGATTAGCAGTGAAAAGCGCATATCTTTTTAGATATCGATGTGAAGTTTAGGTAACATCCATTAAGAATTCGAAAGATGAATGTGCCTTAATGGTTACGGCATTGATGAACAAGGTATTTAAACCTTACTTGGATCGATTGGTTGTCATCTTTAGCGATGATATTTAGATGTATTCGAAGTCTGGGGAAGAGTATGAGTAGTAACTGGAAACTGTCTCACAGATGAGGTGTTGTGAGTTTCTCAAAATGGGCTGTTCAGTTGACACGTCTCGTTTTGAAATGGATTGCATACGAGTGGGATGATAAGTATGGAAGTAGTTTCGGTGAGTTTTGGTGTATTGAGGTATGAATTGACCACCGTAATTATTCTCACCATACCCAATAGCTCAAGAGGTTTCTCAGTGTATATGGATACCTCAAAATAATGAGTGAGCTGTGTATTGATGCAAAATGGGAAGATAGTCGCTCATGGATCTAGACAACTCAAGGATCATGAAAGAAACTATCTGACCCATGATTTAGAGTTGACAACTAAAGCGTTTACACTGAAGATATGGCGCCACCACTTATACGGTGAGAAATTTCGGGTATGCACTAATCATAAAAGTCTCAGTATCTGTTTTCACAGAAAGAGTAGAATATGAGATAACATAGAGGGTTAGAGCTTCTGAAAGATTATGATTGTGAAAATTGTACCATCCAAGAAAGGCTAATGTAATGGCTGATGCCTTGAACAGAAAGAGCCTCGAGATGGTACCACATATGATGGTCAGGAAGCGTGAGTTGCTAGAGCAGTTGTGAGCCTCAGTAGTGATATGATCCCATCTGATGATGACAGTAATTATGTGACAGCTAGCCTGAGATTAGAACCGGATTTGACAAGCTTAGCTGATGATCAACATGTTGTCAATAGTGTGGGTCAGATTCAGATAGGAATAGTGACAAAGTTCACAGTGAGTGATGATGACTTACTGAGGTCCAGAGACAGCATAAGTGCTCCTAGGACCACAGTTAAGGAGATAGTGTTATTTTTAGAAGCTCACTCTTTGGGATATAAAGTGCATCCGGAAGTAATAAATATATCGAAATCTCTGAAAAGGGTCTTAGTGGTCAGATATGAAAAGAGATAATGTAGAGATTGTGGAGAAGTGTCTCGTATGTCAGCAGATTAAGGTAGAGTACTAGAAGTTTGCAGGGTTATTGCAGCATCTACTTATATTGACACGAAAATGGGAACAAGTTACCATGGATATCGTGATAGGTTACAGAGGATCCGGATGAATCACGAGGCTATCTAGGTGATAGTCGATTGATTGACTAAGTCTACCCACCTTCTGGCTATGGAAATCCCCAGATAATCTGAGTGTGTAGGTGGATTTATGTGTACGAAAAATAGTGAAACATTATGTAGCGTTCCAGTGAGTACGGTATCAGATAGGGATTCTCGCTTCACTCCCACTTCTGGGAATATTTTTTTAAAGCTATGGAAACCTGACTGAGTGTTAGCACAGCTTTCCATCCTCAGACAGATGGTCAGTCAAAAGGGACTATACAGATTCGGAAGGATATGATGAGAGCATGTGCCATTGATTTTATAAGCTCCTGGGATGATCAGTTGTTACTAATTAAATTCACCAATAATGACAGTTATCACTTGAGTATCGGGATAACATTGTATGAGACATGGTATGACTTTAGGGATTGTTCCCCGACTTGGATAAGAAGTTGGTGACAGCTAGAGAATTGCTCTCGAATTGGTAAGACAAACCTTTGAGGATGCTTAGTTGATTTATGAGAGATTAAGAACACCTCAGAGCAGAAAGAAAAGCTATGCTGACAAGAGACAGAAAACCATTGGAATTCACCGAGGGTGAATCAATATTGTTGGAAGTTATTTGTCCTAAGGGCATAACAAGATTCAGAAAGAAGGAAAATTGAGTTTCGTTAGATTGAATCCTTTGAGATATTGGACAACATACTGTAGGTTGGCGTTACCACCTGAATTAGCAGGCATCCACAATGTGTCCCATCTTTTGAAGCTTCGAAAATACTATCCGAACCCAGTATATGTGATCGGATATGAGCTACTGGAGCTTAATGAAAGTATAACGTATGTTGAAAAAAATTGATTCGGGTATTAGACGGAAGGAGAAAGTGTTGAGGTTTAAGACAATCTCCCTAGTCAAAGTCTTTTGGTAGTATTACACTCCGAAAAAAAAGTCGCATGAGAATTAAAGAGTATGATACGATAGACATAACTGGAGTTGTTTACAGACCGATTTGAGTTGGTTCTAATTTGGAGGACCAAATTTCTTAAGTGGGACAGATTATGTGAGACCCGATTTTTATTGAAATTCCTTATGATTCATGTGATGTAAACATGGTATTATGTAAATTGAATCATAAGAAGAGTTGTACGTGAATGAAAAATGCAAATGGAATGAATAAAAATTTTCGAATGCATTTAAAGGTCAAATAAAGGATTGAAATGGTCATATATTAAATGAATAAGATTCAGACCATTCGGATTGGAGATAAGAATTTAAAACATGAAATGAGAAAGGGTTCGAGAAGAAAAGTCGGTCTAAATTGGTCCTAAACACGTGCAAGGGTAAAACACCAAAAGACAAAAATTTGGTATGACAAGAAAATTTCATTAAAAATATGGATTTGAGAAATCTTGATCACTAACGAAGAAATAATTAAATTTCGAATCCAATTGATTAAGATATGAATTTATTGGAATAAACCGAAAATTTAGATAGAAAAATTTTCCTAAAAATATTGGAAAAATATACCGAAAAGACGAAATAAGACCGATTAATTCATTTATTGATTAAATGAATAAAATAATATTTTTTGAAGATATTTTGTATTTTTAATATATTTTGATTGAATAAAATAATAATAAAATAAATTATAAATAAATAAATAAATTTTAAAAAAAGGAAGAAATCACGAAATGCGATTTCTGAAGAAGAAGCGAGGAAGCCGAAAACCGAGGGAAACGAATTCCCTCACCAGTGAGCCACCGACGCCCAGGAACCCCAGGCGAGGGTCGGCGAAGGGTAACGAACATCGTGGGAACCACCGACAGCTGCGATACGCGTCGAGATCACTGAAAAAAGGAGATCGACGGAGGGAGTGCTGCGGGAGAGAATACGAAATCCGACAGCCACCAGCGTCGATTGGTCTAACCCGAGGCCCGAAGAAGTTCACCTAGGCGATGGCGTGCAGATTGGTGCCGAAATCACGCCCAGAGCAGGTCGGATGGCACCGGAACGGCAAAGTTGAACCTGAATCTGTATGGACCTGTTCAGTGCAGTGATGGTATGCTAAACCAGACCGGACCGAATTGGTTCAGCCAAAAAGAAAAGAAAAGAAGAAAAAAGGAAAGAAAAATGGAAAAAGGAAAAGAGAAAAATTGGGGAAAAATTCCACTGATGCAATTGAGCTACAGGTAAGTCGGTAAGCGATTGAAATTGATCGATTTAAATTTCAAAATATTTAATTTGATTAATATTCGACTGGAAATTAACCCGAAAAAATATGTAATTGTGTAGCTCGACAATTGACGTCAAACAAGAGCTCGAGTCAGCCTCGATTTGTGTACTATCATGGAATCTCAGGTAAGTAACCCTTATTTACGATAAGTTACATCGTTATTCGTGTTAGAAATTATCGCATAAATTACAAATTTAATTTTCACATAAAATGAATTATATTCTGAAATTAGAGATAAATTGTCGTAAATAATTAATTAAGCTATTTGAGAGTTTTGAACGAGGTCCAATAAATACTAATGGGCCCAATGAGCCCAATAGGCCTCGATAATGTGAATAGTAAGTGAAAAATGGCCTTAAGGCCGATTAAGGCCCATTATGGTGCAATCGGGCCCAATATGGGTAAACGGGCCAAATGATTTAAATTAAGTCCAGAAAATATGAAATACAATTAATTTTATTGTATTTGACCCGATGAATATTTATACGTAGTTTCAGAGATTGGATTGGTAGCAAATTAGACTACGTGACGAGACATCAGTGGAAAGGTCAGACTATATAGAAAAATGATGTAAGGGAATTTTGAGAGTAGCTAGAGGTAGCTATGCATATTTTTAATAGCGTTTACATACACTAAAACTGTATAAAGATCCTAGAAATGGAATAAAAATTTTAAGGATTCGGGATGGGTAAAAGACTATTTTACCCCTACTAAGGGAAAATTCACCTAAAGATGATGAAAGCATGACATGAATGAAATGCATGATTTGAAAGCTTTCCGTTAAATTTTAGCAAAGCAATTTGCTAGATTGGCCAGTAATTGCATAAATTTCACAAGATAACACTACGCAAGTGTTATTAAGATTTAAATTAAATTTCTTTGGAAAATGGGCCAACTATCAAGTTTATATGAAAATAGATGGTGCTGGAGCATTTCCTCGCCCTATATCTGAGTTTGTGAGTGTGCGGAAACGGTGCTGGAGTGGTTACTCACACTGATTTGTGTGATATCATGTGCATAAAATGTCCTAGAGCGGTTGCTCGCACTAATTTTTACTATTGTGAAATGCATGAAGAGTGTTGGAGCCTAGCTCACACCATGTTTTGATTGTCTTGACTTGATATTCATAAAAATGTACTAGAGCGATTGCTCGCACTAGTTTTCTTGATTTGACATGCATGAGAGGTGCTGGAGCTTAGCTCGCATCCTGTTTTGATATGATAATTGCATAAAAGCCGTGCTGGAGTGTAACTCGCATGAGATTCGATTTATTTATGCATAAAACCGTGCTCGAGCTTACACGCACCTGATTTTATATGGATTTATAACTCTTTTATAGTCATACTGGAGTGCTACTCGTACGTAGATGTTACTGATTTTTATGAAAACGTGTTAGAGCTTCGCTCGCATGAGATTTTCAGATATCATGAATATGCATGGAGCCGTGCTAGAGCTTCGCTCGCACATGGATTTATATGACATGAATATAGCCGTGTTGGAGACTCCTGTAGACTGTGTGTCACAGTGAGATGATATGCCACACGTGCATACTGAGACATATTTGGTATGGGTGGATAAGACCTATTACAGGCACCCCCTGACAGAGATTGGGTTCACGGAGTACGTTGTACCGTGTATATCACATGGAGTACACTGTACCGTGGGGATTGTTGAAGTGGAGTGGCATTAGCCACGAAGCAGTAAGCCTTGCCCTCACAATCTTGATGTTATGTTGTTCTGGCGACAGGATTGACCCACCTCCCGTTTCAAGTGTGATACCCCGCACACTAGGTACCGTGTAGCTAGGGATCACTAGGTTATGGTCATAGTCCTCGATGTTACTCATATAGTCACCTACATGTCTCACATGATATAACTTGTGGTCTCGATTGACCAGAGTATACCCGAAGCAAGGGTCAGGCCCCCGATTTTATGATTTTCACTAAGATGTGATTTTCTACTATAATGATAGATTTTCAGAGGATTTTATTATATGTGACCCTAAAAGAAGGGTGATTTTATAACAGAATTTTATAACGAATTGATTTATGAGATGATCGACCTGGAGGGGTTATTTTATACTGCAGCTTTAATGAAGTGATTTAAATGCAGTAGCATGATGAGTTTTCCGTGCTTTAATGAAAAATTCATGAAAGTATTGTTTCTCATGAATTGTTTTACATGACATGAACTAATACATGATTTTGATTTAATTCATGCTAATTTTGATTTTACGATTTTACATAAAATGCCATTGATGCATAAGTTGCATAATTTCTATATGTACGAATAGTTTTTATAACTATGGCATTGATATATGCATGATTTTGTGTGTGAGATTTAAACGAAAAGAAATGGATTTGAGGGCATGACATTATAAGCATGTAGATAGTGGATCTATCTACTTACTTGCTTAATTGCCTTACTGAGCGTGTGGTTTGCTCACCCCCCTTATTTTCTCATCTTTTTAGAGCACTCGAAGTAGTTATTGAGCGGCTGAGGACTTGCATTCTTGGTATCCACTGCGTCCTATCGAGAGTCAGGTATACATATTTGTATAGTTTTGTATCTAAATATGTAAATGCACAGTACTGTAAACGTATATGATGTCGGGGATGTAAGGTTATGTAAACACCATTGAGAATGTATTTAGTTAAAGTCAAATGATAATAAATCCTTATGTGTGAATGTGAATATGGAAAATGGAATAGTAAATAGGTGAGAGGGGACTAACACTGAATCATAGCCCAACTGTTGGTAAGATGATCACGATCGGAGAAAGGTAAGAATTAAATAACAAACGAAAAATTTGTAGTGATTTTTAGGTAATTTGGGTCGTGACAGATATGCCTTAAATACCTTAAATACCTTAAACCGTTAAAAAGGTCCATTTTACCCTTTTTAGCGTTTACTCTTGTTCTCTATGTTCGAAACTAAATCAAACTGACTTTCCTTCATGAACTCTCTTTATTTTCTCATTTTAAGTTCTTCTCTTCAGTCAGAATGATTTAAATCCACTCAGTTTAACATGTGGCTCTCATAGCTCATATTAGGCTTTTATGTTGCTTTTAAGTGTTAAAGCATTTCACTAACACTTAAATCTAGTAAGTACTCTTCTTATGATTTAAATAACTTAATACATGTCGGTACATATATAAATCATAAGGAACAAACAACATAAAAATACGTGTCTGACAATCTACATGCTTAAATATATATATGTTCATTTTCCTTATTAAAACAATATGCATGTTCGTTAAAACAACTTCCATCAATGCGAAATCATTAATTCGCTAGATGGGTATTTGCATATTCACACGGTTCATCATCCAAAACCACTGGGGTTTAACTTCACACAGTAGCACATAGCTTCACATAAAAAAATCAATTCACACAACTCATACATAGAAAATGCTTTTCACTTTGTACATCAAGACATGTTGAGACATAATCATGGGTCATCCCATCCCCAGACACGCAGCAAAGGAGGATATCTGTCACCTCACACAGTAGTGACAATATCATATCACACAGATAAGAAGACTTATGGTCATAGTTGGATTCCAGGCTATATTGATCAGGTGTGCAAGAACCCCACGCTTAGGAAGGCGGATCAACCGTCCCTTCAGCTCACACAGATATCACGAAGTTAATCACTGCACATCTACCCCATGGCTAACGCTCATGGTACATAGTGCTCCCATGAATCCTTATCATCCATTTCTATTGTCTCAAAATCCCGTGCGAGCTCTCGAGTGGAATACAAAATATCATCGAGGCATCAAGTACTCTTTTGTTATCTTAAAATTCCTTTGAAAATAATGTGCGAGTGGCGCTAGTCAATTTACCGTTGCCTCTCATGCTCTAATCATGATTTCACATAAAAAAAAGAAATAGAATTGCTCCTTTCATTGAGTATGAGTGAGAGGGTAAACTCTCTTCAATCACTCTTTATACACATTTCATACAATTGGTTAAAATCGAAGCTTATCTATTATCAATCTTTCTCAAAACGTTTGAGAAACCTCTTTTGATAACGATCATAGAAGTCATGCAACTCATACCATCGACTTATTTTCATACATAGCTTTCTTCTAGATATATCGATATCTATATACTATCACATACATTTGCACACAGCAGGTAAGAAAACATACGTATAGCTATCTCTATAGCTTATATGAGTTCCTTACCTCGATCTTGCAGCGTATCTTTTTGTCTTACACTGCTTCACATGTCACCATTCACGTCTATAGCTCTGTCTATCTCTCTGGATGCTGCAGATACACATCAAACGTATCATTCATCATTTCTAAAATCTCGAATCATCACAACACCATTTTATTCTCTTATTTCCTCTTTGACCTAACACATATCCTTAGTGACTTTACATGTTATAGTCACTTCTAGCTATCTTCCCATATATCAATAAGTTCGTAGCAGTAGCTAGGTTAACATACTAGAATTTGGTAGCCTAAAAGCTTACCTAGTTTGCTTTTCTTACCATTTGGTCCAAAATCTCTTAATATCAACCAACACCTTTGATTTATCGTATCGAGGTCCCATTTCCAACTATGATTCTCTCCTCTGGCTAATGAACAACTTCATAGAAGGAAACGTCTCTTAATTCTTGCTAGAAAGGGTGGTTTGTCTAGGAAAAGGGTTTGAACACTTAAGCAAAAATTGAGAGGTTTTAGGCCACTGTGTCTTTCAGCCAAAAATCTCGTTTCTTATGAAGAACTTTCACTTGGAGATCGATCTGTATGGTGAGAGGATCGATCTCTCCTTCTTTGCAGCCTTACTTTTCAGTGCATTGGATTTCATGAGATCGATCTGCTCTAAGTGATGGGATCGATCTTCTCCAGGCAGAAAGCTGAACAGATCGATCTGGCACAAGGATGAGATTGATCTGCTCTTGGCTGAGAGCTAAGGAAATCGATCTGGCTTGCATTGAGGATTGATCGCCTCATTCCAAAATGCTTAGCAGATCGATCTAGCCCCATTAGAGATCGATTTGCCTTGTTCCATTACTCGAATAAGAGCATTTTTTGCTCTTCCAGATTGATTTTTCCTTCTATAAGATCGATCTGGCATTCATATGTTTTAGATTTTGCTGCAGGTTTCTACGGTAACTCATACAAACATCCTTAATTTTTGCTGCCATAGTCATTTTCTCATCCAACCACCTTTAAAACTTGAAAATGACATCCATTCATACTTTATACACATTAAAACTTGTGTGCATTCATTGTATAACCAAAGGTATATGATACAAAACCAAATGGAAGTACAACTACTTTTCACACCTCATGCAACTTCTGAAAGACCTGATATTTTTGAGTGCATTTAAAAATGCAAAAGGATTAAATGGTATTCCCGAACACGTGCAAGGGCATAACGGTCAAAAGATCAAAATTCGGTATTAATCGGGACAAGAAAATTTAATTAAAAATAGGGGATTGTGAAATCTTGATCAATAACGAAGAAATAATTAACTTTCGGGTTAAATTGATCAAGATATGAATTTATTGGAATAAATCAAAATTTTCGTATCGAAAAATAATCTCGAAAATAATCAAAAATTATACCGAAAAGTCGAAATAATACCGAGAAATTAATTAATTGATTTAATAAATTAAATAGAATTTTTTTAAGAATATTTTTGGGATATTTTGGATTTTTAATAATATTTTAATGAATAAAATATTATTAAAAATAAATTATAATAAAAAATTAATTGAAAAAAAAAACAAACACAGAAAATCGCGTTTTGCAATTTTCTGAAGGAAACCGAAGCAGCCGACCTCTGCCACCGACGGAGCCATCGGCGGTGACCCCAGGCGAGGGCCGGTGAAGGAAGCCAACCCCGTGAGGACCACCAGCTCGGAGGAACGATGACCGACGAAAGGAGAGAGGAGAAACAAGGGAATCGCGAAGCAGGAAACCGAGGGAGTCTGTTTCCCTCCGATCTGACACCACCGGTGGGGCTGAGGCGCCGACGAGGACCGACGAAGGTAGCCCCACACCAGGCGAACCACCAGCAGCCAGGACGCGCCCCGATGTCACCGAAAAACGTCGAAAATGGAGGAGGAAGCCGCGGCGAAGAAACTTCGATTCACCGGCGATGGCGCCGATTCGACCGCAGCCGAGGCCCGATTTAGGAAGCCCAGGCCGTGGCGCGCCGATTGGTGGCGGAATCGCGTCGGGAACCGGCTGGACGGCATCGACAGGACCAAATGTTGCGTGAACCGGACTGAACCGGTCGAACCGAATCGGACCGAACCGGCGGTCTGAATCGGGTTGAACCGGACCGGACCGGTTCAGCCAAAAAGAGAGGGAAAAAAGGAAGAAAAAGGGAAAAAGAAAAAGAGAAAAAATTAGGGAAAATTTCAGTGATGCAATCGAGCTTCGGGTAAGTAGGTAAGTGGTCGAATTGACCGATTTAATTTTTGAAATATTTAATTTGATAAATAATCGACTGAAAGATTACCCGAAAATATATTTAATTGTGTAGCTCGACAATTGGCATCAACCGAAAGCTCGAGACAGCCTCGATTTGTGTATGATCACGGAATAACGGGTAAGTAACCCTTATTTACGACAATTTTATATCGTTATGCGTAATTGATATTTAACGCATAAATTACGGATTTAATTTTCGCATAAATGAATTAAATTCTGGAAAATTGAGATAAATTATCATAAATAATTTATAAGCTGTCTGAGAGTTTAGAACGAGGGTAAATAAATATTGATGGATCCAATGAGCCCAATAGGCCTCGATAAAGTGTGGTAAACGGGCTTAAGGTCGATTAAGGCCCATTATGGTGTAATCGGGCCCAATATGGGTAAACGGGCCCAATGATTTAAATTAAGCCCAGAAAAATATGAGATACAATTAATTGTATTGTATTTGACCTAATGAATATGTATCCGCAGTTCCGGAGATTTGATTTGGATTTGGAACAAATCGGACTGCATGACGAGTCATCAGAGGAAAGGTCAGACTGTACAGAAAATGAGGTAAGGGAATTGTGTGAGTAGCTAGAGGTAGCTACGCGTATTTTAATAGTTTTTCTATACACTCAATATGTATGTATACCTTGATTTTGTATAATGATCCTAAAAGTGGTTTAAATGATTTTAAGGATCGAAATAGGTGAAAAGTCTATTTTACCCATATTGAGGGAAGTTCACCTAAGGATGGTGAAAGCATGACATGCATGAAATGCATGATTTAAGGAAATTTCAGAATTAAAGAATTTTATTAATTTTAATCAAAGCAAATCGATAGATTCGCCAGAAATTAAATAATTTCGCAAGATAACACTACGTAGGTGTTATTTGTATTTAAATGAAATTCTTTGGAAAATAGGCCAACTATCAAGTTTATATGGAAACAGATAGTGCCGACACGTAGTTCGCACTATATCTACATTTGTGAATGTGCATAAATGTGCTTGAGCGGTTGCTCGCACCGACTTGGGTGACATCATATGCATGAAATGTGCTAGAGCATGGTGCTCGCACTGATTTTTATTATTGTGAAATAAGAGCTGCTGAAGCCTTGCTCGCACTCTGTTTTGACATGTTTTGACAAGTTTTGATTTGTTTTGACGTGATATGCATAAAAAGGTGCTGGAGCGATTGCTCGCACTAGTTTTAATGATTTGATATGCATGAGAGATGCTGGAGCTTAGCTCGCATCCTGTTTTGATTTGATATTGCATAAAGCCGTGTTGGAGTGTAACTCGCACGAGATTTGATTTAATTATGCATAAAGCCGTGCTGGAGTGTAACTCGCATGAGATTTGATTTACTTGAGCATTCATTTGTGCTGGAGCGTTGCTCGCACAAAGTTTTATATGGTTTTCATAATTCATTTGAATGCCGTACTGGAGTTTTTCTCGTACGAGGTTTTCACTGAGTTTTAATACATATCTGTACTAGAGCATTGCTCGTACGTGGATTTTACTTGAATTTATAATCCGTTTAAGTCGTACTGGAGCGCTGCTCGTACGCAGATTTCACTGATTTTTATGAAACCGTGCTAGAGCTTCGCTTGCATGAGGTTTTCTGATATCATGAATATGCATGGAGCCGTGATAGAGCTTCGCTCACACAGGGATTTATATTACATGCATATAGCCATGTTGGAGCCTCCTGTAGACTGTGTGTCACAGTGAGATGATATGCTCACACGTGCATACTGAGACAGAGATGATATGGGTGGATAAGACCTATTACAGGCACCCCTGATTGAGCTTGGGTTCACAGAGTACGTTGTACCGTGTATGTCACGTGGAGTACGCTGTACCGTGGGGATTGTTAGAGTGGAGTGGTATTAGCCACGAGCCAGCAAACCTTGCCCTCGCAATATCAGTGTTATGCTGTTCTGGTGGGTAGGACGACCCCCTCCCGTTTCAGGTGTGATACCCCGCACACTAGGTACCGTGTTGCCAGGGATCACTAGGATATGGCCATAGTCCTCGATGTTACTGATAATTACCTGATTGTCTCACATGATATAACTTGTGGTGTAAGACCCGGATTTAATTAAAATACGAAATGAATGAGTATTCGTGAAGGGAAGTTGAGTTAAATTAATCCCGAACACGTGTTAGGGCAAAACAGTCAATAGACCGAAAGTCGAAATAAATTCGATAAGGAAATTTAATTAAAAATAATGGATTTGAGAAATTTTGGTCAATAAAGGTGAAATAAATTTATTTCGGGTTAAATTGATCAAGATATTAATTTATTGAAATTAATCGAGATTAATCAGGATTTTTAGTTTAGAAAAATAATCTCGAAAATAATCGAAAAATATATCGAAAAGTCATTCGGGACAATATCTCGAAAATACGAAGAAATTATACCCGAAAAAGGGTTAAAATAAATTAAATAAATTAAATAAAATTAAATAAATTAAATTAGAATAAAAATAATATAAGTGTAGATATTTTGGATTTTTTTGGAGTATTTTAATGAATAGGGAAATAATTAAATAAATAATAATAATAATAATAATAATAAAGAAAAAAAGGAAAAAAAAAGAAAAGAATCTGACACAAAAAAAAAGAGAGGAGAGAGAAAGGCTCGGGAGAACCCGAAACCAGGAAACCGAAAATGACCCGCGATCCTTCACCGCCGATTCCAGCACACCGACGACCAACGGGCTTTGACAAAGCTACCAGGAGGAAGAGGGGAGTCTGGCGAGCACGTGGGCACCGGAATCACGCCGCCAGGTGGCCGAAGCAGGCCGATCGGAGCGAAGGAAGACCGACGGAGAAACGGGCCGATTCCTGGCAAATCACCGCGTCTGGGCTGAAATGGAGGCTACCGACGCACTCAGGGGTAGAAGCCGGTTCTTTTGAGATCGGTCTTGGCCGGTGAGACAGTCGGAAACGTCGGCGACGACAATTGGCAGTAAACGGCACCGTTTGGCCGAAAGGAAAAAGGAAAGAAAAGAAAGGAAAAGGAAGGAAAGAGGAAAGAAAAGAAAGGAAAAGGAAGGAAAAGGAAAGAAAAGAAAAGAAAAAGAGGTAAAATTGGAAAAAAATTCCAGTGATGCAATTGAGCTTCGGGTAAGTCGGTAAGCGGTCGAAATTGACCGATTTAAATTTGGGAATAATTTATTTAATTATTATTCGACTGGAAATTTACCCGAAAATTCATGAAATTGTGTAGCTTGACAATTGGCATCCAAAGAGAGCTCGAGACAGCCTCAAATTTCGTACTAGCATGGAATCTTGTGTAAGTGACCCTTATTCATGACAATTTACATCGTTATGCGTGATATGAATTTAAATTCCGCATAAATTGAATTAAATTATGGAAATTTAGATAAATTGTTGTAAATAATAAATTTAGCTATTCGAGAGTTAGAACGAGGCCCAATAAATTGTTGGTGGGCCCAATGAGCCCAATAGGCCTCGATAAAGTGAAAATTAAGTGGAAAACGGGCTTAAGGCTGATTAAGGCCCATTAAGGTGCAATCGGGCCCAATAGGGGTAAACGGGCCCAATGATTTAAATTAAGCCCAGAAAATATTAAATACAATTAAATTGTATGTTATCTGACCTGAGGAATAATTATACGCAGTTTCGGACATTTGATTGGGAGCATATCGGACTGCGCGACGAGATAACAGTGGAAAAGAAAAGGTCAGACTCGACATGAAAATAAGGTAAGGGAATTCTACGGACTGCTAGAGGTAACTTTACACAATTTTAAGTTCATTTGCAGTCTTTAAAAATTACCTGAAGGGTCTAGAGGTCAATTAATAATTTTAGTGCCTCGAATGGGCAAATTACCAAAATACCCTTGTTAAGGGTAAAATTTATAAATTTAGGAAAAGTTGGGAGGAGCAAGAACAAGAGGTTCTTGCTCATTCTGGAGGTGTTTTGATGCATGCATTAGTAGGCTGGCTAACCTTGAAAGAAAATGCACAGCATTGCATACTTTCAACGTGAAATTGTTTTGAACACTGTTTTGAGGAAACAGAGCCGCCTACGTGTTTTATTGACATGTGACGTGCTAGAGCTCAGCTCGCACGATATTTTCGATTTGTGTGATGCACGCATTAGTGCTGGAACGAGAGCTCGCACTAGAGTTTTACATGATTTTCATGACACGGTGCCGGAGTCTAACTCGCACCATATTTTTATATGCGATTTTTCGTGACAGAGTGCTTGAGCTTAGCTCGCACTAGTTTTATTTGATTTACTGACAGTGTTAGAGCACCGCTCGCACTACTTTTCAGAGATCATACGATAAGCCGTGCTTGGAGCATCGGGTAGACTGTGTGTCACCGATTAAATAGGCCCGCACGTGCGTTTTGAGACATGGCATGTTAAAAAAAACCTGATGAGCCCGAACGAGGGATAAGGGTTAGAGAAACAACCTGATGAGCCCAAACGAGGGATAAGGGTTAGAGAAACAACCTGATGAGCCCGAACGAGGGATAAGGGTTAGAGATCCACCTGATGAGCCCGAACGAGGGATAAGGGTTGGAGGACCACCTGATGAGCCCGAACGAGGGATAAGGTTGGGGGTCCATGGAGTACGATGTACCGTGCAAGTAGCATGGAGTACGATGTACCGTGTGGTATATGTGTGATACGTTGGTATCTTTGTGATACGTTAGCATCTTCGGATGCATGGGATCGGATAAGACTGACGGGATGGATTGACCCACCACCCGGGCGGTTCCCGATCATGGGGAGAACCGCACACTAGGATCCGTGTAGCTGAGGAACTCCCGAGGACACATATGGCCATAGTCCTGGTTATTTGCCGATATACAGACGTTGCCTAGTTTCGCATGTCGTCGATTTTGATGAAATCAAATTGGGTTTTAAACTAAATTTGCATGATGATATTTTCATGCTTTTCAAACCCATGTGTGAATGTAAATCGATTTTCATGGTTTTGTGTGAGTCAGGATCACCCGCAGGAGGAGTCGAGTCCTGACTTTATTGTGAAAATTTTAATTGAGAAATAAATGATTTGTAATAATTGCATGTTGAATTTTCCGTGCAAACTTGATTTACATAACATCATAATTCATATCATTTGTTTTAAAATGTGTGGAGAAAGGGTGGTTTATACATGGCACCACGTTCATGTAGGTAGTATGGTTACCTACTTGTTCGTAGGATTGCCTTACTGAGCTTGATGTGCTTACCCCTTTCATTTTCTCCCACAGATAATCTCCAGTTGAAGTTGAGATGACTCAGTACTGCATTCCGGATATCCGTTGCTGCCCATCATTCAAGGTATATACACTTGTACAAATTGTATCTAAATAAGCATAGCACAGTAACATGTTTGTAAGTGTCTCTAGGGGATGTATAAATATTGTAGACATTTTATAAATGACTGAGAAAGAATTAAGTTATATGGTAAATGTATGGTGGGACTGGCATTGACGCACAGCACAATTTGTTAGTGGAGTGTGGTCACGATTAGAGGACAGGTAAGAATGAAAGAAAATAACAAAACGCGAAAAATTAACTCTGATTTTTAGGTAGTTTGGGTCGTGACATATGGTCTGTTAGACCAGGGTAGACCCGAAGGAATGGTCAGGCCCCTGATTTGACGATTTTATGATTTCATGATTTTATGACATGTGACCCTGAAAGAAGGGTGGTTTTATAACTGAAGTTTTATAATGAAATTTATTGAATTGTTTTATGAGATGATTGACCCGGAAGCGTCAGTTTATACTACAGTTTTAATGAAATGATTTGAACGTAGTAGCATGATGATGTTTTCCATGCTTTCAATTGAAATCCATGATTTGTCTTACATGGCATGAAAGAATGCATGATCTTGTTTTAATTCATGCTAAGTATGATTTAATGATGTCACATAAAATGCTTTGAATGCATGAATTACATGATTTCTATATGCACAAATAGTTTTGATAAACTAAGTCATTGATGGTTGCACGACTTTGTGCTTGATGATTTTAATGAAAAGAAATGGATTTAAGGGCATAGCATTATGAGCATGTAGATAGTGGAGCTACCTACTTACTTGCATAATTGCCTTACTGAGCGTGTGGTTTGCTCACCCCTCTTATTTTCCCATCTTTTCAGAGCACTTACAATAGTTAATGAGTGGCTGAGGACTTGCATACTTGGTATCCGCTATTTCCCATCAAGAGACAAGTATACACATTTGTATGGTTTTGTATCTAAATATGTAATGCACAGTACTGTAAACGGATATGATGTCGGGGATGTAGAGTTATAAATACCATTGGGTATGTATTTATTTAAAGTCAAAGAATAGTAAACTCTGATATATGAATTTGAATATGGAAATGGTTGGTAAATAGTGAGAGGTGACTAACACGGAATCATAGCCCAACTGTGTTGTAGGATGGTCACGATGAGAGAAAGGTAAGAATTAAATAATAAATGAAAAAGCGAAAAATTTACTCTAATTTTTAGGTAATTTAGGTCGTGACAACTTCATTCCATTTACTGCATTACCCATTTTGAGTTCCAATCACATTCATCACTTATAAAAGCCCATTTCTTCATAGTCATACATAATGAAACTTGAGTGTACATTCCCAACTCATATTACAAGTATGTACATTGAATTTATGGACTTTACATCACTTATGCTTCACATATCATGTACATGTATATATTTATAAATTCATAAGGGTTACATGTAAAAATACTAGTCTTATATTCCTCCCCTCCTTCAAAGAATTTGATCCTCCAAATTAGAACAAGTTACTCTTCAAAAAGTTGGGAATACTTCTCGCGTATCAAGTTCTCTAACTCCCAAGTTGCTTCTTCTGAGTTATGGTGCTGCCAGAGAACCTTAACAAGGGAAATCATCTTATTTCGTAACACTTTCTCTTTCCTATTCAGTATCCGGATCGATTTCTCTACATAAGACAAATCATCTTTGAGCTCTAATGGCTCATACCAAATCACATGACCTGGATCTGGATGGTACTTCCAAAGCATCGATACGTGAAAGACATTATGAATGCTTACCAACTCTGGTGGCAACGTAATTCTGTAGGCCTTATCTCCTACTCGTTCCAGTATCTCAAACTGTAACGACCCTTGACCCTTGAAAATCGGGGGAAAATTTTTTTAAACTTAATTTACCTACTTATTCCCTTATTCACTTAGGTTTTATTCCTGTTCAGTGTCAAATCACTTTTCCTAATTCTATATCCGAATTTATACTTAAATTCCATATTTTGACTTATATGGCCGATAGAAATTTTGGCAGCATAACGGCTTATATATGAGCCTACCCACTTGCAATTTAATTTTTTTAACACTCCTAGATATCCACAACTACCAAGCATGCTTTCCAACAATCCTACATATCCACAACTACCAAACATACTTTCCAAATCCACATTTACAACCCAATACATCCATTTCAATTTATTTCCAATCATCTCAAAATATAATCCCAAAAGTAAAATCCTTTACATTGTATTCCTTACAAATTACATCCCAACAAAATATTCCCAATATATGTTTGTGCACAGAAATATGTCTGTTACAAGAATGTAATTGTATACCTTAGCTGCGTGTACAGAAAGTAGCCTAGGGTAGCTCTTTCCCACAGCCTACGTCGTGTACGCAGTAGGTAACGCCCACAGATCACTGCAAATAGTCTGAGAGGTAGATGGGTGAGCTTTCGGGAAAAAGCCCAGTAAGAAGAATACATTTAAAACGGTCTTAGAGATTAAAATATGTAGAAAACATAAATATACGTATAATGATTTCTTTCTGAAACTAATATAAAGGGCATTCAAAATTAAAGAAAATCGAAAACATCATGATTGAAAACGTAATTCTTTAAGTACATGAACTTAACAGATATTACGTAAACTTTTCATATAATCAGAATTCCAAAACAGGAATATATGTCAAATCACATATTATAAAATCATATTCTGAAAATAGAGTTTCATTCATATAGAGACTACATCGGCCCATATAATTATCATACGATAATAACCAAATCATCCTCCGTAGACGAAATTCAGAACTTATGGCTATGGCAAGGCTGTAGACAAAATCAAGGTCGTACAGCGTCCAGAACCCGAAGGTGAAATTCAGAACCTATGGCCATGGCAAGGTTGTAGACGGGATCAAGGTCGTACAGCGCTCAGAACCCAAAGGTGAAATTCAGAACCTATGGCCATGGCAAGGCTGTAGACGGGATCAAGGTCGTACAACGCTCAGAACCCGAAGGTGAAATTCAGAAACACAAGGGCGAAGTTCAGATGCCACACAGGCGAAGTTGACATGCGTTAGCATACAACATAAATGGCCCTTAGTCTCAAAACATACTATAGTTTTCGCATATAAAAATATCGAAATAAAATCATCTCATTCAAAAGACAATTTTAGAGAACATGCTCTTGTTTCAGAACTCAAATTTGAAAATATGCAATTATTCAAAAACACAAATACAGAGAGCATATTCTTGTTCAGAAATACAAATTTAGAAACATGCATGAAAATCATACTTCATGTCTTTGTAAGCTTTCCTTAATCATGGTTCAGAAAGTAACTATTACCATTTTAAATTATATCCCTTTACCTCGATCTATCGAAAATCTCAAATTCGAGTGGTGATGTCTCCTAGTACCTCCTTTAATTCATTCTACAATCACCTACACCGAAATTGTATACTTAGCACCCTATTCATGCGAATTGTTCAAATTGCATTAAAAATCATAACATATTCATTACTATTTCATGTGTACGTATTATTGTGCATACCTAGGCCAACACGCACGTTTATATATTTTCTTACTATTTATATATTTTGTACATACAAATATTAACATATACCTTTATTATATACATCTACATGTATATGCACATAAATATATATATATATATTTATATACACTCCTATATATATATTTATTTATTTATTTATTTGTTTTCCATTTTTTCCTTATCACATGTATATATTCTTTGTAGGTACATATACTAACATACACATTTATCTTATATACACCTATATGTATATACACCAATATATATATATATATACATATATATTATTATTTGTTTCCATTATTCAATATCACAAATATATATATTTGCCTACTCCTCATCATTCCCCCCTTTTTTTTTTGTCTAATTGAATCTACACTAACATGCTTGTATCTACAACTCATGTATCTACATGTACATTAAATATACATACATGTATAGATATATTTTACCTTTGTCTTTTTTCTAATTCCCAACTTCCTCCTTTCTTCTTCTCTTTTCCTTTTTTTTATTTTTTTTTTCTTTTCTCCTTTCTTCCCTCTGGATTTTCTTATTTCTTCAGCTCTCGATTCCTGCCTTCACTGCCCCGATTGCTCGTCTTCTTCCTCCTTTAGATCTCTTCCTCAGTTCTATTTCTTCCTTTACCCTCGGGTCTGTCCTTTTTTTTCTTTTCCTCAGCCCGTGGTTCTCGGTTCTAACTGCTGTTTCCTGCTTTCGTTTTCTTCTTCGATTGCTCTGCTTCTCAGTTTTAGCCTCACTTCAGCTTCAATTTCCTTTCTCCCTCAGCTTACTCCAGCTTTGTGGCCCTCGGTGTTGCCTCTCTTCAATCTCCCCTACCTCGGTTCTAGCTCATTCTGTTCTGATCTTCTTCCTCGGTTTGCTCTGCTGCAGTTTCTTCTCCCCTTGCCTCTCGGTCTCATTTTTTGCTTCAATTTCTTTAGTTTCGACTTGCTTCAGTTCTGTTCGAAGCTTGGTTCTGTTTCGCTTTAGCTTGCTCGATCTTCCTCTTCTTTTCTTTTCTTTCTCCCTTCCTCCCTGTTCTCCTTTCTTTCTCCCTCAGCCAACCCAGCCTACTCTCATTTCTCTTCTTTTTCTCTTCACTCCAGCCAATCAGCTCTTTCCCTTCTCTCGGTCGACTTCAAATCCTTCTCCCCTACAGCCTCTCGATTTCTTCTCCCCCTTTCCTCCTCTTTCTTTCTTCCTTCTCTTTCTTCTTTCTTCTCCCCTCTTCCTCCGGCCAGCAGCTTCCCTATTTTGTTTTCTTTCCTGGTTTCCTGCCCAGCTCCCCTTTGTTTCTCTTTCAATTCGTCTTCCTAATTTTTCCATTTCCAGGTGTGCGGGATTGGCTTCTTTTTGAAGCTAATTTCGTACGCCTCATTATATATATTATATCAATATATATATTTATATTATATTAATATATATATATGTTATATTAATATATAGATATATATCATTTGTTTGTTGTTATTGTTTCCATTTTATTTTAAATAAATTATACATTATACATTACCATATATATATATATATATCATCATTTATCCATTTTAAATTTATCTAGTATATATATATATATATTATACCTATGTATATTTATATATACACTTTCTTTCTTCTTTTTTGTTATAAAATCACCTGATGACAATATTCATGCCTTCCATGAAATTTTCATTGTTTTGAAAATGAAGTATTATTGATATTTCATCATTCCTCATAAATCCCGATATAAGTTTTTACATCACATTTATTTTTGATCCCTTCATGCTTGCATTTGCTTCATCACTTCTTGTAGCTTTGATTTTCCCTGTCATTCACGGACTTCTCGGTTCCCATAGTCCTCGAGTCCTTAAAATGAATATTCACATTTCCATTAAAATATATTATTCCCATTTTTATATACTCTAATTAAATGTAGAAAATTTGTGGGGTTTACATTCTCCCCACCTTAAAATAATTTGGTCATCCAAATTCATTCAGGTCCATCTGTTTACGATCACCCAGATTGTATTATACCCCTTTCAGGTGCTTGGTAATCCTATTATGAAATCCATAGTAATGTGCTCCCATTTCCAAGTAGGCACTGGAAGAAATTTAAGTAACCCCGCTGGTCTTTAGTGTTCGATCTTAATTTGTTGGCAAATCAAATACTTGGCCACAAACTTAGCTACATCTCTTTTCATACTGACCTACCAATACACCTTTCATAAATCATGGTACATCTTAGTGCTTCCCAGGTGCATGGTGTACCGAGAACAATGAGACTCCTTTAAGATCCTTTGTCGTAGGGCATCATCGTTTGAGACACCAAACTTATCACTATTTCTCATTTATCCTTAATGAGAACTTTTCTTAATTTATATCGCTTGATCCCAATCACTTCACATACCAGAGATATTCGTACCTTATATACATCTCTTATTCCAATATGACTCGTATATTCAAGATTTATCTCATTTCAAAGCTTGTCTCATTTTGTACATCAACTATAGCAAAATTCCTTCCTTATTCCAATAAAGTCTCACATTCAAAACATAAGAATATAGAAATTACAATCCTTAGATTCAATACGTAATCCATATTCCAAAGTTTCCTTATATCTTAAACTCTGAATTTTCATAATAGTTTGGATCTTTCCTATAAATGTGTAACCTCTATTTGGGAAATCCTACTTACACCCATTCTTAATACACTGTGACCCAAGAGACTCCGAGTTTCCTTAAAATTTAACACCAGTACACTCTAAAGTGGGTCACTGGGTCTAGAAATCTCCCCTTCATATAGTTCTTATAATTGCTCTCTTAGCATTTCTAATCCAAGCGAAGCCACTCAGTACAGTGGTTTGAGTAATTAATTTGATACCACTTGCTAAATCAATTCTAGAACTTCTCCTTTTAGTTTAGGGGTAACTTTGATAAATCATTTGATCATATGTCAAAAAACTTTCCCTGTTTACAGGGATGTTTCTATACTCCGAACACGCCCTATCTTTATCAATCATGTAAGCACTGTGATCTTTAGAGTCTTATTTATACCGTTAGTTCCCTGATTCATTCTTCCAGCATAGTGACTGTGCTCTTTCATTATCACTATTTCCTTTGTAGATCTCTTTTCCGTCATTCTCTTTATCTTTTCCATTATCTCTTATGAGTTTCTGAACTTCCTTTATCTAACAGTTCTTGAAACTTTTTTTTTCAATTCCTCAAGATTCACAAAGTCCATCCAGTAAGAAGACTTCGAGATAGGCTGAGCATATGGAGCTAAATCTATAGTGAACTCTAATTCTCTCTCCGATGGTAGTCCCAGTAATTCCTCAGGAAACACATCCGAAAACTTGCATACATCTAATATGTCCTGAATACTTGGACATTCCCGACTAATATCAGAGATGAATGCAACATAACCTTCACATTAACACGTCCATCAAAATTTTTCATCATAGACAAAATCATAAAATTTATTCCTTAACTGCAAAGCATACATTAAACTTACGAGGTAAGGAGAAGGTTACAATCTTAGAGTAGCAATCTAAACTTACACGGTTAGTGGCTAGCCAATCCATACCCAAAATTACATCAAAGCGATACATGCTCAATAAAATTAGATCTACTAATATGATCCTATCTCCTACCTTGATTTCACAATTCCTACATACCACATCAGTCCTAGGCAAAGATCCTTCCATGAGTGACAGGCTTCTTGCATTTCTCTGTCGTGGTAGCCCATCTCTATAGGACTTGTCTCTGGGAGCTTTCCTCTCAGGTTGTCATGGTGGCTCAGGGGGCTGTGGAAACTTATTTAGTGGGCAATCCTTAATCAGGTGTCCCCTCTGTCCACATCGAAAATATCTCTCTGAGGACCAGTGACACGCACCACTATGAAATTTACCACATCTAGTGCGCAATCTGTCCTACTGTTGGAAGCCTCTGGTAGTCTGTGGGGTAGCTATAGGAGCAGTGGGCCTATCAATCCTAGCCCGAGACTAATCTGTCCTCTGTCTCTTAGGCTGACCCCTCTGAAAGTCTTGTCTCACAAACTTTGTTCGCTTATTCTTATCACCGTTCTTTCTCTTAAATGCTGGAGGCTTCCTCTTTCGAAAATCCCTCATTTTACTGATATGCCTCTCCTCCCTCCGGGCCCGTACAGGGGGTTGAGGCACCATAGGTACTGGAGGAACTTGTGGAGGAGGAGGTGGTGGTGCTTGTGGAGGAGTCAACACCGGAGTAGGAACTAGTGCCGTGCCAACTGAATCGAAAATGTTTGCCCCTAGATGTCAGGCAATCATGGCAGCTATCGACTCCAAGCCTCACTCGAGGCATTGCTTCAATCGCTGCTCGAACTGAGCCATACGAGTATGAGGACACTCTGGCTCCAGTGGAGGAGGTGGAGGTGGCCGAGCCTGCCTCCGAAGATGTCCACGTCTTCCACTCATCATGTAAGTGATCTAATACCTGCACGTATTTCCAAAGATCAAGTCTTTATTCCATTAGGTATGTCATGACCCAAATTACCTAAAAATCAGAGTAAATTTTTCACTTTTTCATTTATTATTTAATTCTTACCTTTCTCTCATCGTGACCATCCTACAAACAGTTGGGTTATGATTCGGTGTTAGTCAACTCTCACCAATTTACCATTTCATTTCCATAATCACATTTACATATCAGAGTTTACTATCTTTTGACTTTAACTAAATACTTATACAATGGTATTTATATAACCTTACATCCCCGACATCATATACGTTTACAGTACTGTGCATTACATGTTCAAATACAAAACTATACAGATGTGTATACCTGTCTCTCGATGGGAAGCAGCAGATACCAAAAATGCAAGTCCTTAGCCGTTCACTAAATATTATGAGTGCTCTGAAAAGATGGGAAAATAAGGGGGTGAGCAAACCACACGCTCAGTAAGGCAATTATGCAAATAAGTAGATAGCTCCACTATCTACATGCTCATAATGCCATGCCCTTAAAATTCATTTCTTTTCATTAAAATCTCAAGCACAAAATCGTGTATTTCATCATGACTTAATTTATAAAACTGTTCGTGCATATATAAATCATACTACTTATGCTTTAATGGCATTTTATGTGACATCATTAAATCATACTTAGCATGAATTAAATCAAAATCATGCATTATTTCATGCGATATAAAACAAATCATGAATTTGTAAATAAAGCATAGAAAACATCATCATGCTACTGCATTTAAATCAAATCATTAAAACTACATATAAACTAACCCTTCCGGGTCAATCGTCTCATAAAACAATTCATTATAAAACTTCGGTTATAAAACCACCTTTCTTTTAGGGTCACAAGTCATAAAATCATAAAATCGGGGGCTTGACCCTTCCCTCGGGTCTACCCTGGTCTATCGACCTATAGTTATATCATGTGAGACATGTAGATGACTATCAGTAACAACATAGGACTATGGCCATAACCTCATGATCCCTGGCAACACGGTACCTAGTGTGCGGGGTATCACACCTGATATGGGAGATGGGTCGGTCCTACCCGCCAGAACAGCATAACATCAGGATTGCGAGGGCAAGGCTTGCTGCCTCATGGCTAATGCCACTCCACTCTAACAATCCCCATGGTACAGCGTACTTCGCGTGACATACACAGTACAACGTACTCCGTGAACCCAAGCTCAGTCAGGGGTGCCTGCAATAGGTCTTATCCACCCATATCATCTCTATCTCAGTATGCACGTGTGAGCATATCATCTCACTATGACACACAGTCTACAAGAGGCTCCAACACGACTATATGCATGTCATATAAATTCCAGTGCTAGCGAAGCTCAAGAACGGCTCCATGCATATTCATGATATCAAAAAATCTCGTGCGAGCGAAGCTCTAGTACAGTTTCATAGAAATCAATGAAATCTGCGTACGAGCAGCGCTCTAGTATAACTTAACATAATTATAAATTCAAGTGAAATCCACGTACGAGCAATGCTCTAGTATGGATATGTATAAAAGCTCAGTGAAAACCTTGTACGAGAAAAACTCCAGTATGGCTTTAAAATGAGTTATAAATCCATAAAAAAATCATGTACGAGTAATGCTCCAGCACGAATGAAGGCTCAAGTAAATCAAAACTTCGTACGAGGAACGTTCCAGTACGACTTTAAAATGAGTTATAAAATCATATAAAACTTCGTGTGAGCAAGCTCCAGCACTGTGTTATGGATTAATAAATCAAATCTCGTGCGAGTTACACTCCAACACAGCTTTATGCATAAATAAATAAAATCTTATGCGAGTTACACTACAGCACGACTTTTATGCAATATTATATTAAAACAGGATGCGAGCTAAGCTCCAGCACCTCTCATGCATGTTAAATCATTAAAACTAGTGCGAGCAATCGCTCTAGCACCATTTTATGCATATCAAGTCAAAACAGTTCAAAACCGTCAAAACAATCAAAATAGAGTGCGAGCTAGGCTCCAACAGCTCTCATGCATATCAAATCATAAAATCAGTGCGAGCAACTGCTCTAGCACATTTTATACATATAATGTCACACAACTCGGTGTGAATGACCGGTCAAGCACCTTTATGCACATTTACAAATGCAGATATAGTGCGAGCTTTATGCCAGCACTATCGTTTTCCATATAAACTTGATAGTTGGTCCATTTTTCAAAGAATTTTATTTAAATACAAATATTACCTACATAGTGTTATCTTGTGAAATTTATATAATTACTGACCAATCTACCGATTTGCTTTGATTAAAACCAATAAAATTCCTTAATTCAAAAAATTCCTTAAATCATGCATTACACGCATGTCATGCTTTCACCATCCTTAGGTGAACTTCCCTCAATATGGGTAAAATAGCCTTTTTACCTATTTCGATCCTTAAAACCATATAAACCACTTTTAGGATCATTATAAAATAACCGTGTATACATACATAATTAGTATATACAAAAACTATTTAAAATACGCATAGCTACCTCTAGCTACTCACACAATTCCCTTACCTCTTTTTTCTGTACAGTCTGACCTTTCCACTGATGACTCGTCATGCAGTCCCATTTGCTCTCAATCAAATCTCTGGAACTGCGTATAAATATACATCAGGTCAAATTCAATACAATTAATTGTACTTCATATTTTTCTGATCTTAATTTAAATCATTGGCCCTTTTACCCATATTGGGCCTGATTATACCATAATGGGCCTTAATCGGTCGTAAGCCCGTTTTCCATTCACTATTCACATTTTCGAGGCCTATTGGGCTCATTGGGCCCATCAGTATTTATTGGACCTCATTCTAAATTCTCAGATATCTCAATGAATTATTTACGGTAATTTATCTAAATTTACAGAATTTAATTCATTTAATGCGAAATTTAAATCCGTAATTGATGCGATAATTTCTAACACGTATAACGATTCAATATTGTCGTAAATAAGGATTACTTACCCGATATTCAATGATCGTACACAAATTGAGGCTGTCTCGAGCTCTCAGTTGATGCCAATCGTCGAGCTACACAATTTAATATTTTTTCGAGTAAATTTCCTGTTGGATATTAATCAAATTAAATATTTTGAAATTTAAATCGGTCAATTTGACCGCTTACCGACTTACCCGTAGCTCGATTGCATCACTGGGATTTTTCCCAATTTTTTCTCTTTTTCTTTTTCCCTTTTTCTTCCTTTTTTTTCCTTTTCTTTTTGGCTGAACCGGTCCGTTTCAGCAAACCCTCACTGTGCTTAATCGACCGTACCGGTTCAGGCTCTATTTCGCCATTTCGGCACCAATCGGTGCCCCACGGCCTGGGCGTTCGTTATTGGGCCTCGACTGGAGTCAAAACGACGCCGATGGCCGCCAATCGGGGCTTCTCTTCCATGGGACTCTCCCCTCTATTCGTCGTTCTCTGGCGGTCTCCACGGCACGTCGCCGCCGCTGTGATGTAGCTCGAGGTCGAGCTATCTTCGCCGACCCTCGCCGACCCCTAAGCCTCACCGGTGGCTCATCGGTGAGGGGAAACCATTCCCTCGGCTTCCTGTTCTCCCTTTCGCCATTTGCTTCAGGAAATCGTATTTTGTGATTTTTCTATTTTTTTAATTTTATTTTTTTTATTTATTTATAATTAAATTTTATTATTATTTTATTTGATTAAAATATTCAATTAAAATCCAAAAAATCTAAAAAAAATTATATTTTATTCATTTATTTAATAAAATGAATTTCTCAGTCTTATTTCGGCTTTCTGATATAATTTTCGATTATTTTCGAGATATTTTTTCGAAGTGAAAATTTCGATTAATTCCAATAAATTCATATCTTGATCAATTTAACCCGAAATTTAATTATTTCTTCGTTATTTATCAAGATTCTCAAATCCATTATTTTTACTTAAATATTCTTGTCGAATTTATACTGACTTTCGATCTTTTGATCGTTTTGCCCTTCACGTGTTTCGAAAATTCCATTTCAGTCATTTTGTATTTTTAAATGCACTCGAAAATTTCTATTCATTCCTTTTACGATAAAAAATCGGGTCTTACAATCTCCCCCACTTAAGAAATTTGGTCCTCCAAATTAGAACCAAGTCAAATAAGTCCATAACAACTCCGGGTACGTCTATCGCATCATACTCTTTAATTCTCAAGTGACTTTTTCTAGAGTGTAATACTACCAACATACTTAACTAGGGAGATCGTCTCAAACCTCAACATTTTCTCCTTCCGTCTAATACCCGAATCGATTTCTCAACATACGTTATACTTTCATTGAGCTAAGTTGTTGAAACTCATATCCGATTACATATACTGGGTCCGGATAGTATTTTCGAAGCATCAAAAGATGGGATACCTTGTGGATGCCTGTTTATTCAAGTGGTAACGCCAACCTACAGGACTTATTTCCCACTTGTCCTTATGATGATTAACTTCCAACATAATGATTCACCCTCGATGAATTCCAATGATTTTCTGTCTCTTGTCAGCATAGCTTTTCTGTCTGCTTGAGGTGTTCCTAATCTCTCACAAATCAACTGAATGTCCTCGGAGGTTTGTCTTACCAATTCAAGAACAATTTTCTATCTGTCACCCACTTCTTCTTATCCAAGTCGGGGAACAATTCCTTATGGCCATACAATGCCTCATATAAATCATCCCGATACTCAAGTGATAACTGTCATTATTAACGAATGCAATTAGTAACAACTGATCATCCCAGAAGCTTATAAAATCAGTGGCACACGCCCTCATCACATCCTCCAAAACCTGTACAGTCCTCTTTGACTGACCATCTATCTGAGGACAAAAAGCTATGCTAACACTCAGTCAAGTTCCCATAGCTTCTAAAAACAATATTATCAAAATTGGGAAGTGAAGCTGGAATCCCTATCTGATACCATGCTCACTGGAACGCTACTTAATGTTTCACAATATTTCTTACATATAAATTCACCTACGCATTCAGAGTATCTGGGGATTTCTATAGTTAGAAGGTAGGTAAACTTAATCAATCTATCGACTATCACGCAGATAGCCTTGTGATTCATCTAGGTCCTCTGTAACCCATCACGAAATTCATGGTAACTTATTCCCATTTCCATGTCAATATAGGTAGAGGCTGTAATAATTCTGCAGACTTCTCGTACTATACCATATTCTGCTGACATACGAGACACTTTGCTACAACTCTGCAATGTCTCTTTCATACTTGACCACCAATACCCTTTTCAGAGATTTCGATATATTTATTATTTCCCAGATGAACTATATATCTTGGAGAGTGAGCTTCTGACAATAGCAATATCTCAACAACTGTGGTCCTAGGGAGCACTTATACTATCTCTGAACCTCTGTAAGTCATCATCACTCACTGTGAACTCTGTCACTATACCCTTCTGAATCTAACCCACACTATCGACACCATACCGATTATCACGCTAAGCCTGGTAAATTCGGTTCTAACCTCAGGCTAGCTGTCACAAAATCACTGGCATCATCAGAAGGGATCACATCACTACTGAGGCTTACAACTACTCTAGCAGCTCACGCTCCCTGACCATCATATGTGATACCATCCCGAGGCTCTTTCTGTTCAGGCATCCGTCGTTACATTAGCCTTTCCTGGGTGGTATAATGTTCACAATCATAATCCTTAGAAGCTTTAACCCTCTTGGTTATATCATATTCGCTCTTTCTGTGAATACTGATACTCAAGGCTTTTACAAGCAGTGCATATCCAAAATTTCTTACCATTTAAGTGGTGGCGCCATACTTTTAGTGTAAACGCTACGACTACCAACTCTAAATCATGGGTCGAATAGTTTCTCTCATGGTTCTTGAACTATCTGGATCAATAAATGACTATCTTCCCATTTTACATCAATACACAGCCCAATTCTTATTTTGAGGCATCCATATACATTGAGAAACCTCTTGACTGTTGGGCATGGTGAGAATAATTACGGTGGTCATTTTATTACTTCAATATACCAAACTCACCGAAGCCATTTTCATACTTATCATCCCACTCATATGCAATCTTTTTCGAACAAGATGTGTCAACTGAGCAGCCCTTTTCAAGAAACTCACAACACCTCGTCTGTAAGACAGTTTCCTGTTGCTACTCAAGCTCTTCCCTGGACTTCGAATACATCGAAATATCATCACTAAAGATGACAACCAATCGGTCCAGGTAAGGTTTAAATACCTCATCATAGTTGAGTTCCACTAAATATTTCAATCACTTATATCCTTGACCTATGTACGCATAAACGTATAATGTCATTTTGAAATCGCTTCCGTTCAAGATACTAACCCACGTCATTTTCTTTTCCTTATATTAATGGCTTTTATAAAATTTTAATTTTTTTAAACCTTCATGATTAATCGAATTCTATATTTCTTTATCGTACCAGTAAAGGTACCCAAATTTTAAATGTATATATAAGCCTGTCGGTTTCAATTAATAGGTTATGTGTGCGCTTCAAGACGCTGTCAAATCTTCAGGCGGGGAAGTATTTTGAAATACCTTTATTAACCCTCAGACTTGACCACATAGACTGATTATGAATATATCCCCCATTATCCTTGGTCGTAATTCATAGTCACTACATATCGCTTAATCCAATTTACTTTACATATCAAAGATATCTTTACTTTTCATACACATCTTATTCCAATATATCTCGTATTCAAGATCTATCACATCTCAAAACTTATCAACTTTCATATATCACTTATAACAACTCTTTCATTACTTGTCAAACTTACAATATACTTTTCAGTGATGTTTTCACCCCTATTTTCAACCTACAACCTCTATACCCATATTCAGTTAGTGATAATCATCTAACCATCATCATCTTACCTAAGGATACAGGCTTCACATCTTTCACTAGCTTATAAGTAACTGAAGGAGGTATGAATAAATGCGTAGCATCAAGATCAGTTAAAATAATTACTTCATTCTTAACAACCAGTGTGGTATCTTCCACCACATCATATGAAACATCAGTAGTGTCCTGGTCCAAGGCATACACTCGCCCTCGTCCAACATCTTATTTCTGTGGTATCTACCACACATCCTACACCGTTCCACTGCTACACTGTTACACTGTTACAGAGCAAGTCGAGGTTCTCAAATCATAATACCCCTCATAAGTACTGAAATTAAATACATTGGGGCCTTACCAATCATCTTACCTCGTGACTTATCAACTCTAAGCTTTTACCAACTACCTTTTTCCCGTTCTGACATCTCTGTCATTCTCTATTCTCTTTTATCTCAATTTTAACCCTTACTACCTTTCCCAATCTCAGAGGCGTGCAACTCATAATCTTATTCATACAACTGTGGTCTGTACACTGCCTCGGCATAGGTAGTGATATCTAATGGCCAATCGGACTCTAATTGATAATCTGAGCCCTTCCATGACTTTCAGACATTTTGACTCTCACTATTCATAGTGTCGGAGTCATTTATGGGCAAGTATATAAACTAAGATTCATACTCGTTAATCAACCAGTTCCTCTGGGTCAGAGTACTGAATGTTATCTGTAATTTCCTTTAAGCAGTGTCCGGGATATTTTTTCACCGGAATACATATAGAAATATTTCTCCATGTCCATTCTAGAATGTCTAACTCTTAAGATGGGTCGAGCGGACTTTCACCAAGGCTCCGACTCGCCCTTAAATCTCATACATACTCTGAGCAATTAGCTCGTAAAATATTCTCCACACTCCGTTCTAACCTCGTGAAACGTGTCTCAATACTATCCGATCTCTCTGTCAGACTCTGTCCGACCTCTCTATCGAACTCTGTGGGGCATGCTCAACATCTGCCTCCACTTCAATCTCATCTCGAGTCTCCTGTGGTGACTCAGTACAACTCTTAGGCCTACCTCTACGGCCTCGAGCTCGTGTTCTCGCCCTTCTACCATAACGACTATTAGTTAATGAGTCTATTCTTGCATTTAAAACAAAATTCTTAACTGCACTTCCATCACGATATACATAATGGTATCTAAACAATGCACAGTACATGGGGATGTAAACTTCCTTAACCACTAACACCGACTCATATCAGGCCAACTTAAGCTCTGATACCATTAAACCTGTCACGACCCATATTACCAAAAAATCAGAGTAAATTTTTCACTTTTTCATTTATTATTTAATTCTTACCTTTCTCTCATCGTGACCATCCTACAAACAGTTGGGCTATGATTCGGTGTTAGTCAACTCTCACCTATTTACCATTTCATTTCCATAATCACATTTATATATCAGAGTTTACTATCTTTTGACTTTAACTAAATACTTATACAATGGTATTTATATAACCTTACATCCCCGACATCATGTACGTTTACAGTACTGTGCATTACATGTTCAGATACAAAACTATACAAATTTGTATACATGTCTCTCGATGGGAAGCAGCGGATACCAAGAATGCAAGTCCTTAGTCGTTCACTAAATATTACGAGTGCTCTGAAAAGATAGGAAAATAAAGGGGTGAGCAAACCACACGCTCAGTAAGGCAATTATGTAAGTAAGTAGATAGCTCCACTAGCTACATGCTCATAATGCCATGCCCTTAAAATTCATTTCTTTTCATTAAAATCTCAAGCATAAAATCATGTATTTCATCATGACTTAATTTATAAGACTATTCATGCATATATAAATCATACTACTTATGCATCAATGGCATTTTATGTGACATCATTAAATCATACTTAGCATGAATTAAATCAAAATCATGTATTATTTCATGCGATATAAAACAAATCATGAATTTGTAATTAAAGCATGGAAAACATCATCATGCTACTGTATTTAAATCAAATCATTAAAACTGTAGTATAAACTAACCCTTCCGGGTCAATCGTCTCATAAAACAATTCATTATAAAACTTCGGTTATAAAACCACCCTTCTTTCAGGGTCACATGTCATAAAATCATAAAATCGGGGGCCTGACCTCTCCCTCGGGTCTACCCTGGTCTATCGACCAATAGTTATATCATGTGAGACATGTAGATGACTATCAGTAACAACATAGGACTATGGCAATAACCTCGTGATCCCTGACAACAGGGTACCTAGTGTGCGGGGTATCACACCTGAAATGGGAGGTGGGTCGTTCCTACCCGCCAGAACAGCATAACATCAAGATTGTGAGGGCAAGGCTTGCTGCCTCGTGGCTAATGCCACTCCACTCCAACAATCCCCACGGTACAACGTACTCCGCGTGACATACACGGTACAACGTACTCCATGAACCCAAGCTCAGTCAGGGGTGCCTGCAATAGGTCTTATCCACCCATATTCACATTTTCGAGCCTATTGGGCTCATTGGGCCCATCAGTATTTATTGGACCTCGTTCTAAATTCTCAGAAATCTCAATGAATTATTTAAGACAATTTATCTAAATTTCCAGAAGTTAATTCATTTAATGCGAAATTTAAATCCATAATTGATGCGATAATTTCTAACACGTATAAAGATGCAATATTGTCGTACATAAGGATTACTTACCCGAGATTCCATGATCGTACACAAATCGAGGCTGTCTCGAGCTCTTAGTTGATGCTAATCGTCGAGCTACACAATTTAATATTTTTTCAGGTAAATTTTCAGTCGGATATTAATCAAATTAAATATTTCAAAATTTAAATCAGTAAATTCGACCGCTTACCGACTTACCCGTAACTCGATAGCATCACTGGGATTTTTTCCAATTTTTCCTCTTTTTCTTTTTCCCTTTTTCTTCCTTTTTTTTCCTTTTCTTTTTGGCTGAACCGGTCTGGTTTGGTTCAGCATACCTCTATTGCACTGAACCGGTCGTACCGGTTCAGGCTCCATTTCGTCGTTTCGACGCCATCCGGTCGGTTCCCGCCGTGATTTCAGCACCAATCGACAAGCCATGGCCTAGGCATTCGTTATCGGGCCTCGGCTGGAGTCAAAATGGCGCCGATGGCCGCTAATTGGGGCTTCTCTTCCGCGGGACTCTCCCCTCGATTTGTCTTTCTCCGGCTGTCTCCACCGCGCGTCTCCGTCGCTGTCATGTTGCCCGAGGTCGGGCGTCTTCGTCGGCCCTCACTAGCCCCTAAGCCTCGCCGGTGAGGGGAAATCGTTCCCTCGGCATCCTATTCTCCCTTTCGCCATTTGCTTCAGAAAATCGCATTTCGCGATTTTTCTTTTTTTAAATTTTTTTCATTTATTTATAATTAAATTTTATTATTATTTTATTTAATTAAAATATTCAATTAAAATCCAAAATATCTAATAAAATTTATATTCTATTCATTTATTCAATAAATGAATTTCTCAGTCTTATTTCGGCTTTTCGGTATATTTTTTGATTATTTTAGGAATATTTTTTCAAAGTGAAAATTTCGATTAATTCCAATAAATTCATATCTTGATCAATTTAACCCAAAATTTAATTATTTCTTCGTTATTGATCGAGATTCTCAAATCCATTATTTTTAATTAAATATTCTTGTCGAATTTATACCGGCTTTCAGTCTTTTGATCGTTTTGCCCTTCACGTGTTTTGAAAATTTCATTTCAGTCCTTTTGTATTTTTAAATGCACTCAAAAATTTCTATTCATTCCCTTTTGCTCTTACATTAAAAAATCATGTCTTACAAGGTATACATTACCTACAACCAGACAAGCACAGACCTTGGGATGTAATTATTTTGCCTTATTTCGACACTGACAGTACTAGACAACCTTCGCTCGGATACCACTTAAACTGTAATGACCCTTGACCTTTGAAAATCGAGAGAAATTTTTTTTTTAACTTAATTTACCCACTTATTCCATTGTTCACTTAGGTTGTATTCATGTTCAGTGTCAAATCATATTTCCGAATTCTATATCCGAATTTATACTTGAATTCCATATTTTGACTTATATGGCTGATAGAAATTTCGGCAGTATAACGGCTTATATACGAGCCTACCCACCTGCAATTTAATTATTTTAACACTCCTAGATATCCACAACTTCCAAGCATGCTTTCCAACAATCCTACATATCCACAACTACCAAACATACTTTCTAAATCTACATTTACAACCCAATATATCCATTTCGATTTATTTCCAATCATCTTAAAATATAATCCCAAAAGTAGGATCCTTTACATTGTATTCCTTACAAATTACATCCCAACAAAATATTCTCAATATATGTTTGAGCACACAAATATGTCTGGTATAAGAATGTAATTGTATACCTTAGCTGCGTGTACAGAAAGTAGCCTAGGGTAGCTCTTTCACACAGCCTACGTCATGTACGCGATAGGTAACGCCCACGGATCACTGCAAATAGTCTGAGAGGTAGAGGGGTGAGCTTTCGGGAAAAAGCCCAGTAAGAAAAATGCATTTAAAACGATCTTAGAGATTCAAATATGTAGAAAACATAAATATACGTATAATGATTTCTTTCTAAAACTAATATAAACGACATTCAAAATTAAGGAAAATCGAAAACATCATGATTCAAAACGTAATTCTTTAAGTACATGAACTTAAAACATATTACGTAAACTTTTTGTATAATTAGACTTCCAAAATAGGAATATATGTCAAATCACATATTATAAAATCATATTCTGAAAACAGAGTTTAATTCAAATAGAGACTACATCGGCCCATATAATTATCATGCGGCAGTAACCAAATCATCCTCCGTAGAGGGAATTTAGAACCTCTGACCATGGCAAGGCTGCAGATGGAATCAAGGTCATACAGCGTCCAGAACCCGAAGGTGAAATTCAGAACCTATGGCCATGGCAAGTCTGTAGACAGGATCAAGGTCGTACAGTGCTCAGAAACCGAAGGTGAAATTCAGAACCTATGGCCATGGCAAGGCTGTAGACGGGATCAAGGTCGTACAGCGTTCAGAACCTGAAGGGGAAATTCAGAACCATAAGGGCGAAGTTCAGACGCCACACAGGCGAAGTTGACATGCGTTAGCATACAACATAAATAACCCTTAGTCTCAAAACATACTATAGTTTTCGCATATAAAAATATTGAAATAAAATCATCTAATTCAAAAGATAATTTCAGAGAACATGCTCTTTTTTCAAAAGTCAAATTCAGAAATTTGCAATTATTCAAAAACACAAATACAGAGAGCATATTCTTGTTCAGAAATACAAATTTAGAAATATGTATGAAAATCATACTTCATGTCTTTGTAAGCTTTCCTAAATCATGGTTCAGAAAAGTAACTATTACCATTTTAAATTATATCCCCTTACCTCGATCTATCGAAAATCTCGAATTCGAGTGGTGATGTCTCCTAGTACCTCATTTAATTCCTTCTACAATCACCTACACCGAAATGGTATACTTAGCACCCTATTCATGCGAATTGTCCAAATTCCGTTCGTAACCTATTCGTTACTATTTCATGTGTACGTATTATTGTGCATACCTAGGCCAACACACACGTTTATATATTTTCTTACTATTTATATATTTTGTACATACAAATATTAACATATACCTTTATTATATACATCTACATGTATATGCACATAAATATATATATATTTATATACACTCCTATATATATATATTTATTCGTTTTCCATTTTTTCCTTATCATATGTATATATTCTTTGTATGTACATATACTAACATACACATTTATCTTATATACACCCATATGTATATACACCAATATATATATATATATACACATATATATATATATTATTATTTGTTTCCATAAATTCAATATCACAAATATATATTCGTCTACTCCTCATCATTCCCTTTTTTTTGTCTAATTAAATCTACACTAACATGCTTGTATCTACAACTCATGTATCTACATGTACATTAAATATACATACATGTATAGATATATTTTACCTTTGTCTCTTTTCCAATTCCCAACTTCCTCCTTTCTTCTTCTCTTTTCCTTTTTTTTTTCTTTTTTTTCTTTTCTCCTTTCTTCCCTCTCGGTTTTCTCCTATCCTCAGCTCTCGGTTCCAGCCTTCACTACCCCGATTGCTCTTCTTCTTCCTCCTCTAGCTCTCTTCCTCGGTTCTATTTCTTCCTTTACCCTCGGGTCTGTCCTATTTTTTCTTTTCCTCAGCCCGTGGTTCTCGGTTCCAGCTGCTGTTTCCTGCTTTCGTTTTCTTCTTCGGTTGCTCAACTTCGGTTTCAGCCTCACTTCAACTTCAATTTCCTTTCTCCCTCAGCTTGCTCCAGCTTTGTGTCCCTCGGTGCTGCCTCTCTTCAATCTCCCTTGCCTCAGTTCCAGCCCTTTCTATTCTGGTCTTCTTCCTCAGTTTCCTCTGCTGCAGTTTCTTCTCCCCCTGCCTCTTGGTCTCGTTTTTGGCTTCACTTTCTTTAGTTTTGGCCTACTTCAGTTCTGTTCTAAGCTTGGTTCTGCTTCGCTTCAGCCTGCTTGGTCTTCCTATTTCTTTTCTTTTCTTTCTCCCCTTTTTCCCTTTTCTCCTTTCTTTCTCCCTCGGTCGACCCAGCCTACTCTCCTTTCTCTTCTTTTTCTTTTCACTCCAGCCAATCAGCTCTTTCCCTTCTCTCGGTCGACTTCAAATCCTTCTCCCCTGCAGCCTCTCGGTTTCTTCTCCCTCTTTCCTTCTCTTTCTTTCTTCCTTCTCTTTCTTCTTTCTTCTCCTCTCTTCCTCCCGGCCAGTTGCTTCCCTGTTTTCTTTTCTTTCTTGGTTTCCCGCCCAGCTCCCTTTTGTTTCTCTTTCAATTTGTCTTCCTAATTTTTCCATTTCCAGGTGTGCGGGATTGGCTTCTTTTTGAAGCCAATTCCGTACACCTCATTATATATTATATCAATATATTTATATTATATTAATATATATATGTTATATTAATATATAGATATATATCATTTGTTTGTTGTTATTGTTTCCATTTTGTTTTAAATATATTATACATTATACATTACCATATATATATATATTTGTCATATATATATATATCATCATTTATCCATTTTAAATTTGTCTAGTATATATATATTATACCTATGTATATATATATATATATACACTTTCTTCTTCTTTTTTTGGTTATAAACTCACTTAATGACAATATTCATGCCTTCCATGAAATTTTCATTGTTTCGAAAATGAAGTATTATTGATATTTCATCATTCCACATAAATCCCGATATAAGTTTTTAGATCACATTTATTTTCGATCCCTCCATGCTTGCATTTGCTTCATCACTTCTTGTAGCTTCGATTTTCCCTGTCATTCACGGACTTCTCGGTTCCTATAGTCCTCGAGTCCTTAAAACGAATATTCACATTTCCATTAAAATATATTATTCTCATTTTTATATACTCTAATTAAATGTAAAAAATTTGTGGGGTTTACATAAACGGTCTGATATATCGAGGGCTCAACTTACCCTTCTTACCGAACCTCATAAGTGGCCTCCGTCTTATGTCAGCATAGCTTTTTTTGCCTGCTCTGAGCTGTTCTCAATCTCTCACATATCAGCTGAACAACCTCAGAGGCTTGCTGTACCAAATCAGGAGCAAACATTTTCCTCTCACCTACTTCTTCCCAACCAATAGGGGATCGACACCTTCTACCATAAAAGGCCTCATATGGTGTCATCCCGATACTCGATTGGTAATTATTGTTATATGTAAATTTGGCTAACAGTAGGTGATCATCCCAAGAGCCTTTAAAATCCATAACACTTGCTCTCAACATATCCTCTAACATTTGAATGGTTCTCTCTAATTGACCATCAGTCTGAGGATGGAAAGCAGTACTGAAACTCAATCGGGTTCCCATAACTTCCTGAAATTGTTCCCAAAAGTGAAAAGTGAAGCGGGAATCCCTATCTGGCACGATGCTTACTGGTACCCCATGTAGCCTCATTATCTCCCGTACATACAACTCTGCTAAGCTACTCAAAGTATCTATAACTTTCATAGCTAGAAAGTGGGCTGATTTTGTCAATTTGTCAACCATTACCCAGATAGCATCATGGTTCCTCTTAGTCCTCGACAATCCCATGATGAAATCAATGGTGACATGCTCCCATTTCCAAGTCGTTACTGGTAGAGGCTGTAATAACCCTGTAGGATTCTAATGCTCTACCTTCACTTGCTGACATATCAGACATCTGGCCACAAACTCAGTGATATCTCTTTTCATCCCTGACCACCATTACCTTTTTCGGAGGTTCTGGTACATCTTATTACCTCACAGATGCAATATATATCTCGATGAATGAGCTTCTATCAAAATCAATCTCTTTAGTTCTGGGTCATCGAGAATGTAAATCCTGCCTCTAAACCTCAGTAGGCCATCATCACTCACAAAGAAATCGACAACATCACCCCTTTGAATCTGACTTGCATTATCCTTACACAGTAGATCAGCACGTTGGGCCTAGCGTATCCGGTCAATCAAATCTGGTTCCATTCGTAGGGTAGCTATCACACAGTCTCTATCAATATCAAGAGGGTTAGTATCCAACCTGAGGTGAGCAAACTGCTTGAGCAACTCATATTCCCTAACCACCATATGCGATACCATTCAGAGGCTTTTTCTACTCAGAGCATCAATGAAAACATTAGCCTTTCCTAAATGGTACAATATCTCACACTAATAATCTTTTAGAAGCTCTATCCATCGTCTCTGCCTTATATTCAACTCTTTCTGTGAAAGCAGATATCTGAGGCTCTTATGATCTATATACACCTGAAATTTCTCAATGTATAAGTAGTGGCGTAATATTTTCAATACAAATACCATGGCTTCCAATTCAAAATCATGGGTCGGGTAGTTCCTCACATGGTCCTTAAGCTATCTGGATCCATAGGCTACTACCTTCTCATCCTACATCAACACACAACCCAGTCCCTATACTGAGGCATCTATATACATTGTATAACCTCCTGAGCTGGTGGGTATGGTGAGAATAGGTGCGGTGGTCAGTCTGTTCTTTAAATCGCAGAAACTTTTTTCACACTTATCATCCCACTCGAATGCCACATTCTTTCAAGTAAGACATGTCAATAGAGTAGCCAGCTTAGAGAATCCCTTGACAAATCGTCGGTAATAACATGTTAAACCCAGGAAACTGTAAATTTTTGTAACCGCCTTGGGTCTATCCCACTGTATCACAACTTCTATCTTAGATGGATCAACTAATACACCGTCTTTCGAGACCACGTGACCTAAAAATAATATTTCACTCAGCCAAAAATCACACTTGTTTAGTTTAGCATACAACTCCTGATCTCGGAGGGTTTACATTACTGTTCTCAAATGTTGCTCATGCTCTTCCCTGGACTTCGAGTACACTAGTATGTCATCTATAAAGATAATCATGAATCTGTCTAGGTATGGCTTAAATACATCATTCATTAAAGCCATAAATGTTGCAGGAGCATTCATCAACCCAAATGGCATAACCAGAAACTCATAATGGCCATACCAGGTCCTCAACGCTGTCTTGGGTACATCTCCACTCCGAATCCTTAATTGATGATACCCAGACCTCAGATTAATCTTTGAAAAGACCTGTGCTCCTTGCAACTGATCCAATAGATCATCAATCCATGGAAGGGGGTATTTGTTCTTAATGGTAGCCTTGTTTAACAACCGATAGTCTATACACAGTTAGAGACTCCCATCTTTTTTCCTTACAAATAGAAACAGTCCTCCCCAAGGTGATACACTCATTCTGATAAACCCCTTGTCTAACAACTCTTGAAATTTCTGCTTTAGCTCCTCTAATTCCACTAGAGCCATTCAATACGGTGGTTTCGATATTGGTTTAGTTTCAGGCACCAAATTAATACAGAATTCCATCTCCCTATCTGGTGGCAATCCTGGTAATTCTTTCGAAAATACATTAAGGAATTCTCTAACCATAGGGATGTCAACCATATCCGGATACACCTTATCCAAATCAACCACATAGGCTATAAAACCTTCAACATATCACAATTACATTTGATTAGTAAAATCATCTGTCCTTAGATGTAATTTACTACTTCTTTCATTACTTTGCAAAGCTTACAACATGCTTTTCAGGGGTAGGAAACATTACTATCTTAGCATAACAGTCTAAGACGACTTGGTTTGTAGCTAACCAATCCATCCCTAATATTACATCAAAGTCTTTCATGTTTAACAAAATCAGATCGGCTAACATCTTCTTTTCCCCTACTTTTAGCTTACAACCATTACAGACATGCTCTGTCATTACATTATCTCTAAGTGGAGTGCTTATAAGTAAAATCCTACCTAGAGAAATAACTATTACATGTTCAATCAATTTACATGCAAAGGTATGCGATATGAATGAATGCGTGGCACCAGGATCAATCAATGCTAATGCTTCAAAATTAAAGACTACGATGGTACCTTTAATCACATCCTTAGAAGTCTCTGTAGAAGTCTAGTCTAAAGAAAATACTTGCCCATAACCAACAGCTTGTTTTCCTTTCTTTTAAGCTGTGGCTTTCCTCTTAGGTGAGGGTGTCTCAACAGTAACCTTCTCTGGCTCTTTGCCCTTCTGTGGGACTGTATCAACCAACTCTGGGCATTCACGAGCTATGTGCCCTGCTTTACGGAATCTATAGCATAATCTCGTCATAGGGCATGGTCCACCCCCATGATATCTACCACACATCCCACATTGCTTGGTGGTAGGTCTAGGTCTGCCAATAACAATGTCCATGCCCCTCGAAGCTGGAGAATAAGTTGGATACACTGGAGGTTTCACAGGCCCCTCTTGCATCTCCTCAATCATAGGCCCCTACCGAATAACCTTCGGCCCTTTTGAAACCCTCTATCATCCACCGACCTCTTTCAGTCTCTATCTCTGCCCTTACCACTCTTACTTAACTCCGAGGCATACAACTCATAATTTTGCTCACATAGTTAAGCTCTGCGTACTACCTCATCATAGGTGAAAATGTCCAATGGAGCTAGTCGAGCTCTAATGGAAGGTCTCAGTCCCTCAAGAAATTTTTAAACTTTTCTGTCCTCAAGGCTCATCTTGATTGTATCATATCTACCCAGGGATGTGAATCCAGACTCATACTTATGTACTGTCCGATTTCACTGAGTCAATGTCATGAATTCCAACTGTATTTTCCTTTGAGTAGTAGCTGGAATGTATTACCACCTGAAAGCATCTAGAAATATATCCCACGTCACAACCCGATGACGTACAATCAATATTGGTTATATAGCCATCCACAAATGCCTGGTTTCATCATCTAATACAAAAGTCGCAAAGGTGACCTTCTTTGGGTCAGAGCAATGGAAAAATTGATAGAGCTTCTCTATAATACATATCAAATGCTCAGCTAGTACTAGGTTCTTCACCCCATTAAATGAAGGTGGTCTGAAGTTCCAAAACTCTCTCAGTCTACCCAGATCACAATCGTAAACTCCCTCGCCACCAACCTGTCATGGAGCTACAGGATCCTGAACTAGTGGGTGAATGTCTTGAACTGGCGGAAGTGCAAGTATCTATGCCTCTACAGCCTGAGGTCTCGGTGCAGGCTGTGCAGGCTCAACTCTTTCAGGTGCAGCAGCCTGACCAATAGGGTTTTCCTGTCTACCCTCCATTCTATCCATTGCTTGTGTAAACATCTCTGTCACTGTGTCTACACTACGCTGTAACTACGCTATACGGGCCTCAGTGGCCTCACTAAGCTCTTTTGGGTCTCTACAAGAACTAGATCCACTACGCCTCTCGGGCTCATCTCTCTGCCTTTGAGATCGCGAACTCTCTCCTCTATGAGTACGTCGTCTGTCAGACATCCTGCATACTCAAAATAAGTGTCTCAGTCACTTTTTTCAGCTTGGTATACACATTTGTATCCTAATAATGCACAGTACTCTAAGGATGTATAATTTCCTAACTGTGGATATGACTCACATCAGACCAACTCAGCTCTAATACCATTCTGTCACGACTCACATTCTTTCCTCGTGAACTTACCTTACCACTTACACCTGGGCTGTGAGTCAACATCTAAATCCACATCTCATATACATTCAGATTAATGAAATAGAATAGAAACTGGACTTTTTATAAATATGTGGAAACGTTTACATCGGTTTCTATTAACTATACATCCCTTTCATACAAAATATCACTAGACTGTGCATTAATTTACAGGATACAAAATATTTCTCAAACAAGTGTATACCTCTCTCTACTACTGGAGAACTGGAGAACACCTTAGCAGGGATGACTGTAGTACTCTCCACTACGTAGTATCTATGGAGGAGGAAATAAGGGGTTGAGCATAATACGCCCAGTAAGGAAAATGTGCAAGCAGGTAGATAACCACACTATCTACATGCTTAAATATATATATATATGTTCATTTTCCTTATTAAAACAATATGCATGCTCGTTAAAACTACTTCCATCAATACGAAATCATTAATTCGCTAGATGGGTATTTGCATATTCACACGGTTCATCATCCAAACCATTGAGGTTTAACTTCACACAGTTCACACTTGAAATCACTTTTCACATAGTATCACATAGCTTCACGTAACAAAATCAATTCACACAGCTCATACATAGAAAATGCTTTTTCTTTTGTACATCAATACATGTTTAAACATAATCATGGGTTATCCCATCCCTAGACACACAGCAAAGGAGGATATCTGTCAACTCACACAGTAGTGACAATATCATATCACACAGTTATAAAAGACTTATGGACATAGTCGGATTCAAGGCTACATTGATCAGGTGTGCGGGAACCCCACGCTTAATGAGGCAGATCTATCATACCTTCAGCTTACACAGATATCACGAAGATAATCACGGCACATCATACCCCATGGCTAACGCTCACGGTACATAGTGCTCACATGAATCCTTATCACCCATTTCTATTGTCTCAAAATCATGTGTGAGCTCTCAAGTGGAACACAAAATATCATCGAGGCATTAAACACTCTTTTGTTTTCTTAAAATTCCTTTGAAAATAATTTGCGAGTGGGGCTAGTCAATTTACCATTGCCTCTCATGCTCTAATCATGATTTCACACAAAAAAGAAATAAAATTGCTCATTTCATTGAGCATGAGTCAGAGGGTAAACTCCCTTCAATCACTCTTTATACATATTTCATACAATTAGTTAAAACCGAAGCTTGTCTATTATCATTCTTTCTCAAAACGTTTGAAAAACCTCTTTTCACAACGATCATAGAAGTCATGCAACTCATACTATCGACTTATTTTCATACGTAGTTTTCTTCTAGATATATCGATATCTATATACTATCACATACATTTGCACACAGCAGATAAGAAAACATACGTATAGCTATCTCTATAGCTTACATAAGTCCCTTACCTCGATCTTGCAGCGTCTCTTTTTGTCTTACAATGCTTCACATGTAAACCTTCACATCTACAGCTCTGTCTATCTCTTTGGATGCTGCAGATACAGATCAAACGTATCATTCATCATTTCTAAAATCTCGAATCATCAAAACACCATTTTATTCTCTTATTTCCTCTTTGACCTAACATGGATCCTTAGTGACTTTACATGTTATAGTCACTTCTAGCTATCTTCGCATATATCAATAGGTTCATAGTAGTAGCTAGGTTAACATACTAGAATTTTGTAGCCTAAAAGCTTACCTAGTTTGCTTTTCTTGCCACTTGGTCCAAAATCTCTTAATATCGACCAACACCTTTGATTTATCGTATCGAGGTCCTGTTTCCAACTATGTTACTCTCCTCTAGCTAACGAACAACTTCATAGAAGGAAACGTCTCTTAATTCTTGTTAGAAAGGGTGGTTTATCTAGGAAAAGGGTTTGAACACTTAAGCAAAAATTGAGAGGTTTTAGGTCACTATGTCTTTCAGCCAAAAATCTCATTTCTTATGAAGAATTTTCACTTGGAGATCGATCTGCACGGTGAAAGGATCGATCTCTCCTTCTTTTTTGCCTTACTTTTCAGTGCATTGGATTTCATGAGATCGATCTGATCTAAGTGATGGGATCGATCTTCTCCAGGCAAAGAGCTAAACAGATCGATCTGGCACAAGGATGAGATCGATCTGCTCTTAGCCAAGAGTTAAGGAAATTGATCTGGCCTGCATTGAGGATCGATCTCCTTATTCTAGAATGCTTAGCAGATCGATCTAGCCCCATTAGAGATCGATCTGCCCTGTTCCATTGCTTGAATAAGAGCATTTTTGGCTCATCCAAATCGATCTTTCCTTCTATGAGATCGATCTGGCATTCATATTTTTCAGATTTTGCTGCAGTTTTCTGCGGTAAATCACACAAACATCCTTAATTTTTGCTGCCATAGTCATTTTCTCATCTAACCACCTTTAAGACTTGAAAATGACATCCATTCATACTTTATACATATTAAAACTTGTGTGCATTCATTGTATAACCAAAGGTATACAATACAAAACCAAATAGAAGTACAAAGACTTTTCACAACTCATGCAACTTCATTCCATTTACTGCATTACCCATTTTGAGTTCCAATCACATTCATTACTTATAAAAGCCCATTTCTTCATATTACAAGTGTGTACATTGAATTTATGGACTTTACATCACTTATGCTTCACATATCATGTACATGTATATATTTATAAATTCATAAGGGTTACATGTAAAAATACAGGTTTTACATCTTCTTTCCTTCCTCCAAATATATACATTTTTTATCTATAAAAATATTACTCTTTTTCTTCTCTCTTTCTTTCTTTTTTTTTTTAAATTTCATTTCCTTTTCCCTTAATTTTCCTTCTTTCTCCTTTCTTCTTTGGTTTTCGGTTCCAGGCACTGTTTCCTTCTTCTCCAATGGATCGAGACTGCTATCCTCTATTCATCACCACTCTTCTCTCGGCCATCAACCTTCATTCTCATCTTTTCGGCCAAGCCATTTTGCTTTTTGGGAAAGCCGAGATAAGCCCCATGTAGCTCCTTGCTTCACTGCACGCACCGACTTGTGTATCCCCTTAGTCTCCTTCCCCCTTTTCCACTATGTTTTCTATCTCACATCATCCTCATCATCTTTGTTACCATATTTTTCGGTCTTTCTCCCCGTCCAACTCTCTTTCCTCTTCCCTCATCACTGCCTTATCTTTTACCTCCTTTGACTCTGTTTCAATCTCCACACCTAGGCAACCTGATGGCTTCTCTCCTACTACCCCCATCTCCCTCGTCTTTCATCCAGTTATAGAGGAAAAGAGAGCCTTTGCTTTGCTACTGCTCCTCAAAGGGTTAAACTCCTCACGTTGGTTCTTCCTCCTCGCTCTTAAGTTCTCGCTCGTGTTCCTGTATCACTTACTCTCTCTTCTTCTTCACCACCTTGATCATCTCCTTTCCAGCTCACAACGGCTTAAGCCTGTCGGCTGCGCCATTGTCCCTTGTTCATCGCTGTTTCTCAGCTGAACTCTCCCTGAAACACCCCATAACTCTGTTGCCAAACCTGCTATAGCTGCTACACTTGCTGCACCTCAATCGCTTCGGTTAAGCCTTCACATACTGCTTCAACTTTTCCTCTCTTGGTTTAATACTTTCTTGTAAATATATACATATATATGTAGTTTTGCAGGTAATATGGTAGGTGGCTCTCGGGTTTCGGTGTTGGAACCTGTTTCTTGTTACCCACAGTTTTTATCCCCAACTTTCAGCCACTATTTTAGGTTTCTTGCATGTTTCATAATGCAGTACTTGGCACCTGCAGCTTCCATTAAATGAGATTCAATTTTATATATATATATGTTTTTTTGTTCCTAAGTACACCAAGTTTTTCAGCCTCCATAAGCTTTGGTGTCGTTCCTTTCTTGTCATGCCCAAGTTGTTTTAGATTTTTTTTTTTTTGGTTCCCGTAACTACTCCCATCAAACTACAATTTCCAGTTTTTCTTTATTCCATTGCAGCTCTAAATCTGCTACCACACCGAACACATCGCCCTACAATAGTTTTCAGAACATTTCCTACTGCAGTTTTCTGAAGCAAACTACTCTCGGTTGGCATTGCTCTCCTTTTTTTTTTACTACATCTCTTGTAAACATATATATATGTTTAAATATGCCCATACACTTTATTTAAATTATGGATATAATATCATACACTCACTTGTACCTACACTAATATATATGTATATAGATACACATCTATATAACTTGCATACACCCACATCTATTTATTTTTAGGACTAAGGTATTTTGATTAAATTTATTCTTTCAAGTCTCTTATGCCACCATTAAATTTCCAATTTATTCTCCTCTAACTACTTATCCTCGACTCTGTTTTATCTAATTACTATACAAAATTAAATCCGAGTATAAAAATTCGTGGGATTTGAATTCTCCCTACCTTAGGAAATTTGGTCCCCAAATTTAAAATTGTTTCAGTTTTCAAATAAGTGTGGGTATTTATCTTGCATTAAGCTTTCCGATTCCCACGTAGCCTCCTCCGAAGTGTTATATTGCCACAGAAACTTGACTAAAGAAATCGTCTTAGACCTCAATGCCTTTTCTTTCTTGTTCAAGATTCGAATCGATTTCTCCACATGTATCATATCCTCTTTCAATTTCAGTGGTTCATACTCAATCACATGTGTAAGATCTGGGTGATACTTGTGTTGCATTGATACATAGAGGATATCATGAATACTTGATAATTCTGATGGTAATGCCAACTGTAAACTTTGTCTCCCACTCGATCTAAGATCTCGAAAGGTCTCATATAACGGGGACTTATCTTTCACTTCTTTCCATATCTTGTTATACTATTGGAAGGAGAAACTTTCAGGATAACAAATCTCCTACTGTAAATCCTAAGGACCATCATCTTTGGTCAACATAACTCTTTTGCTTGTTCTGAGTTCACAAATGAATTGAATATCTTTAGAAACTTACTTAACCAAATCAGGCACAATTATCTTTCTTTCACCCACTTCTTATGACGGCCGACCCCTGCCCGGCCAACCCCTGCCATCGGCCATGGCCACCCCTCTTGGGCCCACAACAACGATGGTGGTCTAACAACGGGTGGTGCAACAACGCCAACAAATCCAACGTATTGTCCGCTTTGGGCCTTCGGCCCGCACGGCTTTGTTTCATTTGGGGAAATTCCCCTCAGAACGCGTCCTCAGTGGTTCGAACTTGGGTAAACACCCTTGTTCTTGCCACTGATGATGCCAATGAGCTAGTAGGCCTTGATGAAGGGAATAGTAAGTAGAAAATGGGCGTGAGACTGATTAAGGCCAATTAAGGTGCAATCGGGCCCAATAAGAGTAAACGTGCCTAATGTTGTAAATTAAGCCCAGTAAAAGTGAAATATGAGTAAAAATGTATTGTATTTAATCCAATAAATGATTATGTGCAGCTCCAGAGATTATATTGGGAGCTAAACGAACTGCGTGATAGAGCAGCATTGGAAAAGCGATTTTGCTCGACGTGATTCCAGGTAAGGGAATTTCGTGAGTAGTTAGAGATACCTACACGTATTTTTGAAGGTATTTACAGGGACTTAAAAAGTTCGAGGGTTCTAGAAAAAGAATACAATTTATAGAGACCTGATATGGGTAAATTACCATTTTACCCCTATTAAGGGTAAAATTTAAAAATTTTAGAAAAAGGTAAATAAAGCATAAAAAACTTGTTTTGAGTGTTTTTGCTGGTATTTAGCAAAAGAATAGATAGATTGGCTAATGTTTTCGTGATTGATGAGAAATAGCACGATTTATGGTGCTGATTTTACTAATTTGAAATAATATCTTTTAAAAGAGCCACATATCGAGTTATGTGAAAACAAATCGTGCTGGAGCATAGCTCGCAGCTGATTTTGTATGTTTTCCACATAAATTAGTGCTGAAATATGACTCGCACTAGATTTCCATGAGATGCATAACATAGTACTATAGCGTTGCTCCTAGTAAATTTTATGTGATTTATGCATGATAGAGTACTGGAGCGATTGCTCGTACTCAATTTTACATGAGATGCATAACAGAGTACTGGAGCATTGCTTGTACTCGATTTTTCATGATTTATACATGACATAGTACTAGAGCATTGCTTGTACTTGATTTGATGAGTTTTATGCATAGCATAATACTGGAATGATTGCTTGTACTTAATTTGAAATATGAACTATGCATGACCTGATACTGGAGTGTTACTCGCACTAGCGGTTGATTTTGTGATATGCATAAGACAGTGTTTAAGCGGGGTGCTGACTATGTGTCGCACTCAAGACGCGCATTGTAGTTTTAATGTGATATGCATGACATGATTTAAAATCGTACTGATTACCTCGTGTAGACCACACGAATGAGATACTCGCACGTAGATTTTGAGACATGGGTTGGTTACCGACATGGTATAGGGCTAAGACCTATGACAGGCACCTTGGACCATGATATGGGATAAGACCTATGGCAGGCACCTGAACTGTGATGTGGGCTAAGTCCTATAGTGGCACCCTAGACAGTGATGTGGGATAAGACCTATGGCAGGACCCCAGATGTGATACCCCGCACACCGAGGCCTGTGTAACCTGGGATCACATTATAGGATATGGTCATAGTCCAGGATATTATTGCATTTAGCCACTGAGTCTCGCAATACATAACATGTTTTTATGATACGGGTAGACCTTAGGGATAGGTCGAAACCCGGATGTTGTGTTGTGTTTTATGAAATGCCATAGTTACTGTGATTTGAATGTAAATGGCATGTTTTATATAAAAGCATTCCGAAATTATAAAGATAAACTGTTTTGCATGAATGCCTACATTGATAACTCAGCATGATTTTAAGTACATGGGATTTTAAATCTGCACTACCGTTTTATCAGTTTTGATCCATGTTTTTGAGATGAGTTAAGGAAATTATATTTATCAAGGCAAAGAATTATTTTCAGTAGATAGTGTGGATGTCAACTTGCTTGCCTTATTTCCTTACTGAGCGTGTGGTTGCTCACCCTTTCATTTCCCCTCTCTACAGATCATTTTCAGTAGTTAGTGAGTGGCTGTGTAAGACCCGTATTTTTTGATGTAAACTTTATGAAATCATGAGTATAGTGATGTATTTGCAATGTAAAGCATAAGTGGTGTAAGTCCATGAACTCAATGTACATACTTGTAATAAGAGTTTGTGATGTACATACAAGTTTCATTGTGTATGAATATGAAGAAATGGGCTTTTATAAGTGATGAATGTGATTGGAACTCAAAATGAGTGGTGTGGTAAAATGGAATGAAGTTATACTTCCATTTAGTTTGGTATGGGATACCTTTGGCTATACAATGAATGTAGACAAGTTTTAATGTGTATAAAGTATGAATGGATGCCATTTTCAAGTCTTAAAGGTAACCGGATGAGAAAACGACCATGGCAGCAAATTAAAGATGTTTGGGTGTGAGTTGCTGCAGAAAAACTACAAAAAATCTGAAAAATTTGAAGGCCAAATCGATCTCATAGGATGAGAGTTCGATCTTAAAGAGCCAAAAATGCTCTTATTTAAGCAATAGACCAAGACAGATCGATCTCTAATAGAGCCAGATCGATCTGCTAAAAATTTTGTAAAATGAGGATCGATTCTTAAGGCAAACAGATTGATTTCCTTAGCTCTCGGGTTGGAGCAGATCGATCTCCTACTTTAACCAGATCGATCTCCTTAAGCTACTGCCTGAGACAGATTGATCTCAAGCTTTTGACAGATCGATCTCATGTATTCAAATTGGCAAGAAAATAAGGGATTTATGAGGACCAGACCGATCTCATGCTTCGATAGATCGATCTCATCAAGCTATTTCTATAAAAGGAGTTGTTAAAATCTACAAATCATGAAATTTAACCTTTCCTTTCCACTTTTCCACCTAAAACCTAGATTTACCTCTCTAAAATCAGCCTATTTCCAGTCAGAATTGAAGGGAAGCTATTAGATATAAAGTTGTTCAAATCCAAGAGGAGAACAACATAGTTTGAAATCAAAACCTCATTGGTTGGATTGAAGGAGCAAGGGGCATCTTCAATGGAGCAAGAAGAGAAACTACATTTACTAAGTTTCTAACACTTCAGCCCCAAATACATTGTCTATTTAATGATTTTGAAGTTGTTTTGCATGTGGATTAATGGATAAAACTACTTAGGATGTCGTGGAACTAGTACAACCTAGAAAATGGAGTGAATCTAGTGTGAGAAAGTGTGATTGTGATGAGTTTATGGTTTATGGATTATGATAAGTTGTTATTGAAGTAATATGAATGATTTGTAGTGATTAAATGAAGCCACATGTAAGTTTAGAGAAATTATGAAAATAGGTAGGTGAGATGTTGATAAGAGGCCGTAGTGAAGAAATTGATGAAATAGGCACATTATGAGCTTAATATTGATTTGATATTTATTGAGTATGAATCAATAGGGCTAAACAAGTCATTGGACTCGAGATATGAATAGAACAATAAATCGAGGCCTTATAAGCGTTAATGGAGACTATAAGTCAAATTAACTATAATAGACGCAAGAGTGATGTTATGTGAATTAAATTGATGCGATATACGACTTTATGCAGTTCCTGAGAGTTCACTGGAGCCAAAGCGAGCCCCACAAGGAAGAAGCTCGAAGGAGAGTGGAATCACACGACAACGATTGCAGGTAAGGGAATTCTGTAAGTATATAGAGGTAGCTGCTTGTATTTTATGGGTGGAGATAGGGCGTTTATGAAATGCATGACTATTTTGGGAAATGATTGATGATGTATGCGAATAGCTACAAGAATGTATGAGATTTGGTTTTGAAATGGTTATTATAAAAGGGATAGTAAGGCTAAGAAATGCATAAATCACGTGTTTTCACACACCACAATGCTTGGTTTTGAACAAATTAGTGGATAGGCTGGCTAGTGTTTGAATGATGTGGTGAAATAGCACTTGTAAGGTGCTAAATCAAATTTGGGATTTGATTGATTGTGAATGAGCCGCCTATCATATTTGTGTGATATAAATCGTGCTAGAGCCTCGCTCACACTAGATTTTGATGCCTTCATTTGTTTGTAACATGTTGGAGCTTAGCTCGTACCTTGATTTGGAAATTATGATGGTGTTTTATAAACCATACTGGAGCTTCTGCTTATACGTAGATTTTGAGTGGTTTTTTGATGCATATAACTGTACTGGAGCTATGCTCGTACGTGGTTTTCTTCACGTTTTATGCATAAATGTTGTATTAGAGCGTTACTTATACGAGATGGTTTAGTTATGATACATGTGTCATGCTAGAGCTTTGATCATACAAGTTTTTCACACTGTGGTACGTATGATGCTGTGGAAGTTGGTAAGATCCTCAAGTCCTACATCCTCAAGCCAGAGAGGGTGGGGAGGCTCTGTTCGGTAGGGAGGCTCTCTTATTGTAAGACCCTCAAGCCCAACATCCTTAAGCCCGAGGAGGTGGGGAGGCTCTGTTCGGTGGGGAGGCTCTCTTACGGAATGATCCTTAAGCCAACATCCTTAAGCCCTAGAGGGGTGGGGAGGCTCTGTTCGGTAGGGAAGCTGTCCTACATGGGTACGAAAAGTTCTTGGTATGGGGTAGATAAGACCTACGACTGGTACCCCCAACCACGATATGGGTTCACGGATTATGATGTACGGTGTATATCACATGGAGTACGATGTACCGTGAGGTGATTTTGTGATAAGAAAGTTTGGCGAAAAACTAACCCACCTTTGTACCAGTACGATACCCCATACACCTGGATGCGCGTGGTTTGGGATGATTTGTGATATAGTTGGCCAACATAGACTTTGATATATAGTGACCTGTCTCAGTTGATAATGCATAATACCACATGATTTTTGTACGTAAGTGTAATTGTGATTGTCCAAGGCAGACCTGAGGGAGGGGTCGAGCCTTATGGGATTTTGATTGAGAAAATGATGATACTAATTTTGATAAAGAAATGATTATGATGAGATGTGATTTAGAAAGGATGTTTCTTAAATGAATTGCCTTTTTTGATGAGTTTTAAATAAGAATGAGCATGAGATGATTTTACATGATGATGATTCCATGTTTTACATGCCTATTTCCATGATTTTCAATGCATGATATATGTATATGTATATGTATATGGCATAATTTTATTTCCTCATGCTCTGATTATTAAAAGATTTATGCATGACATTATCAGTATATAGATAGAGTGGTTATCTACCATGCTTGCATTATTGCCTTACTGAGCGTGTGGTTGCTCATCCCTCTCTACTTTCCCCCTCTACAGAGCGTACATAGCAGTCAGTGAGTACTGAGGCATTTTATTTTGGATATCCGCTACTTCCATCTTCAAAAGGTATACACAGAGAGATTCTTTTTGTATATAAACGATGTAAAAGCATAGTAGTCATTTTGTATTCTAATGTGGGGGAAGTAAAAGTTAAAACGTGTCATGTATAACTTATCTTCCATTGAATGACACTTCTTTTGATTTAATTGAGAATGAATGTGGAGTGATGTTTATTATTGACTCACAGCCCAACATGTAGTGGTAAGTTTGTTCACGACCCATTTTATCCTTTTTGACCGGAAATCACTGTAAAGTTTTTCGTATTTTTTTTCCTTTCCTTACTCGGTCGTGAACAAACTCATCACTATCCGTTGGGCTGTGAGTCGATAATAAACATCACTCCATTTTCTAGGTTATACTAGTTCCATCACATCCTAAGTAGTTTTCTCCATCAATCCACATGCAAATCAACTCCAAAACCATGAAATACATAATGTATTTGGGGCTGAAGTGTTAGAAACTTACCAAATGTAGTTTCTCTTTTTGCTACAATGAAGATGCCCATTGTTCCTTCAATCCAACTAATGAGGTTTTGATTTCAAACTATGTTGTTCTCCTCTTGGATTTAAACAACTTTATATCTAATAGCTTCCCTTCAATTCTTACTGGAAATGGGCTGATTTTAGAGAGGTAAATCTAGGTTTTAAGTGGAAAAGTGGAAAGGAAAGGTTAAATTTCGTGATTTACAGATTTCAACTGCTCCTTTTATAGAAACAACTTGATGAGATTGATCTGTCAATGCATGAGATCGATCTGGTCCTCTTAAATCCCTTGTTTTCACGTCAATTTGAATGTATGAGATCAGTCTATCGAAAGCTTGAGATCAATCTGTCTCAGGCAGTAGCTTAAGGAGATCGGTCTGGCTAAGGTAGGAGATCAATCTTCTCCAACCCGAGAGCTAAGGAAATCGATATGTTTTCCTTCAGAATCGACCTCATTTTATAGAATGTTTAGCAGATCGATTTGGCTTCATTGGAGATCAATTTGCCTAGTTTCATTGCTCAAATAAGAGCATTTTTGGCTCTTCAAGATCGATCTCTCATCCTATGAGATCGGTTTGGCCTTCATATTTTTCAGATTTTCTTCAATTTTTTTGCAGCAACTCACGCCCAAACATCCTTAATTTGCTGTCATGGTCATTTTCTCATACAGTTACCTTTAAGACTTGAAAATGGCATCCATTTATACTTTATACACATTCAAACTTGTGTGCATTCATTGTATATCCAAAGGTATCCCATACAAAACTAAATGGAAGTATAACTTCATTCTATTTTACCTCACCACTCATTTTGAGTTTCAATCACATTCATCACTTATAAAAGCTCATTTCTTCATATTCATACACAATGAAACTTGTACGTACATCACAAACTCTTGTTACAAGTATGTATATTGAGTTTATGGACTTACACCATATATGCTTTACATTGCAAATACATCATTGTACTCATGATTTCAAAAAGTTTACATCCAAAAATATGGATCTTACATTCCTCCCCGCCTTCAAGGAATTTGGTCCTTCAAATTAGAACTAAGTCACTCTTTAAAAGTTGGGGGTACTTCTCCCGTATCAAGTTCTCCGATTCCCATGTGGCCTCTTCCACCATGTGATATTGCCAAAGAACTTTCACCAAGGGAATTATCTTAATCCTTGACACTTTTTCTTTTCTATCCAATATCTGAACCGGCTTCTCAACATACGTCATACTCTTATTGAGCTCCAATGGCTCATATCTTATCACATGTGCCGAGTCCGAGTGATACTTTCGAAGCATAGAGACGTGGAAGATGTTATGAACATTTGCCAAGTCCGGTGGCAATGCTAACCTATACGCCTTATCTTCCACTCTCTCTAAAATCTCGAAAGGTCCGATATATCTAGGGCTCAGCTTGCCCTTCTTACCAAATCTCATAATACCCTGCGAAGGCAAAAATCTTAGAAATACCAACTCACCCACATCAAACTCTAGTCGTCTCCATCTCTTATCAGCATAACTCTTTTGTCGGCTCTGAGCTGTCCATAATCTCTCACATATCAATTGGACGTCCTTAGATGCCTGCTGCACTAAATTCGAAGCAAAGATCTATCTATCAGCAACCTCTTCCCATCCAAGAGGGGAACGACATCTACACCCGTACAATGCCTCATATGGTATCTTCCCGATACTCACATGAAAACTGTTATTATAGGTGAACTTGGTTAACTGCAGGTGATCATCCAAAGAGCCTCCAAAATCCAAGACACACACTCTTAACATATCCTCCAGGGTCTGTATAGTCCTCTCTGACTGTCCATCTATCTGAGGATGAAAAGCGATACTAAAACTAAAGTGGGTCCCCATCGCTTCCTGAAAATGTTCCCAGAAATGAGAAGTGAAGCGAACATCCCTATCTGAAACAATGCTCACCGGTACACCACGTAGCCGTACTATCTCTCGAACATACAAGTTTGCCAACTGACTCAGAGTATTGATAGCTCTCATAGCTAAGAAATTAGCTGACTTAGTCAACTGATCCACAATAATCCATATGGTATCATGACCTCTACGGGTCCTCGGCAATCCCATCACAAAATCCATGGTGACATGATCCCACTTCCATGTCGGTATCGGTAGAGGCTGTAATAATCCCGCAGGCTTCTGATGCTCTACCTTCACTTGCTGACAAACGAGACACTTAGCGACATATTTTGTAATGTCTCTTTTCATTCCAGACCACCAATAAACCTTCCGAAGGTTTTGATACATCTTGGTACTCCTCAGATGTATCGTGTACTTCGATGAGTGAGCCTTTGATAAAATCAGCCTCCTAATCTTAGGATCCTTGGGAACACATACTCTGTCTCTGAACCTTAATAAGACATCTGTACTCAGCTCAAAATGAATATCCACACCTGCCTGTATCTGTCTCAATCAATCGATACACTGTTGATTGTTCTGTTGAGCCTGTCGAATACGACCAATCAACTCTAGTTCTAGTCTCAAACTAGCCATGATCTCAAGTCTCTCTGAATCAAGTGGGGTTACGTCCAAACTGAGGTTCACAAATTGTTCCAACAACTCATGTTCTCGTACCATCAAATAAGACACCAACCCGAGGTTTTTTCTGCTCAAAGCATTGACAACTGCATTTGCCTTACTCGGGTGGTACATGATTTCACAATCATAATCTTTCAGGAGTTCGAGCCACCTCATCTGTCTCATATTTAACTCTTTCTATGAGAACAGGTACTTAAGGCTCTTATGATATGTGAAAACTTGAAATTTCTCACCATATAGGTAGTGGCGCCATATTTTCAAAGTAAACACCATGGTCGCCAACTCCAAATCATGTGTCAAGTAGTTCCTCTTGTGATCTTTCAACTATCTAGATCCATAGGGAACTACCTTCCCATCCTGTATAAGCACACAACCCAATCCCTGGTGTGATGCATCCGTATACACTGAGAAACCTCCTGAGCTGGTAGGAATGGTGAGAACAGGAGCAGTAGTCAATCGACGGTTAAGCTCCTCAAAACTCTTCTCACATGACTCATCCTATACAAACTTAACATCTTTCTGTGTGAGGTGTGTTAATGGAATAGCTAGTCTAGAGAAACCCTCAACAAATCTCTGATAATACCCTGCCAATCCCAAAAAACTTCTGATCTCTATAACTGTCTTGGGCTGTTCCCACTGTACAACTACCTCTATCTTAGATGGATCCACTGATACCCCATCCTTCGACACAATATGGCTCAGAAATGAGATATGCTTTAACCAAAAGTTACACTTGCTGAGTTTGACATATAATTCTTCCTCTCGAAGGGTGTACGAACTAACCTAAAGTGCTCCTCATGATCTTCCCTGGACTTGGAATATACCAAAATATTTTCAATAAACACAATCACAAACTTGTCCAGGTATGTCTTAAACATATCATTCATCAGTACCATGAATGCTGTAAGGGCATTCGTCAATCTGAATGGCATCACCAAGAACTCGTAGTGGCCATAACGGGTATGAAATGCTGTCTTGGGTACATCTCCACTCCTGATCCTCAACTGATTGTATCCTGATCGCAGATCTATCTTTGAAAACACTTGGACCCCTCGAAGCTGATCAAATAAGTCATCTATGCATGGAAGGAGGTACTTGTTATTAATGGTGGCCTTATTCAACAACCGGTAATCTATACACAGTTGGAGGCTCCCATCCTTCTTCCTTACAAATAGAACTGATGCTCCCTAAGGTGAGACACTCGGTCTAATGAACCCCTTCTCTAGTAACTCTTGTAACTGTTTCTTTTGGTCTTCTAACTCAATCGAAGCCATTCTATAAGGTGGTTTAGATATCGGCTTAGTACCAGGTAGTAACTCTATGCAAAATTCCATTTCTCTTTCAGGTGGCAGTCCTGGTAGTTCATCCAGAAAGACATCAGGGTAATCTGTAATTACGTGTATGTCCCTCATTTTCGGGTGTACCTCATCTATATCTACCACGTAGGCAATGAACCCTTAACATCATTCTTTCCACCGTTAGTGTCCCAAGTCATCACATTAACATCAAACATAAACAAATAGATTCATCACTCATATAGATTAAATAAAATCATACTCTTTTCCTTTATTATAGATCAAGTTCTTTTATTTCATTGCACAAATCTTACAACATGATTTTCTATCTTGGGAAACCTCAATGTTTTAGCGTGACAGTCCACAACAACATGATTGGTAGCCAACCAATCTATTCCCAATATTACATCAAAGTCATTCATGTTCAATAAAACTAAGTTGGCTATCATTTCTTTTCCTTCTATCTTAAATTTACAACCCTTACATACATGCTCAGTCAATTGACTATCATTCATGGGTGTGGAAATCATTAACATTTTATCCAACAATATAGGTTTCACATACTTCAACAATTTATGTGCAAAGGTAGGTGACATGAAAGAATGCGTGGCACCAGGGTCAAATAATACTAATGCTTCAAATCAAAGATTAGGATAGTACCTTTAATCATATTCGTCGAAGCATCTAAGATGTCTTGATCCAGCGCATGTACTCTTCCTCTGCTCACACCTACTGCCTACTTCCTTTTTTCCTCAACTATAGCCCTCCTCCTCGGGGCTGATGTCTCAACTGGAGCTCTTTCCGGCTCCTTGCCCTTTTGTGGAGCAGTCTCAACCATCTCAGTATAAAATCTTGAAATATGTTCGGGCTTCCCACACCTATAACACACAGTAGGGTTATCAAACAAGGCCTAGTCCAATGAAATCTATCACATCTCTTGCACCTCTCAGTAGTAGACCGTGGGCCTCTAATAGCCAGACTCCTCGGTGTAGTCAAAGTTGGATATGCGAGAGGTCTAGCAGCTCTCTCCTGCACCTCCTTGATCTTAGGTCTATTCTCAAAATATCTCTGGCCTCCTCTCATGGCCACTCTATCCATCCCGGATCTCTTTTAATCTCTGTCTCTTCTAACATTAATCTTCCCAAGCTCGGAGGCATTCCTCTCAAAGTCTTGGTCGTATAACTGAGCCTTGTGTACCACCTCCTCATAAGTTTGAATGTCAAAGGGAGCTAGTTTAGTTCGGATGGTCAATCTCAACACATTAACAAAATTTTGAATCTTTTGAATCTCATTACCCATCGTATCCGAGTCATATCTCCCAAAAGACATGAATCTCGACTCGTATTCATCCACAATACAGTTCCCCTGAACTAAATTCATAAATTTCATCCCCAGTTTCCTCTGTGTGGTGGCTTGGATGTACTGCCTCCTGAAGGCCTCCAAAAATATCTCCTCGGTAATCTCGGGGTGTCTAGCCCTCAAAATAGCCTCAATGGATCTCCACCAATGTTCTGCCTTGCCTTTCAACATAAACACGGTAAAAGCTACCTTTTTAGCTGATGTGCATCTAAAGAAACGATACAGTTTCTCTATCTCATACACCCAATCCTCAGTAATTACTGGGTAATTTACTCCCCTGGACACTGGAGGTTTCAACCCTTGGAACTCTCATAATCTACTCAACTTGCAGTCATACCCCAAATCACTATTGTTCTGCGGTGGTATGATAGGTGAAGCCGTATCCTAACTAGAGGTGTCACCGTCTCAGTAGTTTGAGGTCTCTCCACCTTTACACCTGCCTGTCCAGTAATAGGCTATGCTACGGGACCTCGTCTATCACCGGCACCCAAAGCCTGTGTGACTATCTCCACTAGGCTCTCAATACTCCGCTCTATCATAGCGAAGCATGCCTCTATATCTCCTACTCTCTCAGCAGGGTCTTGTGGAGCCTGATTAGTTTGTGGCTCCGCACGGCTCTCAGGCCCACCTCTACAGCCTCCAGCACGTGCTCCTACCCTTCTACCTCTACGCGTAATAGTCATATTTCCTAACTTCCTGTATTCACAATTACTTATTAGACTCAATCCATCACGGTAGACACAGTTATATCTAAACAAAAGCACAGTAATATGGGGATGCAATTTCTTACATTTTATTTACTGACTCACATCAGGCTAACGCAGCTCTGATACCAATCTCTATCACGACCCATTTTATCCTTTTTGACCGAAAATCACAGTAAATTTTTTTCTCATTTTTTTCCTTTCCTTAACCGGTCATGAACAAACTCACCACTACCCATTGGGCTGTGAGTCAATAATAAACATCACTCCATTTTCTAGGTTATACTAGTTCCACCACATTCTAAGTAGTTTTATCCATCAATCCTGTCACGACCTAAAACTACACAAAAATCAGAGTAAATTTTTCGTTTTTCTTTCATACTTACCTGACCTCTGATCGTGAGCAACCACAACCAATAATTGGGCTGTGTGTTAGTGCCCATATCATCACCATACATATTACAGATAATGCATAATTTAAATTAAATATAAACTCATACGTTATGTACTAATTTCTTTTCATTTCTTTACAATATGTACCCAGTCTATACATATCAGTGTCAATAAAAAATATAGTACCGTGCTTATGTTATTTAGATACAATTTATACATGTATATACCTCAAGTGATGGGCAACAGCGGATGTCTGGAATGTAGTACTCAGTCACCTCAAGGTCTACTGAAAATGATCTGGGTGAGAAAATAAAAGGGGTGAGCACATCAAGCTCAGTAAGGTAATCTTACGAACAAGTAGGTAACCATACAACCTACATGAACGTGGTGCCATGCATAAACCAACCTTTCTCCACACAATTTGAAAATGATGCTACAATTCATGATGTCATGTAAAACAAGTTCACATATGGATTTCAAAGAGCATGGAAAACTCAGCATGCAAATCCATTTAAATCATTTCTTCTCGTTAAAATTTCACAACACAACCAGGACTCAACCCCTCCCTCGGGTGTTCCTGACTCACACAAAACCATGAAATCAAATGCTTTTCAAAGCAATAGTAACATGCGACACAATGAATGTCATGTAAAACCAGCTTACATCACGCATGAGTTTATAATGCATGGAAATAACGTCATGCAAGTTTCAGTTTAAGACCCAGTTTCATTCTCATCAAAATCATATCTCAGTCAGGATCCAACCCCTCCCTCGGGTGATCCAGACTCACACAAAAGTCCACAAAACATGCTTCTCAAAACATCAATTTATAACATGCAAGACTAGGCAATATATATATATATATCTCAGGCAAATAACCAGGACTATGGCCATATCCTCGTGATCCCACTGCTACACGGATCCTATGTACGGGGTCTCACCACATCGGGAATCACCTCGGGAGGTGGGTCAGTCCATCCCGTCGGTCCTACCCGATCACTCGCATCCAAAGATTCCACTCGTATCCAAAGATGCCACATAATCAATCTCAGTACGGTACAGCGTACTCCATGCTACTTGCACTGTACAGCATACTCTGTGGACCCACATCTCATATCAATAATCGTGCCTATCTCAAAATACACGTGCGAGCATATTTAATCGGCGTGACACATAATCTACCCGACGCTCCAAGCATGGCTCAACATATGTCTATTAAAATAAGTGCGAACGATGATCCAGCACTCTAATAAAATCAGGGAAAATCTCATGCGAGCAAAGGTCCATCACACGTTTCATAAAATCTCATAAGATCTAGTGCGAGCTAAGCTCCAGCAGTCTGTCAAAATCATGTAAAACTATTGCGAGCTAGGCTCCAGCACTCTGTCATAAAAATCAAGTGAAAATCTGGTGCGAGTTAGACTCCGCACCCTATCAGGAAAATCATATGAAAATCTGGTACGAGTTAGACACCAGCACCAATGCATGTAAAACTCTAGTGCGAGCCCTCACTCCAGCACTAATGCATGCATCACACAAATCAAAACTCATGCGAGCTGAGCTCTAGCACATCACATTTTCTTAAAATCACGTAGGCGGCTCTGTAATCTCAAAACAATTTCCAAAAGAAATCACATTGTTGAAAATATGCAATGCTGTGCATTTTTATTTAAAAGGTAGCCAGCCTACCCATGCACGTGTCAAAACACCTAAAAAACAAGCAAGAACCTCTTGTTATTGCTTCTCCTAACTTTTCCTAATTATGGAAATTTTACCCTTCACAGGGATATTTTGGTCATTTACCCATCTGGGCACCAAAATTCTTATTTTAAATCTAGACCCTTTAGCCAATTTTAGGGAATGTAATTGAGGTCAAAATTACGTAAAGTTACCTCTAGCAGTCCGTACAATTCCCTTACCTAGAATCACGTGCGAGTTTATTCTATTTCGACTGTACCAGGTCTCTCGGTCCAATACGCTCTAAACCAAGTCTACAGAGCTGCATATAACCATGTATTGGGTCAGTTCTAATATACTTATCAGTATTTCACTCTTACTGATCGAATCTAAAGTACTGAGCCTGTTTTACTTTATTGGGCCCAATTGCACCTTAATAGGCCTCGAACCATTTTTCAGCCCGTTTCCACTTATTAAATCCCTTCATCAAGGTCTATTGGCTCATTGGGCCTATCAATACCCATTACGCTTCGTTCCAAACCCTTTAGATAGCCCGTATACCATTTACGACAATTAATTCAAAAATCTAATTATAATTTATTTTATGCAGAAATTAATCTGAAATCCTCAAAATAAATTCCAATTGCACAATAATCATACTATTATCGTAAATGAGCTTTACTTACCCGAAATTATACGATGGTTCACAAATCGGAGTTCTATTAGGCTCACATACGCGATTTATCGTCGAACTACATAATTTTATATGAAATTTCGGGTTAATTTTCAATCAAATATAATTTTAAATTAAATTCTCGAAAATCAATTCGATCAATCTGACAGCGTATCGGCTTACCCGAATTTCTGAGGTATTCCCGAGGACTTTTCTCCCATTTTCCCCCTTTTTTTCTTTTTCTTTTTTTTTCCTTTCTCTTTTCCCTTTTTCTTTCCTTTTTCTTTCCTTTTCGGCTACGGTGCCGTTTCGGGGCCCTCACAGTCGGGGTGTTCCCGACTGTTTCGTCGGCCGCTACCGGTACCAAAAGAACTGCCTCATCCTCCCGATCACGTTGGTACCCTCCGATCACACCCAACTGTCGTGGATCGTGGGAATCGAGCCCCTTTTTCCCGTCGACTTTTCCTCCTCCATTCGATAGACTCCGGCGTCGATACGGCGTGTCGCTGGTACCCGCAGGTTCGCCTGAAGCTCCTCTTCCTTCTTTGGCCCTCGCCTAGCCTCGTCGGTCGCCAGTTCTTCATCGGGCTTCTTGGACGCCAAGCTTCGATTTTCTGTTTCAATTTTCGCAATTTCTTTAGATTTTAGTCTTTTTTATTTTATTTTATTTTTATAATTTATTTTATTATTATTATATTCATTAAAATACTATATTTTTACCAAAATATCTAATAAACTATATATTTTATTATATAATTAATTTATTCAATTTATTTAATTTATTTTCCCTTTTTTGGTATATTTTCTCCATATTTTCCTCGAGATATTGTCCCTAGTAAATTTTCGGTAAATCTTAATAATTTCAGATCTTGATCAATTAGACTCGAAATTTGATAATTTCTCCTTCATTGATCAAGATGTCCTAAATCCCTATTTTTAATTAAAATTTTATTATCGAATTTACACTAATTTTTTTGATCTTTTGACTGTTTTACCCCTGCACTTGTTCTGAACCAATTTAACCCGACTTTCCTTCATACACCCACTATCTTTTCTTATTTTAAATTCTTATTTTTCGTCAACCTGATTTCAATCCCTTTTGCTTGGCCTATGGCCATCTCGGCCCTTATTTGGCTACTTTATACATTCACCGATATTTCGTTTTATTCCATTTGCAAATTTAATTCAGTCAAAACTCTTCTAATGATTCAATCAATATGTGGAAGTGTACATCACATAAATCATAAGGAAATGCATCAACAAGTACTTAAAAAGTGGGTCTTACAAATCTACATGCAAATCAACTCCAAAACCATTAAATAGACAATTTTTTTGGGGCTGAAGTGTTAGAAACTTACCAAATGTAGTTTCTCTTCTTGCTCCAATGAAGATACCCTTTGCTCCTTCAATCCAACCAATGAGGTTTTGATTTCAAACTATGTTGTTCTCCTTTTGGATTTGAACAACTTTATATATAATAGCTTCCCTTCAATTCTTACTGGAAATGGGCTGATTTTAGAGAGGTAAATCTAGGTTTTGGGAGGAAAAGTGGAAAGGAAAGGTTAAATTTCATGATTTGCAGATTTCAACTGCTCCTTTTATAGAAATAGCTTGATAAGATCGATCTGTTGAAGTATGAGATCGATCTGGTCCTCTTAAATCCCTTATTTTCATGTCAATTTGAATGCATGAGATCGATCTGTCGAAAGCTTGAGATCAACCTGTCTCAGGCAGTAGCTTAAGGAGATCGATCTGGCTAAGGTAGGAGATCGATCTACTCCAATCCGAGTGCTAAGAAAATATATTTGTTTGCCTTAAGAATTGATCATCATTTTACAGAATGTTTAGCAGATCGATCTGGCTCTATTGGAGATCGATCTGTCTTGTTACATTGCTCAAATAAAAGCATTTTTGGGTCTTCAAGATCGATCTCTCATCCTATAAGATCAATCTAGCCTTCATATTTTCCAAATTTTTTACAGTTTTTCTACAGCAATTCAGATCTAAACATCCTTAATTTGCTGCCATGGTCATTTTCACATCCAGCTATCTTTAAGACTTGAAAATGGAATCATTCAGACTTTATACACATTAAAAATTGTGTGCATTCATTGTATAGCCAAAGGTATCCCATACCAAACTAAATAGAAGTATAACTTCATTCCATTTTACCACACAACTCATTTTGAGTTCTAATCACATTCATCACTTATAAAAGCTCATTTCTTCATATTCATACACAATGAAACTTGTATGTACATCACAAACTCTTATTACAAGTATGTACATCGAGTTCATGGACTTACACCACTTATGCTTTACATTGCAAATACATCACTATACTCATGATTTCATAAAGTTTACATCCAAAAATACGGGTCTTACAGGCTGAAGACTTGCATTTCGATATCCGCTGCCTTCCCATCGAGCGAAAGGTATGCATACACACGTACAATTTGATATCTGAACTTATAATAGCACAGTGATGTAAACGATTGTAATACTGGGGATGTATTTATTTATTAATATAGTGAGCTCACCATGAGATAAAAGAAATAACAGTCAATAAATAGTTTATATTGACATGTATGTATGATATGAAATGGAGGACATAGTAAGTAAGAAAGGTGTACTAATACCGAATCACAGCCCAACTATTATTATTAAAATTGTCATAGAAGAAAAGATAAGAAAAACAAAAAATTTGTAGTGATTTTTTGTAAAAGTCGGTCGTGACATTCACAAATGATAATATTGTACCTTATGTAAATTCGTTAGCCCATAAATTTCAAAATTTTGAAATTTATCGGTAAATGTAAAACAATTGCTAAAATAACGATTTTGCCTATAAGTCGAATTTTCAACTGTGATTGAGTGGACACTGTGAAATGAATTAAAGGTGTGTTATGGGTTATGCCAAGTCCTTAATTCATCATGTCGGATCTTTTTTGAAATGTCAATTGAAAATACCGAAAATGATAGAAATATGTGAAACAAAGTAAAATTCATGTGTAATTGAATAACCTTCAGTTTCTTTTGACCAATTTCACCTACAATATATTAAATACATATATTTGTATGAACTTAGTGAAAAATTCCATGAGATTTCCAAGTGCGTCAATTAAACTATAGTTTAGTGAAAATTTAATACAAAATAGATATTTTTGGTATCTTATAATATAAGCTAAGGACCAAAGATTAAATATGAGACATTTATGCATTAAATTGGAATTTTCCTAGTTCTAATGGTCAGTTAACATGATAAATATGCCAAAAAATAAATCCAAACTTCAAACAAAAATAAGAAAAAGGAAGAAAACTCCATAGCCATATTTTCCAATCGAGCATCTCATCCGTGTGACATACAGTCTACACGACTCATTACATATCACAATGTGAAAAGTCCAGTGCGAGCAAAGCTCTAGCACAATTTCATGCATAATCAGTAAAAATCCTCGTATGAGCAACGCTCTAGTATGGCTTTATGTAAAATAGACAATGGTCAAATCATGTACGAGCATAGCTCCAGTATGGTTATAAGCATAAGAAATAAATGTAAACTCACGTACGAGCAAAAGCTCCAGTATGGCTTGCACGCATCTCAACTCAAAATATGGTGCGAGTTAGGCTCCCGCACATTTCATGCATGTTAAAATATCGAAATCCAGTGCGAGTAAAGCTCCAGCACGATTAAACTCATATAATTCTAATAGGCAGCTCTTTTTCAACAAAACATGCTCAAAACCAAAGTTAGCGCCTGACTCGTGCTATTTCATGAAATTATGGAAATCAAATTGTCACGACCCTTAATTCACCAAAAATCCACTACAGAGTTTTCATTTTTCGTTTATTATTTGATCCATTTCTTATTGTTTGTTCTTTACCTTTACCTTACCTGATCAGGAACAGTTACACCACCAACAGTTGGGCTGTGTATCGGTGTAAATCTCATCCAATCAAATCATTCAATTTACAATTCATTTAAAATGTAAAACACTTGTATTTCTAAATTAGAGTTGTTGTTTACATGTGTTTACAATCCTTTACATCCCAAAAAATTACATTCAAAGATATTACCGTACTTTGACATGTCTAGATAAAAAAACTATACAAGTGTGTATACCTCGAGTGATGGAATGCAGCAGACACCAAAATCAAATCCTCAGTTGCTCTCTCTATCTACTGTGCGAGTAGGTAGATAACTGTACTATCCACGTGATCGTGATGCCATGCTTAAACCACATCGTTACTTGTCATACCCCAAAATAGAACAGTTCATGCTCGTGTTCATGATATGTAAAGCAGTTCATGCTATTTTAAGCAGTGCACAATTCTTAAACAAAACATGGAAAATCATCATGCGTAAATTGAAATCAAGCATGGTAAATCATCATGCAAAGTGCACTTCAAAGCATTCAAAAACTCAACACAAATCGATACAAATCACCATTTGTCAGGACTCAGCCCCTCTCATGGACTGTCCTGACCCACAAACATATTTCAAAACATGGATTCTTCATAAAACAATAGACATACGAGATAGGCATATAATATCAATAAAGGTAATAACTAGGACTATGGACATATCCTTTATGATCCTAGGCTAAACGTATCCTAGTGTGCGGGGTATCACCTCTATCTGCTTTCGCATGAGATGTGGGTCACGTCCAACTCGCTGATCCATAGCAGAATATTTATCGTCTTAAGGCGGTATATATATCATTTCCATACACGGTGCAACGTACTTGTAAGGCCCGAAATTAAATCGTAAATTTTATGAGGTAGAAAAATGTTCACAAATAAAATGAAACGGGATTTGGACAGGAGATAAGGATTTAAAATACAAAATGAATGAGTATTCGTGAAGGGAAGTCGGATTAAATAAATCTCGAACACGTGAAGGGCAAAACGGTCAAAAGATCAAAAGTCGGGATAAATTCGATAAGAAAATTTAATTAAAAAATAAGGATTTAAGATATCTTGATCAATAATGAGGAATTATACAATTTCGAGTCCAATTGATCAAGATCTGGAATTTTTTAGAAATACCGAAAAGTCACTCGGGATCATATCCCGAAAATACGGAGAAATTATACCCGAAAAATAATTAAAAATATAATAAATAAATTAAAATAAATTAAATTAATTTATGTGGAATAAATTAATGGATTTTGTAGATATTTTAGAATATATTTGAATATTTTAATGAATATTTAAATAATAAAACAAATTGTTAAATAAAATAATAATTGTAAAAAAAAAAAGAGAAGAATTGAAAACTATCAGGGAGAGAGAAAGTAAAGGAAACCGAAAAGGGGAGACCGTGCCTGGCTCGTCTGACCGACGGCCACCGGGCACCGACGGCCTCCGACGAAGGGCCGAGCAGCAAGAGGAGAGGCCGACGAAGCCATTGGCACCGGTGACGCGCGTCGATGATGGCCGTGTCTGGCGAACAGAGGAGGAGAAGACCGCGGGGAAAACGGAGTAGGTACCGACGATCCATGGCAGCTGGGGGCGAACGGCGGGCAACGGCGTGATCGGGAAGAGGAGCCGGTCCTTTTGAGACCAGTATCGACCGGTGAAACTGTCGAAATCCGTCGGATCGAGAGGTCGCAGCCGCGGGGGAGAAGAGCTGATTCGTCGACGATGGCTGCGTTTCGACCCCAGCCGAGGCCGGATTCTGAATGCCGAGGTGTAACCGAGCCGAACGGCACAGGAATCGCAACGAGAACCGGCCGGACGACGCCGGAATGAGCAAATGGGGATTGAACCGGTCGAATCGACCTGAACCGGCTAAAACTGAACCGAACTGGACCGAGCTGAACTGGCAGTCTGAACCGGTCTGGACCGGACTGAACCGGTTCAGCCAAAAAGAGAGGAAAAAAGGGAGAAAAAGAGAAAAAGGAAAAAGAGAAAGAATTTTTAGGGATACACCAGACTTCGGGTAAGTCGGTAAGAGGTCAAAAGTGACCAATTTGAATTTCAAAAAATTTATTTAAAAAATATTTGATCAGAAATTAACCCGGGATTAAATATAATAATTGTGCAGTTGTACGATAAAGCCCGAATGAGAGCCGATTGGGCTCCAATTTTTGTATCCCGCATCGTATCGGGTAAGTACAGTTTAATTCCAGCAATTAGAGTCCTTTAATACAGAGTTTCGATTATTTTACGGAATTTACGAATTAATGTTGTATAAAGAGGGATATTAATCGGATTTACAACGTAATTACCGTAAATAGTTTACGGGCTATCCAATGAGTTTGGAACGAAGCCCGATAATTATTGGTAAGCTGTATGAGCCCAGTAAACCCGAGGAAGGTATTTAATAAGTAAAAACGGGCTGAAAATGGGTCGAGACCCATTAAGGTGCAACGGGCCCAATAGGGGTAAACGGACCCAATGATTTAAATTAAGCCCAGAAAATAGAAAATACAATTAAATTGTATAATATCTGACCTAAGAAATATTAATACGCAGTTCTGGACATTGGATTGAGAGCAGATCGGACTGCACAACGTGACATCAGAGAAAAGGTCAGATTCGACAGGAAAATCGAGGTAAGGGAATTTTGTAGGCGTATAGAGATTTCTATACGTATTTTGAGGGTAATTACAGGGCTTAGAAATTTATTAAAGCATCTAGAAATGAAGTAATAATTTTTACGAAAATCGAGGCTTAGATAAATAAAGGAAAAAGACGATTTTGCCCCTAGGAGTAAAATTTACAAAAAGGGTAGTAAGGTAGGTAAATTGCATGATTTCATGTTTTTAATACTTTATATGAATATATTGCTTTGATTTAAGCAAATATGCACATAGGTGGGCTGTTGATTTCGTGAATTTTACGAAAGGGAACCGGTTTGTACCGGTTACGATCTTAAAAGATGTTTTATTAAAATCGAGCCACCTATTGTATTTACATGAATAAAAAGAGTGTTAGAGTCTTTCTCGCACTCAAGTTTACTGATTTATTTCTCATAAAAAAAAGCCATACTGGAGCATTGCTCGTACGAGAAATTTGTGTGCACAAAATCGTGCTGGAGCTTCGCTCGCACGAGATTTTAGATATCATGATATGCATAGCGTGGTGCTGGAGCTTCGCTCGCACTAGACGCGAGTTGACATGCATATAGTCGTGCGGAAGCCTCCTGTAGACTGTGTGTCACAGAGAGTTGAGATGCTCGCACATATACTTTGAGACATGGGTTGGTTATCGACATAGTATTGGGGTGGATAAGACCTACGGCAGGCACCGCCAGACTATGATATGGGTCCACGGAGTACGATGTATCGTGTATGTCACACGGAGTATGCTGTACCGTGTAGTCATGATGACTCTATGATGTTACTTGATATTCTGGCGGGTAGGACTTGACCCCACCTCCCATTGCAGTTGTGATACCCCGCACACCGGGATCCGTGTAGCATGGGATCACAGGGACATAGTATGGCCATAGTCCTCGATTTTTCATACAGTAACCTACATGCCTCACATGATATCATACGGTCTGGATGGATGAGGACAAACCCGATGGAGGGGTAGTCCCGATTTGTGTTTTTAAAAGAGATGTAATTTGATGAATCAAGGTATTCCCGAGAGATGGGTTTGACCTTGATGAAGTTGTTTTATAATGAAACAAATGAGTTTTAAATGTGATGAATTTATGATGAAACAAATAAGTTTCAAAGTGATGAGTTTTGTGATTAAACAAATGAGTTTTAAAGTGAAGAGTTTATGATGAAATAAATGAGTTTTAATGTGACGAGCATGAGATGTCATACATGATGATTTTCCATGTGTGCTTGATATGTCGATTTCATGATTTCTTGTATATGATATATACATACATGTGGCATTGTTTTAATCTTACCTCATGCTCCGAAAGTAAACGATTTTTACATCATGACATTATCAGCACGTAGATAGTATAGTTATCTACCTGCTTACATTATTGCCTTACTGAGCACGTTTCGCTCACCCTTTCATTTTCCACCCCACAGGGTATATTCAGTAGAAGAGAGTGACAATAGTCTCGCATCTCGGTTATCCGCTGCTTCTTAGCAAGACCAGGTATACACATTTGTATAATTTCGTATCTGAACATATTGATGCACAGTACTATATATGGATTTAATATTGGGGATGTATTTTGTTTAAATAAATTGATATGTGAATGTGAATATGAAAATGGAATGGTAAATAGGTGAGAGGTTACTAACACCGAATCATAGCCCAACTGTTTAGTAGTGTAACTGTTCACGACGGGTGAGGAAATGAAAAAGCGAAAAATTTGTAGGGATTTTTAGGTAATTTGGGTCGTGACAAATTTAATGGTATCAGAGCAGAGTTGGCCTAATATGAGTCGGTGTTAGTGGTTAAGTAAATTTACATCCCCATGTACTGTGCATTGTTTAGATACAATTGTGTATATCAAGATGAAAGTGCAGCTAAGAATTTTGTTTCGAATGCAAAAATATAGTTTTTATAACTGATAGCCGCTATGGTAGAGTGGCGAGTACACATGCTCGAGACCGTAGAGATCGGTCTGAGAATCAAATGAGTCATGATATGAGACTCAAGATGAGATAGTGCACGAGGCAGAGGTCGTAGAGGTAGACCTGAGTCTGCTAAGTCGTGCTGAGTTGACCCATGAGAATCGGGATGAGATTGAAATAGAGGTTAATGTTGAGCATACCTCTCAGAGTCTGATAGAGTGATCAGACAGTATTGAGACACGCTCCAAGTGGATGGAGTGGAGTGTAGAAAATATTTCAGAGTTGTTTACTCAACCTATGCGTGTAGTTGAGAATAGGCAGGGTAAAGCCTAAACAGATGCCTCAGACTATAGATATTTGCACACCCCTCCGGTATATAGCGAAGTAAAGAAACTAATAGTTGCTGAGGATTGGGTGTATGAGATAGCGAAATGCTATGGATTTTTCGGTTTATGTCGATCGAGAAAGTGATTTTTAAAATACATTTATGTTGGAGGGCGAGGCGGAGCATTGGTGGAAGTCCGCTCGACCTATCTGAAGAGTTAAACATCTGGAGTCGACATGAGAAATATTTCTGGATGTATTCTGGTGACTGAATATTTCGGGCACTACTTAAAGGAATTTATTGATAAAGTTTCTTACACTGCCCATAGTCATTGGTTGATTGATGAGTATGAATCTCAGATTACATCCCTGGGCAAGTATGAACCCGATATTGTGAACAGGTGACAGTCGAGATGTCTAAAAGTTTATGAAATGGCTCAACTTTTCAATTTGAGTCCGATTGGCCCGTGAGATATTACCTATATCGAGGCAGTGCGCAGAATACAGTTGCGTGAATAATATCATGTGTTTAACGCCTCTGAGATTGGGAAAGGTAGTAAGGGCCGAAATAGAGACAAAAGAATAGAGATTGACAGAGATGTTAGAGCAGGAAAAAGAGACCAGTTGATAAGGGATTAGAGTTGATGAGTCACGGGGTAAGATAATTGGTAAGGCCCCAGTGCATCCAATTTTGGCACTCTTGAGGGGTATTGTGATTTGAGAACCCCAACCTGCTACGAAGCAATGTAGCAGTGTGAGCACTATAAGCAGTGTGGGATGTGTGGTGGATACCACGGAAGGAGGGTCTATACCTACACTGTATTGATGAAAATGACCGTTAAGTGTGGTAAGACGGACCATTGATTTTGATTGCACAGAGTTGGGCGAGATCGCCCCACAGAAAAGTAAAGAGACAGAGAAAAACTTCGTTGGTATAGCTGCAACGAAAAGGGAGGCCATAACCAAAAAGAAAAAAGAAAGTAGGCTGTTGGACGAAGGTGAGAGGATGTCTTGGACCAGGACACTATTGATGTTTCATGGATGTGGTGTAAGATACCACACTTGTTATGAATAATGAAGTACATATGTTCATTGATCCTGGTGTCACACATTTATTCATACCGCCTTCATTTGCATATAAGTGAGTAAAAGGCATGAATGTCCACATCATTGGGCACAATACTGATAAATGAGTACCCCAATAGAGGAGGATTAATAAACGGAATATGGATATAGAGATTTTAAGTTGAAAACAGGAGTGAAAACATCACTGAAAAGTATACTGTAAGTTTGACAAGTGAAAAAAAAAAAAAGGGTGCAACAGTTGAAATTAAAGGAGTAAAGGATTGTACTCACGGAATGAATAATGAAAGAGTTTTGTCATGAGGGATATACGGAAGGAGATAATCTTTAAGATAAGATAGATTCTGCATACAAGATGTATTGGTGTAAGAGTGCGTATGCGAAGTCATTAGGATTAAAGCAATTAGTAGCGAATATAAATTGTGACCACATAGATTGGTATATAAAGTAATTGTGGTTAAGTCTAAGGGTAAATAAAGGTATTTCAAAATACCTCCCCGCCTGAAGACTTGACAGCGTCTAAAAGTATATATATATATATATAACCTATAACGTGAAATCGATCGTCGTAATAAATACCTTTAGCATTAGGATACCTTTACTAAGACGATAGGAATATTAAAATTCGACAAATTATAAAGGTTAACATAGTAAAAATTTAATAAGAGTCGTTAAGATAAGAAAAGGAAATGACGCAGGTTAGTACCTGAAAAACGTAAGTGATTTTAAAGGATCTTATACGCTTATGCATAAACAAGTCAAGGATTGGATCGATTTGTGATCATCATTATCGATGATATGTTGGGTGTAGTTAAAGTCCAGGGCAAATTGTAAGCAATAATTGGAAAATTGCTTTTACAAATAGGTTGTTGCGAGTTCTCAATATGGTCTACTTGGTTGACACGTTTAACTAAGAAAACGTGGTATTTGAATGAGATGATAAATAAGATGATAGATGTGATATGAATTTCGGTGTAAGGAAGTATGAACTGATCACCATGATTAATTTCACCATACCCAATAGCTCAAGAGATTTTCAGTGAGTATGGATACCTCAAAATTATGAAGGAGCTGTGTATTGATGTATAATGGGGAGATAGTCAAGTATGGAGTCAGACAACTCCTTGATCATAAAATAAACTATCTGACCCATGATTTAAAGTTGGCAACAGTATTTGTACCGAGGATATGGTACTATTATGTACATGGTGAGAAATTTTGGGTATGCACTGATTATAAAGCCCCAAGTATCTGTTTTCACAGAAAGAGGCGAATATGAGAATACATAGTGGGTTAGAGCTTCTGAGAGGTTTTGATTTGTGAAAATTATGCCACCCAGGAAAGGCTAATGTGATGGCTGATGCCTCGAGTATAAAGAGTCTCGGGATGGTATTACATATGATGGTCAGGGAGCGTGAGCTGCTAGAGCAGTTGTGAACATCAGTATTGATGTGATCCCTTCTGTTGATGACAGTGATTGCGTAACAGCTAGCCTGAGACTAGAACCGGATGAGAGTACCCGGATTTGACAGGCTTAGCATGATGATCGGCATGGTGTCGATGGTTTGGGTCAGATTCAGAAGGGTACAGTGACAGAGTTCACAGCGAGTGTTGATGATTTACAGAGAGGTTCAGAGACAATATGAGTGCTCCCCAGGACCACAGTTGATGGGATAGTAATATTGTCAGAAGCTCACTCTTCGGGATATACAGTGCATACGGAAGTAAAGAATATATTGAAATCTCGAAAAGGGTATTGGTGGTCAGATGTGAAAAGAGATATGGTAGAGATTGTGGAAAAGTGCCTAGTATGTCAGCAGAATATGGTAGAGTATTAAAAGTCTGCAGAGTTATTGCAGCACCTACCTATATCGACACGGCACGAAAATGGGAGCAAGTCTCCATGAATTTCGTGATGGGTTACAGAGGACTCAAATGAATCACGAGACTTTTATTTAGATGATAGTCGCTAAGTTGACTAAGTCTACCCACCTTCTGGTTATGAAATCCCCAAATACTCAGGGTGTATATGAGGATTTATGTATAAGGAAGATTGTGGAACATTAAGTAGCGTTCCAGTGAGCATGGTATCATATAGGGATTCCCGCTTCACTTCACATTTTGGGGAATATTTTTCAGGAAGCTATGGGAACCCGACTGAGTATTAACACAGCTTTTCATCCTCAGACAGATGGTCAGTCAGAGAGGACTGTACAGGTTCTGGAGGATCCGATGAAAGCGTGTGCCCTTGATTTTTATGCTCATGGGATGATCAATTATTACAAATCGAATTCGTCAATTGTGATAGTTGCCACTTGAGTATCGGGATAACAAGATATGAGACAGTGTATGGTCGTAGGGGTTGTTTCCCCAAATTGGATAAAATAGGTGGGTGACAGATAGAATTATTTTCGACTTTGGATAATAAGTCTTTGAGGATGTTTAGTTAAGGATGAGAGATTAAGAACACCTCAGAGTAGATAGAAAAGTATTGGAATTCACCGAGTGTGAATCAGTATGGTTGAAAGTTACTTGTCCTAAGAGAATAAGGACATAGCGAGCTTTTGGAAGAAGGTAAATTGAGTTTCGCTGGATTGAATATTTTGAGAGATTGGACAAGTGGAAGATAAGACCTGTAGGTGGCATTTTCACTTGAATAAGCAGGCACCCACAATGTGTCCCATCTTTTGATGCTTCAAAAATACTATCCGGATCCAGCATAGGTGATCGAATATGAATTCCAAAAGTTCAGTTTAATGAAAATATAAGTATATTGATAAGTTGATTCGGGCATTAAACAGGAAAGAGGAAGTATTGAGATTTAAGAGGATCTCCCTAATTAAAATCCTTTAGTAGTAATACACTCCGGAGAAGGTCATATAAGAATTTAAGAGTATGATACGATCGATGTATCCGGAGTTGTATATGGACTCATATGACTTGGTTCTAATTTGGAGGACCAAATTCCTTAAGTGGGGGAGATTTGTAAGACCCGAAATTAAATCGTAAATTTTATGAGGTAGAAAAATGTTCACAAATAAAATGAAACGGGATTTGGACAGGAGATAAGGATTTAAAATACAAAATGAATGAGTATTCGTGAAGGGAAGTCGGATTAAATAAATCCTGAACACGTAAGGGCAAAACGGTCAAAAGATCACAAGTCGGGATAAATTCGATAAGAAAATTTAATTAAAAAATAAGGATTTAGGATATCTTGATCAATAATGAGGAATTATACAATTTCGAGTCCAATTGATCAAGATCTGGAATTTTTTAGAAATACCGAAAAGTCACTCGGGATAATATCCCGAAAATACGGAGAAATTATACCCAAAAAATGATTAAAAATATAATAAATAAATTAAAATAAATTAATTTAATTTATGTGGAATAAATTAATGGATTTTGTAGATATTTTAGAATATATTTGAATATTTTAATGAATATTTAAATAATAAAACAAATTGTTAAATAAAATAATAATTGTAAAAAAAAAAAAAAGAGAAGAACTGAAAACTATCGGGGAGAGAGAAAGTAAAGGAAACCGAAAAGGGGAGACCGCGCGTTGCTCATCTGACCGACGGCCACCGGGCACCGACGGCCTCCGACAAAGGGCCGAGCAGTAAGAGGAGAGGCCGGCGAAGCCATTGGCACCGGTGACGCGCACCGACGATGGTCGTGTCCGACGAACGGAGGAGGAAAAGACTGCGGGGAAAACGGAGTCGGTACCGGCGATCTACGGCAGCTGGGGGCGAACGACGGGCAACGGCGTGATCGGGAAGAGGAGCCGGTCATTTTGAGACCAGCATCGACAGGCAAAACCGCCGGAATCCGCCGGATCGAGAGGTGGCAGCCGCGGGGGAGAAGAGCTGATTCGCCGACGATGGCTGCGTTTCGACCCCAGCCGAGGCCCGATTCTGAATGCCCAGGTGTAGCCGAGCCAAACGGCACAGGAATCGCAACGGGAACCGGTCGGACGGCGCCGGAATGAGCAAATGGGGATTGAACCGATCGAACCGACCTGAACCAGCCAAAACTGAACCGAACCTGACCGAGCTGAATCGGCGGTCTGAACCGGTCTGAATCGGACTGAACCGGTTTAGCCAAAAAGAGAGGAAAAAAGGGAGAAAAAGAGAAAAAGGAAAAAAGAGAAAGAATTTTCGGGGATACACCGGATTTCGGGTAAGTCGGTAAGAGGTCAAAAGTGACCAATTTGAATTTTGGAAAATTTATTTAAAAAATATTTGATCGAAAATTAACCCGGGATTAAATATAATAATTATGCAATTGTACAATAAAGCCCGAATGAGAGCCGATTGAGCTCTAATTTTTGTATCCCGCATTGTATCGGGTAAGTACAGTTTAATTCCGGCAATTAGAGTCCTTTAATACAGAGTTTCGATTATTTTACGGAATTTACGAATTAATGTTGTATAAAGAGGGATATTAATCGGATTTACAACGTAATTACCGTAAATGGTTTATGGGCTATCCAATGAGTTTGGAACGAAACCCGATAATTATTGGTAACCTGTATGAGCCCAGTAAACCCGAGGAAGGTATTTAATAAGTAAAAACGGGCTGAAAATGGGTCGAGGCCCATTAAGGTGCAACGGGCCCAATAGGGGTAAACGGACCCAATGATTTAAATTAAGCCCAGAAAATAGAAAATACAATTAAATTGTATAATATCTGACCTAAGAAATATTAATACGCAGTTCCGGACATTGGATTGAGAGCAGATCGGACTGCGCAACGTGACATCAGAGAAAAGGTCAGATTCGACAGGAAAATCGAGGTAAGGGAATTTTGTAGGCGTATAGAGATTTCTATACGTATTTTGAGGGTAATTACATGGCTTAGAAATTTATTAAAGCATCTAGAAATGAAGTAATAATTTTTACGAAAATCAGGGCTTAGATAAATAAAGGAAAAAGATGATTTTGCCCCTAGGAGTAAAATTTACAAAAAGGGTAGTAAGGCAGGTAAATTGCATGATTTCATGTTTTTAATACTATATATGAATATATTGCTTTGATTTAAGCAAATATACACATAGGTGGGCTGTTGATTTCGTGAATTTTACGAAAGGGAACCGGTTTGTACCGGTTACGATCTTAAAAGATGTTTTATTAAAATCGAGCCACCTATTGTATTTACATGAATAACAAGAGTGCTAGAGTCTTTCTCGCACTCAAGTTTACTGATTTATTTCTCATAAAAAAAAGTCGTACTGGAGCATTGCTCGTACGAGAAATTTGTGTGCACAAAATCGTGCTGGAGCTTCGCTCGCACGAGATTTTAGATATCATGATATGCATAGCGTGGTGCTGGAGCTTCGCTCGCACTAGACGCGAGTTGACATGCATATATCGTGCGGAAGCCTCCTGTAGACTGTGTGTCACAGAGAGTTGAGATGCTCGCACATATACTTTGAGACATGGGTTGGTTATCGACATAGTATTGGGGTGGATAAGACCTACGGCAGGCACCCCCAGACTATGATATGGGTCCACGGAGTACGATGTACCGTCTATGTCACACGGAGTACGCTGTACCGTGCAGTCATGATGACTCTATGATGTTACTTGATATTCTGGCGGGTAGGACTTGACCCTACCTCCCGTTGCAGTTGTGATACCCCGCACACCGGGATCCGTGTAGCATGGGATCACAGGGACATAGTATGGCCATAGTCCTCGATTTTTCATACAGTAACCTACATGCCTCACATGATATCATACGGTCTGGATAGACGAGGACAAACCCGATGGAGGGGTAGTCCCGATTTGTGTTTTTAAAAGAGATGTAATTTGATGAATCAAGGTATTCCCGAGAGATGGGTTTGACCCTGATGAAGTTGTTTTATAATGAAACAAATGAGTTTTAAATGTGATGAATTTATGATGAAACAAATAAGTTTCAAAGTGATGAGTTTTGTGATTAAACAAATGAGTTTTAAAGTGAAGAGTTTATGATGAAATAAATGAGTTTTAATGTGACGAGCATGAGATGTCATACATGATGATTTTCCATGTGTGCTTGATATGTCGATTTCATGATTTCTTGTATATGATATATACATACATGTGGCATTGTTTTAATCTTACCTCATGCTCCGAAAGTAAACGATTTTTACATCATGACATTATCAGCACGTAGATAGTATAGTTATCTACCTGCTTACATTATTGCCTTACTGAGGACGTTTCGCTCACCCTTTCATTTTCCACCCCACAGGGTATATTCAGTAGAAGAGAGCGACAATAGTCTCGCATCTCGGTTATCCACTGCTTCTTAGCAAGACCAGGTATACACATTTGTATAATTTCGTATCTGAACATATAGATGCACAGTACTGTATATGGATTTAATATTGGGGATGTATTTTGTTTAAATAAATTGATATGTGAATGTGAATATGAAAATGGAATCGTAAATAGGTGAGAGGTTACTAACACCGAATCATAGCCCAACTGTTTAGTAGTGTAACTGTTCACGATGGGTGAGGAAATGAAAAAGCGAAAAATTTGTAGGGATTTTTAGGTAATTTAGGTCGTGACAGTACTCTATGCTATTTGCACCGTATAACGTTCTTCGTGGACCCATATCATCACATCATACACTGCCACATCTCAATATGCACGTACAAGCCTATTTAATTGGCGTGGCACACAACCTGCTCGAAGCTCCTAGCACGACTCTCAACATGTCATAAAACCACGTGCGAGTAGTCTCAAGCACGACAACAAGTATAGTGGACATCTAGTGCGAGTAACGCTCCAACACAATGTCAAAACCAGTATGAAAATCGATGCGAGCTAGGCTCCAACACAATACCATAAAAATCCATGTGAAAACTAGTACGGGCTAGACTTCAGCACTTACGCATGTAAAATTCTAGTACGAGCTATACTCTAGCACTAATGCATTTGTAAACATGTCAATTCTCGTGCGAGCAGTGCTCAACATGTTTCATTTCCACAAACTCATTTAGGTGGGTCATTCTTTGCAACGCATGGTTATAAAACCAAATCAAGCTATTTTTCATACAAGTCGTTTAAAATGCTAGCTAACCTACCAATTCGCATGCTAAAAAGCAGTAAAAACCCAAAAACATCATGTGTTTTTCTTTTCATGAACATTTCTCAAAGTTCCCTAATTTCTTTTGCTATTCAAACATCCATTTCATTCAAGACCCTTAGACACTTTAAGAAATCACTCATGCACCCGAAAGTGCGTTAGATACCTCTAGGGCTAACACAATTCCCTTACCTCGATTAACTTGGTGCAACTTCTTCCTTTCTCGCTTCTCGCAATTGGGCTCACTTTGCTCTGTATATATCCTCAGGAGCTGTAACATTCATTAATTATATGAGTCAATACCAATAGCTCATGTTCTATCTTCAACTAGTCAGTATATCCTATCGAGCCTATTTCATCAAGTTCGCCCCATTGTCATATTTGGCCATCATTATGTCATTCCTATTCGATTTAGCTAGTAACTCACTTAGTAAATCATCAACGCTTGGCATAGTTGTTTATCCATAATTTTTCATTCATTCATGCATTTCTACAATATCATTTATGCCCAAACCATCATCTCACCATATTGCATAAACTCATTTCACAAAACTATCTTAAAATCATGCATATAACCTTGTTGACACCTTAGTATAGTCCATTCATCATCTAATCAACCATATATTATTTTTTCACACTAAACTCATTCTAGGTCATGCTTGATTCATCACATTCTAGTAAGTTTCAAACAACAATTCATACACCAATTTACTCACAACAACATCTAGATATACATACTTAGAGTTGGTGTATAAGAAACTCACCTAGCTTGACTTTCTTCTTATCCAAATTAAGAAGACTCATTTGGTCCTTCAATCCAACAAGTTGAGTTTTGATTCTAAGGTATGTTGTTCTCCTCTTCAAGATGAACAACTTTGCTCTAATAGCCTTTTTCTCAAATCTTTTTGGAAAGGGTGGTATTTTAGAGAGAGAAAGCTTTTTTTTTTTGGGTAAAAATTTAAGGGAAAGGTTTGGTTTGCTAAAGAATGAGGTTTGGCAGTCAGGTTTGTATAGGATGAGAGTGAGGAGATGGATCTGCTAGGGTGAAGATCGATCTTCCTTTGGTTTTTGAACTATCAAAATGTTTCAGCATGAAAGGGTGGGATCAATTTGCTCTATAGGGTAGAGATCGATCCTTTCTTAGCAGAAGCTTGAGGAGATCGATCTGCTCATGGGGAGAGATCGATCTGCTCTTGACAGAATCAAATGGAGATCAATCTGCACTTAGGAAGGGATCGATCTCTGTTTGGCAGAAGCAAATGCAAATCGATCTGCTCATTGGGGATCGATCTCTATTTGGCAGAAGAAAATGCAAATCGATCTGCTCATTGGGGATCGATCTGCTCTTGACATACACCAATCAAGTTATAACAATGTCTAGATAAACATACTTAGAGTTAGTGTATTGGAAACTACCTAGCTTATCTTTTCTCTTGTCTGAAATTGGAAGAGCCTTTTGCTCCTTTTATCTAACAAGTTGAATTTTGATTCCAAACTATGTTGTTCTCCTCCTCACAATGAACAACTTTACTCAAATGACTTTTTCTCAATTCTGATAGAAAGGTAAAGATATCCTAGAGTGAGAAAACTATGTTGTTTAGCTAAAATAGAGGGGTTTTTGGATTTCTAGGGAAGAAGGCTCGACTGTCGCCCCTTTTTATAGAAATCACATTATGAGATCGATCTCCAAGGGTAAGAGACCGATCTTCCCTTACTTTGAACTCTCTCGGGATTCAGTTTGTTGAAGGTGGGATCGATCTGCTAATGGGATGGGATCGATCCTTGCCAGGTATAAGCAAATGGAGATCGATCTTCTCATGGGGAGAGATCGATCTGCTCTTGATAGGATTATATGAAGATCGATCTGCACTTAGGAAGGGATCAATACTTTCAAGACAGAACCAAACTGAGATCGATTTGCTTAAATAAGAGATCGATCTACTTTGAATAGGGGATCGATCTGGCCTTCCTTTGAAGCATTCCTGCTGCAAATTTTTCTAAAATTTCAAAGGAAAACTTGCCTTTGTTTGCTTCACTTGTCATTTTGCATTCTATTACCAGTTAAAGCATGGAAAGGTTCATTTCTTATGATTCACGTATTATGCAGCTTGTGTGTACCGCATGAAATCATAAAAGGTACATAGAACTCATTGGCATTGTATTATCCATTCGTGTTTGAGTCCTTATATTAGTCTAAATGATTTAAATTTCATTCATTAAATTTGTGGCCACTTCAGCCCTTACTTAGCCTCTTTATGTATTCGTAAGTATTCATGCATTCTCTTTGTAACTTCATTCACATTTATATGATCAAAATCATCCGTTTGTAATTCCATCAACATATAATAGGGTCATACATACATGGGGTCTCACAACTAGTGCAGCAAGTCAGTGTGACACACAGTCTACACGAGGACTCTAGCACGGTTTCATCATCAATAACATAAAAATCATGTATGAACAGAATTGTGTAACTCGTAGTTAACACGCAGCTTAAGCCCAAATTTCATTAAAGTTAAGCCCAAATCTATGTCAAGCCCAAATTGTGACAGCCTGAAAGCGAGGAAAATAGGGCAAATTTAAACTTTTTCTTGCATTAAACTTCTTACTCAAGGTGCTTTCCCATACAGTGTCATTTAATCACTTATGTTTATAACAAATTGTTATCCCCAGGATTACATAATTTTCTACTTCATAAAATCAAATACATAATATCCAAAGAGGATCAACCCATAAAACTCATTTCATTCTCTTCATATCGTCCTAATTACATCCCGATAATACTTGACACAAATGTCTGTATTACATCATTGTCTTGATACAAAATGAACCGAATTTATACCTTATACGTGTACGAGCGATAGCCTGGGGAGATCTTGTCCACAGCCTATATCACGTACGCGGTAGGCACTAGCTCGCTCACTGCAAGTAATCTGGAGGGGAGAGGGAAAAAGGTGAGCTCTCAAATGGCTCAGTAATGAGGATAAAGGAGATTTTCTAAAATCATCATCACATCACAACTCATCATTTGGGCATGTAAAAATATGATAGAAGTATTCGAGCATGTAAAACGTTATAGTGATAATGATAATAATAATGGCATCGGTTTGCATCAACACAATTTACGTGATAAAAATCACAAATCGTCATAACATCAAATCTCAATACGTGATAGAAATCACAGTCATAGGATTACGTCATTCATCGAAATAGCCGACACTAGGCACTTAGTAAAAACTCAGATAAAAACAACGTCATAAGCACATCACGTCACATCAAATCATCCATAAGGAGGGCATCCTTAAAAGAGGGAAAACGTCGACATCTATCCATGGCCATGATGTCACTGTAGACTTGATCAGAGTCGTATAGCCTCAGTCTTACATGCTACCAAAGTAAGGCCACCCATCGATACCAATGCGAGGTCATTTCACGTTACCAGAACGGAGGCATCGGTCTTACATGCTACCAGAGCAAGGCCACTCAATACTATCAAAGCGGAGTATCGATGTGTATCCATAACAAGCCTTATTCTCAGTAAAATATGCCATTATTGTATTAAAACCATTTTGCCTTCACGTAGAGATCATAGTGGTTCTGTTATAAAACATTGTGTTCACAATTACACAAAATTCATTAAAATTGAGCTCAAACCGGTAAAACACTCACACATTCATCAAAGCATCAAATCAATTCATTTCTTATAAACATGCTCTTTCATCAAATCTTTTTCATGCTATCAAGGTATTTTTATCATTTAGAAACTGACACGCACAAACATTTCATTTCCTTTACCTCTTGCACCCTGAGTGGCGCAATGTCCCCTAGCTCTCGGACTAGCCTCAGTTCTCGTGTAGAATTCTTGAGCTATCCAAACATCACCAAATCGTCATCATACATCATTCTCATTGTTGATTTCTTTCTCTTATTCATTTTAATTCAACATTTCCCTTTTTATCCTATTTACACCTATACACCCTAAACTACATCCAAGCTAACTCATGACCATCACAGGACATTCACATTCTCTCTTCTAACTAAACCCATTTGTTGGTTCCTTCATGACTTAAACATTTCCAACTATATATATATATATATTTATTCATCAATATACATATAAAATGATAATGCTTAAAAACAAGGGTCTTATGAGCTCACCTAGCTTATCCTCTCTTGACCAAACTTGTAGAATGCTTGTCTCTTCCCTCTTTTTCAAACCAACCCTTGTTTTTCTAGTACGTTGTTCTCTTTACCAAGAGGAACAACTTTTCCTCTTACCTCTTTTTCTAGCTCTGTCCAGAACGTGGTGAATCTTAGAGAGAGAAAGCTTGGTTTGGGTGAAAATGGTGAGTGTTGTTGTTTGCAGGTGAGAGAGACTCGACTTCAGACAAAAATCTCATGATCCTTATATAGACAGAGTGTGTGAGATCGATCTGGCATTAAGTGGAGATCGATCTTTGCTTGGTTTCAACTACTCTAATAACTCAATTACCAACTACAGGATCGATCTGGTAGAGGGTAGGGATCGATCTATTCTTTATAAAACCAAATGGAGATCGATATGTTTTCTAAGGGGGGATCGATATCTTCTAGGCTGAGACAATCGAAGATTAATCTGTCCTTGTGATAGGATCAATTCTTGCTAGGCAGAGGCAGTAGGAGATCAATTTGTTCCCTTATGAGTCGATCTGTCTGTCTGCTATTGTATACTCATTACATTTTGGAGTCATGAGATCGATCTTCCATCCCTATGAGATCGATCCTTCTTCACTTCATATAGATCCAGCTCCTCAAAAACCCTTTACTTATGCTTATAGGCTTACTAGATCGACCTCTCATCCTTGGAGATCGATCTGGCCTTTATAAATTTCACTATTGCTGCATAAATTTGAATGAAACTTAAGGCAAAACTTACCACAATCTACTCTATAGACCATATTTCAATCCATACACATTTAAGACTTAAAAACTTTATCTTCTTATACTTAATTAGATTTAGAACTTACGTGTACATCGAAATGTCATAAGCACATTTACCAAATTATAAATCTCACATTGTAACCTCATAGATAAAGTACATAGAATTCAAAGGTCTCACACAAACCAAGTGTGAGAACTGAGAATTTTGTATACCCCAATTATGAGAATTGTAATTTGGTGTATGTGATTATGATATGTCAATGTACATGTAAGTTTTAAATATGATGAAGAATAAGAAAATAAGGTTGTCATGACCTCCTTCCGTAACTTATCAAAAACCACAACAAATTTTTTCACTTTTTACTTACCTTTCTCTCCTCAACAGTTGGGTTGTGATTAGGCAATAATCTCCTCATCCACACATACATACATGTCATTCTAAATATTTATCAACTGTACATACACTTTCTCATAAGTAAATTCATATACCTAATATAATTACATCCCCAATATTAAAAATGTGTACATCACTGTGTTTACACATTGTTCAAATATAAAAGAGTATGCATGTGTATACCTTTCGCTAGATGGGGAGTGGCAGCAGTCAAAAGGAATGCAATACCCTAGCTGACTCGATCTACTAGCAATGATTTGTAGAGAGGGGGAATATGAAAGGGATGAGCTATAAACGCGTTCAGTAAGGAAATCAGGTAAGCAAGTAGACATCCATACTATCTACTGAAAACAATATTTTTCTTTTCCTTGTCTCAATTCAAAAGCATGTTTAAAATATATATAATATAGTACAAATTTAAAATCCGATGTACTAAACACATGCTGCTTTATCAATTAGAGGCATTCATGCAAAATAGTGCATATTTAATCATTTAAGAATACCTTTATATAAAATATGCCATTTACATTCAAAACATAGTAAATATGGCATTTCTCATGACAACATAAACAAATCAGGTTCTGACCCATCCCTCAGGTCTACTCGTATCATAAAACACATGTGATATATCATGCAAGACTTAGTGGCTAAATGCAATCTCTCCAGACTACGGCCATATCATAATATGGTGAAATCCCAAGCAACAAAGTACTCGGTGTACAGGTTATCACTGCTGTAACGGGAGGGGAGCAGTCCATCACAACCGCCAGCTATCAACAACTCTCCTCCATAACTCCACAACAACACACGGTATAGTGTACTTCATGCCACATGCACGGTACAACGTACACTCGTGGATGCTCCATCATGGTCGGGGGGCCTGCCATAGGTCTTAGCCTCTCATACCTGGAAATACATCATAGTTAGGGTGCCTGTCATAGGTCTCAGCCCTCATACTATGGAATAAATGCCACATCTCTAAATCCACGTGCGAACATCTTAACAGTGTTGCACTCAGTCTACACGAGAAAATCATCACGATTTTTCTAACATGTCCATATATACGTAAAACTACAGTGCGCATCTTGAGTGTGACTCATAGTCAATACTCCACCTCAAAACACTATATATGCATGTCAAAATATCAACACTAGTACGAGTAAACCTCCAGCACTAGGTCGTACATAGTTCTCATTCAAATCAAGTATGAGCAAATCCCTCAAGTACTATGTCATGTAGAAATAATGAAGAATCAAGTACGAGCAATGCACCAGCACTCTGTCATGCATCTTATGTAGAACTCGAGTACGAGCTAATCGCTCGAGCACTCTATCATGCACAAATCACATAAAAACTGAGTACGAGCAATACTCCAGTACTCTATCATGCATGTCAATTAAATGTAGTGCGAGTAAACCTCTAGCACTAATGTATGTGAAAAAAATCTGAAATCAAGTGCGAGCTGTGCTCCAACATGATTGTTTCCACATAATTCGGTAGATGGCTCTTTAAAAATAGGGATGTTTAAAATCACAAAAATCAGCACTATAAAGTGTGCTTAGTTTACATCGACCTCAAAACACTAGTCCATCCATATACTTTTCTGCTACACAGCAGCAAAAACCACTCAAAACATCATTTCCATGCTTTTTACCACTTTTTCCAAAATTTCACTTTTTGTCTAACTAGGGATAAAATCGTAATTTACCCATATTGGGTCCCTATAATATTATCGATTTTCTCTGACCCTCAAACAAGTTCATTGTATGTAAAATCCAACGAAAATATGCACAGATATCTCTAACTAATTGCAATAGTCCCCTACCTTGGATCACGTTAAGTGACCTCTCTTCTTGTGTGCTGCTCTAATCTGGCAGTCCGATCAACTCTCAATTTGACTCTAGAGCTACATTTAATCATTCACTGAGTTAATTACATTTTTCCTACTGTATTACACATTTAATACAATTCATTTCACTTAAATTGGCTCATTTATGGTTATTGGGCCTTAACACTTTAATTGGGCCTTAATTCGTATTAAGCTCATTTTTCACGTATTATTTCCCTTCATCAGGGTCTACTGACTCATTGGGCCTATCAATACCCATTGGGCTTTGTTCCAAACTCTTTGGATAGCTCGTATATCATTTACAACATTTAATTCAAAATTTCAAATATAATTCACTAAATGCGAAATTTAATTCGTAACTCGTAAAATAAATATTAATTATGCGATAATCACATAAATTTTCGTAAATGAGCTTTACTTACCCGAGATTATGCGATGGTACATAAATCGAAGTTCGATTGGGCTCACGTTTGGAAGTTATCGTCGAACTGCACAATTTTGTAAATTTCATTCCGGGTCAATTTCCGATTAAATATACTTTAAATAAATTTCTCAAAAATTAGATCGATCACTTTTGACCTCGTATCAACTTACCCGAAGTCCAGTGTATTCTTAAAATTTTCTTTTTTTTATTTTTTCTATTTTTCTTTCTTTTTATTCTTTTCGTCTTTGCTCCTTGGCTGAACAGGTCCGGTCCGGTTCAGCGTAGAAGGTTCTTCCCTAAACTGCCAATCCATTCAGGCCTCCTTTGGCCGTGTCGATGTCGTTCGCCCTGTTCCTGGCCTCCCACCACCGTCGATCGGCGCACCTCAGCCTAGGGAACGTTCGGTTGGCCTCGATCGGGACCAAGCACTGCCAGTGGCTGTCGGATTCCTTCTTTTCCTCTGCGGCCTTCCCCTCTTCGATTTGCCAGTGTACGGGGTCGGTGAGGCGCGTCTTTGCCGCTGGTGGGTTGCACCGACTTCCTCTCCCTTTTTCGACTGCTGGCCTGGTCGCTGGTCATCGGATGGTGGCCGTGCGGTCTCTCCTTCTTCTACTCGGGTCTGCATCGGTTTCCTTCCGTTTTCCCTCTTTTCTCTCTCCCCGATTTCAATTCCAATTTCTATTTTTTTCGTCTTTTTTTTCTTTTATTTATAATAGATTTTTATTATTATTTTATTCATTAAAATAATAATAAAAATCTAAAAATATCCCAAATATTCATATTAAATTCATTTAATCTATAAATGAATTTATCTGTCCGATTTTACCTTTTCGGTATATTTTTCTAATATTTTCGAGCTTATTTTTCGAGGTAAAAATTTTGAAAATATTAAATAAATTCATATCTTGATCAATTGTACTCGAAATTCAATATTTGCCTCATTTTTTATCAAGATTTCTCACTTTCATATTTTTAATGAAATTTTCTCATCGGATTTATACCGGATTTTGATCATTTGATCGTTTTACCCCTGCACTTGTTCGGGAATCACTTGAACCCTTATCTCGCTATTATGTAGCTTACATGCATTTTTAATTTCTTTAATAGTCGATTGCATGATAGTAAATACTCTTCTTATGATTCAATTATGAAATAAAGTGTTCATACACATAGGAATCATAAGGTACAAGCTACATACGTAAATAAAAAATACGGGTCTGACAATCCTCCCCAACTAAAAGAATTTGGTCCTCCAAATTAGAACCAAATCAATCATTAAACAACTGGGGGTGCTTCTCTCACATCAAACTCTCTAACTCCCAAGTAGCCTCCTCGAAAATGTGATGCTGCCATAAAACCTTCACTAACCCGATAGTCTTCGACTTCAAAACCTTCTCCTTCCTATCCGGTATCCGAATTGATGTGTTAACATATGAAATGTCCTCACTGAGCTCTAACGGCTCATAGCTAATCACATGCGTCGGATCCGGGTGATACTTTCGAAGTATCAAAATGTGGAAGACGTTATGTACACCTGACAAATCTGGTGGCGATGCCAACCTATAGATCTTATCTCCCACTCGATCAAGTATCTTAAAGGGTTTAATGTAGCGAGGACTCAGCTTACCCCTCTTCCCAAACCTCGCTATACCCTTGAAGGAGAAACCTTCAAAAACACGGACTCACCCACTGCAAACTCAAGTGGCCTACGTCTCCTGTCAGCATAACTTTTCTATCGACTCTGAGCTATCCTCAATCTCTTAATTATCAATCAGACATCCTCAGAAGCCCGTGTAACTATATCAAGAGTAAAAAGCTTTCGGTCACCCACTTCTTCCAACCCAACAGGGGAACGACATCTACGGCCATACAAGGCCTTATACGGTGCCATCTCGATACTTGAATGATAATTGTTGTTGTAGGCGAACTCGGCTAGTGGCAAATGATCATCCCAAGAGCCTCTAAAGTCTAGCACACATGCTCTTAACATATCCTCCACAGTCTCTATCGTCCTCTGACTGACCATCTTTCTGAGGATGGAAAGCTATGCTCAAACTCAACTGGGTTCCCATGGCTTTCTAAAAATGTTCCCAAAAGTGGGAAGTGAAGTGGGAATCTCTATCTGATACAGTGCTCACTGGTATACCATGCAACCTCACTACCTCGCATACATACAACCCTGCCAACGTACTCAGAGTATCGGTAGCTCTCATAGCTAGGAAGTGGATCGACTTTGTCAGTCTATCAACGATCACCCATATAGCATCGTGATTCCTCTGGGTCCTCGGTAAACCCATCATGAAATCCATGGTCATATGCTCCTATTTTCATATCGGTATAGGTAGAGGCTGCAACAATCCTATAGGTCTCTGATGCTCTACCTTCACCTACTGACATACAAGACATCTCGCCATAAAATTTGCCACATCTTTCTTCATACTCGACCACCAGTACACCTTCTGGAGGTTCTAATACATCTTGCACTCCTCGAATGCAACGTGTACCTCGATGAATGAGCTTTCGACAATATCAATCTCCTGAGCTCTTGGTCCTCAGGAACACACAATCTACCTCTAAACCTCAGTATTCCATCAGAACTCAACTCAAAATCAATCACTGTGTCCCTCTGCATCTGACCAATCACATCGATGTAATACGGATTAGTTTGCTGAGCTTGTCTGATCTTCTCTAACAGATCTGGCTCTAAGCATGGACTCGCAATCATACAATCTGCATCCATGTCCGAAGGCATAACTCCTAGACTGAGCTAGCAAACTGCTCTAGCAACTCATGCTCCTTGACCATCATATACGATACCATCCCAAGGTTTTTCCTACTCAAAGCATCCGCTACAACGTTAGCCTTACCTGGATGATAAAGTATCTCATAATCATAATCTTTCAGAAGTGCTAGCCATCTTCTCTATCTCATGTTCAGCTTCTTCTGTGAGAACAGGTACTTGAGGCTCTTGTGGTCGATAAATATCTGAAACTTCTCACCATACAAGTAGTGGCATCATACCTTCAATGAAAACACTACTACTATCAACTCTAAATCGTGGGTCGGATAGTTCTTCTTATGGTCCTTCAGCTATCTGGATCTATAAGTAACTACCTTCCTATCTTGTATCAACACACAGTCCAATCCCTGATGCGAAGCATCGGTATATACTGAAAATCCTCTAGAGCTGGTAGGGATAGTGAGAATTAGAGCAGTGGTCAATCGACTCTTCAGCTCCTAAAAACTCTTCTCACAATCCTTATCCCACATAAATGCAACACTCTTCTGAATGAGACGTGTGAACGGAGCAGCCAACTTCAAAAATCCCTCAACGAATCTCTAATAGTACCCTACTAAACCCAAAAACTCCTGATCTCGGTAACTGTCCTTGAATGTTCCCACTGAACTATAGCCTTAATCTTGGATGGATCTATTGATACACCATCCCTCGACACAACGTGTCCTAAAAATGAGATCTCTGTCAACGAAAAGTCACACTTAATGAGTTTAACATACAACTGCTGCTCTCGTAGAGTCTGCAATACTATCCTGAGGTGCTGCTCATGCTCCTCCACGGATCTCGAATACACCAATATGTCATTGATGAAGATGATAACAAACTGATCCAAATATGGCTTGAACACATTGTTCATTAAAGCCATGAAAGCTGCGGGAGCATTTGTCAGTCCGAATGGCATAACTAGGAACTCACAGTGACCATATCGGGTCCTAAATGCCGACTTAGGTACATCTCTACTTCGAACTCTCAACTGATGATACCTAGACCTCAAATCAATCTTAGAAAAGACTTGCGCTCCCCGAAGTTGATCCGAAAAGTTGTCAGTGCATGGAAGGGGATACCTATTCTTGATGGTTACCTTATTCAACAATCTGTAGTCTATACACAATCAGAGGCTCCCATCCTTCTTCCTCACAAACAAAATCGGTGCTCTTCACGGTAAAACACTCGGTCTAATGAAACCCCAATCCAACAACTCCTGCAACTGTCTTTTTAGCTTTTCCAGCTCAACTAAGGCTATTCGATACGATGGTCTCAAAATCGGTTCAGTACCAGGCACCAAATCTATACAGAACTCCATCTCTCTGTCTGGTGGTAACCCTGGCAACTCATCCGGGAAAACATCAGGGTACTCACTGACCATAAGAATATCTACCAACTTCGGATGTACCTTATCTGTATCCACCATGTATACAATGAAACCTCTAATCACATCTACAGAAACATCAGCTGTGTCCTGATCTAAGGCATGTACTCGCCCTTGACCCATCACCTGCTTTCCCTTCTCCTCTGCCATCGCTCTCCCCCTTTGAGCAGATGTACTAGCTGGAGTTCTAACAGGCTCCCTGCCCTTCTGTGGGGCAGTCTCAATTGTCTCTGGGCAAGCTCTCGCAACGTACCCCTATTTCCTACATTGAAAACACACAATAGGGCTCAATGGACATGGTCTACTGCCATGATATCTATCATATCTACTGTACTGATTTGTAGTAGGCTTCTATCCTCCAATCACAATGCCCTTCATCGGAGCTATGACCGGGTATGTAGGAGGTCTAACTGGTCACTCTCGCACCTCCTCTATACGTGGTTACTTACCGAAGAGTCTCCTCCCTCCTCAATAACTGAAACCTCTATCTCTACCTAGGCCTTTTCCTCTCTCAATCTCGACTTCGACTAAACTTCTCGAAATAAGAGGAATGCCTCTCATAATCTTGCTCACAAAGTTGTCCCTGCGCACTGCCTTATCATATGTACCAATGTTCAATGGTACCAATCTAGACCGTAACATCGGTCTCAATCCATCGACAATCCTATGGACCTTCCTGGTCTCACTATACATGGTATTGGGATCATACTCTCCAGGGCCAAAAATCTAGTCTCGTACTCATGCACTGAGAGACTCCCCTGGCTCAATCCCAAAAACTCAGCCTGTAGTTTGAGTCACGCAGTATCTGGAACAAACTGCATCTTGAAGGCATCCAGAAACATCTCCCAACTAATCTCTGTGTGTCAGGCTCTCAATATCGACCTAGTGGACATTTACCATGCTCTGTCGTTCCTTTCAGTAGGAACGCAGCAAATGCGACTCTCTCTGAAGTTGTACAATCAAAGAAGTCGTACAACTTCTCCATCTTGCCAATCCACTCCTCAGCACTGGCTGGGTCCTTGACCCCTCAAAAAGATGGAGGTCTAAGCTTCTGGAACTGTCGCAGTCAATCCAAATCACACCCATATCCCAATCCACTACTACCCTGAACTGGTGGGGGTGTAGGAGAATCAATAGTTTGTGACCTATGTACAGGCTGTGCAGGTGTATCAGGTGCAACTGCCTCCCCAGTCGTAGTCTCTGCATCCTGTCCCTGTCTACTAGCATAGTCTGTGCCAACAACTCTACTATCGCCTCTAGGTTACGCTCTATCCTCGTGAAGCGTGCCTCAATAGGTCTCTTATACCTCAGTAGTACCTCAACGTCAACAAGTCAAATGTGGACTCATCTCAACTCTCAGGCCTACCTCTAGGGCCTTTAACCCTACCTCTCACCCCTCTACCACGGTTGGTATTAACCATAATGGCTCAATTCCTACATACACAAACATTAATTTGCTCGATTCCCATCTTGTATACACAATTGTAACTGAACCAAACACAGTGATATGGGGATGTACACTTTCCTAATTACTAATACCTACTCACATCAGACCAACTACGCACTGATACCAATCTGTCACGACCTCCTTCCATGACTTACCAAAAACCATAACAATTTTTTTCGCTTTTTACTTACCTTTCTCTCTTCAACAGTTAGGTTATGATTAGGCATTAGTCTCCTCATCGACACATACATACATGTCATTCTAAATATTTATCGACTGTACGTACACTTTCTCATAAGTAAATCCATATACTTAATATAATTACATCCCTAATATTAAAAACGTGTACATCACTATGTTTACACATTATTCAGATACAAAAGAGTACGCATGTGTATACCTTTCGCTAGATGTGGAGTAGCAGTAGTCAAAAGGAATGCAATACCCTAGCTGACTCGATCTACTGATGATGATCTGTAGGGAGGGGGAAAATGAAAGGGATGAGCTATCAACGCGCTCAGTAAGGAAATCAGGCAAGCAAGTAGACATTCATACTATCTACTGAAAATAGTGCTTTGCCTTTCCTTCTCTCAATTCAAAAACATGTTTAAAATATATATATAATATAGTACAGATTTAAAATCCCATGTACTAAACACATGCTGGTTTATCAATCAGAGGCATTCATGCAAAACAATGCATATTTAATCATTTAAGAATGCCTTTATATAAAATATGTCATTTACATTCAAAACACAGTAAATATGGCATTTCTCATCATAACACAAACAAATCGAGTTTCGACCCATCCCCCAGGTCTACCTGTATCATAAAACGCATGTGATATATCATGCAAGACTTAGTGGCAAAATGCAATCTCTCCGGACTATGGCCATACCCTAACATGGTGAAATCCCAGGCAACACGGTACTCGGTGTGCGGGTTATCATTGCTGTAACGGGAGGGGGGTCAGTCTACCACAACTGCCAGCTATCAACAGCTCTCCTCCACAACTCCATAACAACACGCGGTACAGTGTACTCTATGTCACATGCACGGTACAACGTACACCCGTGAACCCTCTATCATGGTTAGGGTACCTGTCATAGGTCTTAGCCTCTCATACCATGGAAATACATCATAGTTGTGGTGCCTGCCATAGGTCTTAGCCCTCATACTATTGAATAAATGCCACGTCTCTAAATCCATGTGCGAACAGCTCAACAGTGTGACACTCAGTCTACACGAGAAAATCGTCACGATTTTTCTAACATGTCTATATATGACATAAAACTACAATGCGCATCTTGAGTGTGACTCACAGTCAACACTCTACCTCAAAACACTGTATATGTATGTCAAAATATCAACACTAGTGCGAGTAAACCTCCAGCACCAGGTTATGCATAGTTCTCATTCAAATCAAGTACGAGCAAATCGCTCTATGTCATGTACAAATCATGAAGAATCGATCACGAGTAACGCTCCAACACTCTGTCATGCATCTCATGTAAAACTCCAGTACGAGCTAATCGCTCCAGCACTCTATCATGCACAAATCACAAAAACAACTGAGTACAAGCAATGCTCAAGTACTCTATCATGCATGTCAATTAAATGTAGTGCGAGTAAACCTCTAGCACTAATGTATGTGAAAAACATTTGAAATCAAGTGTGAGTTGTGCTCCAACACGATTGTTTCCACATAATTCGGTAAATGGCTCTTTAAAAATAGGTATGTTTAAAATCACTAAAATCAACACTATAAATTGTGCTTAGTTTACATCGACCTCAAAACATCAGCCCATCCACCTGCTCTTTTGCTACACAACAGTAAAAATCACTCAAAACATCATTTCTATGCTTTTTACCACTTTTCCCAAAATTTCACTTTTTGCCTAACTAGGGGAAAAATCATAATTTACCTATATCGGGTCCATATAATATTATCAATTTTCTCTGACCCTCAAACAATTTCAATGAATGTAAAATCCAATGAAAATATGCACAGATATCTCTAACTACTTACAAGAGTCCCCTACCTCGGATCACGTCAAGTGACCTCTCTTCCTCTGTGCTACTCTAATTTGGTAGTCCAGTCAACTCTCAATATGAATCTGGAGCTGCATTTAATCATTCACTGAGTTAATTACACTTTTCTTACTGTATTACACATTTAATACAATTTATTTCACTTAAATGGGCCCGTTAACAGTTATTGGGCCTTAACACTTTATTGGGCCTTAATCCGTATTAAGCTCGTTTTCCACATATTATTCCCTTCATCAGGGTCTATTGACGCATTGGGCCTATCAATACCCATTGGGCTTTGTTCTAAACTCTTTGGATAGCCCGTATATCATTTACGACAGTTAATTCAAAATTTCGAATATAATTCACTAAATGCATAATTTGTCGTAAAATAAATCTTAAATATGCGATAATCACATAAATTGTCATAAATGAGCTTTACTTACTCGAGATTATGCGATGGTATGTAAATCGAAGTTCGATCGGGCTCATGTTCGAAAGCTATCGTCGAACTGCATAATTTTGTATATTTCATTCCGGGTCAATGTCGAATTAAATATAATTTAAATAAATTTTTAAAAATCAAATCAATCACTTTTGACCTCTTATCGACTTACACGAAGTCCGATGTATTCCCAAAAATTTTCCTTTTTTGATTTTTTCTCTTTTTCTTTTTTTAACCTTTTCCTCTTTTCTCCTTGGCTGAACCGATCCGGTCCGGTTCAACGTAGAAGGTTCTTCACTGAATCGTCGATCGGTTCAGGCCTCCTTTGGCCGTGTCGGCGTCGTTTGGCCGGTTCCCGATGTCTCACCGTTCGGAGCGCCTCAGACTGAGGAACATTCGGCTGGCCTCGATCGGGACCAAGCACCGTCGGTGGCCGTCAGATTCCTTCTTTTCCTCCGCAGCCTTCCCCTCTTCGATTTGTCGACGTTGGTGAGGCACGTCTTCGCCACTGGTGGGTCACGTCGACTTCCTCTCCCTTTTCTAGCCACTGGCTTAGCCGCTGGTCATCGGATGGTGGCCATTCGGTCTCTCCTTCTTCTCCTCGGGTCTGCATCGATTTCCTTCCGTTTTCCCTCTTTTCTCTCTCCCCGATTTCAATTCCAATTTCTATTTTTTTCTTCTATTTTTTTCTTTTACTTATAATAGATTTTTATTATTATTTTATTCATTAAAATGATAATAAAAATCCTAAGATATCCCAAACATTCATATTAAATTCATTTAATCCATAAATAAATTTATCAGTTCGATTTTACCTTTTCGGTATATTTTTCTAATATTTTTGGGCTCGTTTTTCGAGCTAAAAATTCCAAAAATATTGAATAAATTCATATCTTGATCAATTGAACTCAAAATTCAATATTTACCTCGTTTTTTATTAAGATTTCTTACTTTCCTATTTTTAATGAAATTTTCTCATCAGATTTATATCGAATTTCGATCATTTGACTGTTTTACCCCTGTACTTGTTCGGGAATCACTTTAACCCTTATCCCGCTATTATATAGCTTACATGCATTTTTAATTTCTTTAATAGTCGATTACATGATAGTAAATACTCTTCTTATGATTCAACTATAAAATAAAGTGTTCGTACACGTAGGAATCATAAGGTACAAGCTACATATGTAAATAAAAAATATGGGTCTGACAGAGTTCTTTAAGTCTTCAATGTGTATAGATTGAATTATGGACTGTGGGGTAGATTTTGGGAAGTTTTACATTGAGTTTTTTGTAAATTGATACAGCAGCAGTACAATCTGTGAAGGCCAGATCGATCTCCAAGGATGAGAGATAGATCTCATGGCTCCAAAAGGTAGGAAATGTGTAATAACTGATAGGCAGATTGATCTCATAGGTAAGAAGATCGATCTTAAAATGTTTCTATAAACAGAAGATCAATCTCCTCAAGGAGCAGATCGATCTCATGAAGCATTCTGTAAACAAAAGATCGATCTCCTCATGGAGTAGATCGATCTCATAAAGCAATTAAGAGATCAATCTCACCCCACGATAGATCGATCTCCTAGGCATAAAATTGCACCAAAATGTTCCTAAATTCAAAGAGAGATCGATCTCATCAAGAACCAGATCGATCTCCTAGCCTCCATCTATAAAATAACCCCTGCGTTTTCCTGCATTTCATCTTCTCTCTCTCTAAGAAATCGAAACCCTAACTTTCTCTCTCCTCTAAATCACCCATTTCTATTCGAATCAGGGGTTGTAGTAAGAAGGAAAGTTGTTCCTCATCCAAAGGAGAACAACATACTTAGAAATCGAAGGATGAATCGAGTTGAGGTGTGAATAGAGCTCTCCATAAGTTTTTCGTAAATTTCCAAGCTTTAATCTTTGATATTGAGGTGATTTTGGCATGGATATTATGCATGAAAAATGTAGGATTTGAAATGTAGTGGATGAGAATGTAGATTATGATAGGAATATGAGAAAAATGAGATTTGTAGTATTTAACGAGAATATGAGCGAATATGTGCTCGATGATGTGATTGAGATGAATTATTGATGTTTTAGCATTGTTTGGACAGCTCGGGAGTTTCGGAAAGGAATGTGAGGCTAGTCCGTTGTTTGGAGGAACGATTGCACTATGCGAGGTGCAACGAGGTAAGGGAAAACTTAAACTCATTTGTATATGTGATTTTGTGATGATATTGCTGTGAGACCCCGTATATATATAATTGTAATATGTGTATAGAAATGTAAATGGAGTTATACTATGATTTCATAAGTGAAGTGTATGTAATGTAAGTCTATAAGTGTCACGACCCAAATTACCTAAAAATCACTACAAATTTTTTATTTTTTGTTTATTATTTAATTCTTACCTTTCTCTCATCGTGACCATTCTACCAAGAGTTGGGCTATGATTCGGTGTTAGTCCCTTCACACTATTTACCATTCCATTTCCATGTTACATTCACATTAGGGTTTTTCTATCCTTTGACTTTAACTAATACATTCACAATTGGATTTACTTAACCTTACATCCCTGACATCATATATGTTTACAGTACTGTGCATTTACATATTTTGATACAAAGCTATACAAATGTGTATACCTGTCTCTCGATGGAACGCAGCGGATACCAAAGATGCAAGTCCTTAGCCGCGCTCAAACTACTGAAAGTACTCTGAAAAAAAGGGATAATAAGGGGGTGAGTAAATCACACGTTGAGTAAGGCAATTATGCAAGTAAGTAGATAGCTCCACTATCTACATGCTCATAATGCCATGCCTTTAAATCCATTTCTTTTCATTTAAATCTCACGCATGAAATCATGCATACATCAATGCCATAGTTTATAAGAACTATTCGCGTATATAGAAATCATGCATCTCATGTATCAATGGCATTTTATGTAAAATCATAATTCGCATGAAGTAAATCAAGATCATGCATTATTTCATACTATATAAAACAAATCATGAGAGATAATTCTTTTCATGAATTTGTGATTAAAGCATGGAAAACTCCTCATGCTACTGCATTTAAATCACTTCATTAAAGCTCAGTATAAAATAACATCTCCAAGTCAATCATCTTATAAATCAATCTCAAACTCATTAAAAATTTCGTTATAAAAATTATGTTATGAAATCAACCTCCTTTTAGGGTCACATGTCATAAAATCCTCTAAAAAATCTATCATCATAGAAAAATCACATCATAGTAAAAATCACAAAATCGGGGGCCTGACCCCCTCTCGAGTCTACCCTGTTCTATCGAGACCAAAAGTTATATCATGTGATACATGGAGGTAACTATATCAGTAACATCGAGGACTATGGCCATATCCTAGTGATCCCTAGCCACACGGTACCTAGTGTGCGGGATATCACACCTGAAACGGGAGGTGGGTCAGTCCTGCCGCCAGAACAACATAATTACCAGGATTGTGAGGGCAAGGCTTACAACCTCATGGCTAATGCCACTCCACTCCAACAATCCCCATGGTATAGCGTACTCCGTGTGACATACACGGTACAACGTACTCCATGAACCCAAATCATAGTCAGGGGTGCCTCAGTATGCACGTGTGGGTATATCATCTCACTGTGACACACAGTCTACAGGAGGCTCCAACACGACTATATGCATGTCATATAAATCCTATGCGAGTAAAGCTCCAGCACGGCTCCATGCATATTCATGATATCTGAAAAGAGTGATAAATTCATATAAAACACAAATCATTCAAAACTTCGTGCGAGTAATGCTCTAGCATGAATAAATACTCAAGTAAATCAAAACTTCATGCGAGCAATGCTCTAGTACGATTTCATGCATAAATAAATCAAATCTCATGTGAGTTACACTCTCGTACGGCTTTTATGCAATTAAATCGATTAAATCACGTACGAGCAAGGCTCCAATACGGCGTTTATGCAATTATCATATCAAAATAGGATACGAGCTAAGCTCTAGCACCTCTCATGCATGTCAAATCATTAAAACTAGTGCAAGCAATCACTCTAGCACCTTTTTATGCATATCAAGCCAAAACAGGGTGCGAGCTAGGCTCCAACACCTCTCATGCATTTCACAATAGTAAAAATCAGTGTGAGCAACTGCTCTAGCACATTTTATGCATATGATGTCACATAAATCGGTGCAAGCAACCATTCCAGCACCTGTTATGCACACTCACAAACTCAGATATAGTGCGAGGAAATGCTCCAGCACTATCTGTTTCCATATAAACTTGATAGTTGACCCATTTTCCAAAGAAAGTTAATTTAAATATTAATAACACTTACGTAGTGTTATCTTGTAAAATTTATGCAATTACTGGCTAACCTACCAATTTGCTTTGCTAAAATTTCATGGAAAGCTTTTCAAATCATGCATTTCATGCATGTCATGCTTTCACCATCCTTTGGTGAATTTTCCCTTAGTAGGGGTAAAATAGTCTTTTACTCATCCCGGGTCCTTAAAATTTTTTATCCATTTCTAAGATCTTTATACAATTTCAATGTATGTAAAAGATGTTTAAAATACGCGTAGCTACCTCTAGCTACTCATAAAATTCCCTTACCTCATTTTTCTGTACAGTCTGACCTTTCCACTGATGTCTCGTCACGCTGTCCGATTTGCTCCCAATCCAATCTCTGAAACTGCGTATAATCATTCATCAGGTCAAAAACAATATAATTAATTGTATTTCATATTTTCTGGGCTTAATTTAAATCATTAGGCCCGTTTACACTTATTGGGCCAGGTTGCACCATAATGGGCCTTAAACGGCCTTAAGCCCATTTTCCATTTACTATTCACATCATCGAGGCCTACTAGGCTGATTCAGCCCATCATTATTTATTGGGACTCGTTATAAACTCTCGAATAGCTCAATTAATTATTTACGACAATTTATCTCTAATTCCATAATTTAATTCACTTTATACGGAATTAATTCGTAAAAATATGCGGTAAATTTCAAACACGCATAACTATGCAAATTGTCATAAATAAGGGTTACTTACCCAAGATTCCATGATAGTACACAAATCGAGGCTGACTCGAGCTCTCGTTTGACGTCAATTGTCGAGCTACACAATTACATATTTTTTGGGTAAATTTTTAGTTAAATATTAATCAAATTAAATATTTCAAAATTTAAATCGGTCAATTTCGACCGCTTACTGGCTTACCCGTAACTCGACTGCATCACCGGGATTTTCCTCAATGTTTTCTCTTTTTCTTTTTCCCCTTTTTCTTTTTCTTTTCTTTTCTTTCTTTTCATTTTGGCAGAACCGGTCCGGTCCGGTTTAGCATACCTACACTGCACTGAACCGGTCAGTACCGGTTCAGGCCTCACTTTCATCGTTTCGGTACCGTCCAACCGATTCTCGACGTGATTCCGATACTGTTCGGCTCGCCATCGCCTGGGTGCTCTTTGTCAGGCCTCGGGTTAGATTGAAATGGCGCCATCGCTGACGAATCCCATCTTCTCTCTCGCGGTAATCTCCTCTCGATCTGGCGTTCTCCGACGACGTCGACGTGCGTCACAGCTGTCGGTGGGTCGCCCGGTGTCAGGTTTCCTTTGTCGACCCTCACCTGGCCTTCTCTCTCACCGGTGGCCGCCGGATGGAGGGAACCGACTCCCTCGGTTTCTTCTCCCTTTCGCCTTTCTAGAAATCGCGTTTCGCGATTTCTGCTTTTTTAATTATTATTATTATTTATAATTTATTTTATTATTATTTTATTCATTAAAATATTATAAAATCCCATAATATCTAAAAAAAATCTTATTTTATTCATTTAATCAATAATTGAATTTATCAGTCTTATTTTGTCTTTTCGGTATATTTTTTTAATATTTTCGGGATAATTTTTCTAAGTAAAAATTTGGATTAATTCCAATGAATTTATATCTTGATCAATTGGACACGAAATTTAATTGTTTTCCTCGTTATTGATCAAGATTTCTCAATTCCATATTTTTAATGAAATTTTTCTTATTGAATTTGTATAGAATTTCGGTCTTTTGATTGTTTTACCCTTCAACGTGTTCGGGACCAAACCAACACAACTTCCCTTCACGAATACACACTCATTTCATGTTTTAAATCCTTATCTCTAGTCCGAATGGTCCGAATATCATTCATTTAATCTGTGACTATTTTAATCCTTCATTTGACCTTTAAATTCATTCGAGAATTTTTATTCATTTCATTTGCATTTTTCATTCATGTAAAACTCTTCTTATGATTCAATTTACATATAACCATGTTTACATTATTTGAATCATAAGAAATTATGATAAAAATCGGGTCTTACAATAAGTTTAAGGTACACACAGGTAATAAGAGTTGTGATTGTACATACAAGTTACATTATGTATGAATGTGAAGAAATGGACTTAAACATGTGGAGAATGTTAGCAGAATGGATTATGAGTAGTGTGGTAAAATGGAAGGAGAATTGCTTAAGTTGTGCACTTCCATTTGGTTTATATTAAGTACCTTTAGATATGTAAAGATTCTACACAAGTTTTAATGTGTATGAAGAATTATTGGATGCCATTTTCAAGTCTCAAAGATGATTGGAGGAGGAAATGACCTTGACAACAAAAGGTATGAAGTTTGTATGTGTTGCTGCAGAAAAACTGTAGAAAATCTGAAAATATGAATGACAGATCGATCTCATAGGATGAGAGATCGATCTAGGGAAGCCAAAATGCTCTTCTTTTGGGCTATGGAACAGGATAGATCGATCTCCAAGGGAGCCAGATCGATCTCCTAGACATTCTGTAAAATGCAGATCGATCCTTAAAGGAACAAATCGATCTCCTTAGCTCTCTATTTTGGAGCAGATCGATCTCAAGCTTCGACAGATCGATCTCCTACCTTAAATTACCGTGAGAAAGGAAGGATTTTAAGAGGACCAGATTGATCTCCAACCAAGGAAGATCGTTCTCATTAAGCTGAATCTATAAATAGGAGCAGTTGAAATCTGCAAATCACAAAAATAACCATTCCCTCTCCATTCCAAACTTAAAAAACCTAGAATTTTCTCTCTAAATCTTGCCACTTTCAAGAAGATTTGAGGGAAGGCTATCAGACATAAAGTTGTCTACATCAAAGAGAAGAACAACATAGCTTGGAGGCATTTTCCCATTTGTTGGATTGAAGGACAAGGGTGCATTTCCATTTGGAGCAAAAAGGAAATCGAGCTAGGTGAGTTTCTAATGAAACAACTCAAGTACATTGTTTGGATATTGATTTTAGAGTTGTTTAATGTACATATGAAAGATAGGAACTACCTAGAGTCGAGTGAATCCACTATGACCTAGAAATGGTCTAGTGTGAGAAAGTGAAATATATTGAGATTAATGATGAATGAGTTATAGTGTGAGAAAGTGAAATATATTGAGATTAATGATGAATGAGTTATCTTAAGATGATGATTATGTTGTGGGTATGATTTGGAGGTGTTAATTTTGGGATAAATGGTGAGATTTACCACAAAGGGGTAAAAATGTGTATTTAAGGCATTGGATAAATGCATAGCTGAACAAGAGTTAAAGGCGTTAACTCAAGTGTTTGATGAATGAATCGTAATTCCTGAGGATACACCGAAACAAAGCGAGCCAAGAGCGCAAGAAACTAAGAGGAAGAGAGTCACACTCAAGTAAATCAAGGTAAAGGAATTCTGTGGACTCTTAGAGATATGTGTGCGTAATTTAGGTGCTTAAATGCTTTGCTAGAATGCATGAGATATTAGCAAATGATATTGGGTGATTAAAGTGTAAAAGTTGGGTGTTTGAGAAATGTTCATGAAAATAAAAGCATAATACTTTGGAAAATCATGTTTTATTGCTTTTTAGCAAATGATTTGGTAGGTTGGCTGACATTTGAAATGGTTTACAAAAGAAATGAGTTGTTTTGGTTTGTTAACCATACATTGCAAAGAATTGAGCCACCTACATGGTTTTCGTGAGAATGAAAGCGTGCTAGAGTATGACTTGCACGAGATTTGATGTGTTTTATACGCATGAGTATTGGAGCTTAGTTTGCACTAGTTTTCACATGGATTTAATACTAGTTTTGGCATGATGCTTGGAGCATAGCTTGTATTAGATGCCCACCTTATTATTACCGTGCTTGAAGCTTCTGGTAGATTAGGTGTCACACTGATTAAATAGGCTCGCACATGCATTTGTGATATTTTGACATGTTGATAGTCGTGTTAGGAGCTTTGGGTAGACGAGAGGTCGTACCGATTAAATAGGCTCACACATGCGTTTGAGATATGGCGTGATATGATATGTTGTTGTGGGTCCACAGAGTACGTTGTACCATGCGGGTAGCATGGAGTACGTTGTACCGTATTGAAATGTGATATGTCGTCTTCAGATAAGATCTGCTATAGACCGACAGGCAGGATTTGACCTACCTCCCGTGTGAAAGCAGATAGTGGTGATATCCCGCACACCTGATCTGTGTAACCAGTATCACAGGTTATGGCCATAAACCTAGAGGTTATTTCCCTTATTTAATTACCTATCTCACATGTCTAATGCTTTGTGAATAAATCCATGTTTGAAATGATTTATGGGTCAGGACAGTCCGTGGGAAGTGCTGAGACCTAACAAGTGTTGAATTATTTTTAGATATGGGTTGTTAATGGTTTTCAAAAGTCACAGTTGCATGATGTTTAATGCCATGCTTTACTTGTGAAATATGCATGATGATTAATGCCATGCCTTACTTATGAAATATGCATGATGGTTAATGTCATGCTTTGAATGGGATTTTATGCACTAAATTTTAATAGCATGAATTGCTTTACATACCATTAACACAATCATACACTCATATTTTGAGATAAAATGATGAACTAAATGCTTTTGAGCATGGCATCATGATCATGTAGATAGTGCAGTATCTACCTGTTCGCATGATTGCCTTACTAAGCTTGTGGTTTGCTCACCCCCTTATTTTTCCCCTCTTTACAGAGACTTGAGTATAGAGTGAGCGTGACTGGAGGCGTTCCCTTTTGGTATCCACTGTATCCCATCACTAAAGTTATACACACTTGAATTATTTTATATATAAACTAGACATAGCATAGTAGCATTTTGTATGCAAACATTGGGGATGTAAAACAATGTAAACACTTGTAAACTGTAACTCTGATGTATTTATGAAAGTGTTTACTTTTGAAATTAAATTGTTATGGATGGATCAGGTAGACATTGACACCGCCCAACTGTTGAGAGTGTGGTTGGTCACGATCAAGGAAGGATGATTAATAAATGACGCATGAAAATGCAAAAATTGGTACGAATTTTGGTAAGTTGAGGGTCGAGACAATTGTAGTATGAAATGTGATTTGAGAAAACAAGCATGTTTTTATGAGTTGAGAATGAGTTATTGCACATGATTTTATAGCCAGTTAGAGCCTAATTTTTATAAGTTGTAAGCTAAATGCGAAATTGTTTTACACCCGTTTTGAGTTTAAAAAGTGAAATGTGATTTGGGCTCTACGTTAAGGTGTACTGAGATTTGAGAAATGTGTGCGTGGCTTTGCTAGTTTTAGCTCATTGAGTACAAAATGGTTTTGAGATGAGTCTTATGAGAAAAACCATCATGAGCGCTACGTGAAGGCAAAACGTTTTATTTGATAATGGTTGTTACTTAGACTTAGGCGTGTCATGTTGAATACACATCGAGCTTTGCTCTCGTAGCATGTAAGATCGGGTTGTGCTCTAGCAGAACGTAAAACCGACTCCTTCATTTTGGTAATGTGAGATGACCTCGCTTTGCGACAGCGTTGGGTGGCATTGCTATGATAGCATGTAAGACTGGACTGTGCTTTGATAACATTTAAGACCGTCGGCTGTACAACTCTGATCAAGTCTACAGCGAACCATGGCCATGGGTGTATTATTGTCGATGAAATCCCTCGATTGGGGATGTCCACCTAGGGAACGAGTTCAATCATTTTGATGTGCCATGACAAGTTTTTATATGAGTTTTATTTGCCTAGTCTCATTTTACACATGAGTTTGTGTTTGGTGGCTGCTCCACGTGCATTACTATTGCGGTGATTTTTATCACATTTTATGAGAAACTCAATTATTGCATCTTGTTTTATACATGCTTGTAATCATGGTTTGAGCCATTTATTATCATGTTTCTACATGAGCTTTGAGAAATGAGTTGAGATGATGTTTTAATTATTCATGCTACATTTTCGACTGAGTTTATTGAGTTTAACATGTAAAACAAAATGATTGTACTGTGCAAATCATTTTCTTATTAATGAATCCCTTACCCTATTACTGAGTGATTTAGAAGCTCACCCTGTTTTATCTCCCCTCAGATTTCTTCAAGTGAAGAGAGTTTCCCTACGACGTACCGAGTAGTGGCTAGTGGAGGACTTGAGATCCATGCCACATATTGTACTTTGAGGTATAATTTATCATTTCATGTATCCAGACTAATATTGTATTTACAGACACTTGATGTACAATGATGTATGGGATGTATTAGGATTAATTAACCTTGAATTGAGTAATGTATATGGTATGATATATAATTATGAGATGATGAGATCCTAAGGTGAAAGTTATAAATTATGTATGATGATGCATGACACTGCACAGGAATGCACCCTTAATTGTGAATGGATGAATAAAAAGTTTTAAATTTGCCCTATTTTCCGCACTTTCAAGGCGTCACAGAGTTTTCTTGGTATTAGAGCTTAGGGTGTTTAGTACTGTCAGTGTCAATCAAGTGAAATAGAATACATCCCAAGTGTCTGTATAAGTCTGGTCATGAACTGAAATTAAGGATTGATATTTCAATCGTATTTGATGTATACGCGCAGGAATCGTATTGAGATTGAGAATTAGTGGACGACGAGGTTGTTCGAGGAGGCAGGCAGAGCCACCTCCGCCACTGCCCCATAAACGGAGAGTCCTAACTCTCGATTTAACCGGATTGAGCGTGATGTCCGGTAAGGTTATGAGCAAATGGCAGTGCTATTCACGCAACATTTTAGGGTTAATGCCTTGGGTACTACTCCTACACCACCACAAGGACCTCCGTACCCCCAGTACCTCCCGTCACTCAGACTGATGATTGAAGTACGGTCTGACTTTTTGAAAATAAATCTGCCCGTATTCAAAAGGAAAAAGGATCCCGCAAAGGCTGAGGAGTGGCTGACTGAGCTGAGAATCATATTTGATTATTTGGGATGCACTGATGTTAAGAGGGTCAGTATGGGTGCTTATATGTTGAAAGGGAGAGCTCGAGATCGATGGGGTACTACCCAGGGTATTCTGATATCCAACAAGGATATGATTAGTTGGGACGAGTTTTAGGTGGCTTTTAGAGCCCAATATGTACCACGAGCTGCTAAGAGAAGCAAGCAGTCAAAGTTTTTGAATCTGGTACTGGGCGATATGTCTGTGGATGACTACGAGAGTCGGTTTACTGCTCTATTGAGATATGATCCAAAGACCTTTAAAAATGAAGAGCTTCGTATAAAGAGATTTGTGTATGGATTGAAGCCCATCATCAAAGATCAATTGATAGGGCTGCATATTACTGAGTTTGGAGATGCTCTGAGATGAGCACAAGAGATTGAGAAGGGAATCGAAATTGTACAATCCCAGAATGAGTTTAGTCCAGTGACTCGGGATAAGGGTAAGAAGCCAACGATTTTCCAAGCAGATGTTCGGAGAGGTTCCTTAAGAAGAGGAAGGATTGAGGTACAGAAGGGCAGATTGGAGAGACCCAGAGCTTACCATATCACCAGGGAAATCCCTCAAAATGTCGGGCCTGATATGAGGGTTTGCAAAAATTATGGTCGATTGCATAAGGGAAGTTATACTGGGTTGATCCATGGATGCTTTAGATATGGAGACATGGGTCACAGAGTAAAAGACTACCCTCAACCTCAGAGACTACATGCTTCAGAGACTACTAGACACCAGCCTTAGAGAGTGAATCCCACGAGACAGGCCACTGCTATAGAGAAAGGAAAGAAGCCCATTATAGTGGGACGTGTGTTTGCCTTGGACAAGGAAACAACAGACACTTCAGCAAAAACTATAAGAGGTACACTCTCTGTCTGTAATCATAAGGCTCATGTGTTAATTGATTCAGGGTCCATGCATTCATTTATTTTTGAGCATTTGCATGTAGATTAAATTTGAAGTTTGAACCTCTAGAGTATGTACTACATGTAAATAACCCTATGCATGAGTCACAGAGAACTGATTTAATCTGTAGAGCGTGTGAAATAAAGGTGGGAGATAGAGTGATGTTAACAGATCTAATGATACTAAATATACATGGATTTGATATAATTTTGGGAATGATTGGCTAGCAACCAATCGAGTGAGTTTAGACTACTACACTAAGATTGTAACTTTCTCCCTACCTGAACCTTACAGTGTACATTTGAAATATTGAGGAAATAAATGTGTGGAACTTTTGTAAGCAAATTGAAATTTTGATGTTGCTTTTGAGAGTACTAATATGATTGTTCATGTGAAGGTAAAACACTCATCTTATACAATAAGCGGGAACATCCGAGGATTGAGGATATACCTATGGTGTGTGAAGTTTTGGATGTCTTCCTAGATGAGTTGCCAAGTTTACCACCAGAGAGAGAGCTGGAGTTTTACCATTGATTTGGTACCAGATACTCAGCCTATCTCTAGACCTCTATATAGGATGGCACTAGTGGAACTTGAGGAATTGAAGAAATAACTACAGGAGTTATTGGATCACGAACTTGAGGAATTGAAGAAATAACTACAGGAGTTATTGGATAAAGGATTTATTAGACCTAGTGTCTCATCGTGGGAAGCACCAATGTTGTTCGTGAGGAAGACGGATGGTAGTCTCAGATTATGCATAAACTATCGACTATTGAATAAAGCCATGGTGAAGAATAAATGCCCATTGCCCAGGATTGATGACCTACTTGATCAGCTGAGAGGGGCTTTATTCTTCTCTAAGATTGATTTAAGATCAGGCTATCACCAATTGAGGATTAAGGAGGAAGATATTTCGAAGACGGCCTTCAGGACAAGGTATGGCCATTATGAATTTCTAGTGATGCCCTTTGGATTGACGAACGCCCCTGCAGCCTTTATGAGGTTAATGAACGAGGTGTTCAGAGGCTACCTAGATAAGTTTATGATAGTCTTTATTGATGATATCTTGGTGTACTCTCGGTCTTATGAGGAGCACGCACAGCATTTGTGGTTAGTACTTCAGATACTCAGAGATAAGCAATTATATGGAAACCTTGGTATGTGTGAGTTTTGGCATTATAAAATCACCCTTCTCATATGGTTACAAGTCATAAAAGTTTCATAAAATCCCTCCATGGGAACAATCAAAATTCAATTGAAATCATAACAAAATTGGGGCCTGACCCCTCCTTCGGGTCTACCATAGTCTATTAAAACCAAAGGATTTATCATGTGAGACATGTAGGTGACTATATCGGTAACATTTAGGACTATGGCCATAACCTCGTGACCCCTGGCTACACGGATCCTAGTGTATGGGGTATCACACCTGAAACGAGAGGTGGGTCGATCTTACCCACCAGAACAGCATAATAACAGGATTGCGAGGGCAAGACTTGTTGTCTCGTGGCTAATACCACTCCACTCCAACGATCCCCACGGTACAGCATACTCCATGTGATATACATGGTACAACGTACTCCATAAACCCAAGCTCAGTCAGGGGGTGCCTGCAATAGGTCTTATCCACCCATGTCAATTATGTCTCAATATGCACGTGTGAGCATATCATCTCACTGTGACACAGTCTACAGGAGAAAACTCCAACACGGCTTCATACATATACATGATAGCTAAATAGCTTGTGCGAGCCAAGCTCTTGCACGGTTTTCATAGAAATTAATGAAATCTACGTACGAGAAGCGCTCTAGTACGACTTAAAATAGTTATAAATTCAATCATAATCCACGTACGAGCAATGCTCTAGTACGGGTATGTATAAAAACTTAGTGAAAACCTCGTACGAGAAAAACTCCAGTATGGTAGTCATGTGAAATAAGTCTGGAAAATAGTGCGAGCAAGGCTCCAGTACTCTGTGTATGAGTTAAAATATAAAATACAGTGCGAGTAGTGCTTCAGCACGATTAAAACTCATATAACACTGATAGGTGGCTCAATTTCATCAAAACATGTTAAATAAATATCATTTGGTACCTAACCTGTGCTTTTTCACTTAAAACATGAAAATAATAGCCAACCTATCCATAAATTGCTTGAATTAAAGCAATATCATAATAAAAATATTCAAATCATGAATTTCATGTAATTTCATATCCTTACTACCTTTTTTTTTGAAATTTTCCTAACTGGGGGCAAAATAGTAATTTGTCACTATTTTCATATTTTTTCGTAAAAATTATTATTCTATTTTCGGGTAGCCTAATGAATTTAACATAATGTAAATCCCCTCGAAACTACGTACAGCTACCTCTAAGTGCTCATAAAATTCCCTTGGAATCACGCACGAGCTTATCCCGACTCGATCGTACCAGGTTTCTCAGTCCAATTCGCTCGTCTACGGAGTTGCATATAACCACAAATGGGTTTCAATTCAAATATACTTATTGGTATCTCACTCATACTGGTCGAATCTAAAGCGCTGGGCTCGTTTTACTTTATTGGGCTCGATTGCACCTTAATGGGCCTCAACCCCTTTTTCAGCCCGTTTCCACTTTTTAAATCCATTCTTTGGGTTTACTGGGCTCATTTGGGTTACCAATAATCATCGGGCTTTGTTCCAAACTCATTAGCTAGCCCGTATACTATTTACGATAATTACTTTGAAATTTCTAATAAAATTCCTTTTTATGCAGAATTAATCCGTAAAATCCGTAAAATAATCTTAACTCTGTATTTACGGACTCAAATTGTCGTAATTAAAATGTACTTACCCAATGCTATGCGGGGTACAAAAATTAGAGCTCAATCGGCTCTTGTTCGGGCTTTGTCGTAACATTGTACAATTAGGCAAATCCGAGTTATTTTCCATTAATATAATATTAAATTAAATTCTCGGGATTTATTGGCAGGTCAATCTCGACCCTCGGTCACTTACCCAAATCTCGAGTCATCCCCAAGTAATTTTCTTTCCTTTTTCCCCTTTCTTTCTTTTCTTTTTCCCTTTCTTTTTCTTTTTTTTCTTTTTCTTTTTCTCCTTCTCGGCTACAGTGCCGTTTTGGTCCTTTCACCTTCGACGGCGTTCCCGACTGTTTCGTCGATCGTCACTGGTCTCAAAAGAACCGCCTCGTCTGCAGGATTGCTCGGCTGGGTCAAATCGAAGCTGGGACGTCGTGGATCGTTGGAACCGACGCATTTTCTTCCTCAGCTTTCCGTCCGTTGATTCGCCAGAAATAGGTGCCGTCGGCGCACGTTACCGGTACCGTTGGGTTCGTCGAACACTCATCTATCTTCTCCGACCATTGGCTGGGTTCATTGGCCATCGATGGCTCGTTGGGGGGTATCAGGTTCTTCATGGGTTTCGACTGTCGGTTTAGGGTTTTTCTCTCTCCTTGATATTTTTATTTTCGATTTCTTTTTTATTAATTAATTTTATTATTATTTTAATCATTAAAATCCATTAAAATAATCAAAATATCTCCAAAATTATTATTTAATTCATTTAATCTATAAATAAATTTATCTTTCTATTTTCATCTTTTCGGTATATTTTTTCGATTATTTTCGGGATAATTTTTCGAATTAAAAATTCTGATTAATTTCGATTAATTCCAATAAATTCCAATGAATTTATATCTAGATCAATTGGACTTGAAATTAAATATTATCCTCGCTATTGATCCAGATTTCGCAAATTCCATATTTTAATGAAAATTATTTATCGACTTTATACGAAATTTTGGTCTTTTGACCATTTTACCCTTGCACGTGTTCGGGACCAAATTGAATCGACTTTCCTTTATAAACTCATAATCTTTTCTTATTTTAATTCCTTATTTTTAGTCAACTCGATTAAATTCCTTAAACGAACTTGTTGGGTCCCTACTTTCCCGATTTATCCTTATGCGATCTTACATATGTTATTTCGTTTCATCCACATTTATCAGATCCGAATCAACCATCTTATGAATCTATTAACATATAATAATGTCATACAAAGATGTAGATCTCACAATCTGTTTGATTAGAAAGAGTTAAATATGAGACAAAAGGAGATGGATTAAACTCCTTAAAGACTATGACTGCGAGATTTTATACCATCCGGGGAAGGCGAACGTAGTTGCTGATGCCCTTAGTAGGAAGAGTATGATATCTGCTATGATGGTCATGGAATGAGATTTATTGGAGCAGTTCGTCGAACTCCAGATCAGAGTTAAATAGGAAGAGATTGGATTTTTGGCTAGCCTGCGAATAGAACCCAAGATCATGGATCGGATTAGAGCTGGGCAGCGTGATGATCAGAGGTTGATCGATATGGTTAGCCAAGCTGAGCAAACTTCACAGTCGGATCTCACAGTCAGTGAAGATGGATTGTTGAGATTCAGAGGATGAATTTGTGTACCGGACAATGATACCCTTAAGAGACAAATACTGAGAGAATCCCACTATTTGCGATACACCATGCACTCAAGGAGTACTAAGATGTACCGAGATTTTAGAAAGGTGTATTGGTGGAGTGGTATAAAGCGAGACAAGACAGATTTTGTGGCTAGGTGTTTAGTGTGCCAGCAAGTGAAAGCTGAGCATCGAAAGCCCAAAGGATTATTGCAGCCTTTACCTGTACCTATATGAAAATGGGAGCATGTCACCATGGACTTTATTATGTGTTTACCGAGGACCCGAAGGGGTCGTGATGCGATTGGGTCATAGTGGATAGACTGACGAAAAGTGCCCATTTCCTTACCATCAAGAGCACTGATACTGTGGATGCCTTAGCTAAGTTATATGTCAGCGAGATAGCTAGATTACATGGGGCTCTAATGAGTATTACTTCTGACAAAGATTCTCGATTTACTTCTAAATTTTAGACCCAGTTTCAGGAGTCCATGGGATCTCGATTGAGCTTTAGTACCGCCTATCATCCTTAGATAGATGGCCAGTCAGAGAGGACTACTCAGACCTTAGAGGACATGTGGCGGATGTGTACGATGGATTTTAAGGGATCATGGGATGATCACCTACCCCTAGTAGAGTTTGTATACTATAATAGCTATCATGTGAGTACTGGAATGACACCTTTTGAGGCTTTATATGGTAAGAGGTGTAGATCCCCTGTAGTGTAGGAAGAAGTGGGTGACAGAAAGATAAATGCTCCCAAACTTGTTAAACAAGTTGTACAGAATGTGAAACTCGTATATGAGAGATTACAGGCTGCACAGAGTAGACAGAAAATCTACGCAGATGTACGTAGATAGCCACTCGAGTTTGATATTAGTGATGCAGTATTTCTGAAGATATCACCAAGTAATGGTATCATAAGATGTGGAAAGAAAGGGAAATTGAGTCTTCGATACATCAGACCATTCGAGATTCTTGAGAGAGTGGGAGATGTAGCTTACAAGTTGGCATTGCCCCCACAGATGTCCAAAATACACAACATCTTTCATGTATCTATGTTGAGGAAGTATCACCCGGACCCTTCTCATGTCATAGAGTATGAAGAGATGGACATACAAGAGGATATGAGCTACACTGAAGAACCCATCTAGATTCTTGATAGAAAAGAGAATAATTTTTAGAACCAAAAGCATCCCATTAGTGAAAGTTTTATGGAAACATCACTCAATGAAAGAGGCAACTTGGGAATTGAAAAGCCTCATAAAGGAGAAGTACCTCCATCTGTTTGATGAGTCGAGTTGAATTTGGAGGACCAAATTCTTTAAAGGTGGGGAGGATGTGAGAACTAAGAATTTTGTATACCCCAGTTATGAGAATTGTAATTTGGTGTATGTAATTATGATATGTTAATGTACACGTAAGTTTTAAATATGATGAAGTATAAAAAAATGAGGTCTTTAAGTTTTCAATGTGTATGGATTGAATTATGGACTATGGGGTAGATTTTGAGAAGTTTTACATTGAGTTTTCTGTAAATTGATACATCAGTAATACAATCTGTGAAAGCCAGATCGATCTCCAAGGATGAGAGATTGATCTCATGGCTCCAGAAGGCAGGAAATGTGCAAGAACTGATAGGCAGATCGATCTCATAGGTAAGAAGATCGATCTCAAAATGTTTTTGTAAATAAAAGATCGATCTCCTTAAGGAGCAGATCGATCTCATGAAGCAATTAATAGATAGATCTCACCCCACGACAGATCGATCTCCTAGGCATAAAATTACCCCAAAACGTTCTTAAATTCAAAGACAGATTGATCTCATCAAGCACCAGATCGATCTCCTACCCTTCATTTATAAAAGAACCCCTGTGTTTTCCTATATTTCATCTTCTCCCTCTCTAAGAAACCGAAACCTAGCTTTATCTCTCCTCTAAATCGTCCATTTTTGTTCGAATCAGGGGTTATAGTAAGAAAGAAAGTTGTTCCTCATCCAAAGGAGAACAACATACTTGAAAATCAAATGACGAATCAAATCGAGGTGTGAATATAGCTCTCCATAAGTTTTGGGTAAATTTCCAAGCTTTAATCTTTGATATTGAGGTGATTTTGGCATGGATATTATGCATGAAAAATGTAGGATTTGAAATGTAGTGGATGAGAATGTAGATTATGATAGGAATATGAGAAAAATGAGATTTGTAGTATTTAACGAGAATATGAGCAAATATGTGCTCGATGATGTGATTGAGATGAATTATTAATGTTTTAGCATTGTTTGGATAGCCCGGGAGTTTCGGAGAGGAATGCGAGGCTAGACCATATTTTAGGAGAACGATTGCACTATACGAGGTGCAATGAGGTAAGGGAAAACTTAAACTCATTTGTGTAAGTGATTTTGTGATGATATTGTAGCATGAAATGTGATTTGAGAAAACTAGCATATTTTTATGAGTTGAGAATGAGTTATTGCACACGATTTTATAGCCGGTTGGGGCCCAATTTTTATGAGTTGTAAACTAAATACGAAATTGTTTCACAACTGTTTTGACTTTAAAAAGTTAAAAGTGATTTGGGCTCTACATTAAGGCGTTCTGAGATTTGAGAAATGTGTGCCTGGTTTTGCCGGTTTGAGCTCGATTTTGACATGTTTTGTGTTAAGTACAAAACGGTTTTGAGATGAGTTTTATGAGAAAAACCATTATGAGCGCTATGTGAAGGCAAAACGTTTTATTTGATAATGGCTATTACTGAGACTTAGGCATGTCATGTTAAATACACATCGAGCTTTGGTCTCGTAGCATGTAAGATCGAGCCGTGCTCTAGCAGCATGTAAGACCAACTCCTCCATTCTGGTAATGTGAGATGACCCAACTCCGCGACAACGTTGGGTGGCAATACTCTGATAGCATGTAAGATCGGGTCGTGCTTTGATAGCATGTAAGAGCGTCAGCTGTACGACTCTGATCAAGTTTACAGCGAACCATGGCCATGGGTGTATTATTGTCAACGAAATCCCTAGATTGGGGATGTCCGCCTAAGGGACAAGTTTAATCATTTTAATGTGCCATGATGAGTTTTTATATGAGTTTTATTTGCCTAGTCTCATTTTACACATGAGTTTATGTTTGGTGGTTGTGCCACGTGCATTACTATTGCGTTGATTTTTATCACGTTTAATGAGAAAAGCCATTATTGCATCATGTTCTATACATGCTTGTAATCATGGTTTGAGCCATTTATTATCATGTTTCTATATGAGCTTTGAGAAATGAGTTGAGATGATGTTTTAATTATTCATACTACATTTTCCACTGAGTTTATTGAGTTTAACATGTAAAACAAAATGATTGTGTTGTGCAAATCATTTTCTTATTAATGAATCCCTTACCCTCTTACTGAGCGATTTAGAAGCTCACCCTGTTTTATCTCCCTCAAATTTCTTCAAGTGAAGAGAGTTTCCCTGCGACGTACGGAGTAGTGGCTAGTGGAGGACTTGAGCTCTAGGCCACATATTGTACTTTGAGGTATAGTTTATCATTTCATGTACCCAAACTAATATTGTATTTACAGACACTTGATGTACAATGATGTATGGGATGCATTAGGATTAATTAACCTTGATTTGAGTAATGTATATGGTATGATATATAATTATGAGCTAATGAGATCCTGAGGTGAAAGTTATAAATTATGTATGATGATGCATACCACTGCACAGGAATGCACCTTTAATTGTGAATGGATGAATAAAAAGTTTTAAATTTTCCCTCTTTTTCGTGCTTCCGGGGCGTCACACCAAGCGCAAGCCCAACTTCAAGGGCTGAATTTTAAGAAAGGTTGATTGATATTTAAGGAAGCAAAATCAGATTTTTCTAAGGCAAAACTGTCACTTTCATCTTCATCCAACTAACCACCATGGAAACATAAAGCTTTAAGCTTTCTCTCTCTAGTTTTCACCCATTTACAAACCAAATTGGAACAAGTTGTCTTCAGCAAAGTTGTTAATCACGATGAGGAGAATAACATAGTCTAAAATCAGCAACCAATAAGCTCCCACAAGTTTTGACCAAAGTGAAAAGTATAAGCTAGGTGAGTTTTCAATCTTCCAACTTCATATATGTTAATATAGGGATTTTCTGGAGTTAATTGGTGTATGAATTGTATGGTAAAACATCACCTAAGATTATGAACAAGCTTAGGCTGAAAATGGGTATTTGAAATTCTATGAATATACATATGATTTTAATGCATGTATGGATAGCTTAGATTATATAGATGATAATGACATGATTAAAAGAAATCAATTTGTTGATTTGGATAGATTTATGGAGTTGGTATGTAAGGTGTTTGATAAAATGTCAACGTGAACTATGTTAAAGGCTTAGGCTTGCCATCCAAGTACTTGATCAAATGCCTAAGTGAGATTAGGGTAAGGTTGGTATGGTGATGGCTAATAATTGGCCAATCTGGCATGATGGGTGTTCGACCACTATACCATGGTCGAATGTGTTTTTGGGCTAAGCTTAAGGCATTTAGCTCAATAGTTATAAATGGGCCTTACGGCCTACCCAATAAGAGTTAATGGGCCTAAGGAGCCCAATGGGCCTTGATAGAATAAATAGTAAAATCAAAATGGGCTTAGAATAAGTTGGGCCCATTAAAAGGTAACGAGGCCTAATAAGAGCAATTGGGCCCATTTGATGAAATAGATTGTATAGAAAAGGATAAATAAGTTATCAGACTTAATTGATATGATTGATAACTATCTACAGCTCTGAGAAATATAATTAAAGTCGGATAGATCGATTTGCAAAAAGTGGAAAAAGACGAAAAGAGCATTTAAAGAGATTCTAGGTAAGGGATCTTTGCAAGCTCTTAGAGATAGTTGTGCCTATATTTTTTTTCCATTTTCAAGTCTTTAAATTCTGTAGGGATTACAGATATAGAATAATATTTATGATGCCCAAATATGAGAAAATTACGAAAATACTTTTAGAATAGGGAAAATTTAAACATGCATAAAGTGCATGAATTTGATATTTTCTATGTGAAAAAGGGATTTTGTAAAGCCGAAATGATAGACTGGCTCATAATTTGATTGTATACATTAAATTGCACATTTTTCTAAAGTTTTATTTAAATGATGAGTGCTTTGATGGGAAGTTAACCCTCTCACTTTGTATTGCACCATCTTGCGCACTGCACTTGGTTTTGAGTATCATTTTTATGGGAAATTGAGCTAACTGTCTATTTTGTGTGTGTGAAATCGTGCTGGAGCAATGATGAGATCTGTGAATTATCCAAATCTGCTCGCACTTGATTTTGATATGACATGTGAACAGCCTTGTTGGAGCCGCATGTTAACTACGAGTTACATAATTCTACTCGTACGAGATTTGGAATGATAAATTGATAATAAAATGTGTTGGAGCCCTCATGTAGACTATGTGTCACATTGACTTGCTTGCACATGACTTTAAATGGTATGGATAATGAAATTGTATTGGAGCCGCGTGTTAACCACGGGTTACACAATTTTGCTTGCACATGATTTTTATGTTATTGATGATGAAACCATGTTGGAACCCTCATGTAGGTTGTGTGTCACACTGACTTGCTCGCACCGGTATATGAGATAAGGTTATGGTTGATGATTGATGCTGAAGTCGTAAAAGCCTGCCTACTCCTAGGTAGCCTCGAGCATATGGGATATTGATAGAGTCCATGGCATAAGGTGGACGGACAAAGTCCATGGCAGAGGATGGATGGACAGGATTGATGGAGTACATTATACCATGTGATTGCTCAGCCCCTTTTTCTCCTCTACAGATCGCGTTCAGTAGAGCATCTTGCGATAGTCCCTGCTATCTCTTTTGCTGTACAGCTTACCTTGATGCGCAAAGGTATATCTATATGCATATGTATCTTGTATCTGAACACTAAACGGCACAGTAATGTATGATGTAGCGTACTGGGGATGTAAATGATGAGACATAATTATATAAATAGATGTACATAGTTTATGAAATGTACAGTTATATTTTACTCTTGATACATGCAAGTGAATGGAATTGGATATCATCGACTCATAGCCCAACCAAACCTTTGTGAATGAAATGGAAAATGTCAGCGATAATAGTCGTGACAAAAGTGGTATCAGAGTAAGGTTGGTCTGATGTGAGTTAGTGGTAGTAACTAGGAAAGTTTGCATCCCCATGTTACTATGCGTTGTTTATATACAGGTGTGTATATCGAGCTGTGAATTTTTGAAATGTGTTATGAATGCTGGAAATTATCTGTAAGGTCTGTACTTTTATATGTATTCCTTTATGATTCCATGTTGTACACACAAGTTATATAATACATGAATCATAAGAAATGGACCTTTTTAAGCTCTAAGTGTGATTAGAATGCAAAATGATTAGTTAAGTATTTAAATGCAATCTTTCCTTTGAAATTCTAGAAAAATTTACAGCTAGAATCTTGCAGATGAATGTCAGATCGATCTCCCTTCACGACAGGATCGATCTTGTAATTCTAGAATTAAATCACAAAGGTTCTATGGGCAAGTAGATCGATCTCGCGGTGATTCTACATAGAGAGGATCGATCCTTTCCCAAAGCAGATTGATCTTATTGTGATTCTGCCTAGAAAGGATCGATCCCTTCCCAGAAACAGATTGATCTTGAATGGTTTCTGGCTAGAAAGGATCGATCCCTTCCCAAGAGCATATCGATCTCATCCCAAGAGCAGATCAATCCCTTCCTAGGAGCAGATTGATCTCACAGCTTATTTACTGAATAGTTGTGTAGTTCAAACAATGGAAGATCGATCTCTCACCCTAGGAGATCGATCTCACAATGCCTATTTCTATTTAAAGAGCCCGATAGATGAGCCTTCTTCCCCAAATTAACAAAATCTCTCTATTTTAGCAAAGTGAGCAAGTTTTTCTCACTCTAAAATACTATCACCTTCCAAACAGATTTGAGAAAGGTTGTTGTTAGCAAAGTTGTTCCTTTTGATGAGGAGAACAACATAGTGAAGAACTAGTAGATAAATATCTGGATTGAAGGAGCCAGGTGTTTCCCCCATTTTTGGCCAAAAGAGAAAGGTTAAGCTAGGTGAGTTTTCAATACACCAACTTCACGTATGTTAATCTAGACATTTTTATGAGTTGATTGGTGTATGTATTATTGGATGAAACATCCTTGAGCATGATTAATCATCCATGACCTAATATGGGTTTAGTGTGAGAAAGTGAGCTATGGTTGATTTAATGATGAATTGATTATACTATGGTCTGGGTGATGTTATATGCATGATATTGAGATGGTTTTGTGAAACCAATATGTTGCAATAGATGATGATTTAAAGTAGGCATAAGAGGTGTATGATGAAATGCCTTAGTGAAGGAAAGTGATGAACTTAAGGCAAGCACACCTAGTGTTTGCTGAAATGCCATGAGAGCTAGGCAACCATGGTGTCGGCCATGGCTAAGCTTGGCACACCATGCGTGACAGAATGGTCAAGTGGGCCAAACATTGAGTATTCAGCTCAATAAGACATTGTAGGCCTAAGGTCGGCGTAATATGAATTAGTATGCTTGATTAGCCTAGTAGATTCTTGAGAAATGAATAGTATAATCAAAATGAACTTAAAAGAAAATAAGGCCCAATTATAGTAAATGAGCCCAATAAGTTAAATTGATTGTAGTGAAAGTGAAATATAGATAAATAAATTGTATTTAATACGATAAATAATTTTGTGCTGCTCCGGAGAATATATTGGGAGTGAATCGGACTGCGCGATCGAGCAACTCTGAGGAAGTGGAATTACTCTACGCGATTCTAGGTAAGGGAATTTTGTGAGTATTTAGAGGTAGCTGCATGTATTTTGAGGGTAATTATAGGGTATTAAATTTGCTTGACTACCTAGAAAAGAAATAATAATATTTGTGAAAAAATTTGGGTATAGGTGAAAAAGATCGTTTTACCCTAAGTTAGGAATTTTACAAAAAGGGTAGTAAGGCTAATAAATTACATGAATAACATGTTTTTGATATTTTTATGAAATATATTGCTTTGATTTAAGCAATTTATCGATAAAGCTGACTATTGGTTTTCATGATTTGCATGAAAGGGGCACGTGTGAGGTGCCAATTATGATTTTAAAAGTGTTTTATCAAAATAAAGTAGCCTACCAAATATATATGAGCATAAATCATGCTAAAGCCTTGCTCGCACTGGATTTTGATGTTTTGACTTACATACAGAGTGCTGGAGCTTCGCTCGTACTGAGTTTTATTGATTTATTTCGCATAAAAGTCATATTGGAGCATTGCTCGTACAAGGATTTTTATATGTGCATAAAATCGTGTAGGAGCTTTGCTCGTACGAGATTTTGGATATCATGATATGTATGGCATCGTGCTGGAGCTTTGCTCGCACTAGACGTGATGTGACATGCATAAAGTCGTGCTAGAGCCTCCTGTAGACTGTGTCACAGTGAGATGATATGCTCGCACATGTATATTGAGACATGGGTTGGTTATTGACATGGTATGGGGTAGATAATACCTTTGGCAAGCACCCCTAGACTGTGATATGGGTTCATGGAGTACATCGTACCATGTACGCCACACAGAGTACGCTGTATCGTGTAGTCATGACTATGAGATTAGTGATTTGCTATTCTGGCAGGTAGGACTGACCCACCTCTCGTTGCAGTCGTGATGCCCCACAAATCGGGATCCATGTAGCCTGGGATCACAAGGACATAATCCTCAATTTTTCCTATACAATAACTTACATGCCTCACGTGATATCATACGGTCTAAATGGACTAGGGCAGACCCGAAGGAGGGTTTACACCTCGATTTGTGATTTTAAAATGAAATGTGATTTTAATGATGTGTTGATGAGTTTTACTAAGTTTTGTTAATGTGTAAACCTTGAGGGGTTGTTTTATGATGAGTTTTCAATGTGTTGAGCAAGAGACGTTGACATGATGATTTTTCATGTTTACATGGCTATTTTCATGTTTTTAGTATGTGATATATTTATATACATATGGCATATTTTAAATTATACCTCATGCTCTAGATATAAATGATTTTTATATCATGACATTATAAGCATGTAGATAGTGTAGTTATCTACCTGCTTATATTATTGCCTTACTGAGCAAGTTGTGTTCACTCTTTCACTTTCTACCCCTACAGAGCATCCACAGTAATTGAGAGTGGGTAGAGACTGCATTCCTGTTGTCTGCTGCTTCTTATCGAGATAAGGAATACACACTTGTATAGTTTTTGTATCTGAACATGTAAATGCACAGTACCGTACATGGATTGAATATCAGGGATGTAAACCTATGTAAATACAATTATGAATGTAATGAGTTAAAGTCAAAGGACAGTAGAACCTAATATGTAAATGTGATATGGAAATGGATGTTAAGGTAAGTAACATGACAGGAGGGACTAATGTCGACTCATAGCTCAACTGTTAGTAGTGAAACTATTTCACGATGGGTAAGGAAATGAAAAAAAAAAGTGAAAATTTTGTTATGATTTTTGGTAGAACGGGTCATGACAGAGGTGGTATCAGAGCTGAGTTGGCCTAATATGAATCAGTATTAGCAAGTAGGAAAGTTATATCCTTATATTAATGTGCTTTGTTTAGATATAACTGTGTATATTGAGATGAAATTGGACTAATGAATGGTTATGGATGTAGGATTTAGGCATTATGTCGATCACCCGTCGTGGTAGAGGGGCGAGTTCACGTTCTAGAGGCCGTAAGGGTAGGCCTGAGAGCCATGCAGAGCCATAGACTAGTCAGGCTCTGCAGGACCCTGTTGAGAGACTAGGGGATACTAAGCCATGCTTCGCTAGGATAGAGCGGAGTATTGAAAGCCTTGTTGAGATAGTCACTTAGACATTAGGGGCTGGTGGTAGACGAGGTCCAACCAGGCAGCCTTCTGCTACTAGACAGACAGCTACAAAGAGACCTCAGACTACAGAGACCGTTACACCACCACCAGTTTAGGATATAGCTTCTCCTGTCGGTCCACAACCGAACGATAGTGATCTGGGTTATGACTGTGATTGGATAGGTTACGACAGTTCCAAAAGTTTAGAACTCTAGTCCTTAGAGGAGTGAGAGACCCAGTTGTTACAGAGGATTGGATATATGAGATGGAGAAGTTATACTCGTTCTTCATGTGTACATTAACTGAAAGGGTTACTTTTGTCGTATTTATGCTGAAGGGCGATGCAGAGCATTGGTGGAGATCTACTGTGTCTATCTTGAGAGCTAGACACCCAGAGGTTACATGGGAGATATTTTTGGAGGCTTTTAGGAGGCAATATATTTCAGCCACTACACAGCAGAAGCTACTGATGGAGTTTATGAGTTTGGTTCAGGGGAATCGCTCCGTTGATGAGTATGAGTCGAGGTTCATATCCTTGGGGAGATATGACCTGGATACAGTGAGCAGTGAGACTCGGAAGGTCTAGAAGTTCATGGATGGATTGAGACTAACCATCAGATCTAGATTAGATCTGTTTGACAACTCTAGTCATGAGGAGGCAGTGCACATGGCATAGTTGTGTGAGCAAGATTTTGAGCGAAGTACCTCAAAGTTATGGAAGGTCAACAGAGCTAGAGATAGAGACTGAAAGAGATCAGGAGGGCATAGAGTGGTTAGGAGAGGAGGACGACTCTTTGAAAAAAGACCAAAGATTAAGGAGATACAAGAGAGAGCTGCTTGACCTCCTGTGTACTCGACTTTAGCTCCACTGAGGGGAATAGTTATTGGAGGATCATGGCCTACTACTGAGCAGTGTAGGATATGTGTTAGATTTCATTGTAACAGGTCTTGTCCGATGACTACTGGAGTATGTTTTCGTTGTAGGAAGCCAGGACATGTCTTGAAGAACTGCCCCGAGATGATTAAAACTGCCACATATAATGGCAAAGAGTCGGAGAGAGCTCCTGTTGAGACTTCTGCTTCGAGGGGGAGAGCTACAGCTGAGGAGAAGGGGAAACAGGTGGTTGGTAGAGGGCGAGTATATGCATTGGACCAGGACACCGCAGATGCTTCAGCGGATGTGATTAAAGGTACCGTCCTAATTTTTTATTTAGAAGCATTTGTGTTATTTGATCCTGGTGCCACGCATTCCTTTATATCACCTTTATTTACATGTAAGTTGTCGAAGTATGTAAAGCCTACATCATTAGATAGAATGTTGTTGATTTCTACACATATGAATGATAGTCAGTTGGCTGAGTATGTAAATAGGGACTGTAGGCTGAATATAGAGGGAATGGATATGTCAGCCGATCTTATCTTACTGAATATGAGTGGTTTCGGTGTAATTTTAGAAATGGATTGGTTAGCTACAAATCATGTTATTTTAGATTGTTGTGCTAAGACAATAATGTTTTCAAGGATATATAGCCTTACTGTAAGTTTTGCTGAAAAGAAATGAAGGAACATGATTATTGCAAATGGGAAGAGTATAATTTTAATTCATCATATTTAAGAGATGAATTTGCTTGTTAATCATGAATGTTAATATGATGACCTATGTTACTAACAGTGGAAAAGGATAATTTGAAGGGTTCATTACATACGTAATTGACACAGATTAGGCCCGTCCAGAACTGAGAGACATTCTAGTGATTGCAGAGTTTCTTGATATTTTTTCGGATAATTTACCAGGGTTACCACTCGACAGGGAGATGGAGATTTGTATAACATTGGCACTTGGCACAGAGTTGATATCTAAAACCACCATATAGAATAGCTCTGATTGAGTTGTGTTGGCTCTACCGAGAGGGGGGGTGAATCGGTTTTCTAACAATTATGGCAAATTAAAAATTAATAACAATTTAATCACAAATGATAATGAGCAATAAAGTGCAATGTAATAATTTAAAGCAGAGTAGGGAAGAGAGAAACAAACACAATCGTTTATAGAGGTTCGGCCAAACTCTTGCCTACGTCCTCTCTCCTTGACCTTCTTGTCAAGTGTTTTCTTTCTCTCTATCAATAGAGCTTACACAGTTCCTTTTTGCAGGTTAAGGAATAACCTCTCTACCCTTAGCAATACAGAAAAAGTATTCAGCCTCTTACAATATACTCTCACTGAGGAACAATCCCCTTCTCTTTTAAGATAAGACTGAATACAATATAATGCTTTAAAGTGGTAGGACAAATGTAGCTTTTTGCACTTCAGCTTTTACAATGATTCTCAATGAATGAGTAATAGGGACACAAAGAATGAAAGAATTAAAGCTTGAGAATGTTTGGAATATGCAGCAATAGTGTCTCTATTCTCTTTGTCTTCAATGCTTGGTTAAATACTGAAGGATGGGTAGTTGGAGCATTAAATGCTATTCTTCCCGTTATGTTTTGCAGAAACTAGCCGTTGGGTGACTCCAGTAGAGTGCCAGATCGATCTGCCTTCTTGGCCAGATCGATCTCTTAGTTATAAATCCTGCAAGATTGAAGCACAAATACACAAGGAGATCGATCTCATAGGTTAGCAGATCGATCTGTTAGTTTAAAGTAATGAGGCAGATCGATCTGTCGAATAGGCAGATCGATCTCCTTAACTCTCTGTTTGAAGCAAGATCGATCTCCAGATTGATCTGCCATGCAATCTCGTAGAGAGGAGATCGATCTCTCAACACTACAGATCGATCTCTTTAGCTCTCTGACTTTGAGGAGATCGATCTCTTCCTTACCAGATCGATCTCATAAGTTCTCTGACTTTGAGGAGATCGATCTCTTCCTTACCAGATCGATCTCTCAACTCTAGCTTTAGCCAGATCGATCTCTTAACCCTTGCAGATCGATCTTATTTTACCTTTAATCTCTTTACAATGTTATAAGGCTAGGCAGATCGATCTCTTACTTCATGAAATCGATCTCTCATCAAGTAAAAGCCCAGGAGATCGATCTCTCATACCCCAGATCGATCTCTCATCAGCAGAACTCTAAGTTCTGGTACTAATAACATCTAAACATGTTTGTATATCATCTTAACATTATTGAATTAACTTGTTTTGTCATTTCAAAATACATTAACTCAACAATCTCCCCCTTTTTGATATGACAAAACTCATCAATTTAAACATGTTTAGTGATTTTGCAAAACTCCCCTTTTTGTGAACTTTTGATTTTGTTAATGACTTAACTCCCCCTCAGTTAAATCTTAACTCCCCCTCAATTTAAATCATAGCTCCCCCTCAATTAAATCATTCTTTTAAACATTTAACACAACCACAACACATGTTTCTTCTCCCCCTTTTTGTCATATCAATCACACACGAAAGAGAAGATTCATGGCATTTCAAAATTAACATTTTCATTAACTCACCAAATATCCAATCAAATCACATTTCATTCAAGCAAATTTTTCACAGATAACATCAAGTAGCTTAAAAGTGTTGTAACTACACTAAATCAAAGCACCTAATGCCTATTGTGAGGGAGGATCACGATCCAAAATATTCTCAACGTGCGTGCGTGTTACTTGGAGCTCATCGAACATCGCCTCTTGAGTCTCTTGAATCTTATCCACTCTTTGGGTTAAGTCCTCGATCATACGCCGCTGAGTGGCAAAGCCGTCATTAATCTGCTGACTGATGTCCGTCACCATCGTTATGAGCATCTCCAATTCAGCAGGAGACGATGTTAGTGCAGTGGGCGGAGCTGATGGTTCCTGAGCTGGTGCATCAGGTTGGTGTGCTGGTTCATCAGTGGGGTCCTCCTCAGCCTCAGCAGGTTGCTGTTCTTGCTTTTTCGTCCACTCTCCCCGAAAATTTTTGTAGTACCCCATATGATGTAGGGTCCCAATGTTAAGCACGCTTTTGGGAGATGGGAGTTCGCCAGTTTCGCCGCTGCAGTTGATACCAAGGCGGTGGAGAAGATAAGCCACTGGTTGTGGAAAAACTATTGTGGTAGCTTGGCCACGCACAATCTTCAGCCAATCTTCGTATATAAAGTGAGGGAGGTTAGGTTTTTGGCTTATGGTGTGAATGTGATGGAGCCAAAAACGATCGAGACGCCTAACGGTAGAATGACGAGTACCGAAAGGGCGGAAGTTCCACGAGATTATGAGGTGGAGTAACCGAAGGTGCATTGGAAGGTTACTCGCCTTGTCCCCGGGGAGTTCAAACGCAAAGGGGACTTCCTCATCCTCATTTGTTAAGCCTTCATCGCGTATATCAAACACTTTGGCTAGAACTTCAGAGTCAATTATAATGGATTGACCCATGACGAAGGTTTTGAAGGCAAGGATTTTGCAGGTGTCATCGGAGTCATACACGAGTTCGGCATTGGAAAAGAATGCGCGAACGAGATTTGGAGGGACAGGAGTGTTGATTTTCAAGAAGTTTGTCCAACCAAACTCCTCAAAGTTTGACAAATAGGGAAACTCTATGCGATTGAGGAACGAAAAATCGATAGTGCGCCAATGCTTGATTGGCATGGTTGAAAAATATTCCTCATACCGCTTTCTTTTTGCTGGTGTTTTAAAACACCGATTGAAGGAAGCGATAGGAGGTGGAGGAATGGGTTGTGATGAGGAACCTGCCTCTCCTGTGGTTCTAGGGGGTTTGTTTGCTACTGACTTCCTAGGCATGATTCTAGATTCTAAAGAGGCACTAAATGGATTCAACAACGAGAAAAGCAATGAAACAGTACCTAGGTTTGACCTAGAATCAAAATGAACACAAATTGAAGACAGATTTTGAGAAAATCAGTAAGGAATGTTGGTTACAATACCGAATTTTGACACCGAGACGCAAGGAGGACCGTACAGAGATCGATCTGAGGAGGAATCGGAGGAAAAGATGCGAGGGAGATTTGGGAATTTGAAATTTGGGTTTCTGAAATTTGGGAATTTTACGCGGGTATTTATAGTCCAGGGCACAGGAGATCGATCTGTCGAGGCGACAGATCGATCTGTCATTTCCAGAAAGCCAAGGAAGATCGATCTGTCGTAAGGCCAGATCGATCTGGTCGCAAACAGAGGCTTAGGCAGATCGATCTGCCAAATGCAAAGATCGATCTGTAGAATGCGGAAGCTTGAAGAGATCGATCTGTCGTGTGGACAGATCGATCTGCCTTTAAACAGAGACGTAAGGAGATCGATCTTATGGTTAGAAGATCGATCTGCTTAGCTTGACCTTGATGATTTAGGCTTGTTGGAGGTATGGAGATCGATCTATATTGCAAGGAGATCGATCTCTCATCCTCATTGCCAGAAAATCTTTGCAAAAACTCATTTAAAATCAATTTGAAACCAAGATTTTTGAAACACAAAAAATCCTAAGGCTTATCCATGAGTCCTAATTCACCTCTGAGGATACAAAACCTATCTCTATCAAGGGGTTTGGTGAATATATCAGCTATTTGATGTAGAGTGTCAATGTACTCTAAAATTATATCCCCTTTTTGTACATGGTCTCTAAGAAAGTGATGTCTAATTTCTATGTGCTTGGTTCTGGAGTGTTGTATAGGATTCTTAGACAGATTAATGGCACTGGTATTATCACATTTAATAGACACTTGTTTCATGTCAATACCATAATCTCTCATTTGTTGTTTAATCCACAACACTTGAGCACTACAACTACCAGCTGCTATATACTCAGCTTCAGTTGTGGACTGAGCTACACTGTTTTGCTTCTTGGAGAACCAAGAAATTAACCTATTTCCTAAGAATTGGCAAGTACCTGAAGTACTTTTCCTATCTATTTTGCAGCCTCCAAAATCAGCATCTGAAAATGCATGAAGGGCAAAAGTAGAGTCCTTGGGGTACCAAAGTCCTAGTGAGGGAGTGTCCTTGAGGTATCTAAAGATTCTCTTAGTTGCCAATAGATGTGATTCCCTAGGAGATGATTGAAATCTAGCACAAAGGCACACACTAAACAATATATCTGGTCTACTAGCAGTTAAATAAAGCAAAGAACCAATCATAGACCTATAGAGTTTAGTGTCTACACACTTACCACTTTCATCTTTGTCAAGCTTGATGTTGGTGCCCATTGGAGTGGTTTGAGGTTTGCAATTGTCCATCCCAAATCTCTTGAGCAAGTCCTTGGTGTACTTTGCTTGATTGATGAATGTTCCATCCTTTGTTTGCTTTACTTGAAGTCCCAAGAAGAATGTGAGTTCTCCCATCATGCTCATCTCAAATTCTCCTTGCATGATCTTAGCAAATTCTTGGCATAAAGACTTATTAGTTGAACCAAAAATAATATCATCTACATATACTTGTACAACTAGTAAGTCCTTATTTTTATTTTTTATGAATAATGTGGTGTCTACCTTTCCTCTTGAGAACCCTTTTTCTATTAAGAACTTTGACAACCTTTCATACCAAGCTCTAGGAGCTTGTTTTAACCCATAAAGTGCCTTAGATAATTTGAAAACATGTTCAGGAAATTCATGATTTTCAAATCCGGGAGGTTGCTCTACATAGACTTCTTCATTAATGAAACCATTCAAGAATGCACTCTTTACATCCATTTGATATAACTTGAAATCTTTATAACATGCAAAGGCAAGTAACATTCTTATTGCCTCTAATCTAGCTACCGGTGCATATGTTTCATCATAGTCTATGCCTTCCTCTTATCTATAGCCTTGAGCAACTAGCCTAGCCTTATTCCTTACGATCACACTATTTTCATTCATCTTGTTCTTGAATATCCATTTAGTTCCAATTATTGAGTGATCACTAGGCCTAGGAACTAGTTTCCATACTTTGCTTCTCTCAAATTGATTTAATTCTTCTTGCATTGCTAGGAACCAATTATTGTCTTCTAAGGCTTCATTGACATTCCTAGGTTCAATTTGAGATACAAAGGCTATATATTGGCACATATTCCTTAGGGATGATCTAGTTCTAACTCCAAGAGTTGGATCTCCTACTATTTCACAATCTTTTACATATCCTAACTCTCTTGGTGCTCTAGACTCTCTTTCTAAAACCTCTATTTCTTCTTCATCTTCTTTATTCAAGTCAAGCTTTTCTAGAAAGTCATCTTTTAAGCCTTCATCAAATATTCCAGCATTTTCATCATTGGTTGAATCTTTAGATATATTATTTGATTCATCAAATACAACATGAATAGACTCTTCAACCACTAATGTTCTTTTGTTATATATTCTAAAGGCCTTTGAATTCAATGAATATCCTAGAAATATTCCCTCATCACTCTTGGCATCAAATTTTCCTAAGTTATCTTTTCCATTATTTAGAACAAAGCATTTGCAGACAAAAGGATGGAAGTAACTAATGTTAGGCTTCTTGCCTTTGTAGAGCTCATAAGGAGTTTTCTTTAGCATGGGTCTTATCATAGCTCTATTAATTATATAACATGATGTATTTATAGCTTCAGCCCAAAAGTACTTTGGCAAGTTATTTTCACATAACATGGTCCTAGCCATCTCTTCCAAAGTTCTATTTCTTCTCTCAACTACACCATTTTGTTGTGGTGTCCTAGGGGCTGAAAAATTATGGCTAATTCCTTGATCATTGCAATACTCATCAAATCCTATATTTTCAAATTCTTTGCCATGATCACTTCTAATGCTTGTTATTGTATATCCTTTTTCATTTTGAGTCACCTTTGAGTAAGTTATGAATTTCTCTAAGGCTTCATTTTTTACTCTCAAAAAGAACACCCAAGTGTATCTAGTGTAATCATCAACTATTACAAAACCATAGTGTTTCCCACCTAGGCTAGTGGTTCTAGTTGGTCCAAACAGGTCTAAATGCAGTAATTGAAGAGGCCTAGTGGTGGATACACTATTCTTAGGCTTGAAAGTTGTCCTCTTGTGTTTTCCTTTGACACAAGCTTCACATATTTCTTCATGATCAAAGGATATTTTGGGTAATCCTATAACTAAATCCTTTCTAGCTAATTTAGATAGCACATGCATGCTAGCATGACCTAGTCTTCTATGCCATAACCAAGATTCCTTTTTGTTGTCTACCATTAAGCATATGTTTTTCATTTTTGAGTTCATTAAGGTAGACTATATATATGTTACCTTGCCTATGACCTAGAAGGAGAATTTTATTTGACTTAGGATCTATAACATTACACTTCATACAATCAAAAATTACTTTGTAACCTTTGTCACAAAGTTGACTAATGCTTAGTAAGTTATGCTTTAAACCCCTAACAAGTAATACTTTTTCTAAAGAGAAATGATCATTACCTATTGAGCCACTCCCTTCCACTTGGCCTTTGGAGTTGTCCCCAAAAGTGACTTCTCCACCAATTTTTGATTTGAAGGAATTGAAATGGCTTTTATCACCCGTCATGTGCCTTGAGCATCCACTATCTAAGTACCAAGCTTCTTTTGTTTTAGCTTTGTGGCTATGCTCAATCACCTATAACAAAAAAAAAATAAACACACTCAAGTCTTAGGTACCCAAATTCTCTTGGGTCCTTGGAGGTTAGTAAATGCAATTCTTGATCCCATTGGGATCCATTTTGCTAATGCATTGCAGTCCTTGGAATGAATTACCTCTTTTGGAATCCATATCCTTTTTACAATTTTTCCTTTAAGATTCCTCATCTTTATATTGCAAAAATGTGACTTATGTCCCTTCTTATTACAATATGAGCAAGTAATTGCAGTTTTATTCATGCTCTTCCTAGCAATAAAACTCTTAAGATGGGTCTCCCTACTTTGTGCATTATACCCTAAGCCATTTTTGTCAAAAAATGCCCTTTGGGTTTCTAACATGCTATCTAGCTTTTGTTGCCCCATGTGAAATCTATTAAAGGAGTTATGTAAATTGCTATTTTTCTCCTTAAGGCCACAAATTTCTAGATTTGCAATCTCTAGTTTCTTCTCACATTCCAATTTATCTTTTAACATTATCTCATTTTCCCTTTTTAGTTTAGATATTAACTTTTTATACTTCATGCTCATAGATTCATACTCTAATGCAAGTTCATCAAATGCATCTTGCAATTCATCAAAAGAGTATTCATTGAGATTAGATGTTACCTTTTGATCATCATCAATAGCCATGAAGCATAGGTTGGCAATGTCCTCATTTGATTCATCATCGGAACAGTCACTGTCACTCCATGTTGCTACCATTGCCTTCTTTTTATGAAACCTATCATTAGATCTTTTGAGAAGAGGGCAGTTAAATTTTATATGTCCAGGTTTTTTACATTCATAACACACAATAGAGTCTTTTCTACCTACTTCCTCTTGTTCTCTCCTATTGTTTCTCCTATTATTACTACTAGCTTTCATTCTCATGAATTTGTTGAATCTTTTGGCAAACATTGCCATCTCAATATCCTCCTCACTCCCACTCTCATTTTTAATCTCCTCTTGAGCTGTGGATTTTAGAGCAACACCCACTTTCTTGGGTGGCTCTTCATTTCTTTTAAGTTTCATCTCATAAGTAAGCAAAGATCCTATCAATTCATCTAGACACAATGTGTGAGGATCCTTAGATTCCTCAATTGCCGTTACTTTAGCTTCCCATGACTTAGGTAAGCTATTTAAAATTTTCTTTACCATTTCAATGTTAGAATATATTTTTCCTAAGGATTTTAGTCCATTAATTACGTCTGTAAATCTAGTGAACATATCACTAATTGATTCTTCTTCCTTCATCCTGAAAAGCTCATAATCATGTGTGAGCATGCCTACTTTTGTCTCTTTCACTTGGGTTGTACCCTCATGAGTTATTGTCAATTTATCCCATATTTGCTTGGCATTATCACACCCGGAGACTCTATTATATTCATTAGGACCTAAAGCACAAAATAATGTGTGCATAGCTTTAGCATTTAGTTGTGCACATTTATTGTCATTAGAATCCCATTCATCTTCTTCTTTGGGGATATCTCTTCCCTCTATTTTCTTTGTAGGGATTTGAGGTCCCTTAACTATAATTCTCCATACTTCATAGTCATTTGCTTGAATGAATAGCATCATCCTAGTCCTCCAATATGAATAATGTTCACCATTGAACATGGGAGGTCTAACCGTGGAGTGCCCCTCTCCTATCAAACTAGTTGTTACATTGTTAAGAGCCATTTGATCGTTTTCTAACTCTTAGGAAGTTGTTCCTACGTGATTAAATAGTCCTAGCTCTGATACCAATTGTTGGCTCTATCGAGAGGGGGGGTGAATCGGTTTTCTAACAATTATGGCAAATTAAAAATTAATAACAATTTAATCACAAATGATAATGAGCAATAAAGTGCAATGTAATAATTTAAAGCAGAGTAGGGAAGAGAGAAACAAACACAATCGTTTATAGAGGTTCGGCCAAACTCTTGCCTACGTCCTCTCTCCTTGACCTTCTTGTCAAGTGTTTTCTTTCTCTCTATCAATAGAGCTTACACAGTTCCTTTTTGCAGGTTAAGGAATAACCTCTCTACCCTTAGCAATACAGAAAAAGTATTCAGCCTCTTACAATATACTCTCACTGAGGAACAATCCTCTTCTCTTTTAAGATAAGACTGAATACAATATAATGCTTTAAAGTGGTAGGACAAATGTAGCTTTTTGCACTTCAGCTTTTACAATGATTCTCAATGAATGAGTAATAGGGACACAAAGAATGAAAGAATTAAAGCTTGAGAATGTTTGGAATATGCAGCAATAGTGTCTCTATTCTCTTTGTCTTCAATGCTTGGTTAAATACTGAAGGATGGGTAGTTGGAGCATTAAATGCTATTCTTCCCGTTATGTTTTGCAGAAACTAGCCGTTGGGTGCCTCCAGTAGAGTGCCAGATCGATCTGCCTTCTTGGCCAGATCGATCTCTTAGTTATAAATCCTGCAAGATTGAAGCACAAATACACAAGGAGATCGATCTCATAGGTTAGCAGATCGATCTGTTAGTTTAAAGTAATGAGGCAGATCGATCTGTCGAATAGGCAGATCGATCTCCTTAACTCTCTGTTTGAAGCAAGATCGATCTCCAGATTGATCTGCCATACAATCTCGTAGAGAGGAGATCGATCTCTCAACACTACAGATTGATCTCTTTAGCTCTCTGACTTTGAGGAGATCGATCTCTTCCTTACCAGATCGATCTCATAAGTTCTCTGACTTTGAGGAGATCGATCTCTTCCTTACCAGATCGATCTCTCAACTCTAGCTTTAGCCAGATCGATCTCTTAACCCTTGCAGATCGATCTTATTTTACCTTTAATCTCTTTACAATGTTATAAGGCTAGGCAGATCGATCTCTTACTTCATAAAATCGATCTCTCATCAAGTAAAAGCCCAGGAGATCGATCTCTCATACCCCAGATCGATCTCTCATCAGCAGAACTCTAAGTTCTGGTACTAATAACATCTAAACATGTTTGTATATCATCTTAACATTATTGAATTAACTTGTTTTGTCATTTCAAAATACATTAACTCAACAATCTCCCCCTTTTTGATATGACAAAACTCATCAATTTAAACTTGCTCTTGGGATGAACATCTACCGTTAGTCGAATTTGCTACAACAATAGTTACCACTTGAGTATCGGGATGGCACCATATGAGGCCTTGTATGGTAGAAGGTGTCGTTCTACAATTGTTTGGGAAGAAATGGGTGAAAAGAAGATTTTTGCTCTTGATTTAGTACAGCAAGCCTTTGAGGTTGTTCAGTTGATATGTCAGAGTTTGAGAACAGCTCAGAGCAGGCAGAAAAGTTATGTTGACATCAGACGAAGGCCACTAGAGTTCACTGTGGGTGACTCAGTATTCTTGAAAGTCTCTCCCTCGAAAGGGATTATGAGGTTTGGTAAGAAGGGAAAGTTGGGCCCTCGGTATATCGGACCGTTTGAGATACTTGAGCGTGTGGGAGATAAGGCCTACAGGCTAGCATTACCACCAGAGCTAGCAGGCATACATAATATCTTCCATGTATCTATGCTTCAGAAATACCATCTAGATCCAACTCATGTTATTTGGTATGAGCTATTGGAGCTCAAGAATGACTTGTCATATGTAGAGAAACGGATCTGGATACTAGATAGGAAAGAGAAGGTGTTATGGAACAAGACGATTTCGCTTGTTAAAGTTCTTTAGCAGCACCATAATTCAGAGAAAGCTACTCGGGAGTTGGAGAACTCTATATGGGAAAAGTACCCCCGACCATTTGAGGAGTAACTTAGTTCTAATTTGGAGGACCAAATTTCTTAAAAGAGGGGAGGAATGTAAGACCCGTATTTTTTACCTGTAACCTTTATGGTTCCCTATGTATACACTTATTAATGTATATGAATCATAAGTGATGTAAGGTCCGTAAATCAAATGTACACACTTGTTATGTGGATTCGTGTTGTACACACGAGTTTCATCATGTATGAATATTAAGAAATAGACCTTTTGAAATGAAAAAGGTGTATTGAATGTAAAATGAGTAGTGCAGCAAATTGAATGCAAGTAAAGCTTTGGAATTTTGGGAAAAAGGCAACTAAGTGTGCTGCAGAACAAGGGAGATCGATCTCAATACAAGGGAGATTGATCTCATTTGGCCGAAATGAAGAGAAAATAGGCATTCTATAAGGGGAGATCAATCTGGGAAGCAAGCAGATCAATCCCCTATGAAGAGCATATTGATTTATCCTCAAGCAGATCGATTTCCTTAGCTCTCAGCCAAGACCAGATCGATCTCATCCTTATGCCAGATCGATCTGTTTAGCTCTCTGCCTAGAGAAGATCGATTTCATAGCATTGAGTAGATCGATCTTGATAGGAGACTAGTGCCTACTCTAAGTGACCTAGATGTGTATCTGCAAGTGCACGGGCCGTACAAGTAATAATGGGATTTGAGTCCCAAATTACCGTCCCACAAAGAAGTTGATTAGCCAAATTAACTACTAGTTAATCTTACCCTAAGTATATCCTAGCAAATTATGAATTTTTTGGAGTGATCTACAAGGCTAGAAATACTGTAAATAATAAAAGATATAAACTACAGAAAATAAAATCGAGCTAAAATTACTTAAAAAGCTCCGAGTAATTAAAAGCAACAACCTATAAAAGATAATTAAAACAATTAATTAACGCAATTAAAAATGCAAATATGAAAATAAGAAATAAAATTAATTAAACTAAAATTCAACAATCTTAAAAATAAAATATGCATGTAAATAAACTAATTAATAGAAATGCAACTTAAACTAACGTAAAGTCTAATGAAATAAAATCCTATTAACTTAAGAAAATTCTTAAATCTAACTAAGAAATTAACTACTTAGAAAATGATCCTAAATTAAATCTAACTCTAACTAATCACTAACAATAAAACAAAATCTAAATAATGCATGAGAACTAATATTTTTGGATTTTTCAATTTAAAGTGCAAACTTACTTAAAATTACCTAAAATAATTCTACTACTAGTTTTAATTATGTACTACCTAAATACTAAATTTAATTCTAAATTCCTAAATTGAACTAAGTTTATACTAATAAGCAAGGAACAATAATATGTAAATTAAACTAAGCCTATGATCTAAGCTAACAAATAACATTAAAAGAAATACTAATAAAAATATAATAGTAGGTATGCATGAAAAATGGAATTGTGCAAAAGTTAAATGCCAAACATGGCCTTGCTTAGTTTCCCAACTGGCCTCGGTCCCGACTACTGGCACTGTGCAATTCCTGCTCGAGGCGGCTATTCCATTCTCTGCAATGCCCATCTCCTGCTTTTCTGACCAGCATGCCCTCTGAAAATTCTATTTTTAATAGAATTATTTGTGCTTAATTTTCTAATTATTTATTTAATCCCCATATTATTTTATTAATAATCCCCTTTATTTAATTAAAAGTCTTTAATGTGCAGATAAATTAAATCCAGATGAAACTCAGTCATTTCAGTCAAAATTGGGCTAAAATCGGGCTAAAGGAGACTGGACCACTTCCAATTTTTAGACCGAGTCACCAGTCGTCTGGACACGCGTGATGCCAGGTGTCCATATTTTATTTGCTCTGAAACGATAAGATCGATGGATACCGTGTCAACCCTCTGAAAGACACACGTTGGGCCACATCGCACAACCAATTGGATAAAAAGACAGGTGACGTGGAAATATCTACTCTGTAGCAAATCAAATGAAGACAAGTGGCCAAACAATGCCAACTCATCTAGGATGAAAAAATTACCACTGTACCCCTAAGTGTGTGTATAAATAGAATATGATGGCAATTAAGAAAATGAAGTAGGAGTAGGTTAAGTAGTGTAGGAAGTAGCCTAGGGTAGAGTAATTTAGGAGTAGTTTTTAGAGTAAATTTTAGGGTAGTTTTAGAATAGTTTTATTTTAGTTTAAAGTTTTCATTGCTATTCTACTTTGGTTTTCTTTTAGCTTTCATGTTAATGGTGACAACCACCATTGTTTAGACTTAGCAAGTTTGCATTTATTTCTTTGGTACATTTTATTTTACTTTAAAGGAAAAGATCTCATTCTCGTTACTACTATTCTTATTTTATTCTTCTGTTTCTTTTCATTTTTCCTTTACTGTTCAACTCTCGGGTAATGTAGAATGGCTGGTGAAAGTAGCCATTTTGCATTCAGACCCCCTTGGCATTTTCTTTGATTAATGAAGCGTTTGGTTTCTTTCTTTTAATTTCTCTGTTCTATTTATTTTTCATTTACTAATTATTCAGCAGCCGCTAAGCTTCCATTCACAAATAGTTCTAATTTAAGAAAAGCAAGGCCGGCTGATTTTGAAGGTCCAAAACAAGAGTTTTTCCTGGAAGCTACCGACTGCTTACTCACATATGTGCAGTATTGGATAGATGAGAAAGTGTTATTCCTCTCGGTTCTAATGTTTCAATATCCTGCATTTTAGTTGCTTTCTACAGCATATCGTCGTCTTCATTGATCAGGCCTTTATGTCCGTGTGTTACCCAGAGGCGAGCTTCTGCTGGTAACTGATGAAGCTGAGAAGGAGGAAGTGGCTGCTGAATCTGGGGTGTGTTTGTTGTTCGTTTACAAGTAGTAACAATAGTGTACTGTTGCAACAATTTTGGATCATATACATTCTCTGTTTGGCTCTGTTCTATAACTATTGCACTGTTCATTTTCATTTATAGGTTTAATCAGCATTAATCCATGGTAGCTTGGGTTCTGTTGTGTTTTCACTGGTTATCTGTTTAGATTATATAATATTTGCTGATCGGTGCTGCTGTAGAAGGCTGGACCACTGCTACTCCAGTCTAGACATTCTCGAGTATCTGTTGCAGGTACTGAGGTAGACACAAGATGAATGGAGGCAGCTAGGACTGAGGCATGATCCCAAGTTATGCGAGGCAGAATCTGTATAAGGCAGGAAACTGAGGTGCATAGCAAGGATGGGGTGACTGAAGCAGTGCTAGCTTGGGAGGTCGTGTGCAGGACTGGCGACGCAAATGGTAGCTACATGTACTGGAGACAGAAGTGAGCAGGATGGTGGTAGCTGGGACAAAAATTGATCCCGGGTCGAGCAATCTGTTACGTTGGCAGTATTGGGTTGCAGCAATAATATACAGAAGTGCAGGATAGTACCTAGAGCATAGCAGGAGTCGGGCATTCACAATGGCAGAACAACACAGTACAGTGCACGGGAGCTTGTTGGCTAGAAAATTGGTTAAGGCCATGTTTGGCAATTTAGAAATGCCCCCATTTCATGTTTCGTACAATTCTTTTGTTTACTTGTCATTAGTCTTTATATTATTTGTTATCTTAAAGTAATATGCATTCTAGCTAAATTTCCTTTGTTAGTTTAAGGCTTTGTTTAAAGTTCATTAATAGTTAATTTTTAACCACAATAGGATTTAAGGCTTGAATTTAAGTAGTGTCATATTTAGCATGTAGAGTTAATTTAGGGGTAGAATTACTTTATGCAATTTTTGTTAATTAATTTTCACATTAAAATGTAAAAATCCAAAAATATTTTTCATGCATTATTTAGATTTTGTTTTATTTAGTTAGAGTTAGATTTAATTTAGGATCATTTTATAGGAAATTATTTTCTTAATTAAGTTAATAGAAGTTTTATTTCATTAGATTTTAGGTTAGTTTAATTTGCAATCTTTGTTAATTAGTTTAATTACACGCATATTTTATTCTTAGGATGGTTTAATTTTAGTTTAATTAATTTTGTTTCTTTATTTTCATATTTGCATTTTTAATTGCGTTAATTTATTTTAACTGTTTTAATTATTTTTGTAGGTTGTTTCTTTTAATTGTTGAGAGCACTGTAAGTAATTTTTGCTCTGTTTTAGTTTCCTTAGTTTATCATTGTTATTATTTTCAGTATTTGTTTAATTTTAACCTTGTAGATCACCCATTAAAAATTTATAATTTGCTAAGATATACTTAGGATAAGATTAACCGGTAGTTAATTAGGCTAATCAACTTCTCTGTGGGACGATAATTCGGGACTCAAATCTCATTATTACTTGTACGACTCGTGCACTTACGGACAATACGTTTAGATCGTACCAAGTTTTTGGCGCCGTTGCCGGGGAAGTTTTAATTAGTCGTTAATTAATATCAGTGAAATTATGCTTCGATGTAATTCTAACTTGTAAATATTTAGGTTGTAAATATTTATAGCCTTACTTAGGTTAGTTAAATTTTTTCATAATTAATTAAAAAAATTTAAAATTTAAAAACTTAAAAAAAAAAATTCTAAGGACTTTCTGATGTTTGCATGCGTAGAGCCAGAAGTTATGATTGTTTTCCTTTAGATCTTAAAATTGAAAGAACCCTTAGGAAAATTCGAAAGGATTCTAGGAAATTATTAGCTTCGTTGCAAAACACTATGGCAGAAAATAGAGAAATTAGGACCGTTGGAGATTATGCAGTGCCAACAATTGGAGGATATTATGTAAGACCCGATATTTTCGAGTGCATTTAAAAATGCAAAAGGATTTAAATGGTATTCCCGAAAACGTGTAAGGGCAAAACGGTTAAAAGACCAAAATTCGATATTAATCGGGACAAAAAAATTTAATTAAAAATATGAGATTGAGAAATCTTGATCAATAACGAAGAAATAATTAAATTTCGGGTTAAATTGATCAAGATATGAATTTATTGGGATAAATCAAAATTTTTGTATCGAAAAATAATCTCGAAAATAATCAAAAAATATAGCGGAAAGGTAAAATCAGACTGAGAAATTTATTTACAGATTAAATGAATAAAATATAATTTTTTTAAGATATTTGTGGATTTTAATATTATTTTAATGAATAAAATAATAATAAAAATAAAAATAAATAAATAAATAAAGAAAAAAATAAAATTAAATAAAAACGAAATAGAAATCTGATTTCGCGAAAACAGAGGGGAAACGATACAGAAAAGAAAGAAGAAAAATGCGAAGGCCGACCGAGGAAGAGATTCGTTGGACGAGCCACCACAGGCGGCCAGGGACCCCAGCAAGGACTGCCGAAGGGTGACAGACCCCGGGGGAACCATCGGTAGCCGAGACACGCGGTGAAGTCGCCAAAAAACGCCAGAAACGAAGGAGAGGCCACGGGGAACAAACGTCGATCGGCGGCCATCAGCGCCGATTCGAGCGACACCGAGGCCTGATTTAGGAAGCCCATGCGATGGCATGTCGAACAGCGGTGGAATCACGCCGGGAACCGGTCGGACGGTGTCGAAACGGCCAAATGGTGACTTAACTGGGCGAACCGAACTGAACCGGTCGAACCGAACCGAGCTGAACCGGCTGTCTGAACCGGGTTGAACCAGATCAAACCGGTTCAGCCAAAAAGAGAAGGAAAAAAGGAAGAAAAAGGGAAAAAGAAAAAGAGAAAAAATTGGAGAAAATTCCAGTGATGCAATCGAGCTACGAGTAAGTCGGTAAGCAGTCGAATTGACCGATTTAAATTTGAGAATATTTAATTTGATTAATATCCGACTGGAAATTAACCCGAAAAAAATATTAAATTGTGTAGCTTGACAATTGACGTAGAACGAGAGCTCGAGATAGCCTCGATTTGCGTACTATCATGGAATCACGAGTAAGTGAACCTTATTTACGACAATTTGCATCGTTATACGTGATTGATATTTATCGCATAAATTACGGATTTAAATTTCGCATGAAATGAATTAAATTTTGAGAAATTTGAATAAAATGTCGTAAATACTAAATTGAGATATCCGAGAATTTAGAACGAGGTCCAATAATTACTAATGGGCCCAGTGAGCCCAATAGACCTCGATAAAGTGTGGTAAACTGGCTTAAGGCCGATTAAGGCCCATTAAGGTGCAATCGGGCCCAATATGGTTAAACGAGCCCAATGATTTAAATTAAGCCCAGAAAATATGAAATACAATTAAATTGTATTGTATTTGACCTGATGAATGTGTATCTGCAGTTTCAGAGATTTGATTAGATTTGGAGCAAATCGGACTACGTGACGAGTCATCAGAGGAAAGGTCAGACTGTACAGAAAAATGAGGTAAGGGAATTGTGTGAGTAGCTAGAGGTAGCTACGCATATTTTAATAGCTTTTTCTGTACACTGAATATGTATGTATACATTGATATTGTATAATGATCCTAAAAATGGTTTGAATGATTTTAAGGATCAAAATAGGTGAAAAGACTATTTTACCCCTATTGAGGGAAGTTCACCTAAGGATGGTGAAAGCATGACATGCATGAAATGCATGATTTATGAATTTTCTGATTTAAGGGGATTTTCGTGGTTTTAAGCAAAGCAAAACGGTAGTTTGGCCAATAATTGCATAAGTTTCCCAAAATAACACTACATAAGTGTTATTGGTATTTAAATGAAATTTCTTGGAAAATAGGCCAACTATCAAGTTTATATGGAAACAGATAGTGCCGAAACGTAGTTCGCACTATATCTGCGTTTGTGATTGTGCATAAATGTGCTTGAGCGGCTGCTCGCACCGACTTGTGTGACATCATATGCATGAAATGTGCTAGAGCATGGTGCTCGCACTGATTTTTTATTATTGTGAAATGAGAGCTACTGGAGCCTAGCTCGCACTCTGTTTTCACATGTTTTGACATGTTTTGATTTGTTTTGATGTGGTATGCATAAAAAGGTGCTGGAGCGATCGCACTAGCTTTTATAATTGATATGCATGAGAGATGCTGGAGCCTAGCTCGCATCCTGTTTTGATTTGATATTGCATAAAGCCGTGCTGGAGTGTAACTCGCACAAGATTTGATGTATTTATGCATAAAGTCATACTGGAGCATTGCTCGTATGAAGTTTTGATTTGCTTGAGCATTCATTTATGCTGGAGGGTTGCTCGAACAAAGTTTTATATGGTTTTTATAACTCATTTGAATGTCGTACTGGAGTTTTTCTCGTACGAGGTTTTCACTAAGTTTAATATACATATCCGTACTAGAGCATTGCTTGTACGTGAATTTTACTTGAAATTATAATCAGTTTAAGTCGTACTGGAGCGCTGCTCGTACGCAGATTTTACTAAGTTTTATTAAACCGTGCTAGAGCTTCACTCGCACGAGGTTTTCTGATATCATGAATATGCATGGAGTCGTGCTAGAGCTTCGCTCGCACAGGGATTTATATTACATGCATATAGCCGTGTTGGAGCCTCTTGTAGACTGTGTGTCACAGTGAGATGATATGCTCACACGTGCATACTGAGACAGAGATGATATGGGTGGATAAGACCTATTACAGGCACCCCTGACTGAGCTTGGGTTCATGGAGTACGTTGTACCGTGTATGTCACACGGAGTACGCTGTATCGTGGGGATTGTTGGAGTGGAGTGGCATTAGCCACAAATCAGTAAGCCTTGCCCTCGTAATCCTGGTGTTATGCTGTTCTGGCGGGTAGGAGGACCCACCTCCCGTTTCAGGTGTGATACCCCGCACACTAGGTACCGTGTTACTAAGGATCACTAGGATATGGCCATAGTCCTCGATGTTACTGATAAAATCAGCTGATTGTCTCACATGATATAACTATTGGTCGATAGACCAGGGTAGACCCGAAGGAGGGGTCAGGCCCCCAATTTTATGATTTATACTGTGATTGCTAGATTTCAGATGATTTTATGATATGTGACCTTAAAAGAAGGGTGGTTTTATAACCGAAGTTTTATAATGAATTTTAACGAATTGTTTTATGAGTTTGAAATGGAATTATGAGATTGTTTTATAAGTTGATTGACCTGGAAGGGTTAGTTTTTACTGTAGTTTTAATAAATTGATTTAAATGCAGTAGCTTATGAAGTTTTCCATGCTTTCATTTGAAATCCATGATTTGTCTTACATTACATGAAAGACTGCATGATCTTGATTAAATTCATGCTTATTATGATTTAATGATGTCACATAAAATGCTTTGATGCATAAGTAGTATGATTTATATATGCACGAACAGTTTTATAAACTAAGTCATCGATGTTTGCATGACTTTGTGCGTGAAATTTTAAATGAAAAGAAATGGATTTAAGGGTATGGCATTATGAGCATGTAGATAGTGGAGCTATCTACTTACTTGCATAATTGCCTTACTAAGCGTGTGGTTTGCTCACCCCCCTTATTTTCCCATCTTTTCAGAGCACTCGTAATAGTTATTGAGCGGCTGAGGACTTGCATGCTTGGTATCCGCTGCTTCTCATCGAGAGACAAGGATACACATTTGTTTAGTTTTGTATCTAAATATGTAATGCACAGTACTGTAAACTGATATGATGTCGGGGGATGTAGAGTTATAAATACCAATGTGTATGTATTTATTTAAAGTTAAAAGATAGTAAACTCTGATAAATGAATGGGATAATGAAAGTGGAATGGTAAATAGTGTGAGGTGACTAACACCGAATCATAGCCCAACTGTGTTGTAGGATGGTCACGATGAGAGAAAGGTAAGAATTAAATAATAAATGAAAAAGCAAAAAATTTACTCTGATTTTTAGGTAATTTGGGTCGTGACATATTATACCAGCATTAGGCCACCAGCTGTCCCTGCTAACAATTTCAAAATTAAGCCTTCCATCCTCCAGATGATCCAAACCTCTTTACAGTTCAGTGGGCTTTCGCATGATGACCCACATGCTCACCTCGGGCAATTCCTAGACCTGTGCAACACGTTTAAACACAATGGATTATCTGATGATGCGTTTAGGCTTAGATTATTCCCCTTCTCGCTTAGGGATAGGGTGCGACACTGGTTAACCTCCTTGCCTCCAGGATGCATTTCTACATGGGACGAGTTAGCCCATCAATTTCAAGCTAAGTTTTTCCCTCCCTCTAAAATGGCAAGACTCCTTAGCGACATATCTTCCTTTGCCCAGTTCGATTCGAAAACTTTTTACGAAGCATGGGAATGATATAAGCAGCTTCTTAGGAAGTGCCCTCACCATAGCCTACCTTTATGGTTGCAAGTCCATACCTTCTACAACAGACTTACAAGCCAAAATAGGACCATTGTTAACGCTTCTGCGGGTGGAGCCCTGATGTGCAAAACAGAGGAGGAACCTTACGAGCTCTTAGACAAGATGGCTGCTAACAACTATCTATGGTCCTTGGAGAGACAATTACCTAAGAAGTCGATGTGTATCTCTGAGCTCGACATGCTGTCTACCTTGACCTCTCAAATCGCTAACCTTATAAAGAAGGTAGAGTCACTCAGTACCCAACATAATCCTTCTACCAGTCCTAATCCTGTTTATTCTGTCCAAACTCCTTTTATTTTTTGTGATCAGTGTGGTGGTACACACTCTGTAGATAGGTGGCCGCTTAACCTAGAATCGGTTCAGTACATTGCCCCATCTCAGAAGCAACAGAACAACCCCTTTTCAAACACCTACAATTCAGGGTGGAGGAACCATCCTAATTTTTCCTAGAGCCAAAATCAAGGGCAATCTTCTAACTCCATATCTGTAGGACCCCCTAGTTTTCAAGCTCCATTGGTTCATGTACCTCACTTCCATCAACCACCACCACCACCACCACCACAACCTATGCAGCAACAACATTTACATGCACTAGCAGTTGAGAAGAAGCCTACATTAGAGGAGATGTTCTCCATGATCCTGAAAATTCAAGCTGCTTCGGTTAAGAACTTAGAGGTTCAGGTGGGACAAATAGCAAATGCTCTTAGCCAATGTCTTTAAGGGACCCTTCCTAGTAACACTGAAGCTAATTTTGTTAGGCAAAGGGAAGGTAAGGAACATGTCAAATCCATCACCCTTAGGAGCGACAAAGAGCTAGATGAGCCACAAGTTAAGTCTGGACCTGAACAACCCATAGTTGATAAACCCATAGGCTCTAAAAAGGTACCTCAAAAAGAGCAAGAACAAAATGAAGACCAGGCTGCAACGGAATCAAAGATGGGCACTTCTTCTTTACCTTCTTCTTCTACTTCACAGCCTTCCTCGTCCTTTGATGCTACACACATTTCCACTACATCCTCTCCAGTTAGACCACCAGTACCTTTTCCTCAGAGGTTCCAAATTCAAAAACTCGATCAATAATTTGCCAAATTCCTTGATGTTTTTAAGAAACTTCACATCAACATTCCTTTCACAGATGCCTTAGAGCAAATGCCAAGTTATGTGAAGTTTTTAAAGGATATCCTCTCGAGGAAGAGAAGACTGGAAGATTATGAAACAATGGCCTTAACTGAGGAATGTAGTACAATTATTCAGAGGAAATTACCCCCCAAGCTCAAAGATCCCGGGAGTTTTAGCATACCCTGCACGATTGGAAATATGTTCTTTGGTAAAGCCCGGTGTGATTTAGGAGCCAATATCAATCTGATGCCTTTGTCTATCTATCGAAAGTTAGGAATAAGGGATGCCAAGCCTACCACAGTGACCCTTCAGCTAGCTGATCGATCTATTAAATATCCAAAGGGGGTCATTAAGGATGTGTTAGTAAAGGTGGACAAATTTATTTTTCCTACGGATTTTATTGTATTAGACATGGAGGAAGACAGGGAAGTCCCCATCATACTAGGCAGACCTTTCCTAGAGATTGGTAGAACATTCATTGATGTACAAAAGGGGGAGTTGACTATGAGAGTCCTAGATCAAGAGGTGACATTTCATGTTTTCAAACCTTTGAAGCTCCCTAATGACTCTCAAGACTGTTTTAGGATAGAGGATATAAGGTTTGAGCATAAGAAATCTGAAAGAATGAGGGAAGTAGATAGAGCTCAGGAGGATTTAACTGTTAACATTTTGTTACCACTCTGGCTAATCCTCTTACTCTTCGCCCTGCTGCTAAGTGTTGTGTTCTTTATCTGCATCTGAAGTGCCCTAATTTTCCTTTCACTTTGTATATAGTTCTTTTTCTTTTTCATTTTTTTCTTTCTTTGTTTCTTTTGCATATTTCTTTTCGATTTTTACGTTTTCAATCAAGCTTCGATTGTTCATCATCATCATCAGAAAGGGGAGTACTCTATTCTTGAACTTTAATTCTTACATTATTTGTACACTGAGGACACTGTGCACTTTAAGTTTGGGGGAGAGGATATCACTTAAGCAATTTTGGACAAAATTGAAAATATTTTCGAAAATATGAGCATAAATTGTTTGATTTCGGGATGATTTAGTGCTTAGCAAGTAGTTTTCTCATATTCTGATGATATGACCCCATGATTAAGTTTGATATTGATTGATTTAGAAGCATGATTATAGGAAAAGTATGAAGTTGAATTCTTGAATTTGTCTTGATTCTAATCGTGATTTCCTCATTTTATGCACATGTCATGTTATGAATCAATATATTTATTTAGAGAAAGCTTATGTGGACATAGGATTGCATTTGTTCGATTGATTTTGTGTATCATATTCTAGAATTTGCTTGATCTTGTCTCGAGCCGAAATATTAGATCGCACTTAATTAGAGAGATGATTTAGGCCATCTTTAGATCGTTTGAGCCTTTCTAGCGATCCTTGTACATATTTTATCTCCAGTAACCCATCTGGGCCTAATAAGCTGTTCTCTGTAAATACACCTGCATAATTTTTCTTAGCTTAAATACTTTCTTCCTATCCCTTACCCCGAAAGCATGAAAAATCATTGGGATATATATTGAGCTTTGTACATATGGGTATCTGGTGATAGTGAAAGTTCGAAAAAAATGTGATAAAAGAAAAAGAAAAAGAAAAGAAGAAAGATGAAAAATACTAAGTTTGGTGGAAATAAATTGGAGCTCTTACATTAAGATCCTAGAAGTAATGCATGTTAAGGGGGAATTAAACCTAAATCGACTTTATCATACCTTAACCCCAGCCTTACATTACAAGCTTAATGAAGTCCTACTGATCTTTGGTTAAGTGTGACTACATTAGTGGAGAGATAAGTGAAAAGCAAACTTATGGGAATGATCACTTATCATTGACTTTGCATTCACTGTGTTTACATAATCTGATTAGGATAATGTACTGTGAAATGACTTTGACATTTTCACACACACACGAGGAGTCCAATTTGGGTTAGAACTTATGATTGAATGATTCTAAATGTTGAACTTGTAATTGTGAGTCTTTGAGATCATAGTCTGTACTTTATCTTTGAGGGTAATATTAGGGAAATTGTTATGTTAGTACTTGTCATTCCAGCAATTGTTTTGTTTTGCTTAAGGATAAGCAAAAACTCAAGTTTAGAGTTGTGATAATTATATTTTTAATAAAATTATTTGTGCTTAATTTCCTAATTATTTATTTAATCCCTATATTATTTTATTAATAATCCCCTTTATTTAATTAAAATTTTTTAATGTGCAGATAAATTAAATCCGAATGAAACTCAATCATTTCAATCAAAATGGGGATGAAATTAGGCTAAAGGAGAATGGACCACTTCCAATTTACAGACCGAGTCACCAGTTGTCTGGACACGCGTGATGCCAGGTGTCTGTATTTTATTCGCTCCGAAACGATATGATTGACGGACACCAGGCCAACCCTCTGGAAGACACACGCTGGGCCACATCGCACAGCTAATTGGATAAAAAGACGGGTGAGGTGGAAATATCTACTCTACAGCAAATCAAATGAAGGTAAGTAGCCAAACAATGCCAACTCATCTATGATGGAAAAATTACCATTGTACCCCTAAGTGTGTGTATAAATAGAATATGATGGCAATTGAAAAAATGAAGTAGGAATAGGGTAAGTAGTGTAGGAAGTAGCCTGGGGTAGAGTAATTTGGGAGTAGTTTTTAGAGTAAATTTTAGGGCAGTTTTAGAATAGTTTTATTTTAGTTTAAAGTTTTCATTGCTATTTTTCTTTGGTTTTCTTTTTGCTTTCACGTTAATGGTGACAGCCACCATTGTTTAGACTTAGCAAGTTTGCATTTCTTTCTTTGGTGCATTTTATTTTACTTTAAAGGAAAAGATCTCATTGCCGTTACTACCATTGTTATTTTATTCTTCTGTTTCTTTTCATTTTTCCTTTACTGTTCAACTCTCGGGTAATGTAGAATGGCTGGTGATAGTAGCCATTTTGCATTCAGACCCTCTCAGCATTTTGTTTGATTAATGAAGCTTTTGGTTTCTTTCTTTTAATTTCTCTGTTCTGTTTATTTTTCATTTACTAATTATTCAGCAGCCGCTAAGTTTCCATTCACATATAGTTTTAATTTAAGAAAAGCAAGGCCGACTGATTTTGAAGGTTCGAAACAAAAGTCTTTCCTGGAAGCTACCGACTGCTTAATTGATCAAGATCCAAAATTTTTAGAAATACCAAAAAGTCACTCGGGACAATATCCAAAAAATACGAAGAAATTATACCGAAAAAAGTGTTAAAAATATAATAAATAAATCAAATAAAATTAAATTAAATTAAATAAATTTATTTGGAATAAAAAATTGATTTTTGTAGATATTTTAGAATACTTTAGAATATTTTAATGATTATTATAATAATAAAATAATTGATAAATAATAATAATAATAATAATAATAATAATAAAAGAGAAAATGGAAAAAAAGGAAGATTTTCGGGGATATACCGGACTTCGGGTAAGTCGATACGAGGTCGAAAGTGACCGATTTGATTTTCGAGAAATTTATTTAAATTATATTTAATCAAAAATTAACCCGAAATTAAATATAAAATTATGCAGTTCGACGATAGATCGTGTACGTGAGCCCGAACGAGAGCCGATTGAGCTCCGATTTTCATGCCCCACATAGCATTAGGTAAGTACATTTTAATTACGATAATATGAGTCCTTTAATACAGAGTTTTGATTATTTTACGGAATTTACGGATTAATTCTGTATAAAAAGGAATATTAATCCAAATTGAAATGTAATTACCGTAAATAGTAAACGGGCTATCCAATAAGTTTGGAACGAAGCTCGATAGTTATTGGTAAACTGAATGAGCCCAGTAAACCCGAAGAAGAGATTTAGTAGGTAGAAACGGGCTGAAAATGGGTCGAGACCCATTAAGGTGCAATTGGGCCCAATAAAGTAAAACGAGCCCAGTACGTTAGATTCGATCAGTAAATGTGATATACTGATAAAAACAATTAAATTAACCCAAAATATGTGGTTATATGCAGTTTTGTAGACTTGGTTGACGCGCAGTTGGACTGAGAGATTGAATATTATCGAGACGAGATAAGTTTACGAGTGAATCGAGGTAAGGGAATTTTGTAGGTGCATAGAGATTTCTATACGCATTTTTGAGGGGATTTACAGGGCATAGAATTTCTTAAAGTATCTAGTAACGAAATAATAATTTTTGTGAAAAAATCGGGGCACAGGTGAATAAAGAAAAAGATGATATTGCCCCTGGGAGTAAAATTTACAAAAAGGGTAGTAAGGCAGATAAATTGCATGATTACATGTTTTAATGTTTTATATGAATGTATTGCTTTGATTTAAGCAAATATGCATATAGGTTGGCTATTGATTTTATGAATTTTACGAAAGGGTACGGGTTTGTACCGGTCACGATTTTAAAAGATGTTTTATCAAGATTAAGCCACCTATCATATTTACACAAGTAAAAAGAGTGCTAGAGTCATACTCGCACTAAATTTTACTGATTTATTACTCATGAAAAGCTGTACTGGAGCATTACTCATACGAGAAATTTATGTGTGCACAAAACCGTGTTGGAGCTTCACTCGCACGAGATTTTAGATATCATGATATGCATAGCGTCGTGCTGGAGCTTCGCTTGCACTAGACGTGAGTTGACATGCATATAGTCGTGCGAAAGCCTCCTGTAGACTGTGTGTCACAGAGAGTTGATATGCTAACACGTATACTTTGAGACATGGGTTAGTTATCGACATAGTACTACGGCAGGCACCCCCAGACTATGATATGGGTCCACGGAGTACGTTGTACAGTGTATGTCACACGGAGTACGCTGTACCATGTAGTCATGATGACTCGGTGATGTTACTTGATATTCTGACGGGTAGGATTTGACCCCACCTCCCGTTGCAGTTGTGATGCCCCGCACACTGGGATCCGTGTAGCCTGGGATCACAGGGACATAATATGGCCATAGTCCTCGATTTTCATACAGTAACCTACATGCCTCACATGATATCATATGGTCTGAATAGACTAAGACAAACCCGCATGAGGGGTAATGTCCCGATTTATGTTTTTAAAAGAGATGTGATTTAATGAATCAAAGTATTCCCAAGAGATGGATTTAGCCTTGATGTGGTTGTTTTATGATAAAAGAAATAAGTTTTAACGTGATGAGTTTATGATGAAACAAATAAGTTTTAACGTGACGAGCATGAGATGTCATACATGTTGATTTTCCATGGTTGTTTTATATGTCGATTTCATGATTTCTCTTATATGATATATATACATGTGGCATCGTTTTAGTCTTACCTCATCCTCCAAAAGTAAACAATTTTATATCATGACATTATCAACACGTAGATAGTATAGTTATCTACCTGCTTACATTATTGCCTTACTGAGCTATTTATGCTCACCCTTTCATTTTCCACCCCATATGGTACATTCAGTAGAAGAGAGCGACATTAGTCTTGCATTTCGGTTATCCACTGCTTCTTATCAAGATCAGGTATACACATTCATATAATTTTGTATTTAAATATGTAATGCACAGTATTGTAAATGGATATGATGTCGGGGATGTAAGGTTATATAAATATCAATGTGTATGTATTTAGTCAAAATCAAAAGATAATAAACTCTGATATGTGAATGTGATTATGGAAATAGAATTGTAAATAGGTGAGAGGTGACTAACACCGAATCATAGCCTAACTGTTAGTAGTGTAACTGTTCACAACGAGTAAGGAAATGAAAAAAGTGAAAAATTTGTAGTGATTTTAGGTAATTTGGGTCGTGACACAAATGGATCATGAAAAATATCCATAACCTAGCTATTGGTATGAAATTAAGAATATGATGAGGAAGTTAAGTAAACATGAATTTGAATGGATGAAAAATGAAGATAGTTATATGAGATATATGGTATAACATTATAATATGAGAAGTGATGAGATTGAGGTACTAAGAGAAGTTAAAGACATTAATTTGAGTCATGCAAGTGAAAACAAGTATATTAAGATATACTGATGTGAATAATTATTAACAGCTTCGAAGTGATATTAGAAGCTGATCGGACTGCGAGAGTGAGTAGCACCGAAAAAACCTTAGAAGCATACTGTGACTAATCTTCATAGTTGCATGATAGAATGGCTAATGTTTTCATGTATATGCGAAAAAAACACTTTTGAGTGCCTATTTGATTTACTTGGGTGAATTATGATTTGAACAGCCATCTATCGGGTTTGTGTGTAAACCATTAGACTAGAGAATACTCACACTTAATTTTGAGATATGCATCACATAGTACTTGAGTGTATTCTCGTACTAAATTTGAAATGTGATTCATGCATGTTGGAGTACTGGGAGCATAGTTCATACTCAATTTTACTGATTGATGCATTATAGAGTATTGAGAGCTTTGCTCATACTTAGTTTTACATGATAGAGTACTGGGAGCATTGCTCGTACTCAGTTTTCATTGAATTATACATTATAGAGTATTGGGAGCTTTTCTCATACTCAGTTTTTACATGACATAGTGCTGAGAGCATTGCTCGCACTAGAGTCATGTCATTATGATATGGTAGTGTTGAGAGTTTACTCGCATGTACCAATTTTGAAAAAGAGCATGAAATTGTCGTGTTGATTGTGTGTCGCACTAATTATATGCATACACATGCAATATTTTGAGATATGGCCAAGGGCTATCAAAATAACCTATAGTATGAGGACTAAGACTTTTGGCAAGCATCCCGACTATGAGGTATATCCAAGGTATGAGGACTAAGACTCATGGCGAGCATCCCACCTTGAGATTTAGGTCCATGGAGTACTATGTACCGTGTATGTCACATGGAGTATGTTGTACCCTGAGTACACGATGAGAGTGAGTTGTGAACTGACGGTAAGGATTTGACCCACCTATCATTACAGCAATTCTAAGACCCTGCACACCGAGTACTGTGTAGCCTGGGATTACGAAAAATGAGTTATGATCATAATCTCGGAACATGTAGTCGCCTATCTCTTTTTCCTTTCATGCAATGTAAATTGAGATTTCTTGAATAAACTATCACATGGTTTTATAGTATGAACATGTGAATTTGTGTGTGGAAAAAAGGTAACCCTAGGGATGGGTGAAGCCTAGTTTTCCATGTTTTTAAACGTGATGATGTGTCATATTATTTGATTTAATTGAATGGCATGATAAATGTGAATTTTATGAAATTACATGAGAAATGCAATGTTTTATATAAACTGCTGAGGTTGTTAAACCAACATGTTTTCAGTCAGTATAACTGACGATTTGTATCTATATGTATATTACATAAATGTTTCAAATAAAGATACATGCTTGAGATACGAATAGATAAGGAAATGATTTCAAGGCATGAGCATTGTATTTTGTAGATAGTGTGGTTATCTACTTGCTTGCCTGATTTCTTTACTGAGCTATGAGCTCACCCCCTTTTCATTTCTCCTCTTTACAGAGCATCCACAGTAGGTGGACACGGCTGATGATTGGTAGACTTTGATCCGCTGCATTTCCTTCTTACACAAGGTATACACAAGTTGAAACATTTTGTACTGAACAATTAAAAGCACAGTTATGTAAACGATGTACGATCGAGGATTATATGTATAAGTATTTATATTAATGTATAAGAGCTTACATTATAGAAAAGAGTATTAAATTATATGCATGTTTGAATGAATGTGAATGAGTGACTAATATCGAATCACAGCCCAACTAATTGGTGTGGAGTTATAACAAAGGAAGAGGTAAGTGAAATGTGAAAAATTTGTGGTGATTTTGGTAGGTCACGAGAGGGGAGGTCGTGAAAATGATAATGGTAGGTTTAGTTTGTCAGAAGAGGGGGTGGAAAGCTGATAACGATTAAATGGGAAGAAGGGAAAAGAAAAAAGCTAGACTCACACATCCTCTCGAAAACTACCCAAAATAATAATCTACCATCTAGTTCAATTCTAAAGAAACTAAATGAAGATAACCTAGTGTATACCTTTGGTGGTGGAGAGGCATCATAGAAAGAGACATTAAGAAAAACCCTTGGCCGAGCTAATAGAGAAAAAAGGCTGACACGACATGACTTACATGGAAAACCTAATGAATGCTTGGCTAAACCTAGAGTTAAGACATCTCTTATTGGAGGAAAATGTCATCAACCTGAGAAAGGCACTGGAGATTCCTCTTGGTAAGACATCAGGATCCTTTCTGGAACTAAGAAAAAATCATGAGTGCATGAAACAGTCTAGTGATATCAGTGGATGTACCAAACATCTTATGTTCATGTCTTGAAGAGCCAAAACCAGTAGGTGATATCGAGGAAGGTAGAGACTCTACCCTCATAGTAGTACATTATGATGAAGCAGGTTTTCTTAGACATGGTGCATTTATAGACTCTAAGAGGGAATTTAGAGGAAACAATTCTATGCACATCGAGGTCGATGATTCACCCAGTTACGCTAGTCATCAAAATAGTTAACATGCCTAGGGAGGACGAAATGGAATACTCAGCTCTGATTTTTCCTCAGCATCACCAATTATCAAATGTGATATGCAGCACATAGTCAGAGAAGGTCACAATAATTTTGGAGTTAACTGTAAAACCTGAGATTTGTCACTGTTTCCTTTAAGATTCATCCATTGTAATCCTTGAATCTTATAATTGTCAATCTTAAAGGGGACTATGTTTCAGTTTGGATCGATTCGACTTAGTTACAACTCTAAAGAAACAAAAGTTCCAAAGATGAGCAAGGACATGCTCAAGTTGAAATTGTGGAATATAACCAATTTAACTGATAATAGTGGTTAAGAACATCATAATATAGGTATGGTATGAAGGAAAGTTGGCTTTGATAAGTCTCGACAATGTTGGGATAGTGAAAATGCCAAAAAAGGGCCTAAACGAGCTCAAAATCAATCGTTTGAGCTGTTTTAGGCATTTTGAGCCTCTAAAGGTAATCAAATCCAAAAGATGAGTAACTTATGCATAGGAAACCTTATATAAGAGATAATTAGACATAGTCTATCTTGACTGCCCGCAACTTACTAAAATCCACTACAAATTTTTCTCATTTTACTTACCTTTCCTTCTGTCACAATTCAATCACCAAACCGTTGGGCTGTGATTCGATATTACTCACCTTAACCACATTCATTTCATAGCATGTATACAAGTCAATACAATTATTCATTGACCGTAAGTACTCTCTTCTTAAAAGTAAACTCATATACATTAATAAAAATACTTGTACATATACATCCCCGATAGTATATTCGTTTACATAACTGTGCTTTTACTTTGTTCAGTACAAAACGTTTCAAATGTGTATACCTTTCGTAAGATGGGTATACAGCGGATAAAGGAATACTAGTCCTCAGTCATGCTTAACTACTGTGAACACTTTATAAAGAGGAGGAAATAAAAAGGGGGTGAGGTCACAGCTCAGTAAGGAAATAAGGCAAGCAAGTAGATAACAACACCATCTACAAAATATAATGCTCATGCCATTAAATCATTTCCTTTTCGATTCACATCTAATGCATATATCTTTCTTGAAACATTTATGCAAGTATATATATATATATATATATACAAATCATCAGTATGAACTGAAAACATGCTGGTTTAATAACCTCAGTAATTTATGTAAAACATTGCATTGTCATGTAAATACTGTAAATCCCATTCCATTATGCCATATCAATTAAATCAAACAAAGATGGCATATCATCATGTAAAAACATGAAAATCTGGGCCTCACCCATTCCTCGGGTTACCTTTTCACAATTCACAAAGTCACATGTCCAATATATAAAATCATGTGATAATTCAAACAAGAAATCTCGAGTGAATGAAACGAGATAGGCGACTACATGTTCGAAGATTATGATCATATCTCATTTTTCTATGATCCTAGGCTACACAATACTCGGTGTGCTGGGCCTCACATTTGTTGTAACAGGAGGTAGGCCAAATCCTCAACTGTCGCCAACAACTCTATATCATCGTGTATTCACGGTACATCGTACTTCATGTGACATACACGGTACAAAGTACTTCATGGACCCAATCCTCACAATCGGGGTGCTTGCCATAGGTCTTAGCTCTCACACCATGGATAATAATTTCAATAGCCCTCGGTCGTATCTCAAAAATTTGTATTTGCGAGCATATAATCGGTGCAACACACAGTCTACACAGAATCCCAGCACGGTTGTTTCATGCTATCTATTTCAAAATCGGTACGTACGAGTAAACTCCAGCACGAACTCATGCATAAGGTCATATGAATCTAGTGCGAGCAATGCTCCCAACACTATGTCATGTCATGCATCAATCAATAAAACGGAGTACGAGCAATACTCTAGTACTCTATCATGCACAAATCACATTAAAATCAAGTGCGAGAAATACTCAAGTATTATGTGATTCATATCATGTAAAATCTAGTGCAAGCTGTGCTCTAGCACAATTGGTTTTCACACAAGTCGATAGATGGCTTATTTCAAATGAATTCACTCAATTAATCAAATCGGCACTATAATGTGTTGTTCTCGCATATAACATGAAAACATTAGCCAATCTATCTATGCAACTGTCAAAATTAGTCACAAACATGCTTCCTAAGATTTTCCCCTTAATTGGGGTAAAATCACAATTTTACCTTGTCGAGTTCCTACCAAAATTTTCCATATTCAAAAATTCATATACAATTTAAATACTCGAAAAATCTATCCAAAATATGTATAGCTACCCTAGCTACTTATAAAATTCCCTTACCTCTGATCACGTCACGTGACCTCACTTCCTTGGTGCTGCTAAACCTTGCAGCTCGATCAACTCTCAATATAAACTCCGGAGCTGTAGATAACTATACACATCAATATACCTTAATATACTTAATTTTCACTTGCATAAATCTCAAATCAATGCATGAGAACTTTTACACCCATTTGGCCTTATTACATCTTATTGGATCTTACTCTCTCTTAAGTCTATTTCGATTTTACCATTCATTTCTCAAGAACCTATTAGACTCATCAAGTCTACTAATTCGAATTGAACCGGTATGAATCTTCTAATGCCTTAAGTTCATTATTTTCTACCACTATGGCCTTTCACCATACATCTCATATACTTATTTTCAATCATCATCTATTCAAATACATGTATTTCACAAAACTACCTTACAATCATATATACATGCTTACTAACATCACTACATGCTTAATTCATCATTTAATCCATGCTTACTCAACTTTCTCTCATTTTCTCACACCAAACCAAATTTTAGGTCATGGAGGATTAACATGTTCATGGGGGTTTTTAGCCAACAAAACATACACCAATCAACTCACCAAGATACCTATATTAACATACTTGAAGTTGGTGTATTGAAATCTTACCTAGCTTGATTTTTCCTCTTTTTGCCAATTGGGGGAAAGTCACTTTGCTCCTTCTATCCTTGATTTCAGCTTTAAGTTTTCATCTATGTTGTTCTCCTCCTCAAAACTAGTTGAAAGGTGATGAATTTTGGAGAGAGAAACTTAGGTTTTCACTTTGTTTCAATGAAGGATTTGGTTGTTTTCGAGGAAGAAAGATGTAGCAGTCGAGTTTATATAGAATTTCCTTATGTTATCGATCTCCTAGCTGTGAGAGATCGATCTATCCTTCGTTTATCTCTTCAGAATTTGACCTTTAAAAGGTAAGATCGATCTGCCTCTTGATATGAGATCAATCTTGTCCAAACAGAATCGCTTAGCGATCAATCTGGCCTTTGAGAAGAGATCGATCTGTGCTATCTAGAATCCTTTAGAGATCGATCTATCTCAACCAGAATTGTAAGACCCGATTTTATTGTAAGAGCAAAAGGGAATGAATAGAAATTTACTAGTGCATTTAAAAATGCAAAAGGACTGAAATGGAATTCCCGAGCACGTTGAAGGGTAAAATGGTCAAAAGATCAAAAATCGGTATAAATTCGTGAGCAAAATTTATTAAAAATAATGGATTGAGAAATCTTGGTCAATAAAGGTGGAATAAATTTATTCTGGGTTAAATTGATCAAGATATCAATTTATTGGAATTAATCGGGATTAATCAAAATTTTTAATTCAAAAAATCATTCCGAAAATAATCGAAAAATATACCGAAAAGTCAAAATAATACGGATAAATTCAATTATGGATTAATTGAATAAATTAATAATTTTTTAGATATTTTTGACAAAATAATAGTATTTTAATGATTAAAATAATAATAAAAATAATTAATAAAATTATAAAAAAAAGGAATCAGAAATGGAAAATCGGGGAAAGAGAATGAAGAGAGAAACGAAAAAAATGAAGCCGAAATCGAGGAAGACCGACGAGCCCCCACCGACGGGACTGAGGGGCCGACGAGGGCTGGCGAAGGGAGACGAGCCTGGTGGGAACCACCAGGCGCCGGCACGCGCGCCGACAACGCCGGAGGAGGCCGAAAACAGAAGGAGAAGCCACGGGAAGGAATGCTTCGATCGACGACCATCGACGCCAATTTGAGCCCCACCAAGGCTCGATTTTGGAAGCCCACGAGACGGTGCACCGAATGGCACCGAAAACAACCGCCCAAACCCAAGGACGGTGTCAAAAATGGCGAAAAGAGGAAATGGGTACCGACGATGGAGAGAACAAGCCGGACCGGTGACTTTTCGACGGCCTTGGACGAAACTGAGGGCAGATTCGTGCTGCGGATGACCCAGCAGAGCCACTGGCGGTGGAAGCCGATGGAGAACCGATCGACAAGGCACTGAACCGACCGAATCGGTGTGAACCGACGGTCCGAACCAGGTCTGAACCGGATCGAACCGGTTCAGCCAATGAGGAAAGAGAGAAAAGGCGTAAAAGGGAAAAAAGAAAAAGAGGAAAAATTGAGGAAAAATCTCGGCGATGTAATCGACCTACGGGTAAGTCGGTAAGCGGTCAAAATTGACTGATTTAAATTTTGGAATATTTAATTTAATTAATTTTTGACTAAAAATTTACCCAAAAATTTATGAAATTGTGTAGCTCGACAATTGGCATCCAATGAGAGCTCGAGATAGCCTCGATTTGTATACTAGCATGGAATCTCGGGTAAGTAACCTTTATTTACGATAATTTACATCGTTATGCGTGCTTCGAATTTAATTATCGCATAAAATAAATTAGATTATGGAAATTTAGATAAATTGTCGTAAATAATAAATTGAGCTATTCGAGAGTTAGAACGAGGCCCAAGAAATTGTTGGTGGGCCCAATGAGCCCAATAGGCCTCAATAATGTGAAAATTAAGTGGAAAACGGGCTTAAGGTCGATTAAGGCCAATTAAGGTGCAATCGGGCCCAATAGGGGTAAATGGGCCCAATGATTTAAATTAAGCCCAGAAAATAGGAAATAAAATTAAATTGTATGATATCTGACCTGAGGAATATTTATACTCAGTTCCGAACATTGGATTGGGAGCAGATCGGACTGCGTGACGAGACAACAGTGGAAAAGGAAAGGTCAGACTCTACAAAAAAATAAGGTAAGGGAATTCTACGGACTGCTAGAGGTAACTTTACAAAATTTCAAAATCATATGCAGTCTTTTAAATTATCTGAAGGGTCTAGAAGTAAGTTAATAATTTTAGTGCCCGAATGGGTAAATTACCAAAATACCCTTATTAAGGGTAAAATTTACAATTTTAGGAAAAATTGGGAGGAGCAAGAACAAGATGTTCCTGCTCGTTCTGGAGATGTTTTGACGCATGCATGAGTAGGCTAGCTAACCTTGAAAGAAAAATGCACAACATTACATATTTTCAATGATGAAATTGTTTTGAAAACTGTTTTAAGGAAACAGAGCCGCCTACGTGTTTTTATTGACATGTGACGTGCTAGAGCTCAGCTCGCACGATATTTTGATTTAGGTGATGCATGCATTAGTACTGGAGCGAGAGCTCGCACTAGAGTTTTACATGCATTGGTGCTGGAGTCTAACTCACACCTGATTTTACATGATTTTCGTGATACGGTGCTAGAGTCTAACTCGCACCAGGTTTTACATGATTCTCGTGACAGGGTGCTAGAGTCTAACTCGCACCATATTTTTATATGATTTTTGAGACAGGGTGTTGGAGCTTCGCTCGCACCAGATTTTCACATGGTTTGCATACAGAGTGCTAGAGCTTAGCTCACACTAGTTTTACTTGATTTGATGAGAGTGCTGAGCATCGCTCGCACTGATTTTATGAGAACATGCGATGAGCCGTGCTTGGAGCGTTGGGTAGACTGTGTGTCACCGATTAAATAGGCTCGCACGTGCGTTCTGAGACAGGATATGATATATGGGTCCACGGAGTACGTGTACCATGCAAGTAGCATGGAGTACGATGTACCGTGTGGCATCTTCGGATGCATGGTATCTTTGGATACGTGTGGCATCTGCGGATGCATGGGATCGGATAAGACTGACGGGTTGGATTGACCCACCTCTCGGGTGGTTCCCGATCATGGTGAGACCCCGCACACTAGGATCCATGTAGGCAGAGGGACTCCCGAGGACACATGGCCATAGTCCTGGTTATTACCGATATACAGATGTTGCCTAGTCTCGCATGTTGACGATTTTAATGAGATTAAAAACTGGGTTTTAAATCAGATTTACATGATGTTATTTCCATGCTTTTTAAACCCATGTGTGATGTAAACTGATTTTCATGGTTTTGTGTGAGTCAGGACCACCCGAGGGATGGGTTGAGTCCTGGATTTGTTGTGAAATTTTAAATGAGAAAGAAATGATTTGAAATAGTTGCATGTTGAATTTTCCATGCAAACTTGTTTTACATGACATCATGAATCATAGCATTAGTTTTGAAATGTGTGGAGAAAGAGTGGTTTATGCATGGCACCACGTTCATGTAGGTAGTATGGTTACCTACTTGTTCGTAGGATTACCTTACTAAGCTTGATGTGCTCACCCCTTTCATTTTCTCACACAGATAATCTCCAGTAGATGTTGAGGTGACTGAGTACTGCATTCTGGATATCCGCTGCTGCCCATCATTTAAGGTATATACACTTGTATATATTGTATCTAAATAAGCATAGCACAGTAAAATGTTTGTAAGTGACTTAAGGGGATGTATAAATATTGTAAACATTTATAAATGACTGAGAAAGAATTAATTTGGTGGGACTGGCATTGATGCACAGCCCAATTTGTTAGTAGAGTGAAAGAATTAATTTGGTGGGACTGGCATTGACGCACAGCCCAATTTGTTAGTGGAGTGTGGTCATGATTAGAGGGCAGGTAAGCATGAAAGAAAATAACAATACGCGAAAAATTTACTCTGATTTTTTGGGTAGTTTTGGGTCGTGACAAGAATTCACCCGAGATTGATCTGCTTTGAATGTGGGATAGATCTCCCTTCTGTTGAATGCTTTGGCATTGCATTTCAAGCAATGAGATCGATCTCCCCTTGCAATTGAGATCGATCTACCCTTCATCTGCAGCATTCTAGCTGTAATTTTTCCTAAAAATTCAAAGTTAAATTCATAGTCGTTTGCTTCACTACTCATTTTGTATTTCATTCATATTTGGAACTTAAAAACATTCATTTCTTATGATTCATATCAAATGTAACTTGTATGTACATCACGAAATCATAAAGAATACATATGAATTTACAGGCCTTACATAGTCAAACGTGGTCAACAAGTCAAAGTCAGAATTGATATTGTATTTTTGACTAAGTAACCCAACCATGGTTAATGCATACAAACTTAAATTCAAGGCTTAATAAAATTAATTTCCAACAAATAAAACCTAGGAAATTAATTGAAATATAATTGGGCTAATTGTTAAATGGGCTGAATATATAGGCCAATTGGTGATTGGGTTTAGGGAAAATTATGAAGGCCCAACATGGAAAAGGAAGAATGGGCCGAAAATTCATTAGCCTTGGGCTGAATTTATGATCCCACATAATTAAGAGATTGGGTCCAAGAATTAAAGCCCAAATCAACAGCCCAAAGTAGTTTGGATCAAAGCCCAATTGAAAATTAAACAAGGCTCAATAACAAGCTCAAACCCAAGGAAATTAAAGGTCCAATTTATGGGCTGAATTTTAATTAATTAAAAGCCTAGAGAATTGTTTATGAAATCAGAATTGGTTTCCTTTGGCTTCCGTCCCTTACATCTTCTTCTTCTCCATAAATATTTTCTAAGTTTTCAAGTCCTATTCACCATGACCGAATCTCCCAATTGCATACAAAATTTCAGCAAGCTTCCTTAAGGAAATTTGTTCCCTATCGCTTGAACTTCAACATATCTAAGTTTGGTGTTGAAAGAAGTTGAATTGAAGGAAGCTATACCCCCTTTCATTTGCGGCCAAAGGTGGAAAGTGTAGCTAGGTATGTTCTTTCTTTCCCAATTTAATATATATTAATACATGGAATTTATGAAGCATACCTACATAAAAATTTGTATGGAAAACAACACCCATGGTAGGAAACCATGCTTGGCCGAAAAAGGGTATGATTGTTCATAATGTGTATGGTTGGTGATTTAATTAGTTAATGTGTTGATTGTTAAGTTAGTTGATGATGAGAATAATAGGTGACAACAAAATTGAGAGATAATTAAACTAGGATGTGTAAATTGGCATGTAACGACCAAAATTACACTAATTGTGGTTAGGCTATGAGTCGATAACAGATCAAAATCTATAAATCCACCTCTTTAATTTAATTTCCTTGATAACAATTTAAAACAAAAATAATAGTAATAATATTTCATTAAATCGACACCTTTGTTCACACACAAAATAATCTCAATCACATTCCACTGACATATCTTGCATACATTACTGTACATACAAAAATTTAGATACAAAATAAATCTCCATATTGGGTATACCTTTAGCACGGAAGAACGCTTTTCTGACAAATGGCTATGTAAAATAAATGACTTCTAACGACGGTCTCCGCTACTGACGAGGCTCTGTGGAGGAAAATAAGGGGGTGAGTGATAGGCCCTAAGGGTATTGTCCACAAGTGCACGGGTCGTACAAGTAATAATGGGATTTGAGTCCTGAGTTATCTACCCTCAGAGAAGTTGGTTAGCCTAATTAACTACCGGTTAATCTTACCCTAAGTATATTCTAACAAATTATGAGGTTGCGAGGGTTGATCTACTAGGCTAATTAATCTTACTGAAAACAATAAATATTAAAAACTAAAGAAAATAAAACTGAACTAAGATTTGCTTACTAAACTCCGAGCAATTAAAGAAAATACCTACAAAAGAAAATTAAAACAATTAAAATTAATTAACGCAATTAAAATAAAATGCAAATATGAAAATAAAGAAATAAAATTAAACTAAACTAAAATTTAAACAAACTTAAAATAAAAATGCATGTAAGTAAACTAATTAAAATGCAATTTAAAGTAAACTAAAATTTAATGAAAATAAAGACTAAATTAAAAATGCTTGAATCAAATTCTAAATGCAACTAAACTAAAATCCTAAAACATTTAATATAAAATTAACTACTAACTAAAATTAACACTACAATTTAACATGCAAAAATGATAAAACTATTCTACCATTATAATTGACTAAACTAACTAACTAACAACTAACAAATGCATGAAAACACTAATGATGCATTAAACTAAAACATGACTAAATTGAACTATGGCCAAACATGGCCTTAACAATTTAAACTAGCCCCATGTCCCTCCAAACATTGTTCACGTCTTCAATTTGCATTTCTTTTCCAGGAGCTTCGGTTCCAGCTGCTTCAGTTCTAAGTGCTGCCAGGCGTGCTTTTGCTTCATGCCTCTCGGTTGTCCTCGGCACCAGCTGTTGCTGCATTTTTGTAAACTACTGTTGGATGCCAGATGAACACAGTACCATAGACAAATCCAGTATTGCACTTTTGCACCTTAACTGTGCACAGCTCCAACCTTGCCAATGTATCGCAGTTGCTGTATTCTGAGTTAACCAGAGAATGTCCAACAAGTCTGCTGCTCCCAAGTCCTCTCGCCCAGCAACTGCACAACCCATCATGCTCCTATTTGTTGTGCATCTACTCTGCAATACTACCTTGGGTTGAGCTTCAGTCAGCTGCAGAACCAAGCAACACCATCACAAGCCTCCTTGCAGCATGCACGACCAGCTTCTCCACTTGCTCCTCTCATCCCAGCAATGACAGCAAACAATATGATTGATGGAGAATAAAAACCAAAACACAGATAAACAGTACAAACGTAGAAAAATAGAGCTGAACAGAGGCAACTAATGAAAGCTACAAAAAAAAAAAGAAAACTAATCTAAACCACAACAGTGTTAAAGGGAAATGCATGTCTAATGGACGAAGACAGTAAATAAAAATGCAAGAATCATCAAGACTAAAATCGAGAACACAAACCACGGTTCCCATCACCTCACGTTACTCGAAAAATTAACAGCAAACAATATAAACATAATGAAATTGGAAACGATGGAAATGGATGATCAAACAGTTAGGAACTTAGCTGAGCAAAGAAAAGGATGTTTAACTGCTGTCACCAGTCACGCCCCTGACTCTACCCGAAAACACAGTTTCTCCGAGCAACAACAATAGCAAACTCACAGTGATGAATAGTGCAGTTAATAACTAGCGAAATAAAAATGAAATGGGCAACCGAACTGAGATTTAAAACATAACAAAGACTAGAAGAAATTAGCTGCTATCACTAGCTTTCTTCAATAACCCGATGCACTGTAAATAGAGACTGATTTGAGTAAGAAAAAAAAGAAAAAATTGCAGCTAATGAACAATAGCAGAACACTTAATAACCGAAAAGAAATTGCTTCATTAAAGAAAATTTAAAACTGATAAAATAAAAAATGCTTAAAGCTTGCTAGAACAATGGTGGCTATCGAAAAAAAGAAAAAAAAAACTTAAAAACAATAAATCCTAAAATAAACCCTAAAACTATTCTACCCTAATTTACCTCTATTCTAACCTAGGCTCCCCCTTTCAATTGCCATCATATTCTATTTATACACACACACTTAGGGGTACAATTGTAATTATCTTTTTTTCATCCTAGATGAGTTGGCATTGTTTAGCCACTTGTCTTCACACCATTGACACCTTGAAAAATAATATTTCCACGTCATCTGTCTTTTTATCCAATTGGATGTGCTAGGCTCATGTTGTCTGCATGGTCCAATCTCGATTTTAGCCGAATTTCGGTCCATTTTCTACTGAAATATTCAAAATTCATCCGAATTTAATTTATCTGCAAACATGAGAATTTTAATTAAATAAAGGGGATAATTAACAAAATAAATTAGGGATTTAAATAATTAATTAGGAAATTAAGCACAAATAATTCTAAAAATATAGAATTATCAGTGAGCTTAACGAGTTCAGTAAGAAAAACCCCATAGTAGGTAGATAAATACACTACCTAAAATATATATTTACCAAAAACTAAAAAATTTTCCCAAAGTATACAGATGATTTGATAAATTTTCTGATACCAAAGTCAGAATTCGAAAAACAGATTTAGAATCGGTAGTGTCATCTATTTAGTAGCAGAATAAACATTTTTCAGATTACACAGCTCATGCAAATAATTCGAAAAAATCAAATAGACAAGACAAGGCAGTACATGCTATATTAGATATCAGAATGATTATTGGCCAATGTCTGTGACTCCGCGCAATCACTGATCAAGTATGTCGAGATGTCAATAGTCATGGGAGTGGTCAACTACCCGAATAGCTCACACATCAGAATGTCCGAAGAATAGAATCAAAAACACAGTATATCGTACTCGCGTGCGTGCTGCACGGTACATCGTACTCCATGGGCCGCAGAAATATAAACTGTTCACCACTGATGTAACGAACCAGCCCAGTCGGCCATGACCACCCCTATGGGCCCACAAACAACGACTGTTGTGACATCGTTACACGGTAACATTAACAGTGTAGCATACTCTCATCAATGCTTTTGTCTCAAAATTAGTACGAGTCAGACCGTGCGACACACAGTCAGCACGCGCTCAAGCACGTCACATCAGTATTTCTTTATAAACTATTCATTTTTCCTTAACAGGGCTGACTAGCCATTTTTCGGTTAAAATTTCAATACTCGGTACAGAGTGTTGGCTCTACCGAGAGGGGGGTGAATTGATTTTCTAAGGTTAATGGCAAATTTAAACTAAATTAAGTCTAATTGCAAATAATGAGTAATCAATAAAATGTAATACAATGAATTGAAGGAAGATAAGGGAAAGAAATATCAAACTCAGTAGTTTATAGAGGTTCGGCCAATCTCTTGTCTACGTCCTCTCTTCTTGACCTCCTTGTCAAGAGCTTTCTTTCACTCTATCACTGAATGTTACACACTCCCTTTTTCAGGCTAAGGAATAACCTCTCTATCCTTTTTACACAAATAAATATTCACCTTTTTACAAAGTTTATCTCACTGAGGAACACTCCTATTCTCTCTTGAAATAAGGGTGAATACAAGATCAAGCTCTTTATGTGGGTAGGATAAATATAGCTTTTGCACAAAGGCTTATACAAAAATATCAATAAATGAAGATTGAAGACAAATGGAATGTTGGAATAAAATCTTGAGAATGTACAGAATTTTCAGCAATGTTCTCTCCTTTCCCAGTGTCTTCAATGCTTGATTTTATACTGGAGGATTGGCAGTTGGAGCATTTAAAGCTATTTTTCCCGTTAAAAGTTTTGCAGAAAGAGCCGTTGGGAACCTCTAGTAGAGTGCCAAATCGATCTCCAATCTTGGCCAGATCGATCTCTTAGTTTAATTTCCTGCGATGACAAAGTAAATAGAAGCAAGGAGATCGATCTCATATATGTAGAGATCGATCTTATAATTTGAAAATGTTAGTGCAGATCGATCTTTCGAACAAGAAGATCGATCTTCTAATCTCTCAATTTGAGGCAAGATCGATCTCCAGATCGATCTACCAAGTATTCTCGTAGTGAGGAGATCGATCTCTAATCAACCTAGATCGATCTCATTCGCTCTCTAACTTTAAGGAGATCGATCTCTTCCTATACCAGATCGATATCATGAACTCTCTGTTTGAGCATAGATCGATCTACAAATCGATCTACTACCTTTACCATTTGTTTTAGAGGAGATCAATCTCTTCCTATACCAGATCGATCTCATAAACATCTTGTAATAGACAGATCGATCTTATAACCCTTATAGATCGATCTCTACTTCCTCAATACTTTGTACAGATCCTTTGAGAATTCAATCCTTTAGCAGATCGATCTCATATCCTCATAAGATCGATCTCTCATACTAGAAAACCCAGGAGATCGATCTCTCACTTTACCAGATCGATCTCTCATCCTTAAACACTTAGTTTCTGGTACTAATAATCTCTAAACATTTTTTAAATCATTTCTATATTATTGAATTTTACTTGTTTTGTCATTTCAAAATATATTAACTTAACAATCTCTCCCTTTTTGATATGACAAAACTTATTCAATAAACATGTTTAGTTACTCATTTGCATTATGCACAAACCATGTTTTGTTTTTCACAAACTCCCCCTTTTTGTAAGCTCCCCCTTTCTTCTGGCCCCTTTACTCCCTCTTAATTTAATCATTCCTTTAAACTATTTAAAACATGTTTTCTTATTCTTCTCCCTCTTTTTGTCATATCAATGGCAATAAAGGTAAAAGGACATTTTAGCTTTCAAAACACATGTCATTTCAAAATAGTAACTCATTATAACACATTTCAAAGGAACTATCATGTCATTTCATAAATGAAGCATTCAAGCAAATGATATTTCAAACAACAAACATTAATTATAAAAAAATAGATAAAATATTCCTAACAAACATGTCCTAAGACGAAGGAGGGAAGCGCTCCATGAGTTCCTAGACTCGAGTGCGAGTAACCTGCAGCTCATCGAACATTGCCTGTTGTATGGCATGAAGGTTTGCAAATCCTTCATCCATCTTTCGGTTAAGCTCCATAATCATCCCCACAATCGATTCTAGCCCATCGGATGATGATGTAAGTGCAGTGGGCTGAGCTATCGACGAAGATGGACCCTCAGTAGGTGCAGCAGGTGGATCAGTAGACTCAGCGGATGGGTCTTCTTCCATAGCTGCCTCAGACTGCTATTCTCGCTTCTTCCTCTAATCCCCTCGGAAGTCCTTATAATACCCCATGTGGTGAAGTGTGCCAATGTTTAAGACGCTCTTTGAGGAAGGTACTTCACCAGTCTCACAACTACAATCGATCCCGAGTTGTTGTAGTAGGTACGCCAGCGGTTGTGAAAAAAACTATCATGGAGGCTTGGCCGCATACGATCTTCAGCCAGTCTTTGTATAAAAAGTGAACCAAATTGTGTTTTTGAGTTGTGGAGTGGGTGGTGGAGCCAGAATCGATCTAATCTCCTAACTGTGGAGTGACGGGTGCCAAATGGCCAGAGATTCCACAAGATGATAAGGTGGAGTAACCTTAGGTGCATCGATAGGTCACTCGCCTTATCCCCGGAAAGGTCAAATTCTAAGGGGACTTCTTCCTCTTCATTGGTCAACCCTTCATCTTTTATTTTGAACACTTGGGCTAATATAGATGTATCTATAGGGATAGATTTAGACATGACATAAGTTTTAAACCCTAGAATTTTGTAGGCATCATCAGGGTCATAGATGAGTTCAGCGTTAGAAAAGAATGCCCTGATGATGTTTGGAGGAATGGGGGTATTGATTTTAAGAAATGGAAGCCAACCAAATTCTTTCATTTTTGATAGATAAGGAAAGTCAATGCGGTTTAAAAATGAGAAATCAATTGTTCGCCAATGTTTATTTGGCATAGTTGAGAAATACTCTTCATATCGTTTCCTTTTTGCAGGTGTTTGAAAACACCTGTTAAATGTAGTGACTGAAGAGGCAGAGGGTGGTTGTGAGGAAGAGGGTCTAGGCTGTCTATTGGCCGCTCTCTTAAGACGAAGCATAGTTGTATACTTAGGGGAAACCTAGATACACACAAGAATTATTCTAAAGACACTTAAGCACTAGTTTGAGGAGTTCTCTAAAACTTAACCAATGAAACAGTGCTAGAATTGCCCTAATGAAGATTTCAGCAAAAACTAAGAAGTTTTTGAAGAAAAATTCAATAATGTAGGTTACTAGAACACTAAACGATGAAGAGATTTGATAAAAACCTTACCGAGATCGATCTGGGAGTGAGAATCGACGAAAGAGGCGCGACAAGGGTTAGGGATTTGAAGATTTTGGGATTTTTCAAAATTTGGGGATTTTGAGCTATTTTTATAGTCCAGGGCAAAAGAGATCGATCTGTCGATGCGACAGATCGATCTGTTATCTCCAGAGATTTGAAAAGATCGATCTGCTGAATCAAGGGATCGATCTTCAAAACACAGAAGCTCAAGGAGATCGATCTGCCAAATGCATAGATCGATCTGCTGTTTTACAGAGGCTTAATAAGATCGATCTGCCAAATGCATAGATCAATCTGCTGTTTTACAGAGGCTTAAGGAAATCGATCTGCGAAATGCATAGATCGATCTGCTGTTTTACAGAGGCTTAAGGAGATCGATCTTATAGTTGAGAAGATCAATCTTCCTAGCTTAACCTTTCTGCTTTAGGCCCATTTGAAGTATGGAGATCAATCTATAGTGATTGAAGATCGATCTCTCATACTTTTTACCCAGAATTGAAAAATTCATTTAAAATTACTTTGAAATCAGGGTTTTGAAGTAGATAAATCTTAAGGAACATTCATGAGTCCTAATTCACCTCTAAAAACACAAAACCTATCTCTATCAAGAGGTTTTGTGAATATATCAGCTATTTGATATAAAGTGTCAATATACTCTAGAATTATATCTCCCTTTTGAACATGGTCTCTAAGAAAATGGTGCGTAATCTCAATATGCTTAGTTCTAGAGTGTTGAATAGGATTCTTAGATAGATTGATGGCACTGGTATTATCATATTTGATTGAGACTTGCTTCATGTCAATACCATAGTCTTTCATTTGCTGTTTAATCCACAACACTTGAGCACTACAAGTACCTGCTGCTATATATTCTGCTTCAGTTGTGGATTGAGCTACACTATTTTGTTTCTTAGAGAACCATGAGATTAATCTATTCCCTAAGAATTGACATGTACCTGAAGTGCTCTATCTATCTATTTTACAGCCCCCAAAATCTGCATCAAAAAATGCATGAAGAGCAAAAATGGAGTCCTTGGGGTACCAAAGTCCTAGAGAGGGAGTGTCTTTAAGGTATCTAAAGATCCTTTTAGTGGCTAATAAGTGTGACTCCTTAGGAGAAGATTGAAATCTAGCACAAAGGCATACACTAAACAGAATATCTGGTCTACTTGCAGTAAGGTAAAGTAATGAACCAATCATAGACCTATAAAGTTTAGTGTCTACACACTTACCACTTTCATCTTTATCAAGCTTGATGTTGGTGCCCATTGGAGTTGCTTGAGGTTTGCAATTATCCATTCCAAATCGTTTGAGCAATTCCTTAGTATATTTTACTTGATTGATGAAGGTTCCATCCTTTGTTTGTTTCACTTGTTTCTTCTTCATCTTCTTTATTAATGTCAAGTCTTTCTAATAGATCATTTTCTATGGTTGAGATTTCTTTCAAGTTTTCATCAAATATTTCAATATCCTCATCATTGGTTGAATCTTTAGATAAATCATTTGACTCATCAAATATTACATGAATTGATTCTTCAACCATCAATGTTCTTTTGTTATAAACTCTATATGCCTTTGAATTCAAAGAATACCCTAAAAAGATTCCCTCATCACTCTTGGCATCAAATTTTCCTAAATTGTCTTTTCCATTATTTAAGACAAAGCATTTACAACCAAAGGGGTGAAAATAGCTAATATTAGGCTCCTTACCCTTATAAAGCTCATAAGGGGTTTTCTTTAAAATTGGTCTAATCATAGTTCTATTAATGATATAGCAAGATGTATTTATAGCTTTAGCCCAAAAATATTTAGGTAAATTATTTTCACACAACATGGTTCTAGCCATTTCTTCTAATGTTCTATTTCTTCTCTCAACTACCCCATTTTGTTGTAGTGTCCTAGGGGCTAAAAAATTATGACTAATTCCTTGATCATTGCAATATTCATCAAATCCAATATTTTCAAACTCCTTGCCATGATCACTTCTAATACTAGTTATAGTGTAACCTTTTTCATTTTGAGTCACTTTTGTATAAGCAATGAATTTTTCTAAGGCTTCATTTTTCATTCTAAAAAAGAACACCCAAGTGAACCTAGTGTAATCATCAACAATTACAAACCCATAATGTTTCCCACCTAGGCTTGTTGTTCTAGTTGGTTCAAATAGATCTAGGTGGAGTAATTGAAGAGGCCTAGTGGTAGATACACTATGTTTAGGCTTAAATGTTGTCCCTTTATGTTTTCCTTTAACACAAGCTTCACATATTTTGTCATAGTCAAAGGACAACTTAGGTAATCCTATAACTAGGTCTTTTCTAGCTAACTTAGATAACACATGCATGCTAGCATGACCTAGTCTTCTATGCCACAACCAAGGTTCTTTTTCCTTGTCTACCATTAGGCATATGTTTTCATTTTTAAGTTCATTTAGATAGACAATGTATATATTACTCTGCCTATGACCTAGGAAAAGAACTTTATTAGATTTAGGATCTATAACATGACATTTCAAGTAATCAAAAATTACTTTGTAACCTTTGTCACAAAGTTGACTAATACTTAGTAAGTTATGTTTTAGACCCTTAACAAGTAACACTTTTTCTAATGAAAAGTAGTCATTACCTATTGAACCACTTCCTTCAACTTGGCCTTTAGAGTTGTCCCCAAATGTGACTTCTCCACTAACTTTCGATTTGAATGAGTTAAAGTAGCTTCTATCATCGGTCATGTGCCTTGAGCATCCACTATCCAAATACCAAGCTTCCTTTGTTTTAGCTTTGTGACAATGCTCAATCACCTATAATCAAAATTCAAACTCATGTCTTAGGTATCCAAATTCTCTTGGGTCCGATGAGGTTAGTGAATGCAATTCTTGATCCCTTTGGGATCCATTTTACTAAAGCATTAATATCTTTTGAATTAACTATTTCTTTTGGAACCCAAATTCTTTTTACTTTTTTTTTTCTCTAAGAGTGGTCATCTTCATATTGCAATTATATGATGCATGCCCCTTCTTATTACAATGTGAACAAATAGTTGAGGGTTTATGCATGTTCTTTCTAGCTATGAAACTTTTGAGATGAGTCTCTCTACTTTTTACATCATATCCTAATCCATTTTTATCAAAGATGGCCCTTTGAGTTTCTAGCATGTTATCTAACTTTTGTTGACCCATAGAAAATCTATTAAAAGAATTATGTAAGTTACTATTTTTTTCTTTTAGGTCACAAATTTCAAGATTTGTAATTTCTAGTTTCTTGTCACATTCTAACTTATCCTTTAGCATTAACTCATTTTCTTTCTTCAATTTAGATATTAATTTTTTGTACTTCATACTCATGCATTCATATTCCAATGGAAGATCATCAAAGGCATCTTGCAATTCATCAAAAGAATATTCAATGAGGTTTGAAGTTACATTTTCATCCTCAATAGCAATGAAGCATAGGTTGGCATTGTCCTCATTCAAATCATCATCAGAGCTATCACTGTCGCTCCATGTTGCCATCATTGCCTTCTTCTTGTGGAACCTATCATTGGATCTTTTAAGAAGAGGGCAGTTAAATTTAATATGTCCAGGTTTTTTACATTCATAACACACAATGGTATCCTTTCTACCTAACTCTTCTTGATCTTTCTTCTGGTTTCTCCTACCACTACTACTTGCTCTCATTCTCATGAATTTGTTAAATCTCTTGGCAAACATTGCCATCTCAAGATCTTCTTCACTACCACTCTCATTTTTACAATCCTCTTGAGTGGTGGATTTCAGAGCTACTCCCACTTTCTTGGGTGGCTCTTCATTTCTTCTTAACTTCATATCATACGTGAGTAGTGATCCTATTAATTCATCTAGTGACAATGTGTGAGGGTCTTTAGATTCCTCAATTGCAGTCACTTTAGCTTCCCATGATTTTGGTAGACTATTTAGTATTTTCTTGACCATTTCTATATTAGAGTAGATTTTTCCTAAGGATTTTAACCCATTTATTACATCAGTGAATCTAGTGAACATATCACTAATTGACTCTCCTTCTTTCATCCTAAATAGCTCATAGTCATGTGTGAGCATTCCGACCTTAGTCTCCTTTACTTGGGTTGTACCTTTATGAGTTATTGCCAATTTGTCCTAAATTTGTTTGGCATTATCACAACCAGAGGCTCTATTGTATTCATTTGGCCCTAAAGCACAAAATAGGGTGTGTATGGCCTTAGCATTTAGCTGAGCACATTTTACATCATTTGAATCCCACTCATTTTCTTCTTTAGGGATATCTCTTCCCTCTATTCTTTTAGTTAGGATTTGAGGTCTTTTAGTTATAATCCTCCATACCTCATAATCATTTGCTTGAATGAAAAGCATCATCCTAGTTTTTCAATAAGCATAATGTTCACCATTGAACATAGGGGGCCTAACTGTAGAATGCCCCTCTCCTACTAGATTGGTTGCTACATTTTTATGAGCGATTAGATCGTTTCTAACTCTTAGGAAGTTATTCCTCTATTATCATAGAGTCCTAGCTCTGATAGCAATTGTTGGCTCTATCGAGAGGGGGTGAATCAGGTTTCTAAGGTTAATGGCAAATTTAAACTAAATTAAGTCTAATTGCAAATAATGAGTAATTAATAAAATGTAATACAATGAATTGAAGGAAGATAAGGGAAAGAAATATCAAACTCGGTAGTTTATAGAGGTTCGGCCAATCTCTTGCCTACGTCCTCTCTTCTTGACCTCCTTGTCAAGAGCTTTCTTTCACTCTATCACTGAATGTTACACACTCCCTTTTTCAAGTTAAGGAATAACCTCTCTACCCTTTTTACACAAATAAATATTCACCCTTTTACAAAGTTTATCTCACTGAGAAACACTCCTCTTCTCTCTTGAAATAAGGGTGAATACAAGATCAAGCTTTTTATGTGGGTAGGATAAATATAGCTTTTGCATAAAGGCTTATACAACAATATCAATAAATGAAGATTGAAGATAAATGGAATGTTGGAATAAAATCTTGAGAATGTACAGAATTTTCAGCATTGTTCTCTCCTTTCCCAGTGTCTTCAATGCTTGATTTTATACTGGAGGATTGGTAGTTGGAGCATTTAATGCTGTTTTTCCTGTTGAAAGTTTTACAGAAAGAGCTGTTAGGAACCTCCAGTAGAGTGCCAGATCGATCTCCAATCTTGGCCAGATCGATCTCTTAGTTTAATTTCCTGTGATAACAAAGTAAATAGAAGCAAGGAGATTTATCTCATATATGTAGAGATCGATCTTATAATTTGAAAATGTTAGTGCAGATCGATCTGTCGAACAAGAAGATTGATCTTCTAATCTCTCTGTTTGAGGCAAGATTGATCTCCAAATCGATCTACCAAGTATTCTTGTAGTGAGGATATCGATCTCTAATCAACCAGATCGATCTCCTTAGCTCTCTGACTTTGAGGAGATCGATCTCTTCCTATACCAGATTGATCTCATGAACTCTCTGTTTGAGTATAGATCGATCTACTGCCTTTACCCTTTGTTTTAGAGGAGATCAATCTCTTCCTAAACCAGATCGATCTCATAAACATCTTGTAATAGACAGATCGATCTTATAACCCTTATACATCTATCTCTACTTCCTCAATACTTTGTACAGATCCTTTGAGAATTCAATCCTTTAGCAGATCGATCTCATATCCTCATGAGATCGATCTCTCATACTAGAAAACCCAGGAGATCGATCTCTCATTTCACCATATCGATCTCTCATCCTTAAACACTTGGTTTCTCGTACTGATAATCTCTAAACATGTTTTAAATCATTTCTATATTATTAAATTTTACTTGTTTTGTCATTTCAAAATATATTAACTCAACACAGAGTAATCAAAACTAGGGTTCAATCTAAAATCAATAATTATATTTATCGAGATTTTGTCTAATTTAATCAAGTAAATCTATATTGGTAGTTGGGTCGATCTACAGAGTTTAAAATTTCCTTAAATTCCAAAACGTAAAATCGACCTCGGGTTCTCTATATTTCAGTACTTTAGGAAATTTAGCTTAACAATTTTATAACTATAAACGCACAAACATTGTGTATATTTAACTCTAACAGCAACGATGATTTTCCTTACCTCGATGTCCTGCCAAAAATCCCTGGTGTCCTAGCAATGAGAGTTAACGGGTCTGCTTTAATCAATTTGTTTCCCCAAAATTTCGAATCGATATTTCGATCGTCTTTTCCTGGGTTTTTCTCCCAATTCCCTTCAGCCTTTTTTTCTACTCCATATATATATATATATTTATAATTCTATTTATATATATATATATAAGAATTTTCCTTTTTTTTTTTCTACGGTTTGAATTTGGCGCCAACTGCTTTCTTTCTTTCTTTTTTTCTTCCCGACTACCCCTGTTCACCTTTCTTCCCCTGACATTGTCGTTCCTCCCTCTCTCTCGGCTATCATCTCTTTCCTCCCTGCTCCACCTCCACCAACGCCAGCCTTCCCTTCTGGTCTTACTCTGTCCAGCTTGCTTCCCTTGTTAATGCCCCCTTTTCTGTCTTCTTGCCTCTGTTTTGATTTTCGACGCCTGGACAGCTCGATAGTTCCCATCCTTCCTCAGCCACACCTCACTCTAGCTTACCACCGTTGTTTGCCTCTATTTTCAATGCCCAGCTTTCTTATCTCTGCTCACTCTTTGTTTTACATTTCTTTAATTCCCAATTTTTTAATCTTTCCCCTATTTTCCCATCTTGAGCTATCACCATTGCTTCATTTCCTTTCCTTCTCCTTCGGGTACCAGCCATTTCTCCTGTTTGGCTCAGCTTCAATTTTATTTTTACCTTATTTATTTCATTGGTCACCTCCTCTGTGCTAGCAATTGCAGTACGTAACCTTCACTTCACCATTCTCCTGCTTTACCTGCTTAACTTGTCTCTTTTGTTTTTGTATGATGCACACTCAAATCTCCAATTCGTGCATCACTTCAGCCCCTTAACCTCTTGACGTCTTCCTTGTTTCCCTCCCTTTCATGTTTCAGATTGGTCCAACTACTCCAACGAATGATCATCACTTTTCTTTACCTACCTTCCTTCTTTTATTTCCAAAACCCACTCATTGCATTCTTTATTTTCTCACTGAATCGCTGCAGGTTTTCCTGCAGCAGCACATCCTTTCCATTCCCATGTCTTACCTGCTGCAGCCTCTGTACTCTTTCACGTTGATATATGTAGCGTACGCAAGCTTCACAGTAGAACTTCACTAACCCCTGATTTTATCATGTTAGCTCAACCGCGAGGGGGGTGAATCAGTTTTCTATCAATTTACCAAATTTAAAACTTACTTAACAAATATTGCACATAAATAAATTTATAACTACTATAAGACTTAAAAAAATGTGTAGTAAATATGGAGATAAGGGAAAGAAGTAGCAAGCACAATGAGTTATAGAGGTTCAACTAAATCCTTTACCTACATCCTCTTTTCTTGACCTTCTTGTCGAGGAGTCACTTCCACTATCAAGATAAACTATACAACTTCCTTTTCAAGGTTAAGGAATAACCTCTTTACCCATTTAGCAAATATTACTATTCAAACTCATAGCTCTCTCACAGAGGAACTCTCCCCTTTACTTTAAGATGAAGAATGAATACAATCAAGGCTTTCTTAATGGGTAGGTGATAAAAATGAATAGCTAAGCTTTCAATGAAAACTACATACACTTTTGGCTGAAGACACAAAAAATGTTTTCTGTAAGAATATTCAATGCTTCTCTTCTTCTCGTCTCCAATGTCTTTATGACTTGTATTTATACACCTAATTGGTTGGTGAATCATTTAATGCAATTCTTCCCGTTTAAATCCCGAAAAACTAGCCATTAGAGTCCTACAGACGAATGCCAGATCGATCTCCTTACCCTAGAGGATTGATTATTTAGTTCCAGAATTTGCAATCACAAAGGTACTCACGGAAAGGAAGATCGATCTCATCATATAGAGGGATCGATCTCTTCTTCTCGAGAAGTTAGTCATCACATTCTGTAAAATAAGAGAGATCGATCTCTTCGCTATTACTACATTGAACAAATTATTACTGTCTAGAGGAGATCGATCTCTCTCCCAGAGCAAATTGATCTCAGATTGTTACTACTCAGAGGAAATCGATCTCTCAATCCTAGGAGATTGATCTGACAATGATTCTGCCAAAAGGAGATCGATCTCACAACCCCAAGAGATCAATCTCTCAATGATTCTTACAACCTCAATAGATCGATCTCTTAGCTTAAGTATCAGTTTTTTGAGAAAAAAATTAGTTTACAAAGGTTTCTAAGTTTAGATCATCACAAGTTTTCTAAGTAATTTTTAGTACAATTGGCAATATATTCTCTAAGACAAGTACTCAGAAACAATACCTCATAAATGATTTGAAGGTTTAAAATAAGCACATTTAAATTAATGTTTTATCATTTCAAAATATATCATCTAAAACTAACAATCTCCCCCTTTTTGATATGACAAAACTTTGTTCAATATTTTAGTATTTTGGTCCTTAATATATGCTTGGTTTCCAAATCATTTGTATTTTTAAAATTTGCTCCCCCTTACTATGCATAATGTTTATGATTTGCTCCCTCTTAATATATCCATAATGTTTATGATTTGTTCCCCCTTAATATATGTATTTGCTCCCCTTTAATATATGTATATCATTTATCTTCTCCCCCTTTTTGTCATATCAAGAATGCAAATATTACCATTCTAAATCACCAATCAAAGAGGAAATAACATACCAAATGACTAGATAATTAAGTAACATATAGCAAACCTCATTTCAAAATATAGAGGAGTATTTCAAACAAACGTCTATAAATGGAGTATAGATAACATGGATGTGTCTAATTAACCCTAAGATGATGCAAGAAAGTGATCAAAAACTTCATCGACATAGACACGAGTTGTCTGCAACTCGTCAAACATAGCCTGCTGAGTTTCATGATGTGTGGCAACTTGAGATTCAAGATTGGCTTGCCTTGCCACAATGTCATCTAAATGCTGATCAAGATGCTGAAGAAAATCCAAAATCATGGCAGTAAGTGACTCCAATGTGACAACGGATGAAGCAGCAGGGGGTGCTAGTTCCTCAACAAGGGGTGCTAGTGCCTCAACGGGAGTATCGGTCTCTATATCTGCATCGTGAGAAGGAGGTCCATTCTTTTTACGCCAATTTCCATCATCATCTTGATAGCACCCAGTATGGTGAAGAGAGCTTATGTTTATGACATTCTTTTGTGAAGGTAGTTCACCAACTTAACAAGAGCAGTCAACACCAAGTCTTTGAAGGAGGAAGGCAAGTGGTTAAGGAAAAATAATGGTAGTAGTTTGACCCCGAATAACTTTAAGCCAAACTTAAAAAATGAAGTGAATTAATTTGGTTTTTGATCGTGAGGAGAATAGATGTTATGAAGCCAAAACGATCAAGTTTCCTAACTGTTGAGTGTTGAGTACCAAAGGAATAGAGATTCCAAGAAATAATTAGACGAAGTAAGCGTGGAAGCATGGGTAAATCACTAGCTCGATCATTTGTAATGTTAAACTCTAGTGCTACCTCGACTTCTTCATAGGTAAGACCTGAATCAGATATACCAAAAACTCTTGCTAGAATCTCTTTGCCAAGGTATAATGATTTAACCATGACAAATGTGTTAAAACCTGTGGTTCGCCACGTATCATTAGGGGAAGTGACGATTTCAGTATTGAAAAAGAATGCTCAAATTATGTTAAGAGGAATAGGAGTATTGATTTTCAAAAATGGAAGCCACTGGTACTCTTGAAATTTTGAGAGATATGGAAACTCAATACGCTCAAGAAAGGCAAAGTCTATAGTTCGCCAATGCTTAATGGTCACAGTGGAAAAATGTTCATGTAACCTTTTACGCTTAGCTAGGGCTTGAAAACATCGACTAAACATGATGGAAGGAGTTAGATTGACGGTTGAAGGTTGTGAGGTGGATGGTCTAGAAGAGGATGCTCGAGATGGTCCAGAAGAGGAAGGTTTAGATTCTATTGATTTTGTACATGATGGCATAATGTCTTAAGTCTATGAGGAATTTCAACAAACACTTGATAGGGATAGTTTAAGGAAATGTGGCAATGGTGAGTGTAGGATTTGGAATCTCCAATCCTATAAAGAGAGACCTATTCTAGATAGATAATAGCCAATTCAATTCAACCTACTAGTGAAGGAGCTATGGTTCACTACAGCTATCAAGACACAACAAAAATTGAGTATTTGGGTGAAAATAGGAACAACGAAATCACCAGATTGATCTATCAAAAAAATTGAAGAACATAGAAGTTTGAACAAAATAGAAGATATTGGGTCGAAAATACTGAAGGAAATTGAAGACAAATGGTGAAATCTTACCAAATACGTGATCTCGGGGACGAGAGAGGAAGATGCAACGAGAGATGAGGGTTTTGTTCTTTTGAAAAATGTGATTTTTGTGACGTTTTAAGTGCACAGAACCTAAGAAGATCGATATGTTATAGGGTAGAGATCGATCTCAATTACCCAGAATCTATTTGAAAAACACAACAAAGACAAGAAGATCAATCTCATTTAATAGCAGATCGATCTCCTAGTAATAACTCAACTGTTGTAGGCTATTCTGAGTAAATAAGATTGATCTATACTGAATAGAGATCGATCTTTCTTACCATTTTACCTAAAAAAGTCAGAAAAATAGTTTAAAAATGTGTTTTATTAAATATGTATATAAGGAAGAAAAAGACATATTCATGACTTTTAACAAAACACATCCATTGTGTACATTATAAGATATAAATCAAATGTGCATGCTACATTGTTAGTCACACTTAACGAATTTTATACACATTTGAAATAGAATCATACTTAGATTTTCTTCATACATCAAGCAAATCAAGGTGCATTCATTAGTCCTAATTCACCTCTAAGAGCATAAAATCTTTCCTTGTCAAGAGGTTCGGTGAAAATATCAGCCACTTAATTCATTGTGTCAACATATTCTAGAACTATATCCCTTTTTTACACATGATCTGTAATAAAGTGATGTCTAATTTCAATATGTTTAGTTCTAGAGTGTTAAATTGGACTTTTAGTGAGATTAATTGCACTTGTATTATCGCATTGTATGAGAATTTGTTTCATATCTATGTCATAGTTTCTCATTTGTTGCTTAATCTATAACATTTGAACACTACAACTAGCTGCTGTTATGTATTCTACTTTGGTTATGGATTGAGGACCATGATATTAATCTATTCCCTAAAAATTGAGGACCATGATATTAATCTATTCCCTAAAAATATTTTGTTTCTTTGAGGACCATGATATTAATCTATTCCTTAAAAATTGACATGTACCTGAAGTGCTTTTCCTATCTATCTTGCATCCTCCAAAATCTGCATCGGAATAGGCATGAAGTGCAAAGGTAGAATCTCTATGGGACAATAAGCCTAGTGATGGTGTATCTTTGAGATACCTAAAGATTCTTTTTGTAACTAATAAGTTTGATTCTCTAGGTGAGGATTGAAATCTTGCACATAAACAAACACTAAACATAATATCAGGTCTACTTGCAGTAAGATAAAGCAATGAACCAATCATAGACCTATAGAGTTTAGTGTCTACACACTTATCGCTTTCATCCTTATCAAGCTTTATGGAAGTGCCCATTGGAGTTGCTTGAGGTTTGCATTTATCCATTTCAAATATTTTGAGCAAGTCTTTGGTGTATTTGGCTTGATTGATGAAGATGCCATATTTAGTTTGCTTTACTTGAAGCCCTAAGAAGTATATGAGCTCTCCCATAATCCTCATTTCAAATTTCCCTTGCATTGTCTTAACAAACTCTTGGTACAATGATTTATTAGTTGATCCAAATATAATATCATCTACATAGACTTGAATAACTAGTAAATCATTATTCTTAGTTTTGATAGACAATGTTGTGTCAAATTTCCCCTTGAAAACCCTTTTTCAACTAAAAACTTTGAAAGTCTCGCATACCAAGCTTAGGAGCTTGTTTCAAACCATACAATGCCTTTGAAAGTTTGTAAACATGATTAGGATAATTAGGATCTTCAAAATCGGGAGGTTGTTCAACATATACTTCTTCATTTATAAAACCATTCAAGAATACACTTTTCACATCCATTTGATATAGTTTGAAGTTCTTAAAAGATGCAAAAGTAAGTAACATTTTAATAGTTTCTAGTCTAGCTATCGGAGCATAAGTCTCATCATAATCTATACCTTCTTCTTGCCTATATACTTGAGCAACCAATCTAGCTTCGTTTCTAATGATAACATGTCACGACTCTCTTCCCGTGACTTAACTTACTACATACAATTGGGCTGTGAGTCAACATTCATATCCACATCTCATCGATTCATAATTTAACATTCATTAAATGAAGTAGAAACTGTTCTTTTATAAATATGCAGATATGTTTACATCAGTTTCTATTATTATATACATCCCCTTCGTACAAAAGATCACTAGACTGTGCATTAAATTATAGGATAAAAAAATTTTCTCTCATAAATGTATACCTCTATACTGCTAGAGAATTAGAGCACGCCATAGCAGGGACAACTGCAGTAACTCACTACTGCGTAGTATTTGTGGAGGAGAAAATAATGGGGTGAGCTAACACACTCAGTAAGGAAAATATGAAAGCAGGTAGATAACTAAACTATCTACATGATAAAATATTAACATTTATCTCCCTTATAAAAGAAATGCATTTCTTTGAAAATAGCTTCCATCGATGCGAAATCATTAATTCGCTAGATGGGTATATGCATTATACATAATCAATTCACACAAGATCACACAGTTTGATCTTTAAAAACCACACAGCTTCATTTATCAGTTCCCACAGAACACACTTACAAATCTCTTTGTAAATCAATTAATATGAGACATATAATGGGATTTTATATCACCCTATATCACACAGTAGGGGGGGACATTTGTCACCTCACACAGTAGTAACACAATGTCGTATCACACAAATAAAAAGAACACTTATGGCCATAGTTCAGATTCCATGCAACATTGATCAGGTGTGCGGGAACCCTATACTTAGGGAGGCGGATCAACCATCCCTTCAGCCCACACAAAATCACTAAGATATCACGAGACATCGTACTATATGGCTAACGCTCACGGTACATCGTGCTCCCGTGGATCCTTATCACCTATTTTCGTTGTCTCAAAATCACGTGCGAGCAGGTCTGTACAAGATCACTAAGCAATACACAACAGCTTCATCACGGTTTTACTAATCACACAACAAACTCATAAACTCTCGTGCGAGCAACTCAGTGTAAGATCACACAGCATACCTGAGGCATCGAGCACAGTTTTTCTTATCACACAGTAAAGCTCAAAAGGCCACGTGCGAGCAACTTAGCGTAAGAACACACAACATATCTGAGACATCGAGCACAGTATTATCTCATCACTTTAAATTGAGGGGATCACGTGCGAGCATAATCAGAGCAATATCACTAAGCAGTACTCTTTGGCTCCAACATGATTCCCAAAGTCTAGTACGAGCTCTCGAGTGGAACACACAGTATCACCCGAGGCATCGAGCACCATTTAGTTTTTCTCAAAATCACTTTTAAAAATGATGTGCGAGCAGGGCTGGTAAATCTACCGTTGCCATTTAAGCTCTGGCACAATTTCACACAGAAAAGAAATAGAAGGCTTCATTCAATGAGTATGAGTGAGAGGGCAATCTCCCTTCAATCACTTATTAAAAGCTTTTCATGCAAATTACTTAATCGGGAATCCGTCTATTATTATTCTTTCTCAAAACACTTATAAAAACCTCTTTTCACAACAAGGCATAGAAGTCATGCAATTCATGCATATAATCTTCTTTCATACATAGTTTTTACCTAAATATATCAATATCTATATACTTATGGCATATATTTACACACAGCATATAGGAAAACATAGTATAGTTATCTCTAATAGCTCACATAAGTCTCTTCCTCGAATCACGCTTGAATCGCCTTCCTTGATTTCTAACGCTCGTGATCCGTTCTTATCAACTCCAACTTTATCTCCAGGAGCTACAAGCATTTACTACTTGTATTAGTATTATTTTAATATACTCGATTCTTATTTACATGGCTTTCCAATCGATGTATTAACCCGTTACATCAATATAGCCTCATATAGTTTTTGGGGCTCTAATCCCTCTTAAGCCCCTTTCAATCGTTCTATTCATTTCTCAAGAATCCATTAGACTCCTCGAGTTTATTGATTCATATTAAACCGGTATTAAGCTTACAATGCCTAAAGTTCATCATTTTCTTTCTCTATGGCATTTCCTCAAACACTTATTATGCCCATTATCAATCCTCATCTAATCCAACTTATGGATTTCACAATGTTATCTTAGCATCATCTATACATGCTCATTAACATCTCTACATGCTCAAATCATCATTAGCTTTATGCCATTTCAATTTTCTCTCACTAAGTCCATTCTAGGTCATAGTTATTTAAGCATGTACATGAACATTTCAACCAACATTATATACACCAAATCACTCATCATAATGTCTAGATTAACATACTAAAAAATGGTGTATAGAAATCATACCTAGCTTGACCTTTTTCCTCTTTTTGCCAATTTGGGAGAAATCCTCTTTTCTCCTTCATTCCAAGGTTTGAGCTTCCAATCTTTGACTATGTTGTCCTCTCCCTCACTAGTAATAACTTTGCTCAAAGGAACTTCTCTCAAAATTGATTAAAATGTGGTGATTTTGGAGTGGGAAAGTTAGGTCAGTTGTTAATAATGGAGGAAATGAGTTTATTTCCATGAAATGCAAGTCCAACTGCCTAATTTTTATAGGAAATGCCTTATGAGACAGATCTCCATAGGGGGGAGATCGATCTGCCCTTGCTCGAATCCTTCAGATTTTTGACAATTTGTAGGCAGGGGATCTATCTGTTGAAATGCATGAGATCGATCTACTCAAGGTAATGAAATCGATTTGTTTCAGGCAGAAGGCTTTGAAGATTGATCTGGCCTTAAGAGGAGATCAATCTGGCTTATCCAGAGGCCAATGGAGATCGATCTGCCTATGGGAGGAGATCGATCTGGTCCAACCTGAGACAACTTGAGATCGATCTGCTTAAGTGAGGGATCGATCTCCCTCTTGCAGAATACTTGGTATTGTGTTTTCCAGGCCATGAGATCGATCTCTCCTTACATGAGATCGATCTGGCATTCATCCTGTAGCATTTTAGCTGCAATTTTTCCAGATTTTCCAAGTTAAACTTCCATCCAATTGATTCTATACTCATTTAGTAATTCATTCGCACTTAGAACTTAAAAACATCTATTTCTTGTAATTCATATGTAATGTAACTTGTCTGTATATTTCATAATCATAAACATTACATAGAAATTTACGGGTCTTACATTCCTCCCCTCCTTCAAGAATTTTGGTCCTCCAAATTAGAACTAAGTCATTCGTCAAAAAGTCGAGGGTACTTTTCCCGTATCAGGTTCTCTAACTCCCAAGTAGCTTCTTCTGAATTGTAGAGCCGTCAAAGAACCTTAACAAGCAAAATTCTCTTATTTCGTAACACGTTTTCCTTCCTATCCAGTATCCGGATCGATCTCTCTATATATGTTAGATCATCCTTAAGCTCCAACGCCTTATTTCGAATCACATGAGTTGGATTTGTATGGTACTTTTGAAGCATCGATACGTGGAAGACACTATGAATGCCAGCAAGCTCTAGTGGCAACGCTAGCCTATAGGCCTTATCTCCCACTAACTCCAGTATCTCAATTGGTGTGATATACCGAGGGCTCAACTTACCCTTCTTACCGAACCTCATAATCCCTTTCGAGAGAGAGACTTTCAAAAATACAGAGTCACCCACAGTGAACTCTAGTGGCCTTCATCTCTTGTCAGTGTAACTTTTCTGCCTACTTTGAGCTATTCTCAATCTCTCACGCATCAACTAAATAACCTTAAAGGCTTGCTGTACCAAATCGGCAGTAAAAATCTTTCTATCACCCATTTCTTCCTAACAAATAAGGGAACGACACCTTTTACCATACATTACCTCATATGGTGCCATCCCGATACTCGAGTGATAACTGTTGTTGTAAGAAAATTCGGCTAACGGTAGGTGATCATCCTAGGAGCCTTTAAAATCCATAACACTCGCTCTCAGCATATCCTCTAATGTTTGGATGGTTCTCTCTTACTGACTATCGATTTGAGGGTGGAAAGCGGTACTAAAACTTAACTGGGTTCCCATAGCTTCCTGAAAGTGTTCCCAAATATGAGAAGTGAAGCGGGAATCCCTATCTGATAAGATGCTCACTAGAACGCCATGTAGCCTCATTATCTCTCGTACATACAACTCTGCCAGACTACTCAAAGTATCTGTAGATTTCATAGCTAGAAAGTGGATGAATTTCGTCAGTCTGTCTACCACTACCCAGATAGCATCATGGTTCCTCTTAGTCCTCGACAATCCCATAATGAAATCCATGGTGACATGCTCTCATTTCTAAGTTAGTATAGGTAGAAGCTGCAATAGTCTTGCAGGCTTCTAATGCTCTACCTTCATTTGCTGACATATAAGACATCTTACCACAAACTCTGTAATATCCTTTTTCATCCCTGACCACCAATACACTTTTCAAAGGTTTTGATACATCTTGTTACTCCCTGGATGCAATGTATATCTTGATGAATGTGTCACGACCCTCAACTTACCAAAAATCATCATAAATTTTTCGCTTCTCATACATTATTTATTATTCGTTCTTACCTTACCTTTACCGTGATCAGCTACACTCTCAACAGCTGGGCTGTGTGTTAATGTCTACCTCACCCAACCATAACAATTTAATTTGCATTATAATTTAGAAGTAAAAACTTGTATAAATAAATCAGAGTTGTTGTTTACATGTGTTTACATTGCTTTACATCCTCAGTGGTTACATTCAAAATGCTATTGTGCTCTGAAAAGTTTAGATACAAAATTACATCAGTGTGTATACCTTACGAGATAGGATGCAGCGGATACCAAAAAGGAAACCTCCAGTCACCCTCAGTCTATACTCAATACTCTGTAGAGAGGGGGAAAATAAGGGGGTGAGCAAACAACACGCTCAATAAGGCAATCGTGTGAACAGGTAGATACTATACTATCTACGTGATCATGATGCCATGCTTAAAGCCATACAATTTTTCATCACACCTTAAAAGCATTAGTCATGTAAAGCAAATCATGCTATTTAAACTTAGTGCACAAATCAAATTCAAGTATGGAATAACCATCATGCATATTTCATAACTAAGGCATGGAAAACCATCATGTGTAAATGGACTTTAAAGCCATTAATCATACTTTCTCAAGCAAATCATGTTATTTCATCTAAAAAAAACCAACACTTGTCAAGACTCAGCCCCTCCCTCGGACTGTCCTGACTCACAATACATTCTAAAACATGGATTCATTCATAAATAAGAGACATGTGAGATAGGCAATATAACAGGGAAATATCATGTAGGACCATGGCCATATCCTCTGTGATCCCAGGCTAAACTGATCAGGTATGCGGGGTATCACCTCTATCTACTTCTGTATGGGAGGTGGGTCACGTCTAACCCATCGGTCCATAGTAGAACTAAACATCGTTTGAAGATAGTATATCACAATCTCAACATGGTATAACGTACTCCATGCTACCTGCACGGTACAGCGTACTCCGTGGACCCATATCATACCACATCTCAAAATGCACATGCGAGCCTATTTAATCAGTGCGACACCCAGTCTACCTGAAGCTCCTAGCACGGCTATCAACATGTCATAAAACCACATGTGAGTAATCTCAAGCACGGTAACAAGTATGGTGGACATCTAATGCGACCTATGCTCCAGCACCATGTTAAAAGTAGTATAAAATCCGTGCGAGCTAAGCTCCAGCACAACATCATAGAAATCCATGTGAAAAACTAGTGCGAGCTAAGCTCCAGCACTCATGCGTATAAAAACACATCAAATCTCGTGCGAGTCATGCTCTAGCACCCTTTCATTTTCATAAAATCCATGTAGGTGGACCATTTCTTTGCAAAGCATGGTTTTTAAACCAAATCAAGTTATTTCTTATGCAAATCATTTCAAATGTTAGCCAACCTATCAAACTCTTGCTAAAAAGCAATAAAATAAGATTTTTAAAGCATCTTGCTTTTAGTTTTCATGCACATTTCATCAAAAACTAACTCTTACCCTTCAAACTCCTATTTCATTTCCTATTTCCACATGCATACTAGAAAACATAATGCCCCTAAAATGCGCACAAATATCTCTAAGAGTCCACATAATTCGCTTACCTCGATTCACTTGGGTGCAACTCTCTTCCTCTTAGCTTCTTGCGATTTTGGCTCAACTTGCTCCGGTGTATCCTTGGGAGCTACAAATCATTCATCAATCACTTGAGTTAATGTTGCTAACTCACATTTTGACTTCAACTAGTCAATATATTTCATTGAACCTATTTCGTTAAGTTTGGCCCATTTTTTCATTTGGCCATCATCAAGCCATTTCCAACCATTTTATCTAGTAACTCACCTAGTTACTTGTTTAGGACTTGATGTGAAATACTCTACCCTTACTCTCTCATTCATTTATGCATTTTACCCAATGCCTTAAAGTATACATTCACCCTTTTTGGGTGAGTCTCACAATTCATTCCATAACACCATCTAAAAATCATACTCACAACACCATTGTCACCTTAAGATATCCCATTCATCATTAATTCCAATACATTTCACTTTCTCACACTAACCCATTTCTAAGTTATAATTGTTCCATTGCATTCTAGATAGTTTCTACCATTAATATGTACACCAATTAACTCCAAAATTAATAACTAAACAAATAAACTTGGATTGGTGCATTAGAAACTCATCTAGATTGATTTCCTCCTTGCACCAAATGGAAATGCTCCTTGTTCCTTAAATCCAACAAACGGGGAAGTGACTCCAAGCTATATTGTTCTCTTCTTTGATGTGAACAACTTTGTATCTAATAGCCTTCTCTCAAATCATTATGAAAATAGGCAGATTTAGGAGTGAGAAAGCTAGGTTTTTGGATTGAAAATGGAAAGGAAATGGTTGTTCTCGTGAAATGCAGATTTTAACTGCTCTTATTTATAGAATTACTTGATGAGATCGATCTACATTGAGTAGAGATCGATCTTGTCCTCTTAAATCCCTCATTTTTGTGACATTTTAAAGGTATGAGATCGATCTATCAAAGGTTTGAGATCAATCTATCTCAGGTAGAGAGTTAAGGAGATTGATTTGGCTAAGGGAGGAGATCGATCTGCTCCAACCCGAGAGCTAAGGAAATCGATCTGCTTGTATTAAGGATCAATCTCTTCATTACAGAATGTTTAGAAGATCGATCTGGCCCCATTAGAGATTGATCTGCCCTGTTCCACTACTCGAATAAGAGCATCTTTTGCTCTTCCAGATCGATCTCTCATCTTATGAGATCGATCTGGCATTCATATTTTTTAGACTTTGCTGAGTTTTCTGCAGTAACTTACACAAAACATCCTTGATTTTGTTGCCATGTCATTTTCACATCCAACCACCTCTAAGACTTAAAAATGACATCCATTCATACTTTATACACATTAAAACTTATGTGCATTCATTGTATAACTAAAGGTATACAATACAAAACTAAATAGAAGTACAAAGATTTACACAACTATGCAACTTCCTTCCATTTTACCACACCAGTCAAAACCTAATATATTCACATTCCACTCATGGAAATATCCTTTTTACACTCGCTACATACTTTAAAACTTGTGTGTATTCATTTCACAATCCAACATACACCTTACATAATTAAATGGGAGTTTACAAAAATTAAGGCTATTACATTCTCCCCTCCTTAGAAAATTTGGTCCTTCAAATTGGAACCAATCATTCTGTGAATAACTCGAGATACCTCTACTGCATCAAACTCTCCAATTCCACTGTGGCCTCTTCCACCGTGTGATGTTGCCAAAGAACTTTCACCAAGGGAATTGTCTTTGTCCTCAAAACTTTCTCTTTTCTATCCAATATCCGAACCGACTTCTCAACGTACGTCATGCTTTTATTGAGTTCCAAAGGCTCGTACTTTATCACATGCATCGGGTCCGGGTGATACTTTCGGAACATAGATATGTGGAAGACGTTATGTACATTTGCTAGCTTAAGTGGTAATGCTAGCTGTGTGAGATCTGAGAATTTTAGATATATTTTAATGATGTAATGAGAATTTGAAGTGTAATTTATTGAGCTAAGTGAATTGTGGGAATTATAATTAGAGATTTATATGTTAAGTGTGTAAAATAAGCATGAAGTATGAGGACAGATCGATCTGGGAGAAGGAGAGATCGATCTGGTGAGTTAAAAATGACGAGGAAGGAGGAATTTGAGGAGCAGATCGATCTCCAATGGAAGAGATCGATCTCCAAATGATTCTGTTTGAGAACGGATCGATCTCATGAGGAAGAGATCGATCTCTAAATGATTCTGTTTGGGAGAAGATCGATCTCCTTATGAGCAGATCGATCTCATAAAGCCATAAAGAGATCGATCTCACCCTCGACAGATCGATCTCCTAGGCATAAAATTACCCAGATCGTCCCCAAAATTCAAACGCAGGCCTATATAAGGAACCCCTGTTTTTCTCCTGCAAACTCACTTTCTCTCTCTTCCAACCCTATTTCCATCGAAAACCTAACTTTCTCACTCATCCAAAATACCCATTTTCGGCCAAATCAAGAGTTGTGGTAAGAAGGAAAGTTGTTCCTCATCAAAGGGAGAACAACATACTTGGAAATCGAAGGACGAATCGGATCGAGGCGTGGGTTGTGTGTCTCACAAGCTTTGGGTAATTTCTAAACCTCGATCTTGATATTTGAGATGATTTTGATGATATTGGTGGTTATCATTGCGTCGAAATAGCTGAAAAATGATTAGGGATTGATGAAATTACAATGTGGTTGGAGTGGTAATGATATTTGGAAATTTTGGCAATTTTGAGAATTTGTGCTATAAATGGAAATTTAGACAATGTGGTGAATTAGCATAGATAATTGGCATGAGAAATGTAGAACGTTGAGATGTTGTGAATGAGAGTGTAGTTTGGGGTAGAGTTACGAGAATCAAGAGATTTGTGGTGTTATGAGCAATTATGCTCGATTTTTGAGAATTGAAGTTTATGAGATAATTGAGTATTGATGTTTTAACATCGTTTGGACAGCTCGGGAGTTTCAGAGTAGAATGCGAGGCTAGTCCGTGATACGGGGGAAACGATTGCACTATACGAGGTGCAAAGAGGTAAGGGAAATCTAAACCATTTGTGTATGTGATTTGTAAACTATTATGGCATGATTTGTGGTTTATAAAACAAGCATGTTGAGTGTTGTATTGAGATTTAATTGCACACGGTTTTTATAGCCGGTTGGAGCCCATAATTTTATGAGTTTATAAGCTGAGTGTGAAATTGCTTTATAAACCGTTGAATTTTGTGTGAGTAATGAATTGGGCTCTACGTTAAGGCAATATCGAGATTTGAGAAATGTGTGCGTGTTTTGCCGGTTGGAACTCGGTTTTATTACGTTTTGTGTTGAGTACAAAACGGTTTTCAATTGAGTTTTATGAGTGAAAAACCCCTATGAGTTCTACGTGAAGGCAAACCAGTCTTATGTGATAAGACTTAGGTGTGTAGTAGTGAGTACACACCGGGCATTGCTCTGATAGCATGTAAGCCAAATTTCTTCTCCGTTCTGGTAACGTGAGAATAACCTATTCTGTGGCTATGCCACGTATACTTGGTGGCCGTTGCCACGTGAGAAACCCCATTGGTGGCCGTTGCCACGTGATACCCTATTGGTGGCCGTTGCCACGTGATACCCCATTGGTAGCCGTTGCCACGTGATACCCCATTGGTGGCCGTTGCCACGTGATACCCCATTTGGTGGCCGTTGCCACGTGAGAAACCCCATTGGTGGCCGTTGCCACGTGATACCCCATTGGTGGCCGTTGCCACGTGATACCCCATTTGGTGGCCGTTGCCACGTGAGAAACCCCATTGGTGGCCGTTGCCACGTGATACCCCATTGGTGGCCGTTGCCACGTGATACCCCATTTTGTGGCCGTTGCCACGTGAAACCCTATTCTGTGGCTGTGCCACGTGTGAATTCAAATTAGTGGCTTTGTCACGTGAGATAGTGGCTATGCCACGTGTGAATTTAAATCAGTGGCTATGCCACGTGTGTTTAGTGGCTGTGCCACGTGCATTACTATTTCAGTGATTTTATTCACGTGCATTGAGAAAGCGTTTATCGCATTATTTTCACATACTTTGTTATTACTCTAGAGTGAGCCTTTTACTTCATGTTTTCACATGACTTGACACATGAGAATGTCATTTTGAGTACTTTCATGCTATGGTTTTCAAATGAGTTTCACATACAAATAAACATTTTGTGATGTACATTTTGGTTTATGAAATGAGTTCCTTACCCCCTTTACTGAGCGATTTAGAAGCTCACCCTATTTTCTTTTCCTCTCAGATTTCTTCAAGTGAAAAGGGTCTCCCTGCGACGTACGGAGTAGTGGTTAGTGGAGGACTTGAGCTCCAGGCCATATATATTGTATTTTGAGGTATCTTTTATCTTTTCATGTACCCAGATAATTATTGTAATTGCAGACACTTGATGTATAACATTATATGGGATGTATTAGGATTAATTAACTTGAGATGGATTAATGTATTGGATATGATATATAAATTCTAGTGATGAGATCCTGAGGAATGATAATTATGATGATGTATGACACTGCACAGGAATGCACCTTTAATTATGAATTAACGAGTAAAAAGTTTTAAATTAGCCATATTTTTCGCATTTTCGGGGCGTGACAGCCTGTATGCCTTATCTCCCATTTTTTCAAGTATCTCAAATGGCCTTATATATCGAGGGCCTAACTTCCCCTTCTTCCTGAATCTCATGATCCCCTTCAAGGGAGAAACCTTCAAAAACAATGACTCACCCACATTTAACTCTTTTTTCTGCTTTGCGCTGTCTGTAACCTCTCACAAATCAACTGGACATCTTCAGAGGCTTGTCTAACTAAGTCAGGAGCAAAGATCTGTCTGTCACCAACCTCTTCCCGTCAAATAGGGGAACAGCATATACGCCCATATAATGCCTCATATGGTGCTATCCTGTTACTCGCATGAAAACTGTTATTATAGGTGAACTCCGCGAGTGGCAAATGGTTATCCCAGAAGCCTCTAAAATCCAATGCACACATTCTCAGCATATCCTTCAGGGTCTGTATAGTCCTCTCTGACTGACTATCTGTCTGAGGATGAAACGCGGTACTAAAACTCAACTGGGTCCCCATCACTTCCTGAAAATGTTCCCAGAAGTGGGAAGTGAAGCGAGCATCCCTATTAGAAACAACGCTCACTGGAATTCCATGTAGCCTCATTATCTCGTGCACATATAAGTTCGCTAACTGGCTCAGAGTATCGATAGCTCTCATAGCAAGAAAGTGGGCTGACTTCGTCAACCGATCCATAATCACCCATATGACATCATGACCTCTGCGGGTCCTCAGTAATCCCATCACAAAATCCATGGTGACATACTCCCACTTCTATGTCGGTATCAATAGAGGCTGCAATAACCCTGCAGGCTTCTGATGCTACCTTCACCTGCTGACAAACAAGACATTTAGCGACATATTCTGTAATGTCTTTCTTCATCCCAGACCACCAATAAACTTTTCAAAGGTTTTGATACATCTTAGTACTCCCTAGATGTATCGTATATCTTGATGAATGAGCCTCTGTCAAGATCAACTTTCTAATCTATGGATCATTAGGAACACATATCCTACCTCTGAACCTCAATAATTCATCAAAACTCAACTCAAAATCAATCTGTGCCCCCCTCTGTATTTGTCGAACAATATCACTGCACTGCTGATCAATTCACTGTGCCTGTCAAATTTAATCCACTAGATACGGTTCCAACCGTAGGCTAGCTATCATAAAGCCACTATCAGCGTCAAGCGGGGTCACATCCAAACTCAGGTTTGTGAACTGTTCCAACAGCTCGTGTTCCCTGATCATCATGAGTGACACTAACCCGAGATGCTTCCTACTCTGTGCATCAGCAACTACGTTTGCCTTACCAGGTAGTACAGGATCTCACAATCATAATTCTTTAAAATCTCGAGCCATCTCTTCTGTCTCATGTTCAACTCTTTCTGCGAGAACAGGTACTTAAGGCTCTTATGATCAGCGTAAACCTAAAATCTCTCACCATAGAGATAGTGGCGCCATATTTTCAATGCAAACACTACGGCCGCCAACTCTAAATCATGGGTCAAGTAGCTCCTCTCATGATCCTTCAGCTGTCTCGATCCATAGGCTACTACATTCTCATCCTACATCCATACACAGCCCAGTCCTTGGTGTGAAGCATCCGTATACATCGGGAAACCTCCTGAGCTGGTAGGAATTGTGAGAATCAGAGCTATGGTTAACTTCCTTTTCAACTCTTGAAAGCTTTCCTCACACTTATCGTCCCACATAAATTCAACATTCTTTCTCGTGAGACGTGTCAAAAGAGCAACTAATCTTGAGAATCCCTCCATGAATCGTTGATAATATCCAGCTAAGCTCAGGAAACTTTTGATCTCTATTACTGTCTGGGGTCTCTGCCATTGTATCATTGCCTCAATCTTTGATGGATCAACTAACACACCATCTTTCTATACTATATGACCCAGAAAAGAGATCTTTTCCAACCAAAAGTCACACTTACTGAGTTTAGCGTACAACTTCTTCTCTCGGAGGGTCTGTAGCACTATCCTTAGATGTTGTTCATACTCCTCTCTAGATCTTGAGTACACCAGTTTATCATCAATAAACACAATAACAAATCGATCCAAATACTGGTGAAACATCTCATTCATCAACGACATAAAAGCTGCGGGAGCATTTATCAACCCGAATGGCATAAGTATGAACTCATAATGACCATACTGGGTACGAAAAGCTATCTTGGGTACATCTCCACTCCGTATCTTCAGCTGATGGTACCTAAATCTCAGATCTATCTTGGAGAAGACATGCACCCCCCTAAGCTGATCCAACAAATCATCGATGCGTGGAAGGGGGTACTTATTCTTGATGGTGGCCTTATTCAACAACCGATAATCTATACACAGTCGGAGCCTTCCATCCTTCTTCCTTACAAACAGAACCAGTGCTCCCCAATGTGAGATGCTCGGCCTGATGAACCCCTTCTCCAGCAACTCCTGTAATTGCTTCTTTAATTCTTTCGACTCAATTGGAGCCATTTTGTATGGTGGCTTGGATATCGACTCTGTACTAGGTGCCATATCTATACAAAATTCCATCTCTCTATCTAGAGGTAACCTTGGTAATTCATCTGGGAAGAAATCTAGAAATTCCCTGACCACTAGGATGTCTTTCAACTCCGGACGTGACTTATCCGTCTCAATCACATAAGCAATGAACCCTTCACATTATCATTTCCACCATAAGTAACATAATTCATCATATTAACCTACATAATTGATAAACAGATTCATCTTTTGAATATCATGTATTAAAATTATACTCTTCTCATTTACAATAGTCATGTTCTTTCATTTTATTTCACAAAGTTTACAACAAGATTTTCTATCTCGGGAAACATCAATGTTTTAGCACTACAATCCATAACAACATGGTTCGCAGCCAGCTAACCATACCTAGGATTACATCTAAATTACTCATATTTAATAAAATTAAATCAGTTGCCATTTCTCTATCTCCTATCCTCATCTTACATGTAAGACCCCGTATATGTATAATGGTAATGTGTGTAATTGGATCAAATAATATGAATGGACTTGTAATGTAAAGTATGATTAATGTAAGTCCATGGATTCAATGTATGTATGTGTAATATAAATTGTAACGTACATACAAGTTTCATTGAGTATGAATACGAAGAAATGAGTTCTAGCAAGTGATGGATGTAATTGAGACTCAAGATGAGTAGTGTGGTAAAATGGAATGGAGTTATGCTTCCATTTGGTTTTATGTAGCATACCTTTGAACATACAATGAATGCACACAAGTTTCAATGTGCATAAGGTATGAATGGATGCCATTTTCAAGTTATAAAGGTGGATGGATGAGAAAATGGCCATGGCAATAGATTAAGGAGGTGTTGGTATGAGTTGCAGCAATGAAACTGCAGGAAATCTGGAAAACATGAGGTCCAGATCGATCTCATAGGATGAGAGATCGATCTGGAAGAGCCAGAATGCTCTTATTTGGGCGAAAGAATAGAGCAGATCGATCTCCAATGGAGCCAGATCGATCTGCCAAACATTCTGTAGTGAAAAGATCGATCCTCAAGCACCCAGATCGATCTCCTTAGCTCTCTGTTTGGGACCAGATCGATCTCATGCTTCGACAGATCGATCTCATGCTTCAACAGATCGATCTCATTGCTTCGACAGATCGATCTCAGGCTTAAAAATGTCGTGAAAAAGAGGGATTTTAAGGGACCAGATCGATCTCCTCTTGGACCAGATCGATCTCCCCAAGCTATTTCTATATAAGGAGAGCTGAAAATCTGGAAATCTCGAAAAAACATTTAACCTTACAATCTCAACCCAAAAACCTAACTTTCCCTCTCTAAAATCAGCCATTTTCAGTGAGATTTGGAGAGAGATCATTAGAGGCAAAGTTGTTCTTATCAAAGAGAAGAACAACATAGTGAGAGGGCATTTTCCCATTTTTGGAATTGAAGGAGTTAAGGGCATTACCATTTGGAGCAAGAAGAAAAATCATATTGGTAAGATTCTAACCCTCAAATCCAAAATGCATTAGCTATTTAATTGATTTTGGAGTTGATTGATATGAGTATTGATGGATAAACTACCTAGGAATGTAGTGGAATTGGTGTGACCTAGAAATCTAAAATGGGTATAATGTGAGGATATGTGGGATTGAATGAGCCTATGATTTATGGCATGCTAAAGTTGTTATTGGGGTAATATTTATGATTTTAAATGGTTAAATGAGATTACATTATGAGTTTAGAGGAATTGTGGAAATGGGTATGTATATGATTGAAAAATGCCATAGTGAGGGGATTCATGGAATATGAACACTATAAGCTTAATGTCGATTTAATATCGATTTTGAATAAGTTAATAGGCCTAAGAAGGTCCATAGACTCGAGCTATGGGTAAAGTAATGAAACGAGGCCAAATAAGCTTTAATAGAGGCTATAGATTAAATTGACTATAGCAAGCACAAGGGTTGCATTATATGGATCGAATATAATGCGGGATACGATTTTGTGCAGTCCCGAAGAGTTCGTTGAAGACGAACCGAACCGTATGAGTAAGCAGCTTAAGGAAGTGGAATCACGCATCGCGATTCCAGGTAAGGGAATTTTGTGAGTATATAGAGGTAGCTGCTCGTACTTTGAACTTGTGGGTGAATATCGGGTGTTTTTATGATATGCATGATTGCTCAAATAAATGTTGGTGGTATTCGTGAATGATGATGAGTATATGCGTGGTTTTGGATTTGAAGTGGATTTTATGAAATGGGATAGTAAGGCTAATAATTGCATAAATCTAATGTTTTGACGCTTTTCAAAATGAATTTGCTTGGTTTTAAGCAAGCTTGTAGATAGGTCGGCTAGTATTGTATTGTTGTTGTGGAAAAGCATTTGTGAGTCCTAAACCCGAATTGCCGGGATTGATAAATTGTATATGAGCCGCCTATCACATTTGTATGACATAAATCGCGCTAGAGCTTCGCTCGCGCTGGATTTCTATGTTTTCACTTGTGTGAAACGTGCTTGAGCTTAGCTCTCGCTTTGAATTTAAATTGTGATGATGTTTATAAACCGTACTGGAGCTTACGCTCGTACGTGGATTTGATGGTTTTTCTTATGCTTATAACTGTACTGGAGCTATGCTCGTACATGGTTTCTTCATATTTTATGCATAAATGCCGTACCAGAGCGTTGCTCGTACGAAGTGATTGGTTTTGATGCATGAATTCGCGCTAGAGCGTAGCTCGCGCTGGTTTTCACACTGTGGTATGTATGAGGCCGTGGTGAGAGATATGGATTAACTCAGGGAACCCAACAGGCCTGACAGACCTCTTAGGTAGGGTGAGGGTGAGGGGCTAGGACCTGACATAATCCATCCAGGGAACCCGACAGGCCTGACAGACCTCTTAGGTGGGGTGAGGGTGAGGGGCTAGGACCTGGATCAGGGAACCCAACAGGGGCGAGCAAGGCCATGAGGGGCTAGGACCTGGTATTGAGGTTACTCCCACGCGCTTTCGAGACTATAAAGGTTACACTTGGTATGGGGTAGATAAGACCTATGGCAGGCACCCCTAACCATGTTATGGGTCCGCGGAGTACGATGTACCGTGTATATCACATGGAGTACGATGTACCGCGTGGTGGTTACTTGATTTGAGGAAGTCTGGCGGAGAACTAACCCACCTTCGTGCCAGCATGATACCCCGCACACCGGAATCCGTGTGGTCTGGGATGATATGTGACGATTGGCCAACGTAGTCACTTGAGATATAGTAACCTGTCTCCTTGCTTGATTTACTTACTACCACATGATTTTAAATCTCTAAGTGTGATTGTGATTGTTTAAGGTAGACCCGAAGGAGGGGTCGAGCCTCGTGGATTTGAATTGTGAAATAAAAATGAGATTGTGATTGTGAATTGGTGTAATGTGTTTGTATGTGATGAGAAAGAGTTTTATGACGTGGGTTTTAAAAAGGAGGTTTCTTAATGAATTGCCCTTTTTATGAATTTAAATGAGATCGAGCATGAGATGATTATACATGATGTTTTACCATGTTTTATATGCCAATTTTACATGACTTTGATACATGATATATATGTATACTCATATGGCATAGTTTTATTCCTCATGCTCCTACCATAAATAATTTATGCATAACACTATCAGCATGTAGATAGAGTAGTTATCTACCATGCTTGCATTATTGCCTTACTGAGCGTGTGGTTGCTCATCCCACTCTATTTTTCCCCCCTACAGAGCGTGCATAGTAGCCCAGTGAGGACTGAGGCGTAATATTTTAGACTCCGCTGCATCTCCATCTCTAAAAGGTATATACACAGTGATTCTTTTTTGTATCTAAACAATGTAAAAGCACAGTATTCTTTTGAGTTGTACTTATGGGGGATGTAGATGTCAGTAAAACATGTATTCGTATAAGTACACGACTAAATGCACATGTATGACATCGTTTTAATTAATTGAGAATGAATGAGATGTGGTGTTTATTATTGGCTCACAGCCCAACAGTGTGTGGTGAGTTTAGTTCACGATCGGGTAAGGTAACAGTAAAACGCGAAAAATTTTCAGTGATTTTCGGTTAAAGAGAATGGAATTGGGTCGTGACATTACAATTTCCATATACATGCTCAGTCAACTGACTATCATTCATAAGGGTAGATATCATCAACATCTTATTTAGCAGTGTGGGTTTTACATGCTTCAACAATTTACATACAAAGGAAGGCGATATAAAGGAATGTGTGGCACTAGGATCAAATAATACAAATACTTCTAAATCAAAGATTTGGATGGTACCTTTGACCACATCTAAAGACTGATCTGCAGTGTCCTGGTCCAGTGTGTGCACTCGTCCTCTGCTCACACCCACTGCTTGCTTCCCTTTTTCCTCAGCTGTAGCCCTTCTCCTCGGAGCAACTACACCAAATGGAGCTCTCTCTGGCTCCTTGCTCTTCTGTGGAACTCTCTCTGTCATCTCTAGGCCATCTTGAATTATGTGCCCTAGTTTCTGTTAAGTTAATGTATTTTGAAATGACAAAACAAGTGAATTCAATAATGTAAAGATGATATAAAAACATGTTTAGAGGTTATCAGTACTAGAACTTTAAGTTCGTTGATGAGAGATCGATCTGGGCTATGAGAGATCAATCTCCTGGGTTTGCCTTGGATGAGAGATCGATCTCAAGAAGACATGAGATCGATCTGCCAAGCCTTGAACCTATACAAAGGTATTGAGGAAGAGTGAGATCGATCTATATGAGTTATGAGATCGATCTGCTTAATACTGGAGTTGAGGAGATCGATCTGATCTAGGAAGAGATCGATCTCCCTTAAAGCAAAGAAAGTAGATCGATCTACACTCAAACAGAGAGCTTATGAGATCGATCTGGTAAGGAAGAGATCGATTTTCTCAAAGTCAGAGAGCTAAGGAGATTGATCTGGGTTATTGAGAGATCGATCTGCTTAATACTGGAGTTGAGGAGATCGATCTGATCTAGGAAGAGATCGATCTCCCTTAAAGCAAAGAAAGTAGATCGATCTACACTCAAACAGAGAGCTTATGAGATCGATCTGGTAAGGAAGAGATCGATTTTCTCAAAGTCAGAGAGCTAAGGAGATCGATCTGGGTTATTGAGAGATCGATCTCCCCACTATGAGATTGCATCGCAGATCGATCTGTAGATTGATCTTGCCTCAAACAGAGAGATTGGAAGATCGATCTGCCTATTCGATAGATCGATCTCCCCTAACATTTTCAAATAAGAGATCGATCTGCTCATATATGAGATCGATCTCCTTGTGTTATTTTACTTTGATCTTGCAGGATTTATAACTAAGAGATCGATCTGGCCAAGATGGCAGATCGATCTGGCATTCTACTGAAGGTACCCAACGGCTAGTTCTGTAAAAACCTCAACGGGAAAAACAGCATTTAATGCTCCAACTACCAATCCTTCAGTATTTAACCAAGCATTGAAGACAATGAGAATGGAGACACTATTGCTGCACATTTCTTACATTCTCAAGAGTTTAATACTTTCATTCCTTGTGTCTTCATTCCTCATTTATTGAGTTTGTTGTATAAGCTTAAGTGCAAAAGCTGTAATTGTTCTACCCACATTAAAAGCCTGATTTTGTATTCATCCTTACCTTAAGAGAGAAGAGGATTGTTCCTCAGTGAGATAAAATTGTAAAAGGGTGAATACATCTTTGTATTGCAAAGGGTAGAGAGGTTATTCCTTAACTGAAAAAGGAACATTGTAACTTCAGTTGAAGGAGAGAAAGAAAGCACTTGACAAGAAGGTCAAGGAGAGAGGACGTAGGCAAGAGTTTGGCCGAACCTCTATAAACGATTGTGTTTGTTTCTCTCTTCCCTATCTTGCATTAAATTGTTTAATTTTATTGTATTGCTCACTATCATTGCTGATTAAATTAGGATTAATTTAAAATTTCCCAGTAACGTTAGAAAACTGATTCACCCACCTCTCGGTAGAGCCAACAATTGGTATCAGAGCTAGGACTCTTTAATCACATAGGAACAACTTCCTAAGAGTTAGAAACGATCAAATGGCTCACAACAATGTAGCAACTAGTTTGGTAGGAGAGGGGCACTCTACGGTTAGACCTCCTATGTTCAATGGAGAACATTATGCCTATTGGAAGACTAGGATGTTGTTATTCATTCAAGCAAATGATTATGAGGTGTGGAGGATTATAATTAAAGGACCTCAAATCCCTACAAAGAGAATAGAGGGAAGAGATATCCCTCAAGAAGAAGATGAATGGGATTCAAATGACATTAAATGTGCTCAGCTAAATGCTAAGGCTATGCACACATTATTTTGTGCCTTAGGTCCAAATGAATATAATAGGGTCTCCGGATGTGACAATGCCAAACAAATTTGGGACAAATTGGTAATAACTCATGAGGGTACAACCCAAGTAAAGGAGACCAAAGTAGGAATGCTCACACATGACTATGAGCTTTTTAGGATGAAGGAAGGAGAATCAATTAGTGATATGTTCACTAGATTCACGGATGTAATTAATGGATTAAAGTCCTTAGGAAAAATTTACTCTAATATTGAAATGGTCAAGAAAATATTAAATAGCTTACCTAAATCATGGGAAGCTAAAGTAACTACAATTAAGGAATCTAAGGATCCTCACACATTGTCTTTAGATGAATTAATAGGACCATTACTCACTTATGAGATGAAATTAAGAAGAAATGAAGAGCCACCCAAGAAAGTGGGAGTTGCTCTAAAATCCACTGCTCAAGAGGAGATTAAGAATGAGAGTGGTAGTGAAGAGGACCTTGAGATGGCAATGTTTGCCAAAAGATTTAACAAGTTCATGAGAATGAGAGCTAGTGGTAGTAATAGGAGAAATAATAAGAGAGATCAAGAAGAAGTAGGTAGAAAAGAGTCAATTATGTGTTATGAATGTAAAAAACCAGGACACATAAAATTTAACTGCCCTCTTCTTAAAAGGTCCAATGATAGGTTCCACAAAAAGAAGGCAATGGTGGCAACATGGAGCGATAGTGACTGCTCCGATGATGACTCAAATGAGGACATTGCCAACTTGTGCTTCATGGCTATTGAGGATGAAAAGGTAACTTCAAACCTCAATGAATATTCGTTTGATGAATTGCAAGATGCCTTTGATGATCTTGCATTAGAGTATGAACGCATGAGTATGAAATATAAAAAGATAATATCCAAATTGAGAAAAGAAAATGAGTTGATGCTAAGGGACAAATTAGAATGTGAAAAGAAACTAGAAATTTCAAGTCTTGAAATTTGTGACCTTAAAGAGAAAAATGGCAACCTACATAATTCCTTTAATAGGTTCCACATGGGTCAACAAAAGTTAGATAGCATGCTAGAGACTCAAAGGGCATTCTTTGACAAAAATGGGTTAGGATATAATGCAAAAAGTAGAGAGACTCATCTTAAAAGCTTTATTGCTAGAAATAGTATAAATAAATTCTCAACTTCTTGTTCATATTGCAATAGAAGGGGACATGTATCACATAATTGCAATATAAACATGAGATCTCTTAAAGGAAAAATAGTAAGAAGGATATGGATTCCAAAAGAAGTAATTCACTCAAAGGATGTTAATGCATTAGCAAAATGGATCCCAAAGGGATCAAGAATTGCATTCACTAACCTCAAAGGACCCAAGAGAATTTGGGTACCTAAGACTTGAGTTTGAATCTTTTTGTATGTGATTGAGCATGGTCACAAAGCTAAAACAAAGGAAGCATGGTACTTGGATAGTGGATGCTCAAGGCACATGACGGGAGATAGAAGCCACTTCAACTCTTTTAAATCAAAAGTTGGTGGAGAAGTCACATTTGGGGACAACTCCAAAGGCCAAGTTGAAGGAAGTGGCTCAATAGGTAATGACTACTTTTCATTAGAAAAGGTATTACTTGTTAGGGGTCTAAAGCATAACTTACTAAGCATAAGTCAACTTTGTGACAAAGGTTACAAAGTAATCTTTGATTGCATGAAATGTCATGTTGTAGATCCTAAGTCAAACAAAGTTCTTTTTCTATGTCATAGGCAAGGTAATATATATATTATCTATCTTAATGAACTCAAAAAAATGAAAATATATGCATAATGGTAGACAATAAAAAGGAATCTTGGTTATGGCATAGAAGACTAGGTCATGCTAGCATGCATGTGCTATCTAAGTTAGCTAGAAAGGATCTAGTCATAGGTTTACCCAAGCTATCCTTTGATCATGAAGAAATATGTGAAGCTTGTGTTAAAGGAAAACACAAAAGGACAACATTTAAGCCTAAGAATATTGTATCCACCACTAGGCCTCTTCAATTACTTCACTTAGATTTATTTGGACCAACTAGAACAACTAGCCTAGGTGGGAAACACTATGGATTTGTAATAGTTGATGATTACACTAGGTTCACTTGGGTGTTCTTTTTAAGAGTAAAAAATGAAGCCTTAGAAAAATTTATAGCCTATACAAAAATTACTCAAAATGAAAAAGGGTATACAATAACTAGCATTAGAAGTGATCATGGCAAGGAATTCGAAAACATAGGATTTGATGAATATTGCAATGATCAAGGAATTAGTCACAACTTTTCAGCCCCTAGGACACCACAACAAAATGGAGTAGTTGAGAGAAGAAATAGAACCTTGGAAGAAATGGCTAGAACCATGTTGTGTGAGAATAATTTACCAAAGTATTTTTGGGCTGAAGCTATAAACACATCTTGCTATATAATTAATAGAGCTATGATTAGACCCATGCTAAAGAAAACTCCTTATGAGCTTTACAAGGGTAAGAAGCCTAATATTAGCTACTTCCATCCTTTTGGTTTCAAATGTTTTGTCTTAAATAATGGTAAAGATAATTTAGGAAAATTTGATGCCAAAAGTGATGAAGGAATCTTTCTAGGGTACTCATTGAATTCAAAGGCTTATAGAGTATATAACAAAAGAACATTAATGGTTGAAGAATCTATTCATGTTATATTTGATGAGTCAAATGATGTATCTAAAGATTCAACCAATGATGAGGATGTTGGAATATTTGATAAAAACTTGGATGAAATTCTTAACTTAGAAGATGATTTATTAGAAAAACTTGACTTGAATAAAGAAGATGATGAAGAAATAGAGATACTAGAGAGAGAGTCTAGAGCACCAAGAGAGTTAGGATATGTAAAAGATTGTGAAATAGTAGGAGATCCAACTCTTGGAGTTAGAACTAGATCATCTCTAAGAAACATGTGTCAATATATAGCATTTGTATCTCAAATAGAACCTAGGAATGTCAATGAAGCCTTAGATGACAATAATTGGTTCCTAGCAATGCAAGAAGAATTAAATCAATTTGAGAGAAGCAAAGTATGGAAACTAGTTCCTAGGCCTAGTGATCACTCTATAATTGGAACTAAATGGATATTCAAGAACAAGATGGATGAAAATAGTGTGATCATAAGGAACAAGGCTAGGTTAGTTGCACAAGGATATAGACAAGAGGAAGGTATAGACTATGATGAGACATATGCACCTGTAGCTAGATTAGAGGCAATAAGAATGTTACTTGCCTTTGCATGCTATAAAAACTTCAAGTTATATCAAATGGATGTAAAGAGTGCATTCTTAAATGGTTTCATTAATGAAGAAGTTTATGTTGAACAACCTCCCGGCTTTGAAAATCATGAATTTCCTGAACATGTTTTCCAATTATCTAAGGCACTCTATGGCTTGAAACAAGCTCCTAGAGCTTGGTATGAAAGGTTGTCAAAATTCTCAATAGAAAAGGGATTTTCAAGAGGAAAAGTGGATACCACTTTATTCATCAAAAATAAGAATAAGGATTTGCTAGTTGTACAAGTGTATATAGATGATATTATCTTTGGTTCAACTAATGAGTCTTTATGTCAAGAGTTTGCTAAGATCATGCAAGGTGAGTTTGAAATGAGCATGATGGGAGAACTCACTTTCTTCTTGGGACTTCAAGTGAAGCAAACAAAGGATGGAACCTTTATCAATCAAGCAAAGTATACTAAGGATTTGCTCAAGCGATTTGGCATGGACAATTGCAAACCTCAAGCAACTCCAATGGGCACCAACATCAAGCTTGATAAAGATGTAAGTGGTAAAAGTGTAGACACTAAACTCTATAGGTCTATGATTGGTTCATTGCTCTATTTAACTGCAAATAGACCAGATATTTTGTTTAGTGTATGCCTTTGTGCTAGATTTCAATCCTCTCCTAGGGAATCACACTTATTAGCAACTAAAAGGATCTTTAGATACCTTAAGGACACTCCCTCTCTAGGACTTTGGTACCCCAAGGACTCTACCTTTACATTTCATGCATTTTCAGATGCAGATTTTGGGGGATGCAAAATAGATAGGAAAAGTACTTCAGGTACTTGCCAATTCTTAGGAAATAGATTAATCTCTTGGTTCTCCAAGAAACAAAACAGTGTGGCTCAGTCCACAACTGAAGCTGAATACATAGTAGCAGGTAGTTGTAGTGCTCAAGTGTTGTGGATTAAACAACAAATGAAAGATTATGGTATTGACATGAAATAAGTCTCTATTAAATGTGATAATACCAGTGCCATTAATCTATCTAAAAATCCTATTCAACACTCTAGAACTAAGCACATAGAGATTAGGCATCATTTCCTTAGAGACCATGTGCAAAAAGGGGATATAATTCTAGAGTACATTGACACTTTACATCAAATAGCTGATATATTCACCAAACCCCTTGATAGAAATAGGTTTTGTATCCTTAGAGGTGAATCAGGACTCATGAATATCCCTTAAGATATTTATACTTCAAAATCTTGGTTTTAAGTTGATTTTAAAAGAGTTCTACAAAGATTTTTTCGGGCAACAAGGATGAGAAATCGATCTCCTATCAATATAGATCGATCTCCATACTTCCAACAAGCCTAAAGCATGAAGGTTAAGCTAAACAGATCGATCTTCTATCCATAAGATTGATCTCCTTAAGTCTCTGTTAAATAGCAGATCGATCTGTGCATACGACAGATCGATCTCTTCAAGCCTCTGTATTCTGAAGATCGATCTATCCATTTGGCAGATCGATCTCCCTAAGCCTCTGTCAAACAGCAGATCGATCTGTGCATACGACAGATCGATCTCCTTTTGCTTTTGTATTCTGCAGATCGATCTTATAGAACCACAGATCGATCTCTTCCGACTTCTGGAAATGACAGATCAATCTGTCGTCTCTACAGATCGATCTCCTGTGCCCTGGACTATAAAAACTGGTGAAAAATCCCCAAATTTCAAACCCTCAAACTTCAAAATCCCTAACTTCCTTCGCATCTCCTCTCTCGATTCCTCCTCAGATCGATCTCGGTACGGTCTTCGTCACTTCTCTCCTTCGTTTACTGGTATAATAACCCACATTCCTTATTATTTTCTCAAAAATTTCTTAAGATTTGTGTTCAATTTCACTCTAGGGAAAATCTAGTCACTGTTTCATTGATTTTTTGTTTGTGAACCTGTCTTAGAGTAATTCCCGTGTCTAGAACCATGCCTAGACTTAAGAGAGCAGGCCAAAAACCTCCCCGATCGAATGTAGAACAAGGGTCATCTTCCCAATCCATTCCTCCCTCTTCAGTCGCTACCTTCAATCGGTGTTTTAAAACACCTGCGAAAAGGAAGCGATTTGAAGAATATTTTTCTACCATGCCAATTAAACATTGGCGCACAATCGATTTCTCTTTCCTAAACCGCATTGATTTTCAGTATCTGCCCAAATTTGAAGATTTTGGTTAGATGTCTTTCCTAAAATTCAATACTCCCGTACCTCCAAATATCGTTCGAGCATTATTTTCCAATGCCGAACTCACCTATGATCCTATCGACCCCTGTAATATTCTCGGGTTTACAACGTATGTCATGGGAAAATCCATTGCCGTAGACACTGAAATCCTAGCCCACGCTTTCAACATACGTGATGAAGGATTGATAAACGAAGATGAGGAAGTCCCTTTGGAGTTTGATATTCCCGGGGATAAGGCGAGTGATCTCCCGATGCACCCTCGGCTACTCCACCTCATCATATCGTGGAACCTTCGACCTTTTGGTACCCGTCACTCCACCATTAGGCGGTTAGATAGGTTCTGGATTCACCACCTTTACTCCACCAGTCAAAAACCCAACCTCGTCCACTTTATCTTTCAAGACTGGTTGAAGATTGTACGCGGCCAAGCCACAACGATCGTGTTTCCGCAACCATTGGCGTACTTTCTCCAACGACTCAAAGTGGATAGCAGCTGCGAAACGTGTGAAATGCCCTCTCCCAAGAGCGTCCTCAACATCGGGACACTCCACCACATGAGCTATTACAAGGACTTCCGGGGTGACTGGAAGAAGAAGAGGGAACAGCAGTCTGCTGAAGCTATGGAGGAAGATCCCTCCGATGAGCCTATGGATCCACCTGCTGCACCGACTGCGGGTCCATCGTCCTCAACTCCTCAGCCCACTGCACCTGCACTTTCACCTGCTGGCATGGAGCTCATTGTGACAATGATGAGTGAGCTCAACAGGAAGATCGATGAAGGCTTTGCAAACCTTCATGCAATCCAGCAGCGGATGTTCGAGGAGCTGAACCGCAAAGTGGATGAAGGCTTTGCAAATCTTCATGAGACTCAAGAGGCGATGTTTGATGAGCTTCAAGTCACTCGCACGTTGAGGATCTCATGGATCGATTTCCTCCTCCACCATAGGACTTATTTGCTAGATCTAGTTTTGTTATATGTTTTCATTACTCGTTGTTGTATGAACTGAATTTGCTTGAATGAGCTGCCCTCTATGTTATTGAATGACTTTTTAATGAACTGTTAATTTGAAATGACTGAGTATTGTTTAGATTTTCTTCTTACCATTGATATGACAAAAAGAGGGAGAAGAAATAATGTTAAGAACACATGCGTGTGTTAAAACATGTTTAAATGACTTTAAGAATCATATCTAATGGTTTAAAAAGAATGATTAAAATGAGGGGGAGTTAAGAAAGTTAGAGATCAAAAGCCAAAAGTAAGGGGGAGTTTACAAAAAGGGGGAGTTTGTGCAAAATGAAAATAGGCAACTAAACATGTTGATTGAATAGGTTTTGTCATATCAAAAAGGGGGAGATTGTTGAGTTAATGTATTTTGAAATGACAAAACAAGTGAATTCAATAATGTAAAGATGATATAAAAACATGTTTAGAGGTTATCAGTACCAGAACTTTAAGTTCTGTTGATGAGAGATCGATCTGGGTTATGAGAGATCGATCTCCTGGGTTTACCTTGGATGAGAGATCGATCTCAGAAGACATGAGATCGATCTGCCAAGCCTTGAACCTATACAAAGGTATTGAGGAAGAGTGAGATCGATCTATATGAGTTATGAGATCGATCTGCCTAATACTAGAGTTGAGGAGATCGATCTGATCTAGGAAGAGATCGATCTCCCTTAAAGCAAAGAAAGGAGATCGATCTTCAAGATCGATCTACACTCAAACAGAGAGCTTATGAGATCAATCTTGTAAGGAAGAGATCGATCTTCTCAAAGTCAGCGAGCTAAGGAGATAAATCTGGGTTATTGAGAGATCGATCTCCCCACTATGAGATTGTATCGCAGATCGATCTGTAGATCGATCTTGCCTCAAACAGAGAGATTGGAAGATCGATCTGCCTATTCGACAGATCGATCTCCCCTAACATTTTCAAATAAGAGATCGATCTGCTCATATATGAGATCGATCCCCTTATGTTATTTTGCTTTGATCTTGCAGGATTTATAACTAAGAGATCGATCTGGCCAAGATGGCAGATCGATCTGGCATTCTACTGGAGGTACCCAACGGCTAGTTCTGCAAATATCTCAACGGAAAAAACAGCATTTAATGCCCCAACTACCAATCCTTCAGTATTTAACCAAGCATTAAAGATAATGAGAATGGAGACACTATTGCTGCACATTTCTTACATTCTCAAGAGTTTAATACTTTCATTCCTTGTGTCTTCATTCCTCATTTATTGAGTTTGTTGTATAAGCTTAAGTGCAAAAGCTGTAATTGTCCTACCCACATTAAAAGCTTGATTTTGTATTCATCCTTACCTTAAGAGAGAAGAGGATTGTTCCTCAGTGAGATAAAATTGTAAAAGGGTGAATACATCTTTGTATTGCAAAGGGTAGAGAGGTTATTCCTTAACCTGAAAAAAGAACATTGTAACTTCAGTTGAAGGAGAGAAAGAAAGCACTTGACAAGAAGGTCAAGGAGAGAGGACGTAGGCAAGAGTTTGGCTGAACCTCTATAAACGATTGTGTTTGTTTCTCTCTTCCCTATCTTGCATTAAATTGTTTAATTTTATTGTATTGCTCACTATCATTGCTGATTAAATTAGGATTAATTTAAAATTTCCCATTAATGTTAGAAAATCGATTCACCCCCCCTCTCGGTAGAGCCAACAGTTTCCCACATCTGAAGCATACTGCAGGAGGTCCATAGCGTAGTCATGTACCATGGTACCTACCACAGTTGCTGCACTGCTCTGTAGTAGGTCGTGGCCCTCCAATCATAATTCCCTTAGCTGGAGCTATGGCCGGATACATGGGAGGATTAACTGTCCTCTCCTGGATCTCCTCGATCCTTGGCCTCTTCCTAGAAAATATCTTGCTGCCCTTATAACTGAAGCCTCTATCTAACACTGGGCCCTTCTTATCTCTATCCCTCACTTTACCAACCTTTCCAAACTCTGAGGTAATCCACTCAACATCTTGTTCACATAATTACGCCCTGCACACAGCTTCCTCGTAGGTCGGTATATCTAAGGGAACCAATCTGGACCTGATGGTTGGTCCCAGTCCATCCATAAACTTCTAGACCTTCTCGACCTCATTACTCATCGTTTCAGGATCATATCTTCCTACGGAGATAAAGGTCGTCTCATACTCATCCACCATCCTACTCCCTTGGGTCAGTCCCAAAAATGTCATCTTTATCTTCCGCTGTGCAGTATCCAAAACATACTGTCTTCGAAAAGCCTCCAAAAATATATCTCAGTTGATCTCTGTATGTCAAGCTTTTAAAATAAGCCTGGTGGATTTCAATTAATATTCTATTGACCCGTTCAGCATAAATACCATCTCGGTAGTAGTGCACTCAAACAACCTATATAACTTCTCAATTTCATTTATTCAATCCTCTGCAGCTACAGGGTCCCTAACTCCACTGAAAGACGGTGGTCTAAACTTTTAGAACTGCCGCAGTCTATCCAAATCACAACCGTAACCCCAGCCTCTACTACCTTGTGGTATAGAAACAGGTGTAGGCATATCCTGTGTGGGTGGAGGTGTAGGTGTATCTGTCATCTGAGGTCTCTGGGCTAGTCGTGCCCATGCCTCAGGAGCTGCCGCCTGCTCGGCATCACCCTGTGTAGCGGGACTCTGTCTGCCCCCAACTGTGAGACCCCGTATATGTATAAGGGTATATATGCACATAGAAGTGTAAATAGAGTTGTACTATGAATTCATGAGTGAAGTATATGTGATGTAAGTCCACAAGTAATGTACACACTTGTAATGAGAGTGATAATCGTACATACAAGTTTCATTATATATGAATGTGTAGTAATGGACTTAAACATGTAGAGAATGTGTGTAGAATGAATTTTGAATAGCTTGGTAAAATGGAAGTATAATGGCATAAGATGTGCATTTCCATTTTAGTTTACAATAAGTACCATTGGTCATACAAAGATCCTACACAAATTTTAATGTGTATGAAGTGAGGATGGATGTCATCTTCAAGTCTCAAAGATGAATGAATGAGGAAATGATCATGGTAGCAAATTTAGGATGTTTGGTAAGTGTTGTTGCAGAGGAAATCTGGAAATTTTGAAGGGCAGATCGATCTCATGGGATGAGAGATCGATCTGGAAGAGCCAGAATGCTCTTATTTGGGCGAGAGAATAGAACAGATCGATCTCCTTAGCTCTCTGTTTGGGAGCAGATCGATCTCATGCTTCGACAGATCGATCTCATGCCTTGACAGATCGATCTCATGCTTCGACAGATCGATCTCAAGCTTAAAAATACCGTGAAAAAGAGGGATTTTAAGGGACCAGATCGATCTCCTCTTAGACCAGATCGATCTCCTCAAGCTATTTCTATATAAGGAGAGCTGGAAATCAGAAAATTTCGAGAAAAACACAAATCTTTCATTTTCAACCCAAAAACCTAACTTTCTCTCTCTAAAATCAGCCATTTTCAGTGAGGTTTGAAGAGAGATCATTAGAGACAAAGTTGTTCTTATCAAAGAGAAGAACAACATAGTTGGAAGGCATTTTCCCATTGTTGATATTGAAGAAGTTAAGGGCATTGCCATTGGAGCAAGAAGAGAAATCAAATTTGGGTAAGATTCTAACACTCCAACTGTGATACATTATTTATTAAGTGATTTTGGAGTTGTTGGCATGAGTATAGATGGTTAGAAACTATCTAAATGCATTGGTATGATTTTGACCTAGAAATGATTTAGTGTGAGAAAGTGAAATTGATTGAGATTAATGAGAAATGGGATGTCTAGAGGTGACAATAATGTTATGGGTATGATTTTAAGATGTTGTTAGTGGATAAATTGTGAGGTTTACCTAAAAGAGGTAAAATGAGGGTTAAGGCATTTGTAAAATGCATAAGTGAATAATATGACTAGTGAGGTCAATTTTGGGTCAAATATGTTAACTCAATCGATTTAATGAATGAATCACAGCTTCTGAGGATACGCCGAGGCGAGTTGAGCCAAGAGCGTGAGAAGCTAAAAGGAAAGGAGTCACACCAAGTAAATCGAGGTAAGGGAATTGTGTGGACTCTTAGAGATATTGTGCGCAATTTGGGCGTATAAATGTTTTGCTAGTATGCATGAGATTAGGAAATGTTGTTGTTGGGTGATTGAAGGGTAAAAGTTGGGAGTTTGAGAAATGTGCATGAAAACAAAAGCATATTTCTTTGGAAATCATGTTTTATTGCTTTTTAGCAAATGATTGGTAGGTTGGCTAACATTGAAATGATTTGCAAAAGAAATGAGTATGTTTTGGTTTTGATAACCACATTTTGCAAGTTTTGAGCCACCTACATGATTTCGTGAGTATGAAAGAGTGCAAGAGGCACTAGTTTTCACATGGATTTCATATCGTTTTGGCATTGTGCTTGAGTTTGTCTCGCACTGGATGCCCACCTTGCATGTTGCCGTGTTTGGAGCTTCGAGTAGACTTGGTGTCATATCGATTAAATAGGCTCACACGTGCATTGTTTTGAGACATGGCATGTTAAAACAACCTGATGAGCCCGAACGAGGGATAAGGGTTGGAGATCCACCTGATGAGCCCGAACGAGGGATAAGGGTTGGAGGAACAGCTGATGAGCCCGAACGAGGGATAAGGCTAGGGGGTCCACGGAGTACGTTGTACCGTGCATGTAGCATGGAGTACATTGTACCGTGTTGTGATGTGATGTGCCGTCTTCGGACGAGATCTGCTATGGACCGGCGGGTAGGATTTGACCCACCTCCCGTGTGGAAGCAGATGGTGGTGATATTCCGCACACCTGATCCGTGTAGCCGGTATCACAGGTTATGTACATAGGCCTTGAGGTTATTACCTATTGTTGAAACTGCCTATCTCACATGTCTAATGCTATTTGAGAATAAATCCATGTTTGAAGTGATTGTGGTCAGGAAAGCCCGAGGGAATGGGCTGGGACCTGATGTTGAATTGATTTGTTAATGGTTTTAAAGTGCACGGATGCATGATGTTTAATGCCATGCTTTATTGTGAAAATGCATGATGTTTAATGCCATGCTTTTATTGTGAATTATGCATGATGATTTATACCATGCTTTGAGTTGAAATGTGCACTGAATTTTAATAGCATGAATGCTTTACATACCATTAACACAATCATACACTCATGTTTTGAGATAAACAATGAATTAAATGCTTTTGAGCATGGCATCACGATCACGTAGATAGTACAGTATCTACCTGTTCGCATGATTGCCTTACTGAGCGTGTGGTTTGCTCACCCCCCTTATTTTCCCCCTCTCTACAGAGTGTTGAGTATAGATTGAGCGTGACTGGAGGCGTTTCCCTTTTTGGTAATCCGCTGCATCCCATCGCTAAAGGTATACACACTTGGATTATTTTGTATCTAAACTAGACTTAGCACAGTAGCATTTTGTATGTAACTATTGGGGATGTAAAACAATGTAAACACATGAAACAACTCTGATATATATACATTTATACAAGTGTTTACTCATAATAATGTTTCAAATTGAATTGGTATGGTGGAGTGAGTTAGACGTCGACACACAGCCCAACTGTTAAGTGTGTGGTTGTTCACGATCGAGGAAGGATGATTAAGGATTGATGCATGAAAATGCAAAAAATTTGTACGTATTTTGGTAAGTTGAGGGTCGTGACAGAAGTTGGTATCAGAGCTTGAGTTGGTTTGACGTGTGTCGCGTCTAAAATACTTAATAAGTGAAAAAAAATTACATCCCCAAGTTACTGTGCTTGTTTAGATACAAATAGTGTATGTCGATGGGTTGACTAAGTAATTGGTTGTGAATGTAGGGAACTGAGTAAGTATGCCTAATACCAGTCGCAGTAGAGGGATGAGAGCACAAGCTCGAGGCCGTAGAGGTAGGCCTGGGGGTCGTATTGAGCCGGAAACACACGAGGCTCAGGAGGATGTTGAGGTGGAGGTCGACATTGAGCACGCTCCACAGGGTCCAGAGGAGAGGCCCGAGAGTACTGAGGCTCGCTTTGCGAGGATTGAGTGGAGCATTGAGATGATTTTGGAATTGGTCACTCAATCTTTACCTGGAGTTGGCGGTAGACAGAGTCCCGCTACACAGGGTGATGCCGAGCAGGCAGCAGCTCCCGAGGCACGGGCAAGGCAAGCCCAAGGACCTCAGACGACAGATACCCCACCCACACAGGATGTGCCTACGCCGGTTGCTATGCCGGGCAGTAGAGGTTGGGGATATGGATGTGATTTGGATAGACTGCGGCAGTTCCAGAAGTTTGGACCGCCGTCTTTCAGTGGAGTAAAGGACCCAGTAGCGGCTGAGGATTGGATCAATGAGATCGAGAAATTATATGGGTTCTTTGAGTGCACTACTACCGAGATGGTAGCATTTGCCGCTTTTATGCTGAAGGGATCAGCAGAACATTGGTGGAAATCCACCAGGCCTATTTTGAGAGCCCGACAAACTGAGATCAGTTGGGATGTGTTTCTAGAGGCCTTCCGGAGACAGTATGTCCCGGATACCGCCCAGCGAAAGCTAAAGATGGCATTTTTGGGACTGACCCAAGGGAGCAGGACTGTGGATGAGTATGAGACTGCTTTTATATCCCTGGGCAGATATGATCCCAACACGATGAGTAATGAGGTCGAGAAGATCCAGAAGTTTGTGGATGGATTGAGACCGACCATCAGGTCTAGATTGGTTCCCCTAGATATACCGACCTATGAGGAGGCAGTGCGCAGGGCGCAACTATGTGAACAAGATGTTGATAGAATCGCCTCAGAATTTGGAAAGGTTGGTAAGATGAGGGACAAAGATAAGAAGAGACCTATGATGGATAGAGGCTTCAGCTATAAAGGAAGCAAGAGATTCTCTGGAAAGAGGCCGAGAATTGATGAGATCAGGGAGAGGACAGTTGATACTCCCATGTATCCGGCCATTGCTCCAACTAAGGGAATCATGATTGGAGGACCACGGCCTACTATAGAACAGTGTGGCAAGTGTGGTAGGTACCATGGGACTCGACCATGTTATGGACCTCAGGTTGTATGCTTCAGATGTGGGAAGCCAGGGCACGTAAGCCGAGATTGCCCCGAGATGATAGAGAGAGCCCCACAGAAGGGCAAGGAGCCAGAGAGAGCTCCAGTTGGTACAGCTGCTCCGAGGAGGAAGGCTACAGCTGAAGAAAAAGGGAAGCAAGCAGTGGGTGTAAGCAGAGGACGAGTGCACGCACTGGATCATTATACTGCAGATCAGTCATCAGATGTGGTAAAAGGTACCATCCAAATCTTTGATTTAGAAGCTTATGTACTGTTTGATCCTGGTGCCACGCATTCCTTTATTTCGTCATCCTTTGCATGTAAATTGTTGAAGCATGTAAAACCCACGCTGCTTGATAAGATGTTATTGATATCTACCCCTATGAATGATAGTCAGTTGACTGAGCATATATATAGGGATTGTAAAATGAAGATAGGAGGTAAAGAGATGACAGCCGATTTAATTTTATTAAACATGAGTGATTTTGATGTGATCCTAGGAATGGATTGGTTGGCTGCCAATCATGTGTTATGGATTGTCATGCTAAAACCTTGATGTTTCCAAAGATAAACAATCTTGTAGTTAATTTTGTGAAATGAAATTAAAGAACATGATTTTTATAAGTGTGATGAGTATAATCTTGATACATGATGTATGAAAGATAAATTTGATTTCATTTATGTATGTGATGTGATGATTTATGATACTAATGGTGGAAAGGATAATGTGAAGGATTCATCGCTTTTGTGATTGAGACGGATAAGGCATGTCCGGAGTTGAAAGACATACCCGTGGTTAGGGAATTTCCAGATGTCTTTCCGGATGAGTTACCAGGGTTACCTCCAGATAGGGAGATGGAGTTTGGTATAGATTTGGCACCTGGTACAGAGCCGATGTCCAAGCCACCATACAGAATGGCTCAAGTTGAGTTAGAGGAGTTAAGGAAACAATTACAAGAGTTGCTGGAGAAGGGGTTCATCAGGCCGAGCGTCTCACCTTGGGGAGCGCCGGTTCTGTTTGTAAGGAAGAAGGATGGAAGCCTCCGACTGTGTATAGACTACCGGTTGTTGAATAAGGCCACCATCAAGAATAAGTATCCCCTCCCACGCATCGATGATTTATTGGATCAGCTTAAGGGAGCGCAGGTCTTTTCCAAGATAGATCTGAGATCAGGGTACCATCAGTTGAAGATACGAGGTGAAGATGTACCCAAGACAGCCTTTCGCACCCGGTATGGACATTATGAGTTTATGGTTATGCCATTCAGGTTGACGAATGCTCCCGCAGCTTTTATGTCGTTGATGAATGAGGTATTTCACCAGTATTTGGATCGATTTGTGATTGTGTTTATTGATGATATACTGGTGTATTCAAGGTCTAGAGAGGAGCATGAGAGGCATCTAAGGATAGTGCTACAGACCCTTCGAGAGAAGAAGTTGTACGCTAAACTCAGTAAGTGCGACTTTTGGTTGGAACAGATCTCTTTTCTGGGTCACATAGTATCAAAGGATGGAGTATCAGTGGATCCATCTAAGATTGAGGCCGTAGTTCAGTGGCAGAGACCCCAGACAGTGACAGAGATCAGAAGTTTTCTGGGTTTAGCTGGGTATTATCGAAGGTTTGTAGAGGGATTTTCAAGGTTAGCTGCTCCTTTAACACGTCTCACGAGGAAAAATGTAGAGTTTGTGTAGGACAAAAAGTGTGAAGACAGTTTTGAGGAGTTGAAAAGGAGATTAACTACAGCTCCAATACTCACCATTCCTACCAGCTCAGGAGGTTTCTCGGTGTATGCGGATGCTTCACACCTAGGACTGGGCTGTGTATTGATGCAGGATGGGAAGGTAGTAGCCTATGGATCAAGACAGTTAAAGGATCATGAGAGGAACTACCCGACCCATGACTTGGAGTTGGAAGCGGTGGTGTTTGCGCTGAAGATATGGCGCCACTACCTCTATGGTGAGAGATTCTAGATTTATACAGATCATAAGAGCCTTAAGTACCTGTTTTCACAGAAAGAGTTGAACATGAGATAGAGGAGATGGCTCGAGCTGTTAAAGGATTATGATTGTGAAATCCTATACCACCCGGGTAAAGCAAATGTGGTTGCTGATGCGTTGAGTAGGAAGCATCTCGGGATGGTATCATTCATGATGATCAGGGAACACGAGCTGTTGGAACAGTTCATGAACCTCAGTTTGGAGATGACCCCGCCTGACGCTGATAATGGATTTATGATAGCTAGCCTGCAGTTGGAACCGGATCTGGTAGATCGAATCCGACAGGCTCAGCGACTTGATCAGCAGTGTGGTGATATTGTCGGGCAGATACAGAGGGGTATAGAGACGGACTTTGGGTTGAGTTCGGATGGATTGTTGAGGTTCAGAGGTAGGATATGTGTCCCTGATGACGCAGAGATCAGAAGGTTGATCCTGACAGAGGCTCACTCATCGAAGTATACGATACATCCAGGGGGTACCAAAATGTATCAAAACCTTCGAAAGGTTTATTGGTGGTCGGGAATGAAAAAGCACATTGCTGAATATGTTGCTAAGTGTCTCGTTTGTCAGCAGGTGAAGGTAGAGCATCAGAAGCCTGCAGGGTTATTGCAGCCTCTACCGATACCGACATGGAAGTGGGAGCATGTCACCATGGATTTTGTGATGGGATTGCCGAGGACCTGGAGAGGTCATGATGCCATATGGGTGATTGTGGATCGGTTGACGAAATCAGCCCATTTTCTAGCTATGAGAGCTACCGATACTCTGAGCCAGTTAGCGAACCTATATGTGCGCGAGATAGTGAGGCTACATGGAATTCCAGTGAGCGTTGTTTCTGATAGGGATGCCCGCTTCACTTCCCACTTTTGGGAACAGTTTCAGGAAGCGATGGGGACCCAGTTGAATTTTAGCACCGCGTTTCATCCTCAGATAGATGGTCAGTCAGAGAGGACTATACAGACCCTGGAGGACATGTTGAGAGCGTGTGCATTGGATTTTGGAGGCTCCTGGGATGACCATTTGCCACTCGCAGAGTTCGCATATAATAACAGTTTTTATGCGAGTATCGGGATGGCACCATATGAGGCATTGTATGGGCGTAGATGCCGTTCCCCTATTGGATGGGAAGAGGTTGGTGACAGACAGATCTTTGCTCCCGACTTGGTTAGACAAGCCTCTGAGGACGTCCAATTGATATGTGAGAGGTTACGGACAGCTCAGAGCAGGCAAAAGAGTTATGCTGACAAGAGACGGAGACCACTAGAGTTTGAGGTGGGTGAGTCAGTGTTTTTGAAAGTTTCCCCTTCGAAAGGAATTATGAGATTTGGGAAGAAGGGAAAGTTGAGCCCTCGATATATAGGGCCATTTGAGATACTTGATAAGGTGGGAGACAAGGCGTATAGGTTGGCATTGCCACCAGAGTTGGCAAGTGTGCATAACGTCTTCCACGTATCCATGTTGAGGAAGTATCACCCGGACCCGGCACATGTGATAAGATATGAGCCTTTGGAGCTCAATGAAGGCATGACCTATGTTGAGAAGCCAGTTCGGGTATTGGACAGAAAAGAGAAAGTGCTGAGGACAAAGACAATTCCCTTGGTGAAGATACTTTGGCAACATCACACTGTGGAAGAAGCCACATGGGAATTGGAGAATTTGATGCGGGAGAGGTATCCCGAGTTGTTCACAGAATAATTGGTTCCAATTTGGAGGACCAAATTTTCTAAGTGGGGGAGAATGTGAGACCCCGTATATGTATAAGGGTATATATGCACATAGAAGTGTAAATAGAGTTGTACTATGAATTCATGAGTGAAGTATATGTGATGTAAGTCCACAAGTAATGTACACACTTGTAATGAGAGTGATAATCGTACATACAAGTTTCATTATATATGAATGTGTAGTAATGGACTTAAACATGTGGAGAATGTGTGTAGAATGAATTTTGAATAGCTTGGTAAAATGGAAGTATAATGGCATAAGATGTGCATTTCCATTTTAGTTTACAATAAGTACCATTGGTCATACAAAGATCCTACACAAATTTTAATGTGTATGAAGTGAGGATGGATGTCATCTTCAAGTCTCAAAGATGAATGAATGAATGAGGAAATGATCATGGTAGCAAATTTAGGATGTTTGGTAAGTGTTGTTGCAGAGGAAATCTGGAAATTTTGAAGGGCAGATCGATCTCATGGGATGAGAGATCGATCTGGAAGAGCCAAAATGCTCTTATTTGGGCGAGAGAATAGAACAGATCGATCTCCAATGGACCAGATCGATCTCCTTAGCTCTTTGTTTGGGAGCAGATCGATCTCATGCTTCGACAGATCGATCTCATGCCTTGACAGATCGATCTCATGCTTCGACAGATCGATCTCAGGCTTAAAAATGCCGTGAAAAAGAGGGATTTTAAGGGACCAGATCGATCTCCTCTTGGACCAGATCGATCTCCTCAAGCTATTTCTATATAAGGAGAGCTGGAAATCAGAAAATTTCGAGAAAAACACAAATCTTTCATTTTCAACCTAAAAACCTAACTTTCTCTCTCTAAAATCAGCCATTTTCAGTGAGGTTTGAAGAGAGATCATTAGAGACAAAGTTGTTCTTATCAAAGAGAAGAACAACATAGTTGGAAGGCATTTTCCCATTGTTGATATTGAAGAAGTTAAGGGCATTGCCATTGGAGCAAGAAGAGAAATCAAATTTGGGTAAGATTCTAACACTCCAACTGTGATACATTGTTTATTAAGTGATTTTGGAGTTGTTGGCATGAGTATAGATGGTTAGAAACTATCTAAATGCATTGGTATGATTTTGACCTAGAAATGATTTAGTGTGAGAAAGTGAAATTGATTAAGATTAATGAGAAATGGGATGTCTAGAGGTGACAATAATGTTATGGGTATGATTTTAAGATGTTGTTAGTGGATAAATTGTGAGGTTTACCTAAAAGAGGTAAAATGAGGGTTAAGGCATTTGTAAAATGCATAAGTGAATAATATGACTAGTGAGGTCAATTTTGGGTCAAATATGTTAACTCAATCGATTTAATGAATGAATCGCAGCTTCCGAGGATACGCCGAGGCGAGTTGAGCCAAGAGCGTGAGAAGCTAAAAGGAAAGGAGTCACACCAAGTAAATCGAGGTAAGGGAATTGTGTGGACTCTTAGAGATATTGTGCGCAATTTGGGCGTATAAATGTTTTGCTAGTATGCATGAGATTAGGAAATGTTGTTGTTGGGTGATTGAAGGGTAAAAGTTGGGAGTTTGAGAAATGTGCATGAAAACAAAAGCATATTTCTTTGGAAATCATGTTTTATTGCTTTTTAGCAAATGATTGGTAGGTTGGCTAACATTGAAATGATTTGCAAAAGAAATGAGTATGTTTTGGTTTTGATAACCACATTTTGCAAGTTTTGAGCCACCTACATGATTTCGTGAGTATGAAAGAGTGCAAGAGGCACTAGTTTTCACATGGATTTCATATCGTTTTGGCATTGTGCTTGAGTTTGTCTCGCACTGGATGCCCACCTTGCATGTTGCCGTGTTTGGAGCTTCGAGTAGACTTGGTGTCATATCGATTAAATAGGCTCACACGTGCATTGTTTTGAGACATGGCATGTTAAAACAACCTGATGAGCCCGAACGAGGGATAAGGGTTGGAGATCCACCTGATGAGCCCGAACGAGGGATAAGGGTTGGAGGAACAGCTGATGAGCCCGAACGAGGGATAAGGCTGGGGGGTCCACGGAGTACGTTGTACCGTGCATGTAGCATGGAGTACATTGTACCGTGTTGTGATGTGATGTGCCGTCTTCGGACGAGATCTGCTATGGACCGGCGGGTAGGATTTGACCCACCTCCCGTGTGGAAGCAGATGGTGGTGATATTCCGCACACCTGATCCGTGTAGCCGGTATCACAGGTTATGTACATAGGCCTTGAGGTTATTACCTATTGTTGAAACTGCCTATCTCACATGTCTAATGCTATTTGAGAATAAATCCATGTTTGAAGTGATTGTGGTCAGGAAAGCCCGAGGGAATGGGCTGGGACCTGACGTTGAATTGATTTGTTAATGGTTTTAAAGTGCACGGATGCATGATGTTTAATGCCATGCTTTATTGTGAAAATGCATGATGTTTAATGCCATGCTTTTATTGTGAATTATGCATGATGATTTATACCATGCTTTGAGTTGAAATGTGCACTGAATTTTAATAGCATGAATGCTTTACATACCATTAACACAATCATACACTCATGTTTTGAGATAAACAATGAATTAAATGCTTTTGAGCATGGCATCACGATCACGTAGATAGTACAGTATCTACCTGTTCGCATGATTGCCTTACTGAGCGTGTGGTTTGCTCACCCCCCTTATTTTCCCCCTCTCTACAGAGTGTTGAGTATAGATTGAGCGTGACTGGAGGCGTTTCCCTTTTTGGTAATCCGCTGCATCCCATCGCTAAAGGTATACACACTTGGATTATTTTGTATCTAAACTAGACTTAGCACAGTAGCATTTTGTATGTAACTATTGGGGATGTAAAACAATGTAAAACAATGTAAAACAATGTAAACACATGTAACAACTCTGATATATATACATTTATACAAGTGTTTACTCATAATAATGTTTCAAATTGAATTGGTATGGTGGAGTGAGTTAGACGTCGACACACAGCCCAACTGTTAAGTGTGTGGTTGTTCACGATCGAGGAAGGATGATTAAGGATTGATGCATGAAAATGCGAAAAATTTGTACGTATTTTGGTAAGTTGAGGGTCGTGACACCAACTCCAGGTAAAGATTAAGTGACCAACTCCAAGATCATCTCTATGCTCCACTCAATCCTCGTGAAGTGTGCCTCGGTACTCTCGGGTCTCTCCTCTGGACCCTGTGGAGCATGCTTCTCCTCAGCCTCCACCTCAATCTTTTCTTGAGTCTTATGTGTTTCTGGCTTAACACTACCCCTAAGCCTACCTATACAACCTCTAACTTGTGCCCTCGCCCCTCTACCGCGACTAGTGTTAGGCATAATGCTCAATTCCATACATACACATCAGTTTCTTAGTCAATCTATTTACACACACACAATTTGAATCTAAACAAGCATAGTAACATGGCGATGATATTTTTCAACTTATTAAGTATTTTAGACACCGACACACATAAGACCAACTTAGCTCTGATACCAACTTTTGTCACGACCCTCAACTTACCAAAAATAGTCACAAATTTTTCGCTTCTCATACATTATTTATTATTCGTCCTTACCTTACCTCGATCGTGATCAACTACACTCTCAACAGTTGGGCAGTGTGTCAATGTCTACCTCATCCAACCATAACAATTTAATTTGCATTATAATTTAGAAGTAAACACTTGTATAAATAAATCAGAGTTATTATTTCATGTGTTTACATTGCTTTACATTCCCAGTGGTTACATTCAAAATGCTACTGTGCTATGGAAAGTTTAGATACAAAATTACATCAATGTGAATACCTTCGCGATGGGATGTATAGGATACTAAAAAGGAAACCTCCAGTCGCCGACACTCTATACTCAATGCTCTGTAGAGAGGGTAAGGGGAGCTGAGCAAACAACACGCTCAGTAAGGCAATCATGCGAACAGATAGATAATGTACTATCTATGTGATCGTGATGTCATGCTCAAAACCATACAATTTCTCATCACACCTCAAAAGCATTAGTTCATGCTTGTGTTAATGGCATGTAAAGAAAATCATACTATTTAAAGTCAGTGCACAAATCAAATTCAAGCATGGAATAACCATCATGCATATTTCATTAATAAAGGCATGGAAAACCATCATGCGTAAGTGCACTTTAAAGCCATTAATCATACTTTCTCAAGCAACTCATGCTATTGCATCTCCATAAACCTAACACTTGTCAGGACTCAGCCCCTCCTTTTGACTGTCCTGACTCATAATACATTTCAAAACATAGATTCATTCATAAATAAGAGACATGTGAGATAGGCAATATAACAGGGAAATATCCTCTAGACTATGGACATATCCTTCATGATCCCAGGCTACACTGATCAGGTGTGCGGGGTATCACCTCTATCTACTTCCGCACGAGAGGTGGGTTACGTCCAACCCATCGATCCATAGCATAACTAAACATCGTCCGAAGATGGTATATCACAATCTTAACACGGTACAACATACTCCATGCTACCTGTATGGTACAGCGTACTCCGTGGACCCATATCAACACATCATATCATGACACATCTCAAAATGTACGTGCGAGCCTATTTAATCGGTGCAACACCCAGTCTACCCAAAGTTCCTAACATGGCTATCGACATGTCATAAAACCACGTGCGAGTAATCTCAAGCATGGCAACAAGTATGGTGGACATATAATGCGAGCTATGCTCCAGCACCATGTCATAACCTGTATAAAATCTGCGCGAGCTAAGCTCCAACACAACATCAAAGAAATCCATGTGAAAAACTAGTACGAGCTAAGATCCAGCACTCATACGTATAAAAATACATCAAATCTCGTGCGAGACAGGCTCTAGCACGCTTTCATTAGCACGAAATCCATGTAGGTGGCCCATTTTTTTGCAAAGCATGGTTTTTAAACCAAATTAAGTCATTTCTCATGCAAATCATTTCAAATGTTAGCCAACCTACCAAAGTCTTGATAAAAAACAATAAAACAAGATTTTCAAGGCATCATGCTTTTAGTTTTCATACACATTTCATCAAAACCCAACTCTTACCCTTCAAACTCCCATTTCATTTCCTATTTTCGCATGCATTCTAGAAAACATAATGCACCCAAAATGCGTATAGATACCTCTAAGAGTCCACACAATTCCCTTACCTTGATTCACTTGGGTACATTACTCTTCCTCTTAGTTTTTTGTGCTTTTGGCTCAACTTGCTCCGGTGTATCCTCGGAAGCTGCAAATCATTCATCAATCACTTGAGTTAATGTTACTAACTCACATTTTGACTTCAACTAGTCAATAAATTTCATTAAGCCTATTTCGTTAAGTTTGGCCCATTTTTGCATTTGGCCATCATCAAGCCATTTCCAACCAATTTAACTAGTAACTCAGTTACTTATTTAGGCCTTGATGTGAAATACTGTACCCTTACTCTCTCATTCATTTATGCCATTTACCCAATGCCTTAAAATATACATTTTACCCTTTTTGGGAGAGTCTTACAATTCATTCCATAACACCATCTAAAAATCATACTCACAACACCATTGTCACCTTAAGATATCTCATTCATTATTAATTCCAATACATTTCACTTTCTCACACTAACCCATTTCTAGGTTATAATTGTTCCATTGCATTCTAGATTGTTTCTACCATTAATATGCATACCAATCAACTCTAAAATTAATAACTAAACAAATAAACTTGGATTGGTGCATTAGAAACTCACCTAGATTGATTTTGTCATGACCTAAATTACCTAAAAATCGGAGTAATTTTTTTGCTTTTTCGTTTATTATTTAATTCTTACCTTTCTCTCATCGTGAACATCCTACAAACAGTTGGGCTATGATTCGGTGTTAGTCACCTCACACTATTTACCATTCCATTTCCATATTCACATTCATATATCAGAGTTTACTATCCTTTGACTTTAATTAAATACATACACAATGTTATTTATAACTCTACATCTCTGACATCATAGTCGTTTACATTACTGTGCATTACATATTTAGATACAAAACCATACTAATGTGTATACTTGTCTCTCGATGGGAAGCAGCGAATACCAAGATGCAAGTCCCCAGCCGCTTACTAATTTTTGTGAGTGCTCTGAAAAGATGAGAAAATAACGGGGTAAGCAAACCACACACTCAGTAAGGCAATTATGCAAGTAAGTAGATAGCTCCACTATCTACATGCTCATAATGTCGTGCCCTTAAAATCCATTTCTTTTCATTTAAAATTTCACGCACAAAATCATGCATATTTTAATGCCATAGTTTATCAAAACTATTTGTGCATATAGAAATCATATAATTCATGCATCAAAGGCATTCTATGTGACATCATTAAATCATAATAAGCATGAAGCAAATCCAGATCATGCATTCTTTCATGTCATGTAAGACAAATCATGAATTTTGAAATGAAAGCATGGAAAACATCATCATGCTACTGCAATTAAATCATTAAAATCAGTTAAAACTGCAGTATAAACTAACCCTTCCGGGTCAATTATCCCATAAAACAATTCATTAAAATTTATTATAAAACTTCGGTTATAAAACTACCCTTCATTCAAGGTCAAATATCATAAAATCCTGTAAAACATATATTAGCATAGTAAAAAAAATCATAAAATCGAGGGCTTGACCCCTCCCTCGGGTCTACCCTGGTCTATCGAGACCACAAGTTATATCATGTGAGACATGTAGGTGACTATCAGTAACAACATAAGACTATGGCCATAACCTCGTGCTCCCTGGCAACACGGTACCTAGTGTGTGGGGTATCACACCTGAAACGGGAGGTAGGTCTGTCCTACCCGCCAGAACAGCATAACATCAGGATTGAGAGGGCAAAGCTTGCTGCCTCGTGGGTAATGCCACTCCACTCTAACAATCCCGACGGTACAGCGTACTTCGCGTGACATACACGGTACAACATACTCTGTGAACCCAAGCTCAGTCTGGGGTGCCTGCAATAGGTCTTATCCACCCATATCATCTCTGTCTCAGTATGCACATGTGAGCATATCATCTCACTGTGACACACAGTCTACAGGAGGCTCCAACATGGCTATATGAATGTAATATAAATCCATGTGCGAGCGAAGCTCTAGCACGGCTCCATGCATATTCATGATATCAGAAAATCTCGTACAAGCGAAGCTCTAGCACTGTTTCAAAAAAAATCAATAAAATCTGCGTACGAGTAGCACTCCAGTACGACTTAAAAATGAATGAGTTATAAATCCATATAAAACTTCGTGCAAGTAACACTCCAGCATGAATGAATGCTCAAGTAAATCAAATCTCGTGCGAGTTACACTCCAGCACTGCTTTATGCAATTAAATCGATTAAATCACGTACGAGCAAGGCTCTAGTACGGCTTTATACATAAATAAATCAAATCTCATGCGAGTTACACTCCAGCATGGCTTTCATGCAATATCATATCAAAACTAGATGCGAGCTAAGCTCCAGCATCTCTCATGCATGTCAAATCATAAAAACTAGTGTGAACAATCGCTCCAACACCTTTTTATGCATATCAGGTTAAAACAAGTCAAAACATGTCAAAACAGAGTGCGAGCTAGGCTCCAGCACTTCTCATGCATTTCATAAGAATAAAAATCAGTGCGAGTAACCACTCTAGCACATTTCATGCATATGATGTCATACAATTTGATGCGAGCAACCGCTCAAGCACATTTTATGCACACTCACAAACGCAGATATAGTGTGAGCTATGTACCGACACTATCTATTTCGATATAAACTTGATAGTTGGCCCGTTTTCCAAAGAATTTCATTTAAATACAAATAACACCTACGTAGTGTTTTCTTGTGAAATTTATACAATTACAGGCCAATCTACCGATTTGCTTTGACTAAAACCAATAAAATTTCTTAATTCGAAAAATTCCTTAAATCATGCATTTCATGCATGTCATGCTTTCACCATCCTTAGATGAACTTCCCTCAATAGGGGAAAATAGTCTTTTCACCTATTTCGATCCTTAAAATCATTTAAACCACTTTTAGGATCATTATATAATAACAGTGTATATATACATAATCAATGTATACAAAAACTATTAAAATACGCGTAGCTACCTCTAACTACTCACACAATTCCCTTACCTCATTTTTCTGTACAGTCTAACCTTTCCACTGATGACTCGTCACATAGTTCGATTTGCTCCAAATCCAATCTCCAAAACTACGGATACATATTCATCAGGTCAAATACAATACAATTAATTGTATTTCATAATTTTATGGGCTTAATTTAAATCATTGGGCCCGATTATACCATAATGGGCCTTAATCGGCCTTAAGCCCGTTTACCACACTTTATCGAGGCCTATTGGCTCATTGGGCCAATCAGTATTTATTGGACCTCGTTATAAATTCTCGGATATCTCAATAATTATTTACGACAATTTATCTAAATTTCTGGAATTTAATTAATTTAATGCTAAATTTAAATATGTAATTGATGCAATAATTTCTAACACGCAATGATGCAATATTGTCGTAAATAAGGATTACTTACCCGAGATTCCATGATCGTACACAAATCGAGGCTGTCTCGAGCTCTCAGCTGATGCCAATCGTCGAGCTACACAATTTAAATATTTTTTTCGGGTAAATTTTCAGTCGGATATTAATCAAATTAAATATTCTGAAATTTAAATCGGTCAATTCTACCGCTTACCGACTTACCGTAGCTCGATTGTATCACTGGAATTTCCCCAATTTTTTCTCTTTTTCTTTTTCCCTTTTTCTTCCTTTTTCCTTTTCTTTTTGGCTGAACCGGTTCGGTCCGGTTCACCCGGTTCAGATCGCCAGTTCAGTCTAGTTCGGTCGGTTCAGTGGCTCACTAATCGGTTCTCCGTCGGTTTCCGCTGCCAGTGGTTCTGCAGGGTCATTCGATACACGGATCTGGTCTTGATTTCGTCTAAGGTCGTCGAAAAGTGGCCGGTTCGTCTCTTCTCTCCTCCGCCAAAGAAACTGTTTCTTCTCTTCCTCCGTTTTCGGCGCTAGCTGCCGTCTTACCCACCGATGTTGCCACCAATCGCGTCGCCTACGCCTGGGGGACGGTCGGCTGGTGGTGGCCGGGCCCAGATCAGCGTCGATCGCTGGATTTCTCCCTCTTTCTCCTCTCTCGGCTTTTCCTCTCTCTTTCGCAGGCGTTTCTCCCGCCGTTCATGCTTCCATCATCGGATTCTACCTGGGGTCGGCGTCAGCTGCCTTCCCCCTCATCGACCGCTCGACTGAGCCGTCGCCGGTGGTTGAAAAAAAGGGGCTCGACTCTCAGCTTCGTTTTTTCCCAGAAAATCGCGTTTCGCGATTTTCACTTTTTTAATTATTTATTTTTTATTTATTTTTATTTTTTATTATTATTTTAATCATTATTTTATTATTAAAAATCCAAAATATCTGAAATTATTATTTTATTCATTTATTCAATAAATGAATTTCTCAGTCTGATTTTACCTTTTCGGTATAATTTTCGATTATTTTCGGGATCATTTTCCTAGGCAAAAATTTCGATTAATTCCTATAAATTCATATCTTGATCAATTTAACCTGAAATTTAATTATTTCTTCGTTATTGATCAAGATTCTCAAATCCCATATTTTTAATTAAATTTTCTTCTCGAATTTATACCAGCTTTCGATCTTTTGACCGCTTTGCCCTTGCACGTGTTCGGGAATACCATTTCAATCCTTTTGCATTTTTAAATGCACTCAAAAATTTCTATTGATTCCCTTTTTGCTCTTACAATAAAATCGGGTCTTACAATCTCCCCCACTTAAGAAATTTGGTCCTCCAAATTAGAACCAAGGTAAATAAGTCCATAACAACTCCGGGTACATTTATCGTATCATACTCTTTAATTCTCAAGTGACTTTTTCCCGAAGTGTAATACTACCAGCATACTTGACTAGGGAGATCATCTTAAACCTCAACACTTTCTCCTTCCTGTTTAATACCCGAATCGATTTTCCAATCATACATTATACTTTCATTGAGCTAAGTTGTTGAAGCTCATATCCGATCACATATGCTAGGTCCGGATAGTATTTTTGAAGCATCATAAGATAGGACACATTGTGGATGCCTGCCAATACAAGTGGTAACGCCAACCTACAGGCCTTATCTCCCACTTTGTCCAATCTCTCAAAGATTTCAATCTAACAAAACTCGATTTGCCTTCTTTTCGAAGGACAAGTAAGGTCCAACAGTACTGATTCACCCTCGGTGAATTCTAAGGATTTTCTGTCTCTTGTCAGCATAGCTTTTCTGTCTGCTCTGAGGTGTTCTTAATCTCTCACAAAGCAACTGAACATCCTCAGAGGTTTGTCTTACTAATTCGGAAACAATTCTCTATCTGTCACCCACTTCTTCTTACCCAAGTTGGGAAACAACTCCCTACGGCCATACTATGCCTCATATATAAAGTCATCCCGATACTCAAGTGACAACTATCATTATTGGCGAATTCAATTAGTAACCACTGATCATCCCAGGAGCTTATCAAATCAATGGCACCCGCTCTCATCGCATCCTCCAAAACCTATACAGTCTTCTCTGACTGAGTATCTGTCTGAGGACGGAAGCTGTGCTAACACTCAATCGGGTTCCCATAGCTTCCTGAAAAATGTTTTCAGAAGTGGGAAGCGAAGCGGGAATCCCTAACTGATAGCATGCTCCCTAGAATGCTACATAATGTTTCACAATCTTCCTTACATAAAAATCCACCTACACATTTAGAGTATCTGGGGATTTCATAACCAAAAGGTGGGTAGACTTAATAAATCTATCAACTATCACCCAGATAGCTTCGTGATTCATCCGGGTCCTCTGTAACCCATCACAATATTTATGATAACTTGCTCTCATTTTTGTGTCAATATAGGTAGAGGCTGCAATAACTCTGCAAACTTTAGTACTCTACCTTACTCTGCTGACATACGAGACACTTTACTATAACTCTACAATACCTCTTTTCATATCTAACCACCAATATCCTTTTCAAAAATTTTGATATATTTATTATTTCTCGGATGCATTGTATATCTCGAAGAGTGAGCTTTTGACAATATCACTATATCATCAACTGTGGTCCTTGGGAGCACTTACACTGTCTCTGAACCTCTGCAAGTCATCATCACACATTGTGAACTCTGTCACTGTACCCTTCTGAATATGACCCACACTATCGACACCATGCAGATTATCACGATAAGCCTGGCAAATCCGATCACTCAAATTCGGTTCTAACCTTAGGTTAGCTGTCATAAAATCACCGTCATCATCAAAAGGGATCACATCACTACTGAGGCTCACAACTGCTCTAACAGCTCACTCTCCCTGACCATCATATGTGATACCATCTCAAGGCTCTTTCTGCTCAAGGCATTAGCCATTACATTAGCCTTTCCTGGGTGGTACAATATTCACAATCATAATCCTTAGAAGCTCTAACCCTCTTGGCTATCTCATATTCTACTCTTTCTGTGAAAACGGATACTCGAGGCTTTAACAATCAGTGCATATCCGAAATTTCTTACATTTAAGTGGTAACGTTATACCTTCAGTGTAAACGCTATGACTGCCACTCTAAATCATGGGTCAGATAGTTTCTCTCATGGTCCTTGAACTATCTAGATCCATAAATGACTATCTTCCCATTTTACATCAATACACAGCCCAATCCGTATTTTGAGTTATCCATTCACACTAAAACCTCTTGAGTTGTTAGTTATGGTGATGATAATTATGGTGGTCAGTTTATTCCTTCAATATCCCAAAACTCACGAAAGCCATTTTTGAGAAATTCTCAACAACGTCTATACGACAGTTTCCTGTTGCTACTCATGCTCTTCCTTAGACTTCGAATACATCAAAATATCATCGCTCAAGATGACAACCAATTGGTCCAGATAAGGTTTAAATACCTCATCGTAGTTGAGTTCCACTAAATATTTCAATCACCCATGTTCTTGACTTATGTACGCATAAACGTACAATATCATTTCGAAATCGCTCCCGTTCAAGATACTAACCCGCGTCATTTCCTTTTTTTCTTATATTAACGGCTTTTATAAAATTTTAATTTTTGAAATTTTATTTCTTTATCGTACCAGTAAAGGTACCCGAATTTTAAATGTATCTATTTTACGACTGTCGATTTCAATTTATAGGTTATATGTGCGCTTCTCGACGCTGTCAAATCTTCAGGCGGGGAAGTATTTTCAAATATCTTTACTAATCCTCAGACTTGACCACATGGACTGGGTATGGATATATCCACCCCTTCTCCTTGGTCGCAATTCATATTCACTACATATCGCTTAATCTAAATTGCTTTACATATCAAAAATATTCTTAGCTTGCATACGCCTCTTATATCAATATATCTTGCATTCAAGATCTATCACATCTCAAAGCTTATCTCCTTTCATATATCACTTATAACAAACTCTTTCATTACTTGTTAATACTTACAATACACTTTTCAGCGATGTTTCCACCCCTATTTTCAACTTACAATCCCTATACCTATATTCAGTTAGTGATAATCAACTAACTATCATCATCTTGCTAAAGGATACAGGCTTCACATCTTTCACTAGCTTATAAGCAACTGAAGGCGGTATGATGAAATGCGTGGCGCCAGGATCAATTAAAATAATTATTTAATTATTCATAACCAGTGTGGTATCTTCCACCACATCAAATGAAACATCAATAGTGTCCTGGTCCAAGGCATACACTCGCCCTCGTCCAACATCTTATTTTCCCGTGGTAACTATCACATATTCTACAGTGTTAACACTATTACACTACTACACTGTTACACTGTTCCGTAGTAGGTTGGGGTCATCCAATCACAATACCCCTCGTAAGTGCTGAAATTGGATACACTTGGGCCTTACCAATCATCTTACCTCGTGACTCATCAGCTCTAAGCTTTTACCTAACTACCTTTTTCCCGTTCTGGCATCTTGTCATTCTCTGTTCTCTTTTGTCTCATTTTCAACATTTTAGCCCTTTACTACATTTCTCAATCTTAGAGGCATGCAACTTATGATCTTATTCACATAACTGTAGTTTGTGCACTGCCTCGGTATAGGTAGTGATATCTAACATGGCCAATCGGACTCTAATTGACAATTTGAGCCCTTTATGAAACTTTCAGATATTTCGACTCTCACTGTTCATAGTGTCGGAGTCATATCTGCCCAGAAATATAAACTGAGTTTCATACTCGTTAATCAACCAGCTCCTCTGGGTTAAAGTAAAGAATTTCATCTATAATTTTTTTTAAACAATATCTGGGATATTCTGTCATCGGAATACATCTAGAATTATTTTCCAAGTCCATTCTGAATGTCTAACTCATGAGATGGATCGAGCGGACTTCCACCAATGCTCTGACTCGCCCTCAAATACCTTATATACTCTGAGCAATTAGCTCGTAAAATATTCTCCACACTCCGCTCTAACCTCGCGAAGCGTGTCTCAATATTGTCTGATCTCTTTGTCAGACTCTGTCCGATCTCTCTGTTGGACTCTATGGGGTATGCTCAACATCAGCCTCTACTTCAATCTTATCTTGAGCCTCATGTGGCGACTCAGTACGACTCTCAGGCCTACCTCTATGGCCTCGACCATGTGTACTCGCCTCTGTCACAGCGACTGTCAGTTAATGAGTCTATTCTTGCATTCAAAACCAAATTCTTAGCTGCACTTCAATCTCGATATACACAATTGTATCTAAATAATGCACAGTGCACGAGGATGTAAACTTCCTTAACCACTAACACTAACTCATATCAGGCCAACTCAAGCTCTAATACCATTAAACCTGTCACAACCCAAATTACCTAAAAGTCAATAAATTTTTCACTTTTTCGTTTATTATTTAATTCTTACCTTTCTCTCATCGTGACTATCCTAAAAATAGTTGGGCTATGATTCGGTGTTAGTCACCTCACACTATGTACCATTCCATTTCCATATTCACATTCATATATCAGAGTTTACTATCCTTTGACTTTAATTAAATACATACACAATGGTATTTATAACTCTACATCCCCGACATCATAGTCATTTACAGTACTGTGCATTACATATTTAGATACAAAACCATACAAATGTGTATATCTATCTCTCGATGGGAAGCAATAAATACCAAGATGCAAGTCCCCAGCCGCTAACTAATTTTTGTGAGTACTCTGAAAAGATGGAAAAATAAGGAGGTGAGCAAACCACACGCTCAGTAAGGCAATTATACAAGTAGATAGCTCCACTATCTACATGCTCATAATGTCATGCCCTTAAAATCCATTTCTTTTCATTTAAAATTTCACACACAAAATCATGCATATTTCAATGCCATAGTTTATCAAAACTTGTGCATATAGAAATCATATAATTCATGCATCAAAGGCATTTTATGTGACATTATTAAATCATAATAAGCATGAAGCAAATCCAGATCATGCATTCTTTCATGTCATGTAAGACAAATCATGACTTTTGAAATGAAAGCATGGAAAACATCATCATGCTACTGCATTCAAATCATTAAATTCAGTTAAAACTGCAGTATAAACTAATCCTTCCGGGTCAATCATCTCATAAAACAATTCATTAAAATTTATTATAAAACTTCGGTTATAAAGCCACCCTTCTTTCAGGGTCACATATCATAAAATCCTTTAAAACATATATTAGCATAGTAAAAAAATCATAAAATCGGGGGCCTGACCCCTCCCTCGAGTCTACCCTGGTCTATCGAGACCACAAGTTATATCATGTGAGACATGTAGGTGACTATTAGTAACAACAAAGGACTATTACTATAACCTTGTGATCCCTGGCAACATGGTGTCTAGTGTGCGGGGTTTCACACCTGAAACAGGAGGTGGGTCGGTCCTACCCGCCAAAATAGCATAACATCAGGATTGCGAGGGTAAGGCCTACTGCCTCGTTGCTAATGCCACTCCAGTCCAACAATCCCCACGGTATAGCGTATTCCACGTGACATACACGGTATATTGTACTCTGTGAACCCAAGCTCAGTCAGGGGTGCCTGTAATAGGTCTTATCCACCCATATCATCTCTGTCTCAGTATGCACGTGGGAGCATATCATCTCACTGTGACACACAGTCTACAGGAGGCTCCAACACGGCTATATGCATGTAATATAAATCCCTGTGCTAGCGAAGCTCTAGCACGGCTCCATGCATATTCATGATATCATAAAATCTCGTGCGAGCGAAGCTCTAGCACGGTTTCAAAAAAAATCAATAAAATTTGCATACGAGTAGCACTCCAGTACGACTTAAAAATGAATAAGTTATAAATCCATATAAAACTTCGTGCGAGTAACGCTCCAACACGAATGAATGCTCAAGTAAATCAAATCTCGTGCGAGTTACACTCTAGTACGGTTTTATGCAATTAAATCGATTAAATCATGTACGAGTAAGGCTCCAGTACGGCTCTATGCATAAATAAATCAAATCTCGTGTGAGTTACACTCCAGTACAGCTTTCATGCAATATCATATCAAAACTAGATGCGAGCTAAGCTCCAGTATCTCTCATGCATGTCAAATAATAAAAACTAGTGCGAGCAATCGCTCCAGCACCTTTTTATGCATATCAGGTCAAAACAAGTCAAAACATGTCAAAACAGAGTGAGAGCTAGCTCCAACAGAAGAATATAAAAAACAATGCGAGCAACCGCTCTAGCACATTTCATGCATATGATCTCACACAAATCGGTGCGAGCAACCGCTCAAGCACATTTTATGCACACTCACAAACGCAGATTAGTGCAAGCTATGTACCAGCACTATCTGTTTCCATATAAACTTGATAGTTGGCCCGTTTTCCAAAGAATTTCATTTAAATACAAATAACACCTACGTAGTGTTATCTTGTGAAATTTATACAATTACTGGCCAATCTACCGATTTTCTTTGATTAAAACAAATAAAATTGCTTGATTCAAAAAATTCCTTAAATCATGCATTTCATGCATGTCATGCTTTCACCATCCTTAGGTGAACTTCCCTCAATAGGGGTAAAATAGTCTTTTCACCTATTTCGATCCTTAAAATCATTTAAACCACTTTTAAGATCATTATACAATAACAATGTATAGATACATAATCAATGTATACAAAAACTATTAAAATACACGTAGCTACCTCTAGCTACTCACACAATTCTCTTACCTCATTTTTTTGTACAGTCTGACCTTTCCACTGATGACTTATCACGCAGTCCGATTTGCTCCAAATCAAATCTCTGGAACGACAGATACATATTCATCAGGTCAAATACAATACAATTAATTGTATTTCATAATTTTTAGGCTTAATTTAAATCATTGGGCTCGTTTACCCATATTGGGCTCGATTATACCATAATGGGCCTTAATCGGCCTTAAGCCTGTTTATAACACTTTATCGAGGCCTATTGGGCTCATTGGGCCCATCAGTATTTATTGGATCTCGTTCTAAATTCTTGGATATCTCAATGAATTATTTACGATAATTTATCTAATTTTTTAGAATTTAATTCATTTAATGCAGAATTTAAATCCGTAATTGATGCGATAATTTTTAACACGCATAACGATGCAATATTATCGTAAATAAGGATTACTTACCCAAGATTCCATGATCGTACACAAATCAAGGCTATCTCGAGCTCTCAGTTGATGCCAATCGTCGAGCTACACAATTTAAATATTTTTTCGGGTAAATTTCCAGTCAGATAGTAATCAAATTAAATATTTCTAAATTTAAATCGGTCAATTCGACCGCTTACCGACTTACCCGTAGCTCGATTGCATCACTGAAATTTTTCCCAATTTTTTTCTCTTTTTTCTTCCCTTTTTCTTCCTTTTTCCTTTTCTTTTTGGCTTAACCGGTTTGGTCCGGTTCACCCGGTTTAGACCGCCGGTTCAGTATGGTTTCGCCAGTTCAGTGGCTCGTCGATCGATTCTCCATCGCTTTTCACTGCCAGTGGTTCTGTGGGGTCGTTCGATGCACAGATCTGGTCTCGATTTTGTCCAAGGTCACCGGAAAGTGGTCGGTTCAGCTCTTCTCTCCTCCGCCGGCGGTACCATTTCTTTTCTTCCTCCGTTTTCGGTGTTGGCTGCCGTCTTACCTACCGGTGTTACCACCAATCACGTCGCCTATGCCTGGGCGACACTCGATTGGTGGTGGCCGAGCCCAGATCGACGTTGGTCGCCAGATTTCTGCCTCTTTCTCCTCTCTCGGCTTTTTCTCTCTCTTTCGTCGACGTTTCTCCCGTCGTTCGTGCTTTCATCGTCAGATTCTGCCTGGGGTCGACGTCGGCTGCCTTCACCCTTGTCGGCCACTCGCCTGAGCCATCGCCAGTGGTCGACAAAAATGGGCTCGACTCTCAGCTTCTTTTTTTCCCAGAAAATCACGTTTCGCGATTTTCACTTTTTTTAATTATTTTATTTATTATTTATTTTTATTATTATTTTAATCAATGTTTTATTATTAAAAATCCAAAATATCTAAAAAATTATTATTTTATTCATTTATTCAATAAATGAATTTCTCAGTCCGATTTTACCTTTTCGATATAATTTTTGATTATTTTCGGGATCGTTTTTCGAGGCAAAAATTTTGATTAATTCTTATAAATTCATATCTTGATCAATTTAACCCTAAATTTAATTATTTCTTCGTTATTGATCAAGATTCTCAAATCCCATAATTTTAATTAAATTTTCTTCTCAACTTTATATCGACTTTCGATCTTTTGACCGTTTTACCCTTTCACGTCTTCGGGAATACCATTTCAATCCTTTTGCATTTTTAAATGCACTCGAAAATCTCTATTCATTCCCTTTTTGCTCTTACGATAAAATCGGGTTTTACAGATTTCCTCCTTGCTCCAAATGGAAATGCTCATTGTTCCTTCAATCCAAGAAATGGGGAAGTGACTCTAAGCTATGTTGTTCTCCTCTTTTATGTGAACAACTTTGTATCTAATAGCCTTCCCTCAAATCTTTATGAAAATGGGCGGATTTAGGAGTGAGAAAGCTAGGTTTTTGGATTGAAAATGGAAAAGAAATGGTTATTCCCGTGAAATGCAGATTTTAACTGCTCTTATTTATAGAATTACTTGATGAGTTCGATTTGCATTGAGTAGAGATCGATCTTGTCCTCTTAAATCCCTCATTTTTCTAACATTTTGAAGGCATGAGATCGATCTATCGAAGGTTTAAGATCAATCTGTCTTAGGCAGAGAGTTAAGGAGATTGATCTAGCTAAGGGAGGAGATCGATATGCTCCAACCCAAGAGCTAAGGAAATCGATTTGCTTCCATTAAGGATCGATCTCTTCATTACAGAATGTTTAGAAGATCGATCTGGCCCCATTGGAGATCGATCTTCCCTATTCCACTACTCGAATAAGAGCATTTTTGGCTCTTCCAGATCGATCTCTCATCCTATGAGATCGATCTGGCATTCATATTTTCCATACTTTGCTGTAGTTTTCTACAGTAACTCACACAAAACATCCTTAATTTTTTTGCCATAGTCATTTTCTCATCCAACCACCTTTAAGACTTGAAAATGACATCCATTCATACTTTATACACATTAATACTTGTGTGCATTCATTGTATAACCAAAGGTATACAATACAAAACTAAATGGAAGTACAAAGTTTTACATAACTCATGCAACTTCCTTCCATTTTACCACACCACTCAAAACTCATTATATTCACATTACACTCATGGAAATATCCTTCTTACACTCGCTACAGACTTTAAAACTTGTGTGTATTCATTTCACAATCAAATATACACCTTACATAATTAAATGGGAGTTTACAAAAATTAAGGTTATTACAGAATGACCTTCTATCAAAATTAATCTCTTTAACTCTAGGTCATCAGGAACGCAAATCCTACCTCTAAACCTAAGTTGGCCATCATCAATCACTAAGAAATCTACCACATCACCCCTTTAAATCAGACTTGCACGATCCTCACATAGTAGATCGGCATGTTGCGCCTGTCATATCCGACCAATCAAATAGGGCTCCACTCGCAGGCTAACTATCACACAGTCTCTGCCAACATCAAGATGGTATATATCTAACCTGAGGTGAGCAAACTGCTCGAGCAACTCATCTTCCTTGACCATCATATACGAGACCATTCAGAGGCTCTTTCTACTTAGTGTATCTGCCACAACATTAGCCTTTCTTGGATGGTATAATATCTCGCAATCATAATCCTTCAAAAGCTCTATCCATTGTCTTTGCCTCATATTCAACTCTTTCTGTGAAAACATATATCTGAGGCTTTTATGATCTGTATACATATGAATTTTCTCACCGTACAAGTAGTAGCGCCAAATCTTTAATGCAAATACCACGGCTACCAACTCTAAATCATGGGTCAGGTAGTTCCTCTCATGGTCCTTAAGCTGTCTGGATCCATAGCTACTACCTTCTCATCCTGCATCAACACACAGCCCAGTCCCTATCTCGAGGCGTCTATATGCACTGAGTAACCTTCTGAGCTCGTAGGAATGGTGAGAATAGGTGCGGTGGTCAGTTTGTGCTTTAATTCGTAGAAACTTCTTTCACATTTATCATCCCACTCAAATGCCATATTCTTTCGAGTAAGACGTGTCAGCAGAGCAGCCACCTTAGAGAATCCCTCAACAAATCCTCAGTAATAACCTGCTAAACTTAGGAAACTACAAATTTTTATAATCGTCTTGGGTCTTTCCCACTATATCACGACCTCTATCTTGGACGGATCCACTGATACCCGTCTCTAGAGACTACATGACCCAAAAATGATATCTCACTCAGCCAAAAATCATACTTGTTGAGTTTAGCATACAACTCCTGATCTCTGAGGGTCTATAACACTGTTCTTAAATGCTACTCATGCTCTTCCCTGGACTTCGAGTATACCAAAATGTCATTTATAAACACAATCGTGAAGCTGTCCAGGTATGGCTTAAACACATCATTTATTAATGCCATGAACATTGTGGAAGCATTCGTCAACCCAAATGGCATAACCAAAAACTCATAATGTCCATAACGGGTTTAAAACGCTGTCTTGGGCACATCTCAACTCTAAATCCTCAACTGATGATACCTAGACCTCAAATCAATCTTCGAAAAGAGTTGTGCTCCTTACAACTGATCCAATAAATCATCTATCCGTGTATGAGGATACTTATATTTTATGGTAGCCTTGTTCAATAATCGATAATCTATACACAGTCGGAGACTCTCATCTTTCTTCTTTATAAATAAAACTCGTGCTGCCTAAAGTGATACACTCGATCTAATAAACCCCTTGTCCAACAACTCTTGCAACTGTTTCTTTAGCTCCTCCAATTCCACTGGAGCCACTCTGTACAATGGCTTGGATATTGGTTCAGTTCCATGCACTAAATCTATATAGAATTCCATATCTCTATCTGGTGGTAACCCTGGTAATTCTTCCAGAAAGACATCGAGAAATTCTCTAACCACTGGGATTTCAACTAATTTTGGGTGTGCCTTATCCAAATCAACCACATATGCTATAAAACCTTCAACATATTATGACCACATTTGTTAGTAAAATCATCCATCCTTGGAAATAATTTACTACTTCTTTCATTACTTAACAAATCTTACTGCATACTTTTCAGGTGTAGAAAATATTACTGTCTTAGCATGACAGTCTAAAATAGCATAGTTTGCAGCTAACTAATCCATTCCTAGTATTACATCAAAGTCCTTCATGTTTAATAGAATAAGATTGGCCAACATATCCATTTCCCCTACTTTTAACTTATAATTTTTACATACATACTCAGTTACTACATTATCACTCAATGGAGTATTTATAAGCAATATCCTACCTAGAGGTACAGGTTTTACATGCTCAAACAATTTACATGCAAATGAAGGCGATATAAATGAATCCGTGGCACCAGGATCAATCAAGGCTAATGCTTAAAAATCAAAGACTATGACAGTTCCTTTAATCACATCCGTAGAAGCTTCTGCAGATGTCTGGTCCAATGCAAACACTCGCCCTCGACCAACAACTTGCTTCCCTTTCTCTTCAGCTATGGCATTCCTCTTAGGTGTAGGTGTCTCAACTGTAGCCCTATCTGGCTCTTTACCCTTTTGTGGGGTTGTATCAACCAACTCTGGGCATTCACGAGCTATGTGCCATGGTTTATCGCATCTATAGCATGATCTCATCGAAGGGCATGGTCTACTCCCATGATATCTACCACATATCCTGCACCGCTCGGTGCTAGGTCGAGGTCTACCAATATTTCTACCCCTTGAAGCCAAAGGTAAAGCTGGGTAAGCTGAATAAGTTGGAGGCTTCACAGGCCTCTCTCGTACTTCCTTAATCTTTGGCCTTTTACCAAATAATCTTCATCCCTTTCTGAAACCTCTATCATCCATTGACCTCTTTTGATCTCTATCCCTGCCCTTACTGCTCTTGCTCTACTCTGAGGCATGCAACTTATAGTCCTGCTCACATAGTTGAGCTCTGATATAGCCTCATCATAGGTGGTAATGTCAAATGGGGCCAATTGAGCTCTGATCAAAGGTCTCAATCCCTCAAAAAAATTTTAAACCTTCCTATCTTGATAGCCATGGTCCTTGTGTCATATCTACCCAGGGAGGTAAATCCAAACTCGTACTCATCCATTGTACGGTTCCCCTGAGTCAAGGTCAAAAATTCCATTTGCATCTTCCTCTGAGCAGTGGCTGGAATGTACTGCCTCTTGAAGGCATCCAAAAATATATCCCAAGTCACCACCGGGTGATGTGCACTCAGAATCAGTTAGGTGGCCATCCATCAATGCTCGGCCTCACTCTCTAATACAAAAGTCGCAAAGGTGACCTTCTCTGTGGTAGAGTAATGGAAAATCTATAGAGTTTCTCCATACTGCTAATCCAATACTCTGCTAACACTGGGTCTTTCACCCCTACTAAACGAAGGTGGTCCAAACTTCATGAACTGTCTTAATCTGTCTCAAAAGAGTTATGCTGACAGGAGACGAAGACCTCTAGAGTTTGATGTGGGTGAGTTAGTATTTTTTTAGAGTTTCTCCCTCGAAAGGGATTATGAGGTTTGGTAAGAAGGGAAAGTTGAGCCCTTGGTATATCGGACCCTTTGAGATTATAGAGAGATAGTGGGAGATAAGGCTTATAGGTTGGTGTTGCCACTAGACTTAGCAAGTGTTCATAACGTCTTCCACGTCTCTATGCTTCGAAAGTATCATCGAGATCTGACACATGTGATAAGATATGAGCCATTGAAACTCAATGAGAGTATGACATATGCTAAGAAATCGATTCGGACATTGGATAGGAAGGAGAAGCTACTGAGGTCGAAGACGATTACCTTAGTGAAAGTTCTTTGGCAATATCACACTTCGGAGGAAGCTACATGGGAATTAGAAAGTATGATGTAAGAGAAGTACCTGGAGTTATTTTCAAATTAACTTGGTTCTAATTTGGAGGACCAAATTTCTTGAAGGAGGGGAGGACTATAAGACCCGTAAATTTCTATGTAATGTATATGATTATTTGATGTACAGATAAGTTACATCACATATGAATTACAAGCAATAAATATTTTTGAGTTCTAAGTGTGAATGGAATGATAAATGAGTGTGGAAGTGATTAAGTATGAGTTAAAATGGGAAAATTTACAGCAAAAAGGTGTAGGATAAAGGCCAGATCAATCATATGCAAGGAGAGATCAATCTCATGGCCTGGAAAACATAATGTTAAGCATTCTGCAAGAAATCGATCCTTCACTCAAGCAGATCGATCTTCATTGGCCTCGGGTTGGACCAGATCGATCTCCTCTTAATAGCCAAATCGATCTCTTAAACTCTCAACTTGAAAGAAATCGATCTTATTCCATTATGCATATCGATCTCATGCATCATGATAGATCAATCTCATACACTAAACAGATCGATCTCCTACATGTCAAATGGATGAAATTTTTAAAATGTAAGTAAGGCCAGATAGATCTCCACCATATACAAATTGATCTCCTAATGCCATTTCTATAAAAGTGGAGTAGTTGGATCTGTATTTTTATGGGAAACAAGTTTAATCTTCCATTCTCAACCTTAAACCAGGCAGATCTATCCCTCACTCAAGCAAATTAATCTTCATTAGCCCTGGGTTAGACCAAATCGATCTCCTAAACTCTCAGCCTGAAAGAAATTGATCTTATTCCATTGTACATATCGATCTCATGCATCATGATAGATTGATCTCATACACCAAACAGATTAATCTCCTACCTGCCAAATGGATGAAATTCTGAGGATTCAAGAAAGCCAGATCGATCTCCACTATATGCAGATCGATCTCTTAGTGCCATTTCTATAAAAGTGGAGCAGTTGGATCTGTATTTTTATGGGAAACAAGTTCAATCTTCCATTCTTAACCTTAAACCTAGCTTTCTCTCTCTAAAACTATCTCATTTCCATAAAGATTTAAGAGAAAGCTATTAGAGCAAAGTTGTTCACTACTAAGAGAAGAATAATTTAGCTTGGAATTAATACTTCATTGGTTGGATTTAAAGAGCAAAGGAGTGTTCTTATTGGAGCAAGAAGAAAATCAAGCTAGGTGAGTTTCTAATACACCAACCCAAGTACATTTATCTAGTTATTGATTTTGAGTAGATGGGTGTATGCATATATGATAGAAACTAGCTAGAATGAAATGGGATAAGCATAACCTAGAGTGAGGCTAGTGTGAGAAAATGTGGTATGGGTAAGTTAATGATAAATGGATTATGCTAAGGTGCTAGTGAAGTAATAAGCAAGATTTTGAGATAATGGAATAAAACTACATCGTGAAATTAGGCGAGTTGTGAAAATAAGTATATAAGGTGTTTGATAAAATGCAATAATGAAGTAAATGATGAACTACAGACACTATGAGCTTAAATATCAATTTAGTATGAATCAATAGACTTTCAAGAGGTAAGAAGAGCAATCAAAATGGGGCTTTACAAGTGTTGATGAAAACTATAAGTTGAATCGACTATAGTAAATGCACGAACTTTATTTCATTTGATTAAAATTGATGTGAAACATAATGTCATGCAGTCCAAGAGATTTCATTGGAGGTAAATCGAACTGCACAAATGGACAGCTCTAAAGGAGAGGAAATCATTCAACGCGATTTCAAGGTAAGAGAATTTTGTGAGTATATAGAGATAGCTGCTCGTATTTTATGGGTGAATATTGGGCTTTGAAAAATGTATGGTTATTTAGAAAAGTGATTGATGGTATGTGTGAATGACTACAAGTATATATGTATATGATTTGATTTTTGAAGTGTATCTTAAAAGGGGATAGTAAGGCTAATAATTGTATAAATCGCATGTTTTGATATTTTTATGAAATACTTTGCTTTGGTTTATGTAAAATTGAAGGATAGGCGGGCTAGTGATTTCATAATTTGTGAAGTAGCACAAGTGAGGTGCTACCCTTGGTTTTAAAAGTATTTGTTGAAAAAGAGTCGTCTATCATACTTAAATAAGTTAAATCGTGTTGGAGCCTAGCTCGCACCATATTTTGATTCGCGATATTTTATAAGCCGTACTGGAGCTGATAGCTTGTACGTAGCTTTCCTTGACTTACTTGTGCATACAACCGTACTAGAGCTATGCTCGTACATAATTTTTTCATTATTTATTATGCATAAAATCATACTGGAGTGTTGCTCGTACGAGGATATTAGCTGATGATGCATGAAATCGTGCTGGAGGTTCGCTCGCACTGGATTTTCATACTGTCGTACGTATAAGTCGTGGAACTAGTATGATCCTTAAGACAACATCCTTAAGCCCGTTGGGGTGGGGAGGCTCTATTAGGCGAGAAGGCTCTCTTACATTAAAATGAAATCGATAGGATCCTTAAGCCCAACATCGTTAAGCCCGTTGGGGGTGGGGAGGCTCTGTTCGGTAGGGATGCTCTCTTTCATAAAAATGAAATGCTCTCACGTGTAAATTGAGACTGTGTAGGTTACACATGGCATGGGGTAGATAAGTCCTATGGTAGGCACCCCCAACCATGACATAGGTCCGTAGAGTACATTGTAGAGTGTAGATCACACGGAGTACGTTGTACCATGTGGTTGTGATGTTGATTTGAAAGTTTGACGTAGGACTAACCCACATTCATTCCAGCATGATACCCTGCACATCGAGATTCATGCGATCTGGGATGATTATGACATAGTTGGCCAACATAGTCCTTGATGTACATAGTAACTACCTGTCTCACATGATATCACATGGTTTTAGATACTAAGGATCATTTGTGTTGTCCCGGGTAGACTCGAGGGGGTAGTCGAACCCTATGGTGTGTTTTTAAAGGAATGATGCATGATGTGGATGAGATTTGTTAATGTTTGATAATGTTTTACACTTTGAGAGAATGTTTTGTGATGAACTTTCATTTTATGATGAGACTTAATGATATTGAGCGTGAGAGGTTTTCACATGATGATTTTCCTTGTCACTTAACTATTTCCATGCTTTTCTGTACATGATATATGCATATACATGTAGCATACTCTTATTATTTTCTCATGCTCTGAATATAAACGATTTATGCCATAACATTATCAGCATGTAGATAGTGTAGTTATCTACCGTGCTTGCATTATTACCTTACTGAGCGTGTAGTTGCTCATCCCTTTATTTTCCCTTCTACAGAGTGTACACAGTAGCCTAGTGAAGGACCGAGGTGTTATTGTTGGATATTTGCTGCTATCCATCACCCAGAGGTATGCACATAGGAATTTTTTTTGTATCTGATGTTGCGTCCTTGACAGCAACAGTGCTTTACCTTCCACGTGGTCTGATTATGCTAACGACGAAAGGGTGACGTCGATGCAATTTGCTCCACGTGTTCTTCGTATATCCTGCAAAACAACAGGAATCAGAGGGGGCAGGGATTTGTCCCTGCACGCGCACTCCGACGATCAAGTCAGTGATCGGGAATTGGTGTATGTATGTAAGAAAAGGAGAGTTTATGGCTTAAATCGGAGTGTTTAAGTATTCTCCCTGTTTTTCTTTGATTTTGGATCGATTTCTGGATCTGGCCCCCTTCAGAGGGCTCACCTCATATTTATAGGCATCTGAGTCGGTTCGGGCTGAGGCCCAGGCGCGTGTCTGGGCCGCGACAGAGTGGTAGAGCACTCTGTCGCGCTTCTGTGCGGGAGACTCCAGAGACTCTGGGGACTCTGGGGCCATGCGGGAGACTTTGGGGACTCTGCCCCAGGCCGTGCGAGAGACTCTGGGGACTCTGGGGACTCTGCCCCAGGCCGTGCGGGAGACTCTGGGGACTCTGCCCCAGGCCGTGCGAGAGACTCTGGGGACTCTGGGGACTCTGCCCCAGGCCGTGCGGGAGACTCTGGGGACTCTGCCCCAGGCCGTGCGAGAGACTCTGGGGACTCTGGGGACTCTGCCCCAGGCCGTGCGGGAGACTCTGGGGACTCTGCCCCAGGCCAGAGACTCTGGGGACTCTGGGGACTCTGCCCCAGGCCGTGTGGGAGACTCTGGGGACTCTGCCCCAGGCCGTGCGGGAGACTCTGGGGACTCTGCCCCAGGCCGTGAGGGAGACTCTGGGGACTCTGCCCCAGGCCAGAGACTCTGGGGACTCTGGGGCCATGCGGGAGACTCTGGGGACTCTGCCCCATACAGTGCGGGAGACCTCTGTCGGGGACCTCTACTGCGGTCTGTGCGGGAGACTATCCCGCATACAGTGCGGGAGACCTCTGTCGGGGACCTCTACCGCGGTCCATGCGGCAGACTGTGCCGCATGCTGAGCGGGAGACTATATCGCCTGCAGCGCGGGGGACTATGCTGAGCGGGAGACTATACCGCCTGCAGCGCGGGGACCTCTACCGCAGTCTGTGCGAGAGTCCTGTGCCGTGCATGGGCGATGGAGGTCTGTCGCTCACGATGTGCGGCAGACTGTGAGGCGATAGACTCCTCTCGCGTCAAACACTCTGTCGCACATCTGGGAACGGTGTCGCATAGCGCTTCTGTCACCAATCTGCCACATGGCCTATTTTTGGATCGACACGTGGCAGGCGGATAGTTGCACACGTGGACCTGGTGACACGACCACATCAACTGCTCCCCACTCTTTGGCGGGAATTTTTCCCGCGAAAGAGGATTTGGGTCCGGTGTTTTGCGGGTCGGGTCGGACCTCCGCGTGTGTGTGTACCCAGGCGAGCCTCTATAAATACTGGGCCCCTGACGTCCTTGTCGCTACTGAATTCTCTCGCAAGGACACTCTGTCGCGACTCTCAGGAACTCTGTCGCAAGTCCTTCGCCATACTGTCGCGACTCTGCCGCGAGACTGCTCACTGTGTCGCTAGTCTGCCGCGGATTTTCACTCTGCCGCGAGTTCTGTTTCCATTACCTTAGGTAATTTTTCGTAGCCCGTAATCCCACTTCTTTGATCTACGAGCTTCTAAGATGGCTGGACATGGCATAGGAAAGCAAATCGATCTAGGAGTTAAGTCGACTTTAAGGGAAGCCGACGTTCAAGACCTAGAATCTCGATTTCCTTTGTCCGAGGGATACACTTATAGACTCCCAACCCCTCAGGAGAGCGACATACGTCGTGTGTCTGACGGGGTTGTCGTTTTTAGGGCAGCTTTGGAGTTAGGACTCCGCTTCCTGTTGTCCGACTTTGGGGCTTCCTTCCTCAGGACGCACAGGGTATCCCCGGGGCAACTGCATCCTCATGCATGGATGCAATTGGTAGCATTCACTGTGCACTGCCATTTAAGGGGCGTCCCTCCGTCTCTTCCTCTTTTTGAAGTATTCTTTAGGCTTCGAGGGAGTCCCGGCTTAGTGCCTTATTCGCTTCAGCGGGTGTACCAGCCCGGTTTTTAGAACCGATTATTCGAGAAACCTGCTAACAAGCTTCATGGTTTCGAGACAGAATGGCTGGTTGTGGAAGTGCCCGAGGGCCTGGATATCCCTACTCGTTGGGAGAATAGGCACGAAATCCCCAAGGGTCCCCGGGTTGCCACACTTAGGGAGCAGTTGTCTTCTGACATCGACAAATTGTTGGTCCCTCATCCCCTTAGCCTGGACACCCTTGTATCAAATGAAAATTTGATATTAGCAGGCTGGGGTGTGGGTCCGGTCCCTGTTGCCGGACCCTTTGTTCCGTCGTCAGATCCTCTGCCTTCGGCTTCTCCCGAGTTAAATCCTGAAGCTCCTAGGCCACAAGAGGATGTAGGGGGCACCAATCTGGAATCCAGCTCTGGTAGCGAACCCTTAGCCGATCTTACTGGTTGGGAAGGGTTCGGCTCCACCTTCATGGTGCTTCCAGACGACGAGGGGATAAATATCGAGTCCCTTCAGGAGCACTTAGATTCTCCTGACGGTAACTTTTATCTTTTCCCTCTACTTATTATTTTTGATCAATTTATTAACCATTGATCTTCTTTTTCTTTTTTGCAGACATGAGTCATTTCCGGCAATCATTAGGTCGCCAAATTTTTGAGGCCGGTCCTTCCAGCGCTCCTGCCAGGAAAAGGCATCGTTTGGCTGACGATGTCCCAAGTGAGGCATCGATCCCCTCTCATCCATCTCGTGCTCGGACCCCTCCTGTTTCTAGGCAGGCGATGCCTCCCCCTCCTTCAGAGCAGAGAGATGTCTCTCGGGATAGGGGGAGAGTTGCCTCGTCTTCACGGGGGGCTTTCGGGTCATCCGGGCGATCACGCTCTGAGGAGCGCGCGGAATGCAATATCATTCCTTCCCAGCGGAAGAATAGAAAGCGCCTGTACATCGAGGGTTCGATGGGAAGTAGACCGATATTACCGAGGATTGGTCCTGCCGATGAGAGGCCCTATTCCGTGGATGGGGGGAATATTATGAGGGGCCACGAGTTCCGAGTCTACCCCGGGGTTCGTGATAACGATGTTCTGGACACTCTCGGGGTGGCCTCCCGGTTGAGCTATCCACTATCCTTCCTCGAGATGAGGCAAGGATATTCAGAAACTACCCCGAGGGGGAAGACTTAGCCGATATCGAGGCGTTGAGGGTAAGTTTCTGATTTTTTTTCTTTTTGATTGCTTTTTGCAGCATGCTTTGAATCTAACATTTTTGCATTTTTTCGTAGCTGGCTCAACGAACCGCGGCAAATAATGCCCAACATCGGGCTTACCGGGAGCGAGCCGATAGAGAGATCCGGGAGTTGAGGGACAAAGTCATGGAGCTACAGAACACGGTCAACAACTTGTCCCCTCTTCCGGATTTAGTTCGAAGCCTGGAGGAGCAGCTTGCTAAGGCTCGTCAAGACCTCGGTCTTGCAAAGGGGGATCTCACAGTGGAGACGGCCCGGTCTTGTAAACTCCAAGAGGACCTGCAAGAGGCTCATTCTGAGTTAGACCGTATGCAATCCAACTACGGGTCTATGATCAAGAGCTCGAGCAGCGTGTTGCTGAGTTGGAAGGCCAAGCTGCTCCTGTACTATCCCAGGTCGAGATTGACAGCATACGGGCTGAGGCCGTAAAGGAGTATCGTCTCTCCAAAGACTGCTTGAGGCGAAAGGAAGACTTCTCCAACCCTTATGTTAAGTACGGGTTCTACCTGGCCCGATCTTGGCTAGAAGCACATAGGGAAGGAGAAGAATTTCCTGAGCTCCAATATACCCCTGATGCGATGCTCTTTGAGGCCCCTGATTGGACCAAGTACGAGCCCGAGGCTGAGCCTGCGGACGAGCTGTTCAAGAGGACTGCTCAGGATGATCTCGTCAACCTTGCTGGTCCTTGGGAGCCCGCGGATCTGGACGGTGCTCCTGAGCCTATAGAAGCCCTCATTGATTTAGACGGCGAGGAGGGCGAGCAGTCCCTTGGAAGTGAAGGTTTTGCAGCTGATCCCCAGCTTCCTCCCGGAGAGTAGATAGGGATTTTTGCTTTTTGTTTTTTGTATTTCATTTCAAGTACTTTGTTTTGTTGTTTTAACTTTGTACTTTTGTCGAAATGCAATTGTAAAGATCTGTTAAAGATCTATTTGTACCGACACTTGAATGAAATGAAATTGAGATTTTTGTTCATGCTTTGTCTTGCACTACTTCTCTAATTGTCATTTGTCATTCTTTGTCTGATTGTTTCTTTTGCTTGGTTTGTATATACTTTGCTTGTATATAGCTTTGTATTGATATTCGTGTATGCTCCCCAATTCTTGATAGAAAGGTATGCTTTCAGGAAGAATTTTTTGTGCAAACGCGCAGTTGTTTAAGGCTTGAGTACTGTGACGTGAAGGCGTCTTTAGTTTTTATAGCCTTAGTATTTTGATTATCTGGCCACGGTGACGCGTGGCGTCTTAGGCCTTAGTGACGCATTGCGTCTCAGGCTCTTACGGCTCTTTTGAGTATACGCCTGGCCACAGTGACGCGTTGCGTCTCAGGCTCTTACGGCTTTTATGTGTATGTATATACCTGTTTCACAGTGATACGTATACACCGGGCCACAGTGACGCATAGCGCCTCTTACGGCTCGGTTAGACTACGCCTGGCCACAGTGACGCATAGCGCCTCAGGCTCTTACGGCTCAGTTGAACTACGCCTGGCCACAGTGACGCATAGCGCCTCAGGCTCTTACGGCTCGGTTGAACTACGCCTGGCCACAGTGACGCATAGCGCCTCAGGCTCTTACGGCTCGGTTGAACTACGCCTGGCCACAGTGACGCATAGCGCCTCAGGCTCTTACGGCTCGGTTGAACTACGCCTGGCCACAGTGACGCATAGCGCCTCAGGCTCTTACGGCTCGATTGAACTACGCCTGGCCACAGTGACGCATAGCGCCTCAGGCTCTTACGGCTCGGTTGAACTACGCCTGGCCACAGTGAAGCATAGCGCCTCAGGCTCTTACGGCTCGGTTGTCCGCTTTGGGTTTGGCCCGTTGGTAGCCTGCGTTTGCAGGGCCCGAACCAAGGGCTCCCCTCACGGTTTTGAATCCTGTCACGAGATTTTGATTTACAACAAAAAGATAATTCATATATCGGTTAGATAATGACATCTGGTGACAGTGTAAGTAAAGCAATAGTGCTTGGGGAGGAAGATGTAGTGGTTAATTCAAATATAGCTTTAAGTGATTTGAATTCCACGTTTTCCCTATCTTCTTCCCTTGTAGAGTTTCCAGAGCGCAAGTATTAGGTCCGATCTTGCATCTGATTCTGTAGGGACCTTCCCAGTTGGCTCTGAACTTCCCATCCTCCTTCAGGGCATTCGTGATCTGCGACTTTCTGAGCACTAGATCTCCCTCAGACATTGGCCTATCTCTCACCCGACTATTATAATAGTTGGCCACCCTCTGATGATAGGATGCCAATCGAATAGCCGCGGTCTCTCTACGTTCATCGAGTAGGTCCAAGCCTTCTCTTAGAGCTTGTGAGTTTTCTTCCTCTACTAAGGGTATAACTCTTGGCGATAATGCTCCAAGTTCCACGGGGATCAATGCTTCTGCGCCGTATACAAGGCTGAACGACGTTTCTTTAGTCGACACACGACTGGTGGTACGATATGCCCATAAAACGCTAGGCAATTCGTCCACCCAGGCCCCTTTTGCTTTGTCGAGCCTGGTCTTCAGCCCATGGAGGATGGTCCGATTACTGACCTCGGCTTGTACATTAGCTTGAGGATATGACACTGAAGAGATCCGTAGCTGAATGTTGAGGTCCTTACAAAAGTCACGGAAGGCGTTGCAATCAAATTGCTTTCCATGGTCGGCATTCAAGATGCGGGGAATTCCAAATCGACAAATAATGTCTTTCCACACCATTGCCTCCACTTTCTTTTCCGTGATTGTGGTCAAAGGCTCTGCTTCGATCCACTTTGTGAAGTAATCGGTAGCCACCAACAGGAACTTTCTTTGACCCGTGGCTAATGGGAAAGGTCCAAGGATGTCCAACCCCCATTGTGCAAAAGGAATTGGTTGTACTGTGCCTTGAGAGGGAGTTACTGGGGCTGCGGTAATAGGCGCAAACCTCTGGCATTTGTCACACCTGCGGGTTTGGTCCATTGCATCCTTTGTCAGCGTTGGCCAGTAAAATCCCGATCGCAGTACTTTAGCAGCGAGGGCTCTTGCTCCTAAGTGTTCGCTGCAGATTCCTTCATGCACCTCCGCTAGGGCATATCTAGCTTGTTCCGGTCCCAGACATTTTAGCAGTGGCGATGAGTATCCCCTTTTGTACAGTTCTCCATTGATGAGTGTGAACTTCGCCCCTTGTATTTTCAAGCGACGAGCCTCGTCTTTATCTTGGGGGAGTGTACCCTCAGTGAGATACTGTTTAAATGGGGATCTCCAATCGTCTCCAACTTCAATGTCACATACTTCGATTTCTTCAATACTTGGTCGTTCGAGCCTCTCCACCTTTACTGTCCTTCCTTGTATTTCGGTGGAGGAGGCTAGCTTGGACAGTGAATCAGCATGTGTGTTTTCGGACCGGTTGATTTGCATCAGCTGAAAGCTTTTGAAAGTCTTGGCCAAGAGTTGGACTTTCTTTAAGTAAGGAACCAGCATCGGTTCTCGTACCTCATACTTTCCGCTGAATTGGTTCACCACTAATTGAGAATCACTGTGTGCTACCAAGTGGTGAACCTGCAGTTTTTCCGCTAGTGTCATCCCTGCTATCAAAGCTTCATACTCCGCTATGTTGTTCGAACTAGGGAATCCGAATCGTAGGGAGTATTCCAGGGATTTTCCTTCTGGCGACACCAGGACTATACCCGCTCCACTTCCGTTGGCGCTTGATGACCCATCGACATGCAGTAACCATGGGTGGGCCTCCCCTTCACTGCTGTCGTTCGGGATAGTGCATTCCACGATGAAGTCAGCCAGAGCTTGACCTTTGATAGCCTGTCTCGCTTGGAATGTGATGTCGTATCCTCCAAGCTCCACCGCCCATTTCACTAACCTCCCTGAATGTTCAGGTTTCTGGAGGATCTGTCTTAGCGGTTGGTCTGTTAAGACAGTGATGGGATGTGCTTGGAAATACGGACGCAGCTTTCGCGAGGCCATCAAGAGGGCCAATGCTAGCTTTTCGGCCAGTGGATAGGGGTCTCTGGATCTAATAACACTTTGCTCACATAGTAGATGGGACGGTGTACCATTTCGTCTTTCTTCAGTAGCACCGCGCTGACGGCGAAATCACCGACTCCCAAATACATATAGAGCTGTTCTGCTTCCAGGGGCCTTGTTAATAGAGGCAACCGCTTCAAGTATTCCTTGAGGTCTTCAAAGGCTTTCTGACAATCTTCTGTCCACTCGAAGTTCTTCCCCCCCCGTAGAGTTTTGAAGAAAGGCAAGCTTTTTTCGGCTGATTTCGACAAGAAGCGATTCAGAGCCGCTATTCTGCCTGTCAATCTTTGGACCTCTCTTACGGTGGCTGGGGGTTTCATGTCAATGACAGCCTGTATCTTCTCAGGATTTGCCTCGATACCCCTGTTAGTGATCATGAAGCCTAGGAATTTTCCTGATCTTACCCCGAAAGAGCACTTTTCGGGGTTTAGTTTCATGTTGAATCTCCTCAATACTTCAAATACCCTGGACATTTGATCAGCATGAGATTCTCCTACGCGGCTCTTGACTATCATGTCGTCCACATAGGCTTCCATGGTATTTCCCAGAAGATCCTTGAACACTTTGCTCACCATTCGTTGGTAGGTGGCACCCGCGTTCTTTAAACCGAACGGCATTACCCAATAGCAATAGGTTCCGTCGTCGGTTATAAAGGAAGTCTTTTCTTCGTCTTCTGGGTGAAGCATGATTTGGTGATACCCGGAGAATGCATCTAAGAAACTGAGGAGTTCGTAGCCGGATGTATCATCTACGAGTCTGTCTATCCGAGGTAGGGGGTATGAATCTTTGGGGCAGGCTTTGTTCAGGTCTGTGAAATCAACACACATTCGCCATTTCCCGCTAGATTTCTTTACCATCACTACATTGGCTAACCATTCAGGGTAATAGACTTCTCGGATGAATCCAGCGCCTAGGAGTTTAGTCACTTCTTCAGTGATTGCTTTTTGTCGCTCCGGGGCGAAACTCCTCTTCTTCTGTTTGACGGGTCTATGTCCGGGTATGATGTTAAGTTCATGGCATATGACTTCGGGACTGATCCCGGGCATGTCTGCCGGGCTCCAGGCAAAGATATCTGAGTTTCTTCTTAGACACTCGACTACCTCCTTTCTCTGTTGTTCGCCCAACTGAGTCTCGATGAATGCCCTTTTTCTACTATCCCCTTCAGTTAGCGCAATGGCTTCTGTTTCCTCTACAGGTTGGGGCTTAGGCGGATCGTCAATGCATAAGGTTTCTTTCCTCTGTGCTACCTTGTTGGCAGTGGAAGCGAGATAACAAGTACGGGCGCTCTTTTGGTTTCCTCGTACTTGCCCGACTCCGTTGGGAGTGGGAAATTTCATCAACAGATAGCAAGAGGATATTACCGCCCTCATGTCATTCAGCACAGGTCTGCCCAAAATCATATTATAGGCAGCAGAGGTTGACCTGACCACCATGAACAATACTTGCCGGGTCACATTCTTTGGGTGTTCTCCGAGAGTTACAGGCAACTCTATGGACCCGACAACTTTCACTCGTTCCCCCGTGAATCCGTATAGTGGCGTCGTAACGGGCTTTAACCTATCTTCGGATATGCTCATTTTTTCAAAGCAGTTCCAATAGATCAGGTTCACTGAGCTCCCGTTATCGACCAGGACCCTGCTCACCGGGTGTTTGGCCACCACCATGGATATCACCATGGGGTCGTCATGGGGCATGGCGACATCGCCTCTGTCAGCCGGAGTGAACATGATGGGCTCTTCATCCGCCCGTTCCTCCATTACCACGTTAACCTGATACGCTTGCCTAGCGTAACTTTTGTGGGAAGTAGAGGAGCTTCCTGCACTTGAGTCCCCGCCTGCAATGACATTTATCGCGGGGGCTGTAGGTTCGTTGTTTGGCGGATTAGCACGGGGGATGGGCCTGACTGCTTCGTTTCTAGGCCTATCCCTTTTGACATCATTATTTGTCCCCGTCTGCGGACGATTATTCCTTTGGTCACGCGGAGGATATCGGGGTCTCTCGCTTCGCCACAGGAAGCGATTGATCTTCCCCTCTCTGGCCAGTCTTTCTAACTGGTCCATCAAGTCTCTACACCTCTCTGTTGGGTGTCCGTGAGCACAATGGAATTCACAGTAGGCTTCAGTGTTTCGGCCTACGTCTCCAATTTTCTTCTTGGAGAATTCCAGTAGTCCCGACCCCTCAATTGCCGCTAGTATCGCCGTACGAGGCTCGCTCAGTTTGGTATAACCTTCATACCTGAGCTTGGGGGCTTTGTCTCCTTTCACGGGTCTTGGGAAGTTTCTCTCGGGTACATCTCTCTCTATTTTCTTTCCTTCTTTCGCCTCTCTGGGCTGTATCATTCTCATCACTTCTTCTTGAGCTACATACTTGTTAGCCCTGGCGAAGAGGTCGGAAATCATCATCGGTTGATCGAGAGAGAGGGATTCTTGTAGCTTCTCGGAGCTCGTCCCTTGCAGCATTGCAGCCAAAGCTACTCCTACCGGTAGATCTTCCACCTCCAAGGTTGCATCTCGGAAGCGGTCCACATAGCTTTTCAAGGATTCTTTACTTCCTTGTTTAAGCGTGAGTAGATAGGTAGCGTCTTTCTTCCTCTGGCTGTGAATCATGAACACTTTGAGGAATTCATTTCTCAACTCTTCAAAAGAGGAGATTGAACCTTCGCTCAGCCCGTTAAACCATTTCAGAGCGTGCCCGGACAATGTGAGAGAAAAAGCTCTGCACATGATTTCGTCCTCCCACCCATGAAGCAGCATGAGGGATTCATAACTCTGAATATGGTCGTAGGGATCCGCTTTGCCGGTATAAGTAGCCATAGAAGGCATTTTGAACTTCTTCGGCAAGGGTTTGTTCATGATCTTCGGACTAAACGGGATCCTCCTCCTTTGTCCGTCATCCGGAGACACTAGCCTTTTCTTCTCGAGGATCCTTTGGATGACCTTCTCCACGTCCTCCGACCCTCGAGCTGAGTAAGGTCCTGTCCCTTCCGGTCTAAAAGAGTCTGATTGGTAAATACCTCTTCCAGTACATCTGACTGCGGGACTTGATATCTCGGGACCTTCTTGTGGGTTAAAATCTCTTTGTCTTCGCTGCTCCCCAGTCCTATATTCTCCTAACTCTTGTACAAACTCCAAAGGAGAAGAGCTGCGGAGTGTAAAGAAACTCTGCCGCACAGGGGCTGCAGGAGAATTCTGTCGCCTTGCCGACAGAGGTGAAGTCTGCCGCGCATCGGGCAAAGGTAAACTCTGTCTCCTAGCCGCGGCGGGAGAGTGCTGTCGCCCATCTGACCTGGGATACCTCTGCCGCATGTGGTCGATGGGAGAGCTCTGTCGCCTTTAAGCCAGGGGAGTGCTCTGCTGCCCATTCGGCGAACTCCGTCGCCTACTGGGCAGGGGTGAGCTACGTCGTAGTTCAGCCGCGGGTGATCTCTGTCGCGGGGATGCGGGTGAACTCTGTCGCCTCGAAATCGGAGGCGACCTTTGTTATGGTGGAGCTGCGGGTGAGTTCTGTATTGCGGGGTAGGCAGTAGCATTATCTTGCGTTCCTGCACCTTGTCCAGCACTCGCCAAAGTGGAGGGCTGACCTCTCTCGTAGGTCTGCCTCGGTATGCTTTCCCCCACTAATTGCTGTACTTCGTGGGGTAAGCTGAATTGGGGAAGAGCCTCTCTGAAGAAGCTCACCATGGCTCTCAGGGCTGCCGTAGCCTCTTCATTTTTGCGCTTCAGGGCGTCGAATTCTTCCAGGGAGACTGAGGGTTCTGCTTGAGCCCTTTCACCGTGTCTCTTCCTTCGTTCCGATCTGGCAGGGGGACTTACAGAATTCTGCCCTCCTATCACCTCCGCCGTAGAGCGTGTTCTCACCATTTCGATAGAGAACCTGACCTTTTGTTAGGATTCCCACAGACGGCGCCAATTGATGTTGCGTCCTTGACAGCAACAGTGCTTTACCTTCCACGTGGTCTGATTATGCTAACGACGAAAGGGTGACGTCGATGCAATTTGCTCCACGTGTTCTTCGTATATCCTGCAAAACAACAGGAATCAGAGGGGGCAGGGATTTGTCCCTGTACGCGCACTCCGACGATCAAGTCAGTGATCGGGAATTGGTGTATGTATGTAAGAAAAGGAGAGTTTATGGCTTAAATCGGAGTGTTTAAGTATTCTCCCTGTTTTTCTTTGATTTTGGATCGATTTCTGGATCTGCCCCCCTTCAGAGGGCTCACCTCATATTTATAGGCATCTGAGTCGGTTCGGGCTGAGGCCCAGGCGCGTGTCTGGGCCGCGACAGAGTGGTAGAGCACTCTATCGCGCTTCTGTGCGGGAGACTCCAGAGACTCTGGGGACTCTGGGGCCATGCGGGAGACTCTGGGGACTCTGCCCCAGGCCGTGCGAGAGACTCTGGGGACTCTGGGGACTCTGCCCCAGGCCGTGCGGGAGACTCTGGGGACTCTGCCCCAGGCCGTGCGAGAGACTCTGGGGACTCTGGGGACTCTGCCCCAGGCCGTGCGGGAGACTCTGGGGACTCTGCCCCAGGCCGTGCGGGAGACTCTGGGGACTCTGTTCCAGGCCGTGCGAGAGACTCTGGGGACTCTGGGGACTCTGCCCCAGGCCGTGCGGGAGACTCTGGGGACTCTGCCCCAGGCCAGAGACTCTGGGGACTCTGGGGACTCTGCCCCAGGCCGTGCGGGAGACTCTGGGAACTCTGCCCCAGGCCGTACGGGAGACTCTGGGGACTCTGCCCCAGGCCGTGAGGGAGACTCTGGGGACTCTGCCCCAGGCCAGAGACTCTGGGGACTCTGGGGCCATGCGGGAGACTCTGGGGACTCTACCCCATACAGTGCAGGAGACCTCTGTCGGGGACCTCTACCGCGGTCTGTGCGGGAGACTATCCCGCATACAGTGCGGGAGACCTCTGTCGGGGACCTCTACCGCGGTCCATGCGGCAGACTGTGCCGCATGCTGAGCGAGAGACTATACCGCCTGCAGCGCGGGGGATTATGCTGAGCGGGAGACTATACCGCCTGCAGCGCGGGGACCTCTACCGCAGTCTGTGCGAGAGTCCTGTGCCGTGCATGGGCGATGGAGGTCTGTCGCTCACGATGTGCGGCAGACTGTGAGGCGATAGACTCCTCTCGCGTCAAACACTCTGTCGCACATCTGGGAACGGTGTCGCATAGCGCTTCTGTCGCCAATCTGCCACATGGCCTGTTTTTGGATCGACACGTGGCAGGCGGATAGTTGCACACGTGGACCTGGTGACACGACCACATCAGTATCTAAACATGTGATAGCATAATAATCATTTTGAAATGAATATGGGGGATGTAAATGTTAGTAAACATGTCATGTATAAGTGCATGACTTAATTTTCAAATATATGGAAATGGTGATTATAACTGACTCACAGCCCAACTGTATTTGTGAGGGATGTTCACGACCGAGTACGTTAACGGTTAAAGCAAAAAATTTATGGTGATTTTCAGACGAAATGGATAAAAAGGGTCATGACAAAGATTGGTATCAGAGCTGAGTTGACCTGATGTGAGTCAGTATTAATAAGTAGTAAAGTTACATCCCCATATTACTGTGCTTTTTATTTAGATATAATTGTGTATACCGATATGGAATATGACTAATAAATGGTATGAATACAGGAAGTTAGATATTATGTCTGTTACACGCCGAGGTAGAGGGGTAAGTTCACGTGCTAGAGGCCGTAGGGTTAGGCCCGAGGGCCATACAGAGCCACAAAGTGACCAAGTTCCACAGGACCCTGCTGAGAGACCAGTGGATACCGAGGCACACTTCGCTAGGATAGAGCAAAGTATCGAGAGTCTCGTTGAGATAGTCATATAGGCATAGGGTGCTGGTGATAGACGAGGTCCCGCTGCATAGCCTACTACTACTGGACAGGTAGCTGCAGAGGTAGAGAGGCCTTAGACTACGAGGACTATCACACCACCCCCAATACAGGATACGGCTTCTCCTATCACTCCATAATCGAACGACAGCAACCCGAGTTATGATTATGAACTAAGTAGGCTACGCTAATTTCAGGAGTTGAAACCTCCAGTATTCAAAGGAGTGAAAGACCAGTTATTACTGAGGACTGGGTGTACGAAATGCAAAAATTGTATAGGGTTTTCATATGTACATCGACTGAAAAAGTGGCTTTTGTAGTATTTATGCTGAAAGGCGAGGCAGAGCACTGGTGGAGATCCATCGAATCTATTCTGAGGGCCCGACACTCCGAGATCACATAGGAGATATTCTTGAAGGCCTTTAGGAGGTAATATATTTTGACCACTGCACAGAGGAAATTACGGATGGAGTTCATTAACTTGATTTAGGGGAACCATTCTGTGGATAAGTATGAGTCGAGGTTCATGTCTTTAGGGAGATACGACCTGGATACGATGAATAGGTGAGACTTGGAAGGTCCAAAAGTTCATTGATGGATTGAGATTAGCCATCCGGACTAAATTAGCTTCATTTGACATTCACACTTACGAGGAGGCAGTGCACAGGGTACAGTTGTGCTAGCAAGACTTTGAGCGGAATGCCTCCGAGCTTGGGAAGGTTAGTGGTCGAAAGGACAGAGACCAAAAGAGATCAGAGGTAATAGAGTGGTCAAAAGAAGAGGCTAAAGATTGTTTGAGAAGAGGCCAAAGATTGAACAGCTGTAGGAGAGAGCTGCTAAGCCTCCTATGTATCCAGCTTTAGCTCCATCGAGGGGTATGATAATGGAAGACCAGAGCCTACTACTGAGTAGTGTAAGAGATGTGGCAGATTTCATGGAACTAGGCATTGTCTGACGACCCCTATGTCTTGTTATAGATGTAGGAGGCCAGGTCATATTATTAGGCATTGTCCTGAGGTGATTGAGACTTCCCCACAGAAGGGCAAGGAGCTAAAGAGAGCTCCAGTTAAGACAGCTGCTCCGAGAAGGAGGGCTATAGTTGAGGGAAAAGGGAAACAGGTGATTGGCATTGGCAGAGGGCGAGTGCATGCACTAGACCAGGACACAGCGGACGCATCGACAGATATGATTAAAGGTACCATCCTAATTTTTTATTTAGAAGCATTTATATTGTTTGATCCTCGTGCCACGCATTCCTTTATATCACCTTCCTTTGCATATAAATTTTTGAAGAATGTAAAACCCACACTATTAGATAAAATGTTGATGATTTCCACACCTACGAATGATAGTCAATTGATTGAGTATGTGTATAAGAGTTGTAAGTTAAGGATAGGAGGAAGGGAAATGATATCCAATTTAATTTTATTAAGTATTAACGATTTTGATGTAATCCTAGGAATGGATTGGTTAGCTGCAAATCATGTTGTTATGGATTGTCATGCTAAGACATTGATGTTTCCAAAGAAAGATAATCTTGTTGTAAGCATTGTTGAAAAGAAATGAAAGAACTTGACTATTATAAATGAGAATAGTATAATTTTAATCCATCATATTTGAGAGATGAATTTATTTATTATTTATGAATGTTAAAGTGGTGACTTGTGTTGCTAACGATGGAAAGGATAATGTGAAGGGTTCATTGCCTACATGGTTGACACAGATAAGGCACACCCGAAATTGACAGACATTTCAGTAGTGGCAAAATTTCCTGATGTCTTTTCGAACGAATTACCAGGGCTACCACCTGATAGGAAAATGGAGTTTTGCATAGAGTTAGTACCTGGTACAGCGTCGATATCGAAGCCACAGTATAGAATGGCTCTGATAGAGTTGGAAGAGCTAAAGAAGCAATTGCAAAAGTTGCTAGAGAAGGGGTTTATAAGAGATCGATCTTGTAAGACCCTGTATGGGTTTAACCTTGAACATATGTAAATGAATTCATAAGTATGATGATGTACTAGTAATGTAAAGCATATGTGATGCAAAGTCCATAAGTTAAATGTACACACTTGTAATGAGAGTTGTGACATACGTACAAGTTGTATTAAGCATGAATATGAAGAAATGGACTTTGATATATGATGAATGTGAGTGAAATGGAATATGAGTAGTAGAGTAAAATGGAATGAAATTACACAAGTGGTGCAAATCTTTATGTTCCCATTTAGTTATATATTATATGTATTTGGTCATACAAGGCTTACACATAAGTTTTAATATGTACTAAGTGTGATTGGGTGCCATTTTCGAGTCTCAAGGATGGATGAATGAGAAAATGACTATGGCAACAAATTAAAGAGGTTTTTAATGAAGTGGCTACAGAAAACTGCAGTAAAATCTGGAAATATGAATGACAGATCGATCTCATGGGATGAGAGATCGATCTGGAAGAGCCAAAATGAACTTAATTTTAGCTATGGAGCAGGACAGATCGATCTCCAATGGAGCCAGATCGATCTGTTAAGCATTCTATAATGAGAGGATCAATTTTAAGGTAAACAGATCGATCTCCTTAGCTCTCTGTTTGAGAACAGATCGATCTCAAAGCTAGACAAATCGATCTCCTAGAAGAGGCAGATCGATCTCTAAGAGGAAAATTTCCCTTCGACAGATCGATCTCATCAATGGAGAAGATTGATTTGGTAGTGGTTGCGTTAGGTGAAGAGGACTACCAAACGTGCAGAGATCGATCTCTATAAGGACCAAATCGATCTCACAAGCCTGGATCTATAAAAAGGAGCTCACGATTAGATTGAAAACTCAGAACTCTTCCTCACCAAACCTCACCTGCCATTTTCTCTCAAGACCCAAGCTTTCTCACTCTAGAAATCACCACATTTAGGCCAATTTTGGAAGAAGCTCAAGAAGGGAAAGTTGTTCCTTGAAGCAAGGAGAACAACATACCCAAAAATCATACATTGGTGTGACCAAGAGAAGGAGTTGTGGCTACCACAAGATTGACTACGTAAGAGGGTAAGCTTTTCAACCTTCAAGCTTTAAATATGGGTTTCTAAGCATTTAATAGGTTGAATGAGATGTGAAATATGGTTAGAAATGATGAGTGTAGTGATGAGTGAGTAATATTGAAAAGGGTTTATGGAGAGAAAATCCATGAGAAACGGTGGAAAGCTTAAAAGAAGTATAATGAGATTTGTGAGAAAGATGAAATGTGATTTAATGGGTTGAGGAGTATGAATAAATAAATAAATAAATGACAATGTGGAGGTTTGGAAGAGGGGAAATAAAATAACTTGATGATTTATATGTGTAGATTGAAATAGGCAAAATACGGATAACTCGAATTACGAACGGAGCAAATGTGATGGAGAAGATACACGTGCGATTCGAGGTAAGGGACTGTGTGTCAGCTATAGAGATGTTCGTACGTATTTTACGGTAATTTCGTAGATATATCGCTAGAATTAGTAAGATACTACCATTCTATGAAATGATATGAGAGCATTAAGTGTATTATGATATATATATATATATGTATTGAGAAATGGGATGGGGTAAGGAAATAGCATGATATACATGTTTTTAATGTTTTTCTCAATTTTGTATTGATATTGGTGATTGAGAAATGATGATGATAGGTTGGATAATTTTACATGTTTTAGCATGAAGAGGCATGCTGCATAAATAAACATGTTTTGAGTTTTAAAAAGAGAAAATAACCATCTATCGAATTTGATATGAGATTGGTGTTGGAGCTCTAGCTCACACCCGTTTTAATGACTTTGACTAGGTGCTGGAGTGTTAGCTCACACATGTTTCTACGCTTTTGATATGTCGTGCTGGAGTTTAACTCGCACGATGGTTTTGAGAAAAGTGTTAGAGCATTGCTCGCACCTATTTTTAATGAGTTGAGGTAAACCTGAGGGTTTAGAACCCAAGGGGATGTCAGCCGACGACCTCAGAATGGGCTGGGCTTTAACAATAAATCGTACCACGCTGGAGCCTTGCAATGACTGTGTGTCACGCTGATTGCTCGCCTGGTATATAAGACATGGTTCAGGATAAAAAGTCCATCGGAGTTGGAGTATGGACTTGGGTCCACGGTCGTACGTAATACTATGTAGTTGTCTGTTGGTATACTTTGTACAGTACTAGGTGCACATGAGTACGAGTATCACATAGATGACACATGGCGTACCTTATACTGTGAGTATATGAGGAGATAAGGTTGATTGAGATGAGCGGGAGGGTAGGACTGACCTATCCCCCTTCAGGCGAAGTGATGCCCAGTGCACACCTGATCAGTGAGGCCTAGGATCACTGACTATGACTATATGTCGTGGATATTAGATTGCCAAAAAATTCATGCCTATCTTAGAGATTCGAGAAACAGAGAAAACTCAGAAAAGAAAAAGAGACTTAAGGAAAAGAAATGATTGAGAAAGTAAAGAGATTTTGTGTTTTGATAAATCTTTGATTTAAATACTTGTGCTGCGAGGGCATTGTTTTATGAATCATGTTTTAAAATGGAGGCATGACATATATGACTTACATGAACGTGCAAATGAGAAATGTATGTTTAAACGTATTTTTGGATAATATTTCCATTTATATCGAAAACATGGTTTCTGGTTTATACATGTGAGACCCTGTATATGTATGGTTGTAACGTGTGTAATTGGATCAATTAATGTGATGGACTTGTAATGTAAAGCATAAGTGGTGTAAATCCATGGATTCAATGTACATAATGGTAGTATGATTTTGTAATGTACACACAAGTTCCATTTTATATGAATATGAAGAAATGGACTTTTATAAGTAAGGAATGTGATTAGAACTCAAAATGAATAGTGTGGTAAATGGAAGAAAGTTGTATGAATATAAATGCTTCCATTTGGTTTTATATAGTATACCTTTGGATATACAATGAATGCACACAAGTTTCAATGTGCATAAGGTATAAATGAATGCCATTTTCGAGTCATAAAGGTGGATGGATGAGAAAATGGCTATGGTAGCAAATTAAGGACATTTGGGTGTGAGTTGCAGCAGGAAAACTGCAGACAATCTAGAAAATATGAAGGCCAAATCGATCTCATAGGACTAGAGATCAATCTGGAAGAGCCAGAATGCTCTTATTTGGGCAATGGAATAGAGTAGATCGATCTCCAATGGGGCCAGATCGATCTCCTAACCATTTTGTAATGAAAAGATCGATCCTCAAGCATACAAATCGATCTCCTTAGCTCTCTGTTTGGGAGTAGATCGATCTCAAGCTTCGACAGATAGATCTCATGCTTAAAATGCCATGAAAAATAGGGATTTAAGGGGACCAGATCGATCTCCTCCTTGTGCAGATCGATCTCCTCAAGCTATTTCTATAAAAGGAGTGCTGAAAATCTAAAAATTTAGGGAAAAACATCACCCTTCCATTTTTCAACCCAAAAACCTAACTTTCTCTCTCTAAAATCCACCCATTCCAGTAAGATTTGAAGAGAGACCATTAGAAGCAAAGTTGTTCATCTTAAGGAAGAGAACAATATAGTTGGGAATCAAAAACCACATTGGGGTATTGAAAGAGCAAAGGGCATTGACATTTGGAGTAAGAAGAGAAATTGGAGTTGGTAAGATTTTGACACTCCAACTCTGGTACATTGTCTATTTAATTGATTTTGGAGTTGTTTGGCATGAGTATGGATGGTTGGAAACACCTAGGTTATGTTAGAAACTAATGTAACCTAGAAAATGGATTGAACCTAGTATGAGAAAGTGAAAGTCAAATGAGTTGATGAATTATGGGTATGCTAAAATAGCTATTGGAGTAATGTAAATGATATGAAATGGGTAAATGAAGCTATAAAGTAAGTTCAGTAAATTTATGAGGATAAGTATAAGTAAGGCTTGATGAAAGGCCATAGTGGGGAAATTCATTAACCATGAGCCTAATATTAATTTAATATCGATTTAGAATAAGTTAAGAAGCTTAAGAGAATCCATCTACTCGACTTATGAGTAGAATAATAAAACGGGGCCTCACAAGCATTAATAGAGACTATAGGTCGAATCGACTATAGTAAACGTAAAAGTTAGATTATGATGGGCTAAAACAATTTGAAATTTCGTTTATGTGCAGTCCCGAAGAATCTGTTGGGAACGAATCGAGCTGTACGAGTAAGCAACTTTAAGGAAGTGGAATCACACATCGCGATTCCAGGTAAGGGAATTTTATGAGTATATAGAGATAGCTACTCGTACTTTGAACTTGTGGGTGAATATTGGGTGTTTTATGAAATGCATGGTTGCTTAAGTAAAGGATTGATGGTATTCAAGAATGATGATAAGTATATGCGTGATTTTGGTTTTGAAGTGGATTCTATGAAATGGGATAGTAAGGCTAATAATTGCATAAATCTAATGTTTTGATGTCTTACAAAACGTAATTGCTTTGTTTTAAGCAAGTTTATAGATGGGTCGGCTAATGTTTTATTGATGTTATGGAAAAAGCATTTGTGAAGTGCTAAACCCAGTTGTCGGGATTGTTTGATTGTTTATGAGCCGCCTATCATATTTGTATGACATAAATCGCGCTAGAGCCTGGCTCGCACCAGATTTCGATATTTTCACTTTTGTGAAACGTGCTAGAGCTTAGCTCGCACTTTGATTTAAATTGTGACGATGTTTTATAAACTGTACTAGAGCTTACGCTCATACGTGGATTTGAGTAGTTTTTCTTATGCATATAACTGTACTGGAGTGATTCTCGTACGTGGTTTCTACATGTTTTTATGCATAAATGTCGTATTAGAGCATTGCTCGTACGAAATGATTACTTTTGATGCATGAAATTCGCGCTAGAGCATAGCTCGCACTGGTTTCACACTGTGGTATGTATGAGGCCGTGGTGAGGGCAATACGGATTAACTCAGGGAACCCAACAGGCCTGATAGACCTCTTGAGTGGGGTGAGGGTGAGGGGCTAGGACCTGACATAATCCATTTAGGGAAACTAACAGGCCTGACAGACCTCTTGAGTGGGGTGAGGGGCTAGGACTTGACATAATCCATTCAGGGAACCCAACAGGCCTAACAGACCTCTTGAGTAGGGTGAGGGTGAAGGGCTAGGACTTGAATCAGGGAACCCAACAGGGGCGAGCAAGGCCATGAGGGGCTAGGACCTAGTATTAAGAGTACTCCCACGTGAACTTGAGATTAGAGGTTTCACTCGATATGGGGTAGGTAAGACCTACGGCAGGCACCCCCAACCATGTTATGGGTCCGAAGAGTACGATGTATCGTGTATATCACATAGAGTACGATGTACTGTGTGGTGGTTACTTGATTTGAGAAAGTCTGGTGGAGAACTAACCCACCTTCGTACCAGCATGATACCCCGCACATCGGGATCCGTATGGTCTGGGATGATATGTGACATAGTTGGCCAACATAGTTAGTTGAGATATAGTGACCTATCTCTTTGCTTGATTTATATAATACCACACGGTTTTGAATACTTGAGTGTAATTTTGACTGTCTAGGGTAGACCCAAGGGAGGGGTCGAGCCTTGTGGGATTTTATTTGTGAAATGATTATGATGTTGTGATTGTGAAATGATTTGATGAGATTTTGTTGTATTGAGAATGAGATAATCAAAAAGAATGTTTCTTAAACGAATTGTCCTTTTTAAGAGATTTGATGATTGATGAGTATGAGATGATTTGTACATGATGATTTTACCATGTTTTATATGTCAATTTCATGATTTTAAATACATGACATATGTATACTCATATGGCATAGTTTTAATTCCTCATGCTCCTGTTATAAAAGATTTATGCATACACTATCAGCATGTAGATAGAGTAGTTATATACCATGCTTGCATTATTTCCTTACTGAGCATGTGGTTGCTCATCCCTCTCTATTTCCCCTATCCTACAGAGGTGCATAGTATCCCAGTGAGGACTGAGGCATTGTGTTTTTTTGACATCCGATGCTTCCATCGTCGAAAGGTATATACATAGGATTCTTTTTGTATCTAAACAATGTAATGGCACAGTAATGATTGAGTTGTAATTATGGGGGATGTAGATGTCAGTAAACATATTCTGTATAAGTGAATTTTTTAATTTCGAATATATGACATCGTTTTTATTAATTGTGGATGAATGGTAAGTGGTGATTATTATTGACTCATAGCCCAACTGTATGTGGTGAGTTTGTTCACGATCGGGTAAGGAAAGAAATTTATTAAAAATTTGTAGTGATTTTCGGTTAAAGGGAATAAAAAAGGGTCATGACAGAGATTGGTATCAGAGCTGAGTTGACCTGATGTGAGTTAGTAATAAAACGTAGGAAAGTACATCCTCATATTATTGTACTTTTGTTTAGATATAACTGTTTATACCGTGATGGATTGAGCTTAAAAAATATTATAATACAGGAAGTTAGGCATTATGCCAGTTACACGCAAAGGTAGAGGGGCGAGAGCACGTGCTAGAGGCTGTAGCAATATGTTGAGAGCCGTGCGGAGCCACAGACTGAGCAGGCTCCACAGAACCCTACTGAGAGAGCAAAAGATATAGAGGCACGCTTCGCTAGGATAGAGCGGAGTATTGAGAATTTAGTGGAGATAGTCACACAGGCATTGGGTACCGGTGATAGACGAGGTCCCGAGGCACAGCCTACTATTGAACAGGAAACTGTAGAGGCGGAGAGACCTCAGACTGCAGAGACTGCTACTGCTACACCACCTCCAATACAGGATACAGATTCTCCTATCACTCCACAGCAGAGCGGTAGTGATTTGGGTTATGACTGCGACTTGAGCAGACTGCGAGAGTTCCAAGCATTGAAACCCCCAGTGTTCAGAGGGGTGAAGGACTCGATTATCACGGAGGACTGTGTGTATGAGATGAAGAAACTGTATAGGTTTTTTCGATGGACTTCAGCTGAGAAGGTAGCCTTTGCCGTGTTTATGTTGAAAGGCAAGGCTGAGCATTGGTGGAGATCCACCCAGGCTATTTTGAGGGCCAGACACTCTAAGATCTCATGCGAGATATTTCTAGAGGCCTTCAGGAGACAGTATATTCCAGCTATCGCACAAAGGAAACTGCAGATGGAATTCATGAATCCAGTTCAGGGGAACCGTACTGTGGATAAGTATGAGTCCAAGTTTATGTCCTTAGGGCGATATGACCCAGACACAATGGGTAGTGAGACCCGAAAGATACAAAAGTTCATGGATGGATTGAGATTGGCCATCCGAACTAAGCTAGCTCCCTTTGACATTTTAACCTATGAGGAGGTTGTACATAAGGCTCAGTTATGTGAGCAAGATTTTAGGCGGAATGCCTCCGAGCTTGGGAGAATTAGTGTCAAGAAGGACAGAGACCGAAAGAGATCTGGGAGGGATAGAGTGGCCAGGAAAGGAGACCCAAGGTATTTTGAGAAGAGACCTAAGATCGAGGAGGTGCAGGAGAGAGCTGTTAGACCTCCCGTGTACCTAGCTTTGACTATGCCAAGGGGCATGCTATTGGAGGAGCACAACCTACCACTGATCAGTGTAGGAAATGTGGCAGATACCATGCGACTAGACCAGGTCAGGTGCCTCCTGTTTTGTGTTTTAGGTGTGGGAAGCCCGGACATATTTCGAGGTACTGTGCCGACGTAATTGAGATTGCCCTGCAGATAGGCAGGGAGCCAGAGAGAGCTCCAGTTGAGACAGCGGCCCCGAGGAGGAGGGCTATAGCTAAGGAAAAGGGGAAGCAAACAGCGGGTGTGAGCAGAGGAAGAGTACATGCATTGGATCAGGACACCACGGATGCTTCGACGGATGTGATTAAAGGTACCATCCTAATCTTTGATTTAGAAGCATTGGTATTGTTTGATCCCGGTGCCACGCATTCTTTCATATCACCTTCCTTTACACATAAATTATTGAAGCATGTGAAACCAACATTATTGGATAAAATGTTGATGATTTCCACACCCATGAATGATAGTCAATTGACCGAGCATGTGTGTAGGGATTGTAAATTGATGATAGAGGGAAAGGAAATGATAGCCAATTTGATTTTATTGAACATGAATGATTTCAATGTAATATTGGGAATGGATTGGCTAGCTACCAATCATGTTGTTATGGATTGCCATGCTAAGACATTGATGTTTTCAGGATTAGACAATCTTATTGTAAACTTTGATGAAAAGAAATGAAAGCACATGATTGATATGAATTAAATAAGTATGATTTAATTTTTAATGCTTGAGAGATGAATGTACTATTTATTTTGAATATGGATGTGATGACTTGTGATACTAACGGTGGAAAGAATGATGTGAAGGGTTTATTGCCTACGTGGTCGATATAAATAAGGCACACCCAAAATTGAGGGACATCCCCGTGACTGTGGATTACTTGATATCTTTCTGGATGAATTACTAGGGCTACCACCTGAAAGGGAAATGGAATTTTGCATAGAGTTAGTGCCTGGTACAGAGCCGATAACAAAACCACCGTATAGGATGGCTCCTATTGAGTTGGAAGAGTTAAAGAAACAGCTGCAAGAATTGCTGGAGAAGGGGTTCATTAGACCCAGTGTCTCACCATGGGGAGCACCGGTTCTGTTTGTGAGGAAGAAAGATGGAAGCCTCTGACTGCGTATAGATTACCAATTATTGAATAAGGCCACTATTAAGAACAAGTATCCCCTTCCAAGAATCGATGATTTGTTGGATCAGTTCCAAGGAGCCCAAGTGTTTTCTAAGATAGATTTACGGTCATGGTATCATCAGTTGAGGATAAGGAGTGGAGATGTACCCAAGACAGCATTTCGTACCCGTTATGGCCACTTTGAGTTTATGGTGATGCCATTCGGATTGACGAATGCTCCTGCAGCATTTATGGCATTGATGAATGATGTGTTTAAGTTGTACCTAGATAAGTTTATGATTGTGTTCATAGATGACATTTTGGTTTATTCTAAGTCTAGGGAGGATCATGAGGAGCACTTGAGGATAGTTCTGCAGACCCTCCGAGAGAAAGAGTTGTATGCCAAACTCAGCAAGTGTAACTTTTGGTTAGAACAGATCTCATTTTTGGGCATCTTGTGTCGAAAGATGGGGTATCGGTGGATCCATCCAAGATAGAGGTAATTGTACAGTGGGAATAGCCCAAGACAGTTACTGAGATCAGAAGTTTTTTGGGACTGGTAGGATATTATCGGAGATTTGTAGAGGGTTTCACCAGACTAGCTGCTCTATTGACACGCTTCACGCGTAAGAATGTTAAGTTTGTATGGGATAAGGCATGTGAGAGGAGTTTTGAGGAGCATAAGGGTCGATTGGCCACTGCTCCAGTTCTCACCATTCCTACTAGCTCAGGAGGATTCTTGGTGTATACGGATGCATCACACCAGGGACTGGGCTGTGTGCTTATGCAGGATGGGAAGGTAGTTGCCTATGGATCTAGACAGTTGAAAGATCATGAGAGGAACTACTCGACACATGATTTAGAGTTGGCAATCGTGGTACTTGCTTTGAAAATATGGCGCCACTATCTTTATGGTGAAAAATTTCAGGTGTTCACAGATCATAAAAGCCTTAAGTACCTGTTCTCGCAGAAAGAGCTGAATATGAGACAGAGGAGATAGTTCGAACTTTAAAAAGACTATGATTGTGAAATCATGTACCCCTTGAGTAAGGCAAATATAGTTGTCGATGCTTTGAGCAGGAAGAACCTTGGGTTGGTGTCTTATATGATAGTACAGGAACATGAATTTTTGGAACAATTTGTGGACCTCAGTTTAGATGTAACCCCACTGGATCGAAGAGACTTGAGATCATGGCTAGTTTGAGATTGGAGCCAGAATTGATTGGCCGTATTCGGTAAGCCTATTAGAGCAATCGACCATGCATCGATTGGCTGAGGCAGATACAGGCAGGTGTGGGTACTGATATTGAGCTGAGTGTTGATGGGACATTGAGGTTCAGAGGTAGATTATATGTTCCCAAGGATCCTGAGTTCAAGAGGTTAATTTTATCAGAGGCTCACTCATTAAAGTATACGATACATTCGGCAAGTACTAAGATGTATCAAAACCTTTGGAAGGTTTATTGGTGGTCTGGAATGAAAAGAGACATTGCTGAATATGTCACTAAGTGTCTCGCTTGTCAGCAAGTGAAGGTAGAGTATCAAAATCCTGCAGGATTATTGCAGCCTCTACCAATACCAACTTAGAAGCGGGAGCATGTCACCATAGATTTTGTGATGGGGTTGTCGAGGACCCATAGAAGTCATGATGTCATATGGGTTATTGTGGACCGGTTGACTAAGTCCGCCCATTTCTTAGCTGTGAGAGCTACCGATACTCTGAGTCAGTTGGTGAACTTGTATATTTGAGAGATAGTATGGCTACATGGTGTACCAATGAGCGTTGTTTCTGATAGGGATGCCCGCTTCACTTCCCATTTTTGGGAACACTTTCAAGAAGCTCTGAGGACCCGACTGAGTTTTAGCACTGCTTTTCATCCTCAAACAGATGGGTAGTCAGGGAAGACTATACAGACCCTTGAGCATTGTTAAGAGCGTGTGTACTGGATTTTAGAGGCTTCTAGGATGACCACCTACAGTTAGCTGAGTTCGCCTATAATAATAGCTATCATACGAGTATCGGGATGGCACCCTATGAGGCACTGTATGGACATAGATGTCGATCCCCCATTGGATGGGAAGAGGTTGGTAATAGATAAATTTTTACTCTGGACTTAGTGTAGTAGGCATTTGAGGACGTCCAGTTGATATGTGAGAGATTATGGATAGCTCAGAGCCGGCAAAAGAGTTATGCTGACAAGAGACAAAGACCACTAGAATTTGATGAGGGTGAGTCAATATTCTTGAAAGTTTCTCCTTCGAAAGGTATTATGAGATTCGGTAAGATGGGCAAGGTGAGCCCTAGATATATAGGACCCTTCGAGATTTTAGAGAGAGTCAGAGATAAAGCGTATCGATTGGCGTTGCCACCAGACTTTCATAACGTCTTCCATGTCTCGATGCTTCAGAAATATCACCCGGACCTGGCACATGTAATAACATATGAGCCGTTGGAGCTCAATGAAAGTATGACAAATGTTGAGAAGTCGGTCTGAATATTGGAGAGAAAGGAGAAAGTGTTACGGAATAAGACAATTCCTTTGGTGAAAGTTCTTTGGCAACATCACACGATGGAAGAGGCCACATGGGAATTGGAGAACTTTATACGAGAGAAGTACCCTAAACTTTTTGAAGAGTGACTTGGTTCTAATTTAGAGGACCAAATTCCTTGAAGGGGGAGAATGTGAGACCCCGTATATGAATGGTTGTAATGCGTGTAATTGGATTAATTAATGTGAATAGACTTATAATGTAAAGCATAAGTGGTGTAGGTCCATGGATTCAATGTACATAATGGTAGTATGATTTTGTAATGTACACACAAGTTGCATTTTATATGAATATGAAGAAATGGACTTTTATAAGTAAGGAATGTGATTGGAACTCAAAATGAGTAGTGTGGTAAATGGAAGAAAGTTGTATGAACATAAATGCTTCCATTTGGTTTTATATAGTATACCTTTGGATATACAATGAATGCACACAAGTTTTAATGTGCATAAGGTATGAATGGATGTCATTTTTTAGTCATAAAGGCGGATGGATGAGAAAATGGCTATGGTAGCAAATTAAGGACATTTGGGTGTGAGTTATAGTAGGAAAACTATAGAGAATCTAGAAAATATGAAGGCCAGATCGATCTAATAGGATGAGAGATCGATCTGGAAAAACCAGAATGCTCTTATTTGGGCAATGGAATAGAGCAGATTGATCTCCAATAGGGCCAGATCAATCTTCTAACCATTTTGTAATGAAAAGATCGATCCTCAAGCATACAGATCGATCTCTTTAGCTATCTGTTTGGGAGCAGATAGATCTCATACTTAAAATGCCATGAAAAAAGGGATTTAAGGGGACCAGATCGATCTCCCCTGGTGCAGATCGATCTCCTCAAGCTATTTCTATAAAATGAGTGCTGAAAATCTAAAAATTTTGGGAAAAATATCACCCTTCCATTTTCAACCGAAAGACCTAACTTTCTCTCTCTAAAATCCACCCATTTAGTAAGATTTGAAGAGAGACCATTAGAAGCAAAGTTGTTCATCTTGAGGAAGAGAACAACATAGTTGGGAATCAAAAACCACATTGACGTATTGAAAGAGCAAAGGGCATTGACATTTGGAGCAAGAAGAGAAATTGGATTTGGTAAGATTCTAACACTCCAACTCTGGTACATTGTCTATTTAATTGATTTTGGAGTTGTTCGGCATGAGTATGGATGGTTGGAAACACCTGGGTTATGTTAGAAACTAATGTAACCTAGAAAATGGATTGAACCTAGTGTGAGAAAGTGAAAGTCAAATGAGTTAATGAATTATGGGTATGCTAAAGTAGCTATTGGAGTAATGTAAATGATATGAAATAGGTAAATGAAGCTATAAAGTGAGTTCAGTGAATTTATAAAGATGAGTATAAGTAAGGCTTGATGAAAGGCTATAGTCGGGAAATTTGTGTACCGTGAGCCTAATATTAATTTAATATCAATTTAGAATAAGTTAAGAGGCCTAAGAGAATCCATCTACTCGAGTTATGAGTAGGATAATAAAGCGAGGCCTCACAAGCGTTAATAGAGACTATAGGTCGAATCGACTGTAGTAAACGCAAAAGTTAGATTATAATGGGCTAAAACGATTCAAAATTTCATTTATGTGCAGTCTCAAAGAGTCCGTTGGAAACGAATCAAGCTGTACAAGTAAGAAGCTTTAAGGAAGTGGAATCACGCATCGCGATTCTAGGTAAGAGAATTTTGTGAGTATATAGAGATAGCTGCTCGTACTTTGAACTTATGGGTGAATATTGGGTGTTTTATGAAATGCATGGTTGCTCAAGTAAATGATTGATGGTATTCATGAATGATGATAAGTATATGCGTGATTTTGGTTTTGAAGTGGATTCTATGAAATGGGATAGTAAGGCTAATAATTGCATAAATCTAATTTTTTGATGTTTTACAAAACGTAATTGCTTTATTTTAAGCAAGTTTATAGATGGGTCAGCTAATGTTTTATTGATGTTGTGGAAAAAGTATTTGTGAAGTGCTAAACCTGGTTGCCGAGATTGTTTGATTGTGTACGAGCCACCTATCGTATTTGTATGACATAAATCGCGCTAGAGCCTCGCTTGCGCTGGATTTCGATATTATCACTTGTGCGAAACGTGTTGGTGCTTAGCTCGTACTTTGATTTGAATTGTGACGATGCTTTATAAACCGTACTGGAGCTTACGCTCGTACGTGGATTTGAGTGGTTTTTCTTATACATATAACCATACTGGAGCGATTCTCGTACGTGGTTTCTATATGTTTCTATGCTTAAATGTTGTACTAGAGCATTGCTCGTACGAGGTGATTGGTTTTGATGCATGAAATTTGTGCTAAAGCATAGCTCACTCTAGTTTTCACACTTTAGTATGTTTGAGGCCGTGGTAAGGGTAATGCGGATTAACTCAGGGAACCCAACAGGCCTGACAGACCTCTTAAGTGAGGTGAGGGTGAGGGGCTAGTACCTGACATAATCCATTCAGGGAACCCAACAAGCCTGATAGACCTCTTGAGTAGGGTGAGGGTGAGGGGCTAGGTCCTGACATAATCCATTCATGGAACCCAACAGGCCTAACAGACCTCTTGAGTGGGGTGAGGGTAAGAGGCTAGGACCTGAATCAGGGAACCCAACAGGGGCGAGCAAGGCCATGAGGGGCTAGGACCTGGTATTAAGAGTACTCCTAAGTGCACTTGAGACTAGAGGTTTCACTCGGTACGAGGTAGATAAGACCTACGGCAGGCACCCCCAACCATGTTGTGGGTTTGCGGAGTACGATGTACCATGTATATCACATGGAGTATGATGTACCACGTGGTGGTTACTTGATTTGAGAAACTCTGGTGGAGAACTAACCCACCTTCATACCAACATGATACCCCGCACACCAGGATCCGTGTGGTCAGGGATAATATGTGACATAGTTGGCCAACATAGTCAGTTGAGATATAGTGACCTATCTCTTTGCTTGATTTATATAATACCACGTGGTTTTGAATACTTGAGTGTGATTTTAACTGTCCAAGGTAGACTCGAGGGAGGGATCGAGCCTTGTGGGATTTGATTTATGAAATGATTTGATGGGATTTTGTTGTATTGAGAATGAGATAATCAAAAAGGATGTTTCTTAAACGAATTGTACTCTTTATGAGATTTGATGATTGATGAGCATGAGATGATTTGTACATGATGATTTTACCATGTTTTATATGCCAATTTCATGATTTTAAATACATGGTATATGTATACTCATATGGCATAGTTTTAATTCCTCATGCTCCTGTTATAAAAGATTTATGCATGCACTATCAGCATGTAGATGGAGTAGTTATCTACAATGCATGCATTATTACCTTACTGAGCGTGTGGTTGCTCATCCCTCTCTTTTTCCCCCTCCTACAGAGCATGCATAATAGCCTAGTGAGGACTGAGGCACTGTGTTTTTGGACATCCGCTGCTTCCATCGTCGAAAGGTATATACACAGGATTCTTTTTGTATCTAAACAATGTAATGGCACAGTAATGATTGAGTTGTAATTATGGGGATATAGATGTCAGTAAACATATTCTGTATAACTGAATGATTTAATTTTGAATATATGACATCATTTTTATTAATTGTGGATGAATGGTAAGTGGTGATTATTATTAACTCACAACCCAACTGTATGTGGTGAGTTTGTTCATGATCGAGTAAGGAAAGAAATTTACGAAAAATTTATAGTGATTTTCAGTTAAAGGGAATGAAAAAGGGTCGTGACAATACATGCATGGCCTATGTAGGTAGTACGATATCTACCTGCTAGCATTCATTTCCTTACCGAGCTGTGGTTTGCTCTCCCCACTATTTTCCCGTGCCAGATACTTAGAAGTAGGAAAGCGGTGGTCTCTGGATCTCTTTTTGCATTAGACAGCTCCCATCAATTGAAAAGGTATAAGAACAGTATACACAAGAGCATTTTGTATCTATTATCTTGTATCGCACAGTTATACCTAAGGAAATGTAATTGTTTTATGGGGATGATATGTAAAGATATTATTATACAATTAATTTTGTATATTTACACACCTGGGAGTGTGAATTAAATTTTAAATATTTTCGCTGTAAATTCAAGGTACTTTAGTAATTGCATCACCTCACAGCCTAACCGTAGTAGCGTAAGTACGGATAAAGGACACCCGAAAGTGGGGTGTGACAGATTTGGTATCAGAGCATGGTTGGTCTAATGTGAGTCGATGTTTAGGACTAAGAAACATAATCCCCAAGTTACTATGTGATATTTAGATACAAATGTGTATACAGTGCTGGTGGTAAATCAAAAGTTTATTGTAAATGTAAAAAGTTATCAGGCTAGTGAGTTATGCCTGAGAGACATGCAAGAGGGCAGAGAGCTCAAGAGCTCAAGGGCAGAATGACAGGACTAAGAGGCACAGTAGATCGTCCTCTAGTCACAAGCCCTAGGAACAGATAGAGGCTTCTGATCCTTGGATAGCCCAATTAAAGGAAGACATGTGCACGATGATGACCATGATGGGTCAGATCATGGCTAGGTTTGAGGGTACACCTGGTACAGTGGGACAGGCTGCACCGAATCCCCCAGCAGCTGCACCTGAACTTGAGAATGTTACACCTGCACAACCTGAACCGGTTAGGCAACGAGATCCCCATATTCAACCAATACCTCCTCCAGTAGCCCCACAGTAGTGTGATGATGATGATATAGGGTATGGATATGACTCCGATATAGAGAGGTTAAGGCATTTCATGGATTTCAAGCCTCCTTCTTTTAGCGAGGTAAAGGATCTGACAGTAGCTGAGGACTGGATCAGTCAGATGGAGAAGTTATTCGACTCTGTAGATGTTTGGCTACGAAAAGAGTAGCACTTGCGGCCTTTGTACTGAGAGGTGAAGTAGAGCACTGGTGGAAGTCCACCAGGCCTATGTTGAGAGCTCAGGGTATGGCTATCACGTGGGATATGTTTTTGGGTGCTTTCAGAGAGCAATACATCCCAAATACTGCTCGACGTAGGTTGCAGATGGAATTTCTCAATCTGACTCAATGGAATCGAACCATAGATGAATACGAGTCGCGATTCACTTCATTAGGCCATATGATCTGGACTCTATCAGGAGTGAAGCTATCAGGGTCGTAGATTTGTGGATGGACTAAGGCCTTCGATTCGAGCTAAGTTGGCCCTATTTGATGTCGTTATGTATAAAGAGGTTGTACGACAGCCCAGTTGTGTGAGCAGGATTATAACCTGCAGATTTTAGAGTTTAGTTGGGGTAAGGACAAGGGTTTGAGAAAATTGAGAGATGGCAAAGGTGCTAAATTTGGTCAGAGATTCTTGAGTAAGCGTTGAAGAGGGGCAGATGAGCCACAGAAAAAGGCTGCTAGATCTTTTATGCCTTCGACTCAGACACCAGCTAGGGGTATAGTGATTGGTGGACCTCGATCGACTACTGATCAATGTAGAATATGCGGTCGATATCATGGTGGTAGGCCCTATCATCTTCACGGTACATGATGCTTCAGATGTGGCAAGTTTAGACATTATGCAAAGGAATGCCTAGAGGCAGTTGAGGTAGTTCCACAAAGGGGTAAGGAGCCAAAGAGAGTTCCTACAGTTACACCTCCTTCAAGGAAGAGAGCCTCGGCTGAAGAAAAAGGGAAGCAAGTTATAGGTCAAGGCAGGGTGTATGCGATAGACCAGGCATCAGTTGATACCTCCACTGAGGTGATCAAAGGTACAATTTTGATCTTTAATTTGAAAGCTATAGCTTTGTTTGATTTTGGTGCTACGTATTCTTTCATATCACCTGCATGTGTATCAAAGTTGATAGGACTTGTAAAGCCTACACTCCTAAATAAAACTTTGTTAATAAGCACTCCGATGAGAGTTAGCCAATTAGCTAAACAAGTGTATAAGGATTGTAAGGTGAGGGTAGGAGATAAGTGTGCGACAGCTAACTTGATCTTGTTAAATATGTATGACATTGATGTAATCTTGGAAATGGATTGGTTAGCTACCAATCATGCTGTCTTAGACTACCACACAAAGTCTATTACATTTTCTCTACCCGAGGAATGTGTTGTAAGATTTTAGAGAAGAAATAAAATCTTGAATTTCATGGTAAATAAAGTACGCTGGTATAAAATGACATGAATGTTGTTTTGAAGGTTTTATGGCTTATGTGGTGGATTTGGACAAAATAAATCCAGATATGGAGGACATTCCAGTGGTTAGAGAATTCCCTGATGTCTTTCCAGACGACCTACTAGGATTGCCACCGGATAGAGAAATGGAATTTGGTATCGACTTAACACCTGGAATAGAGCCTATATCCAAGTAACCATGTAGGATAGCTCCAGTTGAGCTAGAGGAATTAAGGAAACAGTGGCAAGATATGCTAGTTAAGGGGTTTATAAGATCGAGCGTCTCACCATGGGGAGATCTGGTATTGTTTGTGAGGAAAAGAGATGAGAGCCTCAGGTTGTGTATTGACTATCGGATGTTGAACAAGGCCACCATCAAGAATAAGTACCCCGTACCATGCATTGACGATTTCTTGGATCAGCTTCAGGGAGCACAGATCTTTTCCAAGATAGATCTGAGGTCTAGGTACCATCAACTAAAGATTCAAAAGGAGGATGTGCCCAAGATAGCTTTTTGTACTCGCTACGGTCATTACGAATTCCTAGTGATGCCTTTCGGGTTGACGAATGCACAACAGCTTTTATGGCTCTAATGAATGAGATATTCAAGCCATACCTGGACCAGTTCGTGATTATTTTCATTGATGATATATTGGTGTATTCAAGGTCCAAGGAAGATCATGAGCTACACTTAAGGATTGTTTTACAAACCCTCCGAGAGAGAATGATGTATGCTAAATTGAGTAAATGTGACTTTTAGCTAGAGCAGATCTCTAAGCCATATTGTATCAAAGGATGGGGTGTCAGTAGATCTATCCAAGAATGAGGCAGTTTTTCAGTGGGAACAGCCCAAGACAGTCACAGAGATTAGGAGTTTTCTGGGTTTAGCTGGTTACTGAGGAGATTTGTAGAGGGTTTTTCTAGATTGGCTGCTCCGTTGACACGTCTTACGAGAAAATATGTAGAGATTATATGGGATGAAGCATGTGAGACGAGCTTTGAGGAACTCAAGTGCAGATTAACCATCGCGCCAGTTCTTATCATCCCTAACAGTTCAGGAAACTATTCTGTTTATACGGATGCTTCACATCAAGGATTGGGTTGTGTTTTGATGCAGAAGGGAAGAGTAGTAGCTTATGGATCTAGACAACTACAAGATCATGAGAAGAACTACCCCACTCACGATTTAGAGTTGGCGGCCATAGTATTTGCATAGAAGATATGGCGCCACTACTTGTATGGTGAGAGATTTCAGATCTTTACGGATCATAAGAGTTTGAAGTATCTATTCTCACAAAAGGAGTTAAATATGAGATAGAGAAGGTGGTTAGAACTCCTCAAAGAATACGATTGTGAAATTTTGTACCACCCAGGGAAGGAAAATGTGGTTACCGATGCATTGAGTAGGAAGAGTCTCGGGTTAGTATCACGTATGATGGTTTGAGAACATGAGTTGTTGGAACAATTCACAAACCTTAGTCTGGATATGACCCTACCTAAGATTGGCAGCTATGGGATTATTGCTAGCTTGAGATTAGAACCAGAGTTGATTGAGAGAATCCGATAAGCTTAGCAAATTGATAAATCGTGTATTGATGTGATTAGCCAAATCCAAAAGGGTAAGGGTACAAAATTTGAATTTAGTTCAGATAAGATACTAAGGTTTAAAAATAGGATGTGTGTTTCTAAGGATTCAGAGTTGAGGAAGATGATCTTATCAGAGGCTCACTCATCGAGATATACAGTACACCCGGGGAGTAGTAAAATGTATCAGAATCTCTGAAAGGTGTATTGGTGGTCTGGAATAAAGAGGGACATAGCTAAGTATGTCGTTAGATGTCTCATTTTTCAGCAAGTAAAAATCAAACATCAGAAACCAGGAGCGTTATTACAACCTCTACCGATACCGACATGGAAGTGGAGCACGTCACCATGGACTTTATGATGGGGTTATCGAGAACCCGTAAGAACCATGATACGATATGGGTGATAGTAGATCGGTTAACGAAATTGACACACTTCTTAGCTATGAGATCTACAGATGCCTTGAGTGCATTGGCGAACTTGTATGTACAGGAGATAGTGAGATTGCATGAAGTCCCAGTGAGTGTTGTTTCTGATCGGGATGCCGACTTCACTTCTCACTTTTGGGAACATTATCGGGAAGCGATAGGGACCTAATTGAGCTTTAGCACCACTTTTCTTCCTCAGACAGATAGTCAATCAGAGAGGACTATACAGACCCTGGAGGATATGTTGAGAGCCTGTGTGTTGGATTTTAGAGGCTCATGGGATGATCACTTGCCATTGATTGAGTTCGCCTATAATAACAGTTATCACTCAAGTATTGGTATGGCCCCTTATGAGGCACTATACGGTCATAGATGCCGATCACCCATTGGTTAGGAAGAAGTTGGTGATAGACAGTTGCTCACTCTCGATCTGGTTAATCAAGCCTCCGAAGATGTTCAGATAATATGTGAGAGGCTGCGAATAGCTCAAAGTCGACAAAAAACCTATGCTAACAGGGGACGGAGACCACTTGAGTTTGATGTGGGTGAATCCATATTTTTGAAAGTGTCTCCATCTAAGGGCATAACGAGGTTTGGAAAGAAAGGAAAACTAAGCCCTCGTTACATTGGTCCCTTCGAGATTTTGGATAGAGTGGGAGATGGAGCATATAGGCTAGCCTTACCACCTGAGCTAGCAGGAGTCCATAATGTCTTCCATGTTTCTATGCTTCAGAAGTACTATCCGGATCCAACACATGTAATTAGCTATGAGCCATTAGAGCTCAAGGAGGACATGTCGTATATAGAGGAACCGATCCATATATTGGACAGAAAAGAGAAGGTGTTGCAGAACAAGATGATTTCATTGGTTAAGGTTTTGTGGCAACATCATACATTAGAAGAAGCCACATGGGAATTTGAGAGTTTGATGCGGGAGAAGTATCACGAGTTATTCACAAAATGATTGGTTCCAATTTGGAGGACTAAATTTTTTAAGTGGGGGAGAATGTAAAAGCCCGTATGGGTTTAACCTTGAACATATGTAAATGAATTCATAAGTATGATGATGTATAGTAATGTAAAGCATATGTGATGCAAAGTCCATAAATTGAATGTACACACTTGTAATGAGATTTGTGACATACGTATAAGTTGCATTAAGCATGAATATGAAGAAATGGACTTTAATATATGATGAATGTGAGTGAATGGAATATGAGTAGCAGAGTAAAATGGAATGAAATTGCATAAGTGGTGCAAATCTTTATGTTCCCATTTAGTTATATATTGTATGTATTTGGTTATACAAGGCTTACACACAACTTTTAATATGTACTAAGTGTGATTGGATGTCATTTTCAAGTCTCAAGGATGGATGAATGAGGAAATGACTATGGCAGCAAATTGAGGAGGTTGTGAATGAAGTGGTTGCAGAAAACTGCAATAAAATCTAGAAATATGAATGACAGATCGATCTCATGGGATGAGAGATCGATCTGGAAGAGCCAAAATGAACTTATTTTGAGCTATGGAGCAGGACAAATCGATCTCCAATGGAACCATATCGATCTGTTAAGCATTCTATAATGAGAGGATCGATTTTAAGGTAAACAGATCGATCTCCTTAGCTCTCTATTTGAGAACAAATCGATCTCAAACAGAGAGCTAAGGATATCGATCTGTTTAAGAACAGATCGATCTCAAAGCTAGACAGATCGATCTCCTTAAGGGTTCTGTAAAAAGTAGATTGATCTCCTAGAAAAGGCAGATCGATCTCTAAGAGGAAACTTTCCCTTCGACAGATCGATCTCATCAAGGGAGAAGATCGATCTGGTAGTGGTTGCGTTAGGTGAAGAGGACTACCAAACGTGCAGAGATCAATCTCTATAAGCACCAGATCAATCTCACAAGCCTACATCTATAAAAAGGAGCTCAGGATTGGATTGAAAACTCTGAACTCTTCCTCACCAAACCTCACCTGTCATTTTCTCTCAAGACCCAAGCTTTCTCACTCTAGAAATCACCACATTTCGACCAGTTTTGGAAGAAGCTCAAGAAGGGAAAGTTGTTCCTTGAAGCAAGGAGAACAACATACCCAAAAATCACACATTGGTGTGACCAAAAGAAGGAGTTGTGGTTACCACAAGATTGACTAAGTAAGAGGGTAAGCTCTTCAAACTTCAAGCTTTAAATATGGGTTTCTAAGCATTTAATGGGTTGAATGAGATGTGAAATATGGTTAGAAATGATGAGTGTAGTGATAAGTGAGTAATATTGAAAAGGGTTTATGGAGAGAAAATCCATGAGAAATGGTGGAAAGCTTAAGAGAAGTATAATGAGATTTGTGAGAAAGATGAAATGTGATTTAATGGGTTGAGGAGTATGAATAAATAAATAAATAAATGACAAAGTGGAGGTCTAGAAGAGAGAAAAGAAAATAACTTGATGATTTATACATACAGCTTGAAATACGCGGAATACAGATAACTCGAATTGTGAACGGAGAAAACGTGACGAAGGAGATACGCGTACGATTCAAGGTAAGGGACTGTGTTAGCTATAGAGATGTTCGTAAGTGTTTTACGGCAATTTTGTAGATATATCGCTAGAATTAGTAAGACACTACCATTCTATGAAATGATATGGGAGCATTAAGTGTACTATGATATATATGTATTGAGAAATGGGATGGGGTAAGGAAATAGCATGATATGCATGTTTTTAATGTTTTTCTCAATTTTGTATTGATATTGGTGATTGAGAAATGATGATGATAGGTTGGCTAATTTTACATGTTTTAGCATGAAGAGGCATGTTGCATAAATAAACATGTTTTGAGTTTTAAAATGAGAAAATAGCCATCTATCGAATTTGATATGAGATTGGTGTTGGAGCTCTAGCCAACACCCATTTTAATGACTTTGACTAGGTGCTGGAGTGTTAGCTCGCACATGTTTCTATGCTTTTGATGTGTCGTGCTGGAGTTTAACTCGTACGATGGCTTTGAGAAAAGTGCTAGAGCATTGCTCGCACCTATTTTTAATCAGTTGAGGTAAACCTGGGGGTTTGGGACCTAAGGGGATACCAGCCGACGGCCTCGAAATGGGCTGGGCCTTAATGATAAATCGTACCACGCTGGAGCCTTGCGATGACTGTGTGTCACGTTGATTGTTCGTTTGTTAAATGAGACATGGTTCAGGATGAAAAGTCCATCAGAGTTGGAGTATGGACTTGGGTCCACAGTCGTACGTAGTATTGTGTAGTTTTTCGTTGGTATACTATGTACCATGCTGGGTGCACTGAGTACGAGTATCGCGTAGATGACACATGGTGTTCCTTATACTGTGAGTATATGAGGAGATAAGGTTGATTAAGATGAGCCGGAGGGTAGGACTAACCCATCCCCCTTCAGGGAAGTGATGCCCTGTGCAGACCTGATCAGTGAGGCGTGGGATCATTGACTATGACCATATGTCGTGGATATTAGATTGCAAAAAATTACATGCCTGTCTCAGAGATTCAAGAAACAGAGAAAACTCAGAAAAGAAAAAAAGACTTGAGGAAAATAAATGATTGAGAAAGTAAAGAGATTTTGTATTTTAATAAATCTCTAATTTAAACACTTGTGCCGCGAGGACATTGTTTTATGAATCATGTTTTAAAATGGAAGCATGACATATATGATATACATGAAAGTACAAATGAGAAATGTATGATTAAATGCATTTTCGTATAATATTTCAATTTATATTGAAAATATGGTTTCTGGTTTATACATGCATGGCCTATGTAGGTAGTATGATATCTACCTGCTAGCATTCATTTCCTTACTGAGCTGTGGTTTTCTCACCCCACTATTTTTCCCCTCCAGATACTGAGAAGTAGGAAAGCGGTGGTCTTTGGATCTCTTTTTGTGTTGGACAGCTCCCATCAATTGAAAAGGTATAAGAACAGTATACACAAGAGCATTTTGTATATATTATCTTGTATCACACAGTCATACCTAAGGAAATGTAATAGTTTTATGGGGATGATATGTAAAGATATTATTATCAATTAATTTTGTATATTTACACACCTAGGAGTGTGAATTAAATTTTAAATATTTTCGCTGTAAATTCAAGGAACTTTAGTAAATGTATCGCCTCACAGCCCAACCGTAGTAGCGTAAGTATGGATAAAAGACACATGTTACAGATCTTATGGCCTAGAAAACACAATGCTAAGCATTCTGCAAGAGGGAGATCGATCCCTCACTCAAGCAGATCGATCTCCTCTTAATGGCTAGATCGATCTCCTAAACTCTCGACCTGTAAGAAATCAATCCTATTCCATTGTGCAGATTGATCTCATGCATCACGATAGATCGATCTCATACACCCAACAGATCGATCTCCTACCTGCCAAATGGATAAAATTTTGAGGATTCAAGTAAGGCTAGATCGATCTTCACCAGATGCAGATCAATCTCTTAGTGCCATTTCTATAAAAATGGAGTAGTTGGATCTGCATTTTCATGGGAAACAAGTTCAATCTTCCATTCTAAACCTAAAACATAGCTTTCTCTCTCTAAAATAATCCCATTTCCACAAAAATTTGAGAGAAAGATATTAGAGCAAAGTTGTTCACTACCAAGAGAAGAACAACAAAGCTTAGAATCAATACTTCATTGGTTGGATTTAAGGAGCAAATGAGTATTCTTATTAGAGCAAGAAGAAAATCAAGCTAGGTGAGTTTCTAATACACCAACCCAAGTACATTTATCTAGTTATTGATTTTGAGTAGATGGGTGTATGCATTTATAATAGAAACTACCTAGAATGTAATGGGATAAGCATTACCTAGAGTGAGGCTAGTGTGAGAAAATGTGATATGGGTGAGTTGATGATAAATGGATTATGCTAAGGTGCTAGTGAAGTAATAAGCAAGATTTTGAGATAATGGAATGAAGCTACATTGTGAGATTACGCGAGTTGTGAAAAATAAGTATATAAGGTGTTTGATAAAATGCCATAGTGAAGTAAATGATGAACTAGAGACACTATGAGCTTAAATATCGATTTAGTATGAATCAATAGACTCTCGAGAGATAAGTAGAGCAATCAAAATGGGGCTTTACAAGTGTTGATGAAAACTATAAGTCGAATCGACTATAGTAAACACAAGAACTTTATTTCATTTGATTAAAATTGATGTGAAACGTAATGTCATGCAATCTCGAAGATTTTGTTGGAGGCGAATCGAACTACACAAACGGGCAGCTCTAAAGGAGAGGAGATCATTCGATGCAATTTCCAGGTTAGGGAATTTTGTGAGTATATAGAGATAGCTGCTCGTATTTTGTGGGTGAATATTGGGCTTTGAAAAATGTATGGTTATTTAGAAAAGTGATTGATGGTATGTGTGAATGACTACAAGTATATATGTATATGATTTGGTTTTTGAAGTGTATCTTAAAAGGGGATAGTAAGGCTAATAATTGCATAAATCGCATGTTTTGATGCTTTTATAAAATACTTTACTTTGGTTTAAGCAAAATTGAAGGATAAGCGGGCTAGTGATTTCATAATTTGTGAAGTAGTACAAGGGAGGAGCTACCCTTGGTTTTGAAAGTGTTTGTTGAAAAAGAGCCGCCTATCATACTTAAATGAGTTAAATCGCACTGGAGACTAGCTCGCACCATATTTTGATTCGCAATATTTTATAAGTCGTACTGGAGCTGATAGCTCGTACGTGGGTTTCCTTGACTTACTTGTGCATAAAACCATACTAGATCTATGCTCGTACCTAATTTATTCATTATTTGTTATGCATAACATCGTACTTGAGCTTTGCTCGTACAAGGATATTTGCTGATGATGTATGAAATTGTGCAAGAGCCTCGCTCGCACTAGATTTTCACACTGTGGTACATATGAGTCGTGGAGCTGGTAAGATCCTTAAGCCCAACATCCTTTAGCCCATTTGGTGGGGAGGCTCTGTTAGGTGGGGAGGCTCTCTTACATTAAAACGAAATCGGTAGGATCCTTGAGCTAAACATCTTTAAGCCCGTTGGGGTGGGGAGGCTCTATTCAGCGGGGAGGCTCTCTTACATAGAACCGAAATGCTCTCACATGCACATGAGATTGTGTAGGTTACACATGGCATGGGGTAGATAAGTCCTATAGCAAGCACCCTCAACCATGATATAGGTCTGCGGAGTACATTGTACCGTGTAGATCACATAGAGTACGTTGTACTGCGTGTTTTGACGTTGATTTGAAAGTCTGGCGTAGGACTAACCCACCTTCATTCCAGCATGATATCCCGCACACCGGGATCCATGTGGTCTGGGAAGATTATGACATAGTTGGCCAACATAGTCCTTCTCGTACATAGTAACTGCCTGTCTCACATGATATCACATGGTTTTAAATATCGAGGATGATTTGTGTTGTCCAGGGTAGACCCGAGGGAGAGGTCGAACCCTGTGGTATGTTTTTAATGGAATGATGCATGATGTGGATGAGATTTGCTAATCTTTGACAGTGTGTTACACTTTGAGAGAATTTTTGTGATGAACTTTCATTTTATGATGAGACAAATGATATTGAGCTTGAGAGGTTTTCACATGATGATTTTCCATGTCACTTGACTATTTCCATTCTTTTCAGTACATGATATATGTATATACATGTGGCATAGTCTTATTATTTTCACATGCTCTGAATATAAACGATTTATGCTATGACATTATCAGCATGTAGATAATGTAGTTATCTACCATACTTGCATTATTGCCTTACTGAGCGTGTAGTTGCTCATCCCTTCATTTTCCCCCTCTACACTAGTGAAGGACTGAGGTGTTATTATTGGATATCCGCTGCTCTCCATCGCCTAGAGGTATACAAATAGGAATTATTTTTGTATCTAAACATGTGATAGCACAGTAATCATTTTGAAATGTAATATGAGGGATGTAAATGTTAGTAAACATGTCATGTATAATTACATGACTTGATTTTCAAATGTATGGAATTGTTTTTGATTAATTGGAAAATGTATGGAAATGATGATTATTATTGACTCACAGCCCAACTGTATTTGTGAGGGATGTTCACGACCGAGTACATTAACGGTTAAAGCGAAAAATTTATAGTTATTTTCAAACGAAATGGATAAATAGGGTTGTGACACTGCGCCTCTCGGGCTCATCTTTATGCCCTTGAGAGCGCGAACTCTCTCCTCTATGAGTACGTCGTCTATCTTACATCCTGCATACTCAATAACAAGTGTCTCAGTTACATTTCCAGCTGGGTATACACAATTGTATCCAAATAATACACAGTACTTTATGGACGTATATTTTCCCAACTATGGATACTGACTCACATCGGACCAACACAAGCTCTGATACCAATCTCTGTCATGACCCTTTTCCCGTGACTTAAGTTACTACATAGAGTTGGACTGTGATTTAACATCAATATTCACATCTCATCCATTCATAATTTCACATTCATTAAATGAAGTAGAAATTGTTCTTTTATAAATATGCAGAAACGCTTACATCAGTTCTATTATATACATCCTGTCAGGACCCCTTTCTCAATCCATGACTTTAACCAAAAATCACTGCAAATTTTTCGCATTTTGACTTACCTTTCCTCTCTTCAATGGTTGGGCTGTGATTCGATGTCAAAGTCCTCACTTACCACATCATCCAATATCATACATACATGTCAATATATTATTACTGACTGTAACTGCTTTTATCATACATGTAAGATTATATAAAATCTAATACAAATACATTCCCCATAATATATATATCGTATACATCACTGTGCTGTTTCTATGTTTAGATACACAACTGTACATAATAAGTATACCTGGCGATCGATAGGAACTAGCTGTGGACTCAGGAATACTATCCCTCGGTAGCTCTCGCTCTACTGACGCTCTATAGAGATGTAAAGAAAGGGGGTGAGCATACAACGCGCTCAGTAAGGAAATCAGGCAAGCAAGTAGATATCTACACTATCTACTCAAAATAATGCTATGCCTTGAAAACATTATTTCCTTAACTCATTTCAAAAGCATGTCTTCAAATATAATATATATATATATACTTGTACAGATTAAATCCCATGTACATAAATCATGCTTTCTTTCTCAAATGTAGGCATGTAGTGCAAAACAATGCATCTTTATATAAATCATGCCTTTATGTAAATCATGCCATGTATATTTAAATCACAATAAATATGGCATTAAATAATTCACAACACAAAATCGAAGTCCGACCCATCCCTCAGGTATGTCCGCAATTTAAATCAGTCAATCAATGTGATATATCATGTGAGACTCTGTGGTTAAATGCAAATAGTATCCTGGACTATGATCATATCCGAAATGTGATCTCAAGCAACACAGATCTCGGTGTGCGGGGCATCACTGCTGCAATGAGAGGATGGTCAGTCCACTACAGCCATCAGCTATGCGAAACACACGGTACAGCGTACTCCTCGCACCACCCAGGCACGGTACAAAGTACACCCGTGGACCCTACATCACGGTCAGAGTGCCTGCCATAGCTCTTAGCCCTCGCACCCGTGGAATATCAACATCATAGTCAGGGTACCTAACATAGGTCTTAGCCCTCGCGCCTGTGAAATATCATACCACATCTCTAATACCCTCATGCTGGCCATCCTCTCAAAATGTGACACTCAGTCACACAAGAATGCGGCATGAATAGGTAACATGTAAATAATATCACATATAGTGCGCGCCCTTGAGTACGACACACAGTCGACACTACGCTCGAACACTGTTTCACATCACAAACTCAACTCTAGTGCGAGTAAACCTCCAGCAACTAGGTCAATGCATAGTTCATGTATTAAATCAAGTACGAACAATAGCTTCAGTACTATGCTATGCATAATATCATCAAATCAAGTACGAGCCATAGCTCCAGTACTATGTCATGTATAAACCATGAAGAATCGAGTACGAGCAACGCTCCAGTACTCTATCATGTATCTCATGTAAAACTCGAGTACGAGCTAATCGCTCCAGCACTCTGTCATGCATATATCATATAAAATTGAGTACGAGTAAAACTCCAGTACTCTATCATGCATGTCATAAAAATCTAGTACGTATAAAAATTCATCACTAATGTATGTGGAAAACATATGAAATCCAGTGCAAGCTGTGCTCTAGCACAATTCATTCTCACATAATATGATAGATGGCTCTTTAAAAGGGATTGTTTACAAAATATTAAAATCAGCACTATAAAGTGTGCTTAAGTCACATCAACCTTAAAATCATTAGCCCATCTATTTATTTTCATGCTAAACAACAATTAAACACTCACAATAGTATTTTTCATGCTTTTTGCAACTTTTCACAAAAGTTGACTTTTTGACTAACTAGGGGCAAAATCGTAATTTACCACTATCGGGTCGCAATAATTATTATTCACTTTCTCTGACCCTCAGAGTTTTTAATTGAATGTAAAAGCAGATGAAAATACATGCAGGTATCTCTAACTACTTGCAAAAGTCCCTTACCTCGGATCACGTCAAGTGACCTCACTTCCTCGGTGCTGCTCAATCTCGCAGTCCGATCAGCTCTCAATGTAAACTCCGGAGCTGTAAATAACCATTCCTCAGGTTAATTATCATTTTCCTACTGTATTACACATTAATACAGTCCATTTTCCCTTAATGGGCCTTAATAATCCTTAATGGGCCTAACTAGGCCTTAAGCCCATTTTCATTTTACTATTCATTTTCGTTGGGCCTATTGGGCTTGTGAGACCCACCAACTCTTATCGGGCTTGTTCTAGGTCCATTACATCTTATTGGGCCTAAAATATTTGGGCTTGGCCCATTGGGCCTCTCGACCACATGCCATGGTCGAGAGCTACCTATGCCTCGGTTTTACCATGGCATGCCATCCATGCCTATTATTTAGCCAATTTCACTTAGGCATTTTCACAAACACTTGGTAAGCAACATTACCAATCATTATATAGTTCATTTAGGCATTTTATCAAACACCTTGATTGCCAACAATTTACATGTATTAATTAATCAATTTGATTAATTCTAATTACACCATTAACATTAATACATGTACACTAATCCATTTATGTCTTAAAATCATATTGACATAATTTAATATCCCATTACTCACTCTCGGCCTAACCCACTTCATTGTGATTTAATATGTTTCAATGCTTAAAACATATATCAACATACTTAAAATCATTCATACATTAACATATATGAAATTGGAATTTAGAAAATATACCAATTGTTGTGTTCACCCTTTGGCCGAAACTTTGGAGGCTCTCGGTTTGCACTCTATGGCTCCTTGATAGCTAATTCCAACATATGTCACTCTCCTTTCAATTTGGAACAACTCCCATGAAGAATGCAAGTTCCAAATATGCCTAATTCCTAGTGATTTCTAGTGAGAGAAAGCTTGAAAAATATGTTTCAATGGTTTCTTCTTCTAGCCGGATTTGGTGTGATGAAGATGACAATGGTGTGGCTGAATTTATAAGCCATATACTTAGCCATTAAGCTTTACTTTTCATCCATTTAACTTGACTTTCCAAACCTTAACCATGAGTCACCTTATGAGTCACCTTATGAGTCATAGTTAACTTTAACTATGGTTAGATATTTATCTCATGGGCTTTTCTATTTGGGCTTCTCGGTTTGGGCTTTCTTAATGGGCTTTCGGGCTAAAATTTTTACTATGTCTCGGGTCTTTAATTGTCTTAAAATTTGGCCGATCAATTGGTCCCACAATTCGGTCTAAAGGACCTAAGAATTTCGATATACGTTTAGTATACCTTAATGGGCTTTAAAATTTTCACCTTAGGCCCATTACATTTTTAACAATTAAATTTATTCCGAAATCCTTCCAAATAAATTTTTCTTACTTTCGGGGATGATTATCTTGTATTCTGGCCAAGAATATTTTTTCTCAAATTTTCCTCCACACTTAGGTTAATTTTTAACCATGATTAGTCAACTATGGTAAAAGTCCACTTTCTTAACTATAGTTGACTTTTTTCCTTAACCATTGACTAAGTTGGCTTTTTCTTAAAATTCCGAAAGTGTCATATCTTATGTCTTACACTCTCGTCTTTATATTCCTACTGCTTCTGGTGGATAATTATACCCGAAACACCTTTTCTCGCTAAAAAGATCCATTTTACCCTTTGTAGCTTTTACTCTCTTTTTCTATGTTCGGGACTAAATCAAGCTGACTTTCCTTCATGAGATCTCTATGCTCTCTTATTTTAAGTTCTTATTTTCAGTCAGAATGATTTAGAATAACTCGGTTTAGCCTATGATACTCATCGCTCACATTAGGCATTTTATGTAGCTTTTGCGTGTTAAATCATTTCACTAACACTTTAAGTCTAGTAAATACTCTTTTTATGATTCAACTATAATTACATAGAGTTCATACACATAAGAATCATAAGGTACAAGCTACAAAAAAAATTCGGGTCTGACACATCCCCTTCGTACAAAAGGTCACTAGACTTTGCATTAAATTATAGGATACCAAATTTTTCTTTCATAAATGTGTACCTCTATACTGCTGGAAAACTGGAGCACGTCGTAGTAGAGAAAATTGTAGTAACTCACTACTGCATAGTATTTATAGAGGAGGAAATAAGGGGGCGAGCTAACATGCTCAGTAAGGAAAATATGAAAGCAGGTAGATAACTATACTATCTACATGCTAAAATATTAACATTTATCTCCCTTATAAAACATATGCATTTCTTTGAAAATAGCTTCCATCGATGCGAAATCATTAATTCGCTAGATGGGCACATGGATATACATCATCAATTCACACAAGATCACACAGTTTAATCTTTAAAAACCACATAGCTTCATTTATCAGTTCACACAGAACACACTTACAAATCTCTTTGTAAATCAATTAATATGAGACATATAATGGAATTTTATACCACCCTGTATAACACAGCTAGGGGGACATTTGTCACCTCACACAGTAGTAACACAATGTCGTATCACATAGATAAAAAGAAGACTTATGGCCATAGTCCAGATTCCAGGCAACACTGATCAGGTGTACGGGAACCCTATGCTTTAGGAGGCGGATTAACCATCCCTTCAGTCTACACAGAATCACTAAGATATCACGGCACATCGTACTCCATGGCTAACACTCACGGTACATCATGCTCCCATGGATCCTTATCACCCATTTTCGTTGTCTCAAAATCACGTGCGAGCAGGTCTATGCAAGATCATTAAGCAATACACGACGGCTCCAGCACGGTTTTACTCATCACACAGCAAACTCATAAACTCTCGTGCAAGCAACTCAGCGTAAGATCACACACCATACCTGAGGCATCGAGCATGATTTTTCTTATCACACAATAAAGATCAAGAGGCCACGTGCCAGCAACTCAGCGTAAGAACACACAACATATCTGAGGCATCGAGCACGTTTTTGTCCCATCACTTTAAATCGAGGGGATCACATGCAAGCATAATCAGAGCAAGATCACTAAGCAGTACTCTTTCACTCCAGTATGATTCCCAAAGTCTAGTACGAGCTCTCGAGTGGAGCACACAGCATTACCAAAGGCATCGAGCATCCTTTAGTTTTTCTCAAAATCCCTTTTAAAAATGATGTACGAGCAGGGCTGGTAAATCTACCGTTACCACTTAAGCTCTAGCTCAATTTCACACAAAAAAGAAATAGAATGCTTCATTCACTAAGTATAAGTGAGAGGGCAATCTCCCTTCAATCACTCGTTAAAATCTTTTCATGCAAATTACTAAACTGGGAACCCGTCCATCATTATTCTTTCTCAAAACACTTGTAAAAACCTCTTTTGATAACAAGGCATAGAAGTTATGCAATTCAAGCATATAATCTTCTTCTTATACATAGTTTTTACCTAGATATATCAATATCTATATACTTATCGCATATATTTGCACACAGTAGGCAAGAAAACATACGTATAGTTATCTCTAATAGCTCACATAAGTCCCTTACCTCGAATTACGATTAAATCACCTTCCTTGATTTCCAACGCTCGTGATCTGGTCTCATCGGCTCCAACTTTATCTTCAGGAGCTGCAAGCATTAACTACTCGCATCAGTATTATTTTAATATACTCGATTCTTATTTACATGGCTTTCCAATCGATGCATTGACCCGTTACATCGATATGGCCTCATTACAGTTTGTGAGGCTCTAATTCCTCTTAACCCCCTTTCAATCATTCTATTCATTTCTCGAGAATCCATTAGACTCCTCGAGTCTATTGATTCATATTAAACCGGTATTAAGCTTACAATGCTTGAAGTTCATCATTTTCTTTCTCTATGGCATTTCCTTAGACACTTATTATGCCCATTATCAATCCTCATCTAATCCAACTTATGGATTTCACAATGTCATCTTAGCATCATCTATACATGCTCATTAACATCTCTACATGCTCAAATCATCATTAGCTGTATATCGTTTTAATTTTCTCTCTCTAAGTCTTAAGCATGTATATGAACATTTCAACCAACATTATATACACCAAATCACCCATCATAATGTCTAGATTAACATACTAGAAAATGATGTATAGAAATCTTACCTAGCTTGACATTTTCCTATTTTTACCAATTTAGGAGAAACCCCCTTTTCTCCTTCAATCCAAGGTTTGAGCTTCCAATCTTTGACTATGTTGTCCTCTCCCTCACTAGGAACAACTTTGCTCAAAGGAACTTCTCTCAAAACTAATTGGAATGTGGTAATTTTAGAGTGGGAAAGCTAGGTCACTTGTTAACAATGGAGGAAATGAGTTTGTTCTCGTGAAATGTAGGTTCAACTTCCTAGTTTTTATAGGAAATGCCTTATGAGATCTATCTCCATAGGGGGAGATCAATCTGCCCTTGCTCGAATCCTTTAGATTTTTTACAATTTGCAGGCAGGGGATCGATCTGTTGAAATGCATGAGATCGATCTGCTCAAGGTAATAAGATCGATCTATTTCAGGCAGAAGGCTTTGGAAATCGATCTGGCTGTAAGAGGAGATTGATCTGGCCTATCCAGAGGTTAATGGAGATCGATCTACCTATGGAAAGAGATCGATCTAGTCCAACCCAAGATAACTTGAGATCGATCTACTTGAGTGAGGGATCGATCTCCCTCTTGCAGAATGCTTGGTATTATGTTTTCTAGGCCATGAGATCGATCTCTCCTTGCATGAGATCGATCTAGTATTCATATTGCAACATTTTAGCTGTAATTATCCCAAATTTTCCAAGTTAAACTTCCATCCAATTGATTCTATACTCATTTAGTAATCCATTCGCACTTAGAACTTAAAAACATCTATTTCTTGTAATTCATATGTAATGTAACTTGTCTTTACATTCGATAATCATAAACATTACATAGAAATTTACAGGTCTTACATAACACTATTTTTATCCATCTTATCTTTAAATATCCATTTAGTTCCAATGATGGGGTAATCACTAGGTCTAGGAACTAAATTCCATACTTTACTCCTTTCAAATTGATTTAGTTCTTCTTGCATAGTTAAGATTCAATTGTCATCTTTTAAGGCTTTATTAATATTTTTAGGTTTAATTTGTGATACAAAAGCTATATATTGGCGTACATTTCTAAGTGAAGACCTTATTTTAACTCCAAGATTTGAATCACCAGCTATTTCACAATCTTTAACATATTTAAGCTCTCTTGAGCATCTAAGTTCTCTTTCTACAATTTCTTGTTCAATTGACTCTTCTTTGTTGCTAATGTCAAGATCCTCTAAGTTATTATTATCTTTCATATTTGAGGATTCTTCTAAAATTTCATCAAATATTTCTCTATCCTCATCTTTACTATGGATTCTAGGTGTGGAATTTGATTCATCAAATATTACATGGATAGACTCTTCCACTATTAATGTTCTTTTGTTGAAGACTCTATAGGCTTTAGAATTTATGGAATAACCTAAGAAAATACCTTCATTACTTTTAGTATCAAATTTTCCTAAATTATCTTTTCCATTATTTAAGACAAAGCATTTGCAACCAAAAGGATGAAAATAACTAATGTTTGGTTTCTTTCCCTTATAGAGCTCATATGGAGTTTTCTTTAGAATTGGTCTAATCATTGCTCTATTTATAATATAACATGAAGTATTGATAGCTTCAGCCCAAAAATACTTAGGTAAACTATTTTCACAAAGCATTGTTCTAGCCATTTCCTCTAAAGTTCAATTTCTTCTCTCAACAACCCCATTTTGTTGTGATGTCCTAGGAGCTAAAAAATTATGGCTAATCCCTTGACCATTGCAATATTCATCAAAACCAAGATTTTTGAATTCTTTGCCATGATCACATCTAATACTAGTTATAGTATAACCTTTTTCATTTTAAGCTATTTTCAAATATGTAATGAATTTTTCTAAAGCCTCATTCTTTACATTTAAGAATAATACCCATGTAAATCTAGTATAGTCATCTACAATCACAAATCCATAGTGCTTACCTCCTAAACTTATGGTTCTAGTTGGACTAAAGAGATCTAAAGTAGTTGTAGTGGCCTAGATGTTGATACACAATTCTTGGGATTAAATGATATTCTTCTATGTTTTCCTTTTACACATGCTTCACATATTTTGTCATTTTCATATGATAACTTAGGTAGTCCTACAACAAGATCTCTTTTAGCTAGTTTAGATAATATAAGCATACTAGCATGCCCTAGTCTTCTATGCCCTTGTGAGACCTCATGTATGTATGACTTCATTGTATGTTAATGGAATTATAAGATAGATGATTTGTGGATCATATAAATGCGAATGGATTGCAAATGAGAATAAATGAGTATCATGGATGCATGTAAATAAGGGCTGCAGTGACCATAAAACTAAACGAATAGAACTTAAAGCATCCGAACTGGAGATAAGGATTTGAAACATGAAATGGTAATACATGGATTGTGAATTCTGTGTATCCTTTCTGATTCCAAGCAATACACATAAGTTCTATAATATGAAAATCATAAGGAATGAACCATTTCATGCTCAAAGTGTGACTAGATTGCAAAATGACTAGTGAAGCAAACAAACACTAATTTTTTCTTTGAAAAATTGGAAAATTTACAGCAAGAAGCCTGCAGATGAAGGCCAGATCAATCTCCTATTCAAGGCAGGTTGATCCCTTGTGCAAGCAGAATAATTTCAAGTGAATCTGTCAAGGCCAGATTCATCCCCCTATTGAGCAGATCGATCTCCTATTGCCTCTGCCTAGCAAAGATCAATCTCTCCCTATGAGCCGATAGATCTCCTCAAGCTTCTGCTAAGAAAGGATCGATCTCTTCCCCAAAGAGCAAATTGATCCCAACCTTGCATGCCTGAATATCTCGGTAGTTCAAAACTAAAAGGCAGATCGATCTTCACCCTAGCAGATCAATCTCATCAGTCCTATTCTATAAAAATTCGATGGTCAAACCTCATTCTTCAGTAAAAACAAACCTTTCCCCTCTATTTTTACCCAAAAAGTAAGCTTTCTCTCTCTAGAATACCACCCTTTCCAAAAAGATTTGAGAAAAAGCTATTAGAGCCATAGTTGTTCATTTTGAGGAGGAAAACAACATAGCTTGGAGCCAACATTTAACTTGTTGGATTGAAGGAGCTAAGGAGTCTTTCAAATTTGGACAAGAGGAAAGTCAAGCTAGGTGAGTTTCTTATACACCAACTCTAAGTATGTATATCTAGATGTTGTTGTGAGTAGATTGGTGTATGAATTATTAATAGAAACTACCTAGAATGTGATGAATCAAGCATTACCTAGAATGGGTTTAGTGTGAGAAAATAAGATATGGTTGATTAGTTGATGAATGGATTATATTAATGTGTCAATAAGGCTATATGCATGATTTTGAGATAGTTTTGTGAAATGAGTTTATGAAATATGGTGAGATGATGAAATGTGCATATATGGTGTTGTAGAAATACATAAATGAATGGGAATGATGGGTAAAACACTTATGCCAAGTGGTTGATAAGTTACGAAGTGAGTTGATAGCAAAATTGACTTGGAATGGCATAATGATGGCCAAATGTGATAAGAGGTCAAACTTGATGAAATAGGCTCGATAAGATATACTGACTGGTTGAAGTCAGAACATGAGTTATCGGTATTAACTCATAAAATTGATGAATGTTGTAGCTACTGAAGATATATATGGAGCAAAGTGAGCCCAATCGCAAGATGTGAGAAAGGAAGAAGGAGTTACTTCTAAGCTAATCGAGGTAAGGGAATTGTGTTAGCCTTAGAGGTATCTGTACAAGTTTTCGGAGCATGGGTGAATTCTTTAAGTGTCTAAAGATCTTAGAAGGAAATGGATGTTTGAAAGGCAAAAGAAATTGGGGAACTTTGAGAAATGTTCATGAAAAGCAAGAACATGATGTTCTTGGGTTTTTACTGCTTTTTAGCATGCGAATTGGTAGGTTGGCTAGCATTTTAAATTATTTGTATGAAAAATAGCTTGATTTGGTTTTATAACCATGCTTTGGAAAGAATGAGCCACCTACATGAGTTTGTGGAAATGAAAACGTGCTAGAGTGTTGCTCGCACGAGATTTGACATGTTTACACATGCAATAGTGTTGGAGCATAACTCGCACTAGTTTTACATGGATTTTTATGATATTGTGCTGGAGCCTAGCTCGCACTAATTTTCATACTGGTTTTGACATTGTGCTGGAGCGTTGCTCGCACTAGATGTTCACTATACTTGTTGTCGTGCTTGAGACTACTCGTACGTGGTTTTATGACATATTGGGAGCTGTACTAGGAGCTTCGGGTAGGCTGTGTGCCAGGTCGATTAAATAGACTTGCACGTGCGTATTGAGATGTGGCAGTTTATGATGTGATTATATGGGTCCATGGAGTACGTTGTACAGTGCAAGTAGCATAGAGTATGTTGTACGGTGTATGATATGATATATATACCGTCTTCGGACAATGGATATTCTACTATGGACTGGCGGGTTCGACGTTACCCACCTCCCGTGCGAAAGCAGATAAAGGTGATACCCCGTACACTAGGATTTGTGTAGCTTGGGATCATAAAGGATATGGCCATAGTCCTAGTTATTTCCCTTATTATTATTTGCCTATCTCACATGTCTCTTGATTTCCTGATAAATCCATGCTTGAAGTGCGTTTGTGGGTCAGGACAGTCTATGGGAGAGGCTGAGTCCTGACGAAACTGATTTTATATCGGTTTATGTTGAGATTTGAAATGCTTTTAACTGCACCTTGCATGATGATTTTTCATGCTTTAATTACTACTCGCGCATGATGATTTTCCATGCATTATTTATGAATTGTGCACTGACTTGAGTAGCATAAACTGCTTTACATATCATAAACCCAAGCATGAACTGATATGTTTTGAATATGATAAATAATTGTGGTTTAAGCATAGCATCATGATCACGTAGATAGTGCAGTTATCTACCTGCTCGCATAATTGCCTTACTGAGCGCATGGTTTGCTCACACTCTTATTTTCCCCCCTCTACAAAGCACTTTCAGTAGATAGAGAGCGACTTAAGATTGGATTTTGGTGTCCGCTGCATCCCACCACACGAGGTATACACATTTGTATAGTTTTTGTATCTAGACATGACAAAGCACAATAATATATTTAAATGTAATTTTTGGGGATGTAAAGGATTGTAAACACCTGTAAACAGCAACTCTGATTTATAAATACAAGTGTTTACGTTTAAATAAATCGTAAATTTAAATAATTTGATTTAGATGAGATTTACACCGATAAACAGCCCAACTGTTGCTGGTGTAACTATTCACGATCAGGTAAGGTAAAGGTAAAGAACAAACAATAAGAAATGGATCAAATAATAAACGAAAAATGAAAAATTTGAAGTGGATTTTCGGTGGATTGAGGGTCGTGAAAGCCCTAGTCTTATATGCCATAACCAAGGTTTATTTTCTTTAGCAACCATAAAACACACATTTTCATCTCTAAGTTCATTCAAATGTACAACATATATGTTACCTTGTCTATGTCCTAAGAAAATGACTTTATTTGTTTTAGCATCAATTACATGACAATTTAAGCAATCAAAAACTACATTGTATCCCTTGTCACAAAGTTGACTAATGCTAAGTAAATTATGTTTTAATCCTCTAACAAGTAACACATTATCTATAGAAAATGAATGATTACCAATAGATCCACTTCCTTCAATTTGGCCTTTGGACTTATCTGCAAAAGTGACTTCTCCACCAATCTTTGATTTTAAGGTGTTGAAATGACTTTTATCACCGGTCATGTGTCTTGAGCATCCACTATCCAAGTACCAAGCTTCTTTTGACTTTGCTTTCAAACAATGCTCAAGTTCCTACAATCATTATTAAACCTTTGTTTTAGGTACCCAAATTTTCTTGGGTCCTTTAGAGTAAGTAGACATAAGTTTTGATCCTTTAGGGATCCATTTCATTATCAATTCAATTCTTTTGAATTTATAGCATTCTTAGGCACCCAAATTTTTCTAACTACTTTCCCTCTAAAAGTGGGTTTTCTAACATTGCATTCAAGTGATGAATATTCTATTTTATTACATAGTGAGCAAATAAGAGATAGATAATGTATTTTATGTTTACTAACCAAGAAGTTCTTAAGATGTGTTTCTTTATTTTTGTCATTATATCCTAATCCATTTCTATCAAAGAAAGCTCTTTGACTCTCTAACATATGATCTAGCTTTTGTTGACCTATGTAGAATCTAGAAAATGAACTATGTAAATTATTATTCTTTTCCTTTAAATCATGAATTTCTAGATTTGCATTTTCTAATTTCTTTTCCCATTTTATCTTAGCATTTAAGAGCACTTCATTTTCTTTCTTTAATTTAGAGATCATCTTCTTGTATTTCAAATTCATCCACTCAAATTCAATGGCAAGATCATCAAAAGCATCTTGTAACTCATCAAAAGAATAATCATTAGAAATAGTTGTTACCTTTTCATCTTCTAATGCCATGAAACAAAGATTGTCTTCTTCTCCATTGTCATCATCGGAGCTTTCACTATCACTCCAAGTTGTCATCATTGCTTTCTTCTTTAGTTTCCTATCATTTGTTTTCTTTAGTAGTGACAATCAAATTTAATATGACCAGGTTTTTTACATTCATAGCACATAATAGAATCCTTATCTTTTCTACTAGACTCTCATCTATTTTGTTCTCTCCTATGGATTCTCCTAGTACTACCATTACCTCTCATTCTCATAAATTTGTTAAATCTTTTTCGTAAACATTGCCATCTTAATATCCTCCTCATCACAACTTTCATTTTTATCATCTTTAGTTCTTCATGAGTAGTAGACTTTAGTGCTACTCCTACTTTCTTAGGAAGCTCTTTATTTCTTTTTCGCTTCATCTCATAAGTAAGTAGTGACCCCATTAGTTCATCTAGTGATAATGAGTAAGGATCCTTAGATTCCTCAATAGCAGTCACTTTGGCTTCCCAAGATTTTGGTAGGCTATTTAGATTTTTCTTTACCATCTCTATGTTAGAATATGTTTTGCCTAGATATTTATGTCCATTGATTATATCGGTAAACCTAGTAAACATGTCACTAATAGATTCATCTTGTTTCATTCTAAATAATTCATAATCATGTGTGAGCATGCCTACTTTTGTCTCCTTAACTTAAGTTGTACCTTCATGAGTAACTGCCAACTTATCCCAAATTTGTTTTGCATTCTCACATGTGGAAACTCTATTATATTCATTAGGACCTAAAGCATAAAACAAAGTATGCATTGCCTTAGCATTCAATTGAGCATATTTTATGTCATTGGCATCTCATTCATCTTCTTTCTTCGGAATTTTGTTTCCTTCAACTTTCTTTGTAAGGATTTGTGGGCCTTTGACAATAACTCTCCACACTTCATAATCATTTTCTTGAATGAACAGCATCATCCTAGTCTTCCAATAAGTATAATTTTCTGCATTGAACAAGAGAGGTCTAACAATAGAGTGCCTCTCTCCTACCAAGCTAGTTGCTACACTATTTTGAGCCATATGATCATTATAAACTCTTAGGATTTTACTCCTTTTTAATCAAAGAGCCCAAGCTCTAATACCAATTATTGACTCAGTCAAAAGGGGGGTGAATCGATTTTCTATCAATTTACCAAATTTAAAACTTACTTAGCTAATATTGCACACAAATAAATTTATAACTACTATAAGATTGAAAAAAATTGTGCAGTAAATAAGGAGATAAGGGAAAGAAGTAGCAAACACAATGAGTTATAGAGGTTCGGCCAAATCCTTTACCTACATCCTCTCTTCTTGACCTTCTTGTCAAGGAGTCACTTCCACTATCAATATGAACTTTACAACTTCCTTTTCAAGGTTAAGGAATAACCTCTCTACCCACTTAACAAATATTGCTATTCAAACTCTTTTATAACAACTCTCTCACAGAGGAACTCTCCCCTTTGCTTTAATATAAAAAATGAATACAATCAAGGCTTTCTTAATGGTAGGTGATGAAAATGAATAGCGTAACTAAAGCTTTCAATGACAATTAAGTACACTTTTGGCTGAAGACACAAAGAATGTTTTCTGCAAGAATATTAAGTGTTTCTCTTCTTCTTGTCTCCAATGTCTTTATGACTTGTATTTATACACCTAATTGGTTGGTGAAGCATTTAATACAATTCTTCCCATTGAAACCCTGAAAAACTAGTCGTTAAAGTCCTACAGACGAATGCCAGGTCGATCTCCTTACCTGAGAGGATCGATCATTTAGTTCCAGAACCTGCAATCACAAAGGTACTCCAAGAAAGGAAGATCGATCTCATCATACAGAGGATCGATCTCCTCTTCTTGAGAAGTTAGTCATCACATTCTGTAAAACAAGAGAGATCGATCTCTTATTCAAGGGAGATCGATCTCTTTGTTATTATAGCATTGAACAAATTGTTACTTCCTAGAGGAGATCGATCTCCCTCCCAGAGTAAATCGATCTCAGATTGTTATAGCCTAGAGGAGATCGATCTCACAATCCTAGGAGATTGATCTCACAATGATTCTACCAAAAGGAGATCGATCTCTCAATGATTCTGCCAAAAGGAGATCGATCTCAGAACCTCAGTAGATCGATCTCTTGGCTTAAGTATCAGTTTTCCCAGCAAAAATTTAGTTTACAAAGGTTTCTAAGTTTAGATCTTCACATGCTTTCTAAGTAATTTTTAGTACAATTGGCAATATATTCTCTAAGAAAATTACTCAGAAATAATACCTCACAAATGATTTGAAGGTTTAAAATAAGCACATTTAAATTAATGTTTAGTCATTTCAAAATATATCATCCAAAACTAACATATCCTTTGTCTCTCGATTTTTCTTAGGTTCCCTCATTTCCTGTCATGCCTACCTTTCTGTTCGTTGCAGTTTTCCTTATTCACAGCTCTCATTTACAGACCTTGGGACAATAACTTCTTGCCATCCCCTCAACCTAGGTTGTTGCAAAATGTCCCTTTCATAATTCCTTCATTTCTTGTCCATGCCATGACCATCATGATCACTATTTGAAGTTGCTCCACACTTCATTTCGTATGTGGCTCTATTGCTACCCTATGGTCCATGAGTCCCATGGCATTTTCCTCCTTCAAATACTATCTTCATTTCATCTCTTCACGCCTCTGTTTAACGTTTTTCCTACATAGCTATTCATATGTTTATATCTATATCTATACGTGTATATGCGAGTCGTTAATTACCTATACATATATGTCTATCTAGTTATTTGACTAGAAGAATAGATGAAACATGGCACGCACATATAGTTTTATATGCATGTATGTGTATCCATTTTATTTTTTATTAATATTACTTTCTCTATCATTATTATTATTATTATTATTATTATTATTATTATTATTATTATTATTATTATTATTATTATTATGAGTATAATATGTGTACTATAAATGTTTTAAAGGAATATATATCTAATTTATATAAGTTTATTTCTATTCCCCCATAATCATTTATTCTTGGAGCTAAGGTATTTTAATTAAATCAATTCCTTCCAAGTCTCACAATTGGAACAATATAATTCTATTATAAATCTTTGACTAATGAAATGCATCATTAATTCTGCTGACCAAATTGCTATTCATGGGTAAAACAAAATACAAGAAATTTTATGGCGTTTACATTCTCCCCATCTTAGAAAATTTGGTCCCCAAATTTAAAATTGCATCAGTTCTCAAACAAGTGCGGATGTTTCTCTCGCATTAAACTTTTTAATTCCCATGTAGCCGTTTATGAAGCAAGATATTGCCACAAAACCTTGACCAAAGGAATCATCTTAGACCGTAATGCCTTTTCTTTCCTGTCTAAGATCCGAATCGATTTTTCCACATAAGTCATATCCTCCTTCAACGCTAGTGGCTCATACTTTATTACTTATGTCGGATCCGGATGATACTCGCGTAGCATTGAAACATGGAAGACATTATGAATACTCGATAAATCAGGCGATAATGCCAATCTATAAGCTTTGTCTCCCACTCGGTCTAAGATCTCGAAAGGTCTAATATAACGGGGACTGAACTTTCCTTTCTTTACGAATCTCATTATACCCTTGGATGGAGAAACTTTCAAAAACATCGAATCTCCTACTAAAAATTCCAAAGGCCTATGTCTTTGGTCAGCGTAACTCCTTTTTTTGCTCTGAGCTATTTTCAACCTCTCAAAAATCAATCGAACATCCTCAGAAGCTTGCTTAACCAAATCGGGAGTCGATATCTTTCTTTCACCCACTTCTTCCCATCTGATTGGCGACCGACACCTTCGACCGTACTGTGCTTCATAGGGTGCCATTCTGATACTTGAGTGATAACTGTTATTGTACGCAAACTCCGCTAACAGTAAATGGTCAACCCAGGGGCCTTTAAAATCTTGAGCACAAGCTCTCAACATATCCTCCAATGTCTGAATAGTTCTCTTCAACTGCCCATCTGTCTGAGGATGAAAAACTGTGCTAAAATTCAGTTGGGTTCTCATGGCTTCTTGGAAATGTTCCCAGAAGTGTGACGTGAATAGGGAATATCTGTCAGATACAATGCTCACTGGTATGCCATGTAGTCTTACAATCTCCCGTATATATAGACCCGCTAGTGCACTCAAAGTATCAATGGACTTCATAGCTAGGAAGTGGGCGAACTTTGTTAATCTATCAACGATTACCCACATCGTATCATGGTTCCTCCAGGTCCTTGGCAACCCCATAATGAAATCCATGGTAACATGCTCCCATTTCCATGTGAGTATTGGTAGAGGTTGTAACAACCCTGCAAGTTTCTGATCTTCTACCTTAATTTGCTAACACACAAGACACCGGGCCATAAATTCGGCCATATTTTTCTTCATCCCTAACCACCAATACACCTTCTACAAATTTTGATACATCTTATTACCCCCTGGGTGTCAGGTATATCTCGAGGAATGAGCTTCTATCAATATCAATTTCCTCAACTATGCATCATCGAGAATATAAATTCTACCCTTGAACCTCAATAGACCATCGAGACCAACTTCAAAATCTATCTCAGTGCCCAACTGGAATTGACAGACCATATCTACACAGTACTTATCAGTACGCTGAGCCTATCAGATTTTGCCAATCAAGTCTGATTCTATTCTCAGGCTAGCTATCACACCACAATCGGCAGTGTTATATGGTTCAATGTCCAAGTTGAGGTTCATAAATTGTTTCAACAATTCGTGTTCCCAAATCTTCATATAAGATTCAGCCTCATATTCTTGCTGCTTAAGGCATCTGCTACCATATTCACCTTTCCCGGGTGGTATAGGATCTCACAGTCATAGTTTTTCAGAAGCTCTATCCACCTCCTCTACCTCATGATCAACTCCTTCTAAGAAAATAAATACTTGAGGCTTTTATAGTTTGTGAAGATTTGGAACTTCTCTCCATACAGATAATGGCACCATATTTTCAGTGCAAACACTACAGCTACCAATTCCAAATCATGGGTTAGATAATTCCTCTAAAGACCTTTTAACTGACAGGAACCATAAGCCACTACCTTCCTATTTTGCATCAATACACATGCCAGGCCTTGACTAGATGCATCTGTATACACCAAGAAGCCTCTCGAACTAGCGAGGATAGTTAATATGGGTGTGGTGGTCAGTTGGTGCTTCAACTCCTGGAAGCTCCTCTCACATGCATCACTCTACTCAAACTTAACATTCTTCCTTGTAAATCGTGTTAGAGGAATAGCTAACTTAGAGAAACCCTCCACAAATCTTCTGTAATATTCAACCAAACCCAAAAAACTTTGTATCTCAATGACAGTCTTGGGTCTTTCCCATTTAACCACAGCCTCAATCTTAGATGGGTCCACAGTCACCCCATCTTTCAACACAATATGACACAAAAATGTAATCTAATCTAACCAAAAGTCACAATTGCTGAGTTTGCTATACAACTTCTTCTCCCTGAGGGTTTATAGAACCATTCTCAAATGCTGCTCATGTTCTTCTCTGGACTTAGAATACACTAAAATATCATTAATGAAAACTATTATAGATCTGTCCAGGTACGGCTTAAGTACTTCGTTCATCAGTGCCATGAAAGCTGCAGGAGCATTAGTCAACCCAAAAGGCATAACCAAAAACTCATAATGTCCGTATCGGGTTCTGAACGCTGTCTTGAGTACATCCTCACTCCTGATCTTCAACTGATGGTACCCTGACCTTATATCAATCTTGAAAAAGATTTGTGCTCCTCGCAGTTGGTCCAAAAAAATCATCGATACGGGGTAAAGGGTATTTGTTCTTGATGGTTACCTTGTTGAGCAATCTACAATCGATACACAGTTTAAGGCTCCTATATTTCTTTTTCACAAATAATACCAGTGCACCCAATGGTGAAACACTCGGTCTGATGAATCCCTTATCTAGCAACTCTTGTAATTACTTCCTCAACTCTTCCAACTCAATAGGAGCCATTCTGTAAAACGGTTTAGATATCGGCTCAGTACCAGGTATCAAATTGATATAAAACTCCATCTCTCTCTTTGGAGGTAGCCCTGGTAAATCGTCCGGGAATACATCGAGAAACTCCCTAACTTTAAGGATCTCAACCAATTCTGGACTTACCTTATCCATATCGATTACATAAGCAATGTAACCTTCAAAATATTATACATACAGTTAATAAAAATTTATCATTGAACCATTAAGTCTTTTCCATTACCTTTCAGAAAAAGTTACAATATAGTTTTCAAGCAAGAATGTCACTGTCCTATTATGACAAATAAAAGGTTAACCCTATTTGCTGTTAACCAGTCCATGCCCAATATTACATCAAAATCATACATATTTAATAGGATCAGGTCTACTAACATGTTCTTGTCTCCTATTTTAAGTCTACAATCTTCATATAGTTGCTTTGTCATTTGACTATCTTTCATTCGTGTCCTAATCATTAGCACCTTTCCTAATGGTTTGGGTTGTACATATGAAATCAGTTTACATGCAAACATGTGCGATATAAATAAATGAGTTGCACTAGAATTAAATAAAACTATTGCCTTAATATCAAAAATTAGAAGGGTACCTTTAAATGCTTCAACTGGTGCATCAGTCTCTGTCGCCTCCCGCTCTAGAGTGTACACTCGCCACTGTCCCGCAACCTGCTTACCCTTCTATTCCATTGTGGCTTTCCTCCTCGGTGTAGAAGTGTTAGTAGGTGCTCTTATCTGTTATGTGTTCCTTTGCAGGGTTATGTCGGTATTCTCTGAACAGTCTCTGATCAAGTACCTCTTCTTACCACATCTGAAGCAAGTCTTCGTTATCCTATAATATGGCCTATCATCATGATTTTCCCACAGTGTCTACACATCTCTACATTAGGCTAAGGTCCTCCGATTATAATCCCCTTGGTAGGTGCTAAGGCCAGTTAGATGAGAAGCCTAATATTCTTACCCTGCAACTCCTCATAATTCCTTTGTAGCTTAAACAGTAGCCTCCTACCATCTCTGCCACTCCTATTCCTAACTGACCTCTTCCGATCCTGCTCCCTACCTTTGCCCATCTTGTTAGAATCAGAGGCATACATCTCGTAATCTTGTTCGTACAACTGGGCTCGCCGCACTATCTCTTCATAAGTATTAAGATCCAACGAAGCTAGTCGGGCCTGAATTGAGGGCCTCAGTCCATGCATAAACTTTCGAACCTTCTTCGCTTCATTGTCCATGGTGTCTATATCATATCTCCCCAACAAGGTGAACTTTGACTCATACTCATCCAAGAATTTTTTTTCCCTGAGTCAAGTTCAAAAATTCTACCTATAGTCTCCTTTGGGCAGTATCCAGAATATACTTCCTCTGAAAGGCATCAAAAAATAAGTCTCATGTAATTACCTCATGTCTGTTTCTTAGGATCAATCGAGTGGACTTTCACCAGTGTTCAGCTTCTCCTTTTAGTACAAAAGCTACAAAAATAACTTTCTTGGTAAAGTTACATCTGAAAAACCCATAAAGCTTCTCAATCTCCTTTATCCAGTCCTCTGCAACCACTGGATCTTTAGCCCCACTAAAAGACGAAGGCTTGAATGCCTGAAAGTGCCTCAGTCTGTCTAATTCACACTCATAGCCCATATCATTACTATGCTGCTGTGGGGCCATTGGTGCCGATGAATGTGGCACAGGTGAGGTCTGCAGTAATGTAGTAGAAGGTTCTTCCACTGGCGACACTAGCACTGTCTGGGTTGACGCATGCGCATCCAACGTAACTGCTGGTGTCACGCCCTCCTCCGACACGCGACTTTACCAAAAACCACAATAAATTTTTCACTTTTTACTTACCTTTATCTCATCAACAGTTGGGCTGTGAATAGGTATTAGTCTCCTCATCCAGACATACCTTACCATTCTTTTTCGTATCTTACATACATGACATTCATATCATAAGTAAATTCATATACTTAAATATAATTACATCATTACATCCCCCATATTAAAACGTGTAGATCACTGTGTTTATGCATTATTCAGATACAAAAGAGTACGCATGTGTATACCTTTTGCTATATGGGGAGTGGCAGCAGATCAAAGGAAGTAATACCCTAGTCGACTCGATCTACTGATGAGAATCTGTAGAGATGGGGGGAAAATGACTGGGATGAGCTATCAACGTGCTCAGTAAGGAAATCAGGCAAGCAAGTAGACATCCATGCTATCTACTGAAAATAGTGCTTTGCCTTTCCTTCTCTCATTTCAAAAGCATGTTTAAAATATATATATAATATAGTACAGATTTAAAATCCCATGTACTAAACACATACTGGTTTATCAATCAGAGGCATTCATGCAAAACAGTGCATATTTAATCATTTAAGAATGCCTTTATATAAAATATGCCATTTACATTCAAAACACAGTAAATATGGCATTTCTCATCATAACATAAACAAATCGAGTTCCGACCCATCCCTCAGGTCTACCCGTATCATAAAACACATGTGATATATCAAGCGAGACTCAGTGGCTAAATGCAATCTCTCCAGACTATGTAAGAGAGCCTCCCTGCCGAACAGAGCCTCCCTGCCCACTTTGACATAAGGATGTTGGGCTTAAGGATCTTACCGTAAGAGAGCATCTCTAGACTAAGTACATATCCTAACATGTGGTGAAATCCCAGGCAACACAATACTCGGTGTGCGGGTTATCACTACTGTAACGGGAGGGGGGTCAGTCCATCACAACCGCCAGCTATCAACAACTCTCCTCCATAACACAAAACACGATACAGTGTACTCCATGCCACACGCACGGTACAACGTACACTCATGGACCCATACATCATGGTCGAGGTGCCTGCCATAGGTCTTAGCCGCTCATACCATGGAAATACATCATAGTGGGGTGCCTGTCATAGGTCTTAGCCCTAATACTATGGAATAAATGCCACGTCTCTAAATCCACGTGAGAACATCTCAACAATGTGACACTCAGTCTACACGGAGAAAATCGTCACGTTTTTCTAACATGTCTATATATCACGTAAAACTACAGTGCGCGTCTTAAGTGTGACTCACAATCAACGCTCCACCTCAAAACACTGTATATGCATGTAAAAATATCAACACTAGTGCGAGTAAACCTCTAGCACTAGGTCATGCATAGTTCTCATTCAAATCAAGTACGAGCAAATCGCTCAAGTACTATGTCATGTACAAATCATGAAGAATCGAGTACGAACAACGCTTCAGCACTCTGTCATGCATCTCATGTAAAACTCGAGTACGAGCTAATCACTCCAGCACACTATCATGCACAAATCACATAAAACTGAGTACGAGCAATGCTCCAGTACTTTATAATGCATGTCAAATAAATGCAGTGCGAGTAAACCTCCAACACTAAGGTATGTGAAAAACATCTGAAATCAAGTGCGAGTTGTGCTCCAGCACGATTGTTTCCACATAATTCGGTAGATGGCTCTTTAAAAATAGGGATGTTTAAAATCATTTAAATCAGCACTATAAAGTGTGCTTAGTTTACATCGACCTCAAAACATTAGCTCATCCACCTACTCTTCTGCTACACAGCAGTAAAAACCACTCAAAACATCATTTTCATGCTTTTTACAACTTTTCCCAAAGTTTCACTTTTTGCCTAACTAGGGGTAAAATCGTAATTTACACATATTGGGTCCCTATAATATTATCAATTTTCTCTGACCCTCAAACAATTTCAGTGAATGCAAAATCCAACGAAAATATGCATAGATATCTCTAGCCACTTGCAAGAGCGCCCTACCTCGGATCACGTCAAGTGACCTCTCTTCCTCTGTGCTGCTCTAATCTGGCAGTCTGATCAACTCTCAATATGACTCTGGAGCTGCATTTAACCATTCACTGGATTAATTCACGTTTCCTACTATATTACACATTTAATACAGTTCATTTCACTTAAATAGGCCCGTTTACTCTTAATGGGCTTTAAACATTTTAATTGGGCCTTAACCCGTATTAAGCCCGTTCACCAGGGTCTATCGACTCATTGGGCCTATCAATACCCATTGGGCTTTATTCCAAGCTCTTTGGATAGCCCGTATATCATTTACGACATTTATTTCAAAATTTTGAATATAATTAACTAATTGCGAAATTTAATCCGAAATGCGTAAATTAAATCTTAAATACGCATAAATCACTTAATTGTCGTAAATGAGCTTTACTTACCCAAGATTGTGCGATGGTGCGCGAATCGAAGTTCGATCGGGCTTCCGTTCGGAATTAATCGTCGAACTGCACAATTTCGTATATTTAACTCCGGGTCAATTTTCGATTAAATATAATTTAAATAAATTTATCGAAAATTAAATTGGTCACCTTTGACCTCGTATCGACTTACCCGAAGTCCGGTGAAATCCCAAAAATTTTTCTTTTCCTTTTTCTTTCTTTTTCCTCTTTTTCCCCTTTTCTCCTTGGCTGAACCGGTCCAGTCCGGTTCAGTTTAGAAGGTTCTGCCCTGAACCGCCGACCGGTTCAGGGGTGATTTAGCCGTACCGGCGTCGTCCGGCCGGTTCTCCGGGAGCTGCTGCCGCCGTTCGGTGCGCCACAGCCTGGGGAACGTTCGACTGGGCTCGATCGGAGCGTAGCACCTCCGGTGGCCGCCGAAATCCTTCTTTCCTTTCGCGGCCTTCCCTCTTCGATTCGCCGGCGTCCGGCGTCGATAGTGGGCGTGACCCATGGCAGAAGGATCAGGCTAACCTCCTCTCTCTTTTTCGACTGCTGGTTGGGCTGCTTGTCGCCGGTGGTGGCTGGTCCGACGAAGAATCCTTCCCTCGATTTACGTCGGCTTGGCTACGTTTCTCTCTCCTCGATGTTTCAATTCGTTTTCTATTTTCCTTTTTTTTAATTTCTTTATAATATATTTTCAATATTATTTTAATCCTCAAAATAATATTAAAAATCCTAAAATATCCCAAAAATATCCCAAAAATTCCTATTAAATTTATTTAGTCCGTAAATAAATTTATCAGTCCGATTTTACCTTTCAAGTATATTTTTCCACTATTTTTGGGCTCATTTTTCGAGGTAAAAATTTCAAAAATATTAATTAAATTCATATCTCGATCAATTGGACTCGAAATTTAATATTTTCCTCGTTATTGATCAAGATCCATCGATTTCATATTTTTAATGAAATTTTCTCATCGGATTTATACCGAATTTTGGTCATTTGACAATTTTACCCCTGCATTTACTCGGAGATCACTTTAACCCTTATCTCACTATTATGTAGCTTACATGCATTTTTAATTTCTTAAATTAATCGATTGCATGGTAGTAAATACTCTTCTTATGATTCAACTATGCAAATATAGTGTTTGTACACATAGGAATCATAAGGTACAAGCTACATATAAAATCGAAAACTCGGGTCTGACAATCCTCCCCAACTAAAGAATTTGGTCCTCCAAATTAGAACCAAGTCAATCCTCAAACAACTAGGGGTACTTATCTCGTATCAAGCTCTCTAACTCCCAAGTAGCCTCCTCGGAAGTGTGATGCTACCATAATACCTTCACTAACTCGATAGACTTCGATCTCAAAACCTTCTCCTTCCTATCCAGTATCTGAATCGGCCTCTCAACATATGACATGTCCTCACTGAACTCCAAAGGCTAATAACTAATCACATGTGTCGGATCTAGGTGATACTTCCGAAGCATCGAAATGTGGAAGACGTTGTGCACGCCTGACAAATCTGGTGGCAATGCCAACCTATAGGCCTTATCTCCCACTCGATCGAGTATCTCAAAGGGTCCAATGTAGCGAGGATTCAGCTTACCTCTCTTCCCAAACCTCATTATACCCTTGGAAGGAGAAACCTTCAGAAACACTAACTCACCAACTGCGAACTCAAGTGGCCTACGTCTTCTGTCAGCATAACTCTTCTGTCTACTCTGAGCTGTACTCAATCTCTCAACTATCAACCGGACATCCTCAGAAGCCTGTGTAACCATATCAGGAGCAAAAATCTTACGGTCACCCACTTCTTCCCACCCAATAGGGAAACGACATCTACGGCCATACAAGGCCTCATACGGTGCCATCTCGATACTCGAATGATAACTGTTGTTGTAGGCGAACTTGGCTAATGGTAAATGATCATCCCAAGAGCCTCTAAAATCCAGCACACATGCTCTCAACATATCCTCCAGAGTCTGTATCGTCCTCTCTAACTGACCATCTGTCCGAGGATGGAAAGCTGTGCTCAAACTCAACTGGGTTCTCATAGCTTCTTGAAAATGTTCCCAAAAGTGGGAAGTGAAGCGGGAATCCCTATCCGAGACAATGCTCACTGGAACACCATGCAACCTCACTACCTCGCGTACATACAACCCTGCCAATGTACTCAGAGTATCGGTAGCTCTCATAGCTAGGAAGTGGGCTAACTTCGTCAGTCTATCTACGATCACCCATATAGCATCGTGATTCCTCCGGGTCCTCGGTAAACCCATCACGAAATACATGGTGATGTGCTCCCATTTCCATGTCGGTATAGGTAGAAGCTGCAACAATCCTGCAGGTTTCTGATGCTCTACCTTCACCTGCTGACATACGAGACATTTTGCCACATAATCTACCACATCTCTCTTCATACCTGACCACCAGTACACCTTCTGGAGGTTCTGATACAACTTACCATTCCTCGGATGCAACGTGTACCTCGATGAATGAGCTTCCGACAATATCAATCTCCTGAGCTCTGGGTCCTCGGGAACACACAATCATCTCTGAACCTCAGTAGTCCATCAGGACTCAACTCAAAATCTGTCATTATGCCCCTCTGTATCTGACCAATCACATCGATGCACTGCAGATCTGTCTGCTGAGCCTGTTTGATCTTGTCCAATAGATCTAGCTCTAAGCGCAGACTCGCAATCATACAATTCGCATCTCTGTTTGAAGGCACAACTCCCAAACTGAGGCTAGCAAACTGCTCTAGCAGCTCGTGCTCCCTGACCATCATATACGATACCATCCTAAAGCTCTTCCTACTCAAAGCATCTGCTACAACATTAGCCTTACCCGGATGATAAAGTATCTCACAATCATAATCCTTCAGAAGCTCTAGCCATCTTCTTTGTCTCATGTTCAGCTCCTTCTGTGAGAACAGGTACTTGAGGCTCTTGTGGTCGGTAAAAATCTGAAACTTCTCACCATACAAGTAGTGGCGACATACCTTTAACACAAACACTACTACTACCAACTCTAAATCGTGAGTCGGATAGTTCTTCTCATGGTCCTTCAACTGTCTGGATCCATAAGCAACTACCCTCCCATCCTACATCAACACACAGCCCAGTCCACGATGCGAGGCATCGATATATACTGAAAATCCTCCTGAGCTGGTAGGAATAATGAGAATTGGAGCGGTGGTCAATCGACTCTTCAGCTCCTGAAAACTCCTCTCACAATCCTTGTCCCACACGAATGCAATATTCTTCAAAGTGAGACGTGTCAACGGAGCAGCCAACTTCGAAAATCCCTCAACGAATCTCCAATAGTACCCTGCTAAACCCAGAAAACTCCTGATCTCAATAACTATCATCGGCTGTTCCCACTGAACTACAGCCTCAATCTTGGATGGATCTACTGAAACACCATCCCTCGACACTATGTGTCCCAAAAACAAGATCTCTGCCAACCAAAAATCACACTTGCTGAGTTTAGCATACAACTGCTGCCCTCGTAGAGTCTGCAATACGATCCTGAGGTGCTCCTCATGCTCCTCCTCGAATCTCGAATACACTAATATGTCATCGATGAAAACAATAAAAACTGATCCAGATATGGCTTGAACACATCGTTCATCATAGCCATGAAAGCTGCGGGAGCATTCGTCAGTCCGAATGGCATAACTAGGAACTCATAGTGGCCATATCGAGTCCTAAATACCGTCTTGGGTACATCTCCACTCCGAACTCTCAGTTGATGATACCCAGACCTCAGATCAATCTTAGAAAAGGCCTGCGCTCCCCGGAGCTGATCCAGTAAGTCGTCAATGCATGGAAGGGGATATCTATTCTTAATGGTAGCCTTATTCAACAATCTGTAGTCTATACACAATCAGAGGCTTCCATCCTTCTTCCTCACAAACAGAACCAGTGCTCCCCACGGTGAAACACTCGGTCTGATAAAACCCCTATCCAACAGCTCTTGCAACTGTCTCTTGAGCTCCTCCAGCTTAACTAAGGCCATGCGATACGGTGGTCTCGAAATAGGCTCAGTACCAGGCACCAAATCTATACAGAACTCCATCTCTCTGTCTGGTGGTAACCCTGGCAACTCATCCAGGAAAACAACTGGGTACTCACTGACCACAGGAATATCTACCAACTTCGGATGTACCTTATCCGTATCCACTACGTACGTAATGAAACCTCAAGATATTTATCTCTCAGTCAGCAAAATATTTTTATTTATTAACAACATATTTATTTCTTTCATTTCTTCCCATCAAACTTTACAATAACTTTCGTAGGGTTAGGAAACATAACTGTCTTAGCATAACAATCTAAAACAGTATGATTTGCAAATAACCAATCCATACCTAATATTACATCAAAGTCATTCATACTTAGCAATATTAGATTGACTGTCATATCCTTTTCCCCTACTCTTAACTTACAATCGTTATACACATGCTCAACTAGCTGACTGGAATCCATAGGTGTACTAATCAACATTATCATATTTAAAGGAGTACGCTCTACATGCTTTTCTAACTTACATGCAAATGATGGCGATACAAATGAATGCGTGGCACGAGGATCAATTAAAACATATGCTTCTAAATCATAAATCAGGATGTTACCTCTAATCACATCCATAGAAACATCAGCTGCGTCCTGGTCCAAGGCATGTACTCACCCTCGACCCATCACCTGCTTCCCCTACTCCTCTGCCGTCGCTCTACCTCTCTGAGCAGACGTACCAGCTGGAGCTCTATCATGCTCCCTGCCCTTCTGTAGGGCAGTCACATTTGTCTCCAGGCACTCTCTAGCAATATGCCCTTGTTTCCCACATCGAAAACACACAACAGGGCTCAATGGACAAGGTCTACCGCCATGATGTCTACCACATCGACTGCACTGATCAATAGTAGGCCTCGATCCTCTAATCACAATGCCCTTCACCGGAGCTATGGCCGGGTATGTTGGAGGTCTAACTGGTCGCTCTCGCACCTCCTCTATCCGTGGTCCCTTATCGAAGAGTCTTCTCTCTCCTTGATAATTGAACCCTCTTTCTCTAACCGGTCACTTCCTCTCTCTATCTCGGCTCTGACTGAACTTCCCAAACTCAGAGGCATTTCTCTCGTAATTCTGCTCACAAAGCTGCGCCCTGCGCACTGCCTCATCATATGTACCAATGTCCAGTGGTACCAATCTAGACCGCAACATCGGTCTCAATCCGTTTACAAACCTGTGAACCTTCCTAGTCTCGCTGTACATGGTATCGGGATCATACCTCCCTAGGGCCAAAAATCTAGTCTCGTACTCATCCACTGTGAGACTCCCCTGGCTCAATCCCAAAAACTCAGCCTACAGTCTATGTTACGTAGTATCAGGAACAAACTACCTCCTGAAGGCCTCTAGAAACATCTCTCAACTAATCTCAGCATGTCGGGCTCACAATATCAGCCTGGTGGACTTCCACCAAAGCTCTGCCGTTCCCTTCAGTAGGAACGCAGCAAATGCGACTCTCTCAGAAGTCGTACACTCAAAGAAATCGTACAACTTCTCCATCTTGCTAATCCACTCCTCTGTACTAGCTGGGTCCTTGACCCCTCGAAAAGATGGAGGTCCAAGCTTCTGGAACTGTCGCAACCGATCCAAATCACACCCATATCCTCTACTAACCAGAATTGGTGGGGGTGTAGGAGTATCAGTAGTCTGTGGCCTCTGTACAGGCTACGCAGGTGTATCAGGTGCAACTGCCTCCCCTGTCGTAGTCTCTGCATCCTGCCTCTGTCTACCTGGCAAAGTCTGTGCCAACAATCCTACTATCACCTCCAGGCTACGCTCTATCCTCGTGAAGCGTGCCTCAGTCGTATCTAGTACCTCAGCAGTACCTAGGGGTGTATGGGTAGTCGAAGAATCACCCTGGCTAGTCGGCCTACCTCTACGACCTCTAGCCCTACCTCTCGCCCCTCTACCACAGTGGGTAATTGCCATAAAGGCTAGATTCCGGCATTCACAAACATTAATTTGTCCAACTCCCATCTTATATACACAATTGTAACTGAACAAAACATAGTGATATGGGGATGTACATTTTCCTAATTACTAATGCCTAGACACATCATACCAACTACGCTCTGATACCACTCTGTCACGCCCTCCTCCCACACGCGACTTTACCAAAAATCACAATAAATTTTTCACTTTTTACTTACCTTTATCTCCTCAACAGTTGGGCTGTGAATAGGCATTAGTCTCCTCATCCAGACATACCTTACCATTCTTTTTCGTATCATGCATACATGACATTCATATCATAAGTAAATTCATATACTTAAATATAATTACATCATTACATCCCCCATATTAAAACGTGTACCTCACTGTGTTTATGCATTGTTCAGATATAAAAGAGTACGCATGTGTATACCTTTCGCTAGATGGGGAGTGGCAGCGGATCAAAGGAATGCAATACCCTGGTCGACTCGATCTACTGACGAGAATCTGTAGAGATTGGGGGAAAATGAATGGGATGAGCTATCAACGCGCTCAGTAAGGAAATCAAGCAAGCAAGTAGACATCCATACTATCTACTGAAAATAGTGCTTTGCCTTTCCTTCTCTCATTTCAAAAGCATGTTTAAAATATATATAATATAATACAGATTTAAAATCCCATGTACTAAACACATGCTGGTTTATCAATCAGAGGCATTCATGCAAAACAGTGCATATTTAATCATTTAAGAATGCCTTTATATAAAATATGCCATTTACATTCAAAACACAGTAAATATGGCATTTCTCATCATAACACAAACAAATTGGGTTCCGACCCATCCCTCAGGTCTACCCGTATCATAAAGCACATGTGATATATCATGCGAGACTCAGTGGCTAAATGCAATCTCTCCAGACTATGTAAGAGAGCCTCCCCGCCCACTCTGGCTTAAGGATGTTGGGCTTAAGGATCTTACCGTAAGAGAGCATCTCCGGACTATGTACATATCCTAACATGGGGTGAAATCCCAGGCAACACAGTACTCGGTGTGTGGGTTATCACTGCTGTAACGAGAGGGGGGTCAGTCCATCACAATCGCCAGCTATCAACAACTCTCCTCCACAACTCCACAACACAAAACACGGTACAGTGTACTCCATGCCACACGCACGGTACAACGTACACTCGTGGACCCATACATCATGGTCGGGGTGCCTGCCATAAGTCTTAGTCGCTCATACCATGGAAATACATCATAGTGGGGTGCCTGTCATAGGTCTTATCCCTCATACTATGGAATAAATGCCACGTCTCTAAATCCACGAGAGAACATCTCAACAATGTGACACTCAGTCTACACGGAGGAAATCGTCACGGTTTTTCTAACATGTCTATATATCACATAAAACTACAGTGCGCGTCTTGAGTGTGACTCACAGTCAACGCTCAGCCTCAAAACACTGTATATGCATGTAAAAATATCAACATTAGTGCGAGTAAACCTCTAGCACTAGGTCATGCATAGTTCTCGTTCAAATCAAGTACGAGCAAATCGCTCAAGTACTATGTCATGTACAAATCATGAGGAATCGAGTACGAGCAACACTCCCGCACTCTGTCACGCATCTCATGTAAAACTCGAGTACGAGCTAATCGCTCCAGCACTCTATCATGCACAAATCACATAAAACTGAGTACGAGCAATGCTTCAGTACTCTATAATGCATGTCAAATAAATGCAGTGCGAGTAAACCTCCAGCACTAAGGTATGTGAAAAACATCTGAAATCAAGTGCGAGTTGTGCTCCAGCACGATTGTTTCCACATAATTCGGTAGATAGCTCTTTAAAAATAGGGATGCTTAAAATCATTTAAATCAGCACTATAAAGTGTGCTTAGTTTACATCGACCTCAAAACATTAGCTCATCCACCTACTCTTCTGCTACACAGCAGTAAAAACCACTCAAAACATCATTTTCATGCTTTTTACAACTTTTCCCAAAGTTTCATTTTTTCCCTAACTAGGGGCAAAATCGTAATTTAAAAATATCGAGTCCCTATAATATTATCGATTTTCTCTGACCCTCAAACAATTTCAGTTAATGTAAAATCCAACGAAAATATGCACAGATATCTCTAGCTACTTGCAAGAGTGCCCTACCTTGGATCACGTCAAGTGACCTCTCTTCCTCTGTGTTGCTCTAATCTGGCAGTCCGATCAACTCTCAATATGACTCTGGAGCTGCATTTAACCATTCACTGGATTAATTCACATTTCCTACTGTATTACACATTTAATACAGTTCATTTCACTTAAATAGGCATGTTTACTCTTAATGGGCTTTAAACACTTTAATTGGGCCTTAACACGTATTAAGCCCATTCATCAGGATCTATCGACTCATTGGCCTATCAATACCCATTGGGCTTTATTCCAAGCTCTTTGGATAGCCCGTATATCATTTACGACATTTATTTCAAAATTTTGAATATAATTAACTAATTACGAAATTTAATCCGAAATGCGTAAATTAAATCTTAAATACGCATAAATCACTTAATTATCGTAAATGAGCTTTACTTGCCCGAGATTGTGCGATGGTGCACGAATCGAAGTTCGATCGGGCTTCCGTTCGAAATTTATCATCGAACTGCACAATTTTGTATATTTAACTTCGGGTCAATTTTCGATTAAATATAATTTAAATAAATTTATCGAAAATTAAATTGGTCACTTTTGACCTCGTATCGACTTACCCGAAGTCCAGTGAAATCTCAAAAAATTTTTTTTCCTTTTTCTTTCTTTTTCCTCTTTTTCCTCTTTTCTCCTTGGCTGAACCGGTCCGGTCCTGTTCAATTTTGAAGGTTCTGCCCTGAACCGTCGACCGATTCAGGGGTGATTTAGTAGTGCCGGCGTCGTCCGGTCGGTTCTGCAGGAGCTACTGCTGCCGTTCGGTGCGCCACAGCCTGGGGAACGTTCGGCTGGGCTCGATCGGAGCCTAGCACCTTTGGTGGCCGTCGAAATCCTTCTTTCCTTTCGCGGCCTTCCCCTCTTCGATTCGTCGGCGTCTGGCGTCGGTGAAGGGCGTGACCAGTGGCAGAAGGATCGGGCCAACCTCCTCTCTCTTTTTTGGCCACTGGTCGGGCTGCTGGTCGTCGATGGTGGCTGGTCCGGCGAAGAATCCTTCCCTCGGTTTGCGTCGGCTTGGCTACGTTTCTCTCTCCCCGATGTTTCAATCTGTTTTCTGTTTTCCTTTTTTTTCAATTTCTTTATAATATATTTTTAATATTATTTTAATCCTTAAAATAATATTAAAAATCCTAAAATATCCCAAAAATATTCCAAAAATTCTTATTAAATTCATTTAGTCCGTAAATAAATTTATCAGTCCGATTTTACCTTTTCGGTATATTTTTCCACTATTTTTGGGCTCATTTTTTGAGGTAAAAATTCCAAAAATATTAATTAAATTCATATCTCGATCAATTGGACTCGAAATTCAATATTTTCCTCGTTATTGATCAAGATCCCTCGATTTCATATTTTTAATGAAATTTTCTCATCGGATTTATATCGAATTTTGGTCATTTGACCATTTTACCCCTGCACTTACTCGGGGATCACTTTAACCCTTATCTCGCTATTATGTAGCTTACATGCATTTTTAATTTCTTAAATTAATCGATTGCATGGTAGTAAATACTCTTCTTATGATTCAACTATGCAAATATAGTGTTCGTACACATAGGAATCATAAGGTACAAGCTACATATAAAATCGAAAACTCAGGTCTGACAGTTGGAGTAGTTGGTGCAGTTTGAGTAGCAGTGCTCGGTGGATTATCCAGCCTAGCCATCACTTGCCCGATCAGATTTAGTATAGACTCCACGCCCCGTTCTAGACTAGTAATTCGGGCCTCGGAGCTCTCAGTAGGGTTACGAGCGGGCTGTTCAATAGTGGGGTCACCCGATCCTTCAGGTCTCTCCTCACAGCCTCAAGATGACTGCCCCCTCGTCCCCTCGATTGACCTCATCATCCACCAGCCATAACTAATTGGCTTTCAACATTCAGTAGCAATTTCTTAGCAAAACGCAGCTACGTATACCCGTTTGTATTTAAACAATGTACAATAATGCTGGGGATGTGAACTTTCCAAATTTTCTTTTACTCCTAATATCGACTTGTATCAGGCCAACCTTGCTTTGATACCAACTTTTGAAACGACCTTAATTACACACATTATGGTTGGGCTACGAGTCGATAACATATCAAAATCCATAAATCTGTCTCTTTAATTTAATTTCCTTGATAACAATTTAAAACGAAAATAATAGTAATACTATTTCATTAAATCGGCACCTTTGTTCACATACAAAACAATCTCAATCACATTCCCTAAACGTATCTTGCATACATTACTGAACTTACAAAAATTTAGATACAAAATAAATATTCGTACTGGGTATACCTTTAGCGCAGAAGAACGCTTTTTGACGAATGGCTGAACAAAATAAATGATTTATAACGACAGTCTTCGCTACTGACGAGGCTCTGTGTAGGAAAATAAGGGGGTGAGCTTAACGAGCTCAATAAGAAAATCCCTATAGCAAGTAGATAAATACACAACCTAAAATATATATATATATACATATATTTGCCGAAAACCTGAAAATTTTTCACAAAAGTATACAGATGATTTGGTAAATTCTCAGATACCCGAGTCAAATTCAAAAAATAGATTTAGTATCGGCGGTGTAATCTGTTTACTGTGGTAAATACAGAAATCCTAAACTTTAAGTAGCAGAATAGACATTTTTCATATTACACAGTTTATGCAGATAATTCAAAAAAATCAAATAGACGAGACAAGGCAGTACATGCTATATCAGATATCAAAATGATTATTGGCCAATGTCAATGACTCCGAGCAATCACTTATCAAGTGTGTCAGGATGTCAATTGTCGTGGGAGTGGTCAGCTACCCGAACGGCTCACACATCAGAATGTCTGAAGATCGAAATCAAAAAATTGTACATCATACTCATGTGCGTGTTGCACGGTAAATCGTACTCCGTGGACCACAGAAACAGAAACATTTCACCACTGATGTAACGGACCAACCCAGCAGGCCATGGCCACCCCTGTGGGCCCATAAACAACGACTGTTGTGACATCGTTAAACGGTAACATTAATAGTGTAACATAATCTTATTAACACCTTTGTCTCAAAATCAATGCGAGTTGGACCGTGCGACGCACAATCAACACGCCCTCAAGCACGTCACATCAGTATTTCTTCATAAACTGTTCATTTTTCCTTAAATCACATATAAATTCAATTTTGTTTCACAAAACAATTCAAAAAGGCTGACTAGCCATTTTTTGGTTAAATTTTCAGTACTCAGTACAAATTAATCAAAACTAGGGATTTTCGATCTAAAATCAATAATTATATTTACCAAAATTTTGTCTAATTTAATCAAGTAAATTTACATCGGTAGTTGGGTCGATCTATGGAGTTTAAAATTCCCTTAAATTCCAAAACGTAAATTCGGCCTCGGGTTTTCTATATTCCGATAATTTAGGAAATTTAGCCTAACAATTTTATAACTACAAACGCACAGAAATTACGCATATTTAACTCTAACAACAACGAGAATTTTCCTTACCTCAGTGTCCTACCAGAAATCCTCAATGTCCTAGGGGTGCAAGTCAGCGGATCTGATTTAATCAATTTGTTTCCCCAAAATTTTGAACCGATATTCCGACCGTCTTTTCTCAAGTTCTTCTCCCAATTCCCTTGGGCTTTATTTTCTACTCCAAATATATATATATATATATATTTCTATATATATATATATATTAGAATTTTCCCTTTTTTTCTTCGGTTTGAATTTGGCGCCGACTGCTTTCTTTCTTTCTTCTCTTCTTCCTGACTACCCCTGTTCACCTTTCTTCCCCTGACACTGTCGTTCCTCTCTCTCTCGACTATCATCTCCTTCCTCCTTGCTCTGCCTCTACCAACGCCAGTCTTCCCTTTCGATCTTACTCCGTCTAGCTTGCCTCCCTCATTACTGCCCCTGTTTTCTGCATCCTTGCCTCTGTTTTGATTTTCGAAGCTTGGACAGCCCGATAGTTCCCCTCCTTCCTCAGCCACACCTCACTCCAGCTTACCACCGCTGTTTGCCTCTATTTTTTATGCCCAACTTTCTTGTCTCTGCTCACTCTCTGTTTTGATTTCTTCCGTTCCCAGTTTTCTATCTCTCCCCCTCTTTCCCACCATAAGCTATCACCATTGCTTCATTTCCTTTCCTTCTTCCTTGGGTACCAGCCTTTTCTCTTGTTTGGCTGAGCTTCAATTTTTTTTGCTCGATTTATTTCTTTGGTCACCTCTTCTGTGCTAGCAATTGCAGCATGCAAACTTCACTTCACCATTCTCCTGCTTTACCTGCTTTGCTTGTCTTTTTTTTTTTATGCTGCACAGTCCAATTTCTAATTCGTGTATCACTTTAGCCCCTCCAACCTCTTGACGTCTTCCTTGTTTCCTCCCTTTTGTGTTTCAGATTGGTCTCAACTGCTCCACTGAATGATCATCACTTTTCTTTACTTGAATTCCTTCTTTTATTTCCAACACCCAGCCATCGCATTCTCCTTTTTCTCACCGAATCGCTGCATGTTTCTTGTAGCAGTACATCCTTTCCATTCTTGTGTCTTACCTGCTGCAACCTCAGTACTCTTTCACGTTGATATTTGTAGTGTACGCAAGCTTTAAAGAAGAACCTCACTAACCTCAGATTTTATCCTTTGTCACTCGGTTTTTCTTAGGTTCCCTCATTTCCTGTCATGTATGCCTTTCTTTTTGTTACAGTTTTCCTTATTCACTGCTCTCATTTGCAGACCTTAGGACAATAACTTCCTGCCATCCCCTCAACCTAGGCTATTCTAAGATGTCCCTTTCATAATTCTTTCATTTCTTGTCCATGCTGTGACCATCATGATCACTATTAGAAGTTGCTTTACACTTCATTTCGCATGTGGCACCATTGTTGCGCTGCAGTCCATGAGTCCTATGGCATTTTCCTCTTTCAAATACTATCTCAATTTCATCTCTTCACGCCTCTATTGAACGTTTTTCCTACATAGCTATTCATATGTTTATATCTATATCTATACGTGTATATGCAAGTCATTAATTACCTATACATATATGTCTATCTAGTTATTTGACTAGAAGAATAGATGAAACATGGCACACACATATATTCTTATATACATGTATGTGTATCCATTTTATTTTTTATTAATATTACTTTCTCTATCATTATTATTATTATTATTATTATTATTATTATTATTATTATTATTATTATTATTATTTGTACTATAAATGTTTTAAAGGAATAAATATATAATTCATATAAGTTTATTTTTATTCCTTCATAATCATTTATTCTTGGAGCTAAGGTATTTGAATTAAATCAATTCCTTCTAAGTCTCACAATTGGAACAATATAATTCTATTCTAAATCTTTGACTAATGAAATGCATCTTTAATTTCGCTGACCAAATTGCTATTCATGGGTAAAACCAAATACAAGAAATTTCATGGCGTTTACATGGCATGCATATGAAGTGTTTGTTAAAATGCCTAAATGAACTTGGATGATGGCATGGGACATGCATGCAAGGTGTTTTTTAAAATGCCTAAGTAAGAATGATGGTAGTTATAGGTTACATCCACCAAGTGTTTGATGAAATGCCACAATAGGCCAAGCTGACATAATGGACGGCCCAAGATGGACTAATGGGCTTAATGGATTTAATAGGCCTTAATGGAAAAGTTGAATTGGGCCTAAAATAGAATTGAGCTCATTAAGTATAAGACCCGTAAAAAAATATGTACTCTTTATGATTTCATGATGTATGGATAAGTCACATTTGATATAAATCATAAGGAATGAATATTTTTAAGTTTCAAATGTGTAAGAAATGCAAAACGGGTAGTGAAGCAAATTTGATATGAATGTAATAGTGATTTTCTAGGAAAACTGCAGCAAGAATGCTGCAGATAAGGAGCAGATCGATCTCATTAGCAAGGAAGATCGATCTCACGACTTGAAAATGCAATGCCAAGCATTTTGTAAGAGGCAGATTGATCCCTCATTCAAAGCAGATCGATCTTGGATAGGTTCTGGTTGAGATAGATCAATCTCCAAAAGGTTTTGGATAGCACAGATCGATCTCATCTCAAGGGCCAGATCGATCTCTATATGGTTCTATTTGAAACAGATCGATCTCATGCTAAAAAGCATATCGATCCCCTACTTAAAAAGTTAAATTTTGAAGAGATAAACACAGGGCAGATCGATCTCTCATGGTTAGCAGATCGATCTCTAAGGGTAATTCTATATATACTGGACTGTTGCACCTTCATTTCCTAGAGAACAACCAATCCTTCATTGAACCAAAGTAAACCTAACCTTTCCTACTCCAAAAATCATCCTTTTCAATTAGTTTTGAGTGAGATTTGCTTCAGCAAAGTTGTTCCTTGTAAGGAGGAGAACAACATCGTTGAAAACTAGAAGTTGAAATCAAGGATTGAATGAGCAAGGTGAATTTCTCCCAATTTGGCAAAAAAGAGGAAAAATAAAGCTAGGTAAGATTCAATACACCAACTTCAAATATGTTAATATAGGTATCTTGGTGAGTTGATTGGTGTATGTTTGAGTTGTTGAAAACACTTTGAACATGTAAAATCTCCATGACCTAGATTTTTTGCTTGAATATGAGAAATGTTTTAGGCATAGATTCAATGATGATTAAAGCATGTAGTGAAGTTATTAAGCATGTATTTATGATTGTAAGATAGTTTTATGAAATACATGTATTGGAAAAGGACTTAAGAAAGAATAAGGTCTAATGAGAAGTAATAAGACTAAATGAGTGTATAAAGGGCTAAATGCAATAATTGAGATCCATGCAAGTGAAAACTAAGTATATTTAGGTATACTAATGTGAATAGTTATCTACAGCTTCGGAGTGATATTGGAAACTGATCGAACTGTGAGATTTAGCAGTACCGAGGAAGTGAGGTCACGAGACGTGATCAGAGGTAAGGGAATTTCGTGAGTAGCTAGAGGTAGCTAGGCGTATCTTAGATAGATTTATAAGTATCTAAATCGTATATGGATTTCCAAATATGGAAAATTTCGCCAGGAACTGATAATGTAAACTTGTGGTTCTACCCCAAAATAAGGGTATAAAGCTTAGGAATTATGTTTGTGATTAGTTTTAAAATTATTTAACAGTTGCATAGATAGATTGGCTAATGTTTTCATGAAATATTCGAAAACATCACATTATAGTGCCGATTTAATTTAATTGAGTGAAATTCAATTGAAATAAGTCATCTATCGGGTTTGTGAGAAAACCATTAGTGCTAGAGTAATACTCACACTAGATTTTATGAGATATGCATCACATAGTACTTGAGTAATTCTCGTACTTGATTTTAATGTGATTTGTGCATGATAGAGTACTGGAGCATTGCTCATACTCAGTTTTATTGATTGATGCATGATAGAGTATTGGAGCATTGCTCATACTCAGTTTTACATGATATAGTGTTGGGACCATTGCTCACACTAGATTTATATGACCTTATGCATGAGTTCGTGTTGGAAGTTTACTCGCACGTACAGTTTTGAAAGAGATAGCATGAAACAGCCGTGTTGGGAGCCTTGTAGACTATGTGTCGCACCGATTATATGCTTGCATGTGTAAAGTTTTGAGATATAGTTAAGGGCTATCGAAACTATTATCCATGGTATGAGGAATAAGACCTATGGTAGGCACCCCGACTATGAGGATTGGGTCCATGGAGTACTTTGTACCATGTATGTCACATGGAGTACGATGTACCGTGAGTACACGACAATATAGAGTTGTGAGCTGACGGTTGAGGATTTGACCCACCTCCCATTACAGTAAATGTGAGATCCCGCACACCGAGTACTGTGTAGCCTGGAATCATAAAAATGAGTTATGATCATAATCTCAGAATAAGTAGTCGCCTATCTCACCTTATTGATATTTCTTGTTTGAATTGTCACATGAGTTTTTATAATTGGGTAGACCCGAGGGATGGGTTATGCCTCGACATGTGACCTTGTGTGTGAAAGGGTAACCCGAGGGATGGGTGAGGCCCAGATTTTCATGTTTTTAACATGATGATATGTCATCTTTGTTTTTGATTTAATTGATATGGCATAATGAAATGTGATTTACAGTAATTACATGAAAATGCAATGTTTTGTATAAATTGCTGAGATTAATAAACTAGCACGTTTTTAGTTCATATTAATGATTTGAATCTATATATATTACATAAATGTTTCAAGAAAGACACATGCTTTAGATGCGAATCGAAAAGGAAATGATTTCAAGGCATAAGCATTGTATTTTGTAGATAGTGTAGTTATCTACTTGCTTGCCTTAACTCCTTACTGAGCTGTGAGCTCACCCCTTTTTTATTTCCCCTCTCTACAGAGCGTCCATAGTAGTTGGACACGGTTGAGGATCGGTATTCCTTTATCCGCTGCTTACCCATCTTACTAAAGGTATACACATTCGAACGTTTTGTACTAAATAATGTAAAAGCACAGTTATGTAAACGAATGTACGATCAGGGATATCTATGTACTAGTATTTGTATCAATGTATATGAAGTTACTTTTAAGAAAAAAGTACTTACAGTCAATGGATAATTACATTGACATGTATGCTTGTTATGAAATGAATGTAGTTAAGGTGTCTAATATCGAATCACAGCCCAACGGTTTGGTGTTGAGTTATGACAAAAGGAAAGGTAAGTAAAATGAGAAACATTTGTAGTGGTTTTTGGTAAGTCACGGGAGGTCGTGACATTAAGTGAGCAATTCGGCCCATGTAAAATAATTGGGCCCATTATGTGAACAATTCGGCCCATGTAGGTTAATTGGCTCCAAAACTTTAATTTGATCATAAACGAAGTGTATACGGGTCTATAAAGACTAATAAAAATAACTGGTGATTTTCTGCAGCCTTGAGCGATAAAATTGGAGCTAAGAAGATTGATTGACTGACGGTGTCGGGATAGTGGCACAATAGTCCATTACTGAGGTAAGGAAAATATGTAAACTGCTAGAGGTAACTGTACATACACAAATTGATTTCCTTGTTGGGAATTAAATATTGTAAGATAAATAGCTATCGTAATATCGAGGTTTAAGCCTAGTAATAGAAACCACCCAATACTATCTATAATTACAGTCTGAACTGTATTGTAATTACACGTATACTGAACCACTGTGTGAATTGCATGTTTTCTATGCATTACTAAATTACTGTTGCTTATAACTAAAAAACGGTAGGCCAGCTTATATTTCTTTTATTAGCATAAAACTGGACGGGTTTCAAAGTTATGCATGCATGTGTGGGAGAACTTCCATGGATGGGTGACCATACTGGAAGTCCCTACCAATGCTACTTTTCACGTACCATTTTGAGTACTACACACCGCTTTAATACGGGTTTTGAATTAATCAAGCTACCTATCGATTTTATGGGAAAATTGTGCTTGACCCATGTGTCGACTATGTGTTACACCATCGGGCTTACACTTGATTTAAGACAATGCACTGGATGTTTATGATAACTAGGGTGGCAAATCCCTGGCTAATCCAAGCACTCTCAGTCTTAATATGGTCCACGAAGTACGTTGTACCGTGTGATTTACACATGAAGTACGTTGTACCGTGTTTTCAATCTTTGGACTTCTGAGGGCCGATGGGTTGCTAACCACTTCCCATGGTAATTGATATCCTTGTACACTTGATCTGTGATGCTTAGAATCACAGACTATGGCCATATGTCCTCCCTTTATGGGATATTGTCTACTGTATGTTCTGCCTAGTCTCCATTGTTTCAATTACTGAATAAACTGAATAAACTGAATAACTAAACATTTTCTATTTTTTACTGGTTTTGTTATGGTTTCACTGTAAGATCTTTTACACACTACATGTACTGATCTTTCTGTCTTACTGTCATTGTTCTCGTAAATATTATTGTTTCACTATAAGGCATGAAATTACAAGCATGTAGATAGTATGGTTATCTACTTGCTTACATGTTTACCTTACTGAGCATGTTAAGCTCACTCATTTACTTTCCCCATTCCACAGATTACCTCCTATAGTGTGAGCTTCGATATAATCCAGTGCTTCTTTTTTAGGATCACTGAACGCTCACTGCTTCCCCAATTGTGCAGAGGTATACACGTTCGTAATCTTTTTTGTATCTAAACATATAATTGTGCAGTGATGTATATGAGTAGAACATTGGGGATGTAGACGCATGTACATACAGTTATATGACATGGATATACAAAGTTTAATGAAAGTTAACTTCCATTGATGGTATGGTGTGGCAATTAACATTAATGTAAGTAATCTGTCTAGACTAACATTGACTCATAGCCCAACCATTTAATTTGTAAGTGAAATGAAATTGCGAAAAATTTGTATGGATTTTAAGTAAAATGGGGTACGACATTAACTGATTAGCTTTTCAACTCTTCCTCTACTAATTCTTTCTCTATGAGGTGCCTATTCTAGAATGCACGAGGGTTGGGTAACCCAGTTTTAGAAGATCCTCCATGGAGCTAATAAAGATTAACAACCTAAGTGTAGTTATCATTGTGGAAATGAGACTCTTAAATGGAAGAGTGAAAACGCTTACAACTAATTAGGTTTTGACTACTCCTTTCAGGGTCAGTGCCAAAGGCTTTTTAGGAGGGATTTAATTGTTTTAGAGGTCAAGGGAGATCAAGCTTGAGATCCTATTTTCTAACCCTCAAATTATTAATGCTTCAATCTATGTAAAGTCCAATAGCTTTTCTCAATTAATTTTTAATGTTGATTCTTAGTTATTATCTACTATGTATGCTCGGCCTGTGTATGCGTTAAGAAGGAAACTTTAGGATGATCTTTCAAGTTTTACTATGCCCTTTTCTCTAATTCTTGCTAATGTTAATGAGCTCATTTGTGATTTGGATAAACTTGGTGGAAGACCGGTTAATCATACAAGGTCCTGTAGGTTCCTGTATGGCATGAACAACTGTGGGATGCTTGACTTGGGTTTTGTAGGACACCAATTCACTTGAACTAATAAGAATCATTATGGTCAAATTATAAGGGAAAGGATTGATAGAGCCTGGGCCAGTAGTGGTTGGAAATTGAAATTCCCAAGCTAGACTTTATCTCATCTCATAAAGATTCACTTTGAGATCTTTTGCTCTTAGATACCAAGCCAAACACCCCCAGATTTGACCTTAGACCTTTCAGACTGGAAATCCTATGGTTCTTACATCTTAAGTTTAACGAATTAGTCAAAACACTTGGTCACATGGCACCAAATATGTTATTGATGCTATAAAGTTGTTCAAAGAAAAGTTATCTTATGGAACAAAAGCACTTTTAGCAATATCTTTGTAAGACCCCGTATATGTATAATGGTAGTGTGTATAATTGGATCGAATAAATATGAATGGACTTGTAATGTAAAGTATGATTGATGTAAGTCCATGGATGCAATGTACGTATGTGAACTATGATTTGTAATGTACACACAAGTTCCATTGAGTATGAATATGAAGAAATGAATTTTTATAAGTGATAGATGTGATTGAAACTCAAAATGGGTTGTGTGGTGAAATGGAATGGAGTTATGCTTCCTTTTGGTTTATGTAGCATACCTTTGAACATACAATGAATGCACACAAGTTTCAATGTGCATAAGGTACGAATGGATGTCATTTTCAAGTTATAAAAGGTGAATGTATGAGAAAATGGCCATGGAAATAGATTAACGATGTATTGGTATGAGTTGTAGCAAGGAAACTACAGGAAATCTGGAAAACATGAGGGCCAGATCGATCTCATAGGATGAGAGATCGATCTGGAAGAGCCAGAATACTCTTATTTGGGCAAAAGAATAAAGCAGATCGATCTCCAATGGAGCCAGATCGATCTCCTTAGCTCTCTGTTCGGGACCAGATTGATCTCATGCTTCGACAGATCGATCTCATGCTTCAACAGATCGATCTGATGCTTCGACAGATCGATCTCATGCTTAAAAATGCTGTGAAAAAGAGGGATTTTAAGGGACCAGATCGATCTCCTCTTGGACCAGATCGATCTCCCCAAGCTATTTCTATATAAGGAGGGCTGAAAATCTGAAAATCTCGAAAAAACACTTAACTTTACAATCTCAACCCCAAAAACCTAACTTTCCCTCTCTAAAATCAGCCATTTTCAGTGAGATTTGAAGAGAGATCCTTAGAGACAAAGTTGTTCCTATCAAAGAGAAGAACAACATAGTGAGAGGGCATTTTTCCATTTTTGGAATTGAAGGAGTTAAGGGCATTTCCATTTAGAGCAAGAAGAAAAATCATATTGGTAAGATTCTAACACTCCAATCCAAATGCATTAGCTATTTAATTGATTTTGGAGTTGGTCGGTATGAGTATTGATGAATAAACTATCTAGGAATGTAGTGGAATTGATGTGACCTAGAAATCAAAAATGGGTATAATGTGAGAATATGTGGGATTGAATGAGCTTATGATTTATGGCATGCTAAAGTTGTTATTGGGGTAATGTTTATAATTTTAGATGGTTAGATGGAATTACATGGCGAGTTGGAGGAATTGTGAAAATGGGTATGTATATGATTGATAAATGCCATAGTGAGGGGATTCATGAAATATGAACGCTATGAGCTTTATGTCTATTTGATACCGATTTTGAATAAGATAATAGGCCTAAGAAGATCCATAGACTCGAGCTATGGGTAAAGTAATGAAACGAGGCCAAATAAGCTTTAATAAAGGCTATAGATTAAATTGACTATAGCAAACACAAGGGTTGCATTATATGGATCGAATATAATGCGGGATACGATTTTGTGCAGTCCCGAAGAGTTCGTTGAAGACGAATCGAACCGTACGAGTAAGCAGCTTAAGGAAGTGGAATCACGCATCGCGATTCCAGGTAAGGGAATTTTGTGAGTATATAGAGGTAGCTGCTCGTACTTTGAACTTGTGGGTGAATATTGGGTGTTTTATGAAATGCATGGTTGCTCAAATAAATGATTGATGGTATTCGTGAATGATGATGAGTATATGCGTGGTTTTGGATTTGAAGTGGATTTTATGAAATGGGATAGTAAGGCTAATAATTGCATAAATCTAATGTTTTGATGCTTTTCAAAACGAAATTGCTTGGTTTTAAGCAAGCTGGTAGATGGGTCGGCTAGTATTGTATGGTTGATGTGGAAAAGCATTTGTGAGTGCTAAACCCGATTGCTGGGATTGTTTTATTGTGTATGAGCCGCCTATCGTATTTGTATGACATAAATCGCGCTAAAGCCTCGCTTGCGCTGGATTTCTATGTTTTCATTTGTATGAAACGTGCTGGAGCTTAGCTCGCACCTTGATTGGAAATTATGTTGATGTTTATAAACCGTACTGGAGCTTTTGCTCGTACGTGGCTTTTGAGTGGTTGTCTTATGAGTATAACCGTACTAGAGCTATGCTCGTACGCGTCTCCTTACGAGAGGATGCATGAGTCGTGCTAGAGATTTGTTCGCACAAGTTTGCACATTGTGATAAGCATAAGGTTGTGAAAGTTGGTAAGATCCTTAAGCCTTACATCCTTAAGCCTTACATCCTTAAGCTAACATCCTTAAGCCCAAAGAGGTGGGGAGGCTCTGTTAGGCGGGGAGGCTATGTTTGGCAGGGAGGCTCTGTTCGGTGGGGAGGCTCTCTTACGGTGGGATCCTTAAGCCAACATCCTTAAGCCCAAAGAGGCGGGGAGGCTCTGTTAGGCAGGGAGGCTCTCCTACATGGGTACAGTAAGATCCTTAAGCCCTAAATCCTTAAGCCCTAAATCCTTAAGCCAACATCCTTAAGCCCAAAGAGGCGGGGAGGCTCTGTTAGGCGGGGAGGCTCTGTTTGGTGGGGAGGCTCTCTTACGGAAGGATCCTTAAGCCCTACATCCTTAAGCTAACATCCTTAGGCCAACATCTTTAAGCCCAAAGAGGCGGGGAGGCTCTGTTAGGCGGGGAGGCTCTGTTAAGCGGGGAGGCTCTGTTCGGCAGGGAGGCTCTCCGTCACGGAATATGGAAAACTCTTGGTATGGGGTAGATAAGACCTAGGAATGGCACCCCTAATCACGATATGAGTTGCGGAGTACGCTGTACCGTGTATATCACATGGAGTACGATGTACCGCATGATGGTTATGTGATGAGAAAGTCTGGCGAGGGATAATCCATCTTCGTGCCAGCATGATACCCCGCACACCTAGATGAGTGTGGTCTGGGATGATTTATGATGTAATGGTTCACATAGGCACTTTTGATATAGTGACCTAGATTTATACACATGCGTGAATTGTGGAATGAAAATGTGGTTGTGATTGTGAGTTGATTTGGTGGTGTTTATGATGTTGGTTTAAAAAAAAAAGGTTTCTTAATGAATTGCCCTTTTTGTGAAATTTAAATGAGATTGAGCATGAGATGATTTATACATGATGTTTTTACCATGTTTTATATGCCAATGTACATGATTTTAATACATGATATATATGTATACTCATATGGCATAGTTTTATTCCTCATGCTCCTACTATAAACGATTTATGCATGACATTATCAGCATGTAGATAGAGTAGTTATCTACCATGCTTGCATTATTGCCTTACTGAGCGTGTGGTTGCTCATCCCACTCTATTTTTCCCCCTACAGAGAGTGCATAGTAGCCCAGTGAGGACTGAGGCGTGTTATTTTGGATTCCGCTGCATCTCCATCGCTAAGAGGTATATACACAGTAATTCTTTTTGGTATCTAAACAATGTAAAAGCACAGTAATCTTTGAATTGTAATCATGGGGGATGTAGATGTCAGTAAAACATACTTTTGTATAAGTACAGGATTTAAATGCAAATGTATGACATCGTTTATTTATCTAAGAATGAGTGAGATGTGGAGTTTATTATTGACTCACAGCCCAACAGTGTGTAGTGAGTTAGCTCACGACCGGGTAAGGTAACGGTAAAACGTGAAAAATTTTCAGTGATTTTTGGTTATAGAGAATGGAATTAGGTCGTGACAGAGATTGGTATCAGAGCTATGTTGGCCTGATGTGAGTCATTAATAAAACGTAGGAAAGTACATCCCCATAGTACTGTGCTTTTGTTTAGATATAACTGTGTATACCATGATGGATTGAGCTTAATGAATTATTATAATACAGGAAGTTAGGCACTATGCCAGTTACACGCAAAGGTAGAGGGGTGAGAGCACGTGCTAGAGGCCGTAGAGGTAGGCCTGAGAGCCGTGCGGAGCCACAGACTGAGCAGGCTCCACAGAACCCTGCTGAGAGAGCAGAGGATACTGAGGCTCGCTTCGCTAGGTTAGAGCGGAGTATTGAGAGTTTGGTGGAGATAGTCACGCAGGCATTGGGTGCCGGTGACAGACGAGGTCCCGCGGCACAGCCTACTACTGAACAGGCAGCTGCAGAGGTGGAGAGACCTCAGACTGCTGAGACAGCTATAGTTACACCACCTCCAGCCCAAGATATAGCTTCTTCTATCGCTCCGCAGCAGAGCGGTAGTGATTTGGGTTATGACTGCGATTTGAGCAGGTTGCGAGAGTTTCTGTAAGACACGAATTTAATTAAAATACGAAATGAATGAGTATTCGTGAAGAGAAGTCAGGTTAAATTAATCCTGAACACGTGTAAGGGTAAAATGGTCAAAAGACCGAAAGTCGGTATAATTTCGATGAGAAAATTTAATTAAAAATAACGGATTGAGAAATCTTGGTCAATAAAGGAGAAATAAATTTATTTCGGGTTAAATTGATCAAGATATTAATTTATGAGAATTAATCGGGATTTTTAGTTCGAAAAAATAATCCCGAAAATAATCAAAAAATATACCGAAAAGTCATTCGGGACAATATCCCGAAAATACGGAGGAATTATACCCAAAAAAGGGTTAAAATATAATAAATAAATTAAATTAAATTAAATTAATTAATTTAGAATTAAATAATAATTTTAAGGATATTTTAAGGGATATTTTGGATTTTTATAGGGTATTTTAAGGAATAGTGTAATAATTAAAATAAATAATAATAATAAAAATAATTAATAAAATAAATGAAAAAAAAAGAGAAAGAAAGAAAAAAAAAGAGAGAAACTGGAAAAGGGGGTCGGGGAGAGAGAAAGAGAAGCAAAGAAAACGGAAGCAGCTGACCGAGGAAGACCGGACCCCCGTCCAGTGACCAACGACTCCGACGAGGCCACGAGGAGGTAGAGGAGAGACCGGCGAGCACGTGGGCACCGAAATCGCACCGTGCAGTGGCCGGAGGAAGCCGATCGGAGGAGGGAAAGCACCGAGGAGAAACGGCCCGATTTTCGGCGATCAACGGAGACTGGGCGTGAACGGAGGCCACTGTCACGCCCCGAATATGCGGAAAATAGGGCTAATTTAAAACTTTTTACTCGTTAATTCACAAATAAAGGTGCATTCCTGTGCAGTGTCATACATCATCATAATTATCATGCCTCAGGATCTCATCATAATATAGTGTATATTGAATCATATACATTACTCAATTCCAGTTAATTAATCCTAATACATCCCATATAATGTTATACATCAAGTGTCTGTAATTACAATAATAGTCTGGGTACATGAAAAGATAAATATACCTCAAAGTACAAAATATATAGCCTGGAGCTCGGATCCTCCACTAGCCACTACTCCGTACGTCGCAGGGAAGTCCTTATTCACTTGAAGAACTCTGGGGGGAAAGAAAAACAGGGTGAGCTTCTAAATCGCTCAGTAAGGGGGGTAGGGGACTCATTTCATAAACCAAAATGCACATCACAAAGCATTTATTTGTATGTGAAACTCATTTGAAAACCATAGCATGAAAATACTCAAAACGACACTCTCATGTGTCAAGTCATGTGAAAACATGAAGTAAAAAGGCTCACTCTAGAGCATTAACAAAGCATGTGAAAATAACGCGTTAAACGCTTTCTCAAATAACGTGGCATAGCCACTGATTTAAAATCACTCGTGGCATCGCCACAAAACACACGTGGCAAAGCCACTGAATTATTTTCTCACGTGGCATAGCCACAAAACACACGTGGCAAAGCCACTGAATTATTTTCTCACGTGGCATAGCCACAGAATAGGATTTCTCAACGTGGCACTGCCACCAATGGGGTTTCTCAACGTGGCACTGCCACCAATGGGGTTTCTCAACGTGGCACAGCCACCAATGGGGTTTTCTCAACGTGGCACAGCCACCAATGGGGTTTTCTCAACGTGGCACAGCCACCAATGGGGTATACGTGGCACAGCCACCAATGGGGTATACGTGGCACAGCCACCAATGGGTCATTCTCACATTACCAGAACGGAGAAGAAATCGGGCTTACATGCTACCAGAGCAATGCCCGGTGTGTACTCACATCTACACACCCAAGTCTTATCACATAAGACAGATTTGCCTTCACGTAGAACTCGTAATGGTTTCTCTCTCATAAAACTCATTTGAAAACCGTTTTGTACTCAACACAAAACGTAATAAAAACTGAGTTCTAACCGGCAAAGCACACGCACACATTTCTCAAATCTCAATGTTGCCTTAACGTAGAGCCCAGTTATAAACTCATAAAACATTGGGCTCCAACCGGCTATAAAATCGTGTGCAGTTCAAATCTCAACATGCTTGTTTATAAATCATAAATCATGCTATAACAGTTTACAAATCACATACACAAATGGTTTAGATTTCCCTTACCTCTTTGCACCTCGTATAGTGCAATCGTTCCCCCGTATCACGAACTAGCCTCGCATTCCACTCTGGAACTCCCGAGCTGTCCAAACGATGTTAAAAACATCAATACTCAACATCACATAAGCCTTAATTCTCAAAATCGAGCATAATTGCTCATAACACCTCAAATCCCTTGATTCTCGTAACTCAACCCTAAACTACAACCTCATTCTCAATATCTCAACGTTCGATATCTCTAATACCAATTCTCTAAGCTAATTCTCCACATTGTCTATATTTCCATTTATAGCTCGATTCTCAAAATTGTCACAATTTCCAAATATCGACATTAATCCAACTACATTACAATCTCATCAATCCCTAATCATTCCTCAACTATTTCAACACAATTACAACCACCAATAACATCAAAATCAGCTCAAATATCAAGATCGAGGTTTAGAAATTACCCAAAGCTTGTGAGATGCACAACTCACGCCTCGATCCGATTCGTCCTTCGATTTCCAAGTATGTTGTTCTCCCTTTGATGAGGAACAACTTTCCTTCTTACCACAATAGCTGATTCGGCCGAAAATGGGGGATTTGGAGGAGTGAGAAACTAGGTTTTCGGAAAAATGGAGGTTTGAAAGAGAGAGAAAGTGAAATTTCAGGAGAAAACACAGGTTCCTTATATAGACTGGAGGTAGGAGATCGATCTGCCTCTTGATGAGATCGATCTGTGTTTGAAATTTGGGGACGATCTGGGCAATTTTATGCCTAGGAGATCGATCTGTCGAAGGGTGAGATCGATCTCTTTATGGCTTTATGAGATCGATCTGCTCCTAAGGAGATCGATCTTCTCCCCAAACAGAAGCATTTGGAGATCGATCTCCTCCTCATGAGATCGATCTTCTCTCAAACAGATTCATTTGGAGATCGATCTCTTCCTCATGAGATCGATCCCTTCTCAAACAGATTCATAAGGAGATCGATCTCTTCCATTGGAGATCGATCTGCTCCTCAAATTTCCCCTTCCTCGTCATTTTTAACTCACCAGATCGATCTCTCCTTCTCCCAGATCGATCTGTCCTCATGGATCATGCTTATTTTACACACTTAACACATAAATCTCCAATTATAATTCCCACAATTCACTTAGCTCAATAAATTATACTCAAATTATTATTACATCAATAAAATATGTCTGAAATTCTCAGATCTCACAGCCACCGGCGTGACCGTGAGGAGGAGGCGGTCCTTTTGAGACTGGTAGCAGCCGACGAGATGGCCGAAATCGTCGGCGATGGCCAAGATCAAAAATGGGTTTCCGACGCCGGGGAGAAGAGGTCGAACCGGCGGCGTTCCGGCGGACTTGGGTGAAACTGAGGGCAGATTCGAGCTGCGGACAACTTTGCGGAGCTGCTAGCGGTGGAAGCCGGCAGAGAACTGACCGGCAAGGCGGTGAACCGGTCTAACCGGAGTGAACCGGTGGTCTGAACCGGTCCGAACCTGACTGAACCGGTTCAGCCAAAAAGAGAGGAAAAAAGGAGAAAAAAGAGAAAAAGAAAAAGAGGAAAACATTGATAAAAATTCCTGTGATGCAATCGAGCTTCGGGTAAGTCAATAGTGGTCGAAATTGACCCGATTTAAATTTCAGAGTATTTAATTTAAGTAATTTTCGACTGAAAACTTACCCAGAAAATTGTGAAATTATGTAGCTCGACAATTGGCATCCAACGAGAGCTCGAGATAGCCTCGATTTACGTACTAGCATGGAATCTCGGGTAAGTGACCCCTATTTATGACAATTACCTCGTTATGCGTGATATTGATTTAATTTCCGCATAAATTGAATTAAATTATGGAAATTTAGATAAATTGTCGTAAATAATCGATTTAGCTATTCGAGAATTAGAACGAGACCCAATAAATTATTGGTGGGCCCAATGAGCCCAATAGGCCTCGATAAAGTGAAAATTAAGTGGTAAACGGGCTTAAGGCCGATTAAGGCCCATTAAGGTGCAATCGGGCCCAATAGGGGTAAATGGGCCCAACGATTTAAATTAAGCCCAGAAAATAGGAAATACAATTAAATTGTATGTTATCTGACCTGAGGAATATTGATATGCAGTTTCGAGCATTGGATTTAGAGCATATCGGACTGCGCGACGAGACAACAGTAGAAAAGAAAAGGTCAGACTCGACAGGAAAATAAGGTAAGGGAATTCTACGGACTGCTAGAGGTAAACTTTACGAAGTTTTAAATTCATTTGCAGTCATTTAAAAATTACCTGAAGGGTCTAGAGGTCAACTAATAATTTTAGGGCCCCGGATGGGTAAATTACCAAAATACCCTTGTTAAGGGTAAAATTTACAAAGTTAGGAAAAATTGGGAGGAGCAAGAACAAAAGGTTTCTGCTCATTCTGGAGGTGTTTTGATGCATGCATGAGTAGGCTGGCTCACCTTGAAAGAAAATGCACAGCATTGCATACTTTCAACGTGATATTGTTTTGAAAACTGTTTTGAGGAAACAGAGCCGCTTACGTGTTTTTATTGACATGTGACGTGCTAGAGCTCAGCTCGCACGATGTTGTCGATTTGTGTGATGCATGCATTAGTGCTAGAGCGAGAGCTCGCACTAGAGTTTTACATGCATAGGTGCTGGAGTCCAACTCGCACCAGATTCTTATATATACATGATTTTCGTGACAGGGTGCTAGAGTCTAACTCGCACCATATTTTTATATGATTTTGAGACAGGGTGTTAGAGCTTCGCTCGCACCAGATTTTTATACGATTTGCATACAGAGTGCTAGAGCTTAGCTCGCACTAGATTTACTTGATTTGATGAGAGTGCTGAGCATTGCTCGCACTGATTTTATGAGAACATGCGATGAGCCGTGCTTGGAGCATCGGGTAGACTGTGTGTCACCGATTAAATAGGCTCACACGTGCGCCTTGAGACATGGCATCAGGGGAAAAGGCCCTTAAGCAAGGATGACCCCGAATGAAACAAAATCTCTGTGGGAAGCAGGCTATTTGGGCTGGAGTACCTAGAGTGATATGGGTCCACGGAGTACGATGTACCGTGCAGGTAGCATGGAGTACGATGTACCGTGTTGTATCTTCGGATACGACATCTTCGGATGCAGCATCTTCGGATGCCTGGGATCGGATAAGACTGACGGGATGGATTGACCCACCTCCCGGGCGATTCTCGATCATGGTGAGAACCCGCACACTAGGATCCGTGTAGCTGAGGAACTCCCGAGGACACATATGGCCATAGTCCTGGTTATTGTCGTTATATAGATATTGCCTCGTCTCGCATGTCGACGATTTCGATGATTTAAACTGGGTTTTTAATTAAATGTGCATGATGGTTATTTCCATGCTTTTTAAATCCATGTGTGATGTAAACCTATTTTCATGGATTTGTGTGAGTCAGGATCACCCGAAAGAGGGGTCGAGTCCTGACTTTATTGTGAAATTTTTAAATGAGAAAGAAATGATTTAAATGAATTGCATGTTGAATTTTCCGTGCAAACTCGATTTACATAGCATCATAATTCATATCATTTATTTTAAAATGTGTGGAGAAAGGGTGGTTTATGCATGGCACCACGTTCATGTAGGTAGTATGGTTACCTACTTGTTCGTAGGATTGCCTTACTGAGCTTGATGTGCTCACCCCTTTCATTTTCTCCCACAGATAATCTCCAGTTGAAGTTGCGACGACTCAGTACTGCATTCCGGATATCCGCTGCTGCCCATCGACATAAGGTATATACACTTGTACATATTGTATCTATATAAGCATAGCACAGTAACATGTTTGTAAGTAACTTTAGGGGATGTATAAATAATGTAAACAATTATAAATGACTGGAGAAGAAATAAGTTAGATGGTAATTGTATGGTGGGACTGGCATTGACGCACAGCCCAATTATTAGTGGAGTGTGGTCACGATTCGAGGACAGATAAGAAATTAATAAAGAAAATAAACAAAACGCGAAAAATTAACTCTGATTTTTGGGTAGTTCGGGTCGTGACAGTTTCAAGAGTTGAAACCCCCAGTATTTAGAGGGGTGAAGGACCCAGTGATTACGGAGGATTGGGTGTATGAGATGGAGAAACTGTATAGGTTTTTCCGATGCACTTCAAGTGAGAAGGTTGCCTTTGCCGTGTTTATGCTGAAAGGCGAGGCCGAGCATTGGTGGAGGTCCACCGAGGTTATTTTGAGGGCCAGATACTCTGAGATCTCGTGGGAGATATTTCTAGAGGCCTTCAGGAGGCAGTATATTCCAGCTACCGCACAGAGGAAATTACGGATGGAATTTATGAACCTGGTTCAAGGGAACCAAACTGTGGAAGAGTATGAGTCCAAGTTTATGTCATTGGGAAGATATGACCCTGACACGATGGGTAGTGAGACCCGAAAGATTCAAAAGTTCATGGATGGATTGAGATTGGCCATCCAGACTAAGCTAGCTCCCTTCGACATTGTGACTTATGAGGAGGCTGTACATAAGGCTCAGTTGTGTGAGCAAGACTTCGAGCGAAATGCCTCCGAGCTTGGGAGAGTCAGTGTTAGGAAGGACAGAGATCGGAAGAGATCCGGGTTTGGAAGAGTGGCCAAGAGAGATGGCCAAAGATTTTTCGAGAAGAGGCCAAAGATTGAGGGGGTGCAGGAGAGAGCTGCTAGACCTCCCGTATACCCAGCCTTGACTGCGCCTTGACTGCGCCAAGGGGTATGACTATTGGAGGACCACGACCTACTACTGATCAGTGTTGGAGATGTGGGAGATTTCACGGGAATAGACCCTGTCTGATGGCCCCTATGGTGTGTTTTAGATGTGAGAGACCAGGACATATAGCTAAGTATTGTCCCGAGAGGATGGAGATTGCCCCACAGAAGGGCAAGGAGCCTGAGGGAGCTCCAGTTGAGACAGCAGCCCCGAGGAGGAGGGCTACAGCTGAGGAAAAAGGGAAACAGGCTGCGGGTGTGAGTAGAGGAAGAGTACATGCACTGGACCAGGACACTGCAGACGCATCGACGGATGTGATTAAAGGTACCATCCGAATCTTTGATTTAGAAGCATTGGTATTATTTGATCCTGGTGCCACGCATTCTTTCATATCACCTTCCTTTGCACATAAATTGTTGAAATATGTGAAACCAACATTGTTGGATAAAATGTTGATGATTTCCACACCCATGAATGATAGTCAATTAACTGAGCATGTATGTAGGGATTGTAAGTTAAAGATAGAGGGGAAGGAAATGATAGCCAATCTGATTTTATTAAATATGAATGATTTTGATGTAATTTTGGGAATGGATTGGTTGGCTACCAATCGTATTGTGATGGATTGTCATGCCAAAACATTGATGTTTTCAGGATTAGACAATCTTATTGTAAATTTTGATGAAAAGAAATGATATGAAACTTGTATGATTGTTGTAAATCAAGGAGTATGATTTTAAATGCATATTGCTTAGGAGATAAATTATTGTTTATGATAAATGTTGAATGTGGAGTGATGGTTTATGTTACTAACGATGGAGAGGATAATGTGAAGGGTTCATTGCCTATGTGGTCGATATAGATGAGGCACACCCGGAATTGAGGGACATAACCGTAATTTTAGATTACCCTGATGTCTTTCCGGACGAATTACCAGGACTACCGCCTGAAAGGGAAATGAAATTTTGCATTGAGTTAGTGCCTGGTACAGAGCCGATATCGAAACCACCCTATAGAATGGCTCCGATAGAATTAGAAGAGCTGAAGAAACAGCTGCAAGAGTTGCTGGAGAAGGGGTTTATTAGACCGAGTGTCTCACCTTGGGGAGCACCGGTTCTATTTGTAAGGAAGAAGGATGGAAGCCTCCGACTGTGTATAGATTACCGGTTGTTGAATAAGGCCACCATTAAGAACAAGTACCCCCTTCCAAGAATCGATGATTTGTTGGATCAGCTTCAGGGAGCCAAAGTATTTTCTAAGATAGATCTGCGGTCAGGGTATCATCAGTTGAGGATCAGGAGTGGAGATATACCCAAGACAGTATTTCGTACCCGTTATGGCCACTACGAGTTCTTGGTGATGCCATTCGGATTGACGAATGCTCCCGCAGCATTTATGGCATTGATGAATGACATATTCAAGCCATACCTGGACAAGTTTGTGATTGTTTTCATAGATGATATTTTGGTGTATTCCAAGTCCAGGGAAGATCATGAGGAGCACTTGAGGATAGTTCTGCAGACCCTCCGAGAGAGAGAATTGTATGCCAAACTCAGCAAGTGTAACTTTTGGTTGGAACAGATCTCATTTCTGGGGCATGTTGTGTCAAAGGATCGGGTATCGGTGGATCCATCCAAGGTAGAGGCAGTTGTACAGTGGGAACAGCCTAAGACAGTCACTGAGATCAGAAGTTTCCTGGGATTGGCAGGATATTATCGGAGATTTATAGAGGGTTTTTCCAGACTAGCTGCTCCGTTGACACGCCTCACGCGTAAGGATGTTAAGTTTACATGGGATGAGGCATGTGAGAGGAGTTTTGAGGAGCTTAAGCGTCGACTGACGACTGCTCCAGTTCTCACCATTCCTACCAGCTTAGGAGGATTCTCGGTGTATACGGATGCATCACACCAGGGATTGGGCTGTGTGCTTATGCAGGATGGGAAGGTAGTTGCCTATGGATCTAGACAGTTGAAAGATCATGAGAGAAACTACCCGACACATGATTTGGAGTTGGCGGCCGTAATATTTGCTTTGAAGATATGGCGCCATTATCTCTATGGTGAGAAATTTCAGGTGTTCACAGATCATAAGAGCCTTAAGTACCTGTTCTCGCAGAAAGAGTTGAATATGAGACAGAGGAGATGGCTCGAACTCCTGAAAGACTATGATTGTGAAATCATGTACCACCCAGGTAAGGCAAATGTAGTTGCCGATGCTTTGAGTAGAAAGAACCTTGGGTTGGTGTCTAATATGATGGTACGGGAACATGAATTGTTAGAACACTTTGCGAACCTCAGTTTGGAGGTAACCCCACCTGGGTCGGAGAGACTTGAGATCATGGCTAGTTTGAGACTAGAGCCAGAGTTGATTGGCCGTATTTGGCAAGCCCAGCAGAGTGATCGACGATGCATCGATTGGCTGAGGCAGATACAGACGGGTGTGGGTAGTGATTTTGAGCAGAGTACTGATGGGTTATTGAGGTTCAGAGGCAGAGTATGCATTCCCAGGGATCCTGAGATCAGGAGAATGATTTTATCAGAGGCTCACTCATCAAAGTATACGATACATCCGGAAAGTACCAAGATGTATCAAAACCTTCGGAAGGTTTATTGGTGGTCTGGAATGAAGAGAGACATTGCTGAATATGTCGCTAAGTGTCTCGTTTGTCAGCAAGTGAAGGTAGAGCATTAGAAGCCTGCAGGATTATTGCAGCCTCTACCGATATCGACCTGGAAGTGGGAGCATGTCACCATGGATTTTGTGATGGGGTTGCCAAGGACCCGTAGAGGTCATGATGCCATATGGGTTATTGTGGACCGGTTGACTAAGTCCATCCATTTCTTGGCTATGAAAGCTACCGATACACTAAGTCAGTTGGCGAACCTATATATTCGAGAGATAGTAAGGCTACATGGTGTACCAGTGAGCGTTGTTTCTGATAGGGATGCCCGCTTCACTTCCCATTTTTGGGAACATTTTCAGGAAGCGCTGGGGACCCGACTGAGTTTTAGCATCGTTTTTCATCCTCAGACAGATGGGCAGTCAAAGAGGACTATACAGACCCTCGAGGATATGTTGAGAGCGTGTATGCTGGATTTTAGAGGCTCCTGGGATGACCACCTGCAGTTAGCCGAGTTCGCTTATAATAATAGCTATCATGCTAGTATCGGGATAGCACCCTATAAGGCATTGTACGGGCGTAGATGCCGTTCCTCTATTGGATGGGAAGAGGTTGGTGACAGACAGATTTTTGCTCCAGACTTAGTGCAACAGGCATCTGAGGACGTCCAGTTGATATGTGAGAGATTACGGACAGCTCAGAGCCGGCAAAAGAGTTATGCTGACAAGAGACGAAGACCACTGGAGTTTGATGAGGGTGAGTCGGTGTTTCTGAGGGTATCACCATCGAAGGGTATTATGAGATTTGGTAAGAAGGGCAAGCTGAGCCCTAGATATATCGGACCCTTCGAGATTTTGGAGAGAGTGGGAGATAAGGCGTATAGGTTGGCATTGCCACTAGACTTGGCAAATGTCCACAACGTCTTCCACGTCTCGATGCTTCGGAAGTATCACCCGGACCCGGCACACGTGATAAGATATGAGCCGTTGGAGCTCCATGAGAGTATGACGTATGTTGAGAAGCCGGTTCGGATATTGGACAGAAAAGAGAAAGTGTTGCGGAATAAGACAATTCCCTTGGTGAAAGTTCTTTGGCAACACCACACGACGGAAGAGGCCACGTGGGAATTGGAGAACTTGATACGAGAGAAGTACCCCCAACTTTTTGAAGAGTGACTTGGTTCTAATTTGGAGGACCAAATTCCTTGAAGGAGGGGAGAATGTAAGACCCCGTATATGTATAATGGTAGTGTGTATAATTGGATCGAATAAATATGAATGGACTTGTAATGTAAAGTATGATTGATGTAAGTCCATGGATGCAATGTACGTATGTGAACTATGATTTGTAATGTACACACAAGTTCCATTGAGTATGAATATGAAGAAATGAATTTTTATAAGTGATAGATGTGATTGAAACTCAAAATGGGTTGTGTGGTGAAATGGAATGGAGTTATGCTTCCTTTTGGTTTATGTAGCATACCTTTGAACATACAATGAATGCACACAAGTTTCAATGTGCATAAGGTACGAATGGATGCCATTTTCAAGTTATAAAAGGTGGATGTATGAGAAAATGGCCATGGAAATAGATTAAGGATGTATTGGTATGAGTTGTAGCAAGGAAACTACAGGAAATCTGGAAAACATGAGGGCCAGATCGATCTCATAGGATGAGAGATCGATCTGGAAGAGCCAGAATGCTCTTATTTGGGCAAAAGAATAAAGCAGATCGATCTCTAATGGAGCCAGATCGATCTCCTTAGCTCTCTGTTTGGGACCAGATCGATCTCATGCTTCGACAGATCGATCTCATGCTTCAACAGATCGATCTGATGCTTCGACAGATCGATCTCATGCTTAAAAATGCCGTGAAAAAGAGAGATTTTAAGGGACCAGATCGATCTCCTCTTGGACCAGATCGATCTCCCCAAGCTATTTCTATATAAGGAGGGCTGAAAATCTAGAAATCTCGGAAAAACACTTAACTTTACAATCTCAACCCCAAAAACCTAACTTTCCCTCTCCAAAATCAGCCATTTTCAGTGAGATTTGAAGAGAGATCATTAGAGACAAAGTTGTTCCTATCAAAGAGAAGAACAACATAGTGAGAGGGCATTTTCCCATTTTTGGAATTGAAGGAGTTAAGGGCATTTCCATTGGGAGCAAGAAGAAAAATCATATTGGTAAGATTCTAACACTCCAATCTAAATGCATTAGCTATTTAATTGATTTTGGAGTTGGTCGGTATGAGTATTGATGAATAAACTATCTAGGAATGTAGTGGAATTGATGTGACCTTGAAATCAAAAATGGGTATAATGTGAGAATATGTGGGATTGAATGAGCTTATGATTTATGGCATGCTAAAGTTGTTATTGGGGTAATGTTTATGATTTTAGATGGTTAGATGGAATTACATGGTGAGTTGGAGGAATTGTGAAAATGGGTATGTATATGATTGATAAATGCCATAGTGAGGGGATTCATGAAATATGAACGCTATGAGCTTTATGTCGATTTGATACCGATTTTGAATAAGATAATAGGCCTAAGAAGATCCAAAGACTCGAGCTATGGGTAAAGTAATGAAACAAGGCCAAATAAGCTTTAATAGAGACTATAGATTAAATTGACTATAGCAAACACAAGGGTTGCATTATATGGATCGAATATAATGCGGGATACGATTTTGTGCAGTCCCGAAGAGTTCGTTGAAGACGAATCGAACCGTACGAGTAAGCAGCTTAAGGAAGTGGAATCACGCATCGCGATTCCAGGTAAGGGAATTTTGTGAGTATATAGAGGTAACTGCTCGTACTTTGAACTTGTGGGTGAATATTGGGTGTTTTATGAAATGCATGGTTGCTCAAATAAATGATTGATGGTATTCGTGAATGATGATGAGTATATGCGTGGTTTTGGATTTGAAGTGGATTTTATAAAATGGGATAGTAAGGCTAATAATTGCATAAATCTAATGTTTTGATGCTTTTCAAAACGAAATTGCTTGGTTTTAAGCAAGCTGGTAGATGGGTCGGCTAGTATTGTATGGTTGATGTGGAAAAGCATTTGTGAGTGCTAAACCCGATTGCCAGGATTGTTTTATTGTGTATGAGCCGCCTATCGTATTTGTATGACATAAATCGCACTAGAGCCTCGCTCGCGCTGGATTTCTATGTTTTCATTTGTATGAAACGTGCTGGAGCTTAGCTCGCACCTTGATTGGAAATTATGCTGATGCTTATAAACCGTACTGGAGCTTTTGCTCGTACGTGGCTTTTGAGTGGTTGTCTTATGAGTATAACCGTACTAGAGCTATGCTCGTACGCGTCTCCTTATGAGAGGATACATGAGTCGTGCTAGAGATTTGCTCGCACAAGTTTGCACATTGTGATAAGCATAAGGTTGTGAAAGTTGGTAAGATCCTTAAGCCTTACATCCTTAAGCCTTACATCCTTAAGCTAACATCCTTAAGCCCAAAGAGGCGGGGAGGCTCTGTTAGGCGGGGAGGCTCTGTTTGGCGGGGAGGCTCTGTTCGGTGGGGAGGCTCTCTTAAGGTGGGATCCTTAAGCCAACATCCTTAAGCCCAAAGAGGCGGGGAGGCTCTGTTAGGCAGGGAGGCTCTCCTACATGGGTACAGTAAGATCCTTAAGCCCTACATCCTTAAGCCAACATCCTTAAGCCCAAAGAGGCGGGGAGGCTCTGTTAGGCGGGGAGGCTCTGTTCGGTAGGGAGGCTCTCTTACGGAAGGATCCTTAAGCCCTACATCCTTAAGCTAACATCCTTAAGCCAACATCCTTAAGCCCAAAGAGGCGGGGAGGCTCTGTTAGGCGGGGAGGCTCTGTTAAGCGGGGAGGCTCTGTTCGGCAGGGAGGCTCTCCTTCACGGAATATGGAAAACTCTTGGTATGGGGTAGATAAGACCTAGGAATGGCACCCCCAATCACGATATGAGTTGCGGAGTACGCTGTACCGTGTATATCACATGGAGTACGATGTACCGCATGATGGTTATGTGATGAGAAAGTCTGGCGAGGGATAATCCATCTTCGTGCCAGTATGATACCCCGCACACCTGGATGAGTGTGGTCTGGGATGATTTATGATGTAATGGTTCACATAGGCACTTTTGATATAGTGACCTAGATTTATACACATGCGTGAATTGTGGAATGAAAATGTGGTTGTGATTGTGAGTTGATTTGGTGGTGTTTATGATGTTGGTTTAAAAAAAAAGGTTTCTTAATGAATTGCCCTTTTTGTGAAATTTAAATGAGATTGAGCATGAGATGATTTATACATGATGTTTTTACCATGTTTTATATGCCAATGTACATGATTTTAATACATGATATATATGTATACTCATATGGCATAGTTTTATCCCTCATGCTCCTACTATAAACGATTTATGCATGACATTATCAGCATGTAGATAGAGTAGTTATCTACCATGCTTGCATTATTGCCTTACTGAGTGTGTGGTTGCTCATCCCACTCTATTTTTCCCCCTACAGAGCGTGCATAGTAGCCCAGTGAGGACTGAGGCGTGTTATTTTGGATTCCGTTGCATCTCCATCGCTAAGAGGTATATACACAGTAATTCTTTTTGGTATCTAAACAATGTAAAAGCACAGTATTCTTTGAATTGTAATCATGGGGGATGTAGATGTCAGTAAAACATACTTTTGTATAAGTACAGGATTTAAATGCAAATGTATGACATCATTTATTTATCTGAGAATGAGTGAGATGTGGAGTTTATTATTGACTCACAGCCCAACAGTGTGTAGTGAGTTAGCTCACGACCGGGTAAGGTAACGGTAAAACGCGAAAAATTTTCCGTGATTTTCGGTTATAGAGAATGGAATTGGGTTGTGACAATCTTCCATAAGAAAAAGACATTACGAGCGAGACGTGATAGGATTCAAATAGCTATGTTGAGACAAATGATTGGTTGATTAATCTTGAATAAAACCTTGAAGCGAAATATCAACATCTCCTTAAGCTGGTGGAAGAACTTTGGGCTTTAAAAGCAAGCGTTGAATAGATTATGGATGGGGAAAAGAATTCAAAGTTCTACCACTCGTGTGCATTATAGCATAGAAGAAGGAATAAGATTCTTGCACTCCGAGATATTGTAGGAAACTGGAAAAATGAACCCAATTGAAATCAGACAAATCATTAACAACCATTTCTCCAAACTGTTTGAAACTTTCATAAACCATAGCAAGGCCACGATTTATCGATCCAGTAAGTTTGTAAACAACTTAAAGAATGATGAGATTGAACTTCTCACCCAACTGGTTGCATGTCATCAAGTTTTTATTGTTGAAAAATCCATGAAACCTCTAAAAGCCCCTTGCCTCGATATTCTTCAGCCAGTGTTATATCAAAAATTTTAGGGCATTGTTAGATCGTCTATCATTGGTCTTGTTTCTGAATCTTTCACTTCTGCCTTTTTTCCTGAGAGGATTACTGAGTGTTTGCTATGTCTTATTCCCAAATCACAAAAACACAAGGATAGTTAACCAGTTTCGTCCTATTGGTCTTTGCAACACTATCTACAAGATCATCACCAAAGTCATGGTGAACATGGTTTTAAATAGCGGTCGCTATCCGAGATAGCTGCCGCTAAATAGCGGCAGCGGCAGTGGCCGCTACTGCTATGCATTAAATAACGGGTGTCACACCCGCAATGACCTAATTCATCCATTATTACCGTTATTGAGGACCGTTATTACCGTTATCGACTGTTATTACCGCTTTCGATAGTCGTTATTACCGTAATCGACCGTTATTGTCGTTATCGTCCGTTAAAAAAGTTATGCAATATTAAAAAAATTCACGACCGTGATGACCGTTATGACCGCAATAATCTCCGTTATGTCCGAAACCGCAATAAATGCAATGTAACCGAAAACGTGACCGCAACCGCAATTTAAATCCCTGATGGTGAATAGAGTTAGACCCATGCTATTGAGAATTATTTATCATATTCAAGCAAACTTCATTAAGGGGAGAAAAGCTCAAGACAATGTGATCATTGCAAGGAAATTATCCATTTGTTCAAAAGAAAGAAAGGCAAGAAAAGTTTCATAGCAAAAGTGGATATTGAGAAAGCCTATAATAGGCTTGAGTGGTACTTCATTTGAGAAGTCTTCAAATTTTTCCAGTTTTCATCCTATCTGGATCAGTTTAATCATGAGATGTATTTCTTCCTCGCATATGACAATTTAGTTTAATGGGAAGCTGCAATCAAATTACTCTTTCACGAGGAATCCAACAAGGAGACCCTCTATCTCCATACATCTTTTATTTTATGCATGGAATTCTTATCTTTGAAAATTCATGAAGCTTACGAGGATGGGTTATGGGAACTAATTCAACTAACAAGAACTAGTTCCAAGTTTTCACATTTCTTTTTTGTGAATGATCTGATGCTTTTAGGTAAAGCCTCCACTACAACTTGTACAACCATGCTTGACATTCTCAAAACATTTTGTGAGATTTCAGGACAAAAGGTGAATGTGGAGAAATTAAGCATGATATTTTCTTATAATACTATTTTGGAAACAAAGGACCAAATTAGTAACATGTTGAGGATTCCCATCTTCAAAGGTTGAAAAGCCTCAGAGTTTAACTTCGTCATTAACCAGATTAAAGGAAAACTCGCCGAGTTGGAAAGCCAATCTATTATCAATGGCAAGCAAGACAGTTCCTATAAGGTCAATCATTAACATAATTCTAAGGGTTCATCTCCCAACCAAAACATGCAATGAAATTAACAGGAGTAGAAGAAATTTCTTGTGGGGTTCATCAGAGAATAGCAAGAAAATTCACATGATTAACTCGCAAGTGGTTATTAAACCTAAGGATGAGGGAAGTCTTCGAATAAGGGACATGACCAAACTCAATGAAGCTAATATGGAAAAGCTTATATGGAGATTCATGAAGGAACCCAACAACATGTGGTATAAGGTTCTGACTTCGAAATATTCAAGAAACAGGGCTTTTGTTAGGAAAGTTTGCTCACCAATGTGGGCAAGCAAGAGAAAAGGTTCCACCATCATCGAAAGTGGTCTACGCTGGGTTGTTAAGTCTAGGAGACGAACCTTTTTTTGGAAAGATAACTGGATAGGTCTTGAACCTTTAAACTATCTCATATTTGGACCCTGGACACCGAGAAATGAGTCTTTAATGGTGAAAGATATTATTTCTAACCAAGGAGAATGGTTTTTCCATTTACTAATGGTTTTTCCATTTACAAAGCACATCTTTCCTTGCGAAGCTGCAAGACAGAATCATTGCCACACCTATTCAAGATGAGGATCCGTGATCTGATACTTTTACGTGGAAGTTTTCACCTACAAGAAACTTTTTATTAGGTTCTGCCTACAGGTTAGCTAGTGGTACCAGGGATTTAAAAGGCGGTCGCGACCTCGTTTTCGGTTGCGTTGCGTTTGTCGCGGTTACAGATATAACGGAGACCATCGCGGTCATAACAGCTATTGCGGTCGTGATTTTTTTTTCGCACAACTTATCCCAAAATGCAATATTTGCAATTATAATCATAATTAGTCTTATTTTATAATTTTTAAAGTAATTTATGATATCTTAAATCTAATATTTTTGTGAAAAATTTAGTCATAATTTTTTGATTAGAATAAAACATTATAATTTATTAAAATTATTTATAATAATTGAAAAATAACAAAAATAAAAAATGGAGATCAATAATTACTAAATTAATTCTTATTAATATAACTATTTTTCATCTAAAATATTAAAGAATTCTTTCACCAAATTTTTGTCATTTTTTTAATATAAATTAATTATGTCAACATTTCTCTTTTTTTTTCTCTTCTATATGAATTTCTACAAAAATTAATAATCAACAGAATAAAAACATATTAAATTCAATCCGCTATAAAAATTATATATATTTCAAATCTTACATATTACCATATAGTCGAATGACGAGGAAGATCATGTTCTCCCTCTTCACTTCAGAGCCACGTTGATTTGGTCTTTGTGATCTCTGTTCCAAAGTCAAACCATATCCTTGTTCTTGATACATTTGCGAGGGTGGATACATTTAAGGTGGATACATTTGTTGAGGTGGATACATTTGTGGCAGTGGATACATATGAGGATAATAAGGCATAGGATAATTAGGAAATGGTTGAGGTGGATAATACCTTGTGGTGGGGGATAATAACCGTAAGGAGGTTAAAAATGTAAAGATGGTCTCGATGGATAATGATCTTGAGTACCAAATGATTCATTAGTAGAACTTGACCTTCTAGACGAAGAGCCTCCAGAAATATCATGTTGGTGCTTCTTGGCTTTTTCCTTTGATCGAGCTCTATCTTGACTTCCATCCCCACTAGATCTAAAAGATGGATTTACTCCATAATCTGACATATCAATGAATAATCCACCAGTTGCAGCAAGCCCATATTCTCCTCCAAGTGGATTGAAAGGTCTATTTTCTCTTGCACCACCACTATAATCAGCACTACTACCATGATCACCACCATCACCACCACTATCACCATCACCACCACTATCACCACCACCATCACCAGTATCAGATGGAGTTGAACCCTCGTCATCATTATTCTGAGTTGCTGTCAGATTTGTACTTGACTGATGTACGTTTTCTTTCGATTGATGTGACTGTTCATAGTTCATTTCATCATCAGAATTATCTGCAGGCAACCAATCAGAATTTTGACCATCTAACAAAGGTCTTTCTCTCTCTTGCAACCATTCTGAAAGTGGATCTTCGTCTTCAAATATATGATCAAGGCTAATAGGATTGAAACTATCGTTTATCTCATCAGGACTCATTCTTTTTTGATGTCTCATCCTTAGCCTCATATTATAATAAGTATATACTAACTTCTGAAATCTTTCATATTTCAATCTATTTCTGGCCTTAGTGTGTATATAGCTAAATGTGCTCCAATTTCTTTCACAATTTGTTGCAGAAGTTGTTTAACTAAGCACTTTAATTGCCAATTTTTATAATTCAGGAACACACATGTGCCATATATCATCCACCATTCAGCTATATAAAATTATTTAAAATAAATTTAACATCCAAAATAATTAAATAATATTAAATAAATTTTAATAAATTAACTGTTTACCTGGATTCATTTGCTTCCAAGCTCTCTGTGCCTGAGGTGTACCGAACGTCTCATTTTTTGTCGAAATAATATCAACTATATTGATAAAAAAATATAATTTATCAAATAAATAAATACAAAAAGTAATTCTATTTCTAATACATAAAGTAAATTTTAGAGTATAAAACAGTATTAAACACTAACCTGGTTAATCATCCTGATTTGAGTATCCATAGAAGGTTTTAATCTTTCTATTACTGCTTTTGTCCCTTGTAATGTTTCTCTTAACACACTTTCAAAATGCTCCACACCAAATTGAAATTGAGGATTAAGATAGTAACCTAAAAATAATTCAGAACAATATTATCTAAAAGTAATAAAAATAAATATATAACTAATTTAAACATAATGATAAAACATAAAAATGTTTTTAATTACCATCCACATTTTTAGTCTACTTACCAGCTGAATGCAAGTCAGAATGCATGAAGATCCATCTGTTGTCAATAATCTTTTCATAATTACCAGAGTATCGACAATCTGCCTGAATTGCCCGTTTAGCTCTATCCACAGCCTCATAAATAAAGCCCATGGTTGGTTTCTCATCACTATCCACAAGCCGCAATACCTTTACCAAAGGCTCATAAACTTTTGTTATGTCACGTGCTCTTCGCCAAAATTCTTTTCCTAAAACAATTTTTTTGGCTTCATAGGCAGGCCCCGACTTTTGTTGTCCCCATTTTAACTCTTTGAACTCCTATATATTCATGAATAAATTTTTAAAGTAATATAAATAAGATATCACAAAAAAATTGTTAGATTTAAAAACTAAAAAACAATTACTAAATACTAACCTTTGAACTGAACATTTCTCTTAAACCTTATTTGTGTTTTATTATCTCCTGTAGTTGGATGAAATGGGTGGCAAATCGGGTAAGACCACGACGAAGTATTTGTCTTCCTTGAGTATATTTTTTTCATTAAATCAACCGTCCATATGTGATTGTATATGAAACGAGTCACTTTTTTCTCCTCGTCCAAAACTTTTTCCACACTTGACTTTTTGCCAATATCTTCAAGACATAAATCTAAGCAATGAGCTGAACAGGTCGTCCAGTATAGATGTTTCCTTTTTTTCATTAATTTTTTTCCAGCAGCCTTAAGTGCTGCCTCATTGTCAGTGACTATTTGGACAATGTATTCTTCTCCAATCTCTTCTACAGCATGATCCAATAGCTTGTAGTAAAATTTAGTATCTCTAGTACGAGCACTAGAGACATCCACAGATTTCTAAAAAATGGTCCCTTTACTACAATAAATGAGAAAATTAATTATATACATTTGGTTCAAACTGTTTGTCCAACCATCATACATCAGTGTAGCACCTAATTCACTCCAATGAACCTTTAATCCATTAACCCATTCTTTCACTTGTCTATACTCTGACTCCAAATACACATCAGAAACCTCATAAGGTGTTGGGAGTTTGACATGTTGCCCAATTTCTACTGCTACAGAAACTAAATTGTGCAACCATGGAGAGTTTGCTAACTGAAAAGGGAGTCGATCATATATCAAAAATTTAGATACTGATTCACCTAATTTCTTTCTCAATGTCTTTAAAAAATAATCATTTACTTTTGGTTGCTTTGCACTCTTGCTTCTAACCAATTCAGGTATGGCTCCCTTTAATGAAAATTTCGAGTCAGTTAGAATGGATTTCTTTATTTTTTTATCAAAATAGTCACTAACTGAGCCGTGAGAGCTCCGTCTCTCTTCATAAGTATTACTGAAACCACCAGTTCTTTGCCTAAATTCTTGCCTCATATGCCATTCACGTTGTGATTGGACACTATCTCGCATAGCTTGTCTTGTAGCATTCTCTTCGTCCATGAACCCTTCATAATCATAATCCTCTCCTCTTAATTGTGATAAGAATTCATCTTTTCTCCTTTTGTTATCAAATTTCTTTAATTTACTTTGTTGAAGGAGTTTCATCATACTTTCTCTAACAGTTCCTATTAATAATATAGTTAAGAAAAAGAAAAAATTAGTTGTACATGTTGATGTAATTTTATAATCTTAATTGAGAAATTAATAATAATATTTATAACTAACCGGTAACGTTGGGGCAAGGTGCGACATTGCCAGTCTTATGAGCAACACTACAAGAAAACATACTTTCAGCGACGAAATTTTACCGACAGAATAATTCCGTCGGTAAAAAAATAAATTAGCGATGGATTTGCGACGAAATTTTGTCGCTATACGTTTCAAATATATAATTTACATTTTTCGACGGATTTTGCTACGGAATTTCGTCGCTGAAGACGATCAAATTCGCTGAAATTTAAGTTTTCTATTATTCCGTCGCTGAAACATATCAGCGACGGAATTCCATGGGTGATGAGTTCCGTCGCTGATATGTTTCAGCGACGGAATTCCGTCGCTAATTGAACCCATTTTGTTCCAATTTTTTTAATATTTTTTTCGTCGCTGAAACATATCAGCGACGAAATTTCGTGGGTGATGAATTCCGTCACTGATATGTTTCAGCGACGAAATTTCGTCGCTAATTTAAACCATTTTTTTCTAATTTTTTTAATATTTTCTTCCGTCGCTGAAACATATCAGCGATGGAATTCCGTCGGAGAAGAATTCCGTCGCTGATATGTTTCAGCGACGGAATTCCGTCACTAATTTAAACCATTTTTTTCTAATTTTTTTAATATTTTATTCCATCACTGAAACTTATCAGCGACGAAATTTCGTAGGTGAAGAATTCTGTCGCTGAAACATATCAGCGACGAAATTTCGTCGCTAATTTAAACCATTTTTTTCCAATTTTTTTAATATTTTATTCCGTCGCTGAAACTTATCAGCGACGAAATTTCGTCGGTGAAGAATTCCGTCGCTGATATGTTTCAGCGACGGAATTTCGTCGCTAATTTAAACCATTTTTTTCCAATTTTTTAATATTTCATTCCGTCGCTGAAACTTATCAGCGACGGAATTCCATCGGTGATATCTTTTTTTAAGTTCCTAAATTTCTCTGCTTCACCCGATTTCCCCCCTTTCCTCACCCGATTTCTCCTCTGCTTCACCCGATCTCTCGCCTGTCCAGCCCCGATCTCCGCCCTCTGTGTTGTTTGTCTTCACCGGCGACAACAACCCAGCTCCACCAAACGTCTGGATCTCCCTCTCTTCCTCACCGCCGACGATCTCCCCCCTCCCTGGCGTGAATCGAATTCAGGTTTAATTCCCCATTTTCTTCTGCACTTGTAAATTGAATATTTAATTAAAAAAATAAGCATTAGATCATTAATTATTTAATATACATAATGTTTGATTAATATTGAACATAAGTTTAATATACATAATGTTTGATTAATATTGAACATTAGTTACTTGTATATTAAATAATTGAACATAAGTTTGATTAAGTTTGATTAATTGAACATAAGCATTACATCCCATAGGTAGCATATATCTCCCCATTGTACCAGAGAGGGTGCCTCAATTTTCGTCTCAGGTTCAACCTCTCCTCACTCCCTGTTACTGAAGCCTTTAAAGGCTAAAAGAATGTTTTGATCCTCTTGGTTTCTACAACGAAACCTTTTTCCTGCAATCACAGAAACGTGAAAGACTTGGAACCTTTCCTCCGTTTTTCCCTTCAACAGCCCTCGAAAGCTTTCTGTTTCGAGTTTTGCCTTCTCTCTCTCTCTCTCAAACCTTTGCTTTTGGAGATCACAGAGGCTAAGCCTCTGTTTTGACACTATATTATCCCCACCAACCTGGGGTGCTGAGGTACGGGTTGGCTTCCTTTGAAAGCCAATCGTGTACCTATTCTAGTTAAAATAATATTATACGTGCACACATATATAGAAATATGTATTACATAAAGTATATTCTTGAGTTTTATTTATCCTTTGTTTATGTCTCCATACTTAATCTTTTAATCCTATATCATATAACCATTTATAATGCGTATATAAGTAAAGTATAATGTAATTATATTTATATTTAATAGTTACACATATTTTTATATATATCTTTAAGTGTTGAATATTTTATTTCCTTAATTCTACTTGACTTAGCTCTTTATTTTTGCTAAATCTCAGAATTAAATTTGAATATAAATTGAGCTAAGGTAAGTAGATAATGTTAAGTGCATGGACATACTAAAATTTAAACTCTCACCTTTTCACACTCCAACTAGATATTCATTCCTAACCTTCTTGATTTCTCTTGCTTTTGGAGTCCTACAACAAATATACATATTGTAATTACTAATTGATTATTCCAATTAGCTAGTTTATAATTAGGTATGGAATATTTGTGGAGTTTATGAGATTTTATTTATATTTTTTATTAAAATTTATAAATATTGATTTTTATAATTTAGAAGGAAACTAAACTGTTATTTTTTTCTTAATTTTAAATATAATTTTTAAAATTAAGAACAAAATAATACTACTATTTTACGGTTAAAATCATTGCTTTAATTTGTAATTCTCTTTTGTTTTTATATAAGAAATGATAGTAGGATTAAATATTTAAAATGATACATTTTAAATAAGTTTAGAACTATTATGAAATAATTTAAAAATTAAATATCAAAATAAAATCTATATAAGAGATTTAAAACTACAAATACACTTCATCCTTAAATAAAACAAAAGAAACAATCAAAACTTTACTAACCTAACAAAGTAGCAAAGCAATATAAGTTGAACGTTATCATTTTACAATTATGACCAAATAACTTTTAAACAAAACATAAAATTCTTATTAAAAGTGTTGACAACTTTATCTAATAACATTAAATTATTATGATTATTATTATTTTATTCTTTTTATTATTAATATTTCTTTATAACACGGTGGTACCCCAAATCAATGGGAACATTAAAGGTTGAAAACATTAATTTGGACTGCACCTCATAGTGCAATTCGTTCGCTGTCTTTGTGATTTTAATTGAATTTGTTGTTTAAATTTAGAATATTTAATTGAATTTGTAGTTTAATTTTGGATTATTTAAAGATTTTGAGTATTTGATCAATAAAATAAAACTCTATGTATGCATTAACAAAATGATGTTGTTTCTCTCCTTCATAGGAAGAGAGGTAACGTGCGTGCATGAAAGCAAGCAAAAAACAAAGGATTTGAAGCTATATTGAACTAGAAGGCAAGAGCAAATAAGTTCATTCTGAAGGTAAAATTATTATGATATCAATTTTTTTATTAATTATAACTAATAAATTTGTTATATAAATGTTATTATTATTATCGTTGTTGGTGATTATTTGGTTTGGCGTAGGCTACATATGAACACGCTGCTGACATAATTTTTGGGTTCAAATTTCTGTCAAATGATTAAAATAATGTGATAAGAGCCAAATTATTTTCATTTTGTTAATTGATTTATAATTATTTTAGCTAAGATTATGAATTATTCTTTAATGATTTATTATTCATACAAAAATTGATTTATGATATTGTGGTTGCTGATGTGATTGTAAAACCTTAGTTATTAGTTGTGGATAACTAAGGTTGTTGAGATGATTTAATATGCATGATTTGTATTGATGATTTGGACTGCTATATAGTATTATTTGTAGGTTGGGTAGAGACAAATTGCAGTCGTTATGCTGCCGAATTTTCTAAGGAACTTAGGACTTTAAATAAAATACTCCACACATTCAGTTCGAATATTTAAACCTAAATATATGTATGTTACCTAATTTGATTTATTTTGTAATAAGGATGGATTTATCCTTTTCAATTATTTATTTTGTTATTGTAGATGTTAAATTTTCTTATATGCATGTTACAAATTAAATTGATTTTACTTAATTGGAAAAAATTATTTGGTGATAGAGTGTAATTGTGATAGAGTGTAATTGTTATTCTATTTTTTTAGATACTGTATTCTGTGTGAAAAATGGATAAGGATAGATCTTGGATGTATTGTCGATTAGATGTAGATGGATTCATTAGAGATGAATTTTTGAATGGAGTTGAAGAGTTAATTAGTTTTGCATTTTGTCATCCTGAGGTAGTTAGTGGAAATAGAATTAAATGTCCTTGTAGCAAATGTATGAATAAACAATTCTTGGAAGTCGATAAGGTGCGGAAACACCTTTATTACAAAGGTTTTGTTGTTGGGTATACGACTTAGAATCAACACGGAGAAATTGAAGAAGGACAGTCATCACAAAATATAAATGAAACAGTTGATCCACTATCTGGGGTGAGACCTGAGGGACAAAATCCATATGTTAGAATGGTTACGGATGCTTTTCAAATGGATGATGACGTAATTGGTAATTCGGTTAACAATTCAAGAAGTGAGGAGCAACATCCAGATTCATCTGCTACATACTTCTATTCTCTATTGAATGATGCCGAAGAACAACTATGGCCTGGTTGTTCAATGCACACAACATTATCGGCCGTTTCACAACTTTTGAACTCGAAGTCAGAGTTTAATATAAGTGAAGCATGCTTTAATCGTTTATTGGGGATTATGAAGCCAATGTTACCAGAAGATGATAATTTGCCACAAACCAACTATGAAATGAATAAGAAGCTAGAAAAATTGGGTCTTAGTTATGTTAAAATAGACGCATGCAAGAATAATTGTTTGTTGTTTGATAAAGAATATGTAGAGGATGAGTATTGTCAAATATGTGGTCAACCTCGATATAAACATATCTCAACAGTTGGTGGACGAGGAAAAAAGATACCTTATAAGGTTTTACATTATTTGCCATTAATTCCGAGGTTGCAAAGGCTTTTTATGTCGTCAATAAATGCTAAGTTTATGACATGGCATGTTGAAAGTCGAAATACTAACGGAGTGCTCAATCATCCTGCTTATGGGGAGGCATGGCAAAAATTCGATAGTATCCACCAATCGTTTGCTGCTGATCCTCGAAATGTAAGACTTGGTTTGTGTGCTGATGGATTTTGTCCTTATGGCCCGGCATCGAGATCATACTCTTGTTGGCCAGTAATACTTGCTGTTTACAATTTACCTCCATGGATGTGCATGAAGCAACCATATTTGTTTCTCAATATGATAATTCCGGGAAGGAAAAGTCCATCACATAACATTGATGTTTTCTTGAGACCTTTAATTGATGAGTTAAAGGTGTTGTGGGAACATGGTGTTGAGACTTATGATGCTCACAGAAAACAAAATTTTATGTTAAGGGCCGCATTGTTATGGACGATTAATGACTTCCCTGCTTATGGAATGTTGTCTGGGTGGAGCACCCATGGTCGATTATCTTGTCCTTATTGCATGGAATGTACAAAGGCCTTTAGGTTGCAGTATGGACGAAAGCCTTACTTTTTCGATTGTCATCGTCAATTTTTGCCTCCTAATCATCCTTTCAGGAGGCAACGTGACAAATTTAGTAAAAGGGCAGATCATAATCCTCCAGTGCAGAGATTGTCAGGTGAAGAAGTATTGCAACAATTAGATGCAATCGACGATTTACCATACGGTACAAAATGTGGTCCACAAAAACCTCCAGGGTTTGGGGTATCTCATAATTGGGTGAAGAAGAGTATATTCTGGGAATTACCTTATTGGCATACCAATCTTATTTGACACAATTTGGATGTCATGCATATTGAGAAAAATGTTTTTGACAATTTGTTTAACACCCTGATGGATGTTAAGGGGAAAACTAAAGATAATACAAATGCAAGAATGGATATGGCCTTCATTTGCAAAAGAAAAGAATTAGAATTGGTGAACAGTAATGGAAAAACATTAAAGCCTAAAGCTTCATTCACTCTAAGCAAGGAGGAGCAAAAACGACTATGTGCTTGGGTTAAAGAGTTAAGGCTTCCTGATGGGTTTGCATCAAATATAGCTCGATGTGTTAATGTCGATGAATGCAAGTTCTACGGAATGAAATCTCATGACTGTCACATTTTTATGCAGTGCTTACTTCCATAGCTATTTGTGATTTTGTCCCAAATCCAATTTGGGATGCAATCACAGAGCTATCTCATTTTTTCAGAGATGTATGCTCACCGAAAATACGTGTAGATCACATGCAAGTTTTGCAAAGGAATATTGTACAAACCATTTGCAAATTAGAGAAGATCTTTCCCCCTTCATTTTTTAATTGTATGGAGCATCTTCCAATCCACTTGCCTTATGAGGCTATGGTGGGCGGTCCAGTGCAATATCGATGGATGTATCCTTTTGAAAGGTAATCACTTATAGTTAATTATTATTCAATGTTATACTAATATTTATCATCCCAAATATTCTATCTGAAAAAGTTAATAAAATTTTATTGCTTACAATATTCACTTCAGGTTTTTGCATCACTTAAAAAAGAAAATGAAAAATCCAGCTTATCCAGAAGGGTCGATATGTATGGCATACATAAGGGAGGAGATTGGAAACTTTTATGCCTTGTATTTTGAACCTGAAGTTCAAACAAGATTGACCCGTCCACCACGTAATGATGATGGAGGAGATGTCGATCCGATGGGACGTTTGTCCATTTTTAGACGTCCAGGTCGACCAATTGGGCCGACAAAAAATAATGCTCGATACTTGGAGGAATATGACTACAATGTTGCGTGTATATACATGTTAATGAATTGTGAGGAAATAGTCCCCCTATATTGAGTAAGTTATCTAAATCTAACTCCTCGTTTAATGTTAAATAATATGGCTGATATAGTTATCTTATTTAGTTTCAAATGATATTGTAGGTCATTTGATAATATGATTAAAAGAGATCATCCGAATATCAGCGATGCACAATTAGAGAAAGCACGTCATGATCATTTTCCAAAATGGCTTAAACAATTTGTAAGTACTATAAAAATAGAACAATCAGTAGTTTGAACTTAAATTTTAAAATTTTAATGCTAGGTTTTGTGGGGTTTCAGGTATTTGAACATGCCACTCAAACAGATCCACGTATTATTGAGATTTCTCATGGTCCTGGACGTATGATCAGGAGTTATCAAGGTTATTTTGTAAATGGTTTCAAGTTTCATATGTTAGATTATGGTCGATCTCGAAAAATAATGAATAGTGGTGTTTGTGTCAAAGGCAGCTGCTACAATGATATTGATCGTGATTTTTATGGCATACTGACAGATATAATCGAATTAGAGTACTTTGGAATTGGGAATAAAGTTGTGTTATTCAAGTGTCATTGGTTTGATACAGAACGAGGTCTTCATGTTGATCCCCGTCATGGTCTTGTTGATATCAAGCATAAATCTATACTTGCCAGTAACGAACCTTTTATATTAGCTGAACAGAGCCAACAAGTGTACTTTAGTACTTATCCTTCTACAAAAAAAGATCGTCGTCATTGGTGGGCCGTATTCAAAAGAAAGGCACGAAGTAGATTTAATCTTCGACGAAATGACGGTGGACAGATTCTAGATTTGAACGAAGGAGTTTACCAAGAAATGGAAGTTTCGAACCCTAGAATAGTTGCATATTCAGACGAATTGGACAACCCGACTGTTCATAGTAGTGGCGAATATGAAGAAGTCGATCAATTTGCAGAAGAAGAAGAAGAAGAAGAAGAAGAAGAAGAAGAAGAAGAAGAAGAAGAAGAAGAAGAAGAAGAAGAAGAAGAAGAAGAAGAAGAAGAAGAAGAAGAAGAAGAAGAAGAAGTGGAAGAAGAGGAAGAAGAAGAAGAAGAGAAGAAGAAGAAGAAGAAGAAGAAGAAGAAGAAGAAGAAGAAGAAGAAGAAGAAGAAGAAGAAGAAGAAGAAGAAGAAGAAGAAGAAGAAGAAGAAGAAGAAGAAGAAGAAGAAGAAGAAGAAGAAGAGGATGAAGTATGGAATGATAAAACAGTTGGTAATGATAGAGAAGATGACAGTGATTACAATAATGAATAGTAAGAGAATTAAACATTAGATTGTAAAATAGATATTATTCGACTTCATTTACTTATTTCTAAAGATAATTTTTTTATCTGTATTGCAGATGAGAAGATTGAAAAAGTTAGCACAACGATCACATAGGTCCAAGTCTCCTCTACCTGGATTGGAGTTTGACTATAATCTTGACTTTGACATTCAGCCTCAATCTCAGCAGCCTACTTCGTCTGATGCTCAGGCTCGTGATCGACCTTTAGCTCACCGTCCAAATCAGCCTTGTTCTCGGCCTCTTGCCCAACCAAATCCGTCTTCGAGTCGACCTGATCTAGCTCTTGATAATGATGACGATGACGATGATGATGCCATTCCAGCTCCTCCATCAGCGGTAGAAGAACCATTACCCGGGCGAAGAATATCTAATGAGGAGGCTACACAAACTGCAGGTGGTAGTGGAAGTGGGAGTGGGAGTGGTGGTAGTGGTCGGAAAAGAACAAGAGGCCCAAATCAAAGCCTTGAAACACCGCAAAACCCAGAGCATAGGTTATTTCTGACGCCACTTGGTAATAGGTATATTGCTTCTACTTTTGTTTTATTTTCATACAACTATGATATTAAATATGGTATAATATTTGGCGATATCTTCTTTTTTGATTGGCAGTTCTTTTGAAGACTCGAAGGGTGTGAGGACTATATCCAATTTAATTAAACAACATTACTCGGAACCATGGCCAACATGGAAAACGGTTCCAAATGAAGTGAAAGCACAGATGTGGAATAACTTTCAAGTACATTACTTTGAAGTAAATAACTTGATAATTTGTCATAAACGTATCGAAATGATAATTATTTATTTTGTTTTTGTTTGCAGGAGAAGTTCAGGTGGTCTGCTGACCAAACCAATAATGTCTATACAATTTGGGAGCACTTATGCAAGTCATATTTTAGAGACCTGCTGCAGTTGGAGAGAAGACAAGCAATGCAATATTTTAATACGGATAAAATATCTGAATGTAAAGGGTACAACAAGTCAAAGTGGATTTCAGTCCAAATATGGGATCAATTAATTGAGAATGAATGGGGGACTGAAAGGTGGGAGGCGAAGTCAAAAAAAGGAAAACAAAATCGGTTGATGGAAAAAGAAGGAACGATAACAAAGCATACGAGTGGTTCTGTTTCTTTTTCGGTACATGAGTATAGGATGGTAAGTCCAAATAATAATTTTATTTATTTTACTGTTGACTTTCATATATTTTTATTTAAATGTAATTTTTATTCATTACTCGAATTTCATATCTGATCCATAAAATTGCATATCTTGTATTGTAGACGAAACGTCTAGGTCGAGCACCGACATATAAAGAATTGTTTGATCAGACGCATAGACATTTAGGTGGAGATGGTGATTATGTGGACAACAAGTCCAAATCTGTCAGTGTACGTAATGCATTCTATTGGCTTCTAATATGGTTTTCCCGTTATTAAAGTTTACTGTTTATTATCCTTCTTCTAATTACATTGTAGGAAAAGTACGCTACTTCATTGACTCAGAAATACGGCGAGGATATAAGCACCCATCCTCCTTTTGATCGAGCTGTATGGTGTGAGGTAATTGGAGGGATGGAGAGTACGCGTACACATACGTACTGTGAGATCTGAGAATTTCAGACATATTTTAATGATGTAATAAGAATTTGAAGTGTAATTTATTGAGCTAAGTGAATTGTGGGAATTATAAATGGAGATTTATATGTTAAGTGTATAAAATAAGCATGAAGTATGAGGACAGATCGATCTGGGAGAAGGAGAGATCGATCTGGTGAGTTAAAAATGACGAGGAAAGAGGAATTTGAGGAGCAGATCGATCTCCAATGGAAGAGATCGATCTCTAAATGAATCTGTTTGAGAGAAAATCGATCTCATGAGGAAGAGATCGATCTCCAAATGATTCTGTTTGAGAAAGGATCGATCTCATGAGGAAGAGGTCGATCTCCAAATGATTCTGTTTGGGGAGAAGATCGATCTCCTTAGGAGCAGATCGATCTCATAAAGCCATAAAGAGATCGATCTCACCCCTCGACAGATCGATCTCCTAGGCATAAAATTACCCAGATCGTCCCCAAATTTCAAACGCAGATCGATCTCATCAAGAGGCAGATCGATCTCCTACCTCCAGTCTATATAAGGAACCCGTGTTTTCTCCTGAAATTTCACTTTCTCTCTCTTCCAACCCCCATTTTTTTGAAAACCTAACTTTCTCACTCATCCAAATCCCCCATTTTCGACCGAATCAGCTATTGTGGCAAGAAGGAAAGTTGTTCCTCATCAAAGGGAGAACAACATACTTGGAAATCGAAGGACGAATTGGATCGAGGCGTGAGTTGTGCGTCTCACAAGCTTTGGGTAATTTTTAAACCTCGATCTTGATATTTGAGCAGATTTGATGATATTGGTGGTTGTCATTGTGTTGAAATAGCTGAGAAATGATTAGGGATTGATGAAATTTCAATGTGGTTAGAGCGATAATGACATTTAGCGATTTTGATAATTTTAGGAATTTTGAGCTATAAATGGAAATATAGACAATGTGGAGAATTAGCCTAGATAATTAGCATGAGGAATGTAGGACATTGAGATATTGTGAATGAGGTTGTAGTTTAGGGTTGAGTTACGAGAAATCAAGAGATTTGAGGTGTTATGAGCAATTATGCTCGATTTTGAGAATTGAGGATTATGAGATAATTGAGTATTAATGTTTTAACATCGTTTGGACAGCTCGGGAGTTCCAGAGTGGAATGCGAGGCTAGTCCGTGATACGGGGGAAACGATTGCACTATACGAGGTGCAAAGAGGTAAGGGAAATCTAAACCATTTGTGTATGTGAATTGTAAACTATTTTAGCATGAATTGTGGTTTATAAAACAAGCATGTTGAGTGCTTTGTGTTGAGATATAATTGCACACGATTTTTATAGCCGGTTGGAACCCAATGTTTTTATGAGTTTATAACTGGGTTCTACGTTAAGGCAATATTGAGATTTGAGAAATGTGTGCGTGTGCTTTGCCGGTTGGAACTCGGTTTTATTACGTTTTGTGTTGAGTACAAAACGATTTTTAAATGAGTTTTATGAGAGAAAAACCATTACGAGTTCTACGTGAAAGCAAACCTGTCTTATGTGATAAGACTTGGGTGTGTAGTTGTGAGTACACACCGGGCATTGCTCTGGTAGCATGTAAGCCCGAATTCTTCTCCGTTCTGGTAACGTGAGAATAACCTATTCTGTGGCTATGCCACGTAAAAAATTGGTGGCTGTGCCACGTTGAGAAAACCCCATTGGTGGCTGTGCCACGTTGAGAAAACCCCATTGGTGGCTGTGCCACGTTATACCCCATTGGTGGCTGTGCCACGTTGAGAAACCCCATTGGTGGCTGTGCCACGTTATACCCCATTGGTGGCTGTGCCACGTTGAGAAACCCCATTGGTGGCTGTGCCACGTTATACCCCATTGGTGGCTGTGCCACGTTGAGAAAATCCCATTGGTGGCTGTGCCACGTTATACCCCATTGGTGGCTGTGCCACGTTGAGAAACCCCATTGGTGGCTGTGCCACGTTATACCCCAAATTGGTGGCTGCGCCACGTTGAGAAACCCTATTCTGTGGCTATGCCACGCGAGAAATTAAATCAGTGGCTTTGCCACGTGTGTTTTGTGGCTATGCCATGTGAGAAATTAAATCAGTGGCTATGCCACGCGTGTTTAGTGGCTGTGCCACGTGCATTATTTTTACTGTGATTTTATCACGTATTTGAGAAAGCGTTTAACGCGTTGTTTTCACATGCTTTGTTATTGCTTTAGAGTGAGCCTTTTTCTTCATGTTTTTACATGACTTGAGACATGAGAATGTCATTTTGAGTATTTTCATGCTATGGTTTTCAAATGAGTTTCACATACAAATAAACCTTTTGTGATGTGCATTTTGGTTTATGAAATGAGTTCCCTACCCCCTTTACTGAGCGATTTAGAAGCTCACCCTGTTTTTCTTTCCCCCCAGAGTTCTTCAAGTGAATAAGGACTTCCCTGCGACGTATGGAGTAGTGGCTAGTGGAGGATTCGAGCTCCAGGCTATATATTTTGTACTTTGAGGTATATTTATCTTTTCATGTACCCAGACTATTAATGTAATTGCAGACACGTGATGTATAACAGTATATGGGATGTATTAGGATTAATTTACTTGGAATTGAGTAAGGTGTATAATACCGTATTTATTGTATCATGATGAGATCCTGAGGCATGATAATTATGATGATGTATGACAGTGCACAGGAATGCACTCTTAATTGTGAATTAACTAGTAAAAAGTTTTAAATTAGCCCTATTTTCCGCATATTCGGGGCGTGACAGAGTTTTCTTGGTATCAGAGCTTAGGGTGTCTAGTACTGTCAGTGTCAGTTAAGTGAAATAGAATACATCCCAAGTGTCTGTAATAGTCTGGTCATGAACTGAAATTGAGGATTGAAATTTCAATCGATTGTGATATGTACGCGCAGGAGACGAGTTGAGATAGAGAATGAGTAAACGACGGGGTCGTTCGAGGAGGCAGGCAGAGTCCCCTCCGCCACCTGTCCCACAACCAGAGAGTCCTAACTCTCGATTTAATCGGATTGAGACCGATGTGAGGCAAGGTTTTGAGCAGATGGCAGCATTATTCGCGCAACACTTTGGAGTTAATGCCTCGGATACTACCCCATACACCACCACAAGGACCTCCCATACCCCGAGTGCCTCCCGTCACTCAGCCTGAGGATAGAAGCATGGTCCGACTAAGGGATTTTCTGAAGATGAATCCACCCGCATTTAAGGGAAAGAAGGATCCTACGGAGGCTGAGGAGTGGTTGACGGAATTAAGAATTATATTTGATATCCTGGGGTGCACCGATGCTGAGAGGGTCAGTATGAGTGCCTATATGCTGAAGGGGAGAGCTCGAGATTGGTGGGGTACTACCCAGGGTATTTTGATGTCCCACCATGGTGTGATTGGTTGGGAAGAGTTTCAGACAACTTTTAGGACCCAATATGTACCACGGGCCGCTCAGAGAAAGAAACAGGCCGAGTTTTTAAGTTTGGTACAGGGTGACATATCTTTGGATGACTATGAGAGCCAATTCACAGCGCTATTGAGATATGACCCAGAGACCTTCAAGAGTGAAGAGCTCCGCACAGAGAAGTTTGTGTATGGGTTGAAGCCCGTCATCAGAGATAGATTGATAGGGCTATGCATTACTGAGTTTGGAGATGCTCTGAGACGAGCACAAGAGATTGAAAGAGGGATTGAGATGGTACAATCCCAAAATGAGCTCAGAGCGGTGAATAGAGATAAGGGCAAGAGGCCAGCACTTTTCCAAACAGAGGCTCGGAGAGGTTCCTTCAGAAGAGGAAGGATTGAGGTGCAGAGGGACAGATTGGAGAGACCCGGAGCCTATCCTATTATCAAGGAGACCCCTCGATATGTCAGGCCGAAGACAAGGTTTTGTAGAGACTGTGGCCAATCGCATAAAGGAAGTTGTACTGGGTCGATTCATGGATGTTTTAGATGTGGTGACATGGGTCACAGAGTGAAGGACTGTCCCCAACCTCAGATACCACATGCTCCGGAGCCCACTAGACAATAGCCTCAGAGAGTGGATCCCCGGAGACGGGCCACTGCGGCAGAGAAAGGGAAGAAACCTGTGGCACAGGGACGTGTGTTTGCCTTGGATAAGGAGACCGCAGACACTTCGGTAGAAACTATAAGAGGTACACTCTCTGTCTGTAATCATAAGGCTCATGTGTTGATTGATTCAGGATCCACGCATTCGTTTATTTCTGAGCATTTTGCATGTAGATTAAACTTGAAGTTTGAACCTCTAGAATATATACTACATGTAAATACCCCTATGCGTGAATCCCAGAGAACTGAGTTAATCTGTAGAGGATGTGAGATAAAGGTGGGAGATAGAGTGATGTTAGCAGATCTAATCATGTTGAATGTACATGGGTTTGATGTAATTCTGGGGATGGATTGGTTGGCGACCAATCGAGTGAGTTTAGACTGCTACACTAAGATTGTAACTTTCTCCCTACCTGAACCTTATAGTGTACGATTGAGGTATTGAGAAAATGAATATGTGGAATTCTAGTAGTAATTTGAGAATTTTAACATTATTTTGGAGAATATTAAATATGATTATTCATGTGAAGGTTATGAGACACTCATCTCAGACGATGAGCGGGAACATCCGAGATTGAGGATATACCTGTGGTTTGTGAATTTCTAGATGTTTTCCCAGATGAATTGTCAGGTTTACCACCAGAGAGAGAGCTGGAGTTTACCATTGATTTGGTACCAGATACTCAGCCGATCTCTAAACCTCCTTACAGGATGGCATTAGTGGAACTTGAGGAATTGAAGAGACAACTCCAGGAGTTATTGGATCAAGGGTTTATTAGACCCAGTGTTTCGCCGTGGGGAGCGCCAGTACTATTTGTTAAGAAGAAGGATGGTAGTCTCAGATTATGCGTAGACTACCGGCTGTTGAATAAAGCCACGGTGAAGAATAAATACCCACTACCCAGGATTGATGATCTACTTGATCAGCTGAGAGGGGCATCAGTCTTTTCTAAGATTGATTTGAGATCGGGCTATCACCAATTGAGGATCAAGGAAGAAGATATTCCAAAGACGGCCTTCAGGACAAGGTATGGCCATTACGAATTTCTGGTGATGTCCTTTGGATTGACGAACGCCCCTGCAGCATTTATGAGATTGATGAACGAGGTGTTCAGAGACTATCTGGATAAGTTTGTGATAGTCTTTATTGATGATATCCTGGTGTACTCTCGGTCGTATGAGGAGCATGCACAGCATTTGTGGTTAGTACTTCAGATACTCCGAGATAAGCAATTGTACGAAAAGCTTAGTTAGTGTGAGTTTTGGCTGAACCGGATAGCTTTCCTTGGGCATATAGTCTCAGAGGAAGGAGTATCAGTGGACCCAAGCAAGGTGGAGGCTGTGCTTAATTGGGACAGACCGAGGACAGTGACTGAGGTACGAAGCTTCCTTGGTTTGGTAGGGTATTACAGGAGATTTGTGGAAGGATTTTCAAGGATTGCCACCCCTTTGACTAAGCTCACGCGCAAAGAGACTCCATTTATATGGACTGATCAATGTGAGCTCAGTTTTCAGGAATTAAAGAGGAGGTTAATAGCGGCACCTGTGTTAACTATTCCTGAGGGATCAGGAGGATTCTCAGTGTATAGTGATGCATCTCACCAAGGATTAGGGTGTGTGCTTATGCAGCACGGAAGAGTGGTCGCATATGGATCGCGACAGCTGAAAGACCATGAGCGGAATTACCCCACGCATGATTTGGAGTTAGCCGCTGTGGTATTTGCTTTGAAGATCTGGCGACATTACTTATATGGGGAAAGATTCCAGATCTTCACTGATCACAAGAGTTTGAGATATCTCTTTGATCAGAAAGAGTTAAACATGAGACAAAGGAGATGGATGGAACTCCTTAAGGATTACGACTGTGAGATTCTTTATCATCCGGGTAAGGCGAATGTGGTTGCTGATGCCCTGAGCAGGAAGAGTATGATATCTGCTATGATGATCAGGGAATGGGATTTGTTAGAGCAGTTCGCCGAACTTCGGGTCAGAGTTAAAGAGGTAGAGACTGGATTTTTGGCTAGCTTGCGGATAGAGCCCAGGATCATGGATCAGATTAGAACTGGGCAGCGTAGTGATCAGAGATTAATAGATATGGTTAGCCAAGCTGAGCAGAGTTCGCAGTCGAATCTCACCATCAGTGAGGATGGATTGTTGAGATTCAGAGGACGGATTTGTGTACAGGACGATGATACCCTGAAGAGACAGATACTGAGAGAATCCCACTGCTCGCGATACACCATGCACCCAGGAAGTACTAAGATGTACCGAGACTTGAGAAAGGTATATTGGTGGAGTGGTATGAAGCGAGACGTGGCAGAGTATGTGGCCAGGTGTTTAGTATGCCAGCAAGTGAAAGCTGAGCATCGGAAGCCCGGAGGACTACTACAGCCCTTACCTGTACCTACATGGAAATGGGAGCATGTCACTATGGACTTTATTATGGGTTTACCGAGGACCCGGAGAGGTCGTGACGCGATATGGGTCATTGTGGATAGATTGACCAAGAGTGCCCACTTCCTTGCCATCAAGAGCACAGATACCATGGATGCCTTAGCTGAACTGTATGTCAGCGAGATAGCTAGATTACATGGGGCTCCAGTGAGTATTACTTCTGATAGAGATTCCCGGTTTACTTCCAGATTTTGGACCCAGTTTCAGGAGTCCATGGGATCTTGATTGAGTTTTAGTACCGCCTACCATCCTCAGACAGATGGTCAGTCAGAGAGGACTATTCAGACCCTGGAGGATATGTTGAGGGCGTGTACGATGGATTTTAAGGGATCATGGGATGATCACCTGCCCCTAGCAGAGTTTGCGTACAATAACAGCTATCATGCGAGTATTGGAATGGCACCTTTTGAGGCTCTATATGGTAGGAGGTGTAGATCCCCTGTAGCTTGGGAAGAGGTCGGTGACAGAAAGATAAATGCTCCCGAGCTTGTTGAGCAAGCCGTACAGAGTGTGAAACTCATATGTGAGAGGTTACGGGCTGCACAAAGTAGACAGAAAAGCTACGCGGATGTGCGTAGATGGCCACTCGAGTTTGACATTGGTGATGCAGTATTCCTGAGAGTATCACCGAGCAAGGGTATCATGCGATTTGGGAAGAAAGGAAAATTGAGTCCTCGATACATAGGACCATTCGAGATTCTTGAGAGAGTGGGAGAAGTAGCCTACAGATTGGCATTACCCCCACAGATGTCCGGAATACACAACGTTTTTCATGTGTCTATGTTGAGGAAGTACCACCCGGACCCTTCTCATGTCATAGAGTATGACGAGATGGACATTCAAGAGGATATGAGCTACACTGAGGAACCCGTCCGGATTCTCGATAGAAAGGAGAAGGTACTGAGAACCAAGAGCATCCCATTAGTGAAAGTTTTGTGGAAACATCACTCCATGGAAGAGGCAACGTGGGAACTAGAGAGTCTCATGAAGGAGAAATACCCCCATCTATTTGACTAGTTGAGTTGAATTTGGAGGACCAAATTCTTTTTAAGGTGGGGAGGATGTGAGATCTGAGAATTTCAGACATATTTTAATGATGTAATAAGAATTTGAAGTGTAATTTATTGAGCTAAGTGAATTGTGGGAATTATAAATGGAGATTTATATGTTAAGTGTGTAAAATAAGCATGAAGTATGAGGACAGATCGATCTGGGAGAAGGAAAGATCGATCTGGTGAGTTAAAAATGACAAGGAAAGAGGAATTTGAGGAGCAGATCGATCTCCAATGGAAGAGATCGATCTCTAAATGAATCTGTTTGAGAGAAGATCGATCTCATGAGGAAGAGATCGATCTCCAAATGATTCTGTTTGAGAAAGGATCGATCTCATGAGGAAGAGGTCGATCTCCAAATGATTCTGTTTGGGGAGAAGATCGATCTCCTTAGGAGCAAATCGATCTCATAAAGCCATAAAGAGATCGATCTCACCCCTCGACAGATCGATCTCCTAGGCATAAAATTACCCAGATCGTCCCCAAATTTCAAACGCAGATCGATCTCATCAAGAGGCAGATCGATCTCCTACCTCCAGTCTATATAAGGAACCCGTGTTTTCTCCTGAAATTTCACTTTCTCTCTCTTCCAACCCCCATTTTTTCGAAAACCTAACTTTCTCACTCATCCAAATCCCCCATTTTCGGCCTAATCAGCTATTGTGGCAAGAAGGAAAGTTGTTCCTCATCAAAGGGAGAACAACATACTTGGAAATCGAAGGACGAATCGGATCGAGGCGTGAGTTGTGCGTCTCACAAGCTTTTGGGTAATTTCTAAACCTCGATCTTGATATTTGAGCTGATTTTGATGATATTGGTGGTTGTCATTGTGTTGAAATAGTTGAGAAATGATTAGGGATTGATGAAATTTCAATGTGGTTAGAGCGATAATGACATTTAGCGATTTTGATAATTTTAGGAATTTTGAGCTATAAATGGAAATATAGAAAATGTGGAGAATTAGCCTAGATAATTGGCATGAGGAGTGTAGGACATTGAGATATTGTGAATGAGGTTGTAGTTTAGGGTTGAGTTACGAGAAATCAAGAGATTTGAGGTGTTATGAGCAATTATGCTCGATTTTGAGAATTAAGGATTATGAGATAATTGAGTATTGATGTTTAACATCGTTTGGACAGCTCGGGAGTTTCAGAGTGGAATGCGAGGCTAGTCCGTGATACGGGGGAAACGATTGCACTATATGAGGTGCAAAGAGGTAAGGGAAATCTAAACCATTTGTGTATGTGAATTGTAAACTATTTTAGCATGAATTGTGGTTTATAAAACAAGCATGTTGAGTGTTTTGTGTTGAGATATAATTGCACACGATTTTTATAGCCGGTTGGAACCCAATGTTTTTATGAGTTTATAACTGGGTTTTACGTTAAGGCAATATTGAGATTTGAGAAATGTGTGCGTGTGCTTTGCCGGTTGGAACTCGGTTTTATTACGTTTTGTGTTGAGTACAAAACGATTTTTAAATGAGTTTTATGAGAGAAAAACCATTACGAGTTCTACGTGAAGGCAAACCTGTCTTATGTGATAAGACTTGGGTGTGTAGTTGTGAGTACACACCGGGCATTGCTCTGGTAGCATGTAAGCCCGAATTCTTCTCCGTTCTGGTAACGTGAGAATAACCTATTCTGTGGCTATGCCACGTAAAAAATTGGTGGCTGTGCCACGTTGAGAAAACCCCATTGGTGGCTGTGCCACGTTGAGAAAACCCCATTGGTGGCTGTGCCACGTTATACCCCATTGGTGGCTGTGCCACGTTGAGAAACCCCATTGGTGGCTGTGCCACGTTATACCCCATTGGTGGCTGTGCCACGTTGAGAAACCCCATTGGTGGCTGTGCCACGTTGAGAAACCCCATTGGTGGCTGTGCCACGTTATACCCCAAATTGGTGGCTGCGCCACGTTGAGAAACCCCATTGGTGGCTGTGCCACGTTATACCCCAAATTGGTGGCTGCGCCACGTTGAGAAACCCTATTCTGTGGCTATGCCACGCGAGAAATTAAATCAGTGGCTTTGCCACGTGTGTTTTGTGGCTATGCCACGTGAGAAATTAAATCAGTGGCTATGCCATGCGTGTTTAGTGGCTGTGCCACGTGCATTATTTTTACTGTGATTTTATCACGTATTTGAGAAAGCGTTTAACGCGTTGTTTTCACATGCTTTGTTATTGCTCTAGAGTGAGTCTTTTTCTTCATGTTTTTACATGACTTGAGACATGAGAATGTCATTTTGAGTATTTTCATGCTATGGTTTTCAAATGAGTTTCACATACAAATAAACCTTTTGTGATGTGCATTTTGGTTTATGAAATGAGTTCCCTACCCCCTTTACTGAGCGATTTAGAAGCTCACCCTGTTTTTCTTTCCCCCCAGAGTTCTTCAAGTGAATAAGGACTTCCCTGCGACGTACGGAGTAGTGGCTAGTGGAGGATTCGAGCTCCAGGCTATATATTTTGTACTTTGAGGTATATTTATCTTTTCATATACCCAGACTATTAATGTAATTACAGACACGTGATGTATAACAGTATATGGGATGTATTAGGATTAATTTACTTGGAATTGAGTAAGGTGTATAATACCGTATTTATTGTATCATGATAAGATCCTGAGGCATGATAATTATGATGATGTATGACACTGCACAGGAATGCACTCTTAATTGTGAATTAACTAGTAAAAAGTTTTAAATTAGCCCTATTTTCCGCATATTCGGGGCGTGACACGTACGGATTTGGGACTAGGCCACATCGCCTTGATTTACAAATGGGCACAAACATTGCATTTGCCTCTGGTTCCACCCAATCTTCTTGCGCATCTCATTCAGCTTATAGTCCTTTTCCTTATCCTACTCCTGGTGTGATGGGTACTCTTGACACAAATTCAGAGGTGCAGCAAGTGAAAGAAGATGTCAGAGTCATTTCAAACAAGATTGATAATCTGGAAGGAAAGTTGTCTGATTTTATGGATCAGATGATGAACATGATGGCAAGGAATGCCAATAACACAGGAGCACCTGGACCTGGACCGTCTGGATCTGGAGGTCACCCTAATCAGTGAGAGTACACATTTTATTTTATTTTCTTATGAATTCTGGATGATATTTGTGATGGTGATTTGATCGGACTGTATATGATGATGATTTGCAATTAATAGTTGATGTTAGTTTTGACATATAATTGTGATATATATTTTATGTTTGTTTTTATCGATTTCTACAGCTCTGTTTCATTATTTTAGGTATACAGATTTAAGAGAAAAAATATTAAAAAATATATAGTTAAATTAGCTACGGAAATCTGTCGCTAAATCCTATTAGCGACGAAAAATTTAATTAATTAACAAAAATAAATTTATAAATTAGTGACAAAAATCTGTCGCTGAAACACTTTAGCGACGGAAATTTCATTAAAAATCAGCGACGGATTTCCGTTGCTAAAATGTTTCAGAGACGAAATTATTAGCGACGGAAAATTTCGTCGCTGAAACACTTTAGCGACGAAAATTTCATTAAATCAAATAGTAATATCAGCGACGGATTTTCGTCGCTGATATGTATCAGCGACGGAATTATTACCGATGGATTTTCGTCGCTGATTATTTTACCGACGGAACATTATCCGTCTCTGATTCTTTTTACCGACGGAATAATTAGCGACAGAAATCCGTCGCGGATTCAATTTAGCGACGGAAAAACAGCGTCAGAATTTCGTCGACAAACGTTTTCACCGACGAAATTTATTTGCGACAGAATTACCGACGAAAATTTTCCTTCAGCGACGGAAGACTTTCAACGACTTCAAATTTTGCGACGGAATTAGCGACGAAATTTTTCGTCGCTAATTCCGTCGCAAAAACTTATTTGCAACGGAAAGCTAGAATTAGCGACGAAAATTTCGTCGCTAATTCCATCGCTGTTGCCTCTTTTTCTTGTAGTGCAATATGCTCCTTGAAGCGTGTTATTCCTCCTTTTACAACTTTCCCACAAAGTTTACACAACACAATTCCTTTTGTATTTGGTACAGGTATTCCGAAATGCCAATCGATATCATCATTCGGCGCGCCTTCTACTCCTTTACTTGGAAACTCCTCACGTGGTGGCATGCTTGATTTTTTCTATAAAATAAGTAATTATAAACATGAATAAAAAATATTATATTCTTCATACATAAATAAAAACTAAATTCAATTTATCAAAAAATAATTGAATTTGAACCATTAATTTTTTATATTTACTATAATATTGTATTACATTAAAAATTTAATATTAATTGCTCACTATCAAAATTCAATATAAGTATTATTTTTCTCTTAAGTTATAATAATATTTAGTGCTATATTTTTAAACATTAATAACTTAAATTTGACAATTAAAAAATCTACTGAAAAATTTATATTCACAATGTTAATTTTACCCAAATTGAGATAATTACTAAACATTTAATTAAGCTAATTACATAACATTTTGGTTATAATTATTAAATATTTACTTAAAAATTTATTAATTAAAACTAACTCCTTAAAAATTTGTATTAATTATACTAATTAAAACATTATATTAATTAAAAAGTTAAGTACTAAAAAATTATCTAATTTAAGCTAATTACAAAACATTTTGGTTATAATTATTAAATATTTACTTAAAAATTTATTAATTATAACTAACTCCTTAAAAATTTGTATTACTTTATACTAATTAAAAAATTAACTACTAAAAAACTATACTAATTTAAACTAATTATTAAACATTTTTTAATTATTTATTAAATATTGACTTTAAAAATTATTAATTAATACTAATTCTTTAAAAAATTGTATTAATTATACTAATTAAAAAATTATACTAATTAAAAAATTAACTACTAAAAAACTATACAAATTTAAGCTAATTATTAAACATTTTTTAATTAATTTTTAAATATAGACTTTAAAAATTGTTAATTAATACTAATTCTTTAAAAAAATTTTGTTAATTATACTAATTAAAAAATTATACTTATTAAAAAGTGAACTGCTAAAAAATTATTCTAATTTAAGCTAATTACAAAACATTTTGGTTATAATTATTAAATATTTGCTTAAAAATTTATTAATTAAAACTAACTCCTTAAAAAATTTGTATTACTTTATACTAATTAAAAAATTATACTAATTAAAAAATTAACTACTAAAAAACTATATTAATTTAAGCTAATTATTAAATATTTTTTAATTATTTATTAAATACTGACTTTAAAATTTATTAATTAATACTAATTCTTTAAAAAATTGTATTAATTATACTAATTTAAAAATGATACTAATTAAAAAGTTAACTACTAACAAATTATACTAATTTAAACTAATTACTAAACATTTTTAAATAATTATTAAATATTTAATATAAAAATTATTAATTACAAATTATTTACTAAAAATTTATAATAATTAAAAAAATTTATATTAATTAATTATTTTAAACCTAACCTACCCTGCTAACCTAACCCACCCCAGTCACCTGCTAACCCCCCTTCTAAATCACTCTCGGTTCCATTCCATCTTCTTTTGATTCTCTTCTTTCATGGTTTCTGTCTCTGTTTCCTTTTCCCAGCTCCTCGCCTCCTCCCCTCCCAGTTCCCACCCCAGTTCCCGGACCCAGACCTAGTGGCCAGAGAGCAGAACCCGCCTGAGCCAGGCTCCTGGCCACCCAACCGGCCGCCAACCCACCCCAACCCAGACAGCCAGCGACCAGCCATCCTGTCTCACCCAGGCTCAGCCAAATCGATTGGCTCAGCAGCGGCCCTCCCTCCCTTCACACCGACTCCCCACCGGCCTCTTTCTCATCGTCCCGTCCTCGAATCCCTGATCCACCGATCGTCTTCTCTCACTCACCCTCACAGACATCAGACCAGAGCCCCTCGGTCCTCTCTCCCTCAGCACAGCACCAGACCAGACCAGAAAGCTCACCGCCGACGCCGAACAACAAGGCCTCTTCAAAGCCCAGATCTGCTCCCCCTCCCCTGTTTTCAACAGATCGGGTCTACCTAGATCCCGATCTGTCCTCTCCTCACTCCTCAGCTAAGCCTTTACATTTTTTAATTTATTTTCAGTTGTTTAATGTGGCGTTGTTTACCTCTGTTTGTCTATTCTGTTGCTGGGTGCCTGTGTGGTTGCTTTGCTTGCCCTTTTTCCTGTCTGACTGTTGTGTTTGTGGCTTCAGTAGGTCTGTGTCTGTGTTTTGTGTGGCTGGGGCTGTGGCTGTGGCAGTGGCAGTGGCTGTGTTTGGCGTTTGTGATTTTTTTTTTTTTTTTTGCAAATTGGGTTGTGGTATTTGTAGTTGAGTTGAGTTGTGGTATTTGTAGTTGAGTTGAGTCTGTTTTTATAGAAACAGACTTAACAGAACGGGATTTGGTGGTAACGGAGGATAGCTGCGGTAACGGACCGTTATCACCGCCTATCCTCCGTTACCACCGTTTTCACGGTTTTTTTTTGCCATTACGGGTGTGAATTGTTTTCACACCCGTTATATCTTAGAAAACGGTGACGGCCTTCGCCGCTACCGACCGCTATTTTAATCCCTGAGTGGTACTACCAAAAATATTGAGGATAAATGGAAAGTTATCTGGAAGTCTACCACATATCCAAAAATCCAAACTTCCATGTGACAGTGCTTCCATATGAAGATTGCAACTCGATGAACTTTATCTTCTAGGGGAATGATGATCACTCCTTGTGCCCTGGGTGCAATGCTATTAAGGAGTCCATATCACACTGCCTGCGAGAGTGTGAATTTGTTAAACAACTGTGGGCATATGTAGGAATCCCATCGGATCTAAATGTTTTTTTCTCCTCCAACCTAAATGATTAGATTGTCTCCAATTTGTCGTCCAACGATATATCCATGTTTGATAGTATTCCTTGGAATTTTGTCTTCCCAATGGCTCTTTGGCTTATTTGGACAAGTTGAAATAAGCTTATTTTCAAAAATTACAAGGAACAAAATGTCGCCTGGCTTCATAGACTTAAATTGAAAGTCAAAGAATTTTGGGTCATCATAGGTCCTGATAAATGAAGAAACATCACTCACCAGGCTCTGATCTGCAGGTCACCACCCCTGGTCAAACTTAATTATGATGGCTCCTCATGAGGGAATCCTGCGAAGGCAAGTGCGGGTGGTATTTTTTGGGATGCACATGGTGCTTTGCTAGGGGGTTACTCCCGTAACCTTGGGGTAGCTACTAGCATGGTAGTAGAGTTATGGGGATTACGGGACAGACTTCAATTGGCGGTTAATAAAGAGCTCAAAAATGTTATGATTAAAGATGACTTAGTGAGTGTCATCAGGCATGTTATCAATAACATCTCTTGTTCTCATATTTATAGTGCTATTGTCTCTAATTGCAGGGCACTGATCCAAAAAAATGGAGAACATTAGAGTCTGCCATATCTTCAGGGAGGCCAACACTTGTGCTGAAGAACTTGCTAGGATGGGAAGCACGCTGGATACTCCTTTCGCTGTTTTCGACCATCCTACTAGTTGTATTTCCTTAAGCTTTTATATGACAATATGGGGTGCATAATGCCCAGAACAGTTGTGTATTCCCCGTGAGAGGGAGGACTGATTTTTATTTATTTTAATGCACATTATTTCAAAAAAAAAAAAAGAAAAAAAACCAAAATAATATTAAGACTGGAAGAGCTAGCGTGAAGTAATCGATTGCATCAACATCAATTATATCGAAGGTAAAAAGCAAGTGGTTTCACCAATCAAGATTCCACATCTTAAAGGCCGCAAAAGTTGGTATAGGGCACCGCACACAATAAATCAGATCTGCAATCAATAACTTCGTGTAAGCCGACACACAGAGTGAGTGCATTAAATTATGCGAGTACGAGAAACTTACCCTTATGACCATGAGGCAATATAAAATTAAATAATGGCCAAATCACACAAAGTAGAAACTAACCCGGGAAGAAGTTACTACTTACTAGGTATAACCACCTAAGAAAAAGTGCAGTTTTTATGCTGCAATCATGTTATTGATTTTCTGCTATTTATACTTTATCAATTTACCAAACCTCTATTATTAGTTGAAATACTCAAAAATGCTGTGTTTGACTTTAGTGCCAACTGCATGTTTTTTATATACTTCCCATTTAAAACCTTAACTAACTAGACCTCTTTTCTTTAGTAGGTGGATTTATTATCATTATCTTTTTATTTTTTATTTCTTTACAATGAAGATCTTTGATCTAGATAAAAAAATGTAAGTATAAATATTTAAATTTTAAACTTATAAAACTTTTACACTTAAGAAAATCATTTTAAGTAATAGTCAAAGTACTAATTTTTGTTTTTACAAGTGTAAAACGAAAACAGAAAAGCCTGTAAAGCAAGAGCCTAAGGGACTGCTTGCAACTTGCGTGGGCATCCTTCCTCCTCATCCTTTGCCCATAGAGCAGAATTCTACCTCTGCATTTTTAATCATTCATGCGACTTGATCTATTCTAGCGTGTCTACACACTCATGCACATATACATACATATATATATATATATACATATACATACATATATATATATATAAAAGAGGAAGGATCTACTATTATATATAAAATTAAATTAAATTTATATATTCTTATATTTATTTATATAATTTATATTTTTTTAATTTGATTATTGAATTTTATGTTATATTAAAAAATTTTCTGCCTTCATAGAATATGAATAGACTTAATTTTTTGGCAGCCGTCTGGGGACCTCCTACTGGTGTGTTGCCCCATATATTGCCCACATTTTAACTCAATGCACTTAACCAAAATCATTATACCGTTAAAACAGGTCATGCTTGGGAAATGGGAATTCCATTTTCTCTTTTTAAATTAAAAAAATAAGAGAACTTTGAAATCCTTTTTCTTTTTTCTTTTTTCTTTTTTCTTTTTTCCTTGAAATATTTACTGACTTTGGAAAAAGTATAAAATGAAACCAAACGAATGAACAGATGATTGTGATTAATTATGAATTAATAACATTGGTATTGGCATTGACAAATATTGTTGCTTTCTCCGCACAGTCTCATGTCTCATTTTGTTGTATGAATTAATAACTACATATATAAATGCTAGAGGTGGTATTTACATATAAAAGCACATTAGTCTACATAACTAAAAAAGATTTAACACATCAGCAAATTAACAATGATTTTATAATTTGGCTACATTTTAAATTGACATTTAATTTAAGGTCTCGAAGAAAAAAAATACAAGGACTAAATTTGTTAAAATTATTATACATATACTATTAACATAGATTCCTATGTACGATGGAAAGAGAAATTGACAACAATGTTCGTCAACATCAATAACAATGTTATAAATTCAAGGTTAGCATCAATCTCTTCATTGGTTTGGTTTCATTTCATAAATACACCTATTTGTTGCTTCACTTGTATAAATTGAGCACCGTTGTTTTGATTGTTGAACCTCTCGTTTGTTGCATTTGCTCCAACCACCAGCACCACTCCAAAAGTCCACAAGGTTTTTTTTTTTTTTTTTTCCTGCAAAATGGGATTGTTCAGGGCTGCCGGCGTCGTTTACAAGCCGGTAGAGCAGATCGATTTCGGTCCTGGCAGCAATGAGTTTTATCTCACAGCCAATGTCAAAGGTTGAATTCATCATCATGATCAGCCTGCTGTTACTTTTTCTTTTACATCAAACTGTTCTTTCCGATTCGATCACCACTCTTTCTTGAACAAATTCTGCAGCTGTTGACTTCCTTAGAACTCAGATGAGAAAATTGTTTCAAATAAGCATAACATACTGTTAGCTTCAGAAGCCAACAGCTAGAAGTCTTGTCTGATCCTCATTAAATTGTCTAAGAATTTCTGTTGTTCAGTGCTAACTGAGTCGACAATTCCTGTCAAATTGCAGATGTTCTGTTTCTACTTATGTTGCTTAAAATAGCAGCCGTTGACTCTGGGTTAAATGAGTAAACACGTGATTTTCAAAAACTTAGTTCAAGCAGCTGAATTCAGGAGTCAGGATCAAGGCTACCCTTCAAAACCATGTTTCACTTGCATAAAATCTTCAAATTTGCATCTTTTTACTAATTCACCGTCTTTCGTATCTCTCTGCCTGAATTTTATCTTCTTTTCTGCACATAGCTCCTCGCATGACCGGAATTCTGGTTAAAATCTTTGCCTGGTTCCTGGAGTCAAGGATCATTGGAAAGTTGTTGATGTGCATACTGAAGAGGCAAAATCTAATTCACAAGGTACACGATTAGCTTCAGTTTCTTTCATTGCCAATTTTCATTTTATATAATCTTGATTCTTGAAGGAATGCCATCAATGGTTCTGGTTCACCTTCACAAGGAAATTAACAACACCCATTTCTCATTTAGTATATTTGCCAAACCTTTAATTTACCATTATCCTTGGTTAAAAAGTAAAGCGGTGAAAATTGAACCAAAAAAAAAAAAACAAAACAAAAAACAAGAGAGAGAAAAAGATTCCCCAAAGCTGCAAAGGTTTAGCCAAAATTTTCCAAGTACGTCTGACAAGAGAGTCTGGCTTTGTCTGTGGTTCAAATTCAACATCTGCAGTCTGCAATGTTGTTTCAGATCTTTTTACTAACATGACAACAGCGTCTGCAGATTGTACTGTTTCAATTTTTTGTTCTTTCTCTTTCCTTCTCTCAAATTGTTTGACGAGACACAAATTTGGCAAACCGGAAGAAATATCTCAAAATGGAAAAAAAAAAATCTTGAACAAGATTGAATTTCATAAGACTCTACAATTTCGGACATTGACTGACATGTTTGTTCCAACCAACATATCTGTGTCTTGACTTATAAGGTTCTGTTCAATTTCAGACCAGAAGGTATCCTAGTTATTGCATCTGCCAAGGCCCAAGACTAATTCTGGCTCTTTCAACAATAAAATCCAGGACAAAGAAACAAAACAAAAAGACATATTGTATATTCCGCTTTACTTAACTTGTTCTCTAGAGTCGAGTTTCCCACAAATTGTGACCAGTGTTTTACTTTTCTGTCAAAACTCCAAACATACGATGGGAGCTCATTGCATCCATTTGTGATATCATGTGCAACTTCTTTTTTTGGGTTCATGGGGGAGTTAAAGGGATAGGGGATTCTAATCTTGATCTAGTATCTTTTAAAAATCAATAATAACCATTAAATCAAGTTTTAATTATTTATGAAAAGGAGATTTAAATCTTGAATTTAGTTAAAAAAATAATAACAGCTAAATCAAGATTGATGTACTAATTTACTTGGGGAACTTTATGCGAAGGCTAATTGAATACTTAAACTAGAAGGGTATTGGTAGAGAAGTAAGAATTTGTTATGAACTATAATGGAAATTATGCCGCTTGTAGACCAAGAATCCTCATGGTTAATCATCTGAAATCCAGTCAGCAAAGCATCTTTTTCCTTTTCAACTTCTTTACAGGCTTAACAACTCTGGTATTCCAAGCTCTTCAAAATTTCTGTAGTCCTAGTTTATCTAACTTAATTACAGATTTTCAAAATCCATGCAGATTATAACAAGTTTCTGCGCTATTTGTTCAGGGTTGTTAATGCATTCAACATTTTTTTTCTTAATTTTGTAAATGAAATCATCTTCACAATATCTATCCAAAAACCAGCACCCTTTTAATTTGAATAAAAATAAATGATTAGAAACATTGACGTTTAGTTTAATATACTGATTAAGCTCTTCTACAACGGGGTTTGCATCAAAATGGAAAGAAAGGCCGAATTTTCTGCTCTTTATACATTTGTAAAGCACTGATATGAAGTGAATCATTCTACCTTTTTCCAAATGGAAGGTTAACCATCCAGCCATAAAGAATATGGTGGAAGTATCATTCCTTGTTCATTTCTTCTTTGAAACTTACATGATTGCTTGCCTGCTACTTATTATTAATTTCTTACTGAGTATCCCTTCCCCTGATTGCTTGCCTGCTACTTATTATTAATTTCTTACTGAGTATCCCTTCCCCTTAAGCAGCTTGTCACGAATGCAACACTGGAGGAGCCACCTATGTTTGTTCCATTACATCCTTTTGTTGGTATGTATACTTTAGATATTTTCGGGGCAATTCATATGCTTGAGACTATTATATTTGGATGCAGCACATATTTCATCTTTACTCACATATATAAAATCAGACTTTTGTCCATGTCTGGAGTAAAATTAGATATGGAAGCATTTTAAAACTAGTTAAACAATGCAACATAATAACTGCTGCCATTAAGATATCTATGAAATTTCCACCACTTTGGTTTGCAATTACCAAGACAAGAATGTCAGGTTAAAGGCTACTTTTATATCTATAAAATGAGAAACCAATATGGAAGAAACATAGAATTTTATCCGTTTTATATTACAACAAATTGGATTCCAGAGGTTGGAAGTTTCTTATGTTCCAAAGGTGTATCATGAATTTGTAAAGCTTCATCTAGTGGACCGTTAGAGATAACTATAGGAATGTTCATAACACAGTCTAGTGCTTGAGCTACATAATTTCAGGTAGAGAGATAGGTCACAATAGCAGGGGAAACGAAAATTTATCTAGCTATAGGAATAATGACTTCAGAATGGGATAGGTTATATATATTTATGCTTTTTTTATTATTATTTTTTTTAGTCCTTCAAGCTTCCTGTTTACAGTCGTCAAACATACCTTAGACCCTCGTGTCAAGAAATCAAAGTGCATTCTCCTTTAAAATATGTACTTCTTGTCTTGTGTTTAATTTGATTGCATCAACACAGACCTTAATGAGCAAGAAGTCAAAGAAATTGACTCCGACGCGTCTCCACTAGAACGAGTTCAACAGGCAATGAATTGCCTTCCTTCAACCTTAGAGAAGTCACTAGATGATTTAAAACCCAGCAGCTTCCGACGTTGGACAATAGCGGATTATTCAAGAGCCTACAGTAATGGAGAAACAACTCCACTAAAGGTATCATTCTTGGCTATTTAGTTTATGGAATATTGTCGATTTACCATTTATATGTGATAACATTTTCACTTGAAGAATGATTTTTAAGATTTTCCAGCTAGTTTGTGTTGATATTTTTTTAGTTTACCATGGTCATGGAAATCATTTTCAATTCTACAGATTGCAGAGCAGTTTATAGATGCCGTGCGTGAATCTTCCAGTCCTCCGTTGTCAATGTCTTTCTTCATTAATTATGATGCTGAAGATATCCTAAGGCAAGCTACAGAGTCAACTCTTCGGTATGAAAAAGGTAATTTTTTCACTGTAATTAAATCACTATTTACATATCCTAATGTGCTTTTTTATTGAGACATTGTTGTTGCCATTCCTCTAAATCATAAGAAGTAAGCATTCTTCAGGATGCACTATTTTCTAAAATCCTAGGAGAAGATCAAAGTGAAAAACAAGTTAACAGCTGATTTTCCAAACTTAGTTGAAGTGGACTTCCATTTTCATGTCGAATCTTTTTGGATTTAAAAAATCCCCTTTTCAGTACCGTCTAGACGGTCAAATAGATCTCATTGTTCTCTTCTTCAGGGGATCCAATATCGGCTCTAGATGGAGTTCCAATTGCTATTAAGGATGAAATAGATTGTTCTCCATATCCAACTACAGGTCTCCTATAACTCCACCTGCCATGTTTTTTATGCCCACCAGTTTTATTTTCTTAATGTGTATTCTTTGTCCCTATCTTACTCCTGATCTTCTAGGAGGTACAAAGTGGCTGCACAAGGTTAGACCTTGCACAGGTGATGCATGTTGTGTTATGCGCCTCAGATCCTGTGGTGCTATAATTGTTGGAAAGACTAATATGCATGAGCTTGGAGCTCTACCAAGTGGGATAAATCCTCACTACGGGTAAGAATTTGCAGTTGTCTTTCCCTTTCATAAACCAAAAAATATATGCTTGAATTTATTTTCTATTATTTTATCCACAAATTCTTAGTTTCCAATTAATTTACAGGAAACCAACTTCACTGAATTTAACACTTTCCTTTATCTTGCATACGTTCTTTCCATTTAAAAACGTTAAAGATGGTAGTATGTTCCTTCTGTGAATGCTGCAGGGCTGCTAGAAATCCCTATGATCCCGACAAAATTGCTGGTGGTTCCTCTAGTGGATCTGCTGCAGTAGTATCTGCAGGATTATGCCCTGTTGCCCTTGGTGTGGACGGAGGAGGTAAAATTTGTTATCCTTCACTGAAAGAAACACCAAACATGGTTGACAAAATTAAGCACAGTGGTTTTGAGTAAATCATAATTAGCATTAGGATAACTTCTTAAGAAAGTTAAAATACATAAAACAACTAGCCTCTTGAGTTAATAGTAAAAGTAATCTGTTCTCGCTACAACTCTACAACTCTATAAGTTCTCTGTTTCTTTTGGTCTATGTGCTCAAAAATTTTGTTTGGTTGTTAATGCCCATGCTTAGTTAATCAACATATATACTACGTCTATGTTGATATACTTGTAAAAGTATAGACAGCAAGTATCAAAACAGAAGTACAATGAAAATACAGCATGACTTCCACCTTTTAAAGTAGTCCATGGTAGCCAAGGCCCAAGGCTCAAGGCAGTTATTTTTGCACATGAATTTCATCATACTTCTTTTTTTTTTTTCCTGTTGGACACAAAACTCAGTGGTAAACATCTAGATTAAACCTTCAAGACCCAAACTACAGTTAACGCATTTATTGTTACCTCCAACATGGAAGAAGTATGTGGAATTGTTAATCATGTTTTCGAGTGATACTATTCAGCCTGAGAACTGAGTTCTTTATCAATATTATGACAGCCTACTCGGAGTAACAATTTTTCCATTCCTATATTGAGAATTTATGTACAAGTGTATTTATTTATCTATCACCCTCTAGGCAACTGTCTCATGATCACCATTTCAGAAGAAGAAAGAAAAATATGCCAGATTATTCTTTACAACTTTATACCATGTTAATAAGTCAAAAGGATGAATGCACTTCATCTATGGTTCTGTGTAGGATCCGTGCGGATGCCTGCATCCCTCTCTGGTGTTGTTGGGTTCAAACCGACTTTTGGACGCATACCTCATTCAGGGTGAGAACTCGATTAGTTAAAATATTTCTAAAAGTTTTATAAGGTGTAAAATTTAGAGAATTTCTGAAAAATGCATATTCTGTTTCCAGTGTTCTTCCTCTGAACTGGACAGTGGGGATGATTGGAATACTAGCAGGCACCGTAGAGGATGCATTTATTGTGTAAGTATTATCTCCCTTCTTCTTATCAATGCATTTTCTTGATTTCCACAGGTTACTTTGTTAGCTGTAGCTATGACTCAGATTGGTTCTGTTTTCAGTTATGCTGCTATTAATGGCCAACTTCCATCACATGAGCCAACCACTTTACCTGTGAGTACCAGTTTCATAAGATCACTAAAAATTCTGGGTACTAGTTGTTGTTTTCAATGCAGATTATCTTATTTTAGGAGAAAGCTGATTCTGATATCAATTTCTGTACCAAACCTGTTTCTCATACAAGCATATTTTCCCTTTTTTTTTCCGTTGTTTTGAAACTGAGAGTGAATAAAGTTTTTGAAACTGAAAACTGGAACTTTAAAGTTCTTCAGTATGAACTTGCTTTTATTATTATTATTATTATTATTATTATTATTATTATTATTATTGGCTATGACTTGAAGCTTTAGGAAAGAAGCAATAACCTTCGTTGGCTTGGTTCCTAATAATGGCCTTGCTATGACTTCTCTTTACTGATGAACCATGTAGTACTTTTATGAGCCAATCTAACTGTGGAAGACTTTTACTTTTCTTCTTTGGCACATGGATAACCTACCAGCCCCGAGTTCATTTTCCGCTGCTGAACTCAACCAATCAAATATCAAACATCAAGCTTGCAAAATATGGAGAGGTTAGTGATGTAATCATATGATCAGTTATTGAAGTCAACTTTTATCTTCAATTATAGCTTAAAAAGATAACATTCCTAATTCCTGCCATTCTACTTTTTAACCACTAATTGGCTCAATTAGTGGTTCAATGATTGCAGCGAAGAAATCAAAATATGCTGCTCCAATGCTCTGCACTTGCTTTGTGAACGTTACAAGTGGAAGGTATTGGCCATGGATGTTTTCTTTAACTAATAACTACCCATGTTTTGATATTGAAATTTGTTTGTTTGTAAACTATTGTAGCAATCAATTTCCCTGTTGTTAGAACCTAATCGGATAAAAAACCTTCTGAAAAATAAAAAAGCATTGGTATAAAATACAATTATTTCAGTGATAGACGATTGATACTATTTCTATTACAAAATAGCTAACAAAATTATTAATAAAACACTAGTGATTTCTCACTAATCTGCAAAGGTATATTATTCACAAGACTGTAGAGGTTACCATACCAGAGATAGAAGCGATGCGCCTGGCACATTATGTGACAATTGCTTCTGAATGCAGCACTTCACTGAGTTCTTATCTGGAAAAGCTGTATGTTATCTTCCAGACTTCAACTGCCATAAATCCTCTTATATTTATGTTGTTCAGGATTTAAAAGTTCAGATGCTGACCGTTTAAACTTGTTGAAATAGGGACTTTGCAGAATTAGGATGGGATGCAAGAGTAGTACTGAGGATATATGATGCTTTCAACAGCAAAGAGTACCTAAAGGCCCAGAGAATGAGGTATGCTGAAGCCAATATTTATTTATGAATTAATTCTCTGTAAGTTGTCGCTTATAACATAAAGATTATTAATGATATGATACTGTTGTTTTCAATTCAATCATTTACTTTTAAATTCTCAAGAGCTTTATATGAAATAGCTCAAAGCTTATTCATTTCTGAAATATAAACCATTTCTAGAAGTAAAAAGTGAATGTCAACAAGTATTTTCTGACGGATTCTTAGACTACTGGTCAATACTCCTTAGGCGTGCTTCAATTTAGAAGATGTAGAACAGGCTGTTTGTTATGGTTTTAGATTCTGCAAACTTGTTAGGATAATTTAGCTTGACTGCACAAATGCAGGAATCGCCAGATGCAGATTCATAACAATATATTTGCCAAGGCAGATGTCATAGTTTCTCCAACAACAGGGTAGATTCTTTTTTACTGCAACAGCTTGCATCTATTTTGGTGGAAAAAGCTACATTTTTTTTTTCCTCCAAGGCTCTAAAAATAAGATTGTCAGTAGCACCTTTAATCTTTTACTTCAACTTCCCTGTCCAAGGCCTTATCTTACATTGTCCATGTTTAACAATTTTTGTTCCAAAACAGTGCGACAGCATACTCCATATTTGATGATGCTCAAAAGACTGGTGAGCTTGACTACGTAACTGGAGGTATGAATTTTGATTGGTTTTCCGGTGTGTATATATGTTTGTTTTTTAATTCTTGTGCTTTATCAGTCCAATCATTTTTTTTTCAGTAGTATCAGTTAATAAAGTAAGATATTGCATAATGGAAGATAACCATTTTGTTGCTATTTCAGCTGCCATAATTCGATATCAAATAGCGGGAAACTTTTTGGGACTACCCGCTGTGACTGTTCCTGTACAAACTTAAACTTATAACTAATTCTCATCATTATTCATTAAAATTTATGTTGCTATTTAGTGGCTATAGCTTCATCCATACACTAATATTCTACTAATATCCATTCTCCACGTCTCCTTGATAGGTTGGTTATGACAAAGCAGGTTTGCCAATTGGACTTCAATTTATGGGGAAGCCATGGTCGGAACCCACTTTAATGCACATTGCATTTGCAATGCAGGTAGGCCACTTGCTTGTAATATTAATACGAATAATTGGAAAAAACTATTGTTGCTTCCAAATTTGAAAAATGTTTCAACTATAATCCCTTTCCATGTATAGATAAGTAACTTGTACATTACGAATGATATGTATAAACCACTTTTGGTTTCAGGCCTTGTGCATCTCCGACTATAGAAAACCTTTGGTTTTCTACAACCTACTTGATAAGAATTGAGCAGAGCATGGCAGGGGCCGCCAGAATTGTTCCAAGGGTAATCAGACACCTAGATTGTTTGCATTCAGCATGTACAACTGACTTACCTTGGTATACAGCAATACACATACACAGTATTGCTTAATTATTTGTAGTTGCCATTGTTGAGATAGACGGTGTCTAAAATCGTTAGCACTTGAAAGTATGCATCTGGTAATTCAAATCATTAAACAGAATTATGACTGGTTCAATTAAATTGCTTGATTTGACTGGTTCAATTAAATTTCTTGATTTGTGCCTATCTGCTAGAAGCAGCTGATAAAGAATAGTGAAGGTGGAGTTGGGGTAGCCAGGTTCATGTCCAACTTGCAATGACTGGAAAGCTATCTCCAAATTTAATTTCTAGACATAGTTAAGGGGTTGGAAAGCAAGACATCTGTTACCTACCAAAATACGTGGTGTTTTTAAACAACTGTCGACCCTGCTACTGCGTAGGATGATCAAAGGTCCAGAGTCCAGTCCAGTGTTCAGAAATCTAAAAGACATTTAAGAAAATGAGAATTTGAAAGAGAGAATATAGATTTGATATCCAATAGCAAGAAAAATGGCAGAATGATTTTCTGTGTTGATTTAATGATAGTCACAAAATATAAAATAACTCTGACAATTCAATTTTCTTTAGAATGGATTTTGATAATTGATTGTTAAAAAACATCTAATAGGTCCAAGCGGGAAGTGAATCAAGGTCGCTGGATACAGAGTCCAGAGTGCTAACCTCTACACCATGGATCCTGTTGACTGTGGGCTTTTAACTAACAACGTGATAAAAAGGATAAAACACACACAAATGAGTTTTTTTTTTTTCCCAAGTAGAAAATACCTCATTATTACATCAAAACTGTTACAAAAAGATTATTCCGTATACATTTACATCATATCATCTAAACAAACTAAGTACTATATACATGAGAAACCATATACAACAAATCTCATAATACCTGGTATCAAAGAATCTTATCACAAAGGTGGAGCTGGCAATCCATCTTTCTTCAATATGTATACCAAAGAAGATGGGGCATCATAACCCAATTTGACATGCACATCTCCTTTTTCAACTGGTTACAAACTCAGCCGCAGCCCAATTTGCTTCTCTGGTAACCCAATCTACCTTGTAATCTTCAAAACTCCTGCACGATAATCCTATATCTTTGATTATAGGATCAATCTTTCAAAGTCTACTTTTTCTCCCCTGCATCAAACCTTTTGCAACTATTTTAGAGTCAGTCTCAATAACTACTTTAAGTAACCTCATATTGCCAGCCAGCTTCACTCCCTTCAACAGCATATGCTTCAACTTCAACACTCGAATTAACATTAATCTTCCTCCCAGTACCTCCAATCAAAATTTAATCTTTATTCCTCAAAACAGTCTTATTACTTTCATCTTTGTTCCATCTTTATTCCAGTACCTATACCAATAATCTTATCACTTTCATTCAACCCCATCACAATTTATTTTCAACCACCCCTCGTCAAGTTTCATCCAATTTGCTTTAACCCCTTTCCACAATCAATCTTATTATTAATATTCTCCAGCAAACTGGAAATTTCATTAACTGCTCTATTAATTCGGATGATAACCTCCAATGGTTTTGGCTTTTTTTTTTAAAAAAAAAAAAAAAACTAGTATTGCATCTTTCCTTCCAAATCTCCCAACAAGTAAATGCAATAGAAACAGTAGCCTGTTCTTTTCTAAACCTCTCATTTGACTACTATCAAACATCTTTAAAAACCACTCATCAATTGTACTTGTTTCTTCCCTACATACCATATACCCCAAACCAAACTAGACAACATTCGTCCATTCACACAATAGCAACACATGCCCAATTGTCTCTTCTTCTTTTCCACATATTCTACATATAGGACTTTCAACAACTCTCCTCTTCAAAATATTTGTATAGGCAGCAACAACATTTTTACATACCTTCCGTAGGAAAACTTGAATCTTTGTATATATTGGAATTCTCCAAATACTCTTCCAAACTACCTCGCTTATGATATGAGAAATAGAACGATTAAGAAAAACTTCCTTCTCTTCAACCTCCTTAGGTAGATGGTATCCTATTTTGATTGAATATACCCTACTCTCCTTACAGCTAAATAAGTTTGTCTTTACCTGTAGCTTGACATGCAGGGATACCTTGGTAAGGTTTTGTTGTCTCGTCTATCATGTCATACACAAAAAGAAGCAACGAATTAGAAAAACAACAAAACCAAAACCACCAAGATCATGCAACAAAATTGCTTTCAGGAAAAACTTACCTTTTCAACCTTTGAATTTGAAAGCCCAGGAACAATCCTCAGTTTATCGTTAACTCAAGACTCCTAGCTGAGAGAAGCCCTCTAATGACATCCACACAAATATAATGCAAAACAGGACCTTTTGCCAAGCACAGGGTGTAGCCAACGACAAAGAGAGGAGAAATGGGAATGGTTTTACGATTGCCAGCTCTAAGAGGTAGAAAGGTGTCGCTACCTGTTTTTCACAAAAATCACTTGTTGGGCTGTGAGTCAATATCAGCCACTCAATTTCATACATTACATACATCTCGTGCCATAACTACACGGTAATTTATAAAGTTGACATTACATTAATATAAAGTCGTTTACATTAACTTACGTATACATTCCCCATATATACGGGACTACATCACTGTGCACTATTTATTCAGATACAAAAAGTCACATATGTGTATATACTTTTATGTTGCTAGATCACTGTGGGCAAAAAGGATCACAGGATGATTGCAGTGGTCACACTCTACTGTAAATACTCTGTAAATGGGAGAAAGAAAAAGGGTGAGCTAACACGCTTAGTAAGGAACATATGAAAGTAAGTATATAATCATACTATCTACGATGGTCATAATGCATGTTTTATCATCATTTTAAAACATTAGCATTCACTTTATCACTTTGTAAAACACTTGCATTCACTTTGACACTTTGTAAAAACAATAGCATTCTATACGATAATCATTAATCGATAGAAACTCAATCATTTCTTTTCATTTCACTTTCATTATCAACGCATTCAATAAACACATTTCAATAACAAGTCAATATCATTGGAGACAAAGATGGGATTCAATAGTATTAACTGTGGACATATGGCCATTATCACTGATTCTAGGCAACACGAATCAAGTGTGCGGGAATCACACGCCTAGGGAGGTAGGGCAATCCATCCCTTTGGCTCACTCATCCGAAGACTACAATAGTTCGAAGACTGCACGGTACAGCGTACTTCTTAGACCTCACTATGTTGTAATATGGCTGAGGGAACCGAGTAATCTCAAGGTTTACCACCCCAGCATCAACATCAACCATCACTTTGTCTCAAAATCCAGTGCGAGCAAGTCAGTGCGATACACAGTCTACACAAGGGCTCCAGCACGATTTTTTACTCATGATATCACATCAAAATCCAGTGCGAGCAGGTCTGTGTAACTTATAGTTAACACGACAGCTCCAACACGATTTCACACATAAAATCTACAGATGGCTCAATTCTAGTGAAAACGATACTCAAAACAGAGTTTAGCACGAAAAACAGTGCAAACGAAGCAAGAGAGGTAACTTCTCGTTTGGTCACCTATCCATGGAATTTCTCTCACTCAAGCACGCTTAACTTCCGAAAATGTGCAATTTAATGTAGAAAGTATCTTGAGCCAGTCTATCATTATACACTTACAAAGCAACTTTTCACGATAAAAATACTGAAACATGCAATTTATGCATTTATATTTTTTCGATAAATTTACAGTGTAATTTCATCTGTAAATTGGGTCATTTTAGGAATTTCCTATTATTTGGTTTTCATCTAGATATTTCAATATCTATATACTTTGCGGTATTTAATTGCATACAAGAGGTAAGAAATATATGTATAGTTATCTCTAATAGCTTGCATAAATCACTTACCTGGATTCGAGTCGATTGCGCTTCTATCTTTTCACTTTTTGTAAATTGGTCTATCTGGCTCCACTTACGTCTTTCGGAGTTATAGATAATTACAAATCACATCAATCAAATCTTATAAACATGTATTCGACTTTCACTACGGTCTATTTAAGGTATTGGGCTCAATTATTCTTATTGGGCCTCGTTGTCCCTTAATGGGCCCAACTCTATTTTAAGCTCATTTCAACTTTTCATTAAAGCCCATTTGACACCTTAGGCCCATTAACATTTATTGGGCCATCCATTAGGCCCATTAACAAAATCGGGCCATCAATAGTATGTGTTCAACCCATGGTGACATTTGGTCAAACACATGATGTGCCATGACCATCATGCCACCAAGGCTTAATGGCCATCACCATTCAACGCCATCCTTGCCTAGTTCACTTAGGCATTTTGGCAAACACATGGTAGGCATTCCTTAAGCTTTCTTGGTTCATTTAAGCATTTTCACAAACACCTTATATGCATGCTTCATAAACCTATCCAATCTTACAAATTAGTTTCTCTAATTCATACCATCATCATGTATACATCATAACCAACACGTATATGCCATTAAACATCATGCTTATGACTCATCAAAACTTCATACTCATTTCGACCAATCCTTATTCTATACCTTAAGTGGTGTTTTGTCATACAATTCATACACCAATCAACTCCACAAATTCCCTAGATTAACATATATGAGATTGGTGGAATGAAAACTCACCTAGCTTGTCAAACTCAACTTGGCCGAATGCTCAAGAGGATTTCGCCCCCTTCAATTTAGCTTCTTAGGTGCTGGTTTTGAGGTATGTTACTCTTCTTACAATATGGAACAACTTTCATGTAGAACACTTGTTCCAATTAAGCTTGTAGATGAGTGAAATATAGTGAGAGAAAGCTTGGAGGCTTATGGTTTAATGGTGGTCGAATTGTTCAATGAAGAAGACATGATATACCTTAGCCAAATTATGATTTTTCACATATAAATTTTCAGCCAATTGCACCATAAAATCAGCCCATGAAATTGGGCTTGAATTGGTTTTGGGCTTGGTTAAGTTTAGGCTTGGAAATTGGGCTTGAACTATTTCAATTGGGCTTGTTCTTAACTTTCCTATTAGGCTTCGGTTTGGGCTTTTCAAATCAGATTTATTGGGCTGGATTTTCATGTCATTTGGGCCTCTTATTTATCTTAAATGTCAACCCATCAATTGGCCCAAGGTTCGGCCCATTAGTTTTCCATGCATGTTGGGCCATTACCCTTTAACTATTTGGCCCAATTGTATTTCTTCCATTTCAGCCCATTTTGATTAAACCCAATTGCATTTATTTATTTTCTCTAAGTGTCTTTGCCGAATTCTAAGTGTTCTTAGCCCAAGATAATTTTTCTCAAGCCTTCACCATGGTTGAGTTAAGTTAACCACGCTTTGGTTAAATAGTCAAAGCTTATTCTTCAATTCCAACTTTTCCCTTAGCTTTTGACCATTGACCACGTTTGACTAAAGTCAAATAACCTATATATATGCATTCCAATGCTTTGTTAGTCCATTTTGATGTTTTGGCTACCCTTGGTAGGTGAAAGTGTTAAAATCACCTCAAACGATCAATTTTGAGCTCGTTTAGGCCCTTTTTGGCATTTTCACCACTTCAACATTATCGGGACCAAACCAACTTTCCTTCTTGACCTATCCTTATTTTGATATTTTAAGTTCTTATATTCAGTCAGATTGGTTGGAATCCCTTCGGTTTAGCCTGAACTTACTATAGCTCATAATTGGCACTTTTATACATTTATTGCATTTTCTACTTTTACTTGGACTTAGAATTGAAATACAAGTTTTCTTATGATTCCAATAACATATTTCAATGTTTATATTGATGGATCATAAGTAATACAATGGAAATTTTTGGGTCTTACAAATGGCTATTAAGAACATTCTATCAGATTTTTATGACTTAATGTTGCTTATATAAAGTCTTTTAACAAAACCCTAAAAAGGTATTTGTCTTAGTCCAACTAGATTGGGTCCTTTTGAGCCCTTTTAAAATTACTTAATCTAAATCCAATTGACTTGAAGGACATACTCCAACAATCTCCCACTTGCACTACAGCCAATTGGTCATGTATTGGGATTAATAATTTGGACCTACCATGAATTATTAAATTAATAATTCATAATTATAATCTCATTATAATTGAAAAGATTAAAATACTTTTTAGTCATTTAAAGGTAAAATTACTATTAATTAAATCGCAAATTCTAGTTGGAATAAGATTTTAATCTCGTTAACAATCCTACTTGTACCAGGATTCATCACATGAATCCAACTTCAATTACCTTATTTCGATCATACTCTTATTGTGTGTAAATGGTTTCCATTTCATTGGTAGTGATTCAGAATCTTATTCGTAAATCATAAGCCAAGATTGGCATCCAGCAATGCATCATAGCTACCCAAGTAATGAAAATGTTGGTAAGTTTATGATAACTTTTCATGAACAATTATCGTATAATTCAATCCTTTTGTCACCTAATATCTCAATTGAATATAAAGTATGAAACATGTCATTTTTATTAAATTTCAATAACATTATTTCTCAATCTCAAGATTAATGACTCAATCAAATAAATTAAAGATCTCATCTTGTATCTTATTTGTAATAGAGTGCCTCTGAATCAGTAAAGCAAGGGACCACTTGTCACGACCCAATACTACCAAAATCAGTACAAATTTTTAACTTTTGGAAAATCTTTCTTACCTCCTCATGACATATTCCTCTTAATAGGTCGGGCTGTGAATCAATATCGATATACCCTTTTTAACCATTAAAATATCACACGAAATATATATATATATATATAATTACATCAATCATATTATAATAGAGTGGTCGGTATGTTTTATACATCACATGATTCTATATGTACATCCCCAAATATTCTTTCATACATAATATTGTGCTGTAAGCATACTAATACAAAATTATGTACGTGGTGTATACCTGACAGTCAATGGGAAACAAAGATATCAACTATGTCGTCTACTCTCTACACCCGCTATCTCTATGGTGGAAACACTGAAAGTGGGTGGAAAATGAAAGGGTGAGCTCCACATGCTCAGTAAGGCAATAATACAAACGGGTAGATAGCTATACTATCTACATTCTGATAAGAAATCAGGATATATGTGAGCATGAGGTAAAAACAATTATATGCCATATATATAATATCATCTGTTCTAAAACAGGAAATCAGCATATTAAAACATGGAATAATTCTCATGTGAAAACATCTTATGCTCAAATGAATCAACACGTTTTAAAATACCCCATCTGTGTCAAAATATGATACACTCACGAATCAAAATCCATTTAAAAAAAATTCTTTAATTTCAAATCTCCATTATAAAATCACCCTTCTCACAGGGTTACAAATCAATGAAAGTTTCATAAAATCCCTCCATGGGAACAATCAAAACTCAATTGAAATCATAAGAAAATCGGGCCTAACCCCTCCCTCAAGTCTACACTGGTCTATCAAGACTAATAGTTATATCATGTGAGACATGTAAGTGACTATATCGGTAATATCCAAGACTATGACCATAACCTCGTGATCCCTAGTACACGGATCCTAGTGTGCGGGGTGTCACACTTGAAACGGGAGGTGGGTCGGTCCTACCCGTCAGAACAGTCTAATATCAGGATTGCAAGGGCAAGACTTGCTGTCTTGTGGTTAATGCCACTCCACTCCAACAATCCCCACGGTACAGCATACTCCGCGTGACATACACGGTACAACGTACTCCGTGAACCTAAGCTCAATCAGGGGTGCCTGTAATAGGTCTTATCCACCCATGTCAAGTATGTCTCAGTATGCACGTGTGAGCATATCATCTCACTGTGACACATAGTCTATAGGAGGCTCCAACACGGCTATATGCATGTCATATAAATTTATGTGCGAGCGAAGCTCTAGCACGGTTTCATAGAAATCAATAAAATCTGCGTACGAGCAACGCTCCAGTATGACTTAAACTGATTATAAATTCAATTCAAATCCACGTACGAGCATTGCTCTAATATGGATATGTATAAAAACTCAATGAAAATCTCGTACGAGAAAAACTCCAGTACGGTAGTCATATGGAATAAATCGGTAAAATAGTGCGAGCAAGGCTCCAGCACTCTGTGTATGAGTTAAAATATAAATCCAGTGCGAGCAGTGCTCAAGCACGGTTACAACTCATAAAACACTGATAAGTGACTCAATTTTATCAAAACATGTTAAATAAATATCAATTGGCACCTAACCTGTGCTTTTTCACTTAAAACATGAAAATAATAGCTAACCTATCCATAAATTGCTTGAATTAAAGCAATATCATCATGAAAACATTAAAATCATGAAATTCGTGCAATTTCATAGCCTTACTACCTTTTTTGAAATTTTCCTAACTAGGGGCAAAATAGTAATTTGGCACTATTTCCATATTTTTCCTCAAAAATTATTATTCTGTTTTCGGGTAGCCTATTGAATTTAACATAATGTAAATCCTCTCGAAACTATGTACAGCTACCTCTAAGTGTTCATAAAATTCCCTTACTTAGAATCACGCGCGAGCTTATCCCGACTCGGCCGTACCAAGTCTCTCAGTCCAATTCCCTTGTCTACTGAGCTACATATAACCATATATGGGTTCAGTTCAAATATACAGATCAATATTTCACTCTTACTGATCGAATCTAAAGCTCTGGGCCCGTTTTACTCTATTGGGCCCGATTGCACTTTAATGGGCCTCGAATCCTTTTTTCAGCCCGTTTCCACTTTTAAAATACCTTTTTCAGGTTTATTGGGCTCATTTGATTTATCAATAATCATCAGGCTTTGTTCCAAACTCAGTGGATAGCCCGGATACTGTTTACGATAATTACTTTGAAATTTCGAATAAAATTCCTTTTATGCAGAATTAATCCGTAAATTCCGTAAAATAATGTTAACTCTACATTTAAGGACTCATATTATCGTAATTAAAATGTACTTACCCAATATGGTGTGGGGTACGAAAATCGGAGCTAAATCGGCTCTCATTCGGGCTCTGTAGTGACACTGCATAATTTTACAATTTCGGGTCATTTTCTAATAAAATATATTAAATTGAATTCACGGGATTTATCCGCAGGTCAATCCCGACTACTCGATCACTTACCCGAATTTCGAGTCGTCCCTGGGTACACTTTTTTTCTTTTTTTTCTTTCTTTCTTTTTCTTTTCTTTTCTTTTTCTTTTCTTTTTCTTTTTCTTTTCTCCCTTTCCTGGCTACAGTGTCGTTTTAGCCCGTTTGCCGTCGCCGGTGATTTCGACCATCTCGTCGGTCACCAGTGGGCTCAACAGAACCGCCTCGGCCTGGGGAAGGCTCTGCGGGGTTGAATCGGCGCTAAGACACCACCGTTCGTCGGGACAGAGGCGATTTCTCCAACGATTTTTCGTCGGTCGATTCGCCGGAAATAAGGACCGTCGGCGCGCATCACCGGTACCAATGGAACCGTCGGGCTTCGCTCTTCCTTTTTCGATTGGTAGTTGGGTTCGTCAGCCGTCGGTGACTCGTCGGAGGGTTTATTAAAAATACCCAAATATCTCTTAAAATATCCTAAAAAATATTATTTAATTTATTTATTTAATAAATGAATTTATCGATCTATTTTCGTCTTTCCGGTATATTTTTCGATTATTTTTGGGATAATTTTTCGAATTAAAAATCCTGATTAATTTCGAATTAATTTCGATTAATTCCCATAAATTAATATCTAGATCAATCAGACTCGAATTTAAATGTTTTCCTTGGTATTGATCCAGATTTCGTAAATTCCATAATTTAACGAAAATTACTTATCGAATTTATACCGAATTTTGGTCTTTTGACCAATTTACCCTTGCACGTGTTCGGGACCAAATTGAATCGACTTTCTTCATAAATCCACAATCTTTTCCCTATTTTCAATTCCTTATTTTCAGTCACCTCGATTTAATTCCGTAGACAAACTTGTTGCTTCTTTATTTTCCCGATTTATCCTTATTCGATTTTACTTACGTTATTTCATTTCATCCACATTTATCATATCCGAATCAACCATCCTATGAATCCATTAACATATAATAATGTCATACAATATGGAAATCATAAGGAATATCATACACAAATGCGTATCTCACAATCTCCCCCACTAAAAGAATGTGGTCCTCCAAATTAGAACCAAATCAATCGGTATACAACTCCGGGTACTTTTCCTGTATCATGATCTCTAGCTCCCAGGTAGCTTCCTCCGGAGTGTGATATCGCCACTGAACCTTCACCAGGGCGATCGTCTTGGATCGCAATACCTTCTCCTTCCTATCCAAAATCTGAACCGGTCTCTCAACATAAGTTATACTATCATTGAGCTCTAACAGCTCGTAGTGAATCACATATGACAGATCCGGATGGTATTTTCAAAGCATAGAAACGTGGAAGACACTGTGTATAGCTGCCAACTCTGGTGGCAATGCCAATTTATAGGCTTTATCTCCCACTCACTCCAGAATCTCAAAGGGTCCAATAAAACGAGGGCTCAGTTTACCTTTCTTATTGAACTTCATGATACCCTTGGAAGGAGAAACTCTCAAAAACACCGACTCACCCTCTGCAAACTCTAATGGTCTGCATCTCCTGTCAGCATAACTCTTCTGTCGACTCTGAGCAGCCCCGCAATCTATCCCATATCAACCTGACATCCTCAGTAGCTTGCTGAACCAAGTCATGAGCAAATAACAGTCTATCACCAATCTCTTCCCATCCAATAGGGGAACGACATTTGCGACCATACAGTGCCTCATACGGTGCCATCCCGATACTCGAGTGATAACTATTATTGTAGGCAAACTCGACTAATGGAAAATGATCATCCCAGGAGCCTCCAAAATCCAGCACATACGCTCTCAACATATCCTCCAGAGTCTGTATAGTCCTCTCTGACTGACCATCTATCTGAGGATGAAAAGCGGTGCTAAATTGCAACTGGGTCCCCAACGCTTCCTGAAAATGTTCCTAAAAATGGGAAGTGAAGTGGGCATCCCTATCAGAAACAACGCTCATTGGAACGCCATGTAGCCTGGCAATCTCTCAAACATATAAGTTCGCCAACGTACTCAGAGCATCTGTAGCTCTCATAGCTAAGAAATGGGCGAACTTTGTCAGTTTATCCACAATCACCCAGATGACATCGTGACCTCTGCAGGTCCTCGGTAATCCCATCATAAAATCCATGGTGACATGCTCCCACTTCCATGTCGGTATCGGTAGAGGCTGCAATAATTCTGCAGGCTTCTGATGCTCTACCTTTACCTGCTGACAGACGAGACATCTCACAACATACTCTGCTATGTCTCTTTTCATCCCAAACCACTAATAATCTCTCCGGAGATTTTGATACATCTTCGTACTCCCCGGATGTACTGTATCCTCGTTGAGTGAGCCTCTGATAAAATCATCCTCCTGGTCTCAGGATCCTCGGGAACACATATCCTACTGCGAAACCTCAGTAATCCATCAGTACTCAATACAAAATCTGTATCGCACCTGTCTGTACCTGCCTCATCAACTGAATACATCCCTGATCACTCTGCTGAGCCTGCTGAATACGATCAATCAACTCCGGCTCCAATATCAGGCTCACAATAATCTCAACTCTGTTAATCTCAGGGGGTGCTATATCCAAACTGAGGCTCGCGAACTGCTCTAACAGGTCATATTCCCGAACCATCATAAATGATACCAACCCTAGGCTCTTCCTGTTTAAAGCATCAACAACTACATTAGCCTTACCCGGGTGGTATAATATCTCGCAATCATAATCCTTCAGGAGCTCGAGCCATCTCCTTTGTCTCATGTTCAGCTCTTTTTGCGAGAATAAATACTTTAGACTTTTATGATTTGTAAAGAACTGAAACTGCTCACCATATAGGTAATGGCACCATATCTTCAATGTAAACACTATGGCCGCCAACTCCAAACATGGGTCGGATAGTTCCTCTCGTGATCTTTCAGCTATCTAGATCCATAGGCAAACTACCCTCCCATCCTGTATCAATACACAGCCTTGTCCTTGATGCGATGCATCTGTATATACTAAGAAACCTCCTGAGCTGGTAGGTCTGGTGAGAACTGGAGCAGTGGTCAACCGACGCTTCAGCTCTTGAAAACTCCTCTCGCAGGCATCATTCCACATAAACTCAACATCCTTCCATGTGAGACGTGTCAATGGAACAGCTAATCTGGACAAACCCTCTACAAATCTCTTGTAGTTACCTGTCAAACCCAGAAAACTTCGAATCTCTGTGACTGTCTTGAGCTGCTCCCACTGAACAACTACCTCTATCTTGGATGGGTCCACTGACACTCCATCCCTTGATACTACATGGCCCAGAAAAAAAATCTGCTCCAACCTGAAGTCACACTTACTGAGTTAGGCATACAACTGTCTCTTTTTGAGGGTCTGTAGAACTATCCTCAAGTGTTGCTCGTGGTCCTCCCTAGATCTAGAATATACCAAAATATCATCGATAAACACAATCACAAACCGATCCAGGTATGGCTTGAACACATCGTTCATCAAATCCATGAATGTTGCGGGGGCATTAGTCAACCCGAATGGCATAACCAAAAACTCATAATGACCATAACGGGTCCTAAATGCGGTCTTGAGCACATCCTCCCTCCGTATCCTCAGCAGATGATACACAGACCTCAGATCAATCTTAGAAAAGACTCGTGCTCCCCGAAGCTGATCCAACAGATCATCAATGTGTAGAAGGGGATACTTGTTCTTAATGATAGCCTTATTCAACAATCTGTAATCTATACACAATCAGAGGTTGCCATCCTTCTTTCTCACAAATAAGATCGGAGCTCCCCAAAGTGATACGCTCGGTCTCACAAACCCCTTCTTAAGCAAATCCTATAACTGCTTCCTCAGCTCCTTCAACTCAATCGGAGCCATCCTATAGGGTGGTCTCGAAATCGGTTCTGTACTAGGTATTAAATCTATCCCAAACTCCATCTCTTTGACTGGTGGTAATCTTAGTAAATCATCTAGAAAGACGTCAGGAAACTCCCTAACCACTGGAATATCTCTCAAATTCGATCGTACCTGGTCCGTATCAACCACATATGCGATGAATCCTTCAAAACATAAATCATAACATTAGCAAAATTTTTTGCTCCATTTAGAACAACCACTGATTTCATTACTTTTCAGGGAAATTTTACAACACATCTTTTGGGGGTATTAAACGTTAATGTCTTAGAAAAGCAATCTAACACAACTCGATTGGCAGCCAACCAATCCATTCCTAATATGATATCAAAGTCCCTTATATACATCACTATAAGGTTGGCTGACATTTCTTTTTCCCTGACTTTCAACTTACAGTCCCTAACTACATACTCTACTAGCTGACTAGTGTTTATGGGGGTAAGTATTAACAATTTACTACTCAGAGGAATAGACTTTACATACTTAGACAATTTACATGCAAATGAAGGCGATACAAATGAATGCGTGGCACCAAGATCAATCAAAACATATGCTTCTAAATCAAAGATCAAGATGGTACCTTTCACCACATCAGAAGACTGATCTGCCGTATCTTGGTCCAAAGCATGAACTCGCCATGTACCCATCACTTGCTTCCCTTTCTCTTTGACAGTAGCTCTCCTCATCTGAGCAGGAACCTGAACTGGAGCTCTCTCTGGCTCCTTGCCCTTCTGTGGGGTAGTCTCCTATCTCTCTGGGCAATCTCTCACCCTTTCACCACATCAGAAGACTGATCTGCCGTATCTTGGTCCAAAGCATGAACTCGCCATGTACCCATCACTTGCTTCCCTTTCTCTTTGACAGTAGCTCTCCTCATCTGAGCAGGAACCTGAACTGGAGCTCTCTCTGGCTCCTTGCCCTTCTGTGGGGTAGTCTCCTATCTCTCTGGGCAATCTCTCACCATATGCCCTGGCCTCCCACATCGATAACATACTACAGTAGTAGCTATAGGCACTGGACAAGGTCTGGTACCATGATATCTGCTACATCGCCTACATTGATCAGTAGTAGGGTGTGATCCTCTAATGACAATGCCTCTAGCTGGTGGTAAAACAGGATGAACATGGGGTTTATCTGTCCTCTCCTAAACCTCCTCAATCTTCGACCTCTTATCAGCGAGCCGTACCCCTCTCCTAACAAATCTGTCTTTCTCGGATCTCTTCCGATCTCTGTCTCGACTTCTACTAAATTTTTCTATCTCGGAGATGTTCCGCTCATAATCCTGCTCACACAGCTGAGCTTTATGTACTGCCTCCTCATAAGTCGAAACATCAAAGGGAGCCAACCGAGATCTGATGGCTGGTCTCAATCCATCTATAAACTTCTAGAGCTTTAGATCCTCACTGCCCATCGTCTTTAAATCATATCTCCCCAAAGAGATGAATCGAGTCTCATACTCATCAATAGACTGGTTCCCCTGAACCAAATTCATAAACTCCATCCTCAACTTTTGTTGTGCAGTAACGGGAACATATTGCCTCCTAAAGGCATCCAAAAATATCTCTTATGTGACTTCAGCACGTCGAGCTCTCAAAATCGGCTCGGTAGATATCCACCAATGCTCTGTCACTCCTTGAAATACAAATACGACAAAAGCAACCTCTCAATAGTAGTGCACCTGAAAAGCCTATATAGCTTCTCCATCTGATACACCCAAGCCTCAGCTACTACTAGGTCTTTCCTCCCATGGAAGACTAGAGGTCTAAACTTTTGAAAATGTCTAAATCTATCTAGGTCACACTCATATCCAGCATCCTGAGCTGGCTGGGGTCTCACTGCCTCTGCAGCCTGAGCTTGAACCTCGGGTAACTCTGCGACCTGTGCCGACATCTCGGGATCAGCTGCTGCCTGTCTTGTCAGATCTTACCTATCTCTAGCCCCGAGCACTACCTGCTACGGTACAATCTCAGCCAGGCTCTCAATACTCTGCTCAAGTCTAGCGAAGCGTGCCTCAGTCTCATCTGGTCTCATAGCAGTACCCTCGGGTACCTGACCAGTCGTATACCATCACCACGGCCTCTAGGCCTGCCCTTACGGCCTCTAGCACGTGTACTAGCCCCACTACCACTGCAGGTGATCGACATAATGTAAATCCTGTAATCCAATTCATTTGTTAATTTAGTTCCCATCAAGTATACACTTGACATCTCATACAGCAAGTACTAAGGGGGATGTAATTTTCCTTAACGACCACTATTGACTCTTATTCGACAACCTCTAACTCTTGATTACATATTTATCGATACTGATTCACGTCTGGCCAACCTCTGCTCTGATACCACTTTTACTGTCACGACCCAATATTACCAAAATCAGTACAAATTTTTCACTTTTGGAAAATCTTTCTTACCTCCTTGTGAAATATTCCTCTTAACAGGTCAGGCTGTGAATCAATATCAACATACCCTTTTTAACCATTAAAATATCACACGAAATATATATATATATAATTACATCAATCATATTATAATGAGTGGTCGGTATGTTTTATACATCACATGATTCTATATGTACATCCCAAAATATTCTTTCATATACAATACTGTGATGTAAGCATACTAATATAAAATTCTGTGCGTGGTATATACCTGACAGTCATGGGAAACAAAGATATCAACTATGTCGTCTACTCTCTACACCCACTATCTCTATGGTGGAAACACTGAAAGTGAGTGGAAAATGAAAGGGTGAACTCCACATGCTCAGTAAGGCAATAACACAAACGGGTAGATAGCTATACTATCTACATGCTGATAAGAAATCAGGATATATGTGAGCATGAGGTAAAAACAATGATATGCCATATATATAATATCATCTGTTCTAAAATAGGAAATCGACATATTAAAACATGGAATAATTCTCATGTGAAAACATCTCATGCTCAAATAAATCAACACGTTTTAAAATACTCTATCTGGGACAAAATATGATACACTCACGAATCAAAATCCATTTCAACAAAATTCTTTATTTTTAAATCTCCGTTATAAAATCACCCTTCTCACAGGTTACAAATCAGTGAAAGTTTCATAAAATCCCTTCATGGGAACAATCAAAACTCAATTGAAATCATAAGAAAATCGGGTCTGACCCCTCCCTCGGGTCTACACTGGTCTATCAAGACTAATAGTTATATCATGTGAGACATGTAAGCGACTATATCGGTAATATCCAGGACTATGGTCATAACCTCGTGATCCCTAGCACACGGATCCTAGTGTGCGGGGTGTCACACCTGAAATGGGAGGTGGATCGGTCTTACCCGTCAGAATAACATAATATCAGGATTGCAAGGGTAAGACTTGCTGTCTCGTGGCTAATGCCACTCCACTCCAACAATTCTCACGATACAGCATACTCCGTGTGACATACACGGTACAACGTACTCTGTGAACCCAAGCTCAATCATGGGTGCCTGTAATAGGTCTTATCCATCCATGTCAAGTATGTCTCAGTTTGCACGTGTGAGCATATCATCTCACTGTGACACACAAACTACAGGAGGTTCCAACACGGCTATATGCATGTCATATAAATTTCTGTGCGAGCGAAGCTCTAGCACGGCTCCATGCATATTCATGATATCTGAAAACCTCGTGCGAGCGAAGCTCTAGCACGGTTTCATAGAAATCAATAAAATCTGCGTACGAGCAGCGCTCCAGTATGACTTAAACTAATTATAAATTCAATTCAAATCCACGTACGAGCATTGCTCTAGTACGGATAGGTATAAAAACTCAATGAAAACCTCGTATGAGAAAAACTCCAGTACAATAGTCATATGGAATAAATCTGTAAAATAGTGCGAGCAAGGCACCAGCGCTCTGTGTATGAGTTAAAATATAAAATTTAGTGCGAGCAGTGCTCGAGCACAATTACAACTCGTATAACACTGATAGGTGGCTCAATTTTATCAAAACATGTTAAATAAATATCAATTGGCACCTAACCTGTGCCTTTTCACTTAAAACATGAAAATAATAGCCAACCTATCCATAAATTGCTTGAATTAAAGCAATATCATCATGAAAACATTAAAATCATGAAATTCGTGCAATTTCATAGCCTTACTACCCTTTTTGAAATTTTCCAAACTGAAGGCAAAATAGTAATTTGACATTATTTCCATATTTTTCCACAAAAATTATTATTCTGTTTTCGGGTAGCCTATTGAATTTAACGTAATGTAAATCCCCTCGAAACTACGTACAACTACCTCTAAGTGTTCATAAAATTCCCTTACCTGGAATCACGCACGAGCTTATCCAGACTCGGTCGTACCAGGTCTCTCAGTCCAATTCGCTTGTCTACGGAGCTGCATATAACCACATATGGGTTCAGTTCAAATATACAGATCAATATTTCACTCTTACTGATCGAATCTAAAGCTTTGGGCCCGTTTTACTCTATTGGGCCCGATTGCACTTTAATGGGCCTCGAACCCCTTTTTTCAGCCCGTTTCCACTTTTAAAATACCTTTTTCGGTTTATTGGGCTCATTTGATTTATCAATAATCATCGGGCTTCGTTCCAAACTCAGTGGATAGCCCGGATACTGTTTACGATAATTACTTTGAAATTTCGAATAAAATTACTTTTATGCATAATTAATCCGTAAATTCCATTAAACAATCTTAACTCTGCATTTAAGGACTCATATTATCATAATTAAAATGTACTTACCCAATATGGTACGGGGTACAAAAATCGGAGCTAAATCGGCTCTCATTTAGGCTCTGTAGTGACACTGCACAAGTTTGCAATTTCGGGTCATTTTCCAATAAAATAATATTAAATTGAATTCTCGAGATTTATCCGCAGGTCAATCCCGACTACTCGGTCACTTACCCGAATTTCGAGTTGTCTCCGGGTACACATTTTTCCTTTTTTTTTCTTTCTTTGTTTTTTTTCTTTTCTTTTTTCTTTTTTCTTTTTTCTTTTTCTTTTTCTTTTTCTTTTTCTTTTCTCCCTTTCTTGGCTACAGTGCCATTTTGGCCCGTTTGCCGTCGCCGGTGATTCCGACCATCTCGTCGGTTGCCAGTGGGTTCAACAGAACCGCCTCGGCCTGGGGAAGGCTCTGCGTGGTTGAATCGGCGCTAAGACACCGCCGTTTGACGGACAGAGGCAATTTCTCCAACGATTTTTCGTCGGTCGATTCGTCGAAAATAGGGGCCGTTGGCGCGCTTCACCGGTACCAATGGAACCGTCGGGCTTCGCTCTTCCTTTTTCGACCCGTAGCTAGGCTCGTCGGCTGTCGGTGACTCATCGAGGGTTTGGGTTTCAGATGGGTTTCGCGAGTCTCGGTTTTGGGTTCCTCTCTCCTCGATTTGTTTTCTGATTTTTGATTTTTCGTTTTTTTATTTATTAATTCATTTCTTATTAGTTTAATACATTAAAATATATTAAAAATACCCAAATATCTCTTAAAATATCTCAAAAAATATTATTAAATTTATTTATTCAATAAATGAATTTATCGGTCTATTTTCGTTTTTTCGGTATATTTTTTGATTATTTTCGGGATAATTTTTCGAATTAAAAATCTCGATTAATTTCGAATTAATTCTGATTAATTTTCATAAATTAATATCTAGATCAATCAGACTCAAATTTAAATATTTTCCTCAGTATTGATCCAAATTTCGTAAATTCCATAATTTAACGAAAATTACTTATCGAATTTATATCGAAATTTAGTCTTTTGACCAATTTACCCTTGCACATGTTCAGGACCAAATTGAATCGAATTTCTTCATAAATCCACAATCTTTTCCCTATTTTCAATTCCTTATTTTCAGTCACCTCGATTTAATTCCTTAGATGAACTTGTTGCTTCTTTATTTTCCCGATTTATCCTTATTCGATTTTTACTTACGTTATTTCGTTTCGTCCACATTTATCATATCCGAATCAACCATCCTATGAATCCATTAACATATAATAATGTCATACAATATGGAAATCATGAGGAATATCATACACAAATGCGGATCTCACACCACTTAAAGTTTTGTGATGAACTTCTTGTTGCAAACAGCTTCCTTAGCTGTAACTGAAGCCATTATATACTTAGCCTCTATCGTAGAGTTGGCTACTATCTCTTGTATTACACTTTTAAAACTGACAACACCACTATTTAGACAAAACACATAGCAAGATTATGACTTAAAGTCATCCTTATCTGACTGGAAACTAGCATTAGTGTAACCATTTACAATGAGCTTATTTCTCACTACATAAACTAAGAAAGCATCCTTAGTCCTTCTCAAGTGCTTAAAGATGTTCTTAACTACTACCTAGTGATGCTCACTTGGGTCAGCTTGATACCTTCTCACCATGCGTAAAGCATACGAGACATCAAACCTAGTACATAAGATGGCGTACATGATAGATCCCATCGTTGAAGCATTTGAAATTTTAGTTATTTCATCTTTCTCATCTTGTGTTTTTAGGACACATGTCCTTGAAAAGATAAATACCATGTGACCTAAGTAAGAATTCTTTATTAGATTCTTCCATGTTGAACCTTTTTAACACTTTGTCAATATATGTACTTTGACTTAGACCAAGCAGCCTACTCGATCTATCTCTATAAATCTTTATCTCGAGGATATAGGGTGTTTCTCCTAAGTCTTTCATGGAGAAGTAATTCCCTAGCCAAGTTTTGACAGAATGTAGGGTAGAAATGGCATTTCCTATAAGTAGAATGTCATCCACATATAACACTAGGGATATGACAGCACTCCCACTAACTTTCTTATAAATAAAAGGTTTGTCTTCATTTTGGATGAAACTAAACTCTTTGGCTTTCTCATCAAAACAAATGTTACAACTCTGACAAGCTTTCTTTAATTCATAAATGGATTTTTGAAGCTTACATACCTTATTAGCATTTTCAAGAGCGATAAAACTTTCAGGTTATGTCATATTCACATCCTTAGATAAGTTCCCATTCAAGAATGTTGTTTTAACATCCATTTGCCATATCTCATAATCATGGTATGCAGCTATAGCAAGCGAAATTGGAATGGACTTGAGCATAGCAATTAGTGAAAAGGTTTCATCATCGTCTAGACCATGCCTTTGTTTGAAACTTTTGGCCATCTGCCTTTACAGGCATGCACGTTACCATCCATGTCAGCTAGAACGATTAAAAATTTAATTTTGAGACCATTTTATCTCTTAAATCATTTGAAGTGTTTTAAATACTCAAGTCAATCAATAATGATAAGGAAATACTAACAGCTACTAAACTTTGAATGGTTAGCTTTATTTTTTAATTTATTTTTTGTTTATTTATTTACTTACTATTTTATTGTTTTTATTTTTATTTTTATGTATTATACTAAGTAGCACGCTATACTAACTAACTTATAATATTTCTATGGATAGAAAACAACAATAATGTACTACTTAGCATAGTACCTAATAAATAAAAATAATAAACAAAAAATTTATAAATAAAAACAGTAAACAACAAATAATAAGTAAATAAATATAAAAAATAAATTAAAATGAAAAAAGAAAACTAAGATTTTAAAACCTAGTAGCTTTAAATATTTTCTTATTTATTATTAATTGGCTTAAGTGTTTAAAACACTTCAAATGATTTAAGGGGTAAAATAGTCTTAAGATTAAACTTTTAACTGTTAACTTAACGGTTGACTAACATAGGGACTAACTTATCCTGCAAATTAGAAAAGTTTGGGGCAGAGTATCCATTTTTATACTAATAGACTAAAGTTGGATAAAGATCAAACATTAGGAACCTTAATGGAATTTACCCTATTTTATAAAGAAAAACCTTTTTTTCTTAAAATTAAAAATTATTATACATTGTTTTATGATTTCAATAGAAAAATAAAAACTAATAAATTGATACTCAACTTATTTTAAACAAAATGAAGTTATGGTTGGAAAAAAATTATTATAAATCATTTGTTTTATATTCCTCTCTTTAACCTAATAAAGGGTACATGTACATTTACATTTTTCCTCTTTCCTTTCATTTTCTTTCCTTTTCTTTCCTTTACTAATATCTATCCAAATATAAATTTAATCATTATATTATAACTTTTTAATAAAAATTTAAAATTTAAAGATATTTTTTACATTTTTTATTTGGTCATAAATTAAATACCAATATAATTACATTAAATCTAATGATATGACTAGTTGACAAAATGTACAATTAAAATGTTGAATAATACTATATTAGACTTTAAAAAAGATATATAATTAGTTAAGCCTTAATAACCAATACTTAAAAAGTTTAGAACTTCATAATGTGTAAAAACTAATAAACATTGTATTTATCATATTTTAGTATTTGACGATTTTTTCATTAATATTATATATATATATATATTCATCAACTAGCTTGCATCTTGTGCAATGCACATATTGATTTTATCTATTTTAATTTATATGTAGATATATAAACTATCATTATTTAGCTTTTAACTCTATTATAATACTCGAGTTAGTTTTTTATAATGTTGTAGATAAAATGTTTTTATGTCATATGATTAAAATAAAAGTAAATAAAGATGATGAAGAGTAAATTAGGAATTTGCACAAACATGAATTCGAGATTTCTTTATGTTGTTGCTATGTTGCTCTGTTGCTTATTAGAGTAGATTTGTTGGAAGAAGAAAATGTTGCTTGGTTTGCTCCATAAATGTAATAGTGGATGTAAAAGTAACAGTAAATTTTATTCAATCATCATCGTCAACATTATCATCAAAGTTTTTATCCCAATATATAGATTAGGTTAGGCTACATGAACCAATATATGAACTCACGTTAAGTCAACATGAATTCTCTTCCTCCGCTCATGTGTTCTTCCAACTTTAGTGTCACCATATTTTTTCGAATGACTTCTTTCCAAGTCTTTTTCGATCTTCCTTTAATCTTGACCCTTTTTCCAACACTCATAGCCTCGACTTTCCTAACTAGAGCATTTAGAGGTTTATGTTGAATATGTGCAAAACAACATAAATGACTTTCACTCATCTTATCTTCGATAGGTACCACTTCATTCTTTTTATGGATGTCTTCATTTCTCATTCTATCTTTTGTTGTATATCTGCACATCCAAAACAATATTCCCATTTTTGCTACACTCATCTTTTGTGTATGCTGTCTTTTATTTGCCAGCATTCACTGCTATATATCAATGTTTGTTAACAACTATCTTGTAAAACTTAGTTTTAAACCATATAGGTTTTCCTTTCTTGTACAACACACTTGTAACACTTCTCCACTTATTCTAGGTAGCCTGGATCCTATGAGTCACATCACCATCAATCTCTCCATCCATCTGTATTATCGACCCCAAGTATCGAAAATGATCCTACTTAGGTATCACCATCCTATTTAACATTACTAGGTCTAATCTTCCCCTTTGTCTGAACTAAATTTACATTCCATGTATTTAGCCTTCACTCTTCTTATTATGAACCCTCTTAATTTTAGAATTTATCTCCACAGTTCCAACTTTGCGTTGATCTTCACTTTAGTCTTAGCACACAAGACAATATCATCTACAAACATCACCAAGGCACCTTATCCTGGATAGATTTTGTAAATTTGTCCAATACTACAGTGAATAAGAATAGACTTAATGCCGAGCCTCGATGTAATCCCATTTTGATAGAAAATTTTCTTTTTTGCCCTCCACTTGTCCTCACATGTGTCATTGCGTCTCCATACAATATTTCACAGGAAGTCTTTCGTTTTTTGAGGACCACCATATCACCTCCCTAGGCATTTTATCATATGTTTTTCAAGACTATAAAGATCATATGAAGATTTTTTACCCAATACTCGAGAACACTCTACAATTTGTCTAAGCAAGTGTATTGCCTTCATAGTTAATTGACAAAGTATGAAACTAAATTTATTCCCTAATATCTCTATAGTCATCCTTAATTTTCGTTCTATCACTCTCTCATATACTTTCATCATTTGACTCATTAGTTTTATTCCTTGAAAGTTGGAGTAATCCATTGTTCTTATATAGAGGGATCAAAAACACTCTTCCTCTATTCTTTCGGCATTTTACAAATCCGCCAAATCTCTTAAAATCTTGTTTAAAAGATTTGTCAACTACCTAACTGTTACTTCTTCAAGACATTTCCAAACTTCAATTAGAATGTAGTCAAATGCAACAGTTTTTTGGTTTCGTCCTCTTTAATGCCTTTTTTACCTTTAGCTCTCTGATTCTATGCATAAAGCACCGATTCACATCCTCGAGAGGCACTAAGATTTTTATCTAAATTTTGACTTTGTCTATCATTAAATAATTTGTCAAAATAATCAAGCTATCTTTCTTCAATGTCATTGTCCTTAATGAAAGTTCTTTTGGTGTCATCCTTGATACATTTCACGACTCTTAGGTTGCGACTCCTCCTCTCTCTTCATTGCGTCAAAACCTATATGTTTTTCTCTCTATCTTTTTTGTCCAACTTGTCATAAATCTCTTTCACAACCTTTGTTTTAGCTTCTGCCATCACCTTCTTTGCTTCTTTTCTAGCTAACTTATATGTTGTGAAACTCTATTTTGTGTTGTTCTTCTTCAAAGTCTTATAACACTATTACTTAGTCTTTAACTGATGTAGTCCACCATGTTGCATCTTTTAAAGTTGGTGCTCTTCTATTTGATACTCTTAATGTCTCCTTACCTACCTCTCGAATGCATTTTTCCATATTACTCCATAGTACATTTAGGTTCTTTTCTATTGTCCAGTCCTCTTTCTAGATCTAATCATCACTACATGATACATGACTCTCTTTTTTAAGCTTCCACCATCGAATCCTTTCAATCTCGTTTTGTTGGTTCCTTTAATGCTGTCTGTGAATCCTCATGTAAAGACCAAAAGTCCGTGTAAACTAGACATCTACGTCTATCCCTTCTCCGAGTAAAAAAGTCTATTTGACTTACTTTCATTCCACTTCTAAAAGTTATAAGTTGAGAATCTTTTTTCTTAAACAGTGTGTTCACTAGGGTTAAGTGTAAGACCCAAAATTCAGTGTCTTTTCTTTATGAATGTATCGATGTAAACATTGAATTATGTTATTGGAATCATAAGAGAAGTTATATTTCAATAACAACCTTAATTGCCTTAAAGTACAAAATATGAGCAATGGTGAGCTTGGGGTGAACTGAAGGGAATCTGACCAATCCAACAGAAGAAAATAACTTAAAACATCAAAATATAGGTATGTCAAGAAGGGAAGTTGGTTTGGTTTGGTCCCGATAATATTAAAGTGGTGAAAATGCCCAAATAGGCCTAAACGAGCTCAAAATCAATCGTTTGAGCTGTTTTTAGCACTTTCTGCTGCCAAAGGTAGCCAAAATGTTAAGATGAACTAGCCAAGCATTGAAATGCATAAATTTTGGTTTTTTAACATTAGCCAAACGTGGTCAATGGTCAAAACTAAGAGAAAAGTCAAAATTGAAGAATAAGTTTTGACTAATTAACCAAAGCATGGTTAACTTAACCTAACCATGGTTAATGGAGGAGAAAAATTATTTTGGGTTAAAACACTTAATTTCCAACCAATAACACTCAAGAAATTAATTAAATTTAATTAGGTTAAAATTAAAATGGGCTTTAATGAAAAATTCTAATGGGTTAACTAGTTAAATGGATAATGCTTAATATGAAAAAAACCAAGTGGGTCGAAATTGGGCCAAGCAATTGGGCCGAATGTGGGCCCATTTAAATGCATAAAATATAGCCCAAATGAAGTAAAATTCCAGCCCAAAATCTGAAAATTCTAAGCCCAAACTGTAAGCCCAATAGAAATAATTAAAGCCCAAAATGCGAGCCCAATCTTAACCAAGCCAAAAACCTTTCTAAGCCCAACTTATGGGCTGAATTTTTATGGTACATTGGCTGAATTTCATGCCTTAAAAATAAAAAAATTGGCTAAGGAAAATCACGTCTTCTTCCTTGAAGTTTCAGCCACCATGGAAATAGAACCTTCCAAGTTTTCTCCCTCTGAAAATCACCTACCTACAAGCATATTTTGTAACACCCTGGAAGCGCGAAAAAATGGGCTAATTTAAACTTTTCTAAGCTTTACTTATGTTGCATTCCTATCGGTGTCGAATACTTTACCAATTTATTTTACAAAAATTTTGTCAGCATAACAACGTATTTTAGACTTTACCCACCTACAAAGTGTCAACGCAGTTTATATTCGCAATCCAGTTGTTTTTAATCTCTTTTCCTAATCATCAACACATCTCATCATCATAGCAATGCTCAACAATATCAAGTTACATACATATCATTAAAACTGCGTAGTTACAACTCTATTCACCAACATTTATACCTAACTTACATCCCAAAATTATCATTTACAGTAACTATTTATACTTTACATAATGTTTGAAAAGTAAGTATAATATACCTGGCTTATACAAAAGCAATTGAAAAAAGGGTCGATTTTGCACGTCCACGACCGCTATGCTCAAGTGTAGATGTGATCACTAAAAATGCTCTGAAAGGGGGAAAGAAAAAGGGGATGAGCTCTTCAAGCTTAGTAAGTAATGCATCAAAGCAGTGAGAAGTATATATTAGAAAATAGTAGGCTTTGTGCCATACTTAGTAAAATAATCAATATATTCATATACATTCTCGAAAAACATTCTTACTTTCAAAAAATTAAATCAGATTAAAACATAGTCTGAAGCTGATCATTCTTTCAAAGTCTAACAGACAGAAAACCTTTCTTTAAGGTCAAACTAACAAATTCTTTTCTTTGAAGTCAAAACAAACATATAAAAGAACTTAGTTTCCAAAATTGATTCAAATCAAAACAGATACAGAGCTTATCATTTATGTTTCAAATCAAACAAATAAGTCATAGAGACTAGGCATTTACAAGTATTAAACATAAGTCATGATCATTTATCATATACGGTACCTATGGCCATGGTAAAGAGGTATTGTAGACTGTATCAGGGTCGTACAATGCCCTACACCACTAAACAAATATATCCAAAACAGAGAGTGGCAATTTAAAATACTCTGAGTGGCACAAATGCCCAACGTGGTTTGGCATACGTCACAAGTGACTAAATTGTATCCAAGTGCCCAAAGGCATATACCACGATGGTCCAAACTCCACACGGGCTATGCATGACAAATGTCCAGATTTACTTATTGCCTAATTCTTAAAACAAAACTTTTGAAACTCTTTTTCGGCTTTACTAACCCATAAGCTCATAAAATCGTACCTGGTCCGTATCAACCACATATGCGATGAATCCTTCAAAACATAAATCATAACATTAGCAAAATTTTTTGCTCCATTTAGAACAACCACTGATTTCATTACTTTTCAGGGAAATTTTACAACACATCTTTTGGGGGTATTAAACGTTAATGTCTTAGAAAAGCAATCAAACACAACTCGATTGGCAGCCAACCAATCCATTCCTAATATGACATCAAAGTCCCTTATATACATCACTATAAGGTTGACTGACATTTCTTTTTCCCTGACTTTCAGTTACAGTCCCTAACTACATACTCTACTAGCTGACTAGTGTTTATGGGGGTAAGTATTAACAATTTACTACTCAGAGGAATAGACTTTACATACTTAGACAATTTACATGCAAATGAAGGCGATACAAATGAATGCGTGGCACCAAGATCAATCAAAACATATGCTTCTAAATCAAAGATCAAGATGGTACCTTTCACTACATCAGAAGACTGATCTGCCGTATCTTGGTCCAAAGCATGAACTCGCCCTGTACCCTATCACTTGCTTCCCTTTCTCTTTGACAGTAGCTCTCCTCATCTGAGCAAGAACCTGAACTGGAGCTCTCTCTGGCTCCTTGCCCTTCTGTGGGGTAGTCTCCTATCTCTCTGGGCAATCTCTCACCACATGCCCTGGCCTCCCACATCGATAACATACTACAGTAGTAGCTATAGGCACTGGACAAGGTCTGGTACCATGATATCTGCCACATCGCCTACATTAATCAGTAGTAGGGTGTGATCCTCTAATGACAATGCCTCTAGCTGGTGGTAAAACAGGATGAACATGGGGTTTATCTGTCCTCTCCTAAACCTCCTCAATCTTCGACCTCTTATCAGCGAGCCGTACCCCTCTCCTAACAAATCTGTCTCTCTTGGATCTCTTTCGATCTCTGTCTCGACTTCTACTAAATTTTTCTGTCTCAGAGATGTTCCGCTCATAATCCTGCTCACACAGCTGAGCTTTATGTACTGCCTCCTCATAAGTCGAAACATCAAAGGGAGCCAACCGAGATCTGATGGCTGGTCTCAATCCATCTATAAACTTCTGGACCTTTCGATCCTTACTGCCCATCGTCTTTAAATCATATCTTCCCAAAGAGATGAATCAAGTCTCATACTCATCAATAGACTGGTTCCCCTGAACCAAATTCATAAACTCCATCCTCAACTTTCGTTGTACAGTAACGGGAACATATTGCCTCCTAAAGGCATCCAAAATATCTCTTATGTGACTTCAGCATGTCGAGCTCTCAAAATCGGCTCGGTAGATCTCCACCAATGCTCTGTCACTCCTTGAAATACAAATACGACAAAAGCAACCTCTCAATAGTAGTGCACCTGAAAAGCCTATATAGCTTCTCCATCTGATACACCCAATCCTCAGCTACTACTAGGTCTTTCCTCCCATGGAAGACTAGAGGTCTAAACTTTTAAAAATGTCTAAATCTATCTAGGTCACACTCATATCCAGCATCCTGAGCTGGCTGGGGTCTCACTCCCTCTGCAGCCTGAGCTTGAACCTCCGGTAACTCTGCGACCTGTGCCGACATCTCGGGATCAGCTGCTTCCTGTCTCGTCAGATCTTACCTATCTCTAGCCCCGAGCACTACCTGCTACGGTACAATCTCAGCCAGGCTCTCAATACTCTGCTCAAGTCTAGTGAAGCGTGCCTCAGTCTCATCTGGTCTCATAGCAGTACCCTCGGGTACCTGACCAGTCTGTATACCATCACCACGGCCTCTAGGCCTGCCCTTACGGCCTCTAGCACGTGTACTAGCCCCACTACCACTGCAGGTGATCGACATAATGTAAATCCTGTAATCCAATTCATTTGTTAATTTAGTTCCCATCAAGTATACACTTGACATCTCGTACAGCAAGTACTAAGGGGGATGTAATTTTCCTTAACGACCACTATTGACTCTTATTCGACAACCTTTAACTCTTGATTACATATTTATCGATACTGATTCACGTCTGGCCAACCTCTGCTCTGATACCACTTTTACTGTCACGACCCAATATTACCAAAATCAGTATAAATTTTCACTTTTGGAAAATCTTTCTTACCTCCTTGTGAAATATTCCTCTTAACAGGTCAGGCTGTGAATCAATATCAATATACCCTTTTTAACCATTAAAATATCACACAAAATATATATATAATTACATCAATCATATTATAATAGAGTGGTCGGTATGTTTTATACATCACATGATTCTATATGTACATCCCAAAATATTCTTTCATATACAATACTGTGATGTAAGCATACTAATATAAAATTCTGTGCGTGGTATATACCTGATAGTCGATGGGAAACAAAGATATCAACTATGTCGTCTACTCTCTACACCCACTATCTCTATGGTGGAAACACTGAAAGTGAGTGGAAAATGAAAGGGTGAACTCCACATGCTCAGTAAGGCAATAATACAAACGGGTAGATAGCTATACTATTTACATGCTGATAAGAAATCAGGATATATGTGAGCATGAGGTAAAAACAATGATATGCCATATATATAATATCATCTGTTCTAAAATAGGAAATCGACATATTAAAACATGGAATAATTCTCATGTGAAAACATCTCATGCTCAAATAAATCAACACGTTTTAAAATACGCTATCTGGGACAAAATATGATACACTCACGAATCAAAATCCATTTCAACAAAATTCTTTATTTTTAAATCTCCATTATAAAATCACCCTTCTCACAGGTTACAAATCAGTGAAAGTTTCATAAAATCCCTTCATGGGAACAATCAATACTCAATTGAAATCATAAGAAAATCGGGCCTGACCCCTCCCTCGGGTCTACACTGGTCTATCAAGACTAATAGTTATATCATATGAGACATGTAAGCGACTATATTGGTAATATCCAGGACTATGGTCATAACCTCGTGATCCCTCGCACACGGATCCTAGTGTGCGGGGTGTCACACCTGAAACGGGTGGTGGATCGGTCTTACCCGTCAGAATAACATAATATCAGGATTGCAAGGGTAAGACTTGCTGTCTCGTGGCTAATGCCACTCCACTCCAACAATTCCCACGATACAGCATACTCCGTGTGACATACACGGTACAACGTACTCCGTGAACCCAAGCTCAATCATGGGTGCCTGTAATAGGTCTTATCCATCCATGTCAAGTATGTCTCAGTTTGCACGTGTGAGCATATCATCTCACTGTGACACACAAACTACAGGAGGTTCCAACACGGCTATATGCATGTCATATAAATTTCTGTGCGAGCGAAGCTCTAGCACGGCTCCATGCATATTCATGATATCTGAAAACCTCGTGCGAGCGAAGCTCTAGCACGGTTTCATAGAAATCAATAAAATCTGCATACGAGCAGCGCTCCAGTATGACTTAAACTAATTATAAATTCAATTCAAATCCACGTACGAGCATTGCTCTAGTACGGATATGTATAAAAAATCAATGAAAACCTCGTACGAGAAAAACTCCAGTACAATAGTCATATGGAATAAATCTGTAAAATAGTGCAAGCAAGGCACCAGCGCTCTGTGTATGAGTTAAAATATAAAATCTAGTGCGAACAGTGCTCAAGCACAATTACAACTCATATAACACTGATAGGTGGCCCAATTTTATCAAAACATGTTAAATAAATATCAATTGGCACCTAACCTGTGCCTTTTCACTTAAAACATGAAAATAATAGCCAACCTATCCATAAATTGCTTGAATTAAAGCAATATCATCATGAAAACATTAAAATCATGAAATTCGTGCAATTTCATAGCCTTACTACCCTTTTTGAAATTTTCCTAACTGAAGGCAAAATAGTAATTTGACATTATTTCCATATTTTTCCACAAAAATTATTATTCTGTTTTCGGGTAGCCTATTGAATTTAACGTAATGTAAATCCCCTCGAAACTATGTGCAACTCCTCTAAGTGTTCATAAAATTCCCTTACCTGGAATCATGCACGAGCTTATCCAGACTCGATCGTACCAGGTCTCTCAGTCCAATTCGCTTGTCTACGGAGCTGCATATAACCACATATGGGTTCAGTTCAAATATATAGATCAATATTTCACTCTTACTGATCGAATCTAAAGCTTTGGGCCTGTTTTACTCTATTGGGCCCGATTGCACTTTAATGGGCCTCAAACCCCTTTTTTCAGCCCGTTTCCACTTTTAAAATACCTTTTTCGATTTATTGGGCTCATTTGATTTATCAATAATCATCGGGCTTCGTTCCAAACTCAGTGGATAGCCCGGATACTGTTTACGATAATTACTTTGAAATTTCGAATAAAATTACTTTTATGCATAATTAATCCGTAAATTCCATAAAACAATCTTAACTCTGCATTTAAGGACTCATATTATCGTAATTAAAATGTACTTACCCAATATGGTACGGGGTACAAAAATCGGAGCTAAATCGGCTCTCATTTAGGCTCTGTAGTGACACTGCACAAGTTTACAATTTCGGGTCATTTTCCAATAAAATAATATTAAATTGAATTCTCGAGATTTATCCGCAGGTCAATCCCGACTACTCGGTCACTTACCTGAATTTTGAGTTGTCTCCGGGTACACATTTTTCCTTTTTTTTTTCTTTCTTTGTTTTTTTTCTTTTCTTTTTTCTTTTTTCTTTTTTCTTTTTCTTTTTCTTTTTCTTTTCTCCCTTTCTTGGCTACAGTGCCATTTTGGCCCGTTTGCCGTCGCCGGTGATTCCGACCATCTCGTCGATTGCCAGTGGGTTCAACAGAACCGACTTGGCCTGGGGAAGGCTCTGCGGGGTTGAATCAGCGCTAAGACACCGCCGTTCGTCGGGACAGAGGCAATTTCTCCAACGATTTTTCGTCGGTCGATTCGTCGGAAATAGGGGCCGTTGGCGCGCTTCACCGGTACCAATGGAACCGTCGGGCTTCGCTCTTCCTTTTTCGACCCGTAGCTGGGCTCGTCGGCTGTCAGTGACTCATCGGAGGGTTTGGGTTTCAGATGGGTTTCGCGAGTCTCGATTTCGGGTTCCTCTCTCCCCGATTTGTTTTCTGATTTTCGATTTTTTGTTTTTTTATTTATTAATTCATTTCTTATTATTTTAATACATTAAAATATATTAAAAATACCCAAATATCTCTTAAAATATCTCAAAAAATATTATTAAATTTATTTATTTAATAAATGAATTTATCGGTCTATTTTCATTTTTTCAGTATATTTTTCGATTATTTTCGGGATAATTTTTCGAATTAAAAATCTCGATTAATTCCGAATTAATTCTGATTAATTTCCATAAATTAATATCTAGATCAATCAGACTCAAATTTAAATATTTTCCTCAGTATTGATCCAAATTTCGTAAATTCCATAATTTAACGAAAATTACTTATCGAATTTATATCGAAATTTGGTCTTTTGACCAATTTACCCTTGCACATGTTCAGGACCAAATTGAATCGAATTTCTTCATAAATCTACAATCATTTCCCTATTTTCAATTCCCTATTTTCAGTCACCTCGATTTAATTCCTTAGATGAACTTGTTGCTTCTTTATTTTCCCGATTTATCCTTATTCGATTTTTACTTACGTTATTTCATTTCGTCCGCATTTATCATATCCGAATCAACCATCCTATGAATCCATTAACATATAATAATGTCATACAGTATGAAAATCATGAGGAATATCATACACAAATGCGGATCTCACACCACTTAAAGTTTTGTGATGAACTTCTTGTTGCAAACAGCTTCCTTAGCTGTAACTGAAGCCATTATATACTTAGCCTCTATCGTAGAGTTGGCTACTATCTCTTGTATTACACTTTTCAAACTGACAACACCACTATTTAGACAAAACACATAGCCAGATTATGACTTAAAGTCATCCTTATCTGACTGGAAACTAGCATTAGTGTAACCATTTACAATGAGCTTATTTCTCACTACATAAACTAAGAAAGCATCCTTAGTCCTTCTCAAGTGCTTAAAGATGTTCTTAACTACTACCTAGTGATGCTCACTTGGGTCAGCTTGATACCTTCTCACCATGCGTAAAGCATACGAGACATCAAACCTAGTACATAAGATGGCGTACATGATAGATCCCATCGCTGAAGCATTTGAAATTTTAGTTATTTCATCTTTCTCATCTTGTGTTTTTAGGACACATGTCCTTGAAAAGATAAATACCATGTGACCTAAGTAAGAATTCTTTATTGGATTCTTCCATGTTGAACCTTTTCAACACTTTGTCAATATATGTACTTTGACTTAGACCAAGCAGCCTACTCGATCTGTCTCTATAAATCTTTATCTCGAGGATATAGGGTGTTTCTCCTAAGTCTTTCATGGAGAAGTAATTCCCTAGCCAAGTTTTGACAGAATGTAGGGTAGAAATGTCATTTCCTATAAGTAGAATGTCATCCACATATAACACTAGGGATATGACATCACTCCTACTAACTTTCTTATAAATAAAAGGTTTGTCTTCATTTTGGATGAAACTAAACTCTTTGGCTTTCTCATCAAAACAAATGTTACAACTCTGACAAGCTTTCTTTAATTCATAAATGGATTTTTGAAGCTTACATACCTTATTAGCATTTTCAAGAGCGATAAAACTTTCAGGTTATGTCATATACACATCCTTAGATAAGTTCCCATTCAAGAATGTTGTTTTAACATCCATTTGCCATATCTCATAATCATGGTATGCAGCTATAGCAAGCGAAATTGGAATGGACTTGAGCATAGCAATTAGTGAAAAGGTTTCATCATCGTCTAGACCATGCCTTTGTTTGAAACTTTTGGCCATCAGCCTTTACAGGCATGCACGTTACCATCCATGTCAGCTAGAACGATTAAAAATTTAATTTTGAGACCATTTTATCTCTTAAATCATTTGAAGTGTTTTAAATACTCAAGTCAATCAATAATGATAAGGAAATACTAACAGCTACTAAACTTTGAATGGTTAGCTTTATTTTTTAATTTATTTTTTGTTTATTTATTTACTTACTATTTTATTGTTTTTTATTTTTATTTTTATTTTTATGTATTATACTAAGTAGCACGCTATACTAACTAACTTATAATATTGCTATGGATAGAAAACAACAATAATGTACTACTTAGTATAGTACCTAATAAAGAAAAATAATAAACAAAAAATTAATAAATAAAAACAGTAAACAACAAATAATAAGTAAATAAATATAAAAAATAAAGTAAAATGAAAAAAAGAAAACTAAGATTTTAAAACCTAGTAGCTTTAAATATTTTCTTATTTATTATTAATTGGCTTAAGTGTTTAAAACACTTCAAATGATTTAAGGGGTAAAATAGTCTTAAGATTAAACTTTTAACTGTTAACTTAACGGTTGACTAACATAGGGACTAACTTATCCTGCAAATTAGAAAAGTTTGGGGCAGAGTATCCATTTTTATACTAATAGACTAAAGTTGGATAAAGATCAAACATTAGGAACCTTAATGGAATTTACCCTATTTTATAAAGAAAAACCTTTTTCTTCTTAAAATTAAAAATTATTATACATTGTTTTATGATTTCAATAGAAAAATAAAAACTAATAAATTGATACTCAACTTATTTTAAACAAAATGAAGTTATGGTTGGAAAAAAATTATTATAAATCATTTGTTTTATATTCCTCTCTTTAACCTAATAAAGGGTACATGTACATTTACATTTTTCCTCTTTCCTTTCATTTTCTTTCCTTTTCTTTCCTTTACTAATATCTATCCAAATATAAATTTAATCATTATATTATAACTTTTTAATAAAAATTTAAAATTTAAAGATATTTTTTACATTTTTTATTTGGTCATAAATTAAATACCAATATAATTACATTAAATCTAATGATATGACTAGTTGACAAAATGTACAATTAAAATGTTGAATAATACTATATTAGACTTTAAAAAAGATATATAATTAGTTAAGCCTTAATAACCAATACTTAAAAAGTTTAGAACTTCATAATGTGTAAAAACTAATAAACATAGTATTTATCATATTTTAGTATTTGACGATTTTTTCATTAATATTATATATATTCATCAACTAGCTTGCATCTTGTGCAATGCACATATTGATTTTATCTATTTTAATTTATATGTAGATATATAAACTATCATTATTTAGCTCTTAACTCTATTATAATACTCGAGTTAGTTTTTTATAATGTTGTAGATAAAATGTTTTTATGTCATATGATTAAAATAAAAGTAAATAAAGATGATGAAGAGTAAATTAGGAATTTGCACAAACATGAATTCGAGATTTCTTTATGTTGTTGCTATGTTGCTCTGTTGCTTATTAGAGTAGATTTGTTGGAAGAAGAAAATGTTGCTTGGTTTGCTCCATAAATGTAATAGTGGATGTAAAAGTAACAGTAAATTTTATTCAATCATCATCGTCAACATTATCATCAAAGTTTTTATCCCAATATATAGATTAGGTTAGGCTACATGAACCAATATATGAACTCACGTTAAGTCAACATGAATTCTCTTCCTCCGCTCATGTGTTCTTCCAACTCTAGTGTCACCATATTTTTTCGAATGACTTCTTTCCAAGTCTTTTTCGATCTTCCTTTAATCTTGACCCTTTTTCCAACACTCATAGCCTCGACTTTCCTAACTAGAGCATTTAGAGGTTTATGTTGAATATGTCCAAAACAACATAAATGACTTTCACTCATCTTATCTTCGATAGGTACCACTTCATTCTTTTTATGGATGTCTTCATTTCTCATTCTATCTTTTGTTGTATATCTGCACATCCAAAACAACATTCCCATTTTTGCTACACTCATCTTTTGTGTATTGTAAGACCCGAATTTAATTAAAATACGAAAATTAAATAAGAAAAGATGAGAGATGTATGAAGGAAGGTCGGGTTAAATTGATTTCGGAAACAAGAGCAGGGGTAAAATGGTAAAAATACCAAAACCCGATATTTCGGCGATAAGAAAATTTTAATTTAAAAATAAGGATGTAAGATATCTTGATCGACGATAAGGAAATTATAAATTTTGGGTCAATTGATCAAGATTCGAAAATTTTAAAAATACCGAAAAAATTATCGGGACTATATCTCGAAAAACGCAAAGAAATAATATCGAAATTTAGAGAAAAATACAATTAATAAATTAAATTTTAATTGAATAAATTAAAGTAGAATAAAAATAATGTAAGTGGAGATATTTTGGGATTTTATGGAGTATTTTATGGAATAGTAAAATAATTAAAATAAATAAAAATAATAATAAAATTAATAAAAATAAATAAAAAAAAGTATCTGAAAAAAAAAAAGGAAAACCCGAGAGAGAACCGAGAGAAGACCCGCACCCCGTTCACCGTCGAATCCCACCCACCGACGACCGTCCACGTCCGATGAAGCTGCCAGGAGGAAGAGCAGAGTCCGGCGAACGCGTGGGCACCGGAACCGAGCCGCCAGGTGGCCGGAGCAGTCCGATCCGAGCTCCAAAATTTCGAGGGAGAAAAGGGGTGATCGCCGGTGAACCACCGCGACTGGGCCGGAGAGGAGACCACCGACGCATTCAGGGGAGGAAGCCGGTCCTTTTGAGACCGGTCTCGGCCGGTGAGACCGCCGGAAACGCCAGCGACGACAATAGGCAGAAACGGTGTCGTTTGGCTGGAAGGAAAGGGAAGGAAAGGGAAGGAAAAGGAAGGAAAAGGGAAAAGAAAAGAAAGGAAAAGGAAGGAAAAGGAAGGAAAAAAGGGGAAAAAGGAAAGAAATTTACCGGGGACGACTCGAGGTTCGGGTAAGTTGACCGAGGGTCGAAATTGACCTACGGGTAAATTCCGAAAATTTAATTTAATATTATTTTAATGGAAAATAATTCAGATTTACCTAATTATGCAGCTTCACGACGGAGACCGAACGAGAGCCGATCGAGCTCTGATTCTCGTACCCTGCATCGTATCGGGTAAGTACAATTTAATTTCGGTAATTAGAGTTCTTTAAATACCGAGTTTTAATTATTTTACGAAATTATGGATTAATTTCGCGTAGGAGGGAATATTATTCGGAATTGTAATATAATTGCCGTAAGTGGTATACGGGCTATCCAATGAAATTGGAATGAAGCCCGATAATTATTAGAAAGCTGTATAAGCTCGGTATACCCGAAGAAGGGAATTAATGAATATAAAAAGGGCTAAAATGGGCCGAGACCCAATAAGGTAGATAAGGCCCAATAGCTTCAAGTTGATCAGTAAATGTAATATACTGATCGGGATAATTGAATTAACCTCGATTATGTGGTTATATGCAGTTACGTACATTGGTTGGCGCGCACTTGGGCCGAGAGGTTCGGTATCATCGAGACAAGAGTAGTCTGCGCGAGATTCCAGGTAAGGGAATTCTACGGACTGCTAGAGGTAAACTCTACAAAATTTTAAATCCATATGCAGTCTTTAAAATTTATCTGAGGGTCTAGAGGTCGAATAATAATTTTAGTGCCCCCAACGGGCAAATTACTAAAATACCCTTGTTAAGGGTAAAATCTAAAAATTTAGGAAAAATTGGGAGGAGCAAGGACAAGAGGTTCCTGCTCGTTCTGGAGGTATTTCAACACATGCATGAGTAGGCTGGCTCACTTTTAAAGAAAAATGCATAGCATTGCATATCTTAAACGATGTGATTTCTGTGAAAACTATTTTGAGATAACTGAGCCGCCTACGTGTTTTATTTACATGTGACGTGCTAGAGCTCAGGTCGCACGATGTTTGATTTGTGTGATGCATGCATTAGTGCTGGAGCGAGAGCTCGCACTAGAGTTTTACATGCATAGGTGCTGGAGTCCAACTCGCACCAGATTTGTATACATATATATATATATGATTTTCGTGACACGGTGCTAGAGTCTAACTCGCACCAAATTTTATGTGATTTTGAGACAGGGTGTTGGAGCTTCGCTCGCACCAGCTTTTCATATGGTTTGCATACAAAGTGCTAGAGCTTAGCTCGCACTAGTTTTATTTGATTTACTGACAGCGTTAGAGCACCGCTCGTACTACTTTTCAGAGATCATACGATAAGCCGTGCTTGGAGCATCGGGTAGACTGTGTGTCACCGATTAAATAGGCTCGCACGTGCGTTTTGAGACATGGCATGTTAAAATAACCTGATGAGCCCGAACGAGGGATAAGGGTTAGAGATCCACCTGATGAGCCCGAACGAGGGATAAGGGTTGGAGATCCAGCTGATGAGCCCGAACGAGGGATAAGGCTGTGGGTCCATGGAGTACGATGTACCGTGCAAGTAGCATGGAGTACGATGTACCATGGGGTATCTTCGGATACGGTATCTTTGTGATACGGGGTATCTTTGTGATACGGTATCTTTGTGATACGGGGTATCTTCGGATACGGCATCTTTGGATGCGTGAGATCGGATAAGACTGACGGGTTGGATTGACCCACCTCCCGGGTGGTTCCCAATCAGGGTGAGACCTCGTACACTAGGATCCGTGAAGCTAGAGGGACTCACGAGGACACATTGGCCAGTCCTGGTTATTGTCGTTATACAAATATTGCCTCGTCTCGCATGTCGACGATTTTGATGATTTAAACTGGGATTTAAATTAAATATGCATGACGGTTATATTCCATGCTTTTAAAACCTATATGTGATGTTAACGATTTTCATGATTTTGAGTGAGTCAGGATCCCCCGAAGGAGGGGTCGAGTCTTGATTTTAAACGAGAAAGATATGATTTTGAATATACTTGCATGTTAGATTTTTCGTGCAATGTGTTTTACATAACATCATAATTCATAGCATCTATTTTAAAATGTGTGGAGAAAGGGTGGTTTATGCATGGCACCACGTTCATGTAGGTAGTATGGTTACCTACTTGTTCGTAGGATTGCCTTACTGAGCTTGATGTGCTCACCCCTTTCATTTTCTCCCACAGATAATCTCCAGTTGAAGTTGAGGCGACTCAGTACTGCATTCCGGATATCCGCTGCTGCCCATCAACAGAAGGTATATACACTTGTACATATTGTATCTACATAAGCATAGCACAATAACATGTTTGTAAGTGTCTCTAGGGGATGTATAAATAATGTAAACAATTATAAATGACTGGAGAAGAAATAAGTTAGATGGTAATTGAATGGTGGGACTGGCATTGACGCACAGCCCAATTATTAGTGGAGTGTTGGTCACGATTCGAGGACAGGTAAGAATTTAAGTAAATAATAAAACGTGAAAAAATTAACTCTGATTTTTGGGTAGTTTGGGTCGTGACATATAATTATGGTATCAGAGCACAATTGGTCTGATGTGTGTCAGTGTCAGTAATTAGAAAATTACATCCCTATGTTACTGTGCTTAGTTAGATACAATAGTGTATATTGAGATGGGCTTGACTAAGAAATGGTTGAGAATGCAGGAATGCCTAATATGAGTCGCGTTAGATGAGATAGTGCACGAGGCAAAGGTCGTAGAGGTAGACCTGAGTCTGCTAAGTCGTGCTGAGTTTGACTATGAGAACCAGTATGAGATTGAAATAGAGGCGAATGTTGAGCATGCCTCTCAGAGTCCGACAGAGTGATCGGATAGTATTGAGACACGCTTCGCGAGATTGGAGCGGAGTGTGAAGATTATTTTGAGGAGCAAATTTCTCAGATTATGTATGAGATCAGAGGGCGCAGCGGAGTATTGGTGGAAACCCGCTCGACCCATCTTAAGAGCTGATATGAGAAATATCTTGGATATATTCCGGTGACAGGATATCCCGGACATGATTTAAAGGAAATTTTGGATTAAAGTCCTTGCTTTGACCAGAGGATTTGATTTATTGATGAGTATGGAGACTCGATTACATTCTGGGTAGATATTACCTCGACACTATGAACAAGTGACAGTCGAGATGTTTAAAGGTTCATGAAATGACTCAACTTTTCAATTAGAGTCCAATTGGCCCGTGAGATATTACTTATACTGAGGCAGTGCGTAGATTTGCAATTGGGTAAATAAGAACATGAACTGTACGCCTCTGAGATTGTGAAAGCTAATGAGGGCCGAAATAGAGACATAAAAGAGAATTGAGAAATGATAGAGATGTTAAATTGGGAAAATGGTATTGGTAAAAGATCTAATTTGATGAGCCATGGAGCAAGATAATTGGTAAGGCCTCAGTGCAACTAATTTTGGCACTCTTGAGGGGCATTGTGATTGGAGAATCCCGACCTGCTACGAAGCGGTGTAGCAGTGTAAGTACTGTAAGCAGTGTGAGATGTGTGGTGGATACCACGGAAGGAGGGTCTATATCTACACTGTATTGATGAAAATGGCCGTTAAATGTGGTAAGACGGACCATTGATTTAGGATTGCTCAGAGTTGAGCGAGATCGCCCCATATAAAGGTAAAGAGACAGAGAAAAATTTCGTTGGTATAGCTGCAACGAAAAGGGAGGCCATAGCTGAAAAGATAAAAAGGGGAAAGTAGGTTGTTGGACGAAGGCGAGAGGACGTCTTGGACCAGGACACTATTGATGTTTCATGGATGTGGTGTAAGATACCACACTTGTTATGAATAATGAAGTACATATGTTCATTGATCCTAGTGCCACACATTTATTTGTACCGCCTTCATTCACATATAAGTGAGTAAAAGGCATGAATGCCTACATCATTGGGCACAATACTGATAAATGAGTACCCCATTAGAGGAGGATTAATTAACGGAATATGGATATAGAGATTTTAAGTTGAAAACAAGGGTGGAAACATCACTGAAAAGTATACGGTAAGTGTCTACAAGTGATAAAAAGGGGTGCGACAGTTAAAAATTTCAGGAGTAAAGGATTGTACTCACTGAATGAATAATAACAAGAGTTTCGTCATGATTGATACACTAAGGAGATAATCTTTAAGATAAGATAGATCCTAAATACAAGATGTATCGGAGTAAGAGGAGTATGTTAGGTAAGAACATCCTTACGATATGAAGTAATTGGGATTAAGCAATTAGTAAGGAATATAAATTATAACCAAGGATAAAGATGGGTATAACCATAACCAGTAGTTGTGGTTAAGTCTGAAGGTTAATAAAGGTATTTCAAAATACCTCCCCGCCTGAAGACTTGACAGCGTCTAAAAATATATATATATATCCTATAACGTGAAACCGATCGTCGTAATAAATACCTTTAGCATTAGGATACCTTTACTAAGACGATAAGAATATTAAAAAATTCGACACATCATGAAGGTTAACATAATAAAATTTAATAAGAGCCGTTAAGATAAGAAAAGGAAATGACGCAGGTTAGTACCTGAAAACGTAAGTGGTTGAGAAGGATCTTATATGCTTATGCATGAATAAGCCAAGGATTGAACCGAATTGTAATCATTAGTATCGATGATATGTTGGGTGTAGTTAAAGTCTAGGGCGAATTATAAGCAATAATTGAAGATGGCTTTTACAGATGGATTGTTGCGAGTTCAAAAAGGATATACCTTGACGACACGTTTAACTAAGAAAATGTGGTCTTTGAATGAGACGATAAATAAAATGATGGATGTGATATAAATTTCGATGTAGTGAAGTATGAACTGACCACTGTGATTAATTTCACCATACCCAACAGCTTAAGAGGTTCTCCGTGAGTATGGGTACCTCAAAATTATGATGGGGCTGTGTATTGATGTATAATGGGAAGATAGTCAATTTTGGAGACAAACAACTCTGTAATCATTAAATAAACTATCTGACCCATGATTTAAAGTTGACAGCGGAAGTGTTTGTACCGAGGATATGGTACTACTATGTATATGATGAGAAATTGTGAATATGCACTGATCATAAAGCCCGAGTATCTGTTTTAACAGAAAGAGACTAATATGAGAATAAATATTGGGTTAGAGCTTCTGAGAGATTTTGATTTATGAAAATTGTACCACCCAGGAAAGGCTAATGTGATGACTGATACCTTGAGCAGAAATAGCCTCGGGATGGTATTACATATGATGGTCAGGGAGCGTGAGCTGCTAGAGCAGTTGTGAACCTCAGTATTGATGTGATCCCTTCTGATGATGACAGTGATTAGTATGATTATGTGACAGCTAGCCTGATGATTAGAACAGGATGAGAGTGCCCGGATTTGTCAGGCTTAGCATGATGATCGACCGGATGTCGATAGTTTGGGTCTGATTCAGAAGGGTACAGGGATAGAGTTCACAGTGGGTGATGATGAGTTACTGAGGATTCAGAGACAGTATAAGTGCTCCCCAGGACCACTGTTGATGGGATAGTGATATTATCAGAAGCTCACTCTTCGGGATATACAGTGCATACGGAAGATGATAAAAATATATCGAAATCTCTGAAAAGGGTATTGGTGGTCAGATGTGAAAAGAGATGGTAGAGATTGTGGAAAAGTGCCTAGTATGTCAGCAGAATAAGGTAGAGTATTAAAAGTCTGCAGAGTTATTGCAGCACCTACCTATATTGACACGGCACGAAAAATGAGAGCAAGTCTCCATGAATGTCGTGATGGGTTATAGAGGACCCGGATAAATTAGGAGACTATTAGGATGATAGTCGATAGAGTGACTAAGTCTACCCACTTTCTGGTTATGAACTCCCCAGATACTCAGAGTGTGTATAAGGATTCAAGTATAAGGAAGATTGTGAAACATTATGTAGCGTTCCAGTGAGCATGGTATCATATAGGGATTCCCGCTCCACTTCCTACCTCTGTGGATATTTCAGGAAGCTATGGGAACCCGACTGAGTATTAGCACAGCTTTTCATCCTCAGACAGATGGTCAGTCAGAGAAGACTGTACAGGTTCTGGAGGATCCGATGAAAGCGTGTGCCATCGATTTTATGAGCTCCTGGAATGATCAGTTGATTTCTAATTGAATTCGCCAATAGTGACAATTGTCACTTGAGTATCGGGATGACAAGATATGAGGCAGTGTATGGCCGTAGGGGTTGTTCCCCAAATTGGATAAGAAAAGTGGGTGACAGAACAGAATCAATTTTGACTTTGGATAATAAGTCTTTGAGGATGTTTAATTAAGATGAGAGATTAAGAACACCTCAGAGCAGATAGACAAGTATTGGAATTCATCCTTGGTGAATAAGTATGGTTGAAAGTTACTTGTCCTAAGAGAATAAGGACATAGTGAACTTTTGGAAGAAGGTAAAATAAGTTACGCTGGATGGAATATTTTGAGAAATTGGACAAGTGGGAGATAAGACCTGTAGGTTAGTGTTATCACCTGAATTAACAGGCACCCACAATGTGTCTCATCTTTTGATGCTTCGGGAATACTATTCGGATCCAGCATAGGTGATTGGATATGAACTCCAAAAGTTCAGTTTAATGAAAATATAAGTATATTGAAGAAGTTGATTCGGGCATTAAACGGGAAAGAGAAAGTATTGAGGTTTAAGATAATCTCCCTAATTAAAGTCCTTTGGTAGTAATACACTCCGGAGAAGGTTACATAAGAATTTAAGAGTATGATACGATCGATGTACCCGGAGTTGTATATGGACTCACATGACTTGGTTCTAATTTGGAGGACCAAATTCTTTAAGTGGGGGAGAGTTGTAAGACCCGAATTTAATTAAAATACGAAAATTAAATAAGAAAAGATGAGAGATGTATGAAGGAAGGTCGGGTTAAATTGATTTCGGAAACAAGAGCAGGGGTAAAATGGTAAAAATACCAAAACCCGGTATTTCGGCGATAAGAAAATTTTAATTTAAAAATAAGGATGTAAGATATCTTGATCGACGATAAGGAAATTATAAATTTTGGGTCAATTGATCAAGATTCGAAAATTTTAAAAATACCGAAAAAATTACCGGGACTATATCTCGAAAAACGCAAAGAAATAATATCGAAATTTAGAGAAAAATACAATTAATAAATTAAATTTTAATTGAATAAATTAAAGTAGAATAAAAATAATGTAAGTGGAGATATTTTGGGATTTTATGGAGTATTTTATGGAATAGTAAAATAATTAAAATAAATAAAAATAATAATAAAATTAATAAAAATAAATAAAAAAAAGTAACTGAAAAAAAAAGGAAAACCCGAGAGAGAACCGAGAGAAGACCCGCATCCCGTTCACCGTCGAATCCCACCCACCGGCGACCGTCCACGTCCGACGAAGCTGCCAGGAGGAAGAGCAGAGTCCGACGAACGCGTGGGCACCGAAACCGAGCCGCCAGGTGGCCAGAGCAGTCCGATCCGAGCTCCGAAATTCCGAGGGAGAAAAGGGGTGATCGCCGGTGAACCACCGCGACTGGGCCGGAGAGGAGACCACTGACGCATTCAGGGGAGGAAGCCGGTCCTTTTGAGACCGGTCTCGGCCGGTGAGACCGCCGGAAACGCCGGCGACGGCAATAGGCAGAAACGGTGTCGTTTGGCTGGAAGGAAAGGGAAGGAAAGGGAAGGAAAAGGAAGGAAAAGGGAAAAGAAAAGGAAGGAAAAGGAAGGAAAAAAGGGGAAAAAGGAAAGAAATTTACCGGGGACGACTCGAGGTTCGGGTAAGTTGACCGAGGGTCGAAATTGACTTACGGGTAAATTCCGAAAATTTAATTTAATATTATTTTAATGGAAAATAATCCGAATTTACCTAATTATGCAGCTTCACGACGGAGACCGAACGAGAGCCGATCGAGCTCTGATTCTCGTACCCCGCATCGTATCGGGTAAGTACAATTTAATTTCTGCAATTAGAGTTCTTTAAATACCGAGTTTTAATTATTTTACGAAATTATGGATTAATTTCGCGTAGGAGGGAATATTATTCGAAATTGCAATATAATTGCCGTAAGTGGTATACGGGCTATCCAATGAAATTGGAATGAAGCCCAATAATTATTAGAAAGCTGTATAAGCTCGGTATACTCGAAGAACGGAATTAATGAATATAAAAAGGGCTAAAATGGGTCGAGACCCAATAAGGTAGATAAGGCCCAATAGCTTCAAGTTGATCAGTAATTACAATATACTGATCGGGATAATTGAATTAACCTCGATTATGTGGTTATATGCAGTTACGTACATTGGTTGGCGCACACTTGGGCCGAGAGGTTCGGTATCATCGAGACAAGAGTAGTCTACGCGCGATTCCAGGTAAGGGAATTCTACGGACTGCTAGAGGTAAACTCTACGAAATTTTAAATTCATATGCAGTCTTTAAAATTTATCTGAAGGGTCTAGAGGTCGAATAATAATTTTAGTGCCCCGAATGGGTAAATTACTAAAATACCCTTGTTAAGGGTAAAATCTAAAAATTTAGGAAAAATTGGGAGGAGCAAGGACAAGAGGTTCCTACTCGTTCTGGAGGTATTTCAACACATGTATGAGTAGGCTGGCTCACTTTTAAAGAAAAATGCATAGCATTGCATATCTTAAACGATGTGATTTCTGTGAAAACTATTTTGAGATAACTGAGCCGCCTACGTGTTTTATTTACATGTGACGTGCTAGAGCTCAGCTCGCACGATGTTTGATTTGTGTGATGCATGCATTAGTGCTGGAGCGAGAGCTCGCACTAGAGTTTTACATGCATAGGTGCTGGAGTCCAACTCGCACCAGATTTGTATACATATATATATATGATTTTCGTGACACGGTGCTAGAGTCTAACTCGCACCAAATTTTATATGATTTTGAGACAGGGTGTTGGAGCTTCGCTCGCACCAGCTTTTCATATGGTTTGCATACAAAGTGCTAGAGCTTAGCTCGCACTAGTTTTATTTGATTTACTGACAGTGTTAGAGCACCGCTCGCACTACTTTTCAGAGATCATACGATAAGCCGTGCTTGGAGCATCGGGTAGACTGTGTGTCACCGATTAAATAGGCTCGCACGTGCGTTTTGAGACATGGCATGTTAAAGTAACCTGATGAGCCCGAACGAGGGATAAGGGTTAGAGATCCACCTGATGAGCCCGAACGAGGGATAAGGGTTGGAGATCCAGCTGATGAGCCCGAACGAGGGATAAGGCTGTGGGTCCATGGAGTACGATGTACCGTGCAAGTATCATGGAGTACGATGTACCGTGGGGTATCTTCGGATACGGTATCTTTGTGATACGGGGTATCTTTGTGATACGGTATCTTTGTGATATGGGGTATCTTCGGATATGGCATCTTCGGATGTGTGAGATCGGATAAGACTGACGGGTTGGATTGACCCACCTCCCGGGCGGTTCCCGATCAGGGTGAGACCTCGCACACTGGGATCCGTGAAGCTAGAGGGACTCACGAGGACACATTGGCCAGTCCTGGTTATTGCCGTTATACAAATATTGCCTCGTCTCGCATGTCGACGATTTCGATGATTTAAACTGGGATTTAAATTAAATATGCATGATGGTTATATTCCATGCTTTTAAAACCTATATGTGATGTTAACGATTTTCATGATTTTGAGTGAGTCAGGATCACCCGAAGGAGGGGTCGAGTCCTGACTTTACTGTGAAATTTTAAACGAGAAAGATATGATTTTGAATATACTTGCATGTTGGATTTTTCGTGCAATGTGTTTTACATAACATCATAATTCATAGCATCTATTTTAAAATGTGTGGAGAAAGGGTGGTTTATGCATGGCACCACGTTCATGTAGGTAGTATGGTTACCTACTTGTTCGTAGGATTGCCTTACTGAGCTTGATGTGCTCACCCCTTTCATTTTCTCCCACAGATAATCTCCAGTTGAAGTTGAGGTGACTCAGTACTGCATTCCGGATATCCGCTGCTGCCCATCAACAGAAGGTATATACACTTGTACATATTGTATCTACATAAGCATAGCACAGTAACATGTTTGTAAGTGTCTCTAGGGGATGTATAAATAATGTAAACAATTATAAATGACTGGAAAAGAAATAAGTTAGATGGTAATTGAATGGTGGGACTGGCATTGACGCACAGCCCAATTATTAGTGGAGTGTTGGTCACGATTCGAGGACAGGTAAGAATTTAAGTAAATAATAAAACGCGAAAAAATTAACTCTGATTTTTGGGTAGTTTGGGTCGTGACATGTATGCTGTCTTTTATTTGCCAGCATTCACTGCTATATATCAATGTTTGTTAACAACTATCTTGTAAAACTTAGTTTTAAACCATATAGGTTTTCCTTTCTTGTACAACACACTTGTAACACTTCTCCACTTACTCTAGCTAGCCTGGATCTTATGAGTCACATCACCATCAATCTCTCCATCCATCTGTATTATCGACCCCAAGTATCGAAAATGATCCTACTTAGGTATCACCATCCTATTTAACATTACTAGGTCTAATCTTCCCCTTTGTCTGAACTAAATTTACATTCCATGTATTTAGCCTTCACTCTTCTTATTATGAACCCTCTTAATTTTAGAATTTATCTCCACAGTTCCAACTTTGTGTTGATCTTCACTTTAGTCTTAGCACACAAGACAATATCATCTACAAACATCACCAAGGCACCTTATCCTGGATAGATTTTGTAAATTTGTCCAATACTACAGTGAATAAGAATAGACTTAATGCCGAGCCTCGATGTAATCCCATTTTGATAGAAAATTTTCTTTTTTGCCCTCCACTTGTCCTCACATGTGTCATTGCGTCTCCATACAATATTTCACAGGAAGTCTTTCGTTCATTGAGGACCACCATATCACCTCCCTAGGCATTTTATCATATGTTTTTCAAGACTATAAAGATCATATGAAGATTTTTTACCCAGTACTCGAGAACACTCTACAATTTGTCTAAGCAAGTGTATTGCCTTCATAGTTAATTGACAAAGTATGAAACTAAATTTATTCCCTAATATCTCTATAGTCATCCTTAATTTTCGTTCTATCACTCTCTCATATACTTTCATCATTTGACTCATTAGTTTTATTCCTTGAAAGTTGGAGTAATCCATTGTTCTTATATAGAGGGATCAAAAACACTCTTCCTCTATTCTTTCGGCATTTTACAAATCCGCCAAATCTCTTAAAATCTTGTTTACAAGATTTGTCAACTACCTAACTGTTACTTCTTCAAGACATTTCCAAACTTCAATTAGAATGTAGTCAAATGCAACAGTTTTTCGGTTTCGTCCTCTTTAATGCCTTTTTTACCTTTAGCTCTCTGATTCTATGCATAAAGCACCGATTCACATCCTCGAGAGGCACTAAGATTTTTATCTAAATTTTGACTTTGTCTATCATTAAATAATTTGTCAAAATAATCAAGCTATCTTTCTTCAATGTCATTGTCCTTAATGAAAGTTCTTTTGGTGTCATCCTTGATACATTTCACGACTCTTAGGTTGCGACTCCTCCTCTCTCTTCATTACGTCAAAACCTATATGTTTTTCTCTCTATCTTTTTTGTCCAACTTGTCATAAATCTCTTTCACAACCTTTGTTTTAGCTTCTGCCATCACCTTCTTTGCTTTTTTTCTAGCTAACTTATATGTTGTGAAACTCTATTTTGTGTTGTTCTTCTTCAAAGTCTTATAACACTATTACTTAGTCTTTAACTGATGTAGTCCACCATGTTGCATCTTTTAAAGTTGGTGCTCTTCTATTTGATACTATTAATGTCTCCTTACCTACCTCTCGAATGCATTTTTCCATATTACTCCATAGTACATTTAGGTTCTTTTCTATTGTCCAGTCCTCTTTCTAGATCTAATTATCACTACATGATACATGACTCTCTTTTTTAAGCTTCCACCATCGAATCCTTTCAATCTCGTTTTGTTGGTTCCTTTAATGCTGTCTGTGAATCCTCATGTAAAGACCAAAAGTCCGTGTTACGCGGTATCACTCTCACCTGAATTAACCTTATAAACTAGACATCTACGTCTATCCCTTCTCCCAGTAAAAAAAGTCTATTTGACTTACTTTCATTCCACTTCTAAAAGTTATAAGTTGAGAATCTTTTTTCTTAAACAGTGTGTTCACTAGGGTTAAGTGTAAGACCCAAAATTCAGTGTCTTTTCTTTATGAATGTATCGATGTAAACATTGAATTATGTTATTGGAATCATAAGAGAAGTTATATTTCAATAACAACCTTAATTGCCTTAAAGTACAAAATATGAGCAATGGTGAGCTTAGGGTGAACTGAAGGGAATCTGACCAATCCAACAGAAGAAAATAACTTAAAACATCAAAATATAGGTATGTCAAGAAGGGAAGTTGGTTTGGTTTGGTCCCGATAATTTTAAAGTGGTGAAAATGCCAAAATAGGCCTAAACGAGCTCAAAATCAATCGTTTGAGCTGTTTTTAGCACTTTCTGCTACCAAAGGTAGCCAAAATGTTAAGATGAACTAGCCAAGCATTGAAATGCATAAATTTTGGTTTTTTAACATTAGCCAAACGTGGTCAATGGTCAAAACTAAGAGAAAAGTCAAAATTGAAGAATAAGTTTTGACTAATTAACCAAAGCATGGTTAACTTAACCTAACCATGGTTAATGGAGGAGAAAAATTATTTTGGGTTAAAACACTTAATTTCCAACCAATAACACTCAAGAAATTAATTAAATTTAATTAGGTTAAAATTAAAATGGGCTTTAATGAAAAATTCTAATGGGTTAACTAGTTAAATGGATAATGCTTAATATGAAAAAAACCAAGTGGGTCGAAATTGGGCCAAGCAATTGGGCCGAATGTGGGCCCATTTAAATGCATAAAATATAGCCCAAATGAAGTAAAATTCCAGCCCAAAATCTGAAAATTCTAAGCCCAAACTGTAAGCCCAATAGAAATAATTAAAGCCCAAAATGCGAGCCCAATCTTAACCAATCCAAAAACCTTTCTAAGCCCAACTTATGGGCTGAATTTTTATGGTACATTGGCTGAATTTCATGCCTTAAAAATAAAAAAATTGGCTAAGGAAAATCACGTCTTCTTCCTTGAAGTTTCAGCCACCATGGAAATAGAACCTTCCAAGTTTTCTCCCTCTGAAAATCACCTACCTACAAGCATATTTTGTAACACCCTGGAAGCGCGAAAAAATGGGCTAATTTAAACTTTTCTAAGCTTTACTTATGTTGCATTCCTATCGGTGTCGAATACTTAACCAATTTATTTTACAAAAATTTTGTCAGCATAACGACGTATTTTAGACTTTACCCACCTACAAAGTGTCAACGCAGTTTATATTCGCAATCCAGTTGCTTTTAATCTCTTTTCCTAATCATCAACACATCTCATCATCATAGCAATGCTCAACAATATCAAGTTACATACATATCATTAAAACTGCGTAGTTACAACTCTATTCACCAACATTTATACCTAACTTACATCCCAAAATTATCATTTACAGTAACTATTTATACTTTACATAATTTTTGAAAAGTAAGTATAATATACCTGGCTTATACAAAAGCAATTGAAAAAAGGGTCGATTTTGCACGTCCACGACCGCTATGCTCAAGTGTAGATGTGATCACTAAAAATGCTCTGAAAGGGGGAAAGAAAAAGGGGATGAGCTCTTCAAGCTTAGTAAGTAATGCATCAAAGCAGTGAGAAGTATATATTAGAAAATAGTAGGCTTTGTGCCATACTTAGTAAAATAATCAATATATTCATATACATTCTTGAAAAACATTCTTACTTTCAAAAAATTAAATCAGATTAAAACATAGTCTGAAGCTGATCATTCTTTCAAAGTCTAACAGACAGAAAACCTTTCTTTAAGGTCAAACTAACAAATTCTTTTCTTTGAAGTCAAAATAAACATATAAAAGAACTTAGTTTCCAAAATTGATTCAAATCGAAACAGATACAGAGCTTATCATTTATGTTTCAAATCAAACAAATAAGTCATAGAGACTAGGCATTTACAAGTATTAAACATAAGTCATGATCATTTATCATATACGGTACCTATGGCCATGGTAAAGAGGTATTGTAGACTGTATCAGGGTCGTACAATGCCCTACACCACTAAACAAATATATCCAAAACAGAGAGTGGCAATTTAAAATACTCTGAGTGGTAAAAATGCCCAACGTGGTTTGGCATACGTCACAAGTGACTAAATTGTATCCAAGTGCCCAAAGGCATATACCACGATGGTCCAAACTCCACACGGGCTATGCATGACAAATGTCCAGATTTACTTATTGCCTAATTCTTAAAACAAAACTTTTGAAACTCTTTTTCGGGTTTATTAACCCATAAGCTCATAAAATCAAGTTTAAATCAAAATTCTTATGACCTAAAGCTAATTCATAAAATGTGACTTTCGTGTGGCATTTTGTTCCGTAGGATTCAAGAGGTGGCCCCCACAATCATATTCAAAAAACACTTTCACATGACATAAATTGTTTTTCCAAATATCAAAGCATATATAGATATCTTTTTCAGATACTCAAATACATATAAGATATCAATCTTTCAAAACATAAAACATATTTAAAATCATTAGAAAACATACTAAAAACATGCTCGAAGTGTTCGGAGAAAGGGTTTTTCTTCAATTTATACAGAAAAGTAGCTTTTCAGATTTGAAAAGTCTTTCTTTTAACATTTTAGGCATACTAACTAATTTCATAAGACAAGTAGGGTGTTTGAAAGCTAACACTACTTAGAACACATGTGAGACCCCGTATATGTACAATGATATAGATGTACATAGAAATGTAAATAGAGTTGTATTATGAATTCATAAGTGAAGTATATGTGATGTAAGTCCATAAATTAAGGTACACACATGTAATAAGAGTTGTGATTGTACAGACAAGTTACATTATGTATGAATGTGAGGAAATGGACTTAGACATGCGAAGAATGTGAGTAGAATGGATTATGAGTAGTGTGGTAAAATGGAAGTAAAATTTCATAAGTTGTGCACTTCCATTTCGTTTATATCATATACCATTGGCTATACAAAGATTCTACACAAGTTTCAATAGGAATAAGGTATGTATGGATGTCATTGTCAAGCCTCAAAGATGAATGGATGAGAAAATGACCATGGCAGCAAATTAAGGATGTTTGAGTATGAGTTGCTGCAGAAGAACTGCAAAAAAATGGAAACTATGAAGGGCAGATCGATCTCATAGGATGAGAGATCGATCTGGAAGAGCAATAATGCTCTTATTTGGGAAAAGGAATAGAGCAAATGAATCTCCAATAAAGCCAAATCAATCTCCTAAGCATTCTGTAATGAAAAGATCGATCCTCAAGCACCTAGATTGATCTCCTTAGCTCTCTGTTTGGGAGTAGATCGATCTCATGCTTAAAATGCTGTGAAAAAGAGGGATTTAAGGGGACCAGATCGATCTCTTCTTGGTGCAGATCAATCTCCTCAAGCTATTTCTATAAAAGGAGGGCTAAAAATCTAAAAATTTTGAGAAAAAAACATTTCCTTCCATTTTCAACCCAAAAACCTAACTTTTTCTCTCTAAAATCAGCCACTTTTAGTATGATTTGAAGAGAGACCATTAGAGGCAAAGTTGTTCCTATCAAACAGAAGAACAACATAGTTGGAAGGCATTTTCCCATTGTTGGTATTGAAGGAGCTAAGGGCATTGTCATTTGAAGCAAGAAGAGAAATCAGATTGGGTAAGATTCTAACACTCTAACTATGGTACATTGTCTATTTAATTGATTTTGGAGTTGTTTGGCATGAGTATGGATGGTTAGAAGCTATCTAAAATGCATTGGAATGATTATGACCTAAAATAGTCTAGTGTGAGAAAGTGGAATGTATGGAGATTAATGAGAAATGGGATATCTAGAGGTGATAATAGTGTTATGGGTATGATTTTAAGATGTGGTTAGTGAATAAACTATGAGATTTACCTAAAAGGGGTAAAATGTGGATTAAGGCATTGGTAAATGCAAAGATGAGTTATATTGACTAATAAGGTCAAATGTGAGTTAACAACTTTAACTCAAGAGGTTTGGATGATTGAATTACAGCTTCTGAGGATACGTCGGAGCGAGTTGAGCCAAGAGCGTGAGAAGCTAAGAGGAAAAGAGTCGCACCAAGTGAATCGTGTGAGATCTGGGGATTTCAGACATATTTTAATTATGTAATATGAACTTGAAGTATAATTTATTGAGCTAAGTGAACTCGGGAATGATAATTGGAGATTTATATGCTAAGTGTTTAAAATAAGTATGAAGTTATAAGGATAGATCGATCTGGGAGAAGGAGAGATCGATCTGGTGAGTTAAAAATGACAAGGAAGGAGGAATTTAACGAGCAGATCGATCTCCAATGGAAGAGGATCGATCTCCTTATGATTCTGTTTGAGAGAAGATCGATCTCATGAGGAAGAGATCGATCTCCAAATGATTCTGTTTGGGAGAAGATCGATCTCCTCAAGGAGCAGATCGATCTCATAAAGCCATAAAGAGATCGATCTCACCCCTCGACAGATCGATCTCCTAGGCACAAATTACCCCAAATCGTCCCCAAATTCAAATGCAGATCAATCTCATTAAGAGCCAGATCGATCTCCTACCCTCAGCCTATATAAGAAACTCTTGTTTTTCTCCTGTAATTTTATTTTCTCTCTCTTCCAACCCCCATTTTCACCGAGCCCTAGCTTTCTCACTCATCCAAAGCACTCATTTCCGTCCAAATCAGAAGTTGTGGCAAGAAGGAAAGTTGTTCCTCACCCAATGGAGAACAACATACTTGGAAATTGAAAGACGGATCGAATCGAGACAAGAGATAAGCTCTCCACAAGTTTTGGGTAATTTTTAAACTTCGATCCTTATATTTGAGATGATTTTGGTGATGATAGTTGTTGGCATTGTGTTGAAATAGTTGAAAAATGGTTAAGGATTGATGAAATTACAATGTAGTTGGAGTGATGATGATATTTGGCAACTTTGGTAAATTTAGGAATTTTGAGCTATAAATGGAGATTTAGACAATGTGGTGAATTAGCATAGATAATTGTGGCATAGGAAATATAGGATGTTGAGGTGTCGTGAGCGAGATTGAGGTTTGTGATGGAGTTATGAGAATTGAGAAATTTGAGGAGTTATGAGCAATTATGCTCGATTTTGAGAATTGAGGTTGATGTGATAATTGAGTATTGATGTTTTAACATCGTTTGGACAGCTCGGGAGTTTCAGAGTGGAATGCGAGGCTAGTTCGTGATACGAGGAAAACGATTGCACTATACGAGGTGCAAAGAAGTAAGGGAAAACTAAACCATTTGTGTATGCATTTTGATGAATTGTTGTAGCATGAACCATGATTTGAGAATGCAAGCATGTTTGGTGTTGTGTTGTGATATAATTGCACACAGTTTTTATAGCCGGTTGGAGCCCATTTTTTATGAGTTTATAAGCTGAGTGTGAAATTACTTTATAAACCTTTGAGTTTGCATGAAAAGTAAATTGGGCTCTACGTTAAGGCGATATTGAGATTTGAGAAAATGTGTGCGTGTTTTACCGGTTGGAACACGATTTTAATATGTTTTGTGTTGAGTACACAAATGTTTTAAATGAGTTTTACGAGAGAAAACTATTATGAGTTCTACGTGAAGGCATAACGTTTTATAAGATAATGGCTAATGATTGAGACTTAGGCGTGTCATGTTGAATACACATCGGGCCTTGCTCTGGTAGCATGTAAGATCGATATAGTGGGACGCCTGGGAACCGACCCAGGGACCACAGGCCTTGTTCTGGTAACATGTAAGTCCGATTATTCCTCCGCTTTGGTAGCGTTGGGAGGCCTTGCTCTGGTAGCATGTAAGTCCGATATTCCTCCGTTTTGGTAACGAGAGATGCCTCCGTTTTGGTAACGTGAGATGACCCCCGTTCTGGTAACGCTGGGTAGCCTTGCTTTGGTAGCATGTAAGACCGAGAGAGTGGGCCGCCTGGAAACCGACCCAAGGACCACGTGATAGTGTGTATGAGGTGAGGCATTGCTCTGGTAGCATGTAAGGTCGGGCCTTGTTCTGGTAACATATAAGTCCAATATACCATGCATACAACCATATTGTCGACGTTCCCTCTATACGAGGATGCCTGGGATGCGCACCCAGAGGAGATTACATATTTGATGTGCCATGATGAGTTTTAATTGAGTTTTATGGCCTAGTCTCGTTTTACACATGAGTTGTGTTTTGTGACCTCGTCACGTGCCATTTACTGAGGTGATTTTTATCACGTATTTTGAGAATAGTCATTATTACATATATTTACACATGCTTATGAGTGCTCGATATTGAGCCTTTTTATCTTCATGTTTTCACATGATTTATGAGTTATGAGATGATGATGTTTTGAGAACTTTCATGCTACGATTTCAAATGAGCTTCATAAACAAATACATATTTATGATGTGTGATATGGTTTATATAACTGAGTTTCCTTACCCCCTTACTGAGCGATTTGGAAGCTCACCCTGTTTTCTCTCCCCCCCAGATCGCTTCAAGTGAAGTGAGTTCCCTGCAACGTACGGGTTAGAGGCTAGTGGAGGACTTGAGCTCCAGGCCGTATTTTGTGTATTGAGGTAGATATTTAATATTCATGTACCCAGACTAGAGTTATATTTACCGACACTTATTGTACAATGATGTACGAGATGTATTAGGATTAATTAACTTGGAATTGAGTAATGTATATGATACAATATATACTATATTATGATGAGATCCTGAGGCATGATAATTATGATGATGTATGACACTGCACAGGAATGCACCCTTAATTATGAATTGATGAGTAAGAAGTTTTAAATTAGCCCTATTTTTCGCGCTTCGGGGGAGTGACAGAGTTTTCTTGGTATCAGAGCTTAGGGTGTTTAGTACTATCATTGTCGGTTAAGTGAAATAGAATACATCCTAAGTGTCTGTAATAGTCTGGTCATGAACTGAATCTGAGGATTGAGATTTCAATCGGTTCTGATATGTACGCGCAGGAGACGAGTTGAGATAGAGAATGAGTAAGCGAAGAGGTCGTTCGAGGAGGCAGGCAGAGTCCCCTCCGCCACCTGTCCCACAACCAGAGAGTTCTAACTCTCGATTTAATCGGATTGAGACCGATGTGAGGCAAGGTTTTGAGCATATGGCAGTGTTATTCGCGCAACACTTTAGAGTTAATGCCTCGAGTACTACTTCTACACCACTACAAGGACCTCCCATACCGCCAATGCCTCCCGTCACTCAGCCTGATGACAGAAGTATGGTCCGACTGAAGGACTTTTTGAAAATGAATCCACCTGCATTTAGGGGAAAGAAGGATCCTACAGAGGCTGAGGAGTGGTTGACGGAGTTGAGAGTTATATTCGAGTATCTGGGGTGCATCGATGCTGAGAGGGTCAGTATGAGTGCCTATATGTTGAAAGGGAGAGCTCGAGATTGGTGGGGTACTACCCAGGGTATTTTGATGTCCCACCAGGATGTGATTGGTTGAGAAGAGTTCCAGACAGCCTTTAGAGCCCAATATGTACCACGAGCTGCCTAGAGAAGGAGGCAAGCAGAGTTTTTAAGTTTGGTACAGGGTGACATGTCTGTAGATGATTACAAGAGCAGATTTACCGCTCTGCTGAGATATGATCCAAAGACTTTCAAGAATGAAGAGCTCCGCATAGAGAGATTTGTGTATGGATTGAAGCCCATCATCAGAGATCGATTGATTGGGTTGTGTATTACTGAGTTTGGAGATGCTCTGAGACGAGCACAAGAGATTGAGAGGGGGATTGAAATTGTACAGTCCCAAAATGAGTTTGGAGCAGTGATTAGGGACAAAGGCAAGAGGCCAGCGATGTCTCAAGCAGATGTTCGAAGAGGTTCCTTCAGGAGAGGAAGGATTGAGGTACAAAAGGGCAGATTGGAGAGACCTAGAGCTTATCCTATTATCAAGGAGACCCCTCGATATGGCAGGCCAGAGATAAGGGTTTGTAGGGACTGTGGCCGATCGAATGAGGGAAGTTATACTGGGTCAATCCGTGGATGTTTTAGATGTGGTGACATAGGTCACAGAGTGAAGGATTGTCCTCAACCTCAGATACCACATGCTCCGGAGCCTACTAGACAGTAGCCTCAGAGAGTGAATCCCCAGAGACGGGCCACTGCTGCAGAGAAAGGGAAGAAACCTGTGGCACAGGGACGTGTGTTTGCCCTGGATAAGGAAACTGCGGACACATCAGCAGAAACTATAAGAGGTACACTTTCTGTCTATAATCATAAGGCTCATGTATTGATAGATCCAGGATCCACGCATTCGTTTATTTCAGAGCATTTTGCATGTAGTTTAAATTTGAAGTTTGAACCTCTAGAGTATGTACTACATGTAAATACCCCTATGCGTGAATCCCAGAGAACTGAGTTAATCTGTAGAGGATGTGAAATAAAGGTGGGTGATAGAGTGATGTTAGCAGATCTAATCATGTTGAATATACATGGGTTTGATATAATTCTGGAGATGGATTGGTTGGCAACCAATCGAGTGAGTTTAGACTCTACACTAAGATTGTAACTTTCTCCATACCTGAACCTTACAGTGTACAGCTGAGATATTGAGGAAATGAATATGTGGAATTCTAGTAAGTAATTTGAGAATTTTAATATTATTTTTAAGAGTATTAAATATGATTGTTCATGTGAAGGTTACGAAACACTCATCTCAGACGATGAGCGGGAACATTCGAGGATTGAGGATATACCTATGGTGTGTGAATTCCCGGATGTTTTCCCAGATGAGTTACCAGATTTACCACCAGAGAGAGAGTTGGAGTTTACCATTGATTTGGTACCAGATACTCAGCCGATCTCTAAACCTCCCTATAGGATGGCATTAGTGGAACTGGAGGAATTGAAGAAACAACTACAGGAGTTATTGGATCAAGGGTTCATTAGGCCCGGTGTTTCACCGTGGGGAGCACCGATTTTATTTGTCAAGAAGAAGGATGGTAGTCTCAGATTATGCGTAGACTACCGGCTGTTGAATAAAGCCACGGTGAAGAATAAATACCCACTGCCCAGGATTGATGATCTACTTGATCAACTAAGAGGGGCCTCAGTCTTTTCTAAGATTGATTTGAGATCGGGTTATCACCAATTAAGGATCAAGGAAGAAGATATTCCCAAGACGGCCTTCAGGACAAGGTATAGCCATTATGAATTTCTGGTGATGTCCTTTGGATTGACGAACGCCCCTGTTGCATTTATGAGACTGATGAATGAAGTGTTCAGAGACTATCTAGATAAATTTGTGATAGTCTTTATTGATGATATCCTGGTATACTCTCGGTCGTATGAGGAGCATGCACCGCATTTGTGGTTAGTACTTCAGACACTCCGAGATAAGCAATTATATGGAAAGCTTAGTAAGTGTGAGTTTTGGCTGAACCGGATAGCTTTCCTTGGTCATATAGTCTCAGAGGAAAGAGTATCAGTGGATCTAAGTAAAGTAGCAGCTGTGCTTAGTTGGGAGAGACCGAGGACAGTTACTGAGGTGCGAAGCTTCCTTGGTTTGCTGGGTATTATAGAAGATTTGTGAAAGGATTTTCAAGGATTGCCGCTCCTTTGACTAAACTCACGCGTAAGGAGACTCCGTTCATATGGACTGATCAATGTGAGCTCAGTTTTTAGGAGTTAAAAAGGAGATTGACAGCGGCACCTGTGTTAACTATTCCTGAGGGATCAGGAGAATTTTCGATGTATAGTGATGCATCTCATCAAGGATTGGGGTGTGTGCTTATGCAGCACGGAAGAGTGGTCGCATATGGATCGCGACAGTTGAAAGACCATGAGCGAAATTACCCCACGCATGATTTGGAGTTAGCCGCTCTGGTATTTACTTTGAAGATCTGGCGACACTACTTATATGGGGAAAGATTCTAGATCTTCACTGATCACAAGAGTTTAAGATATCTCTTTGATCAGAAAGAGTTAAACATGAGACAAAGGAGATGGATGGAACTCCTTAAGGATTATGACTGCGAGATTCTATATCATCCGGGTAAGGCAAATGTAGTTGCTGATACCCTGAGCAGGAAGAGTATGATATCTGCTATGATGATCAGGGAATGGGATTTGTTAGAGCAGTTCATCGAACTTCAGATCAGAGTTAAAGAGGTAGAGACTGGATTTTTGGCTAGCTTGCGATAGAGCCCAGGATCATGGATCAGATTAGAACTGGGTAGCGTAGTAATTAGAGGTTGATAGATATGGTTAGCCAAGCTGAACAGAGTTCACAGTCGGATCTCACAGTCAGTGAGGATGGATTATTGAGATTCAGAGGACGGATTTGTATACCGGACGATGATACCCTAAAGAGACTGATACTGAGAGAATCTCACTGCTTGCGATACACCATGCACCCAGGGAGTACTAAGATGTACCGATACTTGAGAAAGGTGTATTGGTGGAGTGGTATGAAGCGAGACGTGGCAGAGTATGTGGCCAGGTGTTTAGTATGCCCGCAAGTGAAAGCTGAGCATCGGAAGCCCGGAGGACTACTACAGCCCTTACCTGTACCTACATGGAAATGGGAGCATGTCACTATGGACTTTATTATGGGTTTACTGAGGACCCGAAGAGGTTGTGATGCGATATGGGTCATTGTGGATAGATTGACCAAGAGTGCCCACTTCCTTGCCATCAAGATCACAGATACTGTGGATGCCTTAGCTGAGCTGTATGTCAGCGAGATAGGTAGATTACATGGGGCTCCAGTGAGTATTACTTCTGATAGAGATTCTCGATTTACTTCCAGATTTTGGACCCAATTTCAGAGTCCATGGGATCTCGATTGAGTTTTAGTACCGCCTATCATCCTCAGACAGATGGTTAGTCAGAGAGGACTATTCAGACTCTGGAGGATATGTTGAGGGCGTGTACGATGGATTTTAAGGGATCATGGGATGATCACCTGCCCCTAGCAGAGTTTGCGTACAATAACAGCTATCATGCAAGTATTAGGATGGCACCCTTTGAGGCTCTATATGGTAGGAGGTGTAGATCCCCTGTAGCTTGGGAAGAAGTCGGTGACAGAAAGATAAATGCTCTCGAGCTTGTTGAGCAAGCTGTACAGAGTGTGAAACTCATATGTGAGAGGCTAAGGGCTGCACAGAGTAGACAGAAAAGCTACGCGGATGTGCATAGACGGCCACTTGAGTTTGATGTTGGTGATGCAGTATTTCTGAAAGTATCACCGAGTAAGGGTATCATGCGATTTGGGAAGAAAGGAAAATTGAGTCCTCGATTCATAGGACCATTCGAGATTCTTGAGAGAGTGGGAGGGTAGCTTACAGATTAGCATTACCCCCACAGATGTCCGAAATACACAACGTCTTTCATGTGTCTATGTTGAGGAAGTACCACCCGGACCCTTCTCATGTTATAGAGTATGACGAGATGGAGATACAGGAGGACATGAGCTACACTGAGGAACCCGTCCGGATTCTCGATAAAAAGGATAAGGTACTGAGAACTAAGAGCATCCCATTAGTGAAAGTTTTGTGGAAACATCACTCAAGGGAAGAGGCAACGTGGGAACTAGAGAACCTCAAGAAGGAGAAATCCCCCCATCTCTTTGACTAGTTGAGTTGAATTTGGAGGACCAAATTCTTTTAAGGTGGGGTGGATGTGAAATCTGAGGATTTCAGACATATTTTAATTATGTAATATGAACTTGAAGTATAATTTATTGACCTAAGTGAATTGAGGAATGATAATTGGAGATTTATATGCTAAGTGTTTAAAATAAGTATGAAGTTATGAGAGCAGATCGATCTAGGAGAAGGAGAGATCGATCTGGTGAGTTAAAAATGACAAGGAAGGAGGAATTTAAGGAGCAGATCGATCTCCAATGGAAGAGGATCGATCTCTTTATGATTCTGTTTGAGAGAAGATCGATCTCATGAGGAAGAGATCGATCTCCAAATGTTTCTGTTTGGGAGAAGATCGATCTCATAAAGCCATAAAGAGATCGATCTCACCCCTCGACAGATCGATCTCCTAGGAATAAATTACCCCAAATCGTCCCCAAATTCAAATGCAGATCGATCTCATCAAGAGCCAGATCGATCTCCTACCCTCAGCCTATATAAGGAACTCCTGTTTTTCTCCTGCAATTTCACTTTCTCTCTCTTCCAACCCCCATTTTCACCGAGCCCTAGCTTTTTCACTCATCCAAAGCACTCATTTCCGTCCAAATCAGAAGTTGTGGCAAGAAGGAAAGTTGTTCCTCACCCAAGGGAGAACAACATACTTGGAAATCGAAAGACGAATCGAATCGAGGCAAGAGATAAGCTCTCCATAATTTTTGGGTAATTTTTAAACTTCGATCCTTATATTTGAGATGATTTTGGTGATGATAGTTGTTGGCATTGTGTTGAAATAGCTGAAAAATGGTTAAGGATTGATGAAATTACAATGTAGTTGGAGTGATGATGATATTTGGCAACTTTGGTAAATTTAGGAATTTTGAGCTATAAATGGAGATTTAGACAATGTGGTGAATTAGCATAGATAATTGTGGCATAGGAAATATAGGATGTTGAGGTGTCGTGAGCCAGATTGAGGTTTGTGATGGAGTTATGAGAATTGAGAAATTTGAGGAGTTATGAGCAATTATGCTCGATTTTGAGAATTAAGATTGATGTGATAATTGAGTATTGATGTTTTAACATCGTTTGGACAGCTCGAGAGTTCCAGAGTGAAATGCGAGGCTAGTCCGTGATACGGAGAAAACGATTGCACTATACGAGGTGCAAAGAAGTAAGGGAAAACTAAACCATTTGTGTATGTGTTTTGATGAATTGTTGTAGCATGAACCATGATTTGAGAATGCAAGCATGTTTGGTGTTGTGTTGTGATATAATTGCACACGGTTTTTATAGCCGGTTGGAGCCCATTATTTTATGAGTTTATAAGCTGAGTGTGAAATTGCTTTATAAACCTTTGAGTTTGCATGAAAAGTAAATTGGGCTCTACGTTAAGGCGATATTGAGATTTGAGAAAATGTGTGCGTGTTTTGCCGGTTGGAACTCGGTTTTAATATGTTTTGTGTTGAGTACACAAATGTTTTAAATGAGTTTTACGAGAGAAAACCATTATGAGTTCTACATGAAGGCATAACGTTTTATAATATAATGGCTAATGATTAAGACTTAGGCGTGTCATGTTGAATACACATCGGGCCTTGCTCTAGTAGTATGTAAGATCGATATAGTGGGACGCCTGGGAACCGACCCAGGGACCACAGGCCTTGTTCTCGTAACATGTAAGTCCGATTATTCCTCCGCTTTGGTAGCGTTGGGAGGCCTTGCTCTGGTAGCATGTAAGTCCGATATTCCTCCATTTTGGTAACGAGAGATGCCTCCGTTTTGGTAACGTGAGATGACCCCCGTTCTGGTAACGCTGGGTGGCCTTACTTTGGTAGCATGTAAGACCGAGAGAGTGGGCCACCTGGGAACCGACCTAGGGACCACGTGATAGTGTGCATGAGGCGAGGCATTGCTCTGGTAGCATGTAAGGCCGGGCCTTGTTCTGGTAACATATAAGTCCAATATACCATGCATACGACCATATTGTCGACGTTCCCTCTATACGAGGATGCCTGGGATGTGCACCCAGAGGAGATTACATATTTGATGTGCCATGACGAGTTTTAATTGAGCTTTATGGCCTAGTCTCGTTTTACACATGAGTTGTGTTTTGTGACCTCGTCACGTGCTATTTACTGAGGTGATTTTTATCACGTATTTTGAGAACAACCATTATTGCATATATTTACACATGCTTGTGAGTGCTCGATATTGAGCCTTTTTATCTTCATGTTTTCACATGATTTATGAGTTATGAGATGATGATGTTTTGAGAACTTTCATGCTACAATTTCAAATGAGCTTCATAAACAAATACATATTTGTGATGTGTGATATGGTTTATATAACTGAGTTTCCTTACCCCCTTACTGAGCTATTTGGAAGCTTACCCTGTTTTCTCTCCCCCCCCCAGATCGCTTCAAGTGAAGTGAGTTCCCTGTGACGTACGGGTTAGAGGCTAGTGGAGGACTTGAGCTCCAGGCCGTATTTTGTGTATTGAGGTAGATATTTAATATTCATGTACCCAGACTAGAGTTATATTTACAGACATTTATTGTACAATGATGTACGGGATGTATTAGGATTAATTAACTTGGAATTGAGTAATTTATATGATACAATATATACTATATTATGATGAGATCCTGAGGCATGATAATTATGATGATGTATGACACTGCACAGGAATGCACCCTTAATTGTGAATTGATGAGTAAGAAGTTTTAAATTAGCCCTATTTTTCGCGCTTCCGGGGCGTGATAAATCGAGGTAAGGGAATTGTGTAGACTTTTAGAGATAACTGTGCGCAATTTGGGCGCATTAAATGATTTGCTAGAATTGCATAAGATGTTAGGAAATGTTATTGGGTGACTGAAGGGTAAAAGTTGGGTGTTTGAGAAATGTGCATGAAAATAAAAACATATTGCTTTTAAAGTCATGTTTATTGCTTTTTAGCAAATGATTGGTAGGTTGGCTGACATTTGAAATGATTTGCAAAAGAAATGAGTTGTTTTGGCTTGTTAATTACACTTTACAAAGAAATGACCCACCTACATTGTTTTTGTTAGAATGAAAGCGTGTAAGAGTATGACTCACATGAGATTTGACGTGTTTTATACACATAAGTGCTAGAGGCACTAGTTTTCACATGGATTTCATATTGGTTTCGACATTGTGCTTGGAGCTTAGCTCGCACTAGATGCCCACCTTGCATGTTGTCGTGCTTGGAGCTTCAAGTAGACTGGGTGTCACATCGTTTAAATAGGCTCACACGTGCATTATTTTGACATGATTAATTAGCCGTGTTAGGAGCTTCGGGTAGAAAATAGGTCATACCGATTAAATAGGCTCACACATGCATTTGAGATGTGGTCCATGGAGTACGTCGTACCGTGCATGTAGCATGGAGTACGTTGTACTGTGTTGAGATTGTGATGTGTCGTCTTCGGACGAGATCTGCTATGGACCAACGGGTAGGATATGACCCACCTCCCGTGTGGAAGCAGATAGTGGTGATATCCCGCACACCTGATCCGTGTAGCCGGTATCACAGGTTATGTACATAGACCTTGAGGTTATTACCTATTATTGAATTGCCTATCTCACATGTCTATTGTTTTATGAATAAATCCATGTTTGAAATGATTTGTGGGTCAGGACAGTCTGAGGGATGGGCTGAGACCTGACAAATGTTGAATTATTTTGAGATATTGATTGTTAATGGTTTTTAAAGTGCACAGATGCATGATGTTTAATGCCATGCCTTATTGTGAAAATGCATGATGGTTAATGCCATGCTTATTTGAGAAAACGCATGATGGGTAATGCCATGCTTTATTGTGAATTATGCATTATGATTTATACCATGCTTTGAATTGAACTGTGCACTGGATTTTAATAGCATGAATGCTTTACATACCATTAACACAATTATACACTCTTATTTTGAGATAAATGATAAACTAAATGCTTTTGAGCATGGCATCACGATCACGTAGATAGTACAATATCTACCTGTTCGTATGACTGCCTTACTGAGCGTGTGGTTTGCTCACCCCCCTTATTTTCCCCCTTTCTATAGAGATTTGAGTATAGAGTGAACATGACTGGAGGCTTGTCCCTTTTGGTAATCCGCTGCATCCCATCGCTAAAGGTATACACACACTTGAATTATTTTGTATCTAAACTAGACATAGCATAGTAGCATTTTGTATGTAACTATTGGGGATGTAAAACAATGTAAGCACATGTAACAACTCTGATATATATACATTTATACAAGTGTTTACTTATAAATAATATGCAAATTGAATTGGTATGGTGGAGTGAGTTAGACGTCGACACACAGCCCAACTATTGAGGAGAGTTGCTGTTCACAATTGAGGTAAGGACGGATAATAAATGATGCATGAAAATGTAAAAAATTTGTACGTATTTTGGTAATTTGAGGGTCGTGACAGAAGTTGGTATTAGAGCTCGAGTTGGTCTGACATGTGTCGTGTCTAAAATACTTAATAAGTTGGAAAATTACATCCCTATGTTACTGTGCTTGTTTAGATACAACTGTGTGTGTGTCGATGGGTTGACTATGTAATTGGTTGTGAATGTAGGGAATTGAGTAATTATGCCTGTGAGATCTGAGGATTTCAGACATATTTTAATTATGTAATATGAGCTTGAAGTATAATTTATTGAGCTAAGTGAATTGTGGGAATGATAATTGGAGATTTATATGTTAAGTGTTTAAAATAAGTATGAAATTATGAGGACAGATCGATCTGGGAGAAGGAGAGATCGATCTGGTGAGTTAAAAATGACAAGGAATGAGGGATTTAAGGAGCAGATCGATCTCCAATGGAAGAGGATCGATCTCCCTATGATTCTGTTTGAGAGAAGATCGATCTCATGAGGAAGAGATCGATCTCCAAATGATTCTGTTTGGGAGAAGATCGATCTCCTCAAGGAGCAGATCGATCTCATAAAGCCATAAAGAGATCGATCTCACCCCTCGACAGATCGATCTCCTAGGCATAAATTGCCCCAAATCGTCCCCAAATTCAAATGCAGATCGATCTCATCAAAAGCCAGATCGATCTCCTACCCTCAGCCTATATAAGGAACTCCTATTTTTCTCCTGCAATTTCACTTTCTCTCTCTTCCAACCCCCATTTTCACCGAACCCTAGCTTTCTCACTCATCCAAAGCACCCATTTCTGTCCAAATCAGAAGTTGTGGCAAGAAGGAAAGTTGTTCCTCATCAAAGGGCGAACAACATACTTGGAAATCGAAAGACGGATCGAATCGAGGCAAGAGATAAGCACTCCATAAGTTTTGGGTAATTTCTAAACTTCGATCCTTATATTTGAGATGATTTGGGTAATGATAGTTATTGGCATTGTGTTGAAATAGCTGAAAAATGATTAGGGATCGATGAAATTACAATGTAGTTGGAGTGATGATGATATTTGGCAACTTTGGTAAATTTAGGAATTTTGAGCTATAAATAGAGATTTAGATAATGTGGTGAATTAGCATAGATAATTGTGGCATAGGAAATCTAGGATGTTGAGGTGACGTGAGTGAGATTGAGGTTTGTGATGGAGTTATGAGAATTGAGAAATTTGAGGAGTTGTGAGCAATTATGCTCGATTTTGAGAATTGAGGTTGATGTGATAATGAGTATTGACGTCTTAACATCATTTGGACAGCTCGGGAGTTCCAGAGTGGAATGCGAGGCTAGTCCGTGATACGGGGGAAACGATTGCACTATACGAGATGCAAAGAGGTAAGGGAAAACTAAACCATTTGTGTATGTGTTTTGATGAATTATTGTAGCATGAACCATGATTTAAGAATACAAGCATGTTTGGTGCTGTGATATAATTGCACACGATTTTTATAGCCGGTTGGAGCCCATTATTTTATGAGTTTATAAGCTGAGTGTGAAATTGCTTTATAAACCTTTGAGTTTGCGTGAAAAGTAAATTGGGCTCTACGCTAAGGCGTATTGGGATTTGAGAAAATGTGTGCGTGTTTTGCCTGTTGGAACTCGGTTTTAATACATTTTGTGTTGAGTACACAAATGTTTTAAATGAGTTTTATAAGAGAAAACCATTATGAGTTCTACATGAAGGCATAATGTTTTATAAGATAATGGCTAATGATTGAGACTTATGCATGTCATGTTGAATACACATCAGGCCTTGCTCTGGTAGCATGTAAGACCGATATAGTAGGACGTCTGGGAACCGACCCAGGGACCACAAGCCTTGTTCTGGTAACATGTAAGTCTGATTATTCCTCTGCTTTGGTAGCGTTGGGAGGCCTTGCTCTGGTAGCATGTAAGTCCGATTATTCCTCCGCTTTGGTAGCGTTGGGAGGCCTTGCTCTGGTAGCATGTAAGTCTGATATTCCTCCGTTTTGGTAACGAGAGATGCCTCCATTTTGGTAACGAGAGATGCCTCCGTTTTGGTAACGTGAGATGACCGACCCCCGTTCTGGTAACGCTGGGTGGCCTTGCTTTGGTAGCATGTAAGACCGAGAGAGTGGGCCACCTGGGAACCGACCCAGGGACCACGTGATAGTGTGCATGAGGCGAGGCATTGCTCTGGTAGCATGTAAGGCCGGGCCTTGTTCTGGTAACATATAAGTCCAATATACCATGCATACGACCATATTGTCGACGTTCCCTCTATACGAGGATGCCTGGGATGCGCACCCAGAGGAGATTACATATTTGATGTGCCATGACGAGTTTCAATTGAGTTTTATTACCTAGTCTCATTTTACACATGAGTTGTGTTTGTGACCTTGTCACGTGCTATTTACTGAGGTGATTTTTATCACGTATTTTGAGAACAGCCATTATTGTATATATTTACACATGCTTGTGAGTGCTCGATATTGAGCCTTTTTATCTTCATGTTTTCACATGATTTATGAGTTATGAGATGATGATGTTTTAAGAACTTTCATGCTACGATTTCAAATGAGCTTTGTAAACAAATACATATTTGTGATGTGTGATATGGTTTATATAACTGAGTTCCCTTATCCCCCCTTACTGAGCGATTTGGAAGCTCACCTTGTTTTCTCTTCCCCCCAGATCGCTTCAAGTGAAGTGAGTTCTCTGCGACGTACGGGTTAGAGGCTAGTGGATGACTTGAGCTCCAGGCCGTATTTTGTGTATTGAGGTAGACATTTAATATTCATGTACCCAGACTAGAGTTATATTTATAGACACTTATTGTACAATGATGTACGGGATGTATTAGGATTAATTAACTTGGAATTGAGTAATGTATATAATACAATATATACTATATTATGATGAGATCCTGAGGTGTGATAATTATGATGATGTATGACACTGCACAGGAATGCACCCTTAATTGTGAATTAATAAGTAAAAAGTTTTAAATTAGCCCTATTTTCGACGCTTTCGAGGCGTCACAATGCCTAATACCAGTCGCGGTAGAGGGATGAGAACACAGGCTCGATGCCGTTGAGCCAGAAACACACGAGGCTCAGGATGATGTTCAGGTGGAGGCTGATGTTGAGCATGCTCCACAGGGTCCAGAGGAGAGACCCGAGAGTACTGAGGCTCGCTTCGCGAGGATTGAGCGAAGCATTGAGATGATTATGGAGTTAGTCACCCAATCTTTATCTGGAGTTGGCGATAGACAGAGTCCCGCTACACAGGGTGATGCTGAGCAGGCGGCAGCTCCTGAGGCATGGGCAAGGCTAGCCCCGAGACCTCAGACAACAGATACCCTACCTGCACAAGATATGCCTACACCTGTTGCTACACCACAGGCTAGTAGAGGCTAGGGTTATGGTTGTGATTTGGATAGGCTGCGGTAGTTCCAGAAGTTTGGACCGTCGTCTTTCAGTGGAGTAAAGGACCCAGTAGCGGCTAAGGATTAGATCAATGAGATCGAGAAATTATATGGGTTCTTTGAGTGCACTACTACCGAGATGGTATCATTTTTTGCTTTTATACTGAAGGGATTAGCAGAACATTGGTGGAAGTCCACCAGGCCTATTTTGAGATCCTGACATACTGAGATCAGCTGGGATGTGTTTCTAGAGGCCTTCCGGAGATAGTACGTTCCGGATACCACACAGCAAAAGCTAAAGATGGCATTTTTGGGACTGACCCAAGGGAGCAGGATTGCGGATGAGTATGAGACTGCTTTTATATCCCTAGGTAGATATGATCCCAACACTATGAGTAATGAGGTCGAGAAGATCCAAAAATTTATGGATGGATTGAGACCGACCATCAGGTTCAGATTGGTTCCTCTGGATATACCGACCTATGAGGAGACAGTGCGCAGGGCGCAATTTTGTGAACAATATGTTGATAGAATTACCTCAGAGTTTGGAAAGGTTGGTAAGATGAGGGACAGAGATAAGAAAAAGACCAGTGATGGATAGAGGCTTCAGTTACAAAGGAAGCAAGAGATTCTCTGGAAAGAGGCTGAGGATTGATGAGATCCGGGAGAGGATAGTTAATACTCCCATGTATTCGGCCATTGCTTCAGCTAAGGGAATCGTGATTAGAGGGCCACAGCCTACTACGAAATAGTGTGGCAAGTGTGGTAGGTACCATGGTACTCGACCATGTTATGGACCTCAGGTAGTATACTTTAGATGTGGAAAGCCAGGGCACATAATCAGGGATTGCCCAGAGATGATAGAGAGAGCCCCACAAAAGGGCAAGGAGCTAGAGAGAGCTCTAGTTGGGGCAGTTGCTCTGAGGAGGAGGGCTACAGCCGAGGAAAAGGGGAAGCAAGCAGTGGGTGTAAGCAGAGGGCGAGTGCAAGCGCTGGACCAGGATACTGCAGATCAATCATTGGATGTGGTAAAAGGTACCATCCAGATCTTTGATTTAGAAGCTTATGTACTGTTTGATCCTGGTGCCATGAATTCCTTTTATCACCCTCCTTTACATGTAAATTGTTGAAGCATGTAAAACCCACATTGCTAGATAAAATGTTGATGATATCTACCCCTATGAATGATAGTCAGTTGACTGAGCATGTATACAGAGATTGTAAGATGAGGATGGGAGGTAAAGAAATGGCAGCCGATTTAATTTTATTAAATATGAGTGATTTTGATGTAATCCTAGGAATGGATTGGTTGGCTATCAATCATGTTGTTATGGATTGTTATGCAAAAACTTTGATGTTTCCAAAGATAGACAATCTTGTAGTAAATTTTGTGAAATGAAATTAAAGAACATGATTATTATAAGTGTGATGAGTACAATCTTGATACATGATGTATGAAAGATAAATTTGTTTATCAATCTTGTGTGTGAATATGATGATTTACGATTACTAATGGTGGAAAGAATAATGTGAAGGGTTCATTGCTTATGTGATTGAGACGGATAAGGCACGTCCGAAATTGGGGGACATACCAGTGGTTAAGGAATTTCCAGATGTCTTTTCGGATGAGTTACCAGGGTTACCTCCAGATAGGGAGATGGAGTTTGGTATAGACTTGGCACCTGGTACAGAGTCGATATCCAAGCCACCGTACAGAATGGCTCAAGTTGAGTTGGAGGAGTTAAGGAAACAGTTACAGGAGTTGCTGGAGAAGGGATTCGTCAGACCGAGTTTCTTGGGGAGCGCTGGTTCTGTTTGTAAGGAAGAAGGATGGAAGCTTTCGACTGTGTATAGATTACCAATTGTTGAATAAGGCCACCATTAAGAATAAGTATCCCCTTCCACGCATCAATGACTTGTTGGATTAGCTTAAAGGAGTGCAGGTCTTTTCCAAGATAGATCTGAGATTTGGGTACCATCAGTTGAAGATACAAGGTGGAGATGTACCCAAGACAGCTTTTCACACCCGATATGGACATTATGAGTTTATGGTTATGCCATTCGGGTTGACGAATGCTCTCGCAGCTTTTATGTCATTGATGAATGAGGTATTCCACCAGTATTTGGATGGATTTGTGATCGTGTTTATTGATGATATACTGGTGTACTCAAGCTCTAGAGAGGAGCATGAAAGGCATTTAAGGATAGTGCTACAGACCCTCCGAGAGAAGAAATTGTATGCTAAACTTAGTAAGTGCGACTTTTGGTTGGAACAGATCTCTTTTCTGGGTCACATAGTGTCGAAGGATGGAGTGTTAGTGGATCCATCTAAGATTGAGGCCGTAGTTGTAAGACCCCGTATATGTATAAGGGTAATGTGTGTACTTGGATCAAATAATATGAATGGACTTGTGATGTAAAGTATGATTGATGTAAGTCCATGGATTCAATGTATGTGTCTATAAATTGTAACGTACATACAAGTTTCATTGAGCATGAATACGAAGAAATGAGTTCTAGCAAGTGATGGATGTGATTGAGACTCAAGATGAGTAGTGTGGTAAAATGGAATGGAGTTATGCTTCCATTTGGTCTTATGTAGCATGCCTTTGAACATATAATGAATGCACACAAGTTTCAATGTGCATAAGGTATGAATGGATGCCATTTTCAAGTTATAAAGGTGGATGGATGAGAAAATGGCCATGGCAATAGATTAAGGATGTGTTGGTATGAGTTGCAGCAAAGAAACTGCAGGAAATCTGGAAAACATGAGGTCCAGATCGATCTCATAGGATGAGAGATCGATCTGGAAGAGCCAGAATGCTCTTATTTGGGCGAAAGAATAGAGCAGATCGATCTCCAATGGAGCCAGATCGATCTGCCAAGCATTTTGTAGTGGAAAGATCGATCCCCAAGCACCCAGATCGATCTCCCTAGCTCTCTATTTGGGAGAAGATCGATCTCATGCTTCGACAGATCGATCTCATGCCTAGACAGATCGATCTCATTGCTTCGACAGATCGATCTCAGGCTTAAAAATGCCTGAAAAAGAGGGATTTTAAGGGACCAGATCGATCTCCTCTTGGACCAGATCGATCTCCTCAAGCTATTTCTATATAAGGAGGGCTGAAAATCTGGAAATCTCAGAAAAACATATTAACCTCCCATTTTCAACCCAAAAACCTAACTTTTCCTCTCTAGAATCAGCCATTTTCAGTGAGATTTGGAGAGAGATCATTAGAAGCAAAGTTGTTCCTATCAAGGAGAAGAACAACATAGTGAGAGGGCACTTTCCCATTCTTGGAATTGAAGGAGTTAAGGGCATTACCAATTGGAGCAAGAAGAGAAATCATATTGGTAAGATTCTAACACTCCAATCCAAATGCATTAGCTATTTAATTGATTTTGGAGTGGATTGATATGAGTATTGATGTATAAACTACCTAGGAATGTAGTGGAATTGGTGTGACCTAGAAATCTAAAATGGATATAATGTGAGGATATGTGGGATTGAATGAACTTATGGTTTATGGCATGCTAAAGTTGTTATTGGGGTAATGTTATGATTTTAGAGGGTTAGATGGAATTACTTGGTGAGTAGGAGGAATTGTGAAAATGGGTATGTATATGATTGATAAATGCCACAGTGAGGGAATTCATGGAATATGAACACTATGAGCTTAATGTCGATTTAACATCGACTTTGAATAAGTTAATAGGCCTAAGGAGATCCATAGACTCGAGTTATGGGTAAAGTAATGAAACGAAGCCATATAAGCGTTAATAGAGGCTATAGGTTAAATTGAATATAGCAAGCGCAAGGGTTGCATTGTATGGATCGAATATAATGCGGGATACAATTTTGTGCAATCCCCGAAGAGTTCGTTGAAGGCGAACCGAACAGTATGAGTAAGCAGCTTAAGGAAGTGGGATCACGCATCGCGATTCCAGGTAAGGGAATTTTGTGAGTATATAGAGGTAGTTGCTAGTACTTTAAACTTGTGGGTGAATATTGGGTGTTGTATGAAATGCATGAATTGCTCAAATAAATGATGGATGGTATTCGTGAATGATGACGAGTATACGCGTGGTTTTGGAATTGAAGTGGATTTTATGACATGGGATAGTAAGGCTAATAATTGCATAAATCTAATGTTTTGATGTTTTTCCAAAATGAATTGCTTGGTCTTAAGCAAGCTCGTAGATAGGACGGTTAGTATTGTATTGTTGTTGTAGAAAAGCGATTGTGAGTGCTAAACCCGAATTGTCGGGATTGATGATTTGTATATGAGCCGCCTATCACACTTGTATGACATAAATCGCGCTAGAGCCTCGCTCGCGCTGGATTTCTATGTTTTCATTTGTATGAAACGTGCTGAAGCCTAGCTCGCACCTTGATTTGGGATCTACAATGATATTTATAAATCGTACTGGAGCTTATGCTCGTACGTGGATTTTGAGTGGTTGTCTTATGAGTATAACCATACTAGAGCTATGCTCGTACGCGCCTCTTTATGAGAAGATGCATGATGCATCAGTCGTGCTAGAGCTTTGCTCGCACAAGCTTGTACAATGGGATTCGTATAGGGTTGTGAAAGTGGGTAAGATCCTTAAGCCTTACATCCTTAAGCTAACATCCTTAAGCCCGAGGAGGCAGGGAGGCTCTGTTAGGCGGGGAGGCTCTGTTTGGCAGGGAGGCTCTCTTACGGTGGGACCCTTAAGCCAACATCCTTAAGCCCAAAGAGGCGGGGAAGCTCTGTTAGGCGGGGAGGCTCTCCTACATGGGTACGGTAAGATCCTTAAGCCCTACATCCTTAAGCTAACATCCTTAAGCCGAGGAGGCAGGGAGGCTCTGTTAGGCGGGGAGGCTCTGGTCGGTGGGGAGGCTCTCTTACGAAAAGGATCCTTAAGCCCTACATCCTTAAGCTAACATCCTTAAGCCCGAGGAGGCAGGGAGGCTCTGTTAGGCGGGGAGGCTCTGTTTGGCAGGGAGGCTCTCTTACGGTGGGACCCTTAAGCCAACATCCTTAAGCCCAAAGAGGCGGGGAGGCTCTGTTAGGCGGGGAGGCTCTCCTGCATGGGTACGGTAAGATCCTTAAGCCCTACATCCTTAAGCTAACATCCTTAAGCCGAGGAGGCAGGGAGGCTCTGTTAGGCGGGGAGGCTCTGTTCGGTGGGGAGGCTCTCTTACGGAAAGGATCCTTAAGCCCTATATCCTTAAGCTAACATCCTTAAGCCCGAGGAGGCAGGGAGGCCCTGTTAGGCGGGGAGGCTCTGTTCGGCAGGGAGGCTCTCCTTCACGGAATATGGAAAACTCTTGGTATGGGGTAGATAAGACCTAGGAATGGCACCCCCGATCACGATATGAGTTGCGGAGTACGCTGTACCGTGTATATCATATGGAGTACGATGTACCGCATGATGGTTATGTGATGAGAAAGTCTGGCGAGGGATAATCCATCTTCGTGCCAGCATGATACCCCGCACACCTGGATGCGTGTGGTCTGGGATGATTTATGATGTAATGATTCACATAGGCACTTGTGATATAGTGACCTAGATTTATACACATGCGTGAATTGTGGAATGTAAATGTGGTTGTGGTTTGTGAGTTGATTTGGTGGTGTTATGGTGTTGGTTTAAAAAAAGGAAGTTTCTTAAAGAATTGCCCTTTTATGAATTTAAATGAGATTGAGCATGAGATGATTTATACATGATGTCTCTACCATGTTTTATATGCCAATGCACATGATTTTGATACAGGATATATATGTATATTCACATGGCATAGTTTTATTCCTCATGCTCCTACTATAAACGATTTATGCATAACACTATCAGCATGTAGATAGAGTAGTTATCTACCATGCTTGCATTATTGCCTTACTGAGCGTGTGGTTGCTCATCCCACTCTATTTTTCCCCCTACAGAGCGTGCATAGTGGCCCAGTGAGGACTGAGGCGTATTATTTTGGACTCTGCTGCATCTCCATCGCTAAGAGGTATATACACAGTGATTCTTTTTGTATCTAAACAATGTAAAAGCACAGTATTCTTTTGAGTTGTACTTATGGGGGATGTAGATGTCAGTAAAACATGTATTCGTATAAGTACACGATTAAATGCACATGTATGACATCGTTTTAATTAATTGAGAATGAATGAGATGTGGTGTTTATTATTGTCTCACAGCCCAACAGTGTGTGGTGAGTTTAGTTCACGATCGGGTAAGGTAACAGTAAAACGCGAAAAATTTTCAGTGATTTTCGGTTAAAGAGAATGGAATTGGGTCATGACAGAGATTGGTATCAGAGCTGTGTTGGCCTGATGTGAGTCATTAATAAAATGTAGGAAAGTACATCCCCATAGTACTGTGCTTTTGTTTAGATATAACTGTGTATACCGTGATGGATTGAGCTTAATGAATTATTATAATACAGGGAGTTAGGCACTATGCCAGTTACACGCAAAGGTAGAGGGGCGAGAGCACGTGCTAGAGGCCGTAGAGGTAGGCCTGAGAGCCGTGAGGAGCCACAGACTGAGCAGGCTCCACAGAACCCTGCTGAGAGAGCAGATGATACTGAGGCTCGCTTCGCTAGATTAGAACGGAGTATTGAGAGTCTGGTGGAGATAGTCACGCAGGCCTTGGGCGCTGGTGACAGACGAGGTCCCGCAGCACAGCCTACTACGGAACAGGCAGCTGTAGAGGCGGAGAGACCTCAGACTGCTGAGACAGTTACAGTTACACCACCTCCAGCCCAGGATACAGATTCTCCTATCGCTCCACAGCAGAGAGGTAGTGATGTGGGTTATGACTGCGATTTGAGCAGGTTGCGAGCGTTTCAAGCGCTGAAACCCCCAGTGTTTAGAGGGGTGAAGGACCCAGTGATTACGGAGGACTGGGTGTATGAGATGGAGAAACTGTATAGGTTTTTCCGATGCACTTCAAGTGAGAAGGTTGCCTTTGCCGTGTTTATGCTGAAAGGCGAGGCCGAGCATTGGTGGAGGTCCACCGAGGTTATTTTGAGGGCCAGACACTCTGAGATCTCATGGGAGATATTTCTAGAGGCCTTCAGGAGACAGTATATTCTAGCTACCGCACAGAGGAAATTGCGGATGGAATTTATGAATTTGGTTCAAGGGAACCGTACTGTGGACGAGTATGAGTCCAAGTTTATGTCCTTGGGGAGATATGACCCGGACACGATGGGTAGTGAGACCCGAAAGATTCAGAAGTTCATGGATGGATTGAGATTGGCCATCCGGACTAAGCTAGCTCCCTTCGACATTGTGACCTATGAGGAGGCTGTACATAAGGCTCAGTTATGTGAGCAAGACTTTGAGTGAAATGCCTCCGAGCTTGGGAGGGTCAGTGTCAGAAAGGATAGGGACCGAAAGAGATCCGGGATTGGAAGAGTGGCCAAGAGAGATGGCCAAAGATTTTTTGAGAAGAGGCCAAAGATTGAGGAGGTGCGGGAGAGAGCTGCTAGACCTCCCGTATACCCAGCCTTGACTGCGCCAAGGGGCATGACTATTGGAGGACCACGGCCTACTACTGATCAGTGTAGGAGATGTGGGAGATTCCATGGGAATAGGCCCTATCCGATGACCCCTATGGTGTGTTTTAGATGCGAGAGACCAGGACATATGGCTAAGTATTGTCCCGAGAAGATGGAGATTGCCCCACAGAAGGGCAAGGAGCCTGAGGGAACTCCAGTTGAGACAGCAGCCCCGAGGAGGAGGGCTACAGCTGAGAAGAAAGGGAAACAGGCCGAGGGTGTGAGCAGAGGAAGGGTGCACGCACTGGACCAGGACACTGCAGACGCATCGACGGATGTGATTAAAGGTACCATCCGAATCTTTGATTTAGAAGCATTGGTATTATTTGATCCTGGTGCCACGCATTCTTTCATATCACCTTCCTTTGCACATAAATTATTGAAATATGTGAAACCAACATTGTTGGATAAAATGTTGATGATTTCCACACCCATGAATGATAGTCAATTGACTGAGCATGTATGTAGGGATTGTAAATTAAAGATAGAGGGGAAGGAAATGATAGCCAATCTGATTTTATTGAATATGAATGATTTTGATGTAATTTTGGGAATGGATTGGTTGGCTACCAATCGTGTTGTGATGGATTGTCATGCCAAAACATTGATGTTTTCAGGATTAGACAATCTTATTGTAAACTTTGATGAAAAGAAATGATATGAAAATAGCATGTTTGTTGTAAATAAAGGAGTATGATTTTAAAATTCATATTGCTTGAGAGATAAATTTATTGTTTATGATAAATGTTGAATGTGGAGTGATGGTTTATGTTACTAACGATGGAGAGAACAATGTGAAGGGTTCATTGCCTATGTGGTCGATATAGATGAGGCACACCCGGAATTGAAGGACATACCCGTAATTACGGACTACCCTGATGTCTTTTCGGATGAATTACCAGGACTACCACCTGAAAGGGAAATGGAATTTTGCATTGAGTTAGTGCCTGGTACAGAGCCGATATCGAAGCCACCCTATAGAATGGCTCCGATAGAGTTGGAAGAGCTGAAGAAGCAGCTGCAAGAGTTGTTGGAGAAGGGGTTTATTAGATCGAGTGTCTCACCTTGGGGAGCACCGGTTCTATTTGTAAGGAAGAAGGATGGAAGCCTCCGACTGTGTATAGATTACCGGTTGTTGAATAAGGCCACCATTAAGAACAAGTACCCCCTTCCAAGAATCGATGATTTGTTGGATCAGCTCCAGGGAGCCGAAGTATTTTCTAAGATAGATCTGCGGTCAGGGTACCATCAGTTGAGGATCAGGAGTGGAGATGTACCCAAGACAGCATTTCTTACCCGTTATGGCCACTACGAGTTTTTGGTGGTGCCATTCGGATTGACGAATGCTCCCGCAGCATTTATGGCATTGATGAATGATGTATTCAAGCCATACCTGGACAAGTTTGTGATTATTTTCATAGATGACATTTTGGTGTATTCCAAGTCCAGGGAAGATCATGAGGAGCACTTGAGGATAGTTCTGCAGACCCTCCGAGAGAGAGAATTGTATGCCAAACTCAGCAAGTGTAACTTTTGGTTGGAACAGATCTCATTTCTGGGGCATGTTGTGTCAAAGGATGGGGTATCAGTGGATCCATCTAAGATAGAGGCAGTTGTGCAGTGGGAACAGCCCAAGACAGTAACTGAGATCAGGAGTTTCTTAGGATTGGCAGGATATTATCGGAGATTTGTAGAGGGTTTCTCCAGACTAGCTGCTCCGTTGACACGCCTCACGCGTAAAGATGTTAAGTTTACATGGGATGAGGCATGTGAGAGGAGTTTTGAGGAGCTCAAGCGTCGATTGACGACTGCTCCAGTTCTCACCATTCATCCTCTCGGTGTATACGGATGCATCACACCAGGGACTGGGCTGTGTGCTTATGCAGGATGGGAAGGTAGTTGCCTATGTATCTAGACAGTTGAAAGATCATGAGAGGAACTACCCGACACATGATTTAGAGTTGGCGACCGTAGTATTTGCTTTGAAAATATGGCGCCACTATCTCTATAGTGAGAAATTTCAGGTGTTCACAGATCATAAGAGCCTTAAGTACCTGTTCTCGCAGAAGGAGCTGAATATGAGACAGAGGAGATGGCTCGAACTCCTGAAGGACTATGATTGTGAAATCATGTACCACCCGGGTAAGGCAAATGTAGTTGCCGATGCTTTGAGTAGAAAGAACCTTGGGTTGGTGTCATATATGATGGTACGGGAACACGAATTGTTAGAACACTTTGCGAACCTCAGTTTAGATGTAACCCCACCTGGATCTGAGAGACTTGAGATCATGGCTAGTTTGAGACTAGAGCCAGAGTTGATTGGCCGTATTCGGCAAGCCCAGCAGAGCGATCGACGGTGTATCGATTGGCTGAGGCAGATACAGACAGGTGTGGGTATTGATTTTGAGCAGAATGCTGATGGCTTATTGAGGTTCAGAGGTAGAGTATGCGTTCCCAAGGATCCTGAGATCAGGAGAACGATTTTATCAGAGGCTCACTCATCGAAGTATACGATACATCCGGGAAGTACCAAGATGTATCAAAACCTTCGAAAGGTTTATTGGTTGTCTGGAATGAAAAGAGACATTGCGGAATATGTCGCTAAGTGTCTCGTTTGTCAGCAAGTGAAGGTAGAGCATCAGAAGCCTGCAGGATTATTACAGCCTCTACCGATACCGACCTGGAAGTGGGAGCATGTCACCATGGATTTTGTGATGGGGTTGCCGAGGACCCGCAGAGGTCATGATGCCATATGGGTTATTGTGGACCGGTTGACTAAGTCCGCCCATTTCTTGGCTATGAGAGCTACCGATACACTGAGTCAGTTGGCGAACCTGTATATTCGAGAGATAGTACGGCTACATGGTGTACCAGTGAGCGTTGTTTCTGATAGGGATGCCCGCTTCATTTCCCATTTCTGGGAACATTTTCAGGAAGCGTTGGGGACCCGATTGAGTTTTAGCACCGCTTTTCATCCTCAGACAGATGGGCAGTCAGAGAGGACTATACAGACCCTCGAGGATATGTTGAGAGCGTGTGTGCTGGATTATAGAGGCTCCTGGGATGACCACCTGCAGTTAGCCGAGTTCGCTTATAATAATAGCTATCATGCTAGTATCGGGATGGCACCCTATGAGGCATTATACGGGCGTAGATGCCGTTCCCCCATTGGATGGGAAGAGGTTAGTGACAGACAGATTTTTGCTCCGGACTTAGTGCAGCAGGCATCTGAGGACGTCCAGTTGATATGTGAGAGATTACGGACAGCTCAGAGCCGGCAAAAGAGTTATGCTGACAAGAGACGAAGACCACTAGAGTTTGATGAGGGTGAGTCGGTGTTTCTGAGGGTATCACCATCGAAGGGTATTATGAGATTTGGTAAGAAGGGCAAGCTGAGCCCTAGATATATCGGACCCTTCGAGATTTTGGAGAGAGTGGGAGATAAGGCGTATAGGTTGGCATTGCCACCGGACTTGGCGAATGTCCACAACGTCTTCCACGTCTCGATGCTTCGGAAGTATCACCCGGACCCGGCACACGTGATAAAATATGAGCCGTTGGAGCTCCATGAGAGTATGACGTATGTTGAGAAGCCGGTTCGGATATTGGACAGAAAAGAGAAAGTGTTGCGAAATAAGACAATTTCCTTGGTGAAAGTTCTTTGGCAACACCACACGGCGGAGGAGGCCACGTGGGAATTGGAGAACTTGATACGGGAGAAGTACCCCCAACTGTTTGAAGAGTGACTTGGTTCTAATTTGGAGGACCAAATTCCTTGAAGGAGGGGAGAATGTAAGACCCCGTATATGTATAAGGGTAATGTGTGTACTTGGATCAAATAATATGAATGGACTTGTGATGTAAAGTATGATTGATGTAAGTCCATGGATTCAATGTATGTATGTGTATATAAATTGTAACGTACATACAAGTTTCATTGAGCATGAATACGAAGAAATGAGTTCTAGCAAGTGATGGATGTGATTGAGACTCAAGATGAGTAGTGTGGTAAAATGGAATGGAGTTATGCTTCCATTTGGTCTTATGTAGCATGCCTTTGAACATATAATGAATGCACACAAGTTTCAATGTGCATAAGGTATGAATGGATGCCATTTTCAAGTTATAAAGGTGGATGGATGAGAAAATGGCCATGGCAATAGATTAAGGATGTGTTGGTATGAGTTGCAGCAAAGAAACTGCAGGAAATCTGGAAAACATGAGGTCCAGATCGATCTCATAGGATGAGAGATCGATCTGGAAGAGCCAGAATGCTCTTATTTGGGCGAAAGAATAGAGCAGATCGATCTCCAATGGAGCCAGATCGATCTGCCAAGCATTCTGTAGTGGAAAGATCGATCCCCAAGCACCCAGATCGATCTCCCTAGCTCTCTGTTTGGGAGAAGATCGATCTCATGCTTCGACAGATCGATCTCATGCCTAGACAGATCGATCTCATTGCTTCGACAGATCGATCACAGGCTTAAAAATGCCGTGAAAAAGAGGGATTTTAAGGGACCAGATCGATCTCCTCAAGCTATTTCTATATAAGGAGGGCTGAAAATCTGAAAATCTCGAAAAAACATATTAACCTCCCATTTTCAACCCAAAAACCTAACTTTCCCTCTCTAGAATCAGCCATTTTCAGTGAGATTTGGAGAGAGATCATTAAAAGCAAAGTTGTTCCTATCAAGGAGAAGAACAACATAGTGAGAGGGCATTTTCCCATTCTTGGAATTGAAGGAGTTAAGGGCATTACCAATTGGAGCAAGAAGAGAAATCATATTGGTAAGATTCTAACACTCCAATCCAAATGCATTAGCTATTTAATTGATTTTGGAGTGGATTGATATGAGTATTGATGTATAAACTACCTAGGAATGTAATGGAATTGGTGTGACCTAGAAATCTAAAATGGATATAATGTGAGGATATGTGGGATTGAATGAACTTATGGTTTATGGCATGCTAAAGTTGTTATTGGGGTAATGTTATGATTTTAGAGGGTTAGATGGAATTACTTGGTGAGTAGGAGGAATTGTGAAAATGGGTATGTATATGATTGATAAATGCCACAGTGAGGGAATTCATGGAATATGAACACTATGAGCTTAATGTCGATTTAACATCGACTTTGAATAAGTTAATAGGCCTAAGGAGATCCATAGACTCGAGTTATGGGTAAAGTAATGAAACGAGGCCATATAAGCGTTAATAGAGGCTATAGGTTAAATTGACTATAGCAAGCGCAAGGGTTGCATTGTATGGATCGAATATAATGCGGGATACGATTTTGTGCAGTCCCCGAAGAGTTCGTTGAAGACGAACCGAACCGTACGAGTAAGCAGCTTAAAGAAGTGGGATCACGCATCGCGATTCCAGGTAAGGGAATTTTGTGAGTATATAGAGGTAGCTGCTCGTACTTTGAACTTGTGGGTGAATATTGGGTGTTGTATGAAATGCATGAGTTGCTCAAATAAATGATGGATGGTATTCGTGAATGATGACGAGTATACGCGTGGTTTTGGAATTGAAGTGGATTTTATGACATGGGATAGTAAGGCTAATAATTGCATAAATCTAATGTTTTGATGTTTTTCCAAAATGAATTGCTTGGTCTTAAGCAAGCTCGTAGATAGGACGGTTAGTATTGTATTGTTGTTGTAGAAAAGCGATTGTGAGTGCTAAACCCGAATTGTCAGGATTGATGATTTGTATATGAGCCGCCTATCACACTTGTATGACATAAATCGCGCTAGAGCCTCGCTCGCGCTGGATTTCTATGTTTTCATTTGTATGAAACGTGCTGAAGCCTAGCTCGCACCTTGATTTGGGATCTACAGTGATATTTATAAATCATACTGGAGCTTCTGCTCGTACGTGGATTTCGAGTGGTTGTCTTATGAGTATAACCGTACTAGAGCTATGCTCGTACGCGCCTCTTTATGAGAAGATGCATGATGCATGAGTCGTGCTAGAGCTTTGCTCGCACAAGCTTGTACAATGGGATTCGTATAGGGTTGTGAAAGTGGGTAAGATCCTTAAGCCTTACATCCTTAAGCTAACATCCTTAAGCCCGAGGAGGCAGGGAGGCTCTGTTAGGCGGGGAGGCTCTGTTTGGCAGGGAGGCTCTCTTACGGTGGGACCCTTAAGCCAACATCCTTAAGCCCAAAGAGGCGGGGAGGCTCTGTTAGGCGGGGAGGCTCTCCTACATGGGTACGGTAAGATCCTTAAGCCCTACATCCTTAAGCTAACATCCTTAAGTCGAGGAGGCAGGGAGGCTCTGTTAGGCGGGGAGGCTCTGTTCGGTGGGGAGGCTCTCTTACGGAAAGGATCCTTAAGCCCTACATCCTTAAGCTAACATCCTTAAGCCTGAGGAGGCAGGGAGGCTCTGTTAGGCGGGGAGGCTCTGTTTGGCAGGGAGGCTCTCTTACGGTGGGACCCTTAAGCCAACATCCTTAAGCCCAAAGAGGCGGGGAGGCTCTGTTAGGCGGGGAGGCTCTGTTCAGTGGGGAGGCTCTCTTACGGAAAGGATCCTTAAGCCCTACATCCTTAAGCTAACATCCTTAAGCCGAGGAGGCAGGGAGGCTCTATTAGGCGGGGAGGCTCTGTTCGGTGGGGAGGCTCTCTTACGGAAAGGATCCTTAAGCCCTACATCCTTAAGCTAACATCCTTAAGCCCGAGGAGGCAGGGAGGCCCTGTTAGGCGGGGAGGCTCTGTTCGGCAGGGAGGCTCTCCTTCACGGAATATGGAAAACTCTTGGTATGGGGTAGATAAGACCTAGGAATGGCACCCCCGATCACGATATGAGTTGCGGAGTACGCTGTACCGTGTATATCACATGGAGTACGATGTACCGCATGATGGTTATGTGATGAGAAAGTCTGGCGAGGGATAATCCATCTTCGTGCCAGCATGATACCCCGCACACCTGGATGCGTGTGGTCTGGGATGATTTATGATGTAATGATTCACATAGGCACTTGTGATATAGTGACCTAGATTTATACACATGCGTGAATTGTGGAATGTAAATGTGGTTGTGGTTTGTGAGTTGATTTGGTGGTGTTATGGTGTTGGTTTAAAAAAAGGAAGTTTCTTAAAGAATTGCCCTTTTATGAATTTAAATGAGATTGAGCATGAGATGATTTATACATGATGTCTCTACCATGTTTTATATGCCAATGCACATGATTTTGATACAGGATATATATGTATATTCACATGGCATAGTTTTATTCCTCATGCTCCTACTATAAACGATTTATGCATAACACTATCAGCATGTAGATAGAGTAGTTATCTACCATGCTTGCATTATTGCCTTACTGAGCGTGTGGTTGCTCATCCCACTCTATTTTTCCCCCTACAGAGCGTGCATAGTGGCCCAGTGAGGACTGAGGCGTATTATTTTGGACTCCGCTGCATCTCCATCGCTAAGAGGTATATACATAGTGATTCTTTTTGTATCTAAACAATGTAAAAGCACAGTATTCTTTTGAGTTGTACTTATGGGGGATGTAGATGTCAGTAAAATATGTATTCGTATAAGTACACGATTAAATGCACATGTATGACATCATTTTAATTAATTGAGAATGAATGAGATGTGGTGTTTATTATTGTCTCACAGCCCAACAGTGTGTGGTGAGTTTAGTTCACGACCGGGTAAGGTAACAGTAAAACGCGAAAAATTTTCAGTGATTTTCGGTTAAAGAGAATGGAATTGGGTCGTGACAGTAGTTTAGTGGCAGAGACCTCATACAGTGATAAAGATCAGGAGTTTTCTGGTTTTAGCTGGGTATTATCGACGGTTCGTGGAGGGATTCTCAAGATTAGCTGCTCTTTTGGCACGTTTCACGAGAAAGAATGTTGAATTTGTGTGGGACAATAAGTGTGAGGAAAGTTTTGAGGGGTTGAAAAGGAGATTAACCACAGCTCTGATCCTTACCATTCCTACCAGTTCAGGAGGTTTCTCGGTGTATACGGATGCTTCGTACCAAGGACTAGCTGTGTATTGATGTAGGATGGGAAGGTAGTAGCTTATGGATCAAGCCTGGGTATTATCGACGGTTTGTGGAGGGATTCTCAAGATTAACTGCTCTTTTGACACGTCTCACAAGAAAGAATGTTGAATTTGTGTGGGACAATAAGTGTGAGGAAAGTTTTGAGGGGTTGAAAAGGAGATTAACCACAACTCCGATCCTTACCATTCCTACCAGTTCAGGAGGTTTCTCGGTGTATACGGATGCTTCATACAAAGGACTGGGCTGTGTATTGATGCAGGATGGGAAGGTAGTAGCCTGTGGATCAAGGCAGTTAAAGGATCATGAAAGGAACTACCTGACCCATGACTTGGAGTTGGCAGTGGTGGTGTTTGGGCTGAAGATATGGCGCCACTACCTCTATGGTGAGAGATTTCAGATTTATACAGCTCATAAGAGCCTTAAGTACCTGTTCTCACAGAAAAAGTTGAACATGAGACAGAGGAGATGGCTCGAGCTACTAAAGGATTATGATTGTGAGATTCTGTATCACCTGGGTAAAGCAAATGTGGTTATTGATGCATTGAGTTGAAAGCATCTCGGGATGGTATCATTCATTATGGTTAGGGAACACAAGCTGTTGGAATAGTTCACGAACCTCAGTTTGGATGTGACCCCGCCCAGTGCTAATGGTGGATTTATGATAGCTAGCCTACAGTTGGAACCGAATCTTGTAGATCGAATCCGACAGGCTCAGCGAGTTGATCAACAGTGCAGTGATATTGTTGGGCAGATACAGAGGGGTACAGACATGGACTTTGGGTTGAGTTCGGATAGATTTTTGAGGTTCAGAGGTAGGATATGTGTTCCTAATGATGCAGAGATCAGAAGGATGATCTTGACAGAGGCTCACTCATCAAAGTATACGATACATCTAGGGAGTACTAAGATGTATCGAAACCTTCGAAAGGTTTATTGGTGGTCTAGAATGAAAAAGCACATTGCTAAATATGTTGCGAAGTGTCTCGTTTGTCAGCAGGTGAAAGTAGAGCATCAGAAGCCTGTAGGGTTATTACAGCCTCTATCGATATCGACATGGAAGTGGAAACATGTCACCATGGATTTTATGATGGGATTGCCGAGGACCCAAAGAGGTCATGATGCCATATGGGTGATTGTGGATCGGTTGACGAAATCAGCCCATTTTCTAGCTATGAGAGCTATCGATACTCTGAGCCAGTTAGCGAACCTATATATGCGTGAGATAGTGAGGCTACATGGAATTCCAGTGAGCATTGTTTCTGATAGGGATGCCCGCTTCACTTCCCACTTCTGGGAACATTTTCAAGAAGCGATGGGGTCCTAGTTGAGTTTTAGCACTGCATTTCATCCTCAGACACATGGTCAGTCAGAGAGGATTATACAGACCCTGGAGGATATGTTGAGAGCATGTGCATTAGATTTTAGAGGCTCCTTGGATGACCATTTGCCACTCGCAGAGTTTGCCTATAATAACAGTTTTCATGCGAGTATCGAGATGGCACCATATGAGGCATTGTATGGGCGTAGATGTCGTTCCCCTATTGGATGGGAAAAGGTTGGTGACAGACAGATCTTTGCTCCTAACTTGGTTAGACAAGCCTCTGAGGACGTCCAACTGATATGTGAGAGATTACGGATAGCTTAGAGCAGACAAAAGAGTTATGCTGACAAGAGACAAAGACCACTAGAGTTTGATGTGGGTGAGTCGATGTTCTTGAAAGTTTCTCCTTCAAAGGGAATTATGAGATTTGGTAAGAAGGGCAAGTTGAGCCCTAGATACATCAGACCCTTCGAGATTTTGGAGAGAGTGGGAGACAAGGCTTATAGGTTGGCATTGCCACCGGAGTTGGCAAGTGTTCATAACGTCTTCCATGTATCCATGTTAAGGAAGTATCACCCAGACTCGGCACATGTGATAAGATATGAGCCTTTGGAGCTCAATGAAGGTATGACCTATGTTGAGAAGCCAGTTCGGGTATTGGGCAGAAAAGAAAAAGTGTTGAGGACAAAGACAATTTCCTTGGTAAAGGTTCTTTGGCAACATCACACTGTGGAAGAAGCCAGATGGGAATTGGAGAGTTTGATACGGAAGAAGTATCCTGAGTTATTCACAGATTAAATTGGTTCTAATCTGGAGGACCAAATTTTTTAAGTGAGGGAGAATGTGAGACCCCGTATATTTACAATGATATATATGTACATAAAAATGTAAATGGAGTTGTATTATGAATTCATAAGTGAAGTATATGTGATGTAAGTCCATAAATTAAGGTACACACATGTAATAAGAGTTGTGATTGTACATACAAGTTACATTATGTATGAATGTGAGGAAATGGACTTAGACATGCGAAGAATGTGAGTAGAATGGATTATGAGTAGTGTGGTAAAATGGAAGTAAAATTTCATAAGTTGTGCAGTTCCATTTAGTTTATATCGTATACCATTGGCTATACAAAGATTCTACATAAGTTTCAATGGGAATAAGGTATGTATGGATGCCATTGTCAAGCCTCAAAGATGAATGGATGAGAAAATGACCATGGCAGCAAATTAAGGATGTTTGAGTATGAGTTGCTGCAGAAGAACTGGTAAAAAACTGGAAACTATGAAGGGCAGATCGATCTCATAGGATGAGAGATCGATCTGGAAGAGTCAGAATGCTCTTTTTTGGGAAAAGGAATAGATCAGATCGATCTCCTAAGCATTCTGTAATGAAAAGATCGATCCTCAATCACCCAGATCGATCTTCTTAGCTCTCTGTTTGGGAGCAAATCGATCTGGCTTATAGAAAAGCAATTGAAAAAAGGGTCAGTTTCGCGCGTCCACGACCGCTATGCTCAAGTGTAGATGTGATCACTGAAAATGCTCTGAAAGGGGGAAAGAAAAAGGGGATGAGCTCTTCAAGCTTAGTAAGTAATGCATCAAAGCAGTGAGAAGTATATATTAGAAAATAGTAGGCTTTGTGCCATACTTAGTAAAATAATCAATATATTCATATACATTCTCAAAAAACATTCTTACTTTCAGAAAATTAAATCAGATTAAAACATAGTCTGAAGCTGATCATTCTTTCAAAGTCTAATAGACAGAAAACCTTTCTTTAAGGTCAAACTAACAGATTCTTTTCTTTGAAGTCAAAACAAACATATAAAAGAACTTAGTTTCCAAAATTGATTCAAATCGAAACAGATACAGAGCTTATCATTTATGTTTCAAATCAAACAAATAAGTCATAGAGACTAGGCATTTACAAGTATTAACCATAAGTCATGATCATTTATCATATACGATACCTATGGCCATGGTAAAGAGGTATTGTAGACTGTATCAGGGTCGTACAATGCCCTACACCACTAAACAAATATATCCAAAACAGAGAGTGGAAATTTAAAATACTTTGAGTGGCACAAATGCCCAACGTGGTTTGGCATACGTCACAAGGGACTAATTGTACCCAAGTGCCCAAAGGCATATACCATGATGGTCCAAACTCCACACGGGCTATGCATGACAAACGTCCAGATTTACTTATTGCCTAATTCTCAAAACAAAACTTTCGAAACTCTTTTTCGGGTTTACTAACCCATAAGCTCATAAAATCAAGTTTAAATCAAAATTCTTATGACCTAAAGCTAATTCATAAAATGTGACTTTCGTGTGGCACTTTGTTCCCGTAGGATTCAAGAGGTGGCCCCCACAATCATATTCAAAAATCACTTTCACATGACAAATTTTTTTTCCAAATATCAAAGCATATATAGATATCTTTTTTAGATACTCAAATACATATCAGATATCAATCTTTCAAAACATAAACATATTTAAAATCATTAGAAAACATACTGAAAACATGCTTAGAGTGTTCGGAGAAAGGGTTTTTCTTCAGTTTATATAGAAAAGTAGCTTTTTAGATTTGAAAAGTCTTTCTTTTAACATTTTAGGCATACTAACTAATTTCATAAGACAAGTAGGGTGTCTGAAAGCTAACACTACTCAGAACACATGTGAGACCCCGTATATGTACAATGATATATATATGTACATAGAAATGTAAATGGAGTTGTATTATGAATTCATAAGTGAAGTATATGTGATGTAAGTCCATAAATTAAGGTACACACATATAATAATTGTGATTGTACATACAAGTTACATAATGTATGAATGTGTGGAAATGGACTTAGACATGCGAAGAATGTGAGTAGAATGGCTTATGAGTAGTGTGGCAAAATGGAAGTAAAATTTCATAAGTTGTGCAGTTCCATTTGGTTTATATCGTATACCATTGGCTATACAAAGATTCCACACAAGTTTCAATAGGAATAAGGTATGTATGGATGTCATTGTCAAACCTCAAAGATGAATGGATGAGAAAATGACCATGGCAGCAAATTAAGTCATTGTCAAACCTCAAAGATGAATGGATGAGAAAATGACCATGGCAGCAAATTAAGGATGTTTGAGTATGAGTTGCTGCAGAAGAATTGCAAAAAAACTGGAAACTATGAAGGGCAGATCGATCTCATAGGATGAGAGATCGATCTAGAATAGCTAGAATGCTCTTATTTGGGCAAAGGAATAGAGCAGATCGATCTCCAATGGAGCCAGATCGATCTCCTAAGCATTCTGTAATGAAAAGATCGATCCTCAAGCACCTAGATCGATCTCCTTAGCTCTCTGTTTGGGAGCAGATCGATCTCATGCTTCGACAGATCAATCTCATGCTTAAAATACTGTGAAAAAGAGGGATTTAAGGGGACCAGATCGATCTCTTCTTGGTGCAGATCGATCTCCTCAAGCTATTTATATAAAAGGAGGGCTGAAAATCTAAAAATTTCGAGGAAAAAAATATTTCCTTCTATTTTCAACCTAAAAACCTAACTTTTTCTCTCTAAAATCAGCCACTTTCAGTAAGATTTGAAGAGAGAACATTAGAGGCAAAGTTGTTCCTATCAAAGAGAAGAACAACATAGTTGGAAGGTATTTTTCCATTGTTGGTATTGAAGGAGCTAAGGGCATTGTCATTTGGAGCAAGAAGAGAAATCAGATTGGGTAAGATTCTAACACTCCAACTATGGTACATTATCTATTTAATTGATTTTGGAGTTGTTTGGCATGAATATGGATGGTTAGAAACTATCTAAAATGCATTGGAATGATTATGACCTAGAAATGGTCTAGTGTGAGAAAGTGGAATGTATGGAGATTAATGAGAAATGGGATATCTAGAGGTGATAATAGTGTTATGGGTATGATTTTAAGATGTCGTTAGTGAATAAACTATGAGATTTACCTAAAAGGGGTAAAATGTGGATTAAGGCATTGGTAAATGCAAAGATGAGTTATATTGACTAATGAGGTCAAATGTGAGTTAACAACTTTAACTCAAGAGGTTTGGATGATTGAATTACAGCTTCTGAGGATACGCCGGAGCGAGTTGAGCCAAGAGCGTGAGAAGCTAAGAGGAAAAGAGTCGCACCAAGTGAATCGAGGTAAGGGAATTGTGTGGACTCTTAGAGATAACTGTGCGCAATTTAGGCGCATTAAATGATTTGCTAAAATTGCATGAGATTTTAGGAAATGTTATTGGGTGATTGAAGGGTAAAAGTTGGGTGTTTGAGAAATGTGCATGAAAACAAAAGCATATTGCTTTGAAAGTCATGTTTATTGCTTTTTAGCAAATGATTGGTAGGTTGGCTGACATTTGAAATGATTTGCAAAAGAAATGAGTTGTTTTGTCTTGTTAATTACACTTTACAAAGAAATGAGCCGCCTACATTGTTTTCGTGAGAATGAAAGCGTGCTAGAGTATGACTTACACGAGATTTGACGTGTTTTATACACATGAGTGCTAGAGGCACTAGTTTTCACATGGATTTCATATTGGTTTCGACATTATGCTTGGAGCTTAGCTTGCACTAGATGCCCACCTTGCATGTTGTCGTGCTTGGAGCTTCAAGTAGACTAGGTGTCACATCGATTAAATAGGCTCACACGTGCATTATTTTGACATGATTAATTAGCAGTGTTAGGAGCTTCGGGTAGACAAGAGGTCGTACCGATTAAATAGGCTCACACGTGCGTTTGAGATGTGGCATGATATGATGTGTTGATTGGGTCCATGGAGTACGTCGTACCATGCATGTAGCATGGAGTACATTGTACCGTGTTGAGATTGTGATGTGCCGTCTTCGAACGAGATCTGCTATGGACCGGCGGGTAGGATTTGACCCACCTCTCCTGTGGAAGCAGATAGTGGTGATATCCCGCACACCTGATCCGTGTAGCCGGTATCACAGGTTATGTACATAGACCTTGAGGTTATTACCTATTATTGAATTGACTATCTCACATGTCTATTATTTTATGAATAAATCCATGTTTGAAATGATTTGTGGGTTAGGACAGTCCGAGGGATGGGCTGAGACCTGACAAGTGTTGAATTGTTTTTAGATATTGATTGTTAATGGTTTTTAAAGTGCACGGATGCATGATGTTTAATGCCATGCCTTATTATGAAAATACATGATGGTTAATGCCATGCTTATTTGAGAAAACGCATGATGGGTAATGCCATGATTTATTGTGAATTATGCATGATGATTTATACCATGCTTTGAATTGAACTGTGCACTGGATTTTAATAGCATGAATGCTTTACATACCATTAACATAATCATATACTCTTGTTTTGAGATAAACGATGAACTAAATGCTTTTGAGCATGGCATCACAATCACGTAGATAGTGCAATATCTACCTATTCGCATGACTGCCTTACTGAGCGTGTGGTTTGCTCACCCCCTTATTTCCCCCTCTCTACAGAGATTTGAGTATAGAGTGAGCGTGACTGTAGGCTTGTCCCTTTTGGTAATCCGCTGCATCCCATCGCTAAAGGTATACACACACTTGAATTATTTTGCATCTAAACTAGACATAGCACAGTAGCATTTTGTATGTAACTATTGGGGATGTAAAACAATGTAAGCACATGTAACAACTCTGATATATATACATTTATACAAGTGTTTACTTATGTGAGAACCCTGCTGCCCGCCCCACACCAGGTCACAGGCTTACGGCGAACTCATCACAAACCCGTATTGTCCTCTTTGCAGGCCTCGACCCACTCAAGGTTTTGCTCCACTGGGGGGGCAAGCCCATCTCCCAGGAGACGCGTCACGGAAGGCTCGAACTCGGGAGTGCAAGAACAAGGGTGAAGACCCGAGTTCGAGCCTCGAGGGTGACGCGTCTGGCTGGAGATGGGCTTGCCCCCCAGCAGAACAAAATCTTGAGTGGGCCGAGGCCTGCAAAGAGGACAATACGGGTTTGTGATGAGTTCGCCGTAAGCCTGTGACCTGGTGTGGGGCAAGCAGCAGGGTTCTCACATAAAAACGCGCGTTTTTATGTGAGAACCCTGCTGCCCGCCCCTCACCAGGTCACAGGCTTACGGCGAACTCATCACAAACCCGTATTGTCCTCTTTGCAGGCCTCGGCCCACTCAAGATTTTGTTCTGCTGGGGGGCAAGCCCATCTCCAGCCAGACGCGTCACCCTCGAGGCTCGAACTCGGGTCTTCACCCTTGTTCTTGCAAAATTAATCGTAAATTTTTATGAGTGATGAAAATGGTCCCAAATTAAATGAAACGAGATTCGGACAGGAGGTAAGGATTTAAAATACGAAATGAATGAGTATTCGTGAAGGAAAATCGGGTTAAATTAATCCCGAACACGTGAAGGGCAAAACGGTCAAAAGATCGAAAGCCGAAATAAATTCGATAAGAGAATTTAATTAAAAATAATGGATTTAAGAATCTTGATCAATAACGAAGAAATAATTAAATTTCGAGTCCAATTGATCAAGATCCGAAATTTTTAGAAATATCGAAAAGTCACTCGGGATAATATCCCGAAAATACGGAGAAATTATACCCGAAAAATGGTTAAAAATAAAATAAATAAATTAAATTAAATTAAATTGTTTGGAATAAAATAATATAATTGTAGATATTTTAGAATATTTTTGACTAAAATAATGAATATAATAATAATAATAAACTGATTTATAAATAATAATAAATAAAAATAATACTAATTGTAAAAAAAAAAAAAAAGAAGGGAAATTTGAAAAACGAATCGGGGAGAGAGAGGGAGAAGGAAAACAAAAACGAAGTAGCCGACCGAGGAAGCCCGACGAGCCACCGGCGGTCGATGATCCCAGCTGACGGTTGGAGAAGCTAGAGCGAAGCCCGGCGGTTCCAACGGTACCAGCGACGCGCGCCGATGACCACGATTTCCGACGAATCGATGGACAAAAAGTCGAGGGGGAAATCGCATCGGTTCAGGCGAACGGCGGCGCCATAGCTCGGATTCGACCTAGCCAAATGATCACCGTACCGAGGCTGTTCTTTTGAGCCCATTGGCAGCCAACGAAACGGCGGGAATCACCGGCGACGGTGGAAAAGGAAATGGGTCCCGACGGCAAGTGGAGAATAGGCCGGACCGGCCATTTTTCGGTGAGCTCGAGGTGAACCAAGCCCAGATTCGTGATGCGGACGACCCAGCGGAGCGAATGGTGGCGAGAACCGACGGAGAACCGGCCGGTAAGGCCCTGAACTGGCCGAACTGGAGTGAACCGAGGTGAACCGGCGGGTCTGAACTGGGTCTGAACCGGACCGAACCGATTCAGCCAAGAAATAAGGGAAAAAAAAAGAGAAAAAGAGAAAGGAAAAAGGGAAAGAATTTTCGAGGATACATAGGACTTCGGGTAAGTCGGTAAGAGGTCAAAAGTGACCAATTTGACTTTTGGGAAATTTATTTAAATTATATTTAATCAAAAAGTAACCCGGGGTTAAATATAATAATTGTGCAGTTGTACGACAAAGCCCGAACGAGAGCCGATTGAGCTCCGATTTTTATATCTCGCATCATATTGGGTAAGTACATTTTAATTCCGACAATTAGAGTCCTTTAATACAGAGTTTCGATTATTTTACGGAATTTACGGATTAATTCTGTATAAAAGGGATATTAATCGGATTTACAACGTAATTACCATAAATGGTATACGGGCTATCCAATGAGTTTGGAACGAAACCCGATAATTATTGGTAAGCTGAATGAGCCCAGTAAACCCGAAGAAGGGATTTAAACAGTATAAATGGGCTGAAAATGGGTCAAGGCCCATTAAAGTGCGATCGGGCCCAATAAGAGTAAATTGGCCCAATTAGTTAAATCGACTATAGTAAACGTGAGAATTATATTTATTAGGTTAAATTGATGTGATAAATAATTATCTGTAGCCCCGGAGACTGGATTAGCATCAAATCGGATCGGACGAGCCTCCGACAGTGGAATTTAGATACGCGCTCACGAGAATCGAGGTAAGAGAATTTTGTAAGTACATAGAGATACCTATACATAATTTTGAGGGAAATTACAGGATCTAGAATTACTTAAAGTATTTAGAAAACGAAATGATAATTTTACGAAAATCGGGGCTTAGGTGAATAAAGAAAAAGATAATTTTACCCCTGAGAGTAAAATTTACAAAAAGGGTAGTAAGGCAGATAAATTACATGATTTCATGTTTTTAATGCTTTATATGAATGTCTTGATTTGATTTAAGCAAATATGCACATAGGTTGGCTATTGATTTCTTGAATTATACGAAAGGGAACCGGTTTGTGCCGGTTACTATTTTAAAAGATGTTTTATCAAGATTGAGCCACCTATCGTATTTACATGAATAAAAAGAGTGCTAGAGTCTTTCTCGCACTCAAGTTTACTGATTTATTACTCATGAAAAGCCGTACTGGAGCATAGCTCGTACGAGAAATTTGTGTATGCACAAAACCGTGCTAGAGCTTCGCTCGCACGAGATTTTAGATATCATGATATGCATAGCGTGGTGCTGGAGCTTCGCTCGCACTAGACGTGAGTTAACATGCATATAGTCGTGCGGAAGCCTCTTGTAGACTGTGTGTCACAGAGAGTTGAGATGCTCGCACATATACTTTGAGACATGGGTTAGTTATCGACATAGTATTGGGGTGGATAAGACCTACGGCAGGCACCCCCAGACTATGATATGGGTCCACGGAGTACGATGTACCGTGTATGCATATAGGTAGTTCAATTTTTCATTAAACTAAGCTTTAAAGCGGACTCTTTCGGTATTATTCTAACAATTATCAACCTTAAAACAAACCACATTTCACCATAATCATAAGGACATTTGGCTGGCCAAACCTATATTATTCATAGCAATTTATTAATCTAATTTCATTTAAGTAAAAATCCTTAAAAACCATTAAACATAAACATATCTCATCATCTTCATCATTCATCAAGTTTTTCTTACCTTTGACCAATGTTGACCACTTCTTTAATTCTCCAAATTGCTCTTCAACTGTAAATCATCAAGTTTATAACTTAGATTCACTCAAAATCTCAAGAAAAACCAACTAGAATCATCAAAAATTTCAACTTTCTCTTACCCATGAACATGAAAGTTCTGCCTCCCGATTTTCTTTCTCAGATTTCACCTAGTAAATGGACTTATTTGGAGCTGAATTGTTTACAGGTTATAGAGGACTTAAAGGGAAAGATTTCATCCTCTTGGTCGGAGTCTAAAGATGGATGGAAGGGGGTTAAAACATTCAAGAAAGGGGAAGTGTATAGTAACGTGAGCGACAACTTGCAAAGGGAGGTGAGGGCGCATGAGAAAGGTTCTCTGGGGTTTCTTGTCTTCTTCAAAAAGCATTAAGAGTCTATTTTCTAAAAAAAAAATGGGAGGTTAATATGTGTTCGGATGGTCAACTTATGCATAAGTTTCTATCGGGTGGTCAAGTGGCTGGAACAGGATAGCTTGCTGTTCTGTCTTGTAAAATCTCCAAAAGTTATTTCTAGTCCAATTTCTTCCAAAATTCCACTTCTCAAGTGTTATAATAGGGCCCTAGTATCTCTCATAAAACTTTTGGGGTCACATGTTTAAGAAAGTTTCCTCGATTGAGCTCATTTTACTTGATTCGGTCAACACTGAGCAAAATGGCTTAAAGCTTTCGATTTACTTTAAAAATTCATTTTATCCCTGAAACCTCAATATTTCCACTTAATTTTAATTTCCCAGGTCAATCTTACCTTATACTAACTTCCCACGATCTCAGAATAATTTTCTTGAATTTTTATAATTTATTCCAAATTTATTTCCTTAACTAGGCCCTTTTTTTCTCGGCTTATCGTAAACTCGAGTTTTATTAACTTTTTCACTTCCATTACTTTAGTTTTTCACTTCCCAACATTATTTCATTAACATATATTCAATTCTTAAGTAAATTCTAGGGCTCAAGGTCTTACCTCAGTTTTTCATGCCATCGAGCTCCGTTCCACAATCCTGAGTACTTTGATCACTTTGGGCTTGCATACATTATTTTGAGTACTTAGTTATTTCTTAACTTTCAATTACTTACTAATATGAAAATTTTGGTTTTAAATTTCTCCACACCTTTAAGGAATTTGATCCTCCGAATTCAAGCTGGTCCATCAAATAGCTATGGGTACTTCTCTCTCATATGGCTCTCTAGCTCCCATGTTGCTTCTTCTGTCGAGTGGTGTCACCTGAGAACCTTGACCAATGGAATCGATTTAGATCAAAGTATCTTCTTTTTCCTGTTGAGGATCCGGATCGATTAGTCAACATAACTCATGTCTTCCCGAATGTCCAATGATTCATACTCAATAACGTGAGAAGGGTCCGGATAATACTTCTTTAACATGGAAACGTGGAAGACATTATGTATTCCTGAAAGAAGTGGGGGTAGTGCAAGTTGGTAGGCAACATCTCCCACTTTTCCCAATATTTCGAATGGACCAATAAATTGAGGACTTAACTTTCCTCTCTTTTCGAAGCGCGTGTACAAATACAGAGTCCCCATCTTGAAATTCCAGAAGACGTCTCTGTACATCTGCATAACTCTTTTGTCTACTTTGTGTCATCCACAATCGATCACAAATTAGTTGAACACCTCTCCCTGCCTGTTCAACCAATTCGGGAGCAAGTATCTTTCTGTCACTCACTTCTTCCCATGCAATCAGGGACCTATATCTCCTACCATACAAAGTTTCATCAGAGCAATTCCAATGCTAGCATGATAACTATTATTATAAGAAAATTTCATAAGAGGTAAATGATCATCCCATGAGCCCTTAAAGTCCAATGTACATACCCTCAACATGTCCTCTAATGTTTAAATAGTCCGCTCAGACTGACTGTCGGTCTAAGGATGGTAGGCGATGCTTAAATTCCATCGAGATCCCATGGCTTCCTAAAAACGAGTCCCAAACCTCGAAGTGAACCGGGGATCTCTATCAGAGGTGATGCTCACGAGTGCCCCATGCAAATGTGCTACTTCTCTGACATACAAATTTGCTAGCTTATCCAATAAATCAGTGCTCTTGATGGCAAGAAAATGGGCGCTCTTAATCAGTCGGTCTACAATCACCCGACTACATCATGACCCTTTTAGGTCCTTGGTAATCCTATAATAAAGTCTATACTTATGTGCTCCCATTTCCAAGTAGGCACTGACAATGACTTAAGCAAACCTGCTGGCTTATGGTGTTCAGCCTTAATCTGTTGGAAGACTAAACATCTAACCACAAAGTTTACCACATCTCTCTTCATTCTTATCCACCAATACACCTTATAGAGATCATGGTACATCTTAGTACTACTTGGGTGCATGGTGAATCAAGTACAATAGGATTTTTCAAAATATTCTGTCTTAGGGTGTCATTATGAGCTACACAAATACGGCCTCAAAACCTCAATAATCCATCATCACTGATCGAGAAGTCTGACTGTGATCTTTCCTCAGCCTGGCTAACCATATCCAACAACCTTTGGTCATTCCTTTGTCTTGCCCTAATTTGATCCAAAATGCTGGGCTCAATCTGTAGGCTAGCCATAAATCCATTCTCAATCTCATAAACATTAATTCTGAGCTCGGTGAACTGTCCTGGCAAATCCCATTCTTTAATCATCATACAGGACACCATACCTTTTACTGAGGGCATCAGCTACCACATTCACCTTGCCCAGATGGTACAAAATCTCACACTCATAATCCTTCAAGAGCTCTATCCATCTCCACTGTCTCATATTAAGGTCCTTTTGATCAAAGATGTACTTAAAACTCTTATGGTCAGTGTAAATATGAAATCTTTTGTCATATAAGTAGTGCCCCCATATCTTTAGTGCAAAAATCATTGTGGCCAACTCCAAGTCATGAGTGGGATAATTACGCTCAATGTCCTTTAATTTGCGGGAACCATAAGTGACCACTTGACCATTCTGCATCAACACGCAGCCCAAACCTTGGTATGAGGCATCATTATACACTGCGAATCCTTCTGAACCGCTTAGAAGGATCAAGACTGGTGCTGTGATCAAACAACGCTTGAGCTCTTGGAAGCTCTGTTCACACTGCTCAGACCATTCAAATGGGACATCCATGCGAGTCAATTTAGTCAGTGGAGTTGCAATCCGTGAAAATCCTTCAATAAACCTCTGATAGTAGCCTGCCAATCCTAAGAAACTTCAAATCTCTGTCAATGTCCCGATCTTTTCCATTTCAACACTACATCCACCTTAGATAGATCCATAAATACCCCATCTTTAGATACAATATATTCGAGGAAGGCAATTTATTCTAACTAGAAAACACACTTACTGAATTTTTCATACAGATTCTTCTCATGGGGAGTTTGGAGTACTATCCTCAAATGCTGCTCGTGCTCCTCCCAGGAATTAGAATAAATCAAAATATCATTAATGAACACAATTACAAACTTGTCCAAAAATTCCTTGAAAATATCATTCATCAGATTCATAAATGCAGTAGGGGCGTTAGTCAGTCCAAATGGCATTACCAAGAACTCATAATGCTCGTATCGAGTTCGAAAAGCTATCTTTAGTACGTTAGCTTTCTTAATCCTCAACTAATGGTAACCCAATCTTAAGTCTCTTGGAGAAAACTGAAACCCCTCTTAGCTAATCAAACAAATCATCTATCTTTGGTAGGGGGTACTTGTTCTTTATCCTTGCCTTATTCAGCAGCCTATAATCAATACATAGGCGGAGAGTACCATCTTTCTTCCTGACAAACAATATCAAAGTACCCCACGGAGATACACTCGACCTAGCAAATCCCTTATCGAGTAGTTCTTGCAACTGCTTCCTCAGTTCTTCCAATTCAACCAACGCCATTCGATAAAGTGGCTTAGAGATAAGCGGAGTGTCATGTACCAGATCAACTACAAATTTCACTTCTCTCTCTGGTGGTAACCTCAACAATTCATCCAAAAATACATCGAGAAACTCACATACAATTGGAACATCTTAGATTCTTGGTGGCTCTTAACTATTATCAGAAATAAAAGTAACATAACCTTCACAAGAATTATATAATCAGAAATTTTTTAACACTTTTAACACTTATAATCACATAGAACTTAATACCAAGCACTTTATTGCTCATTAATAAAACATACATTAAACTTTTTAGGTAAGGAGAAGGTTACGATCTTATTGTAGCAGTCTAGACTTATACGGTTGGTAGCTAACCAATCCATGCCAAAGATTACATTAAAACCCGATACATTTAACAAAATTAGATCTGCTAACAACTTTCTACCTCCTACCTTAATCTCACAATCTTTACACACCATATTAGTCAACTGTGATTCGTGCATGGGTGTGCTGATACGTAACATATCATCTAAAAGTTTAGGTTCTAGGTGTAGTATTTATGCAAACTGTGGAAAGATAAAGGAGTGTGTGGCTTCTGAATTAAACAATACATGTGCGTAGCAATTACAAATCATAAGTGTACCTTTAATAGCATCTGAGGAGGTGTCAGCTATCTCCCGATTTATAGCTCGCACATATCCCTGTGAGACAGGTCTCTTACCCTTTTCGACAACTATAGCTTTTCGCTGTGGAGCTAGTCTCAAAGGGATCTGTATCTGTCTCCCAGTTTACCTTGGTAGTTCTCGAGGTGCATAAAGTTTCATCTGCAGATAGTCCCTAATCTGATGCCCAACTTCACCACATCCAAAACAAGCACCTGTAAGCCAACAACAAGGTCCAAGATGTGGTTTGCCATAATTCTTGCACTTATGTACCTCGATGCCAATACCACAGGTAACATCAACACTAACGACAGGGATCTAGGGCTTTTCAGCCCCTGACTGAACTTCCTCCACTCTCTGCCTCTTCGACTGACCTCTTCTAACTTTAAATTAGGATGTTTGAATTCACTTTCTCTTATCCCGACTCTTATCTCTATACGCATGTTCAGCTTGTGTCACCTCTAGGCCCTTTTCAATTTCTCGAGCCTACCCTAGGGCATCTTTAAAGTCTGTGACCTGTAATCCTAACAATCTATCTCGGATCCTTGATCTCAATCCCGTCATAAACCTTTCAGTTTGACATGCAGGGTTTCATACTGTGTCTAGGTCATACCTCATCAAGATAGTGAATCTATTCTCGTACTCATCTACTGTCAAACTGCCCTAAACCAGATTTAAAAATTCTATTTGCATCCTTTTCTGTGCTGTAGGTGGGATGTATTGGGCCCAAAATGCATCGAGAAATGCATCTCATGTGATATCTGATGGGTTATCAACTATAACCGTCTGAGTCATCCTCCACCAATCTTTGCCTGACTTCTCAACATATAGCTGGCCATTGTTACCCTCTCTGCTTCTGAACACCCCTGATACTGAAACACTGACTCTAGGTCCAATAACCATTCCTCAGCCTTTATCGGGTCTTTAACCCTTGTAAACTCTGAGGGACTCATTCTCAGAAAGTCCCGTAGCCTTTGGGTGTCACTTTCATCCTTAGGCTGTGGGACTGCAGGCTGAGGTGTTGGGGCTGTCGAAGGGTCCTATGGTGGGGGAGGAGGATTCGATGCGGGTGTAGGAGTGGCATCAGTACCCGAAGTATTTGCCCCAACTCCTGGGTAATTATGGCAGTCAAAACATCTAATCCTTCCTTCATACCTATATGATTTCTTCGAGCCTCCTTATTCTATCAGTAGGGCTCTTAGGCTAAGGGGGAGGTGGTGGTGAAGGTTGTACCTGTCTCTGTGGGCGGCCTCTCCTACCACTCATAGTTTCAGTGATTGATTTATCTGCACATATACCAAAACTTTAGTCATAACCTTACACATATATTTACTTTTTAACTAGACAAGCATAGACAATTTAGGATGTAATCTAACTATACTAGGCGATACTGACAGCACTAAATAAAACTTGCTCTAATACCACGTAAACTGTAATGCCCCAAAAGCGCGAAAAAATAGGCTAATTTAAACTTTTCTAAGCTTTTACTTATGTTGCATTCCTATCGGTGTCGAATACTTAACCAATTTATTTTACAAACATTTCGCTAGCATAACGGCGTATTTTGGACTTTACCCACCTGCAAAGTGTAAACGTAGTTTATATTCGCAATCCAATTGCTTTTAATCTCTTTTCTTAATCATCAACACATCACATCATCATAGCAATGCTCAACAATATCAAGTTACATACATATCATTAAAACTGTGTAGTTACAACTCTGTTCATCAACATTTATACCTAACTTGCATCCCAAAATTATACTTTACAATAACTGTCTATGCTTTACATAATGTCTGTAAAGTAAGTATAATATACCTTGCTTATACAAAAGCAATCCAAAAGAGGGTCGGTATCACTCGTCCACGATCGCTATGCTCAAGTGTAGATGTGATCACTGAAAATGCTCTGAAAGGGGGAAAGAATAAAGGGATGAGCTTTTCAAGATCAGTAAGTAATGCATCAAAGTATTGAGAAGTATATATTAGAAAATAGTAGGCTTTGTGCCATACTTAGTAAAATAATTAATATGTTCATATACATTATCGAAAAGCATTCTTACTTTTAGAAAACTAAATCAGATCAAAACATAGTCTGAAGTTGATCATTCTTTCAAAGTCTAACAGACAAAAAACCTTTCTTTAAGGTCAAACAAACAGATACTTTTCTGTGAAGTCAAAATAAACATAAAATAGAACTTAGTTTCCAAAATCGATTTAAATCAAAACAGATACAGAACTTATCATTTATCTTTCAAATCAGACAAACAAGTGTAAGACCCAAATTTTTATGTAGCTTATTCCTTATGATTCCTATATGTACGAACATTCTATTACGTTAGTTAAATCATAAGAAGAGTATTTACTAGAAAGAAATTGTAAGTGAAGTGATTAAATGCATATAAGCTACGTAAAGGCCAAATAACGGCTATATGAGCCATAAGCTAAACTGAATTGATATAAATCATTCTTACTAGAGATAAGAACTTAAAAAGGAAAAATATAGAGGGCTCATGAAGGAAAGTCGGTTTGATTGTGTCCCAAACACATTAAAATAGAGGAAAGACCAAAAAGGGGCTAAATAAGTTCGAAATGGTCCGTTTAAGGTGTTTTTGACAAAATCGCCTCCTAAAAATGGCCAAAACATAAAGATTAGAGTGTAAACCATGGAAAATGACACTTTTGGATTTTTGAAAAAAAGTCAGACGTGATCAATGGTCAAGAAAAGTCAAGGGTAGTTAAGAAAGATTGACTTTGACCATAGTTGACTAACTATGGTTAAAATTTAACCTAAGTAAAGTTAAAAAGTTGGGAAGAAATATTTTTGGCTAAAACACTCGATATTCATTCCCTTAAGCCTGGAAAATTAATTTAATCGAAATCCAAATTAAATTAAACGGGTCAAACTTGATGGGCCAAAGATGGAATTTTTAAAGCCCATTAAAGTGGAACAAGTGTGGCCGATTCTTTTAGGCCCATTGGGCTAAATTGTTGGACCATTTGGTGGACCCAATATTAGGTCAAGTTAAGGCCTAATTGATAGTCTATATTGACATGTATGCATCATATTAAATGGATGATATGGTAAGTCAAGGTGATGATACAATGCTGAATCACAGCCCAACTGTTGGTGGTTAAATTATGATAGAAAGAAAGGTAAGAAAAAATGAAAAATTTGTAGTGATTTTTTGTAAAGGTCGATCGTAACGAAATGGTATCAGAGCGGAGTTGGTCTGATATGAGTTGGTGTTAGTTGTTAGGAAAGTTTACATCCTCATATTATTGTGTTGTGTTTAGATACAAATGAGTATTCAGATATGGGAATTGACTAAGTAATGGTTGTGAATGTAGGAATTGAGCCATTATGGCTAATACTAGTCATGGTAAAGGGGTGAGAGGTTGGGCTAGAGGTTTGGCAAGTAGGCTTGAGAGTCAAGATGAGTCTTCATCTAACCATGAGTCACATGGTCCCACTGAGGTACCAGAGAGTACCAAGGCATGCTTTACGAGATTAGAGCATAGCCTAGAGACCATGATGGAGATGTTCATATAGGTTATGCATGGGAGGTAGGGTTCAGATGTCGAGACTGCTATTGGACAAACAGTTGCTCTTGATACGCCTGTGCAGCCTGCACAGATGCCACAGCCTATAAATACTCCTACACCTCCACCAGTTCAGGGTATGTCATCTCCTGTTAGCTCGCAGTAGGTTAGTAGTGGATTGGGGTACGGTTGTGAGCTTGATAGATTACGACACTTTCAAAAGTTTAGACCGTCGTCATTTAGTGGAATCAAGCACCTAGTGGTTGCAGAAGATTAGATATGAGAGATCGAGAAGTTGTACGGGTTCTTACAGTGTACGACTTCGAAGATGGTTGCTTTCGTCTCATTCATGCTAAAAGGAGCAGCAACGTATTGGTAGAAGTCCACCAGAGTAAGATTGAGAGCCCGACACTCTGAGATTAGTTGGGATATATTTCAGGATGCCTTCAAGAGGTAGTACGTCTCAGATACAGCGCAACGAAAGCTGTAGATGGACTTTTTGAGGTTGAGCCAAAGGAGTCAGTTGGTGGATGAGTACGAGATGAGATTTATGTCTCGAGAAGGTATGACCCTGACACTATGATCAGTGAGACCAAGAAGGTCTGGAGATTTGTAGATAGATTGAGACTGACGCTACGGTCTAGATTGGTTCCACTTGGTATCTCTACATAGGAGGAGGTGGAGCAAAAGGCGTAATTATGTGAGCAGGACTATGAGAGGAATGCCTCTGAGTTTGAGAAGATTGGCAGAGTCAGAGATAGAGATAGGAAGAGGTCGACGAGCGACAATGGCAGAGGTTTCGGTTACCGAGGAAGGATGAGACTCTTCGGTAAGAGACTATGGATCGAGGAGATATGGGAGAAGACTGTTAGACCTCCTGTATATTTGATCATAGCTCTAGCTAGAGGCATTGTTATTGGAGGATAGATGCCTACTACCGATCAGTGTGGTAGATGTGGTAGATACCATGGCAGTGGATCTTATCTGATGACTATCGAATTGTGCTTCAGGAGTGGGAAGCGAAGACATATGGCGAGAGCTTACTCAGAGGTTTGTTGAGGGATTTTCAAAGTTAGCTGCTCCATTGACCCGTCTCACTCGGAAGAATGTTGCATTCATGTGGGACGATGATTGTGAGAGGAGTTTTCAGGAGTTAAAGTGTCGATTAACCACCACTTTGATTCTCACTATTTCTACTAGCTCATGAGGTTTTTCAGTATATACCGATGGTTCGGATCAGGGACTGGGTTATGTATTAATGCAGGAAGGGAAAGTAGTTACTTATGGATCTAGATAGCTGAAGGACCATAAGAAGAACTATCTGACCCATGATTTGGAGTTAGCAGCAATAGCGTTTATGTTAAAGATCTGGCGCCACTACTTATACGGTGAGAAGTTTTTGATTTATACTAACCACAAGAGCCTCAAGTATCTGTTCTAAGAGAAAGAGCTGAACATGAGACAGAGAAGATGGCTAGAGCTTCTGAAGGACTATGACTGTGATATATTTTATCATCCAGGTAATGCTAATGTTGTAGTCGATGCTTTGAGTAGGAAGAGCCTTGGGATGGTATCATATATGATAGTTCGAGAACTTGAGCTGTTAGAGCAGTTTGTTAGCCTCAGTTTGGGTATTGTGCCTTCTGACATGGATACTGACTGTGTGATAGCTACCATGATATTGGAACCAGATTTGGTAAACAGAATTCGACAAGCTCAACATGTTGATTAGCAGTGTATTGATATGACCAGTCAGATTCAGATGGGTACAGGTACGAATTATGAGTTGGGTTCTAATGGACTACTGAGGTTCAGAGGTAGGGTGTGTGTTCCCGATGATCCAGAGCTCAGGAGACTGATTTTATCGAAAGCTCATTCTTTGAGGTACACGTTGCATTCGGGGAGTAACAAGATGTATCAAAATCTTCAAAAAGTATATTGGTGGTCGAGTATGAAGAAGGATGTGGTAGCTTTTGTGGTGAGATGTCTCGTTTGTCAGCAAGTAAAGGTAGAGCATCAGAAGCCTGCAGGGTTATTATAGCCTTTACTTATACCAGCATGGAAATGAGAGCAAATCACTTTGGATTTTGTGATGGGTTTACTGAGGACCCGCAGGAATCACAATGCGATATGGGTGATCGTGGATAGACTGAGGAAGTTAACCCACTTCTTAGCTATGAGAGCTACCGATACTCTAAGTACATTGGCAGATTTGTATGTACGCGAGGTAGTGAGGTTACTTGGCGTTCCAGTGAGCATTATTTCAGATAGGTATTCTCAATTCACTTTCCATTTTTGAGAACATTTTCAGGAAGCCATAGGAACCCAATTAAGTTTGAGCACCGCTTCCCATCCTCAGACAGATGGTCAGTCAAAGAGGACTATACAGACTCTGGAGGATATGTTGAGAGTGTGTGCGCTAGATTTTAGAGGCTCCTGGGATGATCATTTGCCACTAGCCAAATTCGCCTATAACAACCGTTATCATTCGAGTATCGGGATGACATCGTACGAGGCTTTGTATGGTCGTAGATGTCATTCCCCTATTGGATAGGAAGAAGTGGGTGACTGAAATATATTTGCTCCTGATTTAGTCATGAAAGCCTCTGAGGATGTCCGATTGATATGTGATAGATTACGAACAACTCATAGCAGACAGAAGAGCTATGCTGGCAAGAGATGGAGGCCATTAGAGTTTACAGTTGGTGAGTGAATGTTCTTGAAGCTTTCTCCTTCCAAGTGTATAGCGAGATTTGGGAAGAGAGGTCAGCGGAGTCCTCACTACATTAGACCCTTTGAGATAATGGATTGAGAGGGAGATAAGGCCTATAGGTTGGTATTGCCACCGGACTTATCAGGTGTTCATAACATCTTCCATATTTCGATGATTCGGAAGTATCACCCGGATCAGACACATGTGATTTAGTATGAGCCATTGGAGCTCAGAGAGGACATGTCATATGTAGAGAAGTTGATTCGGATACTGGATAGGAAGGAGAAGGTATTGAGATCGAAGACCATCAGGTTAGTGAGGTTCTCTTGCAACATCACACTTCAAAGAAAGCTACTTGGGAGTTAGAGAGTGATGCGCGAGAAACACCCCAATTATTTGATGACTGACTTAATTCTAATTTGGAGGACAAAATTTATTAAGTTGGGGAGGACTGTAAGACCGAGATTTTTATGTAGCTTATTCCTTATGATTCCTATATGCACAAACATTCTATTATGTTAGTTGAATCATAAGAAGAGTATTTACTAGAAAGAAATTGTAAGTGAAGTGATTAAATGCATATAAGCTACGTAAAGGTTAAATAAGGGCTATAAGAGCCACAGGCTAAACTGAATGGATATAAATCAGTCTGACTAAAGATAAGAACTTAAAATGGAAAAATATAGAGGGCTCATGAAGGAAAGTCGATTTGATATGTTCCCGAACATATTGAAATAGAGGAAAGACCAAAAAGGGGCTAAATGAGTTTGAAATGATCCATTTAATGTGTTTTTGACAAAATTGTCTCTCGAAAACTGCCAAAACATAATGATGAGAGTGTAAACCATGGAAAATGATACTTTTGGATTTTTGAGAAAAAGTCAAACGTGGTCAATGGTCAAGAAAAGTCAAGGGTAGTTAAGAAAGGTTGACTTTGACCATAGTTGACTAACCATGGTTAAAATTTAACCTAAGTAAATTTAAAAAGTGGGGAAGAAATATTTTTAGCTAAAACACTCGATATTCATTCCCTTAAGCATGGAAAATTAATTTAATCGAAATCCAGATTAAATTAAATGGGTCAAACTCGATGGGTCAAAAATGGAATTTTTAAAGCCCATTAAGGTGGAACAAGTGTGGGCCAAATTTCTTAGGCCCATTGGGCCAAATTGTTGGGCCATTTGGTGGGCCCAATATTAAGTCAATTTAAAGCTCAATTGATAGAAAAATTTTCAGTCCAAAAGAAAAGCACAAACCGAGAAGCCCAAAACTCAAGCTCATTAGTGAAATTTCAAGCCTATTGGTAAATGAAATTAAGCCCAAATGGTAACTAAAACCCAAAACCCTTTAGCCCACATTAAGGGCTGAAAATTAAGACTTAATGGTTAAGTCTACTAAGTGAAAAATCAGCCAACTCATTGTCTTCTTCATCCTTTCATTCTCGGCAACAAAGAGGAAACCATTAACACCATAGTTTCAAGTTTTATCTCACCAGAAATCACTAACCTAGAGACATATTTAGAACTTGCAATCTTCATGGAAGTTGTTCCAATTTGAAAGAGGATTAACATACCTTGGAATTGGCTATCAATGAGCCATATTGAGAGAGAGGGATTTCTTCAAAGTTTCGGCCAAACTGGGAACACCAAGCTAGGTATAATTTCAAGCTTCCAACTTCATATATGTTTATCTAAGGATTAATTCAAGTTGATTGGTGTATGTTTTATGGATCAAAACACATAAAAACACCATAAATCAAGGATGGCAAAATTGGATATTTAGGTTTTCATGAAGAAGCATGTGATTTTAATGATGGCTAGGTGGGTAAACATGTATATATGATTATGGCATGCTTAATTTCAATTAATTTGATCAATTGGTTAATGAATTGAAGATGGCACATAAGGTGTTTGATAAAATGCTTAAGTCAACATAAACTAAGGCTTATGGCATGCCCATGTGGTGTTTGATGAAATGCCTAAGAGAATGGCTAGCAAATGGCCATGGTTGGCGTGGTGCTCGGCCATGGAGCGACATGATGGCTCTCGGCCACATGTCATGGCCGAGAGTCCAAATGGGCCTTACCGATGTGGTCTCGACCCAATAAGCATTCATGGTCCTCGGACCAAGTCCAATAAGAGATGGTAGGCCTCACAAGCCCAATAGGCCCAAATAAAATGAATAGTAAAATGAAATGGTCTTAAGACAGTGTTAGGCCCAATAAAAATAAACAGACCCATTAAGTGAACTTGACTATATTTAAGATGAAATGTAGATGAGGGTCAGAGAAAGTGATTAAAAATTATAGACCTAAAAAAAGTAAATTACGATTTTACCCCTATTAAGGGTAAAAAGTCAAAAGTTAAGAAATGTCCTAAAAAGCATGGAAAACATTTTTTTAATGTTTTTAATACTATTTAGCAGATGCATTAATTGATTGGCTGATGTTTTCATGATATATGCGAAAACAGCACAATATAGTACCGATTTGATTTAATTGAGTGAATCTCTTTTAAATGATCCATCTATCGAGTTGTGTGAAAAAAATCATGCTGGAGCACTGCTCGTACTGGATTTTATATGTATTCTGTATAACATAGTACTAAAGCATTGCTCGTACTTGATTTTTATATGATTTATGCATGATAGAGTGCTGGAGCATTGCTCGTACCTAGTTTTATATGATTGTGCATGATATAGTGCTAGAGCTTTGCTCACACTAGATTTTTATGATTTTTCAATGAGGTCATGTTGGAGTTTACTCGCACGTACCAGTTTTGAAAGAAATGACATGAAACAGCCGTGTTGGAGCCTAGTGCAGAATGTGTGTCGCACCAATTTGATATGCTCATACGTGCATTTTAAGATAAGGCAGAGGGCTATCAAAATTATAATTGGGTTCATGGAATACTTTGTACCGTGTACGAAACACGGAGTACGCTGTACCGTGAGTACATGGTGTTGTAGAGTTGTGGAGTTGTTAGCTAACGGTTGAGGATTTGACCCACCTCCTATTATAACACTGATACCCCGCACATTAGGATCTGTGTAGCCTGGGATCACCAAAATTGGGATATGATTATAATCCTTGAAACCATACAAGTAGTTGCCAATCTCACCTAATATTTCTTGTTTGAATTGTGACATGATTTTTATGAAATTGGGTAGACCCGAGGGATAGGTTAAGCCTTGACATGTGACTTGGTGTTTTATATGACTGTAAAAGTTATAAACAAGGGCAAACTCGAGGGATAGGTTGAGCCTCGATTTTCATGTTTTGACATGATGAAATGCCACATTTACTTTGATTTAATCGAAATGACATGATATGATATGATTTATATGAATTGCATGAGAATGCAATATTTCGCATGAATTACTGATGTTTATAAATAAGCATGATTTTAGTATACACAGATGAATGTGTATGTATACTTGCATACATGTTTCAAAAAAAGATACATGCTTTAGATGTGAAGTGAAAAGGAATATTTCAAGGCACATCATTATATTCTTATAGATAGTGTGGTTATGTATTTGCTTGCTTGATTTCCTTAGTGAGCTAGTGAGCTCACCCCTTTCATTTTCCCCTCTCTACAAAGCATCCACAGTAGATAGAGTACGGCTGAGGACTTGCATTCCTTTTATATCGAGTGAAAGGTATACACATCATGCACGATTTTGTATCTGAACATATAACAACACAATGATGTAAACAATGTAATAATGGGGCATGTATTTGTATCTAAATATATATGAGTTCGCTTATGATACAAAAGTTATTTACAGTCAATAGATAGTCTATATTGACATGTATGTATTGTATTGAATGGATGATATGGTAAGTAAAGGAGATGATACTAATGCCGAATCATTGCCCAATTGCTGATGGTTTAATTATAATAGAAAAAAGTTAAGAAAAAGAGAAAAATTTATAGTGATTTTTGATAAAAGTCAGTTATGACAACAAGTCATAGAGACTAGGCATTTATAAGGATTAATTATAAGTCATGATCATTTAACATATATGTACCTATAGCCATGGTAAAAAGGGATTGTAGACTGGATCAGGGTCATACAATATCCTACACCACTAAACAAATATAAATGCTCCGAGTGGCACAAATACCCAACGTGGTTTGGCATGCATCACAAGGGACTAATCATACCCAAGTGCCCAAAGGCATGCACCACGATGTTCCAAACTCCACACAGGCTATGCATGACAAATGTCCAGATTTACATATTGCCTAAGTCTCAAAACAAAACTTTTGAAATTCTTTTTCGGGTTTACTAACCCATAAGCTCATAAAATCGAGTTTAAATCAAAATTCTTATGACTTAAAACTCATTTATAAAATGTGACTTTCACATGACATTAATTGTTTTTCCCAATATCAAAGCACATATAGATATCTTTTCCAAGTACTTAAATACATATCAGATATCAATATTTCAAAACATAAACATATTTAAAATCATCAGAAAACATACAAAAAACATGCTCTGAGTGTTCGAAGAAAGGGCTTTTCTTCAATTTATACATAAAAATAGCTTTTCAGATTCAGAAAGTCTTTCTTTTAACATTTTAGGCGTACTAACTGATTTAATAATTCAAGTAGGGTGTTTGAAAGGTAACACTACTAAGAACACATCCCTTACCTCTTTCCCCTTGGTGCAGCGTAATATTATTGGGTTTCAAAACCATCTTGATTAGCGTGTCGAATACCGAAGCTGCCCAAAATAACATCAAATCATCAATTATAGGTCAATCTTACTTTAACATATTCAAATATGCATTTGCTTCCTTAAAGTTGACCAATCTTTACTTTTTTGCCAACTATGTTTATTTTCTTAGTTTTACCGATTTAAGTATTGGTTTAAGCTATCCTTACCAATTTTATTATTTTAACTTCATATTCAACATCATAATGGTCTAAATACCTATTCACATTCACAATTCATACTTACCATCAACCCATTTTGTCAAATCTCACACTTTTCGATTTTTCATTAAACTGAGCTTTAAACCGGACTCTTTTGATAATATTCTAACAATTATCAACCTTAAAACAAACCACATTTCACCACAATCATATGTACCTTTGGTTGGCCGAACCTTCATTCATTCTTAGCAATTTATTCATCCAATTTCATTTAACTAAAAATCCTTAAAAACCACTAAACATAAACATATCTCATCATCTTCATCATTCATTAAGTTTCTCTCACCTTTAACCAATGTTGACCAATTATTTGATTCTTCAAATTACTGTTCAACTATAAATCATCAAGTTTATAACTTAGATTCACTCAAATCATAGGAAAAACCAACTAGAATCATATAAAATTTCAACTTTCTCTTACCCATGAACATGACAGTTCTGCCTCCTGATTTTCTTTCTCAAATTTCACCTAGTAAAAGGACTTATTTGGGGATGAATTTTTTATATGTTATAGAGGACTTAAAGAGGAAGATTTTATCCTTTGGTCGGAGTGTAAAGATGGACGGAAGGGGGTCAAAAAATTCAAGAAAGGGGAAGTATATAGTAACGTGTGTACGACTTGCAGAGGGAGGTGAGGGCACGTGAGAAAGGTTCTCTGGGTTTTCTTAGCTTCTTCAGAAAGCTTTAAGAGTATATTTTCTAGAAAAAAATGAGGGATCAATTTGTTTTCGGATGGTCAAGTTATACATGAGTTTCTATAGAGTGGTCAGGTGGCTGGAACAAGATAGCTTGTTGTTCTATTTTGTAAAATCTACAAAAACTATTTCTAGTCCAATTTCTTTCAAAACTCCACTTCTCAAGTGTTATAATAGGTCCCTAGTATCTCTCATAAATATTTTGGGGTCACTTGTTTAAGAAAGGTTCCCCGATTGAGCTCATTTTACTTAATTCAGTCAATACCGAGCAAAATGGCTCATAGCTTTCGATTTATTTTAAAAATTCATTTTATCCCTGAAACCTCCATATTTCCACTCGATTTTAATTTCTCAAGTCAATCTTACCTTATACTAACTTTCCATGGTGTCGAAATAATTTTCTTGAATTTCTATAATTTATTCCAAATTTATTTCCTTGACTAGGCCATTTTTTCTTGGTTTATTGTAAACTCGAGTTTTATTAACTTTTTCACTTCCATTGCTTTAGTTTTTTACTTCCCAACATCATTTCATGAACATATATACAATTCTTAAGCAAATTCTCAGGCTCAGGGTCTTACCTCAATTTTTCGTGCCATTGGGCCGAGTTCCACAATCCTGAGCGCTTTCATCACTTTATGTCTGCATACATTATTCCGAGTACTTAGCTATTTCTTAACTTTCAATTACTTACTAATATGAAAATTTGAGTTTTACATATTTGGAACAAGCTTCCTTCATCAAAGTTGTTCCATATTGTAATGAGAATAACATATCCAAAAATCAGCACCCAACAAGCTGAATTGGAGAGCCATAACCCTCCCTTCATTCTAGGCCAAAGTGGAAAAGATAAGCTAGGTGAGTTTTCTTTCCACCAATCTCATATATGTTAGTCTAGTGAATTTATAGAGTAGATTGATGTATGAATTGAATGGCAAAACAACTTAAAACCTAGAGAACTAGTCATGGTCGAATAGGTATGGTAGTGAAATGATGCATGTGTGATGTGTTTAATGGAATGTATAGATTGGTTGTGATGTGTAGATGATGATGGTACAATTGGGTACCATCAATTTGTAAGGATGGATTGATTTATAAGGCATGCATATAAGGTGTTCGATAAAATGCATAAAAGAACTAGTGAATGCCTTAAGACAAGCATGCCAAGTGTTTGATAAAATGTATGAATGAACCATATGGAAGGCATAAGACGAGAATGCCAAGTGTTTGTGAAAATGCCACAATGGGTTAGAAAACATGAAGTTGGCGTGGTTGGTGATGGTGGTTCGAATTGGTGGGCATGAGCAAGTGTTCGGCATAATGCCGAAATAAAACCAAATGGTAATAGTTGACCACCATGGGCCGAACACAAGCCATGGATGGCCCATGATATGTAAATGGGCCTAATGAGTTAAATGAGCCTTAGTGGAATGAATGGAAAGTTGAAATGAGCTTAAGATAGAGTTGGGTCCATTAAGGAGCAATTCGGCCCAATAAGAGTAATTGAGCCAAAAACGTTAAATTTATCGTAATTAGCTTATATACAAGTGTATAATGCTTAATTTGCATGATTGATAATATTCTGCAACTCCGAAGACATAATTGGAGTTCAACGGATCGGGCGATTATCATTGTTGAGAAATAAACGCGATCTGTACGACCTGTAAATTTCTATGTAATGTTTATGATTTTGAAATGTACAGACAAGTTACATTATATATGAATCATAAGAAATGGATGTTTTTAAATTCTAAGTGTGAATGAAATGCAAAATGAGTGTTAAAGTAATTGAGTATGAGTTTAACTTTGAAAATCTAGAAAAAAATTACAGCTGGAATGCTGCAGATACAAGGCAGATTGATCTCATTGCATGGGGGAGATCGATCTCATTGCCTTGAAATACAATGCCAAGCATTCTGTCAGAGGAAGATCGATCCCTCATTCAAAGCAGATCGATCTCAAGTTACTTTTGTTTGGACGAGATCGATCTCCTCTCATAAGGCAGATCGATCTCTAGTTGCCTCTCGATAGGCCAAATCGATCTCTTCTTAAGTCCAGATCGATCTTTGAAGCCTTTTGCCTGAACCAGATCGATCCCATCCCATGAGCAAGAAACAATCTCATTCCTTTAAGCAGATCGATCTCCTGCCTGCATTGTCGAATTCATAAGGAGTCCAAGAAAGGGCAGATCGATCTCCTACCCTTGGAGATCGATCTCATAATGTGTTTCCTATAAAAACACAACAGCTGAAACTGTATTCCACGAAAACAACTCATTCCCTCCATTTTTAACAAGTGACCTAGCTTTCTCACTCTAAAATCATCACTTTCCAATCAGTTTTGAGAGAAGTTCCTTCGAGCAAAGTTGTTCCTAGTGAGGAAGAGAACAACATAGTCAAGGATTGGAAGCTTAAACCTCGGATTGAAGGAGAAAAAAGGTTTTTCCTCAATTTTGCAAAAAAGAGGAAAAAGTCAAGCTAGGTAAGATTTCAATACACCATCTTCTAGTATGTTAATCTAGATATTTTGATGAGTTGATTGGTGTATATAATGTTGGCTGAAATGTTCGTTTACATGCTTAAACAACCATGACCTAGAATGGGCTTAGTGAGAGAAAGTTGAAATGACATGGAGATAATGATGATTTAAACATGTAGAGATGTTAGTAAGCATGTATAGATGATTCTAAGATAAAAATCCATATGTTGGAATGGATGATAATTGAAAATGGGAATAAGAAATGTTTGATAAAATGCCAGAGAGAAAGAAAATGATGAACTCAAGGCATTGTGAGAGTAATGTCGGTTCAGTATGAATCAGTAGACCCAATGAGTCTAATGGATTCTCGAAAAATGAAAAGAGCAATTGAAATGGACTTAAGAGAATATAAAGTCCAATAAGACGTAACGAGGCCAAATTGGTGTAAAATGGCCCAATGCATTGAATTGAACTTCATGCAAGTGAAAATGAAACATATTGAAGTATACTAATGAGATTTGTAAATCATTGTAGCTTCTGAAGACATAATTGGAGCTGATAAGACCGGATCACGAGCATTGGAAATCAAGGAAAGTGATTCGAGCGTGATTTAAGGTAAGGAATTTATGCGAGCTGTTAGAGATAGCTATGCATATGTTTCTTACCTACGGTATGCAAATGAATGCTATAAAGTATATATATATTGATATATCTACGTGAAAACTAAGTGATAAGAAGAAGCTTATATGCTTGAATTGCATGACTTCAATGTCTTATTGTGAAAAGTTATTTTGCAAGTGTTTTGAGAAAGATTAATAATAGACTGGCCCCCCGGTTTAGTATTTTGCATGGAAAACTTTTAACGAGTGATTGAAAGGAGATTGTCCTCCCACTCACACTTAGTGAATGGAACTATCGATTTCTTTTTTGTGTGAACCTGTGTTAGAACTAAAGTGGCAACGGTAGATTTACCAACCTTGCTCGCATAACATTTTAAAAGGATTTTGAGAAAAGAAAAAATGTGCTAAAGCTAAGTGAAGATGTGTGATCCGCTTAAGAGCTCACACTAGATTTTGGGAATCATGCTAGGGCCTTCGAGTACTGCTAAGTGATCTTACTCTGACTATGCTCGCATGTGACGCCCTCGATTTAAAGTGATTATAAGCAAAATCGTGCTCGATGCCTCAGGTATGCTGTGTGATCTTACGCTGAGTTGCTCACACATGGTTTTATAAGCTTTTTGTGTGATGAGCAAAACTGTGCTCGATGCCTTAGGTATGCTATGTGATCTTACGCTGAGTTGCTCGCACGTGGTTTTATGATGTTTGTTGTGTGATGAGTAAAATCATGCTGGAGTCCTCATATATTGCTGAGTGATCTTGTACAGACCTGCTCGCACGTGATTTTGAGACAATAGAAATAGGTGATAAGGATCCACAGGTGCAGGATGTACCGTGAGTGTTAGCCATGGAGTACGATGTGCCATGATATCTTAGTGATTCTATGTGAGCTGAAGCGATGGTTGAACCGCCTCCCCAAGCATGGGATTCTCGCACACCTGATCAGTGTTGCCTAGAATCTGGACTATGGCCATAAGTTCTTTTATCTGTGTGATACGACATTTTATCACTACTGTGTGAGGTGACATATGTCCCCCCTGCTGTGTGATACAGGGTGATATGATATCTCATACTATGTCTCATGTAAATTGATTTACTAAGAAATTCGCTAAGTGTAAAGAGATTTATAGTTTGTACTGTGTGAAATGTTAAATGGAGCTGTGTGATTCAGTGTGAATTGATGATTTTACGAATGATGGTAGCTATTTTCAAAGAATGCATATATTTTATGAGGAAAATAAATGTTTATATTTTAGGCATGTAGATAGTGTAGTTATCTACCTACTTTCATATTTTCCTTACTGAGCGTGTTAGGTCACCCCTTTATTTCCTCCTCCACAGATTTTGCGTAGTAGTGACTTTACTGCAGTTGTCCCTGCTACAGTGTTATCGAGTTCTCCAACAGTACAGATTTGAGTTGTGTGATTTTGTTTGAATTGATGATTTTGCAAATGATGGAAGCTACTTTCAACGAATACATATGTTTTATGAGGAAAATAAATGTTTATATTTTAAGCATGTAGATAGTGTAGTTATCCACCTGCTTTCATATTTTCCTTTCTAAGCGTGTTAGCTCACCCCCTTATTTCCTCCTCCACAGATTCTGCGCAGAAGTGTGTTCATTGCAGTTATCCCTGCTACGGTGTTCTCCAGTTCTTCAGCAGTATAGAGATGTCGATCTACTGTGTGAGGATCGTGCAAGTCTGATTCAGATGGGTGATGTGGCTGATTTCTTAGTGAGTGATGATGGCCTATTGAGGTTTAGAGGCAGGATTTGTGTTCTCGATGACCCAGAGTTAAAGAAAGTGATTTTGACAGAAGCTCACATCGAGATATACATTGCATTCGGGGAGTAACAAGATATATCAGAACCTCCGAAAAGTGTATTGGTGGTCAAAGATGAAAAGAGATATCCAGAGTTTGGGGTGAAATGTCTGATATGTCAGCAAATGAAGGTAGAGCATTAGAAGCCTACAGGGTTATTACAGCCTCTACCTATACCGACTTGGAAATGGGAGCATGTCACCATGGATTCATCATGGGATTGTCGAGGACTAAGAGGAACCATGATGCTATCTGGGTAGTGGTAGACAGATTGACGGAATCCGCCCACTTTCTAGCCATGAAATCCACAGATACTCTGAGTACTTTGGCAGAGTTATATGTACGGGAGATAGTGAGGCTACATGGTGTTCCAGTAAGCATCGTATCTGATAGGGACTTTCGCTTCACTTCCCACTTCTGGGAACATTTTCAAGAAGCTCTGGGAACCCAGTTAAGTTTCAGTACCGCTTTCAACCCTCAAACTGATGGTCAATCAGAAAGAACCATCCAAACGTTAGAGGATATACTGAGAGCAAGTGTTATAGATTTTAAAGGCTCTAGGGATGATCACCTACCATTAGCCGAATTTGCTTACAACAACAGTTATCACTCGAGTATCGGGATGGCATCGTATGAGGCATTGTATGGTAGAAGGTGTCGTTCCTCTTTGGTAGGGAAGAAGTGGGTGATAAAAAGACTTTTGCTCACAATTTAGTGCAACAAGCCTCTAAGGTTGTTCAGCTGATATGTGAGAGATTGAGAACAACTTAGAGTAGGCAGAAAAGTTATGCTGATAGGAGATGAATGCCACTAGAGTTCATTGTAGGTGACTCAGTATTCTTGAAAGTTTCTCCCTTGAAAGTGATTATGAGATTCGACAAGAAGGGTAAGTTGAGCCCTCGATATATCGGGCAATTTGAAATATTGGAGTGAGTGTGAGATAAGGCCTACAGGCTAGCGTTACCACAAGAGCTAGCATGCATTCATAGCGTCTTCCACACATCGATGCTTCGGAAGTACCATCCAGATCCGACCCATGTAATTTGATATGAGCCATTAGAGCTCAATGATAATCTGTCATATGTAGATAGATCGATCTGGATACTAGATAGGAAGGAAAAGCTGTTAAGGAATAAGACAATTCCACTTGTTAAGGTTCTCTCGCAGTACCATAATTTAGAGGAAGCTACTTGGGAGTTAGAGAACCTGATACGGGAAAAGTACCCCCGACTTTTCGATGAATAACTTGGTTCTAATTTGGAGGACCAAATTTCTTGAAAGAGGGGAGAAATGTAAGACCCGTAAATTTCTATGTCATGTTTATGATTTTAGAATGTACAGAGAAGTTACATTATATATGAATCATAGGAAATTGATGTTTTTAAGTTCTAAGTGTAAATGAAATGCAAAATGAGTGTTGAAGTAATTGAGTATGAGTTTAACTTTGAAACTCTGGGAAAAATTATAGCTGGAATGCTGCAGATACGGGGCCGATCGATCTCATTGCAAGGGGAGATCTATCACATTGCCTTGAAATACAATGCCAAGCATTCTGCCAGAGGGAGATCGATCCCTCATTCAAAGTTGTAAAGCTCATAAATTTAATATGTACTCTTTGTGATTTTGTGATGTATAGACAAGTCACATATGATATAAATCATAAGGAATGAATGTTTTTAAGTTGTCAATGTGTATGAAATGTAAAACAGGTATTTAAGCAAAGTGAAAATCAATGTGACAGTGAATTTTGGGAAAAATTACAGCAGAACTGCTTCAGAAGAGGAGCAGATCGATCTCTCATTTAATGCAGATCGATCTTGAATAGGTTCTGGGCAGAACAAATCGATCTCATAGCAAAGCCAGATTGATCTCCTTAAGGTTCTGTGTAAAGGAGATCGATCTCATACTCAAGAGCAAATCGATCCACTAAGCTCAAAAGGTCGTTTCCTGAAGTGAAAAAGGCAGGACAAATGATCCCTCACTGGTAACAGATCGATCCCCAAGAGCAATTCTATAAATACATGACTCTACAACCTCTGTTTTCCCGAGAAACACCAAAACCCTTCATGAAACAAAGTGTAACCTAACCTTTTTACTCCATAAAACTTCATCTTTCAAGTGGTTTTGAGTGAGATTTAGTTCAGTAAAGTTGTTCTTAGTAAAGAGGAGAACAACATACTTGGAAACAAGAGGTTGGAATCAAAGATTAAAGGAACAAGGTGGATTTTACCAATTTTAGTGAAAAAGAGGAAAGATCAAGCTAGGTAAGATTCAATACACCATGTTTATATATGTAAATCTAGGTGTCTTGATGAGTTGATTAGTGTATGTTTAAATTGTTGAAAACACCTTGATTAGGAAAAATATCCATGACCTAGATATTTGAATGAAATTGAGAAAATGATGAGGAAGTTGAGTAAACATGGATTAAATGATGAAACAGGCATGTACGAAAGATTGTAAGGTAGTTTTATGAAATACATAAATTGGAAAAGATGAGAAATGAAGATAAGTATATGAGATATATGGTATAACACCATAATGGGAGAAATGATGAGATTGAGGCATTGAGAGGAGTTAAAAGCATTGATTTAGAATCATGCAATTGAAAATAAGTATGTTAAGATATACAGATGTAGATAATTATTAATAGCTTCGAAATTGATATTGGAAGCTGATCGGATTGCGAGGTTTAGCAGCACCGAGGAAGTGAGGTCAGGCGATGTAATCCGAAGTAAAGGAATTTCGTGAGTAGCTAGAGATAGCTACACATATTTCAAATAGAATTTCAATAACTATATTCTCTATGAATTCCCGTGAATAGAAATGTTGTGATATAGACAGATGAGATAAATCGTGGTTTTATCCAAAAATAGGATAAAAAGCCTTAGAAGCATGATTGTGACTAATATTCATAGTTGCATGATAGAATGACTAATGTTTTCATGTATATGCGAAAACAACACATTTGAGTGGCTATTTGATTTACTTAGGTGAATTATGATTTGAATAAGCCATCTATCAGGTTTATGTGTAAACCATTAGTGCTAAAGAATACTCGCACTACATTTTATGAGAGATTCATCACATAATACTTGAGTATATTCTCGTACTAAATTTTAAATGCGATTTATGCATGTTAGAGTACTGGGAGCATTGCTCGTACTCAGTTTTCATTGATTTATGCATCATGGAGTATTGGAAGCATTGCTCATACTCAGTTTTACATGATAGAGTATTGGGAGCATTGCTCGTACTCAGTTTTCATTGATTGATGCATTATAGAGTATTGGGAGCATTGCTCATACTCGATCTTTACATGACATAGTGCTAGGAGCATTGCTTGTACTAGGGTTATATCATTGTGTTATGGTCGTGCTGGGAGTTTACTCGCACGTACCGATTTTGAAAGAGAAAGCATGAAACAGTCGTGTTAGAAACCTATGCTGACCATGTGTCGCATCGATTATATGCTCACACGTGCAATATTTTGAGATATGGACGAGTGCTATCGAAATTATTATCCATAGTATGAGGACTAAGACTTATGGCAAGCATCCCGATTATAAAGTATATCCAAGGTATTAAGACTTATGGCAAGCATCTCGACCTTGAGATTGAGTCCATGGAGTACTTTGTACCGTGTATGTCACATGGAGTACTGTGAGATCTGAGGATTTCAGACATATTTTAATTATGTAATATGAACTTGAAGTATAATTTATTGAGCTAAGTGAATTGGGGAATGATAATTGGAGATTTATATGTTAAGTGTTTAAAATAAGTGTGAAACTATGAGGACAGATCGATCTGGGAGAAAGAGAGATCGATCTGTTGAGTTAAAAATGACAAGGAATGAGGAATTTAAGGAGCAGATCGATCTCCAATGGAAGAGGATCGATCTCCTTATGATTCTGTTTGAGAGAAGATCGATCTCATGAGGAAGAGATCGATCTCCAAATGTTTCTGCTTGGGAGAAGATCGATCTCCTCAAGGAGCAGATCGATCTCATAAAGCCATAAAGAGATCGATACCCCTCGACAGATCGACCTAGGCATAAATTGCCCCAAATCGTCCCCAAATTCAAATGCAGATCGATCTCATCAAGAGCCAGATCGATCTCCTACCCTCAGCCTATATAAGGAACTCCTATTTTTCTCCTACAATTTCACTTTCTCTCTCTTCCAACCCCCATTTTCACCGAGCCCTAGCTTTCTCACTCATCCAAAGCACCCATTTTCGTCCAAATCAGAAGTTGTGGCAAGAAGGAAAGTTGTTCCTCATCAAAGGGAGAACAACATACTTGAAAATCGAAAAACGGATCGAATTGAGGCAAGAGATAAGCTCTCCACAAGTTTTGGGTAATTTCTAAACTTCGATCCTTATATTTGAGATGATAGTTGTTGGCATTGTGTTGAAATAGCTGAAAAATGGTTAAGGATTGATGAAATTACAATGTAGTTGGAGTGATGATGATATTTGGCAACTTTGGTAAATTTAGGAATTGTGAGCTATAAATGGAGATTTAGACAATGTGATGTATTAGCATAGATATTGTGGCATAGGAAATATAGAATGTTGAGGTGTTGGGAGCGAGATTGTGGTTTGTGATGGAGTTATGAGAATTGAGAAATTTGAGGAGTTATGAGCAATTATGCTCGATTTTGAGAATTGAGATTGATGTGATAATGAGTATTGATGTTTTAACATCGTTTGGATAGCTCGGGAGTTCCAGAGTGGAATGCAAGGCTAGTCTGTGATACGGGGGAAACGATTGCACTATACGAGGTGCAAAGAGGTAAGGGAAAACTAAACCCTTGTGTATGTGTTTTGATGAATTGTTGTAGCATGAACCATGATTTGAGAATACAAGCATGTTTGGTGTTGTGTTGTGATATAATTGCACACGATTTTTATAGCCGGTTGGAGCCCATTAATTTATGAGTTTATAAGCTGAGTGTGAAATTGCTTTATAAACCTTTGAGTTTGCGTGAAAAGTAAATTGGGCTCTACGTTAAGGCGATATTGAGATTTGAGAAAATGTGTGCGTGTTTTGCCGGTTGGAACTCGGTTTTAATATGTTTTGTGTTGAGTACACAAATGTCTTAAATGAGTTTTACGAGAGAAAACCATTATGAGTTCTACGTGAAGGCATAACGTTTTATAAGATAATGGCTAATGATTGAGACTTAGGCGTGTCATGTTGAATACACATCGGGCCTTGCTCTGGTAGCATGTAAGACCGATATAGTGGGATGCCTGGGAACCGACCCAGGGACCACAGGCCTTGTTCTGGTAACATGTAAGTCTGATTATTCCTCCGCTTTGGTAGCGTTGGGAGGCCTTGCTCTGGTAGCATGTAAGTCCGATATTCCTCCGTTTTGGTAACGAGAGATGCCTCCGTTTTGGTAACATGAGATGACCCTCATTCTGGTAACGATGGGTGGCCTTGCTTTGGTAGTATGTAAGACCGAGAGAGTGGGCCGCCTGGGAACCGACCCAGGGACCACGTGATAGTGTGCATGAGGCGAGGCATTGCTCTGGTAGCATGTAAGGCTGGGCCTTGTTCTGATAACATATAAGTCCAATATACCATGCATACGACCATATTGTCGACGTTCCCTTTATACGAGGATGCCTGGGATGTGCACCCAGAGGAGATTACATATTTGATGTGCCATGACGAGTTTTAATTGAGTTTTATTGCCTAGTCTCGTTTTACACATGAGTTGTGTTTTGTGACCTTGTCACGTGCTATTTACTGAGGTGATTTTTATCACGTATTTTGAGAATAGCCATTATCGCATATATATACACATGCTTGTGAGTGCTCGATATTGAGCCTTTTTACCTTCATGTTTTCACATGATTTATGAGTTATGAGATAATGATGTTTTGAGAACTTTCATGCTACGATTTCAAATGAGCTTCATAAACAAATACATATTTGTGATGTGTGATATGGTTTATATAACTGAGTTTCCTTACCCCTCCCCGCCTTACTGAGCGATTTGGAAGCTCACCCTATTTTCTCTTCCCCCCAGATCGCTTCAAGTGAAGTGAGTTCCCTACGACGTACGGGTTAGAGGCTAGTGGAGGACTTGAGCTCTAGGCCGTATTTTGTGTACTGAGGTAGATATTTAATATTCATGTACCCAGACTAGAGTTATATTTACAGACACTTATTGTACAATGATGTATGGGATGTATTAGGATTAATTAATTTGGAATTGAGTAATGTATATAATACAATATATACTATATTATGATGAGATCCTGAGACATGATAATTATGATGATGTATGACACTGCACAGGAATGCACCCTTAATTGTGAATTAATGAGTAAAAAGTTTTAAATTAGCCCTATTTTTCGCGTTTCCTGGGCGTCACAAGTACGTTGTACCGTGAATACACGATGTTGTTGAGTTGTGAGTTGACGATAGAGGATTTGACCCACCTCTCGTTACAGCAAATGTGAGACCCTGCACACCAAGTACTGTGTAACCTGGGATCACAAAAAATGAGTTATGATCATAATCTCGAAACATGTAGTCGCCTATCTCGTTTCATCACTTGAGATTTCTTGAATGACTTATCACATGGTTTTATAATCTAACATGTGAATTTGTGTGTGATAAAAGGGTAACCTGAGGGATGGGTGAGGCCCAGTTTTCCATGTTTTGGAACATGATGATGTGCCATATTATTTTGATTTAATTAAATGACATGATAAATATGAATTTTCTGAAATTACATGAGAAATGCAATGTTTTGCATAAACTGTTGTGATTTATGAAACCAACATGAATTCAGTTTTATAACTGATGATTTATATATATATATATATATATATATATATATATATTGCATAAAAGTTTTAAGCAAGATGTATGCTTTAGATATGAGTCGATAAGGAAATGATTTCAAGGCATAAGCATAATATTTTGTAGATAGTGCGGTTATCTACTTACTTTCCTGATTTCCTTACTGAGCTGTGAGCGCACCCTTTTTTTATTTCCCCTATCTACAGAGCGTTCATAGTAATCGAGCACGGCTGAGGATTAATATTCCTTGATCCACTACATACCTATCTTACGATAGGTATACACATATGAAATGTTTTGTACTGGACATTGTAAAAGCACAGTTATATAAACGAATCTACGGTCGGGGATGCATATGTACAAGTATTTGTATTTAAAGTATATGAGATTAATTTTAAGAAAAGAATACTTATAGTCAATAGAATATTTGTCTTGACATGTATGTATGTTCTGGAATGCATATGGTTGAGGTGACTAATATCGAATCACAGCCCAACGGTTTGGTGATTTTGGTAGGTCACGGGAGGGGAGGTCATGACAAAAGCAGATCAATCTCAAGTTGCTTCCGTTTGGACGAGATCGGTCTCCTCCCGTAAGGCAGATCAATCTCTAGTTGCCTCTGGATAGGCCAGATCAATCTCTTCTTAAGGCCATATCGATCTTTGAAGCCTTTTGCCTGAACCAGATCGATCTCATCCCATGAGCAAGAATCGATCTCATTCCTTTGAGCAGATCGATCTCATCAACGAGGCAGATCAATCTCCTGCCTGCATTGTCGAATTCAGAAGGAGTCTAAGAAATGGCAGATTGATCTCCCACCCTTGGAGATCGATCTCATAATGTGTTTCCTATAAAAACACAACAGCTAAAACTGCATTCCACAAAAACAACTCATTCCCTCCATTTTTAACAAGTGACCTAGCTTTCTCACTCTAAAATCATCACTTTCCAATCAGTTTTGAGAGAAGTTCCTTTGAGCAAAGTTGTTCCTAGTGAGGAAGAGAACAACATAGTCAAGGATTGAAAGCTCAAACCTTGGATTGAATGAGAAAAAAGGTTTTCCCTCAATTTGGAAAAAAAGAGGAAAAAGTCAAGCTAGGTAAGATTTCAATACACCTTCTAGTATGTTAATCTAGATATTTTGATGAGTTGATTTGTGTATATAATGTTGGCTGAAATGTTCATTTACATGCTTAAACAACCGTGACCTAGAATGGGCTTAGTGAGAGAAAGTTGAAATGACATGGAGATAATGATGATTTAAACATGTAGAGATGTTAGTAAGCATGTATAGATGATTCTAAGATAACTTCGTGAAATCCATATGTTGGAATAGATGATGATTGAAAATTAGCAAAAGAAGTGTTTAATAAAATGCCATAGAGAAAGAAAATGATGAACTCAAGGCATTGTGAGAGTAATACCGGTTCAGTATGAATCAGTAGACTTGATGAGTCTAATGGATTCTCGAGAGACGAAAAGAGTAATTGAAATGGACTTAAGAGAATATAAAGTCCAATAAGACGTAACGAGGTCAAATTGGTGTAAAATGGCCCAATGCATTGAATTGAACTTCATGCAAGTGAAAATGAAGCATATTGAAGTATACTGATGAGAATTGTAAATCATTGTAGCTCCTGGAGACATAATTGGAGTCGATAAGATTGGATCACAAGCATTGGAAATCAAGGAAAGTGATTCGAGCGTGATTTGAGGTAAAGGATTTATGCGAGCTGTTAGAGATAGCTATACGTATTTTTTTACCTGCGGTGTGCAAATGAATGCTATAAAGTATATAGATATTGATATATCTATGTGAAAGCTAAGTGATAAGAAGAAGCTTATATGCATGAATTGCATGACTTCAATGTCTTGTTGTGAAAAGTTGTTTTGCAAGTGTTTTGAGAAAGATTAAAAATAGACTAGCTCTCGGTTTAGTATTTTGCATGAAAAGCTTTTAACGAGTGATTGAAGGGAGATTGCCCTTTCACTCACACTTAGTGAATGGAACCATCTATTTCTTTTCTGTGTGAACTTTTGCTAGAGCCAGAGTGGCAACGGTAGATTTACTAGTCTTGCTCACACAAAATTTTAAAAGGATTTTGAGAAGAGAAAAAAGGTGTTAGAGCTGAGTGAAGCTGTGTGATCCGCTTAAGTGCTCGCACTAGATTTTGCGAATCATGCTAGAGCCTTCGAGTACTACTAAGTGATCTTACTCTAACAATCACGACCCTTTTTCATTCTCTTTAACCAATAATCACTGAAAATTTTTTTTGCGTTTTATTGTTACCTTACTCGGTCGTGAACAATCTCACCACAACACAGTTGGGCTGTGAGTCAATAATAATCACCACTTACCATTCATTCACATTTTAATAAAATGATGTCATACATTTGAAGTTCATCATTTACTTATACAAAACATGATTACTGACATCTACATCCCCCATAATTACATTTCAAATGACTACTGTGCTTTTACATTGTTAGATACAAAAAGAAATCACTGTGTATATACCTCTAAGTGATGGAGATGCAGTGGATGTCCAAAATATCACGCCTCAGTCCTCACTGGGCTACTATGCACACTCTGTAGGAGGGGGAAATAGAGAGGGATGAGCAACCACACGCTCAGTAAGGCAATAATGCAAGCATGGTAGATAACTACTCTATCTACATGCTGATAATGTTATGCATAAATCACTTATAATATGAGCATGAGGAATAAAACTATGCCATATGAGTATACATATATATCATGTATCCAAAATCATGTAAAATTGGCATATAAAACATGGAATATCAACATGTGAAAACATCTCCTACTCATTCTCATTAAACTCGTAAAAAGGGCAATTCATTTAAGAAACCTCCTTTTTAAATCACATCACAAAACTCTTTCTCAAACACATACATCAATACCAATTCACAAATCAAATGCCACAAGGCTCGACCCCTCCCTCGGGTCTACCTTAGACAATCACAATCACACATATGTAATAAAAACCAGGTCACTATATCAAAAGTGATTATGTGGACCAACTACATCATAAATCATCCCAGACCACACGCATCCAGGTGTGTGGGGTATCGAGCTGGCACGAAGGTGGATTATCCCTCGCCAGACTTTCTCACCACATAACCATCACGCGGTACATCGTACTCCATGTGATTTACACAGTACAGCGTACTCCATGGACTCGTATCATGATTGGGGGTGTCATTCCTAAGTCTTACCTACCCCATACCAAGAGTTTTTCATATCCATGTAGGAGAGCCTCCCTGCCGAACAGAGCCTCCCCGCCCCTCTAGGGCTTAAGGATGTTAGCTTAAGGATCCTTCTGTACCCATGTAGGAGAGCCTCCCTGTCGAACAAAGCCTCCCCGCCCCTCCAGGGCTTAAGGATCCTACTATAAGAGAGCCTCCCCACCGAACAGAGCCTCCCTGCCTCCTCGAGCTTAAAGATGTAAGGCTTAAAGATCTTACCATAAGAGAGCCTTCCCACCGAACAGAGCCTCCCCGCCTCCTCGGGCTTAAGGATGTTGGCTTAAGGATGTAGGGCTTGAGGATCTTACCAACTTTCACGACCTCATACGTATCACAATGTGCAAACTTGTGCGTGCAAAGCTCTAGCACAACTCATGCATCCTATCATAAAGAGACCACGTACGAGCATAGCTCTAGTAAGGTTATACTCATAAGAAAAATCACTCGAAATCCATGTATGAGCAAAAGCTCTAGTACGGTTTATAAACATCATCATAGTTTCCAAAACTAAGGTGCGAGCTAAGCTCCAACACGTTTCATACAAATGAAAACATCAATACCCGGTGCGAGCTAGACTCCAGCACGGTTTAATTCACATAAACATGATAGGCGACTCATAAGCTTTCAAAACCAATCTCAAAACATATTTTGCACTTCACATGTGCTATCACACAACATCAAACCACAATAGCCAGCCTATCTATCAATTCGTTCAAAACAAAACACATGTTTTGTGAAATCATTCAAAACGCTTGATTTATGCAATTATTAGCCTTACTATCCCATTTCTCAAGAACCATTTCGAGAACCAAATCTCATACAATTTCTCACAGCCATTCACGGATATCAACAACCATTTACTTAAACATTCATGCATTTCATAAACGCCCTATATCGACCCACAAAATATAAGCAGCTACCTCTATATACTTACAGAATTCCCTTACCTGGAATCGCGACGCGTGATTCCGTTTCCTTAGCGCTGCTCACTCGTGTGGTCCGATTCGTTTTCAATGAACTCTTCGAGACTGCACACAATCATATTTCACATTATATTCGATCCATATAATGCAACCCTTGTGCTTGCTATAGTCAATTCAATCTATAGCCTCGATTAACGCAAATGAGGCCTCGTTTCATTACTTTACCCATAACTCGAGTCTATGGATCTTCTTAGGCCTATTAACTTAATCCAAATCGATATTAAATCGACACTAAGCTCATAGTGTTCATATTTCATGAATTCCCTCACTATGGCATTTATCAAGCATTTACATACTCATTTTCATATTTCCTCCAAACTCACAATGTAATTCCATTTAACCATCTAAAATCATACACATTACCTCAATAACAACTTTAGCATACCCATAAATCATAAACAACCCAATCTTCTCACATTATACCCATTCTAGGTTTTCTAGGTCACACCAATTCCACCACATCCCTAGATAATTTATCCATCAATATACATCCAACTCAACTCCAAAATCACTTAAATAAACAATGTACTTGGATTGGAGTATTAGAATCTTACCAAAATATGATTTTTCTTCTTGCTCCAAATGTCAATGCCCTTAGCTCCTTCAATACCAACAATGGGATTTTAGGTTTCAACTATGTTGTTGTCTTCCTCAAGATGAACAACTTAGTGTCTAATGGCCTCCCCTCAAATCTTACTGAAAATAGCTGATTTTAGAGAGAGAAAGTTTGGTTTTGGGGTTGAAAATGGAAGGATGGTATTTTTCTTGAAATTTTTAGATTTTCAGCACTCCTTTTATAGAAATAGCTTGAGGAGATCGATCTGCACCAAGAGGAGATCGATCTAGTCCCCTTAAATCCCTCTTTTTCACGGTATTTTAAGCATGAGATCGATCTGTCGAAGCATGAGATCGATTTGCTCCCAAATAGAGAGCTAAGGAGATCGATCTGTATGCTTAAGGATCGATCTTTTCATCACAAAATGCTTAGGAGATCGATATGCTCTATTCCATTGCCCAAATAAGAGCATTCTGGCTCTTCTAGATCGATCTCTCATCCTATGAGATCGATTTGGCCTTCATACTTTCCAGATTTTCTACAGTTTTCCTGCTGCAACTCACACCAACACATCCTTAATCTGCTGCCATGGTCATTTTCTCATCCATCCACCTTTATAACTTGAAAATGGCATCCATTCATACCTTATGCACATTGAAACTTGTGTGCATTCATTGTATGTCCAAAGGTATACTATATAAAACCAAATGAAAGTATTTATATTCATGCAACTTCATTCCATTTACCAGACTACTCATTTTGAGTTTCAATCACATTCATCACTTACAAGAACTCATTTCTTCATATTCATACAAAATGAAACTTATGTGTACATTACAAATCATATTACACATATGTACATTGAATCCATGGACTTACACCACTTATGCTTTACATTACAAGTCCATTCACATTAATTGATCCAATTACACACGTTACAAATATACGTGTATAGGGTCTCACATTCTCTCATCCTTCAAGGAATTTGGTCCTCCAAATTAGAACAAAGTCACTCTTTAAAAAGTTTGGGGTATTTCTCCCGTATCAAGTTCTTCAATTCCCATGTAGCCTTTTCCACCGTGTGATATTGCCAAAGAACTTTCACCAAGGGAATTATCTTATTTCGTAGCACCTTCTCTTTTCTATCCAATATTCGAACCGACTTCTCAACATACATCATGCTCTCATTGAGCTCCAACGGCTCATATCTTATCACGTGTGCTGGGTCCGGGTGATACTTCTGAAGCATCGAGACATGGAAGACGTTATGAACATTTGCCAAGTCCAGTGGCAATGCCAACCTATAGGCCTTGTCTCCCACTCTCTCCAAAATCTCGAAGGGTCCAATATATCTAGGGCTTAGCTTGCCCTTCTTACCGAATCTCATAATACCCTTCGATGGTGAAACTCTCAGAAATACTGACTCACCCTCATCAAACTCTAGTAGTCTCCGTCTCTTGTCAGCTTAACTCTTTTGCTGGCTCTAAGCTATCTGTAATCTCTCACATATCAACTGGACGTCCTCAGATGCCAGCTGCACTAAGTCCAGAGTAAAAATCTGTCTGTCACCAACCTCTTCCCATCCAATAGGGGAACGGCATCTACACCCGTACAATGCCTCATAGGGTGCCATTCCGATACTCGCATGATAGCTATTATTATAAGCGAACTCGGCTAACTGCAGGTGGTCATCTCAGGAGCCTCTAAAATCCAACACACATGCTCTCAACATATCCTCGAGGGTCTGTATAGTCCTCTCTGATTGCCCATCTGTCTAAGGATGAAAAGCGGTGCTAAATCTCAGCCGGATCCCCAGCGCTTCTTAAAAATGTTCCCAAAAATGGGAAGTGAAGCGGGCATCCCTATCAGAAACAACGCTCATTGGTACACCATGTAGCCGTACTATCTCTCGAATATACAGGTTCGTCAACTGACTCAGTATATCGATAGCTCTCATAGCCAAGAAATGGGTGAACTTAGTCAACCGGTCCACAATAACCCATATGGCATCATGACCTCTACGGGTCCTCGACAACCCCATCACAAAATCCATGGTGACATGCTCCCACTTCCATGTCGGTATCGGTAGAGGCTGCAATAATCCTACAGGTTTCTCATGCTTTACCTTCACTTGTTGACAAACGAGACACTTAACGACATATTCAGTAATGTCTCTTTTCATTCCAGACCACCAATAAACCTTTCGAAGGTTTTGATACATCTTGGTACTTCCCGGATGTATCGTACACTTCGATGAGTGAGCCTCCGATAAAATCATTCTCCTGATCTCAGGATCCTTAGGAATGCATACTCTGCCTCTGAACCTCAATAAGCCATCTGTACTAGCTCAAAATCACTACCCACATCTGTCTGTATTTGCTTCAGCCAATCGATGCACCGTCGATCGCTCTGTTGGGCTTGCTGAATACGGCCAATCAATTTTGGCTCTAGTCTCAAACTAGCCATGATCTCAAGTGTCTCAGATCCAGGTGAGGTTACATCCAAACTGAGGTTCGCAAAGTGTTCCAACAATTCATTTTCTCGTACCATCATATAAAACACCAACCCAAGGTTCTTTCTGCTCAAAGCATCGGCAACTACATTTGCCTTACCCGGGTGGTACATGATTTCACAATCATAGTCCTTTAAAAGTTTGAGCCATCTCCTCTGTCTCATATTCAGCTCTTTCTGCGAGAACAAGTACTTAAGGCTCTTATGATCTGTGAACACATGAAATTTCTCACCATAGAGATAGTGGCGCCATATTTTCAAACAAATACCACGGTCGCCAACTCTAAATCATGTGTAGGGTAGTTCCTCTCATGATCTTTCAACTGTCTAGATCCATAGGCAACTACCTTCCTATCCTGCATAAGCACACAGCTCAGTCCCTGGTGTGATGCATCTGTATACACTGAGAATCCTCCTGAGCTGGTAGGAATGGTGAGAACTGGAGCAGTGGTCAATCGATGCTTAAGCTCCTCAAATATCTTCTCACATGCCTCATCTCACACAAACTTAACATCTTTTCACGTGAGGCGTGTCAATGAAGCAGCTAGTTTGGAGAAACACTCTACAAATCTCTGATAATATCCTGCCAATCCCAGAAAACTCCTGATCTCAGTTACTGTCTTGGGCTGTTCCCACTGTAACTGCCTCTATCTTGGATGGATCCACTAATACCTCATCCTTCGACACAACATGGCCTAGAAATGAGATCTGTTCTAACCAAAAGTTACACTTACTGAGTTTAGCATACAACTCTTTCTCTCGGAGGGTCTACAGAACTACTCTCAAGTGCTCCTCATGATCTTCCCTGGACTTGGAATATACCAATATGTCATCAATGAACACAATCACAAACTTGTCCAGGTATGGCTTGAATATGTCATTCATCAGTGCCATAAATGCTGCGGGAGCATTTGTCAATCCAAATGGCATCACCAAAAACTCGTAGTGGCCATAACGGGTAGGAAATGCTGTCTTGGGTACATCTCCACTCCTGATCCTCAACTGATGGTACCCTAACCGCAGGTCTATCTTAGAAAACACTTCAACTCCCTGGAGTTGATCAACAAATCATCAATTCTTGGAAGGGTGTACTTGTTCTTAATGGTGGCCTTATTCAACAACCGGTAATCTATACACAGTCAGAGGCTTCCATCCTTCTTCCTTACAAATAGAACCGATGCTCCCCAAGGTGAGACACTCGATCTAATGAACCCTTTCTCCAGCAACTCTTGTAACTGCTTCTTTAGCTCTTCCAACTCTATTGGAGCCATCCTATAAGGTGGTTTAGATATCGGCTCAGTACCAGGTATTAACTCTATACCAAACTCCATTTCTCTATCCGGGGTAACCCTGGTAGATCATCCAAAAAGACATCAGAAAATTTTACAATCACTGGAATGTCTCTCAATTCCGGGAGTGCCTTATCTATGTCAACCACGTATGCAATGAACCCTTCACATTATCCTTTCCATTGTTAGTAACATAAACCATTACTCCACATTCAATATTTATCATAAACAATAAATTTATCTCTCAAGCATTATGCATTTAAAAATCATACTCTTTTATTTAACACAAATATACAATTTTCATATCATTTCTTTTTATCAAAATTTACAATAAGATTGTCTAATCTTGAAAACATCAATGTCTTGGCATGACGATCCACAACGACACGATTGGTAGCCAATCAATCCATTCCCAATATTACATCGAAATCATTCATATTCAAAAAAAATAAATTGGCTATCATTTCCTTTCCCTCTATCTTTAACTTACAATCTCTACATGCATGTTCAGTCAATTGACTATCATTCATGGGTGTGAAAATCATCAACATTTATCTAACAATGTTATTTCACATGCTTCAATAATTTATGTGCAAAGGAAGGTGATATGAAGGAATGCGTGGCACCAGAGTCAAATAATACCAATGCTTCTAAATCAAAGATTCGGATGGTACCTTTAATCACATCTGTCGATGCGTCTGCAGTGTCCTGGTCCAGTTCATGCACCCTTCTTCTGCTCACATCCGCTGCTTGCTTCCCTTTCGCCTCAGCTGTAGCCCTCCTCCTCGGGGCAACTGCCTCAACTGGAGCTCTCTCTGGCTCCTTGCCCTTCTGTGGGGTAATCTCCATCTTTTCGGGACAATGCTTAGCTATATGTCCTGATCTCTAGCATCTAAAACTCACCATAGGGGTCATCAGACAGGGCCTAGTCCCATGAAATCTCCCACATTGATCAGTCGTAGGTCGTGGTCCTCCAATAGTCATATCCCTCGACGCAATCAAGGCAGGGTACGTGGGAGGTCTAGCAGCTCTCTCCTGCACCTCCTCGATCTTAGGCCTCTTCTCGAAAAACCTTTGGCCTCCTCTCTTGGCCACTCTATCAAACCCGAATTTCTTTCGATCTCTGTCTTCTTGACACTAATCCTCCTAAGCTCAGAGGCATTTCATTTAAAGTCTTACTCACACAGTTGAGCCTTATGTACTGCTTCCTCATAAGTCTGAATATCAAATGGGGCTAGCTTAGTTCGGATGGTCAATCTCAGTCCATCCATGAACTTTTGAATCTTTCGGGTCTCACTACCCATCGTGTCTGGGTCATATCTCCCCAAGGACATAAACTTGGACTCATACTCATCCACAGTTCGGTTCCTTTAAACCAGATTCATAAATTCCATCCGCAGCTTCATTTGTGAGGTGGCTGGGAAATACTATCTCCTGAAGGCCTCTAAAAATATCTCCCATGAGATCTCAAAGTGTCTGGCCCTCAAAATAACCTCGGTGGACCTCCACCAATGCTTAGCCTCGCCTTTCAGTATAAACATGGCAAAGGCAACCTTCTCAGCTGAAGTACATCGAAAAAACCTATACAGTTTCTCCATCACATACACCCAATCCTCCGTAACCACTGGGTCCTTCACCCCTCTGAACACTGGGGGTTTCAGCGCTTGGAACTCTCGTAGTCTGCTCAAGTCGCAGTCATAACCCAAATCACTACCGCTCTGCTGTGGAGCGATAGGAGAAGCTATATCCTAGGCTGGAGGTGGTGTAACTGTAGCTGTCTCAGCAGTCTGAGGTCTCTCCGCCTCTGCAGCAGCCTGTTCAGTAGTAGGCTATGCTACGGGGCCTCGTCTATCACCGGCACCCAAGGCCTGCGTGACTATCTCCACCAGGTTCTCAATACTCCGCTCTAACCTAGCGAAGAGAGCCTCAGTGTCTTCTACTCTCAGCAGGGTTCTGTGGAGCTTGATCAGTCTATGACTCCGTACGTCTCTCAGACCTACCTCTACGGCCTCTAGCACGTGCCCTCGCCCCTCTACCTTAGCGTGTAATTGGCATAATGCCTAACTTCCTGTATTTAAAATCATTTATCAAGCTAAATCAATCACGCATACACAGTTATATCTAAACAAAAGCATAGTAATATGGGGATGTACTTTCCTACTTTTTATTACCGACCCACATCAGGCCAACACAGCTCTGATACAAATCTCTATCACGACCCTTTTTCATTCTCTTTAACCAAAAATCACTGAAAATTTTTTTTGCGTTTTACTGTTACCTTACTCGGTCATGAACAATCTCACCACAACACAATTGGACTGTGAGTCAATAATAATCACCACTTACCATTCATTCACATTTTAATAAAATGATGTCATACATTCGAAGTTAATCATTTACTTATACAAAACAAGATTACTGACATCTACATCCCCCATAATTACATTTCAAATGACTACTGTGCTTTTACATTGTTTAGATACAAAAAGAAATCATTGTGTATATACCTCTAAGTGATGGAGATGCAGCGGATGTCTAAAATACCACGCCTCAGTCCTCACTGGGCTACTATGCACACTCTATAGGAGGGGGAAATAGAGAGGGATAAGCAACCACACGCTCAGTAAGGCAATAATGCAAGCATGGTAGATAACTACTCTATCTACATGCTGATAATGTTATGCATAAATCATTTATAATATGAGCATGAGGAATAAAACTATGTCATATGAGTATACATATATATATCATGTATCCAAAATCATGTAAAATTGGCATATAAAACATGGAATATCAACATGTGAAAACATCTCATGCTCATTCTCATTAAACTCGTAAAAAAGGCAATTCATTTAAGAAACCTCCTTTTTAAATCACATCACAAAACTCTTTCTCAAACACACACATCAATACCAATTCACAAATCAAATCCTACAAGGCTCGACGCCTCCCTCGGGTCTACCTTGGACAATCACAATCACACATATGTAATAAAAACCAGTTCACTATATCAAAAGTGCCTATGTGGACCGACTACATCATAAATCATCCCAGACCACACGCATCCAGGTGTGCGGGGTATCGAGCTGGCACGAAGGTGGATTATCCCTCGCCAGACTTTCTCATCACATAACCATCATGTGGTACATCATACTCCATGTGATATACATGGTACAGCGTACTCCATGGACTCATATCGTGATTAGGGGTGCCATTCCTAGGTCTTACCTACCCCATACCAAGAGTTTTCCATATCCATGTAGGAGAGCCTCCCTGCCGAACAGAGCCTCCCCGCCCCTCCAGGGCTTAAGGATGTTGGCTTAAGAATCCTTTTGTACCCATGTAGGAGAGCCTCCCTACCGAACAAAGCCTACCTGCCCCTCCAGGGCTTAAGGATGTTGCCTTAAGGATCCTACCTAAGAGAGCCTCCCCACCGAACAGAGCCTCCCCGCCTAACAGAGCATCCCCGCCTCCTCGGGCTTAAGGATGTTAGCTTAAAGATGTAGGGCTTAAGGCTCTTACCGTAAGAGAGCCTCCACATCGAACAGAGCCTCCCCGCCTCCTCGGGCTTAAGAATGTTAGCTTAAGGATGTAGGGCTTAAGGATCTTACCGTAAGAGAGCCTCCCTACCGAACAGAGCCTCCCCGCCTCCTCAGGCTTAAGGATGTTGGCTTAAGGATGTAGGGCTTGAGGATCTTACCAACTTTCACGACCTTATACGTATCACAGTGCAAACTTATGCAAGCATAGCTCTAGTACGGTTATACTCATAAGAAAAACCACTTGAAATCCACGTACGAACAAAAGCTCCAGTACAGTTTATAAACATCATCATAGTTTCTAAAATCAAGGTGCGAGCTAAGCTCCAGCACGTTTCATACAAATGAAAACATCAAAACCCAGTGCGAGCTAGGCTCCAGCATGGTTTAATTCACATAAACATGATAGGTGGCTCATAAGCTTTCAAAACCAATCTCAAAACGTATTTGGCACTTCACATGTGCTATCACACAACATCAAACCACAATAGCCAGCCTATCTATCAATTCGTTCAAAACAAAACACATTTTTTTGTGAAAGCATTCAAAACACTTGATTTATGCAATTATTAGCCTTACTATCCCATTTCTCAAGAACCATTTCGAGAACCAAATCTCATACAATTTCTCACAGCCATTCATGCATATCAACAACCATTTACTTAAACATTCATGCATTTCATAAACGCCCTATATCGACCCACAAAATACGAGCAGCTTCCTCTATATACTTACAGAATTCCCTTACCTAGAATCGCGACGCGTGATTCCATTTCCTTAGCGCTACTCACTCGTGTGGTCCGATTCGTCTTCAACGAACTCTAAGAGACTGTACACAATCATATTTCACATTATATTCAATCCATATAATGCAACCCTTGTGCTTGCTATAGTCAATTCAATCTATAGCCTCTATTAACGCTTATGAGCCCTTGTTTCATTACTTTACCCATAACTCGAGTCTATGGATCTTCTTAAGCCTATTAACTTATTCCAAATTGATATTAAATTGACATTAAGCTCATAGTGTTCACATTTCATGAATTCCCTCACTATGGCATTTATCAAGCATTTACATACTCATTTTCACAATTCCTCCAAACTCACAATGTAATTCCATTTAACCATCTAAAATCATACACATTACCTCAATAACAACTTTAGCATGCCCATAAATCATAAACTCATTCAACCCATATCTTCTCACATTATACCCATTCTAGGTTTTCTAGGTCACACCAATTCCACCACATCCCTAGATAATTTATCCATCAGTACACATCCAACTCAACTCCAAAATCACTTAAATAAACAATGTACTTGGATTGGAGTATTAGAATCTTACCAAAATATGATTTTTCTTCTTGCTCCAAATGTCAATGCCCTTAGCTCCTTCAATACCAACAATGGGATTTTAGGTTCCAACTATGTTGTTCTCTTCCTCAAGATGAACAACTTAGTGTCTAATGACCTCCCCTCAAATCTTACTAGAAATGGCTGATTTTAGAGAGAGAAAGTTAGGTTTTGGGGTTGAAAATGGAAGGATGGTGTTTTTCTCGAAATTTTCAGATTTTCAGCACTCCTTTTATAGAAATAGCTTGAGGAGATCGATCTACACCAAGAGGAGATCGATCTGGTCCCCTTAAATCCCTCTTTTTCACGGTATTTTAAGCATGAGATCAATCTGTCGAAGCATGAGATCGATCTGCTCCCAAACAGAGAGCTAAGGAGATCGATCTGTATGTTTGAGGATCGATTTTTCATCACAAAATGCTTAGGAGATCGATCTGACCCCATTGGAGATCGATCTGCTCTATTTCATTCCCTAAATAAAAGCATTCTGGCTCTTTCAGATCGATCTCTCATCCTATAAGATCGATCTGGCCTTCATACTTTCCAGATTTTCTGCAGTTTTCCTACTGCAACTCACACCAACACATTATTAATCTACTGCCATGGCCATTTTCTCATCCATCCACCTTTATAAATTGAAAATGACATCCATTCATACCTTATGCACATTAAAACTTGTGTGCATTCATTGTATGTCCAAAGGTATACTATATAAAACCAATTGGAAGCAATATTCATGCAACTTCCTTCCATTTACTACACTACTCATTTTGAGTTCCAATCACATTCATCACTTACAAGAACTCATTTCTTCATATTCATACACAATGAAACTTGTGTGTACATTACAAATCATATTACACATATGTACATTGAATCCATGGACTTACACCACTTATGCTTTACATTACAAGTCCATTCACATTAATTGATCCAATTACACACGTTACAAATATACATGTATGGGGTCTCACACTAACTATGTGTAACGTCCCTTGACCCTTGAAAATTGAGAAATTTTTTTTTTGAACTTAATTTACCCACTTATTCCCTTATTCACTTAGGTTGTATTCTTGTGCAGTGTCAAAACATTTTTCCTAATTCTTTATCCGTAATTATATTTAATTTTCATATTTTGACCTATATGGCCGATAGAAATTTCGGCAGCATAACAACTTATATATGAGTCTACCCACCTGCAAATCAATTGTTTTCGACAATCTTAGATATCCACAACTACCAAGCATACTTTACAAATCTACTTTTGCAACTCAATACATTTATTTCGATTCAGTACTAGTCATCCCAATATATAATCCCAAAATAATATTGTTTACATCGTTTTCCTTACAAATTACATCCCAATTAAAATATTCCCAATATATGTGTCTGTACGTACAGATATGTCTGGTATAGAAATGTAAATGTATACCTTTCTGCATGTACAAAAAGTAACCTAGGGTAGCTCTTCCCACCAGTCTACGTCGTGTACGCGGCAGGTAGCGCCTATAGATCACTGCAAATAATCTGAAAGGTAGAG